>CM034147.1:225727619-226982619 GCA_019776745.2 Taxus chinensis | reverse complement strand
AATTTACTATACATAAACTAAATTTTCAAAATTAGATGTGATTTTTTACATTTGAGTTATAGTTCAGATTCTTCTACATACATTGACTACACTCTATGTTGAGGATTTCACCATGGAACATTCCATCACTAATGCAAGAACAATAAAAACTGAGCAAAGAAAGATATGTTTTTCCTTTGAGTATGGGTAAGTGCACCAAATTGGGGGCCAAAAGGGGGTATTAAGTGGACACTTTTTCTAAAAAATAAAAATCTTCAACTTGTACAAGTTATTTAAGATAGTTACACTCAAAATTTGAAAATGTTATAAGAACATAAATTGTAGCATTTTGAGTCTAGTTTCTAAACTAATAAGTTTTATTGAAAATGGTTAAGTGTAAGTGGGCTAAAGATCTAAAATTTCAATAGGTGCTCTTGATTTTGTTAAAAAACATAGTAGACACTTGATCGTGCCCCTCTCATTTTTTAGCACTATTTAATATTTTTAAAAACCCTTTGGTAGAAATATAAATAGGAGCATCTAGTTTGGGATAGATTTTTTTAGCGGGTATTTTTTTATGATTTTTCAAGTACAAAAATATTAAATTTTGAAAAATAGCGGATAGCCAACAATGTCCCCCTAACTACCTAAAAAAATATTGAAATTTTTTTTTTTTTAATATGTATAGACATAGTCCTAGTTTGGGACTATAAAATTTTTATTCAATTTCAATGAGTTGAAAAAAAAATACACGATGAAATATAGACGTGTATAAACTCAAAAAAATAGCTACAAAAAGAGATAGTTACAAAATAACTAGTATGAACACCTTATATTAGTCAATAAATTTGAAAAATCATATTTTTAGAAAGAAGAAAGTTTACTCAACCTCGTATTCATATTTTAATAAATGTTTTGATCATTTTAGTTGGATTTATCATGTAGGAAGACATATTTTACCATTTTTCTTCAAAAACATGTTTTTTACTATTTTTTAGAGGTACGTGCCTCATGCTTGGGGATCCAAGCCAAGAGGATATCCTTGGAGTAAGGAAATATCAAAACTTGTATTTGATTTGATTTTTATATACTTAATGCCCACCAACGTCCTTTTCACCTCTTTCATGGGATTTTCATCCCCTTTTTGTCTGTTCTACACATTCTTGTACATTCTTGCATGACTTTTGAGTAGTTGCTCGCTTGTTCCATACCCCACTATCTATATTTTTCTAATCATGGGGGATAAAAAAACGTAAGGAAATGAACAAGGTCAAGAAAAATACACCGAAGCAATTGGAAGAGATGAGAATAAATAAAGTGAATCAGATGTAAAACATTTGTTGATGGAAAGGTACATCTACTTTATCAAATGTACCTAATGTTTTAGAAAATGAGGATGAAATACATAATAAAAATGAGGAGAATAATGATTTTTCAATAAATATTGATAATGAATTGAATGATAATGTTCGTATGGATCCAAATGTTGAACCTTTACCTGAGAATCCAAATGTTAATCCTAAAATTTGCATGGAAACACTAAATGAAGAAAGTAACCTTGCTAATTAATCTTTACATATAAGAACACCTCCTTCTATTTTGTATAGAAAACACATTCACTTAATTGAAATTGATGAAAAAATTATAAAATAAATGCCTGAAAAAATATCTGAAAAAAATGTGAGAAGAAAAGGTTTGGGAATTTGGGATAATTACTTTGATAAATTAAATGATACACTAAGATGTCAGTTATTTGTTATGTTGATAAGATTAATTAAGATGAGACCTGCAATAAAGACCCTAGGGTTAAGAACATATAATGTTGATGATTGAAATGTGTCAATTGTTAAAAATATACATAAATCATACCATACTATACATATCAAAAAACACACCAAAAATAGTAATGTTACATGGAGTGCACCTACTAATTGTATAATACGTGATAAAAACAACTAATAAAAATTTGATTATAGAAAAACACTAATGAAACCAATAGGGAGACATAAAAGTCTTGAGTCTGCCAATAACATAGACTATTGGGTATTCTCTAGTAGAATCCCATAGAAAGACAAGGATACATTTGATATTATAAAATAATTACTTGTAAAGTTTTGGAATGAGAACACAAGGGTAATACCAAATAGAATAGATACGGTAAAAAGAAGAATAGGTTCTCGTAATTGTGAATCATGTGTAAAAAATTTCTTAGCTATAACTCAAACACAATTGTTCTCTAAGTTTAAGAATAAAAATCTAGAAATTAATATTAGCCAAATATTTTTTGAAATGAAAAAACCCTTTTATGTGAAAATCAATCACTCATGTATCAGTTGTTTTTATAGGAATCATGTTGAATTCTCAATGCATTATGATGTTTTTTTTTCAAGTACGTTATGTTTTACATACTGACATCATGTTGCAGAAGTGTGGATTAAATTTCCCACCAAAATTTGTAAGGGAATTTATGACTATGATATTTTGTGAAAGATCAACTCGACAATTTTTTATAACAAAGCATTTTTTGATGGAACATGCAACGTATGTGGTGGCTTGCCAAAATTGAAAAGTTGTATCCATGAGGAGAGTACACATTCAATAAGAAAATAATTAGTTGGTTTCAAAAAATATAAATCTATAGCATATCAATTATAATATGGAAAATAATATGGGAGGTGTGAGCTTGTTACAGAGAAATTACTTATATTATAATATATGGTCAAATTCAAAGAGGGAATTATTTATGAGTATGCAAGGAGCACATATAGAGCTCAATGGTTGGTTGAAAAATTTAATTTAACGAAGGACACATTCCCAGTTGGTACTATTGTTTCAATAGTTGACTTCATAGATAATTACTCATTGCAACCACAAATGGAGGTTCAGTCACAATAATAAAACTTAGTGCAAGTTGTTATTTTTTGTGCATATAACATTCATGCGCTCTCCGAAAGGAATTGATCAAGATCAAAAAATATTATGAAAGTATCATTTATACATCATTGATCATTTAAAACATTCTACAACATATGTGCAAGGGTGTTTCCAGTTATTTTATGCGATCTTGAATGAGAGGAACATTATTTTCAATCAACATTACATTTGGTCAAATAACTACACATCAAAATTCAAGAATTCACAGATGTTTTATTGGCTAAGAAGGATGCACATATAAATATGTGTACAACATATAGGGAGTTTTACTAAGGAAGTAAATGGGAAAGGAGATCATGATGGTGCAAGAGCATGTGTGAAAATATCCCTTGTAAGAGAAGAATAAAGTTAAAATATGGTGCTAAATTTACAGGTGCATAAATCATTGTTTATTGGTGTATCAAAAACATGGGCCATGAATATAAAGAGAGTTCAACAGTTTGTAGATATTTCTGGTTGATAGAGGAACAAAATTTATCAAGTTATGAAGAATGTATGATAATTACATGATAAAGTGATATGCAGTCATTCTGTAGTTCAAATGCAAGTTCTTGCACTATTCATACTAGGTGCATGGAATGTTTTTATATATAATAGATTTATTTTGTGTGGAATGAATGTGAGTCGCAAGAGTGTGTGGATGAATGGACTTGTAGACCTCTAATTCTACCTAACATATATCAAGTTCCATGAGAATTATAACTTACAGTGTCTTTAGATCATATGAAAACATCACCCGACTTTGACCAAGTCTCTATTTGAATGCAAAAAGGTACATGTGTATGACATGTTATAAATTTATAAATTAATAAATGATCATCTCTTAATGCATTTTAAATTTGACTTGAGTTTTAATTTGTGATGTAGGGCATGTTTTGGTAGTTATTGTGAGAAAAATTAATGAAGAGGGAGTAGACTACTTCTTGTCTCATTGTGTAGAGGGTAAAAAATTTACTTCCACAGTCATTGATGGTGAAGACCTTGAGTATCCCGATGGGTCAGTGGTAGTCAAAACAAATTTTCTTCAAAGATATCCTATCAAAAAAGAAAATACATGGTTGTTTGAAGACTATGAAATACATACAAAAATAATTCACCATTCACATTTAGTTCTTGCAACAAATATTCAATTGATCAAATATCGATGTAGGCCATCAAACAAGAATCTGTGGAAGGTTCGTGAATCAAATCATGAAGTAATTTTTGCTACTATCAAGAGTAAATTTGATCCTTGTGGTTCATTGGATTGAATTTCCAAAGGTATGTTCACTTAAGATTAGATATGCATCTACATGAATTTAATTTGAATATTTACTTTAATGATTTTGTTTTAAATGTTGTAGGTTTTAAAATTCTATTTAATTTCTTACTAACATGTTTGCATAGGTTAGTGGTGCCAAAAAATATTTCACCTTCATGTGGTTGGCACTATTAGTAGAGAATTTATTATTCTTGAAGCTAAGAGAAGCTAAAGAAAATTAAATATTAGAAAAGAACAATAAGTAGAAATTATCATTTCACCACCTATATTGTATGAAAAATCTCTTCTTACAATTCTCATTTCACCACCTATATTGTATGAACCATCTCTTATTAACATGTTTCATAGTACTTTTTTCACAATGAAGAATTTTTGGCACCAAAATGAAGCCTCACAAACCATTAATCAAGCCACCCCGACACGTGTGCACAGTCTATTCTATGTCATGAGCTATTGTTTGAAAAATATTACATCAGACAACCTTATACTAACTAACATTGCACTTTTCAGCGCAATTACAAATAATAGGACCACGAGAAGACCAAATGAATCTATGGAAAACCAAGATATAATTTTTTAGAGGGTCCCAATGCAGAGGTGTAGGATCAGATGATACCTTTCAAGGTTCCACGGAGACCAAGAAATCAGCCAGTGAACTTATAGCATTTTTTTCTCTTAGGGCTCTTAAGGGAATGCCCAGACGAAGTATCTTGAAAGCACTAGGACTATAAGGCACTAAAACAAATTATTTCTCACCATTTAATAGGACACCCTGATGCATGTGCATAGTCGATTCGGTGCCACAGGCTTTCGTTTGTAAAATATAGCAATGGACAACCTTACATTGACTCAAACTAGACTATTCAATGCTTTTGCAAAAAGTAGGATAGCGAGAGGAACGAATTGCGATGGATTAAACCAAGATAGTATTTTCTAGAGGGTACCAACATGAAGGTGTAGGATCAAATGAGACCCTTAAAGGTACCATGGAGACAGAGAAATCACCCATCGAACTTATATCATTATTTTATCTCGAGGCTCTTAAGGGACTACGTCCACACGAAGAAGCCCGAAAGCATAAAGACCATAGGGCACTAAAATGAAGCATTACACACTAATTACTAGGCCATCTCGATGCATGTGCATATTCATTTAAGAGACATGAGATTTCATTTGCAAAATATAGCAATGGACATCCTTATACTAATTCAAATTCGATTATTCGAAGCTTTTAAACAATAGGACAGTGAGAGGACCGAATTGAGATGGAGTAAAATGAGATAGGATTTTTTATAGGGTACCAACGCAGAGGTGTAGGATCAAAAGAGACATTTTAAGGTGCCACAGAGGTTGAGAAATCACCTGGAAAACTTATAGAATTTTTTCTCTCAGGGCTCTTAAGGGACTACACCCAGACTAAGTAGCCCAAAGCACCGAGACCATATGGAACTGAAAAAAATCCTTTACCACCATTTACTAGGCCATCTTGACATGCGTGAGAAGTCATTTTAGTGCCATGAGATTTTTTTTGCAAAATATAGCAATGGAAAACCTTAGAATGACTCAAAAATGACTATTCAATGCTTTTGCAAACAATTGGACAGCAAGAGGACCAAATTGAGATGTATTAAACCGAGACAATATTTTGTATATTATACTAGCATAGAGGTTTAGGATTAGATGAGACCTTTCAATATTGCATGGAGGCTGAGAAATAACTCGGTGAACTTACATAATTTTTTTCTCTCAAGACTCTTAAGGGACTACGCCCAGACAAAGTACCCCAAAATCACCATGACCATAAGACACCAAAAACATACTTGACCAACATTTACCAGGACATATCAATATGTGTGTGTAGTCTGTTTGGTGTCACGAGATTCCGTTTGTAAAATATAGCATTGAGCAACCTTACACTGACTCAAAATGGACTATTCAACACTTTTGCAAACAATAGGATAGTGAAAGGACCAAATTGAGATGGATTAAATTGACACATGATTTCATTTAGGATTAGATGATACCTTTCAAGGTGCCATAAAGAATTATATATTACCTAGCGAACTTGTAGCATTTTTTTCTCTAAGGGATCTTAAGGGACTACGCCTAAACAAAGTAGCCCGAAAGCACTAAGACTGTAGGGCACCAAAACAAAGTCTTTCCCACCTTTTACTAGGTCATCTTAACACGTGTGCGTAGTCAGTTTGGTGCCACAATATAGCATTAGATAGCCTTACATTGACTCAAAATGGACTATTCAGCTATTTTACAAATAATAGGACTGCGAGAGTACCGAATTGAGATGGCATAAAATAAGATAGGATTTCATAGAGGGTACCAATGTGGAGGTGTAGGATCAAATGAGACCTTATAATTTTTTACGGAGATGGATATATCACCCGGTGAACTTATATAATTTTTTTCTCTCAGGGATCTTAAGGGACTACACCTAGAAAAAGTATCCCGGAAGCACCAGGACTGTACGGCACCAAAAAAATCCTTTCCCACCATTTATTAGGCCATCTCAACATGTGTGCATAGCCATCTTGGTGCCATGGGCTTCTGTTTGCAAAAATAACATTGGACAACCTTACACTGACTCAAACTAGACTATTTGACACTTTTGTAAACAATAGGGCAACGAGAGGACCAAATTGAAATGGAGAAAACAAAGATATTTTTTCGTATAGGCTACTAATATGGAGGTGTAGGATCAGATGGGACCTTTCAAGGTGCCACAGAGATTGAGAAATCACTCGACAAACTTAAAGCATTTTTCCCTCCCAGGGCTCTTAAGGGAATATACACAGATGGAGTAGCCTGAAATAACCATGACCATAGAGCAAAAAAAAAATCCTTTTTCACCATCTACCATTCCATCCTGATGTATTTTCATAATCAGTTTGGTCTCATGAGCTTCCATTTGTAAAATATAACAATGGACAACCTTACATTGACTCAAACTGGACTATTCGATGCTTTTGCAAACAATAGGACAACGAGAGGACTGAATTGAGATGGATTAAACCAAGATAGTATGTTTTAGAGGATACCAGTACAGAGGTATAGGATAAGATGAGACCTTTCAAGGTGCCATGAAGACCAATAAATCACCCAGTGAACTTATAACATGTTTTGTTCTCAGGGATCTTAAGGGACTACGCCCGACCAACGTAGCCCGGAAGCAATGGGATTTTTGGGCACCAAAACGAAGCCTACCAAAGTGTTTACTAGGCCACCTTAATTAATTTGCAAAATATAGCAATGGATATCCTTACATTGACTTAAACTAGACTATTCCATGCTTTTGCAAATACTAAGACAATGAGAGGACCAAATTAAAATGGAGAAAACTAAGAAAGGCTTGTTATCACCAAATCACAACACCCTATGGTTTTCACAAGTGTGTGTGTGCTTCAGATCATAGTGTGATTGGATAACATGGGTACTATCTCCAAGTTGTGGGACTTGCTACTTCAGATAGACCTCCAGAGAAAGTTGGTTCTTACTCCTAAACTACCTACTATGATCTACTCTAATGCAATAAAAACTATCTTTCCTAATCTAACTTTCCAAGGGACTAGGGAGAGAGAGTGCATGAAAAGAAAGCCTACACTAAAATGGTGATACACCAGAAAAAGAGAGAGTGAGAATAGTCTTCAAATGTGTGGAAAGTATAAGCAAAGTGCATACTAGAAGGGGTGATAACAATGGTCCACATTCTAAAAAATGCATTTACAAAAATATTCCATACATGCACAATGATAATGAATCCCCAAAAGAGCATAAGGTAGAGACATTATATTTCTAATAAGTTCGAAAGGGCAAAAAGAATGCAAACAAACACAACAGGGGAAGAAGTATCCACAAACTTGTATATATTGCTTCATTGATATGCATAGTTCAATCTGTTACAAAATAAGGGCCTGGATCACCATGCAAGGATTCCACCACAAGGGAATCTATCCCATTGGCTTCACAAAACAAATTTGACAAATTTTTTCTACTCAAAAACTATCTCCTTTACAATGAGCCTAAAACTCCAATTTATAGAATTTAGAGAGAAGAGAGAAAGGGGGGGAAAATAAAACCCTGAAATATGTCCTTCATTAACTTTAAAAAGGTAGTAAATAGAGTGAAATGATTTTTTGTTTCTTGCAAAAGGCTCCCCATACTATCCCATAACTTGTAGCAGTGAGAAATGTCATCCCATGCTTCATTGAATGCATCCCAACTACCAAATAAAACAATCATTTTGAACTGGGAACATTTTTTGCAAAATCACCATCGATTTCTCATCAAATTCTAAATTTATTAAATACTGTGCATCAAGCTCAGAAACATAATACCAATGGTACCAATTTTGCATGTTTTCATTGAGAATTGAAAAATTTATGGCCTTCTGAGTGCAAACAGCTATTTTGGGTCTGCCAGGCATTTTTGTCATTTAATAGGAATGAGCATCTGAATTTATTAGAACTAAAGATGTTTCTTTTATTTCACATATACACCTTCATCAAAATTAAGGAATCTGATTTATGTGGTGTAGAGGGCATCGTGCTCATTCTAGAAAGTCAAATTTCATGAAAATCGGATCTCAAGGTCAAAAGTTATGACCGTTTGAAGTTCAGGGGTCTAAAGTTGACTTTCCCTTTACATGCAGCTATTTTGGCTATTTCGGGTCTTGGTGTCCTAGCCCAGTCCCTTGTGCAACTTGGGATGAAAACCTCCACTTCACCTGCATCACACTCGACCCACTTTGTAAATTGGATAAGTCAGATTTTTGGGGAACGCATATCCCGTGTGTACCTGTGTGGCCTGGGCCAAAAATATCCGACTTAATTGATTTGAATTGCCTGCGGCTTTTTTGGCGATGCGCATCCTAGTTGTCTAGATTTACCATGGACCACCTAGGAAAATTTTGGACTTATCCGCACCCTTTGTAAATCTGTGATTTCATCCATGTAGGTCCCATGCATCCCAGTGACCCGTGTGCGGCCTGGGACATTTCGACCTGACTTCACTGATTCCTTATGCTTTCGGCTATTATGGGAAAATCAGGTTTTCAGGTCTCGATTGAACTTGTGTGGTTTGGGCAAAAAAAAATCTGACTTTTCCGCATTTCACTATCTCCTTAGCATTTTAGGAACAAATTTGGTATGATGAACCCTAGTACGATCCAGCTTGGTACCATCCACAACCCTTAGACCTGATTTGCATTAAAATAGTCATGGGACCTCGTTTTTTTTTTTTTGAAAATTTTGCTAACTCCTTGGATTTTTCTTGAAAGGGGAGTTAGATAAAAGAGGAGAGATACCCTGAAAAATCTAAATTTTGGCCCTCAAAACATTTCAACTTGCTTGAGCCTGAAGAATTTGCATAAGTTACCAAAAATTACTATAGGGTGAATTTGGGATAACAAGGCTTTCGTAGAGGGTAACAACATGGAGGTGTAGGATTATATGAGACATTTCAAGGTACCATTGAGACTGAGAAATCACCCAGCAAACTTATAGTATTTTTTCTCTCAAGGCTCTAAAAGGACTACGAACAATCGACGTAGCCTGGAAGCACTTGGGCCTTAGTGATCCAAAACTAAGCATTTCCTACCATTTAATAGGTCATCCAAACATGTGCGCATAGTTAGTTCTATGCCATGAGCTTGCATTTGTAAAATATAGCATTGGATAGCCTTGTATTAGATTTTGAGTAAAATCTAATGTTTGCTTTGATTCTCATCACTTTTTCTCTCGCCTTTTCTCTCTCTCTCTCTCTCTCTCTATCTCTCTTTCTCGTACTTTCTCTCTCACTCTTGGTGATAAATTTTTACTTTTCCTAAATATGCTCTTTATTAATTTTGATTGAAAGAGATGAATAGACTTTGTGTGTAAGCTAATTTGTACTTTTTTTAGCATGCAATGGAATGAATAGACTATGTTTGTAAGACTAGAACTATGCTTTCTTTGAATCTTATTGCATTGGAGTGAAACTAAGTGATACAACTATGGAATGTTGATGTATTACCCTTTTGGATAACTCTTGTTGCATGGTTTAATGATCAAGTGATAAATGTAAACTATGTGCATGACTGTATTGTGTGTTCTCAGTTAAATAGTTAAGATCATTGTGGAAAGTGGAGTGTGTGCACGTATTGAGGAAGATTTGTAGGTAAGGTGATTCCAACGTAAGTGAGGTGTTTACAAAGTAATAATTAAACATATCTTCCACTGTAGAACCATGGGTTTCTAGATACCCTGAACCAACGTATGAGCAAGAAGAGGATTGTTGATTCAAGCCATTAAGTTCGTTGTCAATATTTTATGGTAATATAGGAGTCAATAATGAGTGGTGAAGATCATAAGAATCATGTTTGAGGACTTGGAACTAAAAACCAACTATTAGATAGCCAAATGTTTCCTCTCGGGATCCACAGTGAACCATAGTCAAGGTTTAGGAGGGTTTGTAGTCTTGAAGCATGAAATCAAGGAATTATTGCATAAGATTTGGAAGGAACAATATTGAAGAGGTCCCTCAACTGTTAAAATAATATTTTTTTATTTTCATGGGTGGAAGAGTGAGATTTCCTTACCAGTCCCTTAGAGGACTGTATGCACAATTGTAAACCTAGTTTGAGAAGCCATTTTACAAAGAACCCAAGACTTTATAGTTTGAGTTAAGAATTGAAAACTTCTATGGAAGTATAATAGTCTTACTGGGTTCTTGAATGTTCTTGATTTGTCCTTGGGGACCTCATACAAGTGGATATATGCTACATAGTACAGTGGGACAAGGTTAGTTAGTGCTTCAAGAGCAAAAAGTGAAAATGTGAGCTCTAAGGAGTTGTAGAAGGAGTTGGAGTCTAAGATTTTGGGATAACTTTAGGGATGGAAAAATTGAACTAATGAATATTTTCATAATTTATGTGTATCCTTCAATCCATGCTTGTTGCAAGATACATTGTCTTAAGGGGCATAGTTGACAGTTTTGGCAAGATGAACAACAGTGGTGTTTGGAGCCTTATGAATCAAGTTAGTGATGGTCCTAATGATTGTATGAGGTGTTAAAATAGGGGAGAAGACTAAGAAGCATTGAAGAAGGTAGTAGGTGCATGATAAGACAAGAACTAGTACAAAGAGACCAAGAGCAAGAAGAAGTGCAAGTAAGGTAAAGACAAGAGTAAGTGTTGTATGAAATAGAACTTGTTTAAGGATTCCTTTGACACTGGAAGCACTATATAGAGATAGAGTAGAGTGCCAAGGAGACCATTGCAAGGTGATATTGTACCAGTTTAGTCAAGGTTTGGACAAATAGAATAGTTTTTAGCCATTTTGGCCTAGTGAATGATCCTCTCGTGCAGAGATTGGTTGGGGTAGTTGTTGTTAACTCATCTTGAACTTGTGTAAATGACCATTTATTTATTTTCTCTACATCAAAATCATATAAATAATGAATATGGATACTTAGTCATTATTATTATGAAACCACTCTAATGAAGCCACAAAAAAATAATAAAAATTCAATATTAGATCTTATTTAATTTGAATTGAAACTTTGAACCTAGGTCGAGAAAAGGTTCTCTAAACATATACACATTGATAAATTGAATGAATAATTACTCAGATTAGATAACTCTTCATAAATTTTATATAAATATCGATTTCTAAAGTTTCATGCATAGTATACATCGAAAACGCTAGTATACAACAACAATAAATGAAAAAATATCCATAATGTCTTATATTGTCAAGTGCACATCATATTAGTTTGTATATAATTATAATCTAAGAAATTTAAGGTATCATAAAAAATATCGATTTCTGAATAGTATTAACATGCACAATAAATATAAAAATGTGAATAGGTCATATAATATCACTAGGCTTAAATGGATGGAAATAAGTTCTCCAGGAAAAAAATTGACATAACACAGCAGGAACAAATCTAGTCAATGTGATGGCGAAACATCTAGAGACCAAGAATCCATTATTTGTGATACAATCCCACCATTTGATGATGTTGTTTGTATGGTCGATTTGGTATGTCAAAACTGTAAGGATGGTTTCTCTATAAATACTTCGCTACATCATCTGGTGCTTGCTAATGAATCATTTCAGGTGAGATGTAAGGTGGGTTTTTCCTACCACAGCTCCTATAATCCTTGGAAAAATCAGTGTGGATGGAATTCAGGGTCATAAAAGTGACTCTGCCTTTACATTAGGGTCTCATAACTTATATTTATCATTCACCAATATTTTGTTGATGTAATTTTCAATGACCCTCATCCCCCAGGCCAACCACTCACCCCACCGGAAAGCTCCTCAGCAATCCGCAAATCCATTCGAAGAATCCCATGTATCAAGACCCTATCTCTGATCCTAGGGAGCCCTAAAAAGGTTCTTAGAAGTAGTAAAGGTAAAGAGGTTTTGGCAAGTTGATAGCTCCCTTTTATTACTGTTGTTAGGGGTGTACGAAAAGCCTGGAAAAATTTAAAGAACTTCAAGATTAGACCCACTCAAATCACTTGAAGATAACCGTGGATTTTCTAAATAATCAAATCCGACATTTAGAACTCAGCTACTGACTCCATTGCAAGTGTTAATGATTTTATCACCGTTTCCACTTATCTCAAAACAATCATAAGATAAGCACATCAAGTAATCTGGCTATCTACATGGCCGTTCTCATGACCTCATATAAATTCACATCAGTAGATTTGTGATGTTATTATGGAATACCAGCCTCCGCACGGAAGAAATGGGAAGCTTTAAATAAATCCTCCTTAACTGGGATCTAAACATTAGCTCTGCTTTGAACCTAGGTCATCAGGAACTTAGAATTGCTATCAAGGTTTACAAAAAATCCATCAATTAGTGTCTATGTTTCTCAGTTAGGTGCAACTTTGTAATGTTGTTATATGTTGTATGTTGCTACAGTTTTTTATTTTTCATAGTAGGGCTTCTTATTGGCATATGGCCCCTTCCCTAAAAATTAGTTTGTTTCTCCTTTTAGATGGGGTGTGGCCCCCCTATCTACAATTGTTAGCCACATTACTATGTACTTTTTATCTTGGTTTTGAGCCTCTACTTGTACTATAGGGTAAGGTCCCGTATCAAACACCGTTACCTTTAATAAAAAAACTACTAATATCAAGTCAATGCCATGTAGGTGTACATTAAATGTCAGTGTGCATAAAATGCCATGAACATAGGCATACAAACTAAATGTCATAAGACACATATATACACATCCTATTCATTAAAGTATATCCCCCTCTTTTCCCTTGCTCGAAGAATTCCCTCCCTTAGACATAGATGGATATCTGTGAGATGACATTTGGATCCTCCATGGCCTGACTACGAGTCCTCTTATGCTCAAAACTCAACTGTAGTTAAACCTATAAATGCATATATTTTTTTCTTCAAAACTTAATGTATAATTTTTCAACATGTATAAGACCATGCTAATGAAACTATTTACATGTACACACACTTACTGTAATTTCTCGGTCACGTTGAATCTACATCTCACACTCAGCTGAGTCAACGGGAGCTACTGGATCATGAACTGGGGTGTGAAAATAATGAGCTCGAGGAGTCCATGTTCCATCGAAGTAAAAATGGAAGGGTTGAACCCTACATACACATAAGATTACAAAATCAAACATCAAAATTAGCTTATAGAACTATATTAACAATAAAATTTTTGAATGCAAATCTAAACATTTATGCCAACTAAGTACATGTATGTGTAATGACAATATTTTAACTAATTTTATCAATATACAACTATTTTTTTACCGTGTCACGCCTATGAATCATATGAACAGGGCCACTACCTATCGCAGGTAACTCATGTGTATACACAATGTAGTCACATTGATTATCTACATGATGCTACAATGAAGGAAATTATTAAAATAATTGAACATAATATGAATTACACAAGCTATTTAATGAAAATACATAGTTTTTATACCTCAGTGAGTTGATGAGAAGATGAAATCACAGCAGAAACACCTTTCTCTAATCCATGCAAAGATGGCGGTGTGTTTTGTGAGGTCATCAAATTTATAAAAAATATATCACGTCAAGTTAGTTGAGCATATATAATATATATACAAGAACATACATATATAGACATATATTTGAGTTCAAAAGTTATATATATTTACATACGTGAAAATTTTACACAATTAACATTTTAAATTACCTCTGTGAATGTATACATAGCCATGGTGCTCGCAACCTGTGGTTGGGATGATGACGTCCCTCCAACGTGCTATAATATTAATGTATACATGTACATATGTATGTGTAAGTTAATAAATTTGACCAAGTTCAAATACAATTATTTCAAAAATTTAACATATATAAGCAAATCAGGTATTCATATATTTTTGTAAAATGTAATAAAAAATACATGTGAAGGTATTGTCGATGTCTGAAATCCAAATATATCACTCAAAAAGTGTCAGTCATAGCCACATTATTATGTGTACCACCGGTGGCAACTCCACCAACACCAATCTACATGAAACTATCATCTTCATTGGGTCCTATACATATGGTACCACAAGATGTGCAAAGATGTGGCCTCATGCTACTGCTACTTGGAGGAATAATTTATCTAGCTTCACCAACATCGATATCAGAAATATCCCTTGTATATTAGACAAGGGTATCAAAAAGCACCTAAATCATGTGCAGTGTATCAATCTCTACTGTCTCCTTCAATGTTACAGGGACAGTCTTAGAATGAGGGGGATTTTTTGTGTGGACTCTAGCATGATGAATACAAGCATGTTTTGTACCTAGTCTATCCTGTGCAAAGCCTTTTCCTCAGCCCTAAAACTCGCGATAGTCAAAATAGTTCAGGATCTCATTGAGGATAAAATCGTAATAGAGTTTCCTCAAAAAGTATAGTGGAACCTCATTGTTATTACAAGGTGGAATATCAAATACCATCCACCATCAATCCCAAAAATTATTTTTTATTAGAACATTATTACACCAGTGGATTGGAAACCGTTTGCATGACAACAAATAAGAAAATTGGTTCTAGGGTATGTGAATAATTCACATATGAGGTCTTTTGTAATTATTTTTTTTACATCTGCATATGATAATTTATTAGTGTAATATTCCCTACAAGTCTCTCTATAAGATGTCCACCAATCAATTTGACTCATTATGTGTCAACCTGAGCCAATAATGCCTCCAATGTGTTTGTAAGTGAGGCATGGTGGGGGTTTTTGGAATGGGGATCCCTCATTGTTTTAATTATTTCCTTAATTTCAATCTTATTCTCCACCATATGGGTTGATAAATCCTCCTAAATACCTAGAGGATGTTCAAAAATTATAGGTTGGCTAGGAGTGTTGAGAGGATTTGCAGGTTTTTGTTGTGGTTATGGTGGAATTGTAACGATAAAAAACATGTATTTAATTAAAATCTAAAATATAATTACCAAATTTCAATGTAATTCAAAGAACACAAATTTTCCTACCTCTTCTACATGGCGCCATTATCTATTCCACCTCAATCGAACCTTTGTAGTGATTTGTAAATGATTTTAGGAGCTGTTGATGCGGAATCAAAACACCCCTGAATTTCCTAGTTTGAGAGGGGTAATTTGGTGTGATTGCACAACATGCAGTTTTCATGAAGTGTGGGACCTTGAGAATCAAATAGCTCTCTAGAGAATGCTTGTTCCTGCTCCTAACCTACTTGCCACTAACTACTCCAAGTGCTAGCCAAACTAATCACTAATCCCAAAGTACAACTTCTAAGGGGACATGGATAGAATGATACATGAAAGAAACAATACACTAGCAATGGTTATACACCAAGAAAGGAGTGTTAATCAATCTTTTAAAGCCCTGAAAAATGGATAAAGGATGAATTTTATGAGTTCAAGAGTGAAGGATAAAGACCTGGAAGGAATAAACATGCATAGAATAGTTGCACTTCACCAAGAAAGAGTTACAAAATAAAGCAAGCAAACTTTTAAGAAGCAATGTGCATGCATGAGAGCTCAAGATTCGAAAAGTGGAATGGAATGCCTTTAATTGGCTTAGGCTTAGCTTGTCATAGATCAAAGGAGGTGAGTAAAAATAGGGGAGTGAATGTGTAACTCCCATGTAAGAGAATATTCCTCCATAATAGAGAAGAGGAGTTACTTTCCCAAATGGGAATGTAACTCCTATGACAGATTCTGTAAGAGAATCTGTCATAACTAAGATGACACCTAGATCCATGTCCACCTAAGTGAGATGACTCACACGATGAGGTGGAATAATAGTAAATAAGTGAAGAAAAATACCACCTACACCAACACCCCCTTCATTGTAACTTACGATGAGACGACAAGTTAGAAATGAGAAATGGGTCCTAACACAAGCCTTGATGAGGTACCCACATACAAGAAACTCTCGAAAAGTGGAGTAAAAGGAGAAAACCAAGTGGGAAAAACTCCCCCCCAAAAGAGAGACAAGTCCACTCTCTAATCTAAGAAAGATGCCAAGGATGGGTCCTGACCACATACGAGCTTGTAAAGGTACCCATGTAGAGGAAATCTCTCAGAAAGAAGAAGAAGAGAGAAGAAGAGGAAGACAAGAGGAATGTATAAGATTCCATGGATGGATCTGAACTTTGCAGCCCTAAGAAGTCTCCCAAAATAATGTCGATGATGAGATCCTCTACCTCTAGACTGAAGAAGAGCCATTTGCACCAAACTATGTGCCTACCCTTAGGAAGGACATACATGACGTGCTGGAAGTCTGCCCACTTCACGAAGGAAACTGAAGGTAGCAGTAAAAAGAACTCTGAGTCTGGTCCATGAAAGTGTGACATAGGTCTAGCAAGTGAGTGCAAAGGAACCAAAGGTAATCTCATGAGTGCAAAACTATTAGAGTATAAGGGTGAACACCTATAGAAAGGATTTCCAACTGATGTGAAGGTAACAGAACATCCCCCATAATAGAAAATGGATCCACAAACAAGGGTGGATCAATGAAGGTCTCCAGAAAAGTGGGAGTGGTAAGAGTCCCAGAAGGGGCACTCCCAACAATGGAGATGATGAACTCCTCTGAAATACTTGTAGATTGATGAGAAACTTGTAATACATCACAAGTGTACTCTGCAAAAAGATGACTAAGGTTAGGTAGATACTCATCCCAATGAGGGGGCTCAACAAATAGAGGAGCAATGTCAGATAGGTGTGAGTCATCCAATGAAGGTAGAGGAGTGAAAGGGGCATCACACACTGAAGGTGGAAAAGAGGTGAGTGTGATGACTGTATGAGACTGATCGATATCTGATGAGATGTGGGATGTGTCAACACTCTTTGAAATAGTGAGAGAAGGAGGAGAAGAGTCCTTTGTAGTACTCTCAAAATCAAAACTAGGTGCACAATCCTCATCATCAGAAGTAGAACCAAGTGAGTTTGTGCTAGTGGAACTGTCATCACATGAAGAAGAGGAGACAACTGAATCAACAACAGCAATAACGGCTACATTATGTGAAGGGTCTCCATAGAGGAACTGAAGAATGCTTTAGACACACTGAGGTAGATCTGAGTCTACCACATGAAACTAGAGAGATCTGGAGACATGCATCATCAAGTGACCAAAAACATGGTCGCAAGTGTCGAGAAAGTCCTAATAATGATGATTAGTGGGTGTAGGAAATGGCCCAAGTAAGAAGGGTGAAAGACCCTCGTGAGTGAAGTAACGTTCCATGGAAGCACGCTAAGAAAAATAGTTATCTCTCCCAGTAAGAAGTGGCAGAGGCTATAAATTGATCCTATGATGCTCAAGTCTAGAAAGAGCACCCTCCATGATGCAAAATCAAAAGTTCCAGGTGCACGAAAGCAAGACATTGGACTCAGCCGATAATCCATATGCATGTAAAAACCTAAGAGTACTAGTGAACCCCCCAGAATGTGGCACTTTATAAAGTAGTGCATTTACAAAAATGACAATGTCATCACGTAACGTGTAAAAAATCATGTAACTTTGACTAAAGAAGCGCTCAAAACCAAGCAATGAGTCAAAAGTTATAGCAAGAAAATGATTCCTGCAACTGATAGAAAATGCCAATAATCTTTGCAAACTGATTAAAAAACTACCCAAAATGGGTGCAAAGGGTGTCATGTGGGTACTGATTAGAAATGACATCAAATTTTAGGTAGGGTTTGTTTTACTTGCGAGGGGGGATTAGCCTCCTGCCAACCCCGGACCTCGCCCTCCATCTTTGACACACGTAGGAAGGGCATAATACAAGTAGAATAAAGGTCCTAAATTTTTACAATATGAAAATTAAATGTTTTTAACCTCAAAAAATTAATAAAGGGATTTTTTTAATCACCAAACAATTCTAAAAGGGATGGGGTGCCCACGTTGAAAATGGCAAGCTGCTGCAGTTAGAACACCGACGAGATTTGTGCCGAGTTGACGGGAGGTGAGCTGTTAGGTAAGGTAACGCCGAGCTTGGGAGCTAGATTCTAGAAGATGTGTGGAAGAAGCTTGAGGTGAGGTTGTCGAGGTGTGGACCGACTAGGATGGAGAGTTGGTGAGCCAAAATGTGACGTGTGGAGTTGGGTTGGTCGGTGGGAGAAACCAGGGTAATGCCAAGTCTGAAAAAGCCACGAACAGGGTTTAACCAAAGACATCTCAGAAAACACACACACTAATCACGGGATTGAAGAATGAGTTGATCCAAAGTAAAGCCATGGTGAGAAAAAATTTCCACACACAGGTAGACCCAAGCTAGTAGTTGAAAAACCCAAATCGCAGTCAGAACGAATGCAGGAGTGAACCAAGGGGTCAGAGGAGTTGAGGCATGGCCATGGTAAGAAAAGTACAGTGGAAAAGTGAACCAAGACCTGGTGGAAGTAATATCCACAAAGCACAACGAACTAATGTAGTCAAGGCACAAATCATAGTGGAAACGTAGGGACCAACAAAGGCAAGGGCAGTGCGTGAAACGTCAAACTAGTCAGCGAGCTCCTAGGTAAATTGAGCCATGTAGGGAGAGAAGTCTCAAGCAGTGAGCATGAGGTCTGATAGTCCAACACAAGCATGAACCAAGATGGAAAAGGAAGGTATGTGGAATGAATGGATGCCTGTAGACTAATTTCACAAACAAACAAAGTAAACCATGTTCCAGTTGAAGCCGGCCAAAGAAATACCAAAAAACTTAGTCGAATGGTATATCAATGCACACACCAATGTAGAACGTGTTGTAGCAAAGTGCATGAGCCAATAGCATAAGCAATGAAACCAATGATGCAATGTAAAATACGAGCCATGAGATGGGTAGAGAGATAGGCAGTGAGCTAGCTCCTGCAGCACATTAAACCCGAAACATACACCCAGAAGAATCTCAAAATATGCAAGTAAAGCACATGCAAAAGCAAGAGCTTGCACAAGCAACTACATGATGGAGCAACGATGGCGAGAAATGTGATTATGATCCCCTCTGCTCTGATACCATGTAAGAGTGAAGGATGAAGACCTGGAAGGAATACACATGCATCGAATAGTTGCCCTTCACCAAGAAAGAGTTACAAAATAAAGCAAGCAAAATTTTAAGAAGCAATGTGCATGCATGAGAGCTCAAGATTCGAAAAGTGGAATGGAATGCCTTGAATTGGCTTAGGCTTAGCTTGTCATAGGTCAAAGGAGGTGAGTAAAAATAGGGGAGTGAATGTGTAACTCCCATGTAAAAGAATATTCTTCCATAATGGAGAAGAGGAGTTACTTTCCCAAATGGGAATGTAACTCTTATGACACACTTACACATATGATAGATTTTGTAAGAGAATCTGTCATAACTAAGACAACACCTAGACCCATGTCCACCTAAGTGAGACGAATCACTTGGTGAGGTGGAATAACACTAAATAAGTGAAGAAATATACCACCTACACCAACAGTGAGGTTGGACAAGAAGCAACAAAAACCAAAAATCACACCAATGCACTAAGAGGAAGTTGGACAACTGAACACAATCCCAAAATGAAAACAATCTTCACTCCTGTAAGAACAAAACATCCAGATCCTGAAATAACCAAAAATAAAGCATAGAACACCCTATTGCAATGAGAGGTAAGCGAGACATAAATAATCATGTAGAGGTTAAAATAGCTAACACAGAACATAATTTTTTATTACTCATGAAGTATACATAGTACATTACATGTGGGAGGGAGGCATGAAGCCATTATAGATTTTGGGAAGAAGTCTTGAAGCCCCAACAAGAAATGGAGTCCATGGGAGAAGAAAGGTGATAAAAAAAATTCATATGCAGACCCTCATAAAGTTATAGAGGATTTTTGATGAGAGGAGAGAGAGAAAGAAGATCCTGAAAAACTCTAAAAAACCCATAAAAAATCATTCTTTAATTTGAAACGAGTGCTTGAAAATATTAAAAAATCCCTCCTCTATTGATGAAGTTTCCTTTTGTTTGAAGTAACCTGCTATGATTGCACCTCATGTCTAGTACAGTTCCTTTTAGCTCATGATGACCTCTACCTTTTCACCAACCTTCATTAATGGCCTCCACCTACCCAGGGGCATTGTAGCCTATTCCCCAATTTCAGAGGTTCCAAACCTTCGAAATCCCAAAAATGATGTTCTCATGTTGTAGATATTGTAGACACCAAAATCAGGTCACACTCCCCTTAGCCCCTTGTTACTTAATAAACTTAAACACACTTACCTAACCATGGCCCCTTTCACCCCAAACTAATATTAATTTAATTCATTTAATTAAATTAATCTCTATCTTCATCATAGTTATTATTTAATTATCCTAATTACTTAATACCCACCCCTCCACATAACCAAGACACCTCACCTTGCCACCTCACCCTAAGCCTATTCTTAGTATGTTCCCATAACTAACTAAGACCTAACCAACACACTAAAAATCAATGCCAAAACCTCATTCCTGTAGACACAAATGATAACTTCCACTCCTGTCCAGAGGAATAGAGAGATCTGGTAGCAGTTACAACCATGATCTCCTATTTTTAGTTAACTTAGGGAATCCCACCTTAACCAACGCCGGTCATCCCTAAACTGACGCCGCTCATACCGTAACTACCATCGGTCAGCCTTAATTCCCTTGGGTAACCTCATTCTTGAGAGAGGCATTTTCAGAGAGCACGAGCATGGATGCAAGCAAAGAGATCCAACAGTTTCTTTCGCACTGACGTCTAGTATTCACCCGAAAACCATCCAGCACTCACCCCTACACAGATTTGATCCAACCAAGCAAGAAGGAGAGCATATGAAGCCCATGCAAGAGCTCCCTAATGTTTGGTGATCCTCCATAGTATTCAATCTCCTATCATCACCTCCATTCCTCACTCATAGATGACCAAAACCATATTCCAAGTAAGTAGAATATTTTACTCCTCTAGTTTACGTATTTCATCATTGTATTTTCATCCTTTATGTAGGTTATTTGATATCCCAGCCACCCATTGACCTCCTTTAATACTCACCCCTCCATATCCCTACTAAAACCTTTCCAAATCACATCCAAATTACCTAATACCGCATTCTGACCAATCTAATCCTTTGTGCGATCATAATGAAGAATAAAAACTCATTTTCTGATATTCCCAGTACCCCACAGGAACTGACATCAGTTCTCCTTAACTAACATCGGATAGTCCACAGTATATTGGCCTCAAACCACCATTTCCCAACCCAACCCATAGCTCATCCAAGCTCCATTCAAACCCTTTTAGATCTACCCACTGGCCTGATATCCCACCTACACCTCACAAACACCTCACTTATTTCCCTACGAACCTGAAAGACCTTTGTCCTTGACCTTTTGTCATTTTTTCAGCGACCGACGTCGATCACCCTTAACTGGCATCGGTTACACGTAGACTGGCATCGGTCTCTGTATCCACCAATACAACTTAGAACAATAACCCACCTACCTATTCCCAAGTTACCTGTAATCACCTGTGACCTGCCTAAGACCTCTGGCAGACCTGTAGAAAACTAGAACCAGTTATTTAACAGTTGGATCTTATTTTAACCTAGCCTATTAGATTAGATCTTGCTTATTGTGTTTTATATGAGATGCCTAAATCGTATAGAGTACAGTAAGACAAAATTTACTTTATTTCTTGCATTAAATTATTTAAAAGAGTGGATTGACATCCTTTCAGGAAGTACCACACTTCCCAGAACTAGCATACACTAGGCATTCCACTACACATATTGTTTAACTCTTCCTGGTGGTCTTGCTTTCTATTTCAGGTAGTTCCTTCCAGCCAAAAGGAAGCTGTCATGGTCAGTTGCGGATCGAGGAGTCAACACGCGTGCAACAACCTTCAACCATCTTCAACATGTATTCCTCCTACGCCCATTACCCTATCTGTTTCATCAAATTCCTAGAAATGTCTAAGAATCAGGTGAAATATATATCACTCCCATGATTCCAATGACTATTCGTTAGTGAGAATCAGACATCTGTAGCTCAATATATACAATTTTAGAGTTTGAGGGACCTAAAATTTAGGGGTTTGACAAACCTTTGAAAATCCCATTCTTCCTGATTTTGTCATGTAGCTCATTTCTCCACCTTTCTGATGCCTATGATTTCAAAATATTATGACATTTGGTGCTCGAGATATTGAATTTTTAGTGAAGGGGGTTTTGTGTGTATTTTGTGCATTGCAAGGTTACATGAGTGAGTTGGCTCGCCGAGTAGCTTACCGAGCTATTTGGTGAGCTAAGGTCGAGCTCCTTTTTTTTTGTCATGGCAGGTTGCATATTCACTTCTCACCATTAGCGCTACTTCCATGGTCTCAGTAACTTCAACTGGTGAGCCAAATTCTTCCCTCCACGTTGGGTGAGTCAAGATCCCCTTTACAATTTACCCAGTGACCTTCGCCTGTTTCTTTTTTCTTAGCGGGTTTTGCTATTGATTCCTTCTCATCTCTTTGTCACTTGGCTCGCTATTGGTGGAATTTTGTAAATTGGACTCTTACATCAAGCCTCCCATGCTATGTCAGTGAGTCTTATTTAAAATTTTGAGCCACCTGGCTCCTTCCCTATATTGCATGTGGGTCTTCCTCTAGCCATGATCAGCTTGTCGTGGTCTCAACACCTCCTAGCTTAATCATGGCCAAGCCTATTCTATTGTAAGATTTGAGCTCTTCTTCTACTTCACAAAGCATGCATCAACCTTACCACATGGGTGAGCCACTTGTTTCATTTTGGACCTAGCTTGGTGTATTTCTCAAACTACCCACGTGGCGCGACAAATTACCTCAAGAGTTAAAAATCACTCATGCGCTAATCGAGCTAACTATGTCCATTTTGGAAACTACACAATTTAAGGGTTTCAGACATTGGGCTTCATTGGAACTTTGGACATTTCATTTTTAGAGGTGTGAGCATGATTTATCGATGAGCTCCCTTGAGAGTTCCAAAACACGGAAAGCCCGAAGTTAGAAATTTAGACTTTAGGTTTCAAAGGTTACCCACTTACATTCGGGAACTATTCATCAACTCACTTTAAGACTCATAAACTCCGCTATCCCGAAGTCCAAAATTTCCAACTTCGAGATCACCTCAAGATCCACAAAATTGCTAGCCTAGGCTATGGCACTCTACCAACCTTGAAATGGCTTTGTGATCTCCATTTTTTGAATGTGGGGGCTCCTCTTGTGAATCGACATGTTTTCTCACTGCCATAGTGAGCTTTTACCTCCATTTCAATGAGATTTATTTTATTCAAACTTGGGTTTCCACAACATTGGTGTGCAGAAGCTGTCCACCAATTGATTTCTACATAACCTGCTCTGAGCTCATTTTCCATCTTTAGCTCACCCTAACTTCTCTCAGATGTCGAGCTCTCTACTTCGACATTGGCCGATGCTTTCCACGGCCAACTCAGCTCACCGATATTCCATGTCATCTCAGCTAGTAAAATGGGCTCTGCATTAGGCACTGCGGGGAGAAATCCACAGATTTCAATCTCCAGGAGGACCATATGCTTCCATTTCATTTTGTGAGCTCACCACTTTTCACCATCATCTCCATGGTGGGCTGACTCGGTGGTTTTTGTTGATGTGTTACATGATTGAGAAAACTCCATGACTCTGCAGACCTGTGCTTTGCATTGATGGGTGGGATTCTAACACCATTAGCTACCTCCATTATTTGTCATCAGGACCTATGTGATTCCATTTACTGTTTGTTCACTTTGTTGTATTCCCATGCTTTCATGTTGAATCGACTCAAGGTTCTGTCCCTTCATGGTTTTTTGGTTCAACCTCTTGTTGTAACTGAGTTTCCACGATGAACCCTCCACTGAATCAAGCTTGTTGAAAGCTTGATCCCATAGTGCTTCCTCCTCATAGCTTAATGTGTCACTTCTTTCCACCAGGACATGATCAAAAACCAATCCAGCATAGCCTCTTCATCACAACTCATTCAAGTTGGTTCTCAACCTTCCACCTCCCTGACTTGAGCTCAATGAGCTCACTTGTTTTCTTGTTCAATGACTTGGTGTGGTGAGTCATTCTCTTCTTTGTGGAATAACCCCTATGATGCATTCTCCATGTCCAAGCTCAAGGAGCTCAGCCTTCCTTCTTCTTCCTATAGAACCTTTGACTCAGACCCTAGCCTACTAGTACAAGCTCATCATTCGCAACTCAGCCGAGGTGTTTGAGCTCATCGGCCTTCATCTGTGAACTCAGGTTTATTTCCCACACCGCACCCTGAAAAAATTTGTGACTTGGCCAACTCATCTCGCTGAGTATATCAACAAGATTCTCAATGATCCACTTTATAACTTTCTCCCTCAACACTTGACCCAACTTGCCGAGTTGCTCGTTGAGTAGCTTGGTGAGCTCATTTCAACTCGATGGACCTTGTAAGGCCCAAATGTGAATGTTTGACCCTAAAGCCCTACATTAGGGATTTTTTTGGAATTTTTTATTGAGGGAGAGGGGAATGAGTTCTGAGAACCTCAAAATGTTATATTTTTCCCTTGTAGGCCATTTTCACCATTTTGGGGGCCAAAGGCCGTGTTTGTACTTTAATGGGATTATGAGCCCATTATGACCCTGAATGGCCTAATTTAGCTTGAATGATCCAAAACATTATTAATTTCTTCCCAAGACCTTGAAAACACTTGTAGCCCTCCTTTCAACTTATGGGGCTCACTCTTGAGCCTCTAACTACTTTGGACCCTGTTGGACAATTTTTTCCCTTGGGGGAAAAAATTGTCAACAATTTGGAAACTCGTGAGGAACTCTGCCTGCTAGATTTCCTGAACCAGTAACCTAGGCATATCCATTGGTCATGAAGTCATTATATACCTGTAACACAGTCTCAAACCTGATAAAATGAAACCTGGATGTTGTTTGAACACCACTAAACCTACTTTGTCACTAGAAATCTCAATTTTTAATTAGAGAATCTTAAAAATAAGATTTGTGAGAGTAGAAAATTATCTTGACCTAAGATTTGCACTTATTCTCTTCTGCAACCCTATTCCATGAGGTTGAAATGGACTATCCCAAAACTTGGTTCTGCCAAGTATAAAGCACACAAATGATGATTTTTTGGCATGCATTGCACGCTGCAGAGTTTCGAATAAGAATTTTTTTAAAAAATTTATAGCATAGAACTCTATTAAATTTGGATTTTCTCTTTCTTCTGAAAGTTCCATTTTTCGACATGCCACTGGAAGCTACTTTCATGATTTTGCAGAAGCACTTGGAAGTTCACCTGTGATTGGCGTTAAAGGAATCCAAGAGTGAAGACTCATTAAAATTAAGTCCTTAACCTAATTTTATTTGTTTTACATTTGTTTTCCTTTAAAACTACAACTGTTTCTGACAAATATGAACCTTCTGCATGTGGGAGGCCTACTGAAGCATTATGTACTACGTTGGAGTGAACATGAACCAAAATATATGTACAAAATATGAAATCATACATGCCTAAGTAGACATGCAGAGTGTCCCTAAGAACTTGTGATGATAGAAACAAATCTTACACCTACCCTACACTAACATGCAACAGAGAATATTTCAAACAAATCCTACCACTGGTAGTGCAAAGTAGCTCCCTGTTCTTACAATAGGGAGCCATGTGGATGATTTGAAACTGATCACGGTTGTACGAATGAATAAAAAATTGACATGGAACCAATTTTACACTTGAATTCTTAAGGTATCAACTAGACATAAAACAAACACCCCTTCGGCATGATCCACATGAGGCTCTTGGAGATGATATAACGGATACAACTGATCCTTGGTACTATGAAACTTATCCTCATGTTCATAAGTGAACATGAATTGTTGTGGAAACTCTACTTCCAAAACCAATGAAGCTAGATACCTAATGGGGGCATGACCTAAACCACCAAGTATCCACGATATTTTGAATTGGAATCCTAATAAGAAAATATCTATGCAAAATTTCCTGGAAAAGGTGATTTTTGTGATTGGATTTTCTTTTTCTTACATATCTACAGACAAAGGATGCGTCACCCTAGATAATGGTATGGAAGAAGTGATTACCTCCTTGTGCTCCTTTCCTTTTGTGCCAATGCGGAGCCCCTCCACTATATGTAACTCTTCGGGATCACTTGCAGCCTCTTGTTGAACCATTGATGACTTGCTACAAGTGATTGGATGTTGCTACTCATGAGGGTTGTTATTAACAACCAGGTCTTCAAGAATCTCCTCCGTCATGGATTTATTTGAAAATTCATCTTTATCAAATGATGAAAGAAGAGGGAAATATACATTTTCATCATTACAAGAGAGCAAAAAGCTCTCAATGATTTCTTCTTCCTGTAGAATGTCCGTAATTGGCTTACTCACTTCTATGGTGTATTTTGGGTTTTTAATTTGTTCACCATGAGGCTCCTCATCCTCAAATAAAAAATTCGAGATCTCAAATATATCTCCGAAATCAAAATTTGGAGAGGATGAAGTGGGGAAAGAACTTGGATCTTCTTGCATGATTTTTCATGTTCTTGAATCCTCTGGGCCTATTTGATCTTTCTCCACAACAAGAAAGTGCTCCTCTTATTTTGGATTTGGAGTTGTTTTTCTTCCATCCTGTACTGATTTTGCAGTTGATGATTGACCAACAATCTCTACAAATAGGATGCCATCGTGAACACTACACTCTGAACATTCTAAATGTTGATCATCTTTAACCCATTTTTTCTCTGCTTTTGCTGTAACTAAATTAGACTTCACCACCTTCTCTTCTTCATCCTCCTTAGCCTCCTCTAAAGGTTTGACCAGAAGAGGGATTTTCTCGATTCCAAATTTTAGAGCCAAGCTCAAAATTTTTTTCATCGTTTGTTCCTTGTTTAGCTCTTCTCCTTGTTGTTCCTCTTGACTAATTTTTTAGGTTTCTTTCTGACATGGACTTGGGATTACGAGAGGAGTGGTTTGTAGTTTTTTGATAGATTTTTGTTTTGTTGGTGGTGGAGATGATGGAAGGAATTTACAATTTTTTTTCCTATAGAGGGGAATTGAGTTTGGAAGGGAAAAGGGAAAAGAATATGAGGTCAGGTGAGAGATTACAAGAAGAAGAATGGGAATCCACAATGGGGGCAGCAGATGGGAAGCTTGGGAATCAAGGCTCCGGCTGAAATGATGTGGATTAGGGAGTGGAGAGAGTATTTTGGGATGTAATGCAAGGGTTTCCCATTATTTGGATTGAATGAAATTGTTTACAAAATTTCCTATCTCTTGGATCCACTCTATGAGCCTTGGAAATGTCTCAATAATGAAGTCAATCTTCTCTTGTAGGCTACAATAGTTTGAGATAGGGCCTACC
The DNA here is from genome assembly GCA_019776745.2 of Taxus chinensis. Lineage (NCBI taxonomy): Eukaryota > Viridiplantae > Streptophyta > Pinopsida > Cupressales > Taxaceae > Taxus > Taxus chinensis. Next base: position 226,954,594 of record CM034147.1, on the reverse strand, counting down.
CATGGACAATAGATCTTAAAACCAATATTACATGCTTATATCTAAGACATATCCCTTTGATGCACCATTTTAACCTCCAATTTCTACACTTTTAGCTACAACTCATATTCCTCAGGTGTAAGATATCATCCATAATTCACATACTCTTGTTCTCCAACACTGCATAGTTTGGCATGTAACCAAATTGGTCTGTGTATTGCTCTTTCTCGTATGAGTATGCATATTGTTGATCACCATCATAATATGGATCCGGAGATGGTTGGTAGTACCCTGAAAATAAATGTTGCAATTCTGAAGGAGGGTTGTATTTATATTGTTATTGTTGTTCTAAGTGTGAATCTTAAGAGACGAATGCAGCCATGACTGCAAGACTTCATGAAATGGAAGAAAATGGAAGGGATGGAAGAGAGAAAAGTAGATGGTGAAGAAAATGATTTGCTACTCAGATAAATGGGTTTGTTACCCAGATGGAGTCACTAGTTGCGCTTGCATGTGTGTCTCTAAAAAATGAAATTACACCAAGTGCACAATAAACTTGATGATATGAAATGGATATTTATATGCACACCTTGAAGAGCTCACAATGGTTGTGGGGGTTGAACTAGTATAAATGCAATGATATTCTGAAACCCCAAAATTCCATAGACTCCGAAACCTAAAGTGGAAGAAATCTAAAATCCGAAATACATGCAACCTATGAAATTCCGAAATGAAGGAAGTCTGAAACCTGAAATTTTGAAATCCCAAAACCTGAAATTTGGAAAAGCCTTAAATTTTGAAAGTCTCGAAACCTGAAATCCTGAAATTTAAAAAACCTTAAAATTTTGAAAACTAAAATTTAAAAAAACTAGGGATACCCTTGTGAAGTCTGACCTCTGATCTATCATATGGTGAAGTTTGAGCTCATTTTACACATGTTAAGCCCTTAAAAATTAATTTCATACTTCTACCCTATAGTTGAAACCTCTGAAATCTGAAATTGAAAAGGAAACCTCTGAAATTGAAGTGTTTGAACTTATCTTTAATGTGGCAAGGTTTTTAAGTAGAGAAACTTTGAAAAATATATTCTTTAACTCCTTTGTCCCACCAGGAAAGCCAAAACTATTGATCTTGAATAACAACACCCCCAAAATTTCTTGGTATGAGATGGGGCATTCGACATGATTGTACAACATGGAGTTTTTGTGAAGTTGCGGACCTTGCAAATCAAACAACTCTCCAGAGAAGGCTGATTACTACTCTTAACCTACTCGCCACTCACTACTCCAAGTGCAGGCCAAAATACTCACTAATCCCAAACTATAGTTTCCAAGGGGACAGTGATAAAAGGATACATGAAAGAAAACCTACACTATCAGTGGTGATACACCAAGAAAGGAGTGTTAATCACTCTTTCAAAGTGTTGTAAAATAGAGAAAGGATGAATTTTTGGAGGTTCGACAAGAAGCGACACAAACCAAAATCACACCAATGCAATAAGGGGAGGTTGGAAAACTACAATGTGATCCTAAAATGTAAAGAATCTTCATTGCTGTAAGCACAAAACACCCAGATCCTACAATAACAAAAAATTATGCACATAACACCATGTTGTAATGAGAGGTAAGAGAGACATAAGGAATCATGCAGAGGTTAAAACAGCTAACACAGAACATAATTTTTTATTGGTCATGAAGTATACACAATACATTACATGTGGGAGAGAGGAATGAATCCATTATAGATTTTTAGAAGAATTATAGAAGCCCCAAGAAGAAATGGGGTGCATGGGAGAAGAAATCCGATCAACAACCTTTGCATATGTAACCCCTTACAATATTTTTTAGAGAAATTTTGATAAGACGGGAGAAAAAAGGAAGATCTCGAAAATGCTCAAAAACCCATAAAAATACATACTTTAATCTACAATGAGTGATTGAAAATATTAAAAAATCCCTCCTCTATTAATGATTTTTCCTTGTGTTTGAAGCAACCTATTATGATTGCACCTACTGTCTAGTCCAATTCCCTGTAGCTCATGATGACCTCTACCTTTTCACCAACCTTCATTAATGGCCTCCACCTACCCACAAGAACTATATATTGTTCCAAAAAAGTTAAGTTTATGGAACCTTCGAAATCCTCAAAAATGATGTTCTCATGTTGTAGAACTTGATCCCATGATTCCAACGACTATTCGTTTGTGAGAATCAGACATTCGGGGCTCAAGATATGTAATTTCAGAGTTTGAGGAATTCGTAATTTCAGAGTTTGACAAACCTCTAAAAATCCCCTTCTTCCTACTTTCTTCACGTAGCTCATTTCTCCACCTTTTCATTACCTATGATTTCATGAGATTCCGACATCCATAGCTCAAGATATTGCATTTTTAGTGAAGGGGATTTTGTGAATATTCTGTGCATTGCAAGGTTACATGAGCGAGTTGGCTCACCGAGCTATTCGATGAGATAAGTTCTAGCTCATTTTTTTAATTTTTCATGGTTGTTTTCATATTCATGACCCACTATTTAGCACTACTTCCATGGTATCTATAACTCCAAACGGTGAGCCAAATTCTTCCCTCTGCACTGGGTGAGTCGAGTTCCCCTTTACCATTTACCTGGTGACCTTCACCTGTTTCTTTTTTCTTGGTGGGTTTTTCTATTGATTCCCTCTCATCTCTTTGTCACTTTGCTCACTATTGGTGATATTTTTCAAATTAGACTCTTACAGTGAGCCTCCCATGCTATGTCGGAAAGTTTTGTTTAAAATGTCGAGCCACCTGGCTACTTCCCTATATTACACGTGGGTCTTCCTCTAGCCACGATTAGCTCATCTTGGTCTTAACACCTCCTAGCTTGGTCATGCCTGAGCCTATTATTCTACAAGATTTGAGCTCATCTTCTCCTTCACAATGCATGCATCGGCCTTGATACACAGGTGAGCCACCTCTTTCATTTCAGAACTAGCTCGGCATGTTTCTTGAACTACCCATGTGACACAACAAATTCCCTTGGGAGTCACCAACTACTCATGCACTAACCGAGCTAACTATGTCCATTTTGGACATTTCACACTTTTATGGTTTTAAACATTGGGCTTTTTCAGAACTTCAAAAATTTCATTTTAGGAAGTGTGAGCGATATTTATTGACAAACTCCCTTAAGAGATCCAAAACGGAGAAAGCCAGAAGTCTAAAATTTAGACTTCTAGTTTCAAAGGTTACTCGCTTGTATCTAAGTATTGTTCATCAGCTTGCTTTAAGAATCCCAAACTCCACTATCATGAAGTCTAAATTTTTTGACTTCAGGATCACCTCAGCCGCCAAAAAATTGCTCATCCAGGCCATGACACTCTATCGACCTGGAAATGCCTTTATGATCTCCATTTTCAAATGTGGGGGCTCCTCTTCTGACTCGACTTGGTTTCTCACTACCATGGTGAGCTTTCAGTTGTGGGCTCATTTCAATGAGCTTTTCCTTAATCAAACTTGGGTTGTGACAATGTTGGTGTGTAGAAGCCATCCACCAATTTATTTTTACAGAACCTGATCTGAGCCCAATTTCCATCTTTATATTTCTCGATCTTCTCTCACATGTTAAGTCCTCTGCTTCGGCATTAGCTGATGCTTTCCACGGCTAGCTCAGCTCTTCAATATTCCATGCCAGCTAGGCTAATAGACCGGATTCTACATCATGCACTGTGGGGATCAATCCATGGAATCATATCTCCAGGTGGACCGTATTCTTCCATTTCATTTTGTGAGATCACCACTTTTCATTGGCATCTTCATGACAGGCCGAGTTGGTGGTTTTTGTGGATGTGTTACATTATTGAGCCAACTCAATGACTCTACAAACCCCTACTTTGTATTGATGGGCAGACTTATAATAACATTAGTTACCTCCATTATCTGTCATTGAGCTCTATGTGGTTCCATGTGTTGTTTTGTCACTTCATTGTATTCCCATGCTTTCATGTTGAATCAACTCGATGTTCTCTCCCTGCATGGTTTTTTGGTTCAACCGCTTGTTGTGACTGAGTTTCCTAGATGAACCCTCCACTAACTTAAGCTTGTTGCAATCTTGACCCCAGAGCGCTTTCTCGTCATAGCTCTACATGTTGCTTCCTTCCGCTGGGCCATGATAAAAAACCGAGCCAGCGCAGGCTCTTCATCCCAACTCATTCAATTTGGTTCCCAACTTTCCACCTCCCTGACTTAAGCTCAAGGAGCTCGCTTGTTTTATTTTTTTATGCCTCGGGTTGGTTAGCCATTATCTTCTTTACAGCATCACTCATGTGATTTTTTCTCCACGACTGAGCTCAAGGAGCTCGGCCTTCCTTCTTCCTCCTATAGAACCTTTGACTCATCCCCTAGCCTACCGACATGAGCTCGTCATTCACAACTCAGCCGAGGTGTTTGAGCTCGCTGGTCTTCATCTGTGAACTTGGGTTTCCTTCCCACAGCACACCCTGATGAACTCTGTGACTCGACCAACTCAACATTCTGAGCTACTTGACGAGCCACTTTACAACTTGCTCCCTCAACACTTGACCCAACTCACTGAGTTTCTCGCTAAGCAACTCGGAGAACTCATTTTAGCTCGGTGGACCTTATAAGGCCCGAATGTGAACTCTTGACCCTAAAGTCCTACATTAGGGATTTTTTTGAATTTTTTACTTAGGGAGAGGATAATGAGTGCCTAGAACCTCAAAATGTTAAATTTTTCCCTCGTATGCCATTTTTAACTATTTTGGGGGTTGGAGGTCGTTTTTGTACTATAATGGGATTATGAGTCCATCATGACCCCAAATGTCCTAATTTAGCTTGAATGCTCCAAAACACTTGCAATTGATTCCCAATACCTTTAAAATGCTTATGACCCTGCTCTTAACTTGTGGGGCTCACTTGTGAGCCTGTAACTACTTTGGGACCTTGTTAGACAATGTTTTCCCATGGGGGTAAAAATTGTCAACATGAGCTAAATGGTTGAAAACTAAATGTGACTACAGGGTTTTCTGGAGAATTCATGTTTGGGGAAAATGAAAATGAGGAAGGTATTTGATTTTTTTTTTAGTTTATGGTAACGCGTATGCATTATAACGTGTATATATTTTAGGTTTAGGAAACACCAAAAAAAGAAAAACAAAATGCGCTCATGTTATTTAAAAATACATATGCATTTTTCCTATATTTGTATTTTTGTCCACTTTTTGGTCCCCCAGATTAGTGCACTTACCTGTAAGCAATTTTCAATTCCACACTAATAGGGAGTTAAATGTAGGCACTCAAATTTTTTAACTTATCATTTGGAAATGAAAATTTTGTCTTTGTTCCTCTATTAAGACTTAAATTTAGATTATACAATCAAGTGACATATCCTTTTATTTCTTTCATGAATTTTATATCTCTACACATTTTTCTATTATTCATTCATGCAATATCAATAATTACCCAAAGTAATATTCTATCTTTAGGTATCTTTCTTGGAATTTGAATCCTTCATTAATAAATCCCTTTATGGGACTATATAGAACAAGGGCAGGTTGTACTATAGTCTCGTCCAACCTATAAGGTCACATCCCCTCTCTTCAAATGAATCTTTTTTAATTTTAATATCTTCTGTGTGTCATTTATCTTCCCTAATCCATCCTTGATGTGATAGCTAACATATGAAAGCTTATATAAGTGAGTAAAAGGTACTTCATAACTCACCTAGAATTATCATAATCATACATTGCAAAATATCAAAACTAAATCTTTCAAGAATCTCCTAAATATTCCAAAATAATAGGCATGTTTTTTAAAGTATCCCCCACATAGTTCTAAATTATTCAAACCATGTTAAGGGTTCTAGCTTCCTCCATTACTAAGCATCCAAATGTTGTATATTTATGTATTAGCAAGAGCAAGTCACCCAAAAAAAATCAAAGGCTATAAGGGACAATGTGAATTGGTTTTAGTGTTAGAATCAAATCACACCACACTACTACCATGATGAGTAAACTTTTATTCTACATATAGCTACACCTATTATTCTTATTGTTAAGAGATATAAGGGAAACATACAGGGTTGGATTTGATTGCATATACTACTTGCACCATCATTAGGAGAATTGCATGAGGCTTTTTCCCACTCAAGAGAGTGTAGTGTAGCATATAGGTTGGTCAAGAAGGGGTTTACCACTAGGTTCATCTTATCCTCACATGCAAACACACACATTTTACCTTTCATTATCTAAAATGTTTTATAAATTTTACTATATATATATATATATATATATATATATATATATATATATATATATATATATATATATATATATATATGTTTTCCTACTTGTTGTAAGTCACTATAGCTAGTGTCACATTGGTGAAAATCCTTAATCCATATAGAAAATCATATTTCCATACCACCAATGATCACCATAATTTTTATAACACCAACTAATTCTAGTATAGAACTCAAAAGATTAGGTCCTTAACATATTATGGTCATTTCCTTTTGTAATTTCCTATTTCAAGTCATCTTGTAGACACATTCTCAAAAACAAAGCATTCTCAAGTCACTACTAGCCTAAAAAATCATCTATCACTCATGTACCTATGTATTTAGGTAATTTCTCATCCATTCTCTTGTTTTACACTATTGTTGCATTGTTCTATCATCATTTACTATATTAAGAGTTATACCTTGGATTGTATAGTTAATGTGGATTAATAAATTGGAAAATTTCTATTTGTAGGATCCTTACCCTTATACATACATGCATATATACTTATATGTGGTGTACATATTAGTGTAGAACATAACTACTAATGGGCTCATTGGAGCCTTGCCACATTTTTGACATTTGAGGATAGGACATTGCTTCCAGGCTTATTGATGGAGAATTTGACAAGAAAACAATTAGCTAAAGGGGTAAAGAGCCAAAATGAATGAATGGGAATATTATAGAACTATTTTAAAGAAAAATCCTTGATATTTATAGAAAATATATTGGTAAGTAATGTTTCATTGTAATCATAATCAAAAAATGATACATGGAAATCATGAAGGTGATCTTCAAGATCTTTGTTTCCATGATAAATAGGAAGCTTTGGAGTGAAAAAATAGATAGGAAATAGATAGGAAGCCACTTTATATCCAATTGGATTATTAATAAATTGAGTAGAATCCATGACGTTGGAAGAAGAAGAAGAGGAAATTTTTTGTAAGTGTAAGAGTTCAGCTTGAAAACCATCAATAAGGGTTTTAAGAGCTTGTGTATTACAAGAATAAAAATGATAACTCATGTGTGTATATATAACATATGTGGGAATATTTGTAGACATATTAATAATGCGAGGAGGTTATTGGTTTCCCTCAAAGATACAGGCAATAAATATGTAGTAATAATAAAGGTATTAATGGTAGAATATATGGAGGTAGGAATCCCAAAAATAGACATCTCATCAGATGGATAATGACACATAATTTAATAGAGGGAAAAGTGCAATAATATGCTAGATCTATTGAGGGTTATCATAAATCTATGAAAGGAAATTGAAAAAAAGTTCAACCTTATCAGGTTCTAGATCATTGTCTACATGATCTTACAAAAATCAATGTGGTATTTGGTGTGTGTTTCAAGGTTTTTCCAAGGACCATCAAGGTCATCTTGATAAACCATAAAAGGGATTACATGCATAATAAGTGGAAAGGAATCTAGAGGAACTCAATGCTTGTTAGTAGGAGGAGGATTATTAATATGATCAATAGGCTAATGATCAAGTTTATTAGTACATTGAATTCCATGGAAGGAAAGTGTAGACAAAGATTAAAAAATCAAACCCAATTGTAACTAGGGTTTGAAACAAGTTGAGGGATTCGATCAAGGGCAAGGTTCAACAAATTTTTACTCCCTAAAATAAATAAGTGATTGTTTGATAAGATTTATTTACTTACTTATTAATAGGTTTAACAATGGTAAAATTATAATATTCTAAATTAACTAATCCACATTAGCCATAAAAGTGAGAATATAGTTACTATTAGGATAGTAAATGATAACGAAACAATGAAATGATTACATAAAACACAATAAGGGATGATTTATTATCTTATCCTGAGAGGTACATAACTAATGTGGATGTACATACTTGATGAAAATATTTATTCAAGAACATATAAGTGCTTCATTTTGGATATTATGACTCGCATATGCTCATGTTTGAAATTTTATAGATCATGTTAAGGCATAGTATGGTCATGTCATACTATGTATATCTTTGAACCGATGATTGTTGGATTTCTCCATCTTTGGTACCTGTCAATGACCTAGAAATGTACTTCATTATTATTAGGTATTGTTAATATCAAAAGTTTCTATACATCATCAAGGGATTCAAAGAGCCTCGCGTTTCCAAAATATATTTGTGTTTCATTGACAAGGTCTTCAAACGTACCTCATACATTAAAATTTTATACATCAACATCTATAAAAATATATAGTGAACAAAATGTCTGTCAATCAGACAATCCCTTTGATAATACTCCTAATCATTATTTGGGCCTCTGGCTAGTCCATTTCCCGGACTGCTAGGTGGCTGACCCACACTCACGGCACTACCTGAAGGAAAATTCCATCATCGACCAAAAAATATAATATAGTGAGGATCATCCAGAATCCACTGCCTCACTATGTCCTCATAATATCAAAGCTCAACACATAAGGCCTAGTATTTAGTAACACTCACATCATCAGGTGGTCCCATTTGATGAATAATCTGAGCTCTGGTTGCCTATACTTTGCCCCTAAGATTTATGGACCTGCCACTCCAAAGGCCTTCTTTAAGACCTCTTTGTCCCATCTATATTTTTCTCTATCTTCTCTGGCCTATGTGACCTCTATCTATATAGTGGTGATCTGCTGACTAAGCCCATCTCTATCCCCATTCATAACATCCCTCTCAGCTATAAATGTGACCCAATTGGATAACAATGAGGATTTCATGGCCTATAAACTCACTATAATGGCCTCCAAAAAATCCACCATATCATCCTAATCCCTTCCCTCTTCACCACCCTCTGGTACATCCTCTACACAGGCCCACACCTACCACTCAAAAACATATATCTTCCCCTACCACCATGTAGCATAGGCCTTTATCACTTCAAAATAATCATACCCCATCACTACTCCCTGAGAATTCACCCTCATCCCTACTCACTCCTCATATTCCATATCAACTGCCTCCTGAAAATATGGCAGTGTTATATATAACACAACTTCATCTCTCATGTAAGCCATTATTTCCTCTGGCACATCCTAAATAACTCCTAATTATCTCCTAACACAACTCAATCTGATCATCTCCCACTCCTCCCTCTTGCCACACACCAACCTATCATGTTTTAGTTCCCTCAACCTCCCTCCATAGCTGGTCATACTGGAAAACTTGTATAGGGCCTCCAAGTAACGTCTCCACCCTATAAACTAGATAGGAGTTGTCTATAGTAATCCGCACCTTTAATAGGCCTAGTGGCTACATGATCTAATCACCACCTCATAAATCCCACTTACTACTCTAATTCAACCCATATCATCTATGAAACTCCCCTCGGACGAGCCACTAGAATGTGCTTGTAGGCCCAACACTCAAATAAAAATGATAGATCTACTCAAAATCTATGTATAGTCCTCCAAAAACATAGCTCCTTATAAAATTATGCTAATAAAGTAGGGGCACAAGAAAACTTTGTACAGAATTCCATCATATCAAATACTACTCCAATCAATATCCATGAAAAACTTCCTCTGGTTGAATCTGGTAAGGTGTAGCAACTAATACATATCATCATCATCATGAGTAGGGCCTTACTGTCCTTGTCATCACTATATAAGGATCTATATGAAAAATATCCAAAAGTATAAACCACTTCATCTCCATCATCACCATCTAACCTATGCATCGTATCACCCTTTCCTACCTCATTAATCACATAAACCTTCTCACCCTACACTGGTAAGCATAAGATCCTGTGTATATCCTCCAAATACACTATCATTTGTCCTGTAGGAAAGCATAATGTGCCTGTGACATGGTCTCATTTCTCAAACAAAGCTAATAATAAACCCATTTCTCTAGGGATACGTCAGTAATTACACATCCCTCCTAATCCAACCTCCTCTAAGTGATCCCAATCCTCACCCAACAATCGATCCCAAACATCATCTACTAACTTCAACATGTTATCCCGTGTAGTAAATCTCTCTCTAGCCTACATCCAAAATGAAACAACACACCATCGGAAACAATCAATAAAAAAATAATCACAATTTTTTTTATCAAAATAGTAGAATCACCAACGAATCTACTTGAATTGCTAGTGACCCTACCAAAATCGCCAACGACCCTTAAATTGCTAATTATTTCATACAAAATTGATAGCAGTTTCAAAGAATTAAAAATTTGATGAAAAATAAAAAAATAAACAAACAAATACAAAATCTAAAAAACACCACCTACTTCAGCACGAGTGGGCCTATGTTTCCTCTACATACCTCAAACTGCATCTTTCTTGCTAAAATATCATAAAAATTAGAAACAAGGGTTTTTTTGGTCTCTTGGGTTCTCAAATTGGAATAGTACCAAATGAACCTCGAAAAATCTTTTTATATCAAAAAATTTCCCTCCCACCTGATAAATGGTGATTGGACTATTCACCAAAGATTTTGAGCCCATCCGCATCATAACATCTAGAGTCTTTTACATCTACTCCCACACAAGCATCCTCTATTGTCTTCTTAGGATCTCAATAAGAAAAGCCCATCATTAAAAATTTTAATAGATCTTTCCAAGACCACTTCATCCAAAATTAAATAATAAATATTAGTAATCCAATTCAAAATTCCACAAATCATTCATGTAGAAAGACAATGACTCTACCAAATATTCACTAGAAAACCATACCATGAAATATGCAACTCCTACCCTCTATTTTGGGGCTTCATTCTTCATCCAAATTTTCTATCACAATCACATAGTCTAATCTTGTTCCTCAACCACCACCTAAACGTTCCATAGAAAACATGACTCTCGCATCTCGTACCTCTAAATTATCAAACAATATCCAAAATCCTTCACCATCATGAACATCCCAATCAGCCACAACATGATACTATACTAAAATCCTCGATAAACTTATCTAATCATCTATCATAACACTACCACCTATTAATCCATTTGATTCTCTAGGGTGGTATCCCTCCTAATATAACTATGAGGCCTTATGTGCTTATTATCAGATGCTAGGACACTTCACCGAGGACTATAAATCCCTTCACACCATGATTTTAAGTTTCACTAGCAGATTATTCATCCCCACAGATAAAAACCATCTACCCATTGATCTCAATATTATTAAATATAGACATCAAATAAGATCTACTCATCAAATCCCTAATCATAATAGTTCTAAACCATCACTTGGCATCACATCTCAAAAATTAAGGTTTCCTCTGGTAAATCCCCACTCCACCAAATATATGTAATGCCTATAACCACAAGGGTGCATTCATAAGACTCTAAATACCCGAACCAAAATGGGCCCAAAGTCTCTTTAAACATTTTTCCCTCTGAATCACCTAACCAATCATTTTCTAAATCTAAGGTTTCCATCCTTGTGGCACCTCAAAACCAATCCACAACATCCATACAAAACGTTGCCATCAAGAACTTACATCAGGATCCTATTACGATGTTTTCTTTATGATCTCGTGAAAAATTATCCACAACATCATAAATCCATGATTGAATCTCTTATATCCATTTCACTACCATTAAACGACCCCCAACCCTTTTCCAACCTCATTGGCGCCCTTAAAATATCCTCCGTAATCACATTTGAGGACTATGAAATTCCACCCTTACAACCTGAAGACTACTATCTTCCTTTCTTTTTCACCATCCAAAGCAATGACACTCTCATTAAAATATTTATGATCGATAATAGCACTAACATCAACATAATATCATATCATTCCTTTAAACAACTTCATTTACCTAAAACCATAATCACTCAATCGCCTACTATGTTATGTGTCTTTAATGACATTATTGCCCCCACATTAGGTATAGTCATTTTACCTATCAAATTATGCATTAAAATCCTTCTTGATCTATTCTATCTTGTATAAGGAGAGTTTCAATATAACATACTACTAGGTTATAATTGGATACACGCTGTGATTTGTATCCCATCAACACTACATAGATGTCTAAAATACTAACATAAGGGTAAAACCTTTATGCTCCCCATAGACCCTAAACACTTTAAACCTTGTCACATGACCTACAGACCTAATGATGTACTACTTCCATTACAAGACTCTATGGATTTAGATCAATATTCAACAATATCTTTCATCCCCTCATCTAAACTACCATACGATCAATCCTTCGAAGACTTCATGCAACATATCTCACTGGGGGAGTATCACATTCTCAATATTAATACAATCCCTAAGTCTAAAACATATGGGAGACCTGATCAAAAACCACTCTATGAGCCTAACATAGGAAATTTCATTTCCTTTGGCCCCTTTCCTGCGAACATAGTTATTTTATGGAGCAACCAACCACCCTTCATCTCATCTCTATGATCAACCACATGTAAAACTCTTTTTCTTACACTTTTTGTTCTTGTATAAACCTTGATTTGCACAGACTTACCTCTGCCACTGTGCATGGAAGGGATTTGGTATGGGTCAATATGAGCAGGGTACCCACTACTTTCCCTTTGAATACCTAAGAAAACCTCACGAGAAACACAACCTTGGTTTCAAATTACCTTCTTCTAATATATCACCATCAATATCAAAATCACATCCATACTCATCATCATCACTAGACCCATCTTATGACATTGATAACACTGTATCTATCCCATCTGAAATTTTTAATCAATTCCATCACACTTTAACCTTTAACTTATCAAGCTAATGGAAAACTGAAACTCTTCACATATCGTTACCGCATATGATAGAGGAAGATTCCCCTAGTATTGAATTTATTCATTGCCATGATGACAATGATATCCTAACTTACATGTGTGTTGAGGACACCATCTTTAGAAAACCCTTCCTCCCAAAACACCTACACTTCTCAATGAATTGACCACTAATGTTAATATCAGCACATTGCAAGAACCACACATTTTCAAAATCAGACAAGCCTTAGACTTAGGTGAAACCCAACAATTCACCACTTTTTTATCCAAACACATTCAATCCTTCACATGGTCCTATAGTGGCATGTCTGGTATAGGTCTTGACATCATTATCCACAACATTTTTACCATCTTGGATGTTAAACTTGTGAAGCAAAAACTTTGTCGGAAGCATCCTCGTGTTGCACTACTAGTCAAGGAATAACTTCATAATCTTCTTCATCCAACTTCATACTACCTATTGATTATTCACAATGGGTTTCCAACAACATAACCGTCACTAAAACCACTTAAAAATTATGCATCTGCATGGACTTCCAAGACTTGAACATTTCATACTACAAAGATGATTTTCCTCTACCCAACATTGACCAGCTCATCGATTTAATATCAAGCCATGAGATGTTGTCTCTCATGGATTTTTTCTCTGTTTACAATCAAATACTTATTACACCAGAAGACCAACACAAGACATCCTTTATCAACCCATTGGTAACCTTCTACTATAGAGTAACGTCTTGTGCCTTGAAAAATATAGGAGCTACTTATCAACGTGCCATGACTTACATCTTCCATGACCTCATCCAAAAAACCATATAAGACTATGTCGACAATATCTTAATTAAATCTAAACATTAAAGAGACCATCCAACTATCCTTGATGTGATATTTACATGTCTATTACAATTAATTCTTCATCTTAATCTTGTTAAGTGATTTTTTAAAGTTTTCATAGGAAAACTCCTATGATTTATTGTGTCAATCAAGATAATTGAAGTTGACCATGCCAAATTAAAATACATTATTGAAATTTCCTCGCCAACTAATCTCAAGTAGCTTCATAGTCTTAAAGGAAATATTTATTCTATCTATCGTTTCATCTCTCAATTATCAAACCGTTATCACTATTTCCATCACCTTCTGAGAAAATACACCCACTTCAAGTGGGATGATAATTGTCAATAATCATTTGATGCACTCAAATAATACATTTTATCACCACAAGTGCTCACACCTCCACATGAGGGGGAACAATTCTATCTTTATATATCCACGCATGATCATGCCTTGGGAGCCATGTTGGAAAATTGAGATAAATAAGGAAAAGAATAATTCTTCTATTACATTAGCCACACACTTCATGATTACGAAACTCATTATTCGAAAGTTGAAAAGTTGTGTTGTTCCTTGTACTTTGCAACTTCAAAACTCAATCATTATCTCCTCAATAAAAAAAATTGTATCATTAAAATTTTCAATCCACTTAAATCTATGAATTCTAAACCATATCACAATGATTGTATCTCTAGATGGTTTGTTCTCATGATTGAATTTGACATTGAATTCATATCTAAAAATTCCATTAAAGGGCAGGTCATTTTCGATTAACTCATTGAATCTTCCTTTCCTACCAATAAATTTCCTTGCGAAAACTTTCTTCACGAATCTATCAACACTGTGGATCATGAAAACAACCTTCTTAAAATTACCTTATTATTTGACGAGTCCAAATGCAAACAAGAAGGAGGCACTGGAATACTCATAATACCCTCTTAAGACACTCCTATTTCATTATCCTACAAATTGAATATTGAATGCACTAATAACATGGTGGAATACGATGATGTTATCATGGAAATTTAAACCAACACCGTTATTATTGTAAAAATCATTGACATCTACAGAGACTCATAGTTTTTCATCAACCAAATAAAAGGGATCTACCAAAGTAAAAATGGCGTCCTACAAAAATACAAAACCATTTTCAAATATATATATTGTGTGCAAGAATTTGTTAGTAATGCAAAAGAGTTGGAACTAACACCTAGTAGTCTTAAAGCAAAGCTTAAATAAAATTTAATGCACCATAATGCTTAGAGCTTAAGAAAAACTAATCTATAAACATCTTTTGCATTAGAACATGAAAAAATATTCTAACTGACATGTCAATCCATTAATTTCTATCTCTATTGAATGCTAAAAATGAAATGAAGCTACTTAGATTCTTAGCAATAAAAAATATTTGTCTTTAGTATCCAAGAGCCTAGGAATGAGGGCTTGTCAAAGTTAGACTACAAGACCCTTTTGACACCTCCCATATGACCTAAGCACTTTTGGCTATAAAAGAGGCTTAACTCTCCAAGATGATGAATTCTCAAGAAAACAAAGGCAAGCTTTTAGTCTATTTTGCTATATGCTTTGCTTTTATCTTCTCAATAAGTTTAGGTGTAATTATAAAGGTAGGAGAAGGGCTCTTTATATAGCCTAATGGGTAAATGAACCACTTCATCCCTTTGCATTTGGGATAAAAGGTAAAACAAGATTAGGAATGGATAAGGTTGCTTTATAAAAGGTAACCTCACTTTAGAAGGGTTTAATTTATACTTAGCAAGTCATGGGAGTTGGGGGGTAATTTAATTAATCCAAGGTGATTAATTAATAGGTAGATATAAGCTTATAGAAACTAATTATAGGAAAATTAGTATGATTTGCGGGATGTAAAAGAGGAATTTGATCCAATAAATGGTAATTTATTTATTTAGAGTCGCGAGTGTAATTAGTTAACCCAAGGAGAAGTGGATATTAATTAATGAAAGGTCATTAATTGACATCTTTAATGATAGGAAGGCTAATTAATTAACGAAAGGTCATTAATTAATGAATATGAAGAGGAATATTAGCTAATTAGCAGAAAGATGCTAATTATTATGGAAATGACGAGAAAGAGGATAATTAGTGCAATCTTAGCATTAAAGGATGCGTAAGTGGATTTTAGGTGTCTACATTTGCCCCTCTTTGGGGTGGCATAAGTGAAGCCACTTTAAAGATAGTAGAAAAGTACAAACATTTTTTTTTTTTAGAAATAGAAGAAAAAATTAATAGAATGAAGGATGCCCCCTCGAGTGTCGATGGGGTGATGAAAGAGGGCAATTGACGATCAAAAAGTTAAAAGAATAGAATAGAAGAAGTAGAAGAATTGATCCCTATTACCCCAAGTTAATTTTGAAGAAAAGTGTTGATAGAAGGAGAGTGATATGGAAGAAAAATGAAGATGAAAAGAGATGGATATAGCTATCATATTTTTGATGTCAAAACCAAATTTATTTCATCATTTTTCTTATGATCAACGTCATCGGTCCTTATTAAATAAATATAAGCATACGACAAAAGTAGAATGACATGAAAAGCCATACTACGATTAATTGTCCATTGCTGAAAACACAAACTCCATGCAACATATAAAATGCAATGCAATACGAGAAAGTAAAGATGCCTAAATCCTTGCAACATACATAATACAATGCAATACGAGAAAGTAAACAAGCTAACCTAATAAAGAAACATAATGTAATGTTTTTGTTATCAAGCTTTGATTCTGACCTGTGTGAATTAACGACAAGGGTTAAAAGATGGTGCCCCAAGCAAGGATACATGCAAGGGGAATAACGGAGGACACTTGGGTCCTATGAAAAGTAATTGTGCACTATGAAATAGTACCAAGCAACTCATTGTGCCCCAGAATATAGACATAGTAAGCGAACCATCTTTGTTGATGGAGGTAGATTAAGATGATCTGCAAGTCACACAAAAGAACAAGTGAGAACCAAAGAGAAATATTTTCTAGAATGATTTTTATTGTTTTTTATTTTTTAAAAACATATTTGAATGTTTTTTTATTTTGAATTTTTTTTGAAGCTATGTACAGGAAGAAAAAGAAGCGTGGATGCCCCCAATGATAGATGGGATGTACAAGGGTAGAATGCCACACATACAAGAAAGTGAAGATGTGATATGCCCCAATGATTAGGTGGGAGTATTCAAAGATATAATATTTACAAATAGAAGGGGGCTCAAGGCCAATATATAAAATAGGTTCAATCATGAGGGAGAAAGGATGCCCCCAGCGTAAGATGACCAAGAAACACATGATAGAAAGGAATTGGGTGATTGATTTATTAAAGGGGGACAAAGGTGTCCACAAACATAGAAAAAAGGCCATTCTATACACATGGATGTTCTAAATTATTTTCAAAGAAAAAAATATGTTATGAAAATATTTAGAAGTTGTTTGATGAAAAAGTGATTAGCCCAAGGCACAAATCATGAGACAAGACATGCGCTAAAGTAAGAGCTTGAACAAGGTCCAAAAAGTAACATTTTGTAACATAATAATCCTATTTTACTCATCGAGATCCTGTGTGTGCATGTGGAAATGAATTACCTCTTGAAGGAAAGAGTTGATAGATAGTAAGTGAAGACACTAGCCAATGTGTAGGAATGATTGAGTTTGAAAGGTGATATATGAATGGATTATGGAAGGAGAGCCATACATTACTCCGCTACCAGCCAAATGTCCATAGCCCTGACAGAGATGCATTTGATTCTAATCACAACATCTCTCTACTACCAGTTAGGCGTACATAGCCTTGGTAGAGATTATTGGAAATACCCCAAGAGAGAATTATATATAAATTTCCTTTTGCTTTTTGCTTTTACTTTTTGATTGATTGATTTTGATTCTTTTGCTTTCTGAAAACTTATTTCAGCTCTCTTGTTTGAAAAAGGGTTAAGAACCACTAATGGCTTTATGGAAGGATGTGGTGATTGTGATGACAACATTGGATAGTGTCAACAAATATTCCCAAAGATTCTTCCCAACAAGTTTATTATATGTGGATAGTGATAGGATCTCTAAGAGGTCAGTCGTTCTTTAATTTACCAAGGTGATGAAAGACCAAGGTCAAACAGATACCATAGAGATAAATGTCACAAAATGCATGCGAATAGGCTAACCACAATATCATCGAAGGGATGAAAATGGTGGATGAATTGCAAATGAATATGAAAGAAAGGGAAGAAAAAACATCCATGTGTACATAATACCTGATTGCAATGTTTGATCTTTGTACCTTTGATTTTTTTTGTAATGTTTTAATGTCTTCTCATTTTTTTGCATTTTTTATAATGATTTCTTATTTTTTTATGGTTATCGGAATGAAACATGTCACTCTGCATGATAGGATCCAACAATGATGTGTGCAACTTCCTTGATAAGGGAGACTAAGCGCGTTTGTTTATCAAGAGTGATATTATCCCCAATTCTGATGATCATGGTGAGTTCACACTCAACAAATGACTATGATTTGTTTTGAAACATGGGTTTCGTATGTGGGATTTTGAGTTCCCTATCCATAGGTTTCTATACTTTACGCCATACTTGATGGGTACGTTGATGTGCATTCTGTAATCGTGTTTGATTTTAGATTTTATGATCATTGGATTTGTTGGTAGCTTCAGAGCTCTTCAGTGTTTTGGTCTTAGCTTGGTAAAAAACATGTATAGGTTTTTTATAAGCTAATGCTTGACTTTTCTGACCCCGGGAAGTGGGAGAAGAATGTGGAGGTTTAGAATTTATTAGAGTAATGGTGATGGGATTTCCCCAATCATTGGTAGAAGGAAAATGTGATAGACGTAAAGGATATGGTATGAGGATTGAAGAAGATGGGCTACCGGGAGGTGAGCCATAGATATAAGATGAAGGGCTACTAGGATGTGGCCCAAGAATAGAAGAAGATGGGCTACTAGAATGTGACCCATAGATAGAAGACAAAGGGCTACTAGGATGTGGCCCAAGAATAGAAGAAGAAAGGCTACTAGGATGTGACCCATAGATGTAAGATGATGGGCTACGAGGATGTGGCCCAAAAATAGAAGATGATGGACTACCCGGGGGTGATCCATACATAGAAGACAAGGGGCTAGTTATACATGCCCCGAGAATAGAGTATAGTGGACTACTTGAAAATGTCCCACAAATAGCAGAGAGAGGGCTACTAGAAGGTGACCCACACCTAGACGAAGATGAAGGGCTACTTGGCGTTGAACCCATGAGAGATTGTGAAAGATGAATTATGATAGACAAAGAGTGATTGGGTGATGAGAAGATAGGCCATGGATTAGTGCAAGACTAAGGAGTTTCATCACATAATGAAGAATGTGAAGATGGAAGAATAAGAGGAGGATCAAGTTGCATGATTTGAGGCTCTTCCTCTATTTCTTGATAAAAGGAATAAACCTTTTCCTCACAATATGCAAACACATCGAAGTCTATAGAGAATCCTTTCTCATAACCTGCTAAAGGAATATCTTCATGTGCCCCTATAAATGCCCTGATTGTTTCTTCATTCTAAAAGAGATCAATCGGTATGAGTTGTTGATCGACCACCAGGGGTTGATTGGAAGAAAGAGGTTCACTTGGTGTGGAAGACTTAGAAGATGTTTGATGATGATTGATAGAAGAAGATGATGTGAGAGACAAAGAAGATGTGGAGCTAGATGGTGCGCCAAATATGTGCAAGTATTTATTAGCAATGCAAAAGAGTTAGAACTAACACCTAGTAGTCTTAAAGCAAAGCTTAAATCAAATTTAATGCACCATCATGCTTAGAGCTTAAGCAAAACTAATCTACTAACATCTTTTACATTAGAACATGAAAAAATATTCAAATTGACATGTTAATCCATTAATTTCTATCTCTATTGAATTCTAAAAATGAAATGAACCTACTTAGATTCTTAGCAATCAAAAATGTTTGTCTTTAGTATCCAAGAACCTAGGAATGAGGGCTTGTCAAAGTTGGGCTACAAGACCCTTTTGAAACCTCCCATATGACCTAAGCACTTTTGGCTAGAAAAGAGGCTTAACTCTCTAAGATGATGAATTCTCAAGAAAACAAAGGCAAGCTTTTAGTCTATTTCGCTATATGTTTTACTTTTATCTTCTCAAGAAGTTTAGGTGTAAGTGTAAAGGTAGAAGGAGGGCTCTTTATATATCCAAATGGTTAAAGGAATCACTTCATCCCTTTGCATGTGGGATAAAAGGTAAAACAAGATTAGGAATGGATAAGGTTGCTTTATAAAAGGTAACCTTACTTTAGAAGGGTTTAATTTATACTTAGCAAGTCATGAGAGCTGGGGGTGCTTTAATTAATCAAAGGTGATTAATTAATAGGTAGATGTAAGCTTATAGAAACTAATTATAGGAAAATTAGTATGATTTGTGAGATGTAAAAATGGAATTTGATCCAATAAATGGTAACTTATTGATTTAGAGTTGTGAGTGTAATTAATTAACCCAAGTAGAAGTGGATATTAATTAACGAAAGGTCATTAATTGACATCTTTAATGATAGGAAGGCTAATTAATTAACGAAAGGTTGTTAATCATGAATATGAAGAGGAATGCTAGCTAATTAGCGGAAAGGTGCTAATTATTACAGAAATGATGAGAAAGAGGATAATTAGTGCAATCTTAGCATTAAAGGTTACGTAAGCGGATTTTAGGTGTCAACATATATTACAATTTTTTTACCATTATGAAATCCAAACCACCCCTCTCTTATCTAAAAACATTTACAGACACCATATCTTCACTTTCATCTCTCATCCCTTTTTCACCAGATGATTCCAAACTCTTCATCGTCATACACAAACTTGATCAACCATCTTATACTAGCACTGAACTTCCCACTATTAATTAGATAGTAGATAGCTCATCTGACACCTGGTATAAGTAAACATATTATTATCTTTCCACTAACAAAGTACCATCATATCTATCAAGAAACAAAAAATTATTTTCTCAACACTGTGTATCTCGCTATGTCATACTAGGGGGTATCCTTTAAAAGAGAGAATTTAACGGCCTCCCCCTCTGATGTCTTAAAACTCTAGAGATTCTCCTAGATATCTAAGAATTCCATAATGACATATGTGGTGCACACTTAAATGGTTTGGTTTTTGCTAAACAAATCTTACTCATGGGCTAATATTTGCCTATGCTTAACCAAGACTGTTATGACTATGTCAAGAAATGCATCAAAGGTCAACAACATTCCAATCTCACACATATCCTGAGCCACACTCTTCAGCAAACACAAGATCTTTGGCCCTTTTCACAATGAGGGATTAAAATTATTGGCCTTATCAACCCTCATTCATCACAATGACACAATTTTTTCATCACATCAACCGAATATTTTATTAAATGGGTGGAACCAATCCCCCTTATCTCCACTAAAGCAAATAAAATTGTTGACTTCATCCTTCATCACATTATCTACCGCTTCGTTATACCACATAAAATCATCTCAGATAATGGAAAATCCTTCAAAAAAAGAAATTTCAAAAACTTTTTGACACTTACAACATCAAACTTATCTTTTCCTCACCTTACTATCCACAATTTAATAGCCAATCCAAAGCATCTAACAAACAACTCAACAAAAATCCTCATGAAATGTTTTCACCAAATGGGTAGAAATTGAAATTTTCATTATGGGAATATCAGACCATATTTTGAACTTATACGTGTGTTACACCATTCTCCTTAGTATATTTCACTGAATTGATTCTTCCTCTTGAATTTAAAATCCCATCCCTATGCATTTCTTTCAAAGACTTCATCCCTAATGAATAATATCGTCAAGAATGCCTATCACAACTTGAACTGTTAGATGAATGTTGTCTAACCACCCTTTAACCTATCAATTTCTATCAATAATGAATCAAATGAGACAATAACAAACATCTCAAACAATATGAATTTAACATTGGTGATATTGTTCTCAAAGAAAACCAACATGTCACTAACATGAAAAAGAGAAAACATGGAATTTTTTCTCCGAAATAACTTGGACCATATATTATCACTCATAAATATGGGTGTGGAGCTAATTTTTTAGCCTTCTTTGATGGTAAACCTAAAAATGATCCTCTTAACACCTTGCACTTGCTGTATTTTTAATGTTAAAATATCTACTCATGAAACCTTAGACAAAATACGATCTCCATCGGTCAACCCAACCATCTTATCGTCCTCGTAATGATCTAGAATCATGTGAACTATTCCATAATTATACCACTCGTAACCTTGAATATGGGAAACACGTCTCTGATCATAGCATGTTCTACATGGAAAATATCCCTTTTCATGATTAGGGAACCCCACAATCATTACTCTCACCATACTTTTATCTTATCTTATTTTCCAACTTGACAAGGATATAATTGTAGATTATACACTTATTTATCCCCTTCTAAAGTAGTTATCTCAGCTTGTACTCATATCAAAATAGAAAATATCTATGGGATGATACAATCAAAATATAGACCGATCCCTCAAAGGATGACTATCAAAAATAAAATCATGTGAAATAAATCCGTAGACCACTCTCTCGAAGGATGGCTACCATGAAATCAAAAGTCAATAAAATCGTAGACAAATCCCTCTAAGGATGGAAACCCTATCAAAACACACAATAAGGACTTCATGTATTGATCATTCCTCATATCAAAAAGGGATTCCCGCATCGATCAACCCTCATATCAAAAATAAAAAAAGAAATCATCCCAAGAAATCTTCCCACATTGATCATCTTTCCCGTAACATGCAAGATTCCCGCATCGATTATCTTATGCAATATAATAAAGGTTGGGGAAAAACCCATAAACTATCGAGAAGAAATTTTTTCCCAATGCTTCCTACACACAAACTTCTCCCATGTCAAGAAAAGGATAGATACGACTATCCCACATCTATTTATGATCCTAGTATGACTAATCATTGTGAGTCATATGTTAACATTATTTACAAGGCCACATGTGTAGTATCATATGTCTAAAACAAGATTACCATCATACACTATATATGTCTAAAACAATAAGGAGGCACACAACCCACATTCTATTCATATCCATCTATAGTGCATTAATCAAACAACAAGATCATCATCTATCACAAACATATCTAAGATCATCACAATAACATCAAACATATCTCTAATCTAAAATATACATTTCACATACATCCATAACTCATCATATCAAAATCATAACTAAACTCATTAAATATTCATCATCGACTACATCTATATCCATCACATTGCAATCATTACAAAACTCAAAACATAACTCAAACATCAAAATCATGTATATACATATCAAAAGTGTCTATACATCATCAAGGGCTTCAAAGAGCCTCATGTATCAAAAATATATATGTATGTCATCGACAAGGGCTTCAAACAAGCCTCATACATCAAAATTTTATACATCAAAATATATAAAACTATCTAGTGAACTGAATATTCGTCAATCAGACACTCCCTCTATTGTTGCTCCCCTGATCACCATCTAGGCATATGGTTGGTCCTTTTCCCAAACCTCTATGTGTCTTACCTACACGTGTAACACTATTTGAAGGAAACTTACATCGTTGATCCAAAAATACAGTATATCAAGGCTCATCTGGAAGCCTTAACCTCACTATGTCCTCATAATAATGAATCTCATCACATAATGCCTGGTAGTTAGCCACACTCACATCACCAGGTTGGCCCATCTAACCTCTAGTCTAAGCTTTAGCTTCCTGTACCTCAACCCCTGAGATAGATGGACATGTCACTCCAAATGCCTTCCACAAGGCCTCTCTGTTTCATCTATATCTGTCTCTATCAATTCTAACTATGTGTAAGCTCTACATATATAGTAGTGAGTTGTTGGCTCAACCCATCTCTCTCTCCAGTCACAATATCCCTTTGAGCTATTGGTGTGGCCCACTCAACTAACAACGAGTCCTTCATGGCCTCTAAGATTGCTATAGTGGCCTCTAATAAATCCACCCTATCATCCTCATCCACTCCCTTAGTACCACCCTCCATTGTAGCCTTTACATGGTCCCGCACCTACCTCTCAAAACCATCTAGTTGTCTCTACCACCATGTAACGTAGGCCTCTGTCACTTCAACATCATCATACCCCATCACTACTCCATGTGCATCCACCCTCATCCCTACTCCCTCCTCATCTGTCATATCAACTACCTCAAGAATAGTTGAGAGTGTTACATATATTTCAGCATCATCTCTCCTGTAGGCCATTGCTTCCTCTGCACATCCTAAATCAATCCAAATTATCACCTAACACAACCAAATCGTATCAACTCCCACTAGTCCTCCCTCCCACCCGTATGCACCTATCCTGTTGTAGTTCCCTCAACTCCCCCTCTGCACCTGGCCATACCAGAAAACCTATATAAGGCCTCCAAACAACATCTCCACTCTGTAAACTAGCTTGGAGCTATTTATATTAACCCTTGCCTCTAACAGGCCCTATGGCTACATGATCTGATTATCACCTCATAAATCCCACAAAATACTCCAAGTCTATCCAAATCATCCACAAAACTCCCTTTGGCTAAGCCACTACAATGTGCTAATAGGCCCAACACTCCAATAAAAATGATACATCCACTCCAAATATGTGTCTAATCCTCCAAGACCATATATCCCTGTAAACATGTGCCAACAAAGCAAGGCCCCAATCAAATTATGGATGGAATCCATCATATCAACTACTAATCCAATCAACATACATGAAAATATTCATTTGAATGAATCCGGTAAGGCATAAAAGTTAATATCCATCATCATCATCATGACTAGGGCCCGATCCTCCTCACTATCACTATATAATGCTCCATACAAAAAATCTCCATAATTATAAACCACATTATCTCCATCATTACCATATAACCCCTACATCACATTTCCCCTTCCTACCTCATCAATCACATATACTTTCTTGCCTTACATTGGTAAGTGTAAGATCCTATGTAAATCCCCTAAATTCGCTATCATCTCTCTTATAGGAAACTAGAACATACATGTGACATGGTCCCATTTCTCAAACAAAGCTAATAATAAACCCATGTCTCTAGGGATACATTGGTAATGACACATCCCTCCTAATCCAACCTCCTCCAAGTGAGGGCAATCCTCACCTGAAAATTGATCATGAACATGGTATCCAATATCTTTGGGATCCTATCTCGTGTTGTCAATCTCTCTCTAGCCTGCATCCATAGTGAAACAACACACCATAAAAAACAATCAATCAAAATCAATCACAATTTTTTATCAAAACATTGGAATCGCTAGTGAATCTACTTGATTCATTAGTGGTCCTATTAAAATTTCCAATGACCCATAAATCGCTAGTGATTTCATATGAAATCAATAGCATTTCATAGTGATTCCAAATTTTATGAAAAAATAAAAAAAACAAGAAAAAACACAAAAATCTAAGAAACCCCACCTACTTTAGCATGAGTGGGCCTTCCTCAACTCTGCACACCTTTGACTGCCTCCATCTTGCTATAATATCGAAAAACTCAAAAATTAGGGTTTCTTTGGTCTCTTAGTTCTCGAATTACAAAATTACTAAATGAACCTCCAAACCACCTTTTATATCAAAAAACAATTTGTCTGCCCGATCACCAACAATTTGGCTAATCACTGAAAATATTTGTTAAATTTCCAATGACTTAGGGTAATCACCCGCGATTACCTCCCGTTTATCAAAAACATCATTAATTGGCCTCCAAACCTTACTAAACCATCATTTTAGTCATCCTTGTCAACAATTACACATTTTTCAAAAATGTGCTTCCTTTCTTGGGCCCCAAGACCCTCTAAAAATCAAATTCAATCAATCTTTATATCAATCCCATCTCATATTTCATATCCTTTTAGGAAAACATGTTTCCATTGCCATCATTAATTCATACATCTATAGGTCGAGAACCCATTGGTTCCCCTATCACTTGACTTCATGGTCACATAAGCCCACCTTTGTGGCAACATCCTTTATCCTGAGCCTATGTTTCTAGATACACTGTGGATACTATACGCTTTTGGAAACCTTTTCCCGTAGTTGCTTCCTATGAGTCATACATCTATAGGTTGAGTACCCATTGGTTCCCCTATCACTTGACTCTCTGGTCGCACAAGTCCACCTTTGTGGCAATTTATTTTCGTGCCCAGTCTTGGGGCATCTTAAATAGAAAAACAACAACACACAAGCCTATCTCATCCAATAACCTATTCAAACTGGTGACCATTGCACTTCATCCCAATGACCCCAGTTTGAGGGGTGACCACCTATCCAACACAAATATGATCATTCCACTTGTTTTTATCCAACAACTTGTCCATCACAAACCACTTGACAAAAATGGGCAAATGTAGACACCTGTTTTCGGTACCCTACATTGTTTATCCATGCTCCTCACATTCACACTCAAAATATTAAATTATCTTATTATCCTAAAAACATGTCCTCACCCCCATAAATCTTATCTTATCCCTTAGTAAAAACATATTCTACCCATCCTAAGTTACCAAAACCACCCAAACCAGCTAAAATTCATCCTAGTCGATTTTTAATCTAACCACCTAACATCCTCAACCTCTTCCTAACCATATTCACTCATCCCCATACCCAAATTAACCCTTTTGGAAGTGGTGGAAACCACTTCCAAGTTGGTTTCCCCACTTTTTCTGAGTCACCGACAATTTTAACTAATCGCCAGAGATTATATAAGCAACACCAAACCTCTATGGAAAGGATCCTTAGACATTTTCAACGAAGATCTGGTTCTCTAATGAATTAGATTACATCATTACAAACATCTTGACATCACCTACATCCCTATCAGATCCTTAGAAGCTTCATAAATCTTGTAAGATTCCCATAACACTGTTTCTTAGCATTCTTCATCCAAGGTAAGATCTTTAATCATTTGTTTTCATATTCAATTTTTTAACACATCACCTTAAAGCTTAAATCATTTCAAAAAATATTGATTATGCACCTTACTCACATATTATTTGGAAATCAACCTTTTCCACAGTAATCACCAACGATTTATCCTGAATCACCCCACGATTTACCTAAAATCACTAGTAATCCCTGTCATTTTATCACTTTAATCACATTTCTCATATTTACAATCAATATATCAATATGTTTTCTGTCTAATCTATTTGTTTTCAATTTTTTCTCACTGTAGATGATTGTACCAGGTCAGGCACACCCGATCTCAAGCATATATGACCTCCCCATTGTTTCATAACCACTCGTTTGGGAACAATTGGAAATTGCACATGAACTCAGTCTATGTGCCATCTCCTTGACACCAAATGTTGAAGACATTGAAGATAAACTTGAATTCATACGGGAAGAACGAGACACTTTTGAACAAGCTTGGTTCAATTACTTCTTGGATTTCAAGCATTTCATAGCTCTTTCTTGGGCCATGTATCAAGCGGAGCAGGATCTCTCTATCCCTTTGTATTTTTAATCATCCCCCCATTGTCAATTATTTTCCTATCATTATCACTTGATTGTAAAATGAGTTGACACCATTCAAGGAATACATTTGGTTCACGGGATCAGTGTTTACCGAGCAACTTATCATATCCTTATCTAATATCTATCTTGTAGAGTCATCTTTCTGTGTGTAGGTTTTTCTCCTTTTCTTGAACTAGGAGACCCTCACCCATGTTGCATCCACATGTCTCAACATTGCATTTTTTAAGAAGGTATCGCTAAATCATGTTCTCTTCTAGTTTTTCGTGTTTTGTCATATAATTAACAAATTGAAATCCACCATAAAACATGTATAGTACAATTTTTAACCCTTTTTAGTAAGAGAATTATTAAATTCAGATAAAGTAATGTCATTATGCCGAAGGCGTGTTCCCAATAATAATGTATATGAAGGGAACCCACCTGGAAATGATAGAAATCAGAAAATGAATGGGGAGGATGTAAGTGTTGTGTATGCATTGAAATCCAACATTCAAAAGTTTTCCACATGCACCACAGGTCTAAAAATGCAGGGGAAACTAATTTTTTTGTTAATCATGCAAATTAAATTTTTTTTTCATTGCTTCTTTGGGTTTATTGGCCAAACCATAGCCTTTGAAGATGAAGATGAAATTTTTTTCAGTGCATTGGATATTATCGTGTTTCATTTGCTGAAGAATAGTTTCCATGGTTTTGAATTTACTGGAAAAAGAAAGTCTTTGGAACATTTTATACTAGGCTTCATAGTTATGTTGGTAACCGACATGGTATTTTCATGTGTGGTTAAAAATTTTGAGGGCTGGATGGACATTGGGGAAATGGATCAAATGGTAGAGTATTCATTTTGGGTTGATATTTTTTGGCCAAATTTTTATGGGGGTTTTACTATGTAGGATCTACAATCTCTGATGTTGGTTTTTAGGGTTTTACTAGCATGAGAGTTAAAAAATTCTGCAAATTTAAATTTGTGAGGGTCTTTTGTTATCGGAGTTCTCGTGAGTTCTACCAGGCATGATAGATTCTACGTGTTTAATTTTCTCTTGACAACTTCCATATCTCTTCCATTGTTTCAAGGTGGATATTGTTACTTATTTAAGAATTTAAAATCTAAAAACCTTCAAGAAACGAAAGTATATGTCCTTAAATGGCCCGTAATATCACGTAAATCAACCATGATTTTAAAAGGGAGCATTAGACATGAGCACATGGATTAAATTTGATGGCCGTTTAGACATTTTTCATGAATTTAGATGTAAAATACTTGCAAATATTTTATATAACCATCACTTACGACTTGCGTATTTAAAATGTGACCGGTATTTACATTCATATATAAATTATATCAATATATATTAACTATAGTTAAATAAATATAGAATTTTTGTTTATAAATTTTATAAATAATGTATAAATACCATTGTCTTATATTTTTACAAGCAATATTAAAAATATAACGTCACATGAAAAATGTTTGATAGGCATAGGTGGTTGTCAAATTTAACCCCTACATGAATGCAATGACCCATATATCTTCAAAAGAAACCATTATAGACCAATTTCTCATGGGCATAATTATACATTGGAATGTCTAATTAAATCCCAATGTTCTTTGCGAGTACCAGCGATGTATTTTTATATATTATTAATTCGGTGGCATGTTCACAGTCATAATGTATATGAAGGGAACCCAACCAACACTCACACACATCAGAAAATGAATGGCGAGGATGTATGTGTTGTGCATGCGTTGAAATCCAGCATTCAAAAGTGGTCCACATGTACTGCAGGTCTCACAATGAAGGGAAACGACTGTTAAACAGGGATGATGGCATTAGTGCCATCCAATCCTTCCACATAACTGACATGAATTCCTCTGGTCAATAACCCCCACCTGCTTCTACGCAACTTTGCACTGGCATCCACATCTAAATTCATAGGATGCATTTACGTTACAGGAGAAGGATTAGATGTGGCGCTCTCGTTGCATATATTAATCATGGAAATAAAAAATCAACATTTCTCTTCCCTTCAACAAGGTCGAATGGAATTCTCAATTAATTAATTGTATGAAATGGACATTTCATCCATCCCATAGAGAGAGGGGATTGCAAACCCAGGTATCGTCATGATTTTGTCTCAGACATGTGAGAGGATGGGTTTTCATTGCATGTAAATGTTCACTCTCGGTTATACGGAAGGATGGGATGCCACTGTTGTAAATGTTTTTCAAAAATATAAAAGCTAAAGCTTGAGAATATTTACATGACCATTCACTAAGCTAAAACCCTTTCCCATTTGGAAAGTTTTGTGAATCTGACATTCTCCATTCTATACCAGGGGGTGAATATTTGGAGGGGCCCTTGACGCAAGCTGAAATTTCCAACTAAGCATTCATGTATTTATTTTAATTTTGTGCTTCTATGTTTGTATATATGCAACTTACAATTGTTGATAATTCATTCTTTGTTATAAATGTAACTTTCCTGTTTTTTAAAACTATTTGTTTGACAATGAGTAGATCCACTCTCCCAAATCATTAAAATTTCCCACATATATCAGCGGGCTTTTGGGTCCTTAACCATTGTCTTCATAAGCTTGTGTGCCTCTATTGAGAAGGTCACGTTTTGTTTATCTTGTGGAAGTTGAGGAAGAACATAGTTTTATTAGGATTAAACGCTTATGGTTGCACAACCACTTGCATGGCTTTTGGAGGTTGATACTTAGTATTCATATTGAATTTTTTTATCTTTTGTCAAGTCGAGTTACTAAGGAACAATTTCATGCAGGAGCATAAAGGCTTTAGGATGTTCATAGGGAAAGTTGTTCAATTGTGTTTGATTACATATAAGTGAGTGATTGAGACTCGGTTAAGTAAATAAACATTTGGGAGTGAATGTAAAAGTATGAGTGAATTTGTAAGGTAAGACTAGGTGAGTCAAGGGGTAGCTTAGTTGTTTACTAGCATAATAAGGCCATTTTTAGTTTTATCATGAGTTGGAATGGGTTGAGAACGAATTGAGAATGCTTAGGGATGAGATTTGGTCCTATCCTAGAGTTAGTAAGGTTGTTGAGCCTATCTAGGAGTTAAAATGGGATGTTTAGTAAGCCGAGTAGAGAGAAGATTAGGGTTATTCAAGGGGAATGAATCATAGAAGATGATTCAAGAAAATATAATGGAGGTTTTGAAGTTAATAATGAATGATAAGAATATATTTTAGTATTGTAGGTAGTTTAGACCTGGATATGCATGTTTAATTCTTGTTTTTATAGATTATGTGGACATTATCCTGCTCAGACCGAGACCTGGAGAATAAACAGTCCTACAAAAGGAGATTTTTATAAATTTTTCAAAGAATGAATAGAAGGAGGAAGGTAAGATAATTCACCATTAACTTTTAAAGCCCTTGAGGTTGTGAAATTTTTCATGTAGCTCAAGTTTTCTCCTCTCGTGCCCTAACTAGGGAAAGGCATAAATTTTATTCTAACCTTCCAATCATGATGAAATGTAATCAATGTCTCTATATTAGGGGTTTTAGTTGTATGAAAAATGTGAGACCTTAACTCACACATGTGGCAAAAATATGATGAAGTTGACAGTCTGACTATGACAGTGCACTGTTAGAGAAGGAAATGAAGTGCATAAGGGTTCTAATGAAGGATTTAAGACACTAAACTTTGTAAACATCTTCTTGGTGACATTCCTAAGGTGGATCCATGAAAATTAAGGTGAGATTCTAGCTAAAAATGTGTACTATCATGTTTAGTAGGCAAAATAGACCTAATTTGTGTGATAGGTTACAAAGTAAGTACAATTTGGTACAAAGCAATAGTACCTGGAATCTTGGATTGAGGGAGAGCTTGATAAAGGGTCTTAGAAACACAATTTAGGATGTGAGGTTATTTCATGATAAGGTGTGGTATCATGGCATTTAGGTGTTGAGAGGGATACAAGGCCAATAAACCTAATAGAGACAACTATGTCTCAATACAAGTTTGTGACTAAATGAGGGGTCTAAACACCTTTGGATAGGTAAGATGAATTGTTCCAAAAGTGTTGGAGGAATTCCAAGAGTTTGTATAAGGATTTGAACATTTAGACAAAGGCACATACTAGATTTAAACTTGGGTATTAAGGGTTATGCAAGCTTTATAATTGAAGAAGGAATCAGGGTATAAAATGATGGTAAAGAGTATATATAGATGATTTCAAGAGGAGAGTGGATACTATTTGGGTAATGGAACCATAATGCATAGTCAGAGATATATATTTTTCATCATTGTTTTCATATGGATGCTGATCTCATGCAAATGTGCGTGTAGCAGCAGAAGGGTATACCTAAAGATGTTTGGAGTAGGTAACTTATGTTATGATGAATGTCTTGGAGATCCTCAGTTGCAAGGGAATTAAGAGTTAACATAAATAGAACTAGGAGCTCTTTATGAAGGCTAAGGTAAAAAGAAGGTGAGGTAACTAATATGGATTGTAATGGTTGTAAGGTATTTAAGTATAGGACTCGGCTCCAGGAGGAAGTCCATATTTTTCTTGAAAATGATGAGAAAATATGTTTTATGGAGGATGGTATAGCCCGTAAATATTTTTTGGGAGATGGTTTGAAGTTTGTTTCTACATAATGAAGTATATCACATTGGATGTTAAGTATCGTAAATTGCACTCTCAACATTTTGTGCTTCTTAATCATTTTTGTAGAGGAAGGAAGATGAGTATTCCTTTCTACTTGTTCAATTCTCTTCAACTTTTTGTTAAGAGTTTTGATGAAAAAATAGATGTTATTTTTCACCAGGGGTTAATCCTTTTGCTTGTTAATATGGGTAAGTTGGTTCCACAAACTATGGGGATCGACATTAGGTTTGGGGAATATTGGGAAGATCGCATTTCTTTAGCTGATACGATTAGGCTTAATAAAATGAAAGAGAGAGCCAAGAAGGAGGTGGATGCCATGAGTGCTTTACAAACTCTTGTTAGGAATAATGAAGAGGATAATCCTAGTAATGGGTTGCTGAAAGAAAACATTTAGTTTAGTTTTCTTGCAAGTAAAATTGAATCTTTGGAGGATATTGTTTTTCAAGTTAAATCTTAGAATAAAAATATGATGTGAGGGCTTCAGAGGTCAAATGTAGTGACCAAAGTTATAGAAAACAGGGTTGATGTTCTCCAGGGGATGGTTGCAGTGGAAAAAGGAAAGAATAGGTAGCTTGACATAAACAGTTCTGATGAGGAGGATTTCCAAATGAATGGTTTTGGTTTGAGCTCGAGGACTAGGGAAAAATGCGTTTAGGGCTTTGTTGCAGGCTTGTTGTTGACTGTCTGTTGAGATGGTTTTGTTATAAACTATTTTTTCTATGGGTTTTTTTGTATCGTTTTCGTTCGGCTATGTTTGAGTCAATCTCTTTTTGAATCAAGTTTTTTGTCAGTTTTTTATAGATAATTTTTACTTTCGATGATATTTATTGTAATATATGTTATGTAAATGGTCCTTAGAGCCTTTTCCAAACATTTTCTATAAAAAAAAAACAAGAAAGTGAGGTTAAACACCCAAGAAGAAGATAGTGAAAATTGATATAACCCCTGCACCATTTTTGTATCAGAGCAGAGCTCTCTTAGGATCAATTTATTGTTAATATTTTAAGCATTTTTGATTGATTGAAGAGTGTATGGAGTTGATTGTTGATGGTATGGAAAAGGTTGAGAAGCCATCATTGTAGGGTATAATGAATTTGATTCAGGAAGGAGTCATGGGAAAGATTGATAGTATGATGAATGAAATCATTGATCTAGGCACACTAATGAAAAAGATAGAAGCAGTGTATTCAAATATGGAAAGGACAGTTGATGGAGATGATGATCACAAACATGAAGAGTAATTGTTGTTAAGGAGAGTTCTTCTACATCAACAAGATAAACCTCATGAGCTAGTCTGCAGGAGAAGCCTCTTCGGGACAAGATGTAATAAAAAAGGAAAGTGTTGTAATGTCATTATAGATAATGGAAGCATTGATAATATTGTGTTTGAGTAAATGGTTAGTAAATTGGGTTTAAAGAGTTTGGTTCACCCTACACCTTATAGAGTTACATGGGTTCAGAAGGATCATCAGATTCTTGTCAATGAGAAATGTAGAGTACCTTTCAAAATTGGAAGTTTGCATGATGAAGTCTTGTATGATGTGATGTCAATGGATGTGTGTCACATACTCTTAGGTAGGTCATGGAAATATGATAAGAAGGTAGTGTTTAATGGAAGGTTGAATAAGTGTTTGCTAACAAAGAATGGAATAGAGCATGTGTTAGTACCTTTGATGGATCAACATACATGTATTGAGAGGAGAAGCATGGTATTTGGCTTCAAGGAGTTTGTTAAGAAGACCAAGAATATTATCCTTCATGAAAGATGAAGGTGAGGTTGATAGAAGAATGCAACAGTTAGAGTCTAATGCAATGGACCAAGAAACACAAGTCAAGGCTGATAAATAAGCCCAAATGAGGTAGAGAAAGAGCATAGAGTTCTTGAAGAGAGAGAAATGATCAAGAGGGTCAACTACTTCAAAAAAGTGGAGGTGTGTTGTCACCCTAAAAATCCCCCTCGTTTTTTAAGTCAAGTTTCAAAAATATTGAGTTGGTGCCTTTGAGAGATGTTTGAGCAGATTGAGAAGTCTTGAGAGATAGAAAAATTGGTTCTTTGAAGAAGTTGGTGCTCATTTGCAATCTTGTCCTTGTTAATTTAAAATCTTGCAGTCCGCATGGTTTGATATAATTTGTGTCTTCCCGTCTGGATGCTTGAAAATTGTTAAAATTGTTCTTTGAAGAAGTTGGTGCTCATTTGCAATCTCGCCCTGTTATTTAAAATCTTGCAATGATAAAATTTGTTTCTTCCCGTCTGGAATCTTTCATTCGAATGAAATTGTCAATCCTTATCTTTTGGTTGTGGATCGTGTCGAGCCTTGTATTGTTTGTAGTTTCTCTTTCCATGGAGAAAAAATTGAAATCCAAGCGTAAATGGTGGAGTTTCCCCTCCTCTATATTGTTTCTACAGTCGTGAATGATGGGTGTATCTTCCCTATCAATTTTTGGGACTAGCATCCACGAGTACGTGGACATCTCTAATTTGATGCGGTGTGGTGGGTTTATTTGGTGAACTTGTCACTTTTGTTATTTTTGCAAAATTATCAAATTGGCCCCATGACCCAAAGGATCTTGATTGGTTGAATCGAGCCATGGCAGAAAGGCATGCCCTTTTCGTGTTTTGATGCATTATGGAAAAAAGGGTGTAAAAGTATAAAAGAATTCCTAAGGCTTGCGAAAGGACACATGACCATTTTTAAGTCAAAGCAGTGATGCGGATTCCTGGAGCACTTTGGAAATTTTCGGCTTTATTTTGTAAAAGGAATAAAGTGTAAAAGTAAAGAGTGACCCCTTCGGCACACCAGAAAAAGTCAAATGTTGAGCCCACATCAAAAGTCAAAGTGGCGAGGCGGGTTGTTGGGACACTTTAGGAATTTTGGCTTTGTTTCCATAAAAGGTGTAAAGTGATAAAGTGAACCATGGCCCCACTCATGCCAAGGGATAAATTCAAATGTCTAGCCTACATCAAAATTCAAAATGGGAAGGCGGGCCATTGGAGCATTTTGGGAATTTTAGTTTTATTTCCAAAAAGAGAGTTAAAAGCTATAAAATGCTCCATGACTCCACTAGGGTCTTGAGCCCACGTCGAAAATTCAAAACGGGGAAGTGGGTCGGTGGAGAACTTTGAGATTTTGAGCCTTTTTTCCAAAATAAGTAAAATTGTAAAGTGAGCCATGACTCTGTTACCACTCAGGTAAAGCCACGTGTCAAACCTATATAAAACATGAATTTGTGGGCATGTGGGGTTTGAGGTAGAAATTTTCACTTTGCATCTTTTGCGCTAAAGGCACAATTTCAATTTTGGGCCCGCGGATCCATTTTGCGAAAATTGCATTTTTGCCATTTTTGTACGGATTCGATTCAAATATTCAAATGAGCATTACTTTCGCTCCAGTGCTCAAAATTTGACAAAGTTTATCTTGTTGGAGAGATCTTGGTCTCCTCTATGTCATGGAAGCATAAAATATTGTTTTCAGTAGGATTTGATGGTTGTAAATCTAGAAAACATCTTTCATGCCATTAATATGTGATCTAATTGCTTCAAACAGATCAAATTTGATCCGATCTTCTGTCTTTCCTTCTCCAACATGCCAAACAGACATGGAGAACTGACTGGATATCTTGATTTGTGTGGAAATCTGGAAAATGTATTTCGTGCCATTAATATGTGATCAAACTGCTTCAACTAGATAAAATTTTATCTGATCTTCCATCCTTCCTTCTTCAGTACACCAAAGACATGCATAACCAGATTGGACAGATTGTAGGTAGATTTGTAGGGGCATTGATGGTTAGTGGTTGAGATTCCAAATCAGATTTTCTTCCTTCTTTTCTTCTCCTTTTTTTGCTTCATCTATAAATGTAAGAGCTTGGCTCATTGCAAATGTTGGACTCTAATACTTTTGAAGTGTAAATATCGAAAGCAATCAATACAGAAGAATTTCCCCCATCTCTCTATCTTATCTATTGTCTCTTCTTGCTTTCCTGAAATCTATGGATCATTTATCTTCTTTAATAAGAAACTTTGTATTATTATTGATATTCTAGAACTTTGTGTCTATGAAATGATATTTTATGTTGTGAATGAGAATGATTCTGTTCTATATCACCTTTTCTTAATATGTATAAGGTTATACTCTACTATCTATATTTCTTGAAAGTACTTTTATATTCTGCTCTTTCCTTTCTTCAGTTCTTCCATTCGTTTGTATTGATAAGCTATTTTGGTAAAAATCATTTCAAGATGTTAGAAGTCCAGCCTTACGATGAAATTTGTGCATTTCTATATAAGCTTTGTTTCTTGCTTTCAATAAGGGAACCTCTCCCATAAAGAGGAGGGACTTGTTGAGGGGATCCCCTGGTTCCACTACGTGAAATTTTGTTAAAGCATAATAAAAAGTCCCACTTTTTCATATGTTTTGTACCTTTATAAACATGAATTTTTAGCTTCAATTTTCAAAGGTAATATCTACATACAATTCATGAAATTCCACAAACTAAGGAAATGTTTTGTGTAGAGTGAGAATACATGTAAATTTTAAAAAAAATTAGCAAAAAAATGGTCTTTTTCTTAATTTTATTCATATGTTGTTTATTATGTTATTAAAAAGGAAACTGTCCCCCGTGGGTTTATTTAAATGAAAACTTATTTTCTCACCATGAAATTTTAGATGTATGTCCAAGATTTGAATGGAAATTTTCTTTATTTTTTATTTATATTTTTTTATTAATTATTTAGTGAAGATGTTTTTAAATAAATGGCGTACATATGTCTATGCCAATAAGGTGAATGAAGAAAAAGACTTCAAGAAAGATATATTCTACTATTTTTCAAATTGGGTTGATTTGGTAGAGATTGTCCTAAAATACCATATGTTAGAAAATAATAAAAAATAAATAGTAAAAAAAGTTATGAAAAAATGAAAATTATATTTTTAGAAAGGTAATAAAAAAGCTATATTTAGTGTTAAATTTTTGTAATTTTACTCATTAGTTAACACTAATTGTGTGGCAAGACCATTATCCTCCAAATGGAGGTGCCAAAATGTGAAAAATAAATGCCACATAGGTGCCACATAGGAAAATTAGTCCTTGAAAGGATTCTAAACCAAGATGAATAGAAATAGAGAAGGATGAAGAAACAAGGCATGAAAACAAGCCTAGGAGAGGAACCAAATGGCAAGCAAGTTGCAAACAAGTATGGATCATCCAAGGAGGTCAATGGGCCTTTGATTTTTGGATCTAATTGTGTGATAGCATGTGTGAATGTAGGTTGTAATAGTCATTTGCCAATAATGGTCATGAATGGATAAAGGAAAAGTGCAGTTAGTGAGAGATGGAACAATGAGTTGTTCATAGAGACCTTAAATGGTTTGTAGATGTTCGTGTGTGTGACATGCCTACTCATCATCCACATCACCTGGTGAGTCATCTTGCCTTGCTAGAGTCATAGGTCTTAGGAAGTCAAATGACAAGTGGTAGATTCTCTCATAGAATCTGTCATTGTCATTTGTGTCAGTGCATCTTAGGAGTTACATTCCTTATTTGGAATTGTAACTCCTCCTTTAGTGGCATCATGTGTGTCAGTCACGTCATATGCGTCAGTGGCATCATTGATATTCTTTCCTTGTTTATGCATGGGGGTTACACATCACCCCTATTTGTACTTCCTTTTTTCGATCTATGAGTATGAACAGACCTATTTTCTTACTTGCATTTTCTTTCCATTGATTTGAATCTTGCTTATTACATTAGAGCTTGATGTTACTATCGGAGTGCAACTGCATTATGGTGCATTATTTTCGACATCGGTTCTTGTTTTTCCCTCTTTCATGGTATCAGAGCTGGTTTCGGTAAAACATGCACTCCTCATTTATCAGTTGCTTATTACTTCTAGTTTCTTCTTATTTCCTCGTGTAAGTTTTTTCAATTATTATTTTGGAATCATGCTAATCTGCTCAACAGTTTGCTCTTGGAGTTTGTTTTTCTTTGGGGTTTTATGCATGTGTGTAGGCTTTCTCTTCCCGTGGCGTTGTTCACAGTTTGCACAGTCGTGGTGTTGTTCATGGTTTGGCTCTTATTGTCATCTTGCTGCCCGTGCATGGTTTGCACGTTTTTCTACGTGGCTTATTTACATTGCCGTGGGTTCAACGGTTGCTTTGGATTCTCTGCACCATTTTACCTTGGACTTGGACTGCTCACACTCCTCATTCATCACTCTGCAGCTTAGTTCATGATTGCTTCTACTCGTGAGCTTGTTTTCATTCATTGGTTATCTCTACATTGAGTTTTGCAAAGATCTTCCTGTGGTGTTGTTCATGATTTGCAAATCCGTTCATCACTCTACAACTTATTCATCCTCATTTTTTCCCCTTGTCGTGGAAATCCAAATGTGGCCCTTTTTTTGGTTTTTGGCATAGTGATCATCTAGTTTTACTTGTTGTTCAGGATCATCTGGTTTGCTTCTCTACAGAGTATGTTGTTCTCTACAAGCGTGGCCGTGGCCGTTTCAGACCTCTAATCATAATGTCTTCTGCCTATGTTGTTACACTAACCTCTGCACAGGGTTGAATTCTGCGCCAACATACTACTCAACCCATTACCTTGGCATGTGGCTTCAACTCTCTACAACTCGAGCCTATCAAACATCGTGGCCATCGTTTGCATTAGCTCCCAATCCGTTACAACTTTCCTATGCCATTTACACCTGGCAGTGGTCTCCACGTAGTTTACCATTCTTTTCTTGTCCCGATCAACACTACCCTAGCGGAGGTGATACCTATCCTTTTTGGAATTGGTTACTGCTAAATCAATCAATTCTTTAAAGTTTTAAGGTTAAAAATATTTATTTAATTCACATTATAAATTTTGTGGGTATATTTTATTTGTATTTTATCCTTCCTTCGAGTGTCGAAGACGGAGGGTGAGGTCTAGGATTGGAAGGAGGCTAATCCCCCCTTGCAATACAAACAAACCCTATCTAAAATTTGATGCCATTTCCAATGAGCATACATATGACACCCTTTGCATGCGTTTAGGGAATGTTTTTAATCTGTTTGCAGGCTTATTAGCATTTTTCCATCAATTACGGGAATTGTTTTTTGCTATAACTTTTGACTCGTTGCTCGGTTTTGAGCACTTCTTTAGTCAAAGTTACATGTTTTTTTCACACTATAATTGATGGGATTATCATTTTTGTAAACACACTATTTTATAAAGTGCCGCATTCTGACAGGTGTCTTTGTATTTCTTAATTCAACTCATTTTTTTTAGCTTTGCTCTATCCCTTTTGTTGCTTGTGGACTTGTGAGAGCGTCCGCCACAGTCTTATAGCAAAGGGATTCTATTTCTCACAAGGCATTCTCTTCTCACAAGGATTTTTCTTCTTGTTTTCTTTCATTCTTGTGCTTGCTTATGGTGTTGAACTATTGCGCCCAACAAACCTTAGTTATTGTCTCCACCATTGCATGTTATTATGTTGATTGTGAGGTGAGTGACAGACTAGTTCTCGGCACAAAGTCGCATCTGTTTGTAATCAACGCACTGAACTATAAAGTGCCAAACTCAAGGGGGTGTGATATTGATCTGCGGAGGTTGTTTCTTTTCTCTCTCCTTCCTTTTGCATCCTTTGGTTCTATCTCTTCATTATGGATATCTCTAAAGTACCCGTGCTCACACTTTTTAACTTCTTTGAATGGAAATCTAAAATTATATTGGTTTTGCGAAGTAAAGGGTTATATTGTGTCGCCGTGGGGTTAGAGACCGAACCTAATGATGAAGCCAAAAAATATAAGTGGTTCAACTGTTGTGATGAAGGCTTAGGTCTTCTATGTATGTCCATCTCTCATGAATTGCTCTTCCACATCAAAACTTCCTCGACACCTGATAAAGTGTGGAAAACGCTCGATGATATGTTTGGGAAGAAAGATGACATGAGAGCGCATGAGTTGTTGAATGAACTACTAGGGTTAAATCCTAGTGACGTTGAAAACCTGTAGGCCTTCTCAAAGTTTGTCCACACTAGACTACTTCTAAAGGAATGTAAAGTGGAAAAGAAAGACTCTCAATTGATCTTGTCGATTCTTTCTAAACTAGGTCCTGAATACTCTTTCTTCGTTTCAACTTTCCACGCCACAAAACCCGCCTTGGGTAGTGCTTGGACAATGCCCTCCTTTGATAGTTTTTTGTCCCAACTCATTTGAGAACAAGATAAACTCATTCAAATGGGGACTCTAAAATCCAAGTCACATGCCCTTGTGGCGAATAAGGGCAAGAAAAATGAAAAGAAGAAAGAAACTAAGGACCGACCTAAGAAATAAACCTAGACCAACCAACCCCCAACTAATCCCTACACTAACACTTCGACTTCTGAGCCTAAAGCGAAGAAGGAAAAGTTTAAATGCTCTTATTGTAAGAAATATAGCCACGATGAGCATCATTATTTTCGGAAACAAATTGATCACTTAACTCATTTACTTGAGAAGAATAAAATAAGTGTTCCTGAATTTGTTAAAAAAAATGCTTAGAAGGGCGAGTCTTCTAATACAAGGGAGTCTATAAATGAAAAGAAGAAAGGTAAGGCCCTTATAGCTAGATCAGCTCCATCATCAACTTGGATTATTGATTCAGGTGCCTCGCACCAATGGATTCTTCAAAGGTTGAATTTTCTAGCATTGAACCATGTGACATGTCCCAAATCATGTTAGGTGATGACACTCATGTGTCAGTTTCCGGTAGTGGATTGGTAGAGATAGAAGGTGAAACATTTAACCAAGTGTTGAGTGTTCTCAGTCTCTCTACCAATATCCTAACAGTTTACCAAATCACCCACCTTGGTGAAGAAATGCGAGTGGAATTTGGTCCTAACTCAGTGATTATTCGTGAGATTAACTCTGACTGCATTGTGGCTGAGGGAAAGAAAGATCACCGTTCACGGTTGTATACCTTCTCCCACTTCTCTTCTAATTTGATGCCTAATTCCTTACTCACTCATGCAAATGAGGTTAGTAAGCTATGGCATGAGTGTTTTGGGCATCTTAATTATCGTTACATTGAACAATTGAGCCAAAACAAAATGGTCAACGGGTTACCCCAAGTCAAGTTATCTAAAGGTCTTTGTGAGGGTTGCACCCTTGGAAAGCATCTTGAAAAAAACTTTGATAAGGGAAAATCCTGGAGAGCTACTCGTCCCTTGGATCTTGTTCATAGTGATGTTTCTAGATCCTTTCCATCTCCTTCTTTCACTAGATCTCTATATATACTAACCTTCATTAATGACTTTTTGCATTATACTTGGGTATATTTTCTTAATCTTAAGTCTAAAGTCTTTGAGCATTTTCAAAACTTTAAGGCTCTTGCTGAGAAACAAGGAAAACGGTCTATCAAAGTTCTTCGAACTGACAATGGAGGTGAGTATGTGAGAAACAGGTTTGAGGATTTCTACACTTCTGAGGGGATTGCCTTGTAGCATACACTTGCTTACAACCCTTCCCAAAATGGAGTTGTAGAAAGAAAGAACCTAACTTTAAAGGAGATGGCCACTTGTATGGTTCACTCGAAGTCCCTTCCTCTGCAATATTGGGATGAAGTAGTGAATTGTGCTTGTTACATTTAGAATCATGTTCCACACAAGGCATTAAGAGGGATGACACCCTTTGAAGCCTAGTTTGGACACAAGCCTGATGTTGATCACTTTCAAGTCTTCGGATCTAAGGCTATGACTTGGATTCCCAAAAAGAAATGCAAGGCATTGGATCCACAATCCAAACCTTTTATCTTTGTCGGGCATCCTAATGGCATGAAGGGATATCGATTGTTGAACCCTACTACCCATGAGCTCTATATTGAGAGGAATGTGAAGTTTTATGAGTCATCCTTGAATTTTACTTCCACTGAGGTTCTTTTGCCCACTAATTTAGATTCTAACTCATCAGATGATGATGTTGTTGAGCGAGTTCCTCCTCTCCCTGCTCCTCTTGATCCTTAAACGTCTGAGTCTTCTGATTTTGACAGTAGTGATGATGAGGAATATGTCCCTTCTCACTCAAGTGAAGAAACTTCCAGCTCTGAGCTTCAACCTTTCGGACCTCTTTGGGCCACGAAAACTTTACAGAGTGCTGGAGATTTAGTTGGAGATCCTTCAGATGAGAGACGTACTCGCTCGAGTTTCATTAGACCCCACTCCTTCTTCGCCTCTGCTTTTGATCCACCATCTTTCCAAGAAGCTTTTAGGATTCCTGAGTGGGATTCTGCTATGGATGAGGAGTATTCCTCACTCATAAAGAATGACACTTGGGATCTTACCCCTCTTCCGAAACAAAGAAAATTCATTCGGTGT
Organism: Taxus chinensis; assembly: GCA_019776745.2. Classification (NCBI taxonomy): domain Eukaryota; kingdom Viridiplantae; phylum Streptophyta; class Pinopsida; order Cupressales; family Taxaceae; genus Taxus; species Taxus chinensis. The sequence goes on along the minus strand of CM034147.1, from coordinate 226,912,215 downwards.
AGGTGGATATATCAAACAAAGTATGGATCCAATGGAGAAGTCAAAAAGTGTAAAGCGTGACTTGTAGCTAAGGGTTTCTCCTAGGTAGCTGGGGTTGATTACTCGGAAACCTTTGCCCCAGTTACGAAGATGACTTCCATTCAACTGACCCTTGCCATCACTGCCACTAACAAATGGGAAGTCCACCAAATGGACATTAAGAGTGCCTTCCTTCATGGGGACCTAGAGGAAGAGATCTATATGGAACAACCTCTGGGTTATGTCCATGATCCACCCCTCATTGGCAAGTTAAAGAAGTCTCTCTACGGTCTTAAACAAGCCCCTTGGGCTTTGTATGCCAAGATGGACTCCTTTTTAATTGCATCAAGGTTCACTTGGTGTCACTCTGACCCAAATGTGTATATTCTACGGCAGGATGAATCCATTCTTATTCTTTTTCTGTATGTTGATGGCTTGTTGATCATGAGTAGCTCTTCCTCTATCATTGATTCTTTGAAGATCTCCTTGGCCAACAAGTTCTCCATGTCTGACTTAGGATTGCTTCATTACTTTCTTGGGATCCATATTTCACAATCTGAATCAGGAATTATGATCTTGCAGCCTAAGTACTCTCTTGATTTGCTTGCTCGGTTTCACATGTTCGACTGCAAGTCCTCACCTACTCCTTTTCTTTTTAGGGTCAAGTTGGTTTCTGATTGCTCTTCCCCCTTGGTTGATGGTACCCTTTATTAGTGGTTGGTGGGGAGCCTGATCTACCTTACTCACACTCAACCAGATATTTCGTATGCTATTAGGATCATGTCTAGATTTATGTAGGAGCCTCATGAGCTGCATTTAAAAGCAGTAAAGTGGATCCTTCACTATGTTCATGGCACTCACACCGATGGGATTCATTACTTAGGAGGGACTGAGATTGACTTGGTTGGATTTACAGACTCAGATTGGGCCAGTGATCTAGATCATCAGAATTCTACCTTAGGCTACAGTTTCACTCTTGGTTCAGGTCCTATCAGTTGATCCAGCAAGAAGTAGAACGTCATTGCCATATCATTGACAGAAGTAGAATACAGAGGAGTAGTTAACACTACCACAAAATTTGTTTTGTTAGAGGGTATCTTGATAGAGTTTGGCATCCACTTTCGGTGACCTACCATTATCTACTGTGAAAACATGAGCACTATCTCGATTTATAGAAATCTAGTTCATCATCAGCAAACGAAGCACATTAAGACTCACATGCACTTCATACGGGAGCTGATACATGAGAACATCATCGACATACAATATGTTTAGATAGCTGATCAGGTTGCAGACATATTCACCAAGCCCTTCACTAAGGTGAAGTTTCTTCACTTGTGGTCTCTTCTTGGGGTGAGGTCTATTGCAGCCGCCCATCTTCTTCAGGCTATATAGTCCTCCTTCTTCTCCTCTTCTTCTTTCCAGAAATATGTTGTTTGTACATGGGCACCTTATCAGGCCTTTAGTTGTTGGGCCCCATTGACACATCTTTCTTAGTTGTCTAGGGGAGTCTTATTTTTTGTTCTGGCTTACCATGACCTCAGCTTCAAAGAAGGGAGGGTGTTGGTGTGTGTGACATGCCTAGTCATCATCCACATCACCTGGTGAGTCATCTTACCTTGCGAGAGTCATAGGTCTTAGGAAGTCAAATGACAAGTGGTTACTCAGATTCTGTATAGTACCCTTGTCATTTTTGATTTGCATCATAGGAGTTACATTCCTTATTTGGAATTGTAACTCCTTTAGTGGCATCATATGCATCAGTCACATCATATGCGTCAGTGGTGTTATTGATATTCTTTCCTTGTTTAGGAATGGGGGTTACACAGCACCCCTATTTGTACTTCCTTTTTTTGATCTATGAGTATGAGCAAACATGTTTTCTTACTTGCATTTTCTTTCCATTGATTTGAATCTTTCTTATTGCATTGGAGCTTGAAGTTACCATCGGAGTGCAACTGCGTTGTGATGCATTGATTTCGACTTCAGTTCTTGTTTTTCCCTCTTTCAGTAGATACGTGTTTAAGAGGATGAACTATCTCAGATGAAGACTAGGTATAGTCAAGGCATGATGGATTCAAAGAATGAAGAAGACTCGGATGAATTAGTCATATAGAGCATGACATAAGACAAAGAAGAAATTAACAAGCTTAGAGAGACTAGAGAGTCTACATGGTTGAAGGTAAATCAAGACAAGTTAACAAGAAAGAGGGAGTTGTATATAAGCCAATGGGATGCAAACCAAAGGCTAGAAATAGCAAGTGAAGCAATGAAGAGCCAAATCAGACCTCTAACTCAACAAGGAGGTGCAATTAATGAGTTTATAAAACATATTTTCAAGATTCAAAAGGGAGACAAGTTGACAAACAAATGGTGAAGACTAAAGAGAAAGAGTGCATTTCAAGCATACATAAGATTAAGGTGAACAAGAAGATTTCATTCAAAGGAAACACCAAGATAACAAGTAAGGAGAACATGTGTTTTTTTGAAGAACTTATGAGAATGCATATAAAATAAGATACTAAGAATTTCAACTATGAACAAGAGCCAATCCTTCTAATAATAGTGAGGGAAATAAAAATGGGGTAGATCATGGCTGTACAACTCAACAATTGCCTTGTTCAAGTGAATTCCTTCATAAGTTGAAACTATGGACAAAATAAGGAAATGCTTGTGAAGAATTCATAATTTCAAGTGGAAATGCCTATGAATTATTGAATGAAGGCATGAGACAACTTAAAAGGGATAAAACCAGGTGCATATCACCAAATACAGTACTAATCCCATCTAGAAAACAAATCAATACATAGGACAAAATGAAAGCTAAAGCTATTGGAAAAATCAAGGACTCCAAGAAGATTGAGGTAGTAGGTGATAAAGAACAAGTAGTTGAGGAGAATACACTTGAGGTCATCCAAATATACATGAAGAATATGACAAGTGTGTGAAACCAAGTATGAGATGATTTCCATTTAAGAGGTGCATGACATACTGGAAGTACTTATGCTACCATTTACAGTCAAGAAGGATCATAGATTCAATAAAGTTATTGAGGATTCAAAGTGAGTTAAGAGGGCTAGTAGCCATAAAAGTACAAGGAAATTTTGTAGACAAACATGTTGACAATCATGTTGAAAAGGGATGAAGCTAATCAGGTTACAATGGAACAATATGATAGTATCAGAGACCTCATTCGCTTGAGGTTCTTGACGAACATGGTAAGGAAAAACCATTCGGATTTCAACATTAAAGGCTTTTATTTCATGGATAAAGTAAGACGTGCTTACAAAGAAGCTATAAAAGAAGAAGATGAGGAGATGGTAATAATACAATTTGAAGAGGAAATCAAGCCTTGTATTATTATACCAAGCATTGCTATGGAGGACATAACTTCAAGTGAACATGAGGAAAATAGGGAAGAAGCTCAATGGAGATGCATGGTGGAAGAAATTGAACAAGAATCAAAGGTCAAGCTTGGTGAAGATAAAATGTAGGAAGAATAATTTCAAGGATGAGTTCAGCAGTTATGGTAGGGAGGCTGGAAACACTTGTAAATGAGAGAGTATAATAAAAAAAGAAGATACAAACCATTCAGAGTGCACCACTGCAAAGGACAAGGAAATATTGAAAGGCAGGATGGAAGAAATCACGGTGTTGCATTAAGTACGAGCTCAATTTCTTATTGATGGATAACCTAATGCAGGAGAATCAATGCTTTAGGATGATCATAAGGAAATTTATCCAATATGTGTTTTTATATGCAATAAGTGAGTGAATTTAAGTTTGGTTAAATAAATAAGTTACATAGTGTGTGTACAATGTAATAACTATTAGTGAATGCAAGGAGTAAGACTAGGTGAGTTCCAGGGGTAGTCAAATTTTCGCCGAGTTGTTTTAATGCCTAATGTAAGTCCATTTTTAGTTGTATCATGAGTTTTCATAAGAGGATGAGAACGATTTGAGAGATTCTTAGGGATCATACTTGGTCATATCCTAGAGTTAGGTAAGTGTGTGTTGAGCCTCATTTAGGAGCTAAATGTAGGCAACTAGTTTAGGCTAATTGAAGTACAGATTAAGATTAGAGTTATTCAAGAGGAATGAATAAGCTATGAACGATGATTCAAGGAGACATGTAACAGGTGGTTTTGAAGTCAAGGGATGAATAATAAGCATTTGTCTTTGAATATATGTTTTTAGTTGATGGACCTAGGATATTTGTGGTGTTTTAAATTTTGCTTTTATAGACTTTGTTTGGTAAATTACCCTATTCTAGGGCGAGACCTGGTTAAAAAAAATGGCAGTCCTCTAAAACTGACACTATTTCGAATCTGTTCAAAGTATAGATAGGTGGATAGGAGGCCAAGGTAATAGAATTAACCATGAATTTTTCCCATAGCTCTTGAAACTATGATATCTTTCCTGTAGCCTTAAGTACTTCTCCTCTCATAGCCCTAACTAGGGAAAGGCATAATATCTCGAGTTCTAGTTGTCCATTGAAAAGGAACAAAATTTAAGTGAACATACCTATATGTACAAAGATACATCTAGAAGTATACCAAAATTCAAGACCCAAAATTGCATGTGTGGAAAATATATGGTGAAGTTGACAGTCATGACTGTGATAGTGCACCGTTTGAGAAGGAAATGAAGTGCACGAGGGTTCTAACAAAGGATTCAAGCCTCTAAAATTTGTAAGCATCATGTTGGTAACATTCCTAAGGTGGATGCATGAAAATCTAGGTGAGATTATAGCTACAAATGTGTACTGTCATGTTTAGTAGGTAAAACAGACCTAATTTGCATGATAGGTTACAAAGCAAGTACAATTTGGTACAAAGCAAGAATACCTAGAAGCTTGGCATGAGGGAGAGCTTGATAAAGGGTATTATAAACACAGTTTAGGATGTGAGGTTTTTCATGAGAAGGTGTGGTATTAGAGCATTTAGGTGTTGAGAGGGTTACAAGGCCAATAGTGTAATGCCCCCTTTTCTACGCCAAAGGCCTAAGGGTCAATTCGAGTCTAGGCTGTGGTCATACCCAAGGGGTTGTGGACGCTGGGGGATATTCAGAAGGGGCCACATGGTACTAATATTCATGTTTGGAATTTGGGGGTCACTTTGGACCATGGCGACTTAAACAAGAAAAATTAACTTTAGTTACTTTTATTTTATTGGCCCCTCCATGGAAAAAAATGCGTCTAAGGTCTATTGGGTATCTTTTTCCTTAGAGAAGTATATAAGGATCTGGGGGAGAAAGGAAAAAGGGAACTTTTGTTCCATACATTTTATCGAATCCTTCACGTGAAATTTATGTTTGTGCATCTATAGCTCGTGGAGTGAAATCCCACAAGGACCCTAGCTTCAATGGTGAGAGACCCTAGCTTCAGTGGTGAGAGACCCGTCCCTAGCTAGTAGGGCATTCTTTGATAGTGAGAGATCTACCCTAGTCTGTCATTTTGGAGCTGCCTTCTGGGCTGTGTTATAGAGAAGTTATCAAAGGTTTCAAAGGAAGGAATTTGAGGGTTTTAGGGGGCATTTGGGGAAGATAACATAGAGGGTTCCGGATTAGATTTACGGACAGCCATTTGGGCTAGGGCTTAACATCACTTTGAAGGTATACTCCATCAGTTGCCAACCACTTTTTCCAATCTGAGGTGACTTGAAACCTTTATTTGGAGGGTTTTCCAGTTTGTCCCCTTTCGGATCTAAAGGTTGAAATGTCATTTCCTATACCTGTTATTGTTATTTCCAAAGACTCTTAATTTTTTCTCTTGTATTTGGAGAATTACGAACCTCTGAAGTTTTCCAGTTGTCTAGGGCACACTGTGCTTTTTTTTCTGGCAGCATTTTAATTTGTGTAAAATTCTAAAAATAGTTTCATTATGTCCTCTATAATAATATCAAGCTCTCTTTAAATTTTTAGGTAATTCGAGTGGATATTTTGGGAGATATTGATTTTATTAAGTTCATTGTCCTTACTGTAAAAATATGCATAAATTAGTATTTTATTTGGCTTTAAACTTTCAATATTTGGTGCATTTTTAAGTGGTATCCCATAAGGGATATTTCAGATGGTATCATATTTTTTGTTCCTCCAGCATGTGTGGGTTAAATATGGTAGTTTGGAAAGATCTCAATGTGGGGTTTATGAAGGAAATGTTCACTAATATGGTAAAACAATAGGAAGCCTTTAAGCTTTATTTGAGTCAGCTCACTTAGAATGTGAGTCAAAGCAAATCTTGCAACAATAAGGAACATAGGTGAGAACAACAATAAAGGGCAGCCGAATAGAGGTGATTAATGAGGATTCTTGTTGGAGGAAATACCAATCTAATCTTTGAGTAAGGGTTTCAGAGATAATATGTCATTTCCATATTATTGGATGGTGAATATTGGTAGCAAGCCCAAGTGAGATCATCATATGCTGGTACCTGAATTAAAAAAGAACTCATTTGAAGAAGAAGAAGCTTCTAGAGAAAAAGGGTATGATTTCCATTGAGCAAAAGTAATTGCATTAGTGAAACTTTTCTTGTTAGAGAAATTATTCCAGCTCAGGAGAAGAAATTTATATATGCAAGCAAGGAGGATGTAATGGAAACTCTTAAAAAGTGTGAGGAATGGAATATCAGAGATAGAGCTGCTAGGTTGATAGCAACTCAAACAAGACAACACTTACAAGAGTTCAAGGAAATGATGAGGGCAATTAATGCAAGGAAGTCTACACCCACGGAAGAAGACTCTATGGAGCAGCTGGCACATGAGGAAGAGCTTCACATGGACACTTGTGTGGAATTTCATGTTGTTGGAATCTCCAAACTAAAAAATCATGATAAGATGATTTATGAAGAATTTCAGCCCATAGTAGACCAGAATGTTCAGGATTCATGGCAGAAAAGTCAAGTCATTTTGGAGACCAAGCTTGACGAGGATACTCCAAGGGATGGTGTTTTGGAGGTGTCTAAATCAACAATAGAAGGTGAACCTTTTGATGATATTCTTTATAAGGAGGTTAGTAGTAGCATGGATTTATTTCATCATCTTCATCCTATATCATTACATCAGTTTTATCATGATGGTATTCGGTCTATTGTTGAGAAGAATGCTACGAATTTGATACATCAAAGTCAATTCATCATGAAGACAAAGAGGGATGGTCTTCTTTATGAGGAGATACAAGAGAAGCAAAGATGGAAGTCCTTAGATGATACAAGGGTTCATGGGCATTATAAGGTATGGGATCCTGGTAATATGTGGTAATTATCCAAAACTATCAATTCTGATTTTGAAAACCTTGTGACTGAGTTCATAAGCAAAAGAAGGAATTCAAATGTGGCTATTAGGATTACAAGTGTTGGCAAGCATGATTTCTTCATTAGAGACTCCAGTGAAAGAAGGGAGAGTACCTCTCAAGGTACTAGCGTTGGTTTTCTAGTTGCCAAAAAGGGTAAGAAAATATTTTTTAATCATCTTCTACATGCTGGACTATGTATAACAGCAATCATAATGAGATGAGAAAATAGCAATATGGGACAACAAGGTTAAAGAGGTGAGAGTGGACATTAAGGGCAGTGGCCTCCCCATTTTTCTGCCAGGCCTTTGGGGCTTCACGAACCTTCTTTCTTGAAGGATCTGGAAGTTTCACAGGTACATTAGCCAGTAGATATTTTGGATGAGGAGTCTTGTTGGGAGAGGTACCAGACCTTGAGTGAGGGCCTTCATAAAAACATGTCATTCCAAGAATATGGAAAAATGAAGATTGGCAGTAGACCGAAGAGAGATCATCAGGTACAGGTACCAGAGTTACAGAGGAGATTGGGATAGATTTCCATTTCACACTTCGATGGTTCTAAGAAGTGTACTGCACAGTCTTGGGTTTAGAAGTTGAAGACATACTCTGACTTGAATCCTATGCGTGAGGAAGATGCAATTAAGTTTGCAATATTACATCTTGAGGGAGACGCTCATGATTGGTGGCATCATGGGTTGATTACACATAGACACATACACATGACTACTTATGCAGAGTACGCGTAGAGGTTGGGGATTAGCTTTGATAGGAGGGACCCTGACAGGTATTTCAAGGAGTTGACTCATTTGAGACAAACCTATCCCCTAGATCATTATATCACATATTTTCAAAGATTATCAGTCATGGTACCTGATGTCACAGAGATGAGGTTGATTTTACTATTCATAGCAGGTTTGACAGATGCTCTTGCTGGGTTTGTACAAGAATTTGAGCCTCCTTCTTTACATGAGGCTGTTAGGAAAGCTCGGGACTTGGGGTTATCCACTCCAAAGCTGAGGGATCCACCTCATGCTCAACAAAAGGGAACCTCCATCTGGATCAGAAAAAATTCAGCAGAGGGAGCCTCCACCGAGGTAGGAGTTGGCTAAGAAGCCAATCATTACCCGAGAGGACAAAGATGAGTTGAGGTGAAAGAGACTATGTTTCGATTGCCACACACCCTGGGTTCCACGAGCATGATTGCAAAGGTAGAGAGAAGGCCCAATTCATTGGGGTCTTTGAGGAGAGTGAGGGTGAAAAAGGTGAGGATTTCGAGACTCGCGAGATGGATGATGGAGATGGGGTTGCGTTGGATAGTTTTGATGCGGGGAAGGAGGAGGAGAATTTTCTTGAGGAGATTATAGCCATATTGTCTAGTACTTTGATGTAAAATGCATTTAGGATTAGAGGAGTTATGTAGGGTCAACGAGTTGGGGTACCTATTGATAGTGGGGCAACAGACAATTGTATTAATGCCTCATTGGTTGAGAGGAGAGAATTACAGATGGAGGATTTTGAAGGCTTCAACGAGGTTGTAGCTAATGGAGAGTCTTTGAGGTGCACACGGCGGGTTACCCAAGTGAGCATCATGATGGGTAACTATATAGTTACCAATGATTTACACATTGTTGGTATGGGAGTGACCAACATAGTGCTAGGAGTGACCAACATAGTGCTGGGAGTGTAGTTGCTTCACTCTCTTGGTGAGTTTCAGACTAACTTTCAGACGATAGAGCTGAAGTTTAAGTCCGAGGGCAGGAATGTGATTTTGAGGGGAGTATCTGTAGGAGCACCAAGGGTGGTTATAGCCGAGGGGATGGAGAGGATGATATGGCATGGTGAGGATTTTTATTATTTTGGATCGATGTGGAGTATGATGGATGTGGGTGTGGCCAACAATGTTACACATGAGACGATTACTGAGATTGGAATTATAGGTTCAGTTCATCCGAGTTTATCATTATGTTGGTTATCTGAAGTTTCAGTAGACTACAGACCTCATTTTCTTGTTGAGTACTCCAAGAGCCGACACACTTGTGAGATTATGGATGGTCACATACATGATGACAGCTACAGATTGGAGGATGAGATGGTCTTCTATCAAGGAAGATTGAGCCTTATGTCAGATTCATGGTTGAGGATGGAGATATTGTGACATGTGCATTTTCCATCCATGACTGGACATTTGAGCTTCGATGAGACCTACAAGTTCATGTCAGAGAGATTCATATTCCATAGGTTAAGGGAGGATATCCCCAACTTTATATAGGCATATACAGTTTGCTCACTATGACAAGTCAAAGCCTACGGGTTCATCATTTTTTGAATTGACATTTGATAACAATCCTATGTATTTTACTGCTTCTATGCCTGGTGAGAACTTCACCCATGTGTTAGTCAGGGGAGAGATGAAATTGACTCATGGTTATTCAGTAGGTTCACGTTCAGTGCAGGAGGTGGACTATGTGGAGCTGATATTGCCTGTTCACTGTCTACTTGAGTCTTGGGACTTTTCCTCCATGGGACACATTGAGATACATTATGAGGAGCCTTGCTCTCACATGAGTGCAGGTCATGTGGGAGAGTTAGAACCATTAGTGCATATACATGTTGTTTCACAAGTGGATTCAGGGGATTCTACAGGATCGAGAGTGAACTTTTATACCCAGGATTCAACTAGAGAGGTAGTGAGTGATCACATGATGATAGACTTGCATTAGCAAGGATTGGACAGATTGGCAATTTCAATGTGGGTACCAGGGGAGAGTCGGTGTGGGCATCATACTACTTTAGGAGAAACATTGTTCTCTACACGGCATGGAGAGCATGATCACTACATGGGGTGTCTTGGTTACTCCGCATCACACCGATCATCAGTTGACTGTAGGGTGAGGTGGAGAAACTTATCGCGTGGTATTCAACGTCTATAGCATGATAGGATAATGCTTGGGGTCAAGCATTTCTCAGGAAGGGAGGACTATAATGTCCCCTTTTCTATGCCAAAGGCCTAAGGGTCAAGTCCAATCAAAGCCGTGGTCATACCCAAGGGGTTGTGGACACTGGGGGATTTTGAGAAGGGGTTGCATGGTACTAATATTCATGTTTGGCATTTGGGGGTCACTTTGGACCATGACGACTTAAACAGGAAAAAGTAACTTTGGTTACTTTTATTTCATCGACCCCTCTATGGAAAGAAATGCGTTTAGAGTCTATTTGGGGCTTCTTTGCCTTGGAGAAGTATATAAGGAGCTGGGGGAGAAAGGAAAAAGGGAAATTTTGTTGCATAAATTTTAGCCTCCTTCACATGCAGTTGTTGTTGTGCATTTACAACTTATGGAGTAAAATCCCACAGGACCCTAACTTTGGTGGTGAGAGACCCATCCCTAGTTAGCAGGGCATTCTTTGGTAGTGAGAGATCTACCATAGTCTGTCATTTTTGGAGCCGCTTTCAGGGTTGTGTCACAGAGATAATAGCAGAGGGTTCAAAGGAAGGGTTTGAGGATTTTTGGGGGCATTTGGGGAAGATAACAGAGGGCTTTTGGATCAGATTCAAGACAGCCATTTGGGCAGGGCGTGGCAGCTCATTGAAGGTATCTTCATCAATTTCTGACCCCTTTTTCCTAGCTAGGTGATTTGTAGCCTTATTTGGAGGGTTTTCCAGTTGGTCCCCTTTAGATCTAAAGGCTGAAACGTCATTTCCTATACATGTTAATGTCATTTCCAAAGACCCTTTATTTTTACTCTTATATTTGGGGAGTTACAAACTTCTGAAGTTTTCCAATCGTCTAGGGCACGTTGTGTTTTTTTTCCTGGCAACATTTAATTTGTGTAAAATTCCAAAAACAGTTTTATTATGTCCTCTATAATAATATCAAGCTCTCTTTAATTTTTCAAGCGATTCGAGTGGATATTTTGGGAGATATTGATTTTATTTAGTTCGATGTCCTTACTGTAAAAATATGCATAAATCGGTATTTTATTTGGCTATAAATTTTCAATATTTGGTGCATTTTTAAGTGGTATCCGATAAGGGATATTTCAAATAGACATAATAGAGAGAACTATGTCTCAATACAATTCTGTGACTAAATGAGGGGTCTAAACACCTTGGGATAGGTAAGATGAAGTGTTCCAAAAGTGTTGGAGGCAGTCCAAGAGTTTGTATAAGGATTTCAACATTTAGACCAAAGGCATATATTAGGTTTAAGCTTGGGTATTAAGGGTTATGCAGGCTTTATGATTAAAGAAGGAATCAGGGTATAGAATAATGGTAAAGAGTATACAGAGATGATGTCAAGAGGAGAATGGAGACTATTTGGGCAATGGAACCATAATCCATAGTCACAGATATATCTTTTTCGTCATTGTTTTCATATGGATGTTAATCTCATGCAAGTGTGTGTGTAGAAGTATCAAGGTATGCCTAAAGATTTTTGGAGGAGGTAACTTGTGTTATGATGAATGTCTTGGAGATCCTCAGTTACAGGGGAATTAGGATTTAGCATAAAGAAAACTTGGAGCTCTTCATGAAGGATAAGTTAACAATAAGGTAAGGTTAAACACCCAAGAATAAGATAGTGAAAATTGATATAACCCCTGCACCGCAACTTCTCAGTGTTATATAAATCCTTTTGTGCTACTGGTAGAAGACACCAGATTGTCCATGTTTCTAAGTAGGAGGTTTGGAAACCATGTTTGCGAATGTTCTTAGTTACGACCTTGAGCCTTCATCTTTTTTTTCAAACAATCTATGCTCTACGCATTTTAAATATGGACTAGAATATCTACCACTTTGTGTGAGTTTACTAAGGAAATAATCTTTTATATTGAAGGAAAGAATTTAGAAAACTAGAAATACTCCCATGTCTACCTATAAAATGCTTATTTATAGGCCTAAAATAAAGTCTTAAAGTTCTTTGAACTATGATTTCATGAGCCACACCAGGTACCCTATAAATATGTCTACAAATTTATTAGGTGGTTGACCACTTGCATAGGAGGGGTGTCCTTAATATAGTTTTATTCATTTAGTTTTGAGTGTGTGTGATGCAAGATGGAAATAATGGTGTTATTTGAGTTGATGGTTGTTTTTGGAATTTCATGATTTTTACGCCGAAGGCATGTTCCTAATCAAAATGTAAATAAAGGGAATCCACCCACCTCTGACATCGCTCAGGAGATAAGTGATAGAAAACAAAAGGGTCGTGCATGCATTGACGCACAAATCATATCTAACCATTGATGTGCGGAGGTGGCTTGTCAATTTCTATCTATTGCTTCGGTCTGTCTTTGCAGGTCATCTTTGTTAGATATGTGAAACAGAGTGTGAAAATAATCAAATTCTCAAACGACATTGAAATAATGAAATAATCAATGGAAAAAAATGTATTCCCATGGCTTCTAGATAATTTTTACTATTATAGTCTAATCATGCCCACTTAACCCGCCTCGATATTCTCTTGTGAATAGGATTTATCTGCTAAATTAAACTAAACTACGTATTGTAGATGTGAAAAATTAGCTTACATAATCTGATGCATTGTTTTTGGACAATATAAATATCATTCATTTTTATGCCGAAGGCCTATTCCCAGTTAGATTGTATATGGGTGGAGTCTACCCTGCTCTGACAATATGTTGAGTCAATGTCAACGTCATATAATTTTAAATGGATGCAAAAGTATAAATTTAAAATTGGTTTAACTAATGCGATGTGTTTTTTTTTTGACAATATAAATATCATTCATTTTTAAGACGAAGTCGTATTCCCATTAAGATTGTATATGGATGGAACCTACCTTGCTCTGACACTATGTTGAGTCAGTGTCAACGATATATAATTTTAAATGGATGCAAAAGTAATAATTGTGTGTATATGTAACACATGACTGATTAGAATGCGTGCGGCCTGTAGCACACGTTGGAAAGGAACAAGACAAACACATAGAAGAGCAGCAGGGAAAACGAAGAATTATTCCAAATTTCCATGATCCTGTCAGCATGGCAGCATGGTCCACAACTGATTCATCGACCACTTGGCAACCACGCGAACGTCCCTTTCAATGTAATGAACTTACCGACATATGGGAGTGGGGGTTGTAACCAATGCGACACCCAATGCAACACATTTAGTAATATTATTGAAAATCAATAAACTTGATGCCAAAAAATTAAAATAAAATAATACCAAAACCTTTTTGTATGTCAGTGATTTTGATGTCACCATTGGATAACCCTTCGCACATGATGAGAATGATTGTCTTCCTTGCCAATAAAAGTATAGATAGAACCCATGCATGAAAGACATCAGAGCCATTTCTTCCCAAGCCACAAACAAGGAACATGGTATGTTGTATTCATGAGGTTTGGTTTCAAACCCAAAACCTATCCGTTTTTTCCCATTTTTTATATTGACGCATTTAAGAAAAAATTGAACTCTTATGAAAAATGCAAGCGAGATGGAGATGATAATGTGGATCAGGGTAAAAATAGTGAATCCCATTTTATGTCAATGGTTATTGATGGAAAACTCTATCAAGACTGTTGACGAGACAAACCCTAACCAATACCTTGATAGCTATAGAGATTTCGTGATCACAAATGTGCATGAAATCGCTACCCTTGGATGTCAAGTCTAATACACATATTCCTATCTCTAAAGTGTCCCACGATATGCACAAGCGAATTCACTTTACACTTACGTGTTTTTAACTACCATAAAAAAACACAAGAACTAAAATTAAAGCAACTATTGACATTAGTATTATTGATCAACCCCTTCTTGCCTTCTAAGATATCTCCAAAGTACGCTGCCTTGATATCTTGAACAATGCAACCCTTTTGTCCTAATAATTCAAAAATAATAACATGTGGTTGCAAGAAAGAAAAGATTGGCAACGGTCCCCCACAACACTTTCCCTGTCCATGCATATCTCATCCCTCTACCCCTTCTTTATCAACCCTCTTTCCCTTCTTCTATTCCAATCCCTCCATTATCACTTCCTCCATGCATCCCTTCGACATTTCCATTGTACATATCACGTACGATTGCTAGTTTATTAGCAATCAACAATTTAGTTATGAAGGGTAATATAACTTATAATTAATATAGTGTGTGACAAATCCATATTGATACCGTGTCATGATATTTTGACACGGATATATGTTTTCAAGAAAATGGGTAAAATCCTGCAAAAATAAATAATGGAATCCTAAACCAGCTTCTCGTATTTTGGGAGAATAAATGGAATACATAGTTGCCAAGCGTCTCTAGAACGTGTCCTCACTGCAAGATACGTAGCTTCATGTCGTACATGTCCGGGGTGATTGTTAAAAAAAAATGTACGCGTGTAAAATGGAGTATTTTCGCCTGTGCAGTCAAAAATACCTTTGTATTTTCCAGGTGACAACACCCAGTAGGACCAGTAATGCAGCCATGACAGCATATTTAATTAAATCATAAGCTTCGATATAGTTTCCCAAAGAGAGGAAATTCATAATCAATCTTTGTACAGAGGTGGACCGCACATGAACAGTGGCAATTCACTCCCACATGTATGGAATGATTGTACACCATCGATGTGGTGCATTTCTTTTTCTGATGAATTAATACTATATTTTGCCACTCCCTATGCTCAGCAACTTGAAGAAAAAAGAATTTTATTTTCAACCAAAACCAACCTGCTTGCTGCCTATAGGTCGCCCATTTCAGTAATCTGATGACAATGAAATGGAGGTGGAAATGGGATTCAAAGGCAAGAAAATGGTGGAAATACGAAGTTGTAATGGAATCTGTGCCTCAATTAAATAATTTGGGCTTTGATAAGTGGGCATTAAAATGAATTCGTGTCTTGTCATCAGTCCTATTCATCTATTTAACAGAGATCTCTGTTGCATAATGGTGTTTGGGGGGGTCTAATTCTGGCAATGAAGGGGGACAGAGAGAAATCAACACCGATGAAAAAACAGAGTAAAGGAAATTCTGGTTCTGATATTGTGCCGTATATTTCTAGTACTCCTCATTCTACACGCAGGTCGAAAAGAGATGTTACAGTGATTGAATCTCCAGATTGGCTGCCCAAAGGATGGATTACTGAACTTAAAACTCGAGTGACTGGTGAAACTGCCGGCTTCACAGACAAGGTAAGTGTTCAGAGTAATCCAAATTGCATACCCATTTTGTGAATTTCCCGTTTAGATGTTGTTCTTGAGGATTTTTTTGACCCTGGTGGTTGAAGAGCTCTGAATTGGTTTCTTATTTGGGTGAAGATTATATTTTTTCAAAGTCAATTATGTATTGTGAGGTAATGTGTAGATGTTGCATATCCATTTTGAATTTTTCCTTGCTTCGATGTTCTCCTGGTGCATTTGTTGTTTGATAATGCTGGTTTAAGGGCTCTGAATTGCTTGCTTGATTAAGCTAAGTTCAATTCTTTTTCCAAAAATAATAATATCTTGTGAGGTAATGTAAGGAAGGCTGAATACATTATAATGTTAACATGTTGCCTACCCACTTTGGTGATCATGGGTGTTTGGGTTCTGAATTGTTTACTTCATTAAATTAAATACACTATGCTGTATACCCATTTTGAAAAAATTCCATATTGGTATTCTGGTTGAGCTTTTGGTCATGGTGGTTCAACAGCTCTGAATTGCTATCTAAGGTTTAGCTTATATTTTTAAAAATTGATAATACATTGTGATGAAAGCTGACATGGGCTAAGGTTGAAAGGTGAATACATGTTGTATAATCATATCCAAAATTTCTCATTTTGATATTCTCCTTGGAGTTGTTTTATCATGGTGGCTCAAGAGCTCTCAGTTGTTTTCTTATCAGGTTGGTTTTCAAAATAAAAATGTAGTATATAAATGGCCTCACCCCCCTCTAAGAGGGGGGTTGAAGGCATGCAACACCAAGAGATTCTAAGGTGATGTGGAAACATACATCTCCTTAGGACTTTTGGAAAGATTTAAGCTATTGCTACTGTAAACAAACTCAAAAATACAGTATTCTTTGTGACCGTTTTAATATCAAAGTATCCTAAATCTACCCAGGAGCAAGGCATGCAACACCAAGAGATTCTATGGTGATGTGGAAACATACATCTCCTTAAGACTTTTGACAACAAAATAATTAGAGGTAATTTTGGAAAGATTTAAGCTATTGCTACTGTAAACAAACTCAAAAATACAGTATTCTTTGTGACCGTTTTAATATCAAAGTATCCTAAATCTACCCAGGAGCATCTTCTGAAAATTTAGTAAGCCCCTTTCTACGCACTTCCTGCTTAGGTGTTGATTAATGTTAATGCAAAAGGATTCTAAATATACTCAGGAGAACATCCTATAAATTTAGGATGCCCCTTTCAAATGTGGCATGCTCAACTTGGTAACCTTGGGATTACATTTACTTACGTTGTTGACAAGCTTATTTTTGTCGATTGTGCAGTATTACTATGACCCTGTGGCGAACCGAAGATTTCCTTCTAAGAAAAAAGTGTTTGAGTTCTTGGAAATTGAGTATTACAGAGGATATGAAACTAAGCGCAAAAAAGATGATCCTGCTAGTAGAACTTCAACTGAAGAAAAAACCAATGTATGTTTTAAAATGGCTATATCTCTGCAGGTCTTTTGCTTGCCCTGTTTTATTAATCTCCATTGCTGCTAGTTCGTTTAGTCTTATAGGTGATGCACCTTTTGTCTTCTCAGACTACGGTTGGAGGAGGAGGAACTGGAAGTACATTCCCAAACTTCAGTACATCCCAGAATACAAGTGGAATGGATGCCAACAAAAGACCAAGTAAGGTTGTATGGGTTCTGAATAGCTCAGAAGAATCATGGATGCCTCTTAATGACGAAGGGATGAAGAGATCAAATAGGGAAGGAGAGAAGCTTATTCCCCCTGGTAATAGCGTGGATTCATGTAAATAGTACTTTCATCTGAACATCTTTCCACTTGCTTTTTTATTTTTATTTTCCTTTTCTATCTTTAAATGCTGCATAGTTTTGTGGGACTTCCTGTATTGAGAGCTTTAGGGTTTTTTGGGATGGAGTTTTTGCTAGCTAAATAAGTCATACCTCTATTTTGTTCACATTCAAATTTGTGCCATTCGCCTACTCAGATACTCTGAACCTCCAGGTGGTCAAGAGCAATTGAAAAACAGTGTGCCTGAGAATACGAATCCGTCAAAAGGGCAAACGAATGAAAGATCTCAACCAGAAATTGACCTGAATAAACCAAATGAATGCTCAGCAATTGTCTCGCCTTTCGGCGATTCCTGGCCAGACCCTTGCTTGGAATTTGCTTTCAAAACATTAACGGGAGCAATTCCTATTTTTGATGATAATTCAGCCCTTCAGGATGCCTTTCAGCATTATTTTTCACCTCAAGCAAAGGGTGATGAAAAGCTATTGAGTAATTCAAGTCCAGGCAACCCAGAAGGTCCTGGCTGCAATGAGCACAGTGAGCTTCCTTCCTCAACCAAACAAAACGCCTTGTCATCTGGGAAGGAGTTTGATAAAGGTAATGACAATAGGATTATTTTTTCGGTTTCAGATGACTTGCCTATGAAAGTGAATAATCTTATGAGGCATCAAGCTAAGGACTTGCTTGAACATCTTGGGAGAAAAATCTGTAAGAAAGCCTTAGCATTCTTGATGAAAAATGGAGAGCCAAATATTTTTTTGGAAAAACAAGCACAGACAATGTCTCTTCCCTTTTCCTTGTCCCAAACACTTCCCAATTGACTGGATAATGCAGAGGAGAAAAGCACATACTGAATCATGAATGTAATTAATGTATAACTATGGGGTTTTTGTTTTGAATATTTGGGGTCGCGGTCCTTTCGCCATGTCGCAGACTTGAGATGAATTGACTACATGTATAGATGTAAAATTGTATGACAGTGCACTAATGTTTTACTGTTTACTTCAATGCTTTTGATCAATATATATACGTACTTGAGTATCCAGATCCTTGAAGTTCAAGCTTTGCCAGATCTATTCTTAACACATGGCATTGTTATTAATATGAAAAACCAAATGGATTCTTTGGTATTTAATCCTGTCAGATTTGCTGAAGAGCTTGAAGAATTCTGCTAATTGCGACCATTCGATTATAGTTTTAGAAAGGAGTGCATTTTTTTCATATGGGATTCATCTTATTGCTTGTCTTCATCGTATTAATTTTTTTTTTGTTTCTATATATGTCCAGGTCATTAATGGAATTAAATAAATTTTTGTTGCCACTCTAAACTGTAAAACTGCTATTTGATTCTTAGAAAGCCCTTATCATATTCTTGAGTTAATCTTTACCTCAAATTCTTAGCTCTTATCCATATGAGTCAAGAGGGGAAATTGTTGATACCCGAGTTTTGTGGAATCGACTGTGTGGGTAGTATAGGTCTATAGACTAGATCCATATATAGTCTTTTCTTACAGAGTTTTCTGGAACCCATCGGAAGAAAACTCTAAGAAAAGCCAATTTTTATGTTGGTATTATAGGTTTACAGACTAGAAGCCGATTTCTATGTGTGTATTATAGGTTTATAGACTAGATCCATATATAAATTGCCTTTTTTTACAGAGTTTTCGGGGACCTCTCCGAAGAAAACTCTATAAGAAAAGTCAATTTCTATATGGATCTAATCTGTATGAGTTTTCTGGAAGGTTTGTCAAGAGACAAGAAACTTCAAACCAATACTCGTGGAAAATTTGTAGAGAGACCCTAAATGTCGAACCGCTATGCTAAAAGGTTTGTAGAGAGACCCCAAACCTGCTACCCAGTACTCCAAGTTGATACCAGGAAACTCAGATCACAATGTAGCACACAGGGAATTAGCTTTCTTGGTAATTGTTATATGGATCTAGTCTATGAACCTTCTACTTGTTCTCTTCTTTGTTGTATGCAATGCTTTGTTTATTGTAGTTTATGTTCTATGAGCCCATCTGTCATTCCTGTTCAGAAACTTGTTCTGGAAAGAATTTTTTTTATTGAAAGAAACATATATTACTTATATAAGTTGTCTTTCTTCTTTTTTCAAAGATTCAGTGACCAGTAAGTATATGTATCAATTGCATTCAACCCAGTCACTTCAACTGTTTCTTTGTCATTCTGCTTAGGAACCCACGATAACACGTCTCCTTGTTTAATATAATTGTCAAAGATCTCGGTTGTTGAAAATCGACAACAGTACAATGTGGCAGAATTGCCTGTACATGTTTCGGTAAGGAGGAACCTTCCATGTGCTCGGTACACTAAACAAGAATTTTCTTAATGGGAAAACCCTTGATGATAATAAACAAGTGATCAGAGGAGATTTTAAATCTTTAGGACACTTCGATTCTGGATATGAGTTGGCCTCTTTTTTGTTTGGGAGAAAACAACACGCCCCACTGAAAGAACAAAATGATTTGTTTTTATTTTCTTTTTCTTATTTTTCAGAGCTCAGAAATGGTGTTACTCTCTCACATAGTGCTGCAATACCTGAACAAAATTGAGGGTGCTGGTCGAGTCAATAAACTTAAACTTGAAGTGTAAGGTGTGGGGCTCATTCAAGTTATACAACTCCTTAATATTATAATACCATGATTGTATAACTGTACTGAAATTAGGTTGTAGACTTAATTAGTAGTTCTATTGTACTAATTTTGTTATATATATATATATATATATATATATATTTATTGGGCAATTGAGTATGCTTTGATAACATCTAATCTAGAGGAGCATGGAAAGCTCATACTAATATATTTGCGTGAACTATATATATATACATACATGAATTTACAAATTTAATATTCTAAATTACTTCTATCAATATATACATTGACATGGTGTTCGTAACCTATGGTTGGGATGATGATGTCTCTCTCTCAAGTACTCAGAATATTAATACATATATTTACATATATATGTGTAAATTAATTAGTTTGACCAAGTTCAAATACAATCATTTTGAAAATTTAACATATATATATGTACATCAAGTACTCAGATATTTTTGTAATATGTAATAAAAAATAATAATACATGTGAAGGTGTCGTCAATATCTGCAATCCAAATGTATCACTCAAAAAAGTGTCAGACATAGTCACATCATCATGTGTATCACCAGAAACTCTACTGACATTAATCTACATGAAACTATCATCCTCATCCGTTCCAATATATATAATACCATAAGATGTGCAAAAATGTCGTCTCATGCTATTATTACCTAGAGGAATCCTCTATCTACCTCCACCAACATCAGTATCAGAAACTATACACACAAAATCTATGCACTTGGGTACATTTTTAGGTCTTAAAAGCATGCTAGCATTTACATGGTTCCTAAGCAAAAAAACTAGTAATTGACAACTCCCTTTAGCCTTTTGCTTTGTCTTTTGCACTTTTATTGGCTTTATACATCTTGCACACTTGTTGGCATTTGACTGTTTTATATTTCTATGGCCTCGGACACTAGCGCCCCATTGGGACACTAGTGCCAGGCGCTCATGTCCTCTTACGTGCTCATGTCCTTCTTTACATCTTTCTTATCCTTTTGGACCCCTTTCACTTCTTAATTACTTTTTACTATTTTTTGTTGTCTTTTTAGTTGTCAATTACAAAATTCAAACAAGGGAATTATATAAATACATAGTTATGTTTTTAAAATAAAGGACCAAACACTAAGCATTACATACTACCACTTAAGCTTGTATTCAAAGGCACAAGAGCATCAAAGGCATCCATCTAGCATGCATACAAGGGACAAGGGTTGCATCACTTATGTATACACAACATAGGAGGAAGAGTTTATTCTATTCCATCTTACACATTATATACATCTTCTACATTCTAGATCTAGCCTGCTATTACTGTGTAACTTGCACAAGGGCATCCTAGGGAATTATTTCTACACACACAAAAATTGCATGGAGTTTGAGATGTAGTGCAATGTTTGGTCGTAATTTTACTCTTTCGGTGACTGTCAGGGTCAGTCCAACTTTCCATTCGTCATTTTTCTTTTTAGGTTTGATGTGGTTTGTGGGTATGTGCAAGTGAACTTCTTTCTTGTAGGTTACATGTATAGTCGCAGATTAGACAATGAATCCAGAGCAAAAAAAAAATGACCAACAATGAATTTTATCCCACACAAAAAATATCAGATCCAGAGCACCTACACAAACACTAGTGTTTGGGCGCTCCTACTCTCCGATGGGCTCTCCTGTTTGGCATAGTTCTAGATCTCAGAAGCTCCAGTTTATAGTGACGATGTTGTTTACAGTCTCTTCCACTAATTCATTTGCCTAGATCACTGCTTGTTCACTTGGAAATAAGCTAAGTCCTCATATCTCTCCTTCTTTCTTATGGTTTTATATTGCTCATGTTTCATTGCTTGCATCTTACCATATATTAGCATTTTTACATCATTTATTACAATAGTTACTCTGAAATAAGATTTAATTCAATTTACATTAAATCATTTGGCAAACCTAATCACTCAAACCCTACCTTCTAGGAATGCATCATATTATCTCCTTTTTATTAATTCATGGCTCAATCTTCTTATCCATCTTATGCTCCAACCAAGGTTTCTGACACAATTACCACTATTGTTGATTTTATGCAAGTCCGTACTCAACACCCACCCCATTTCATTACCCCCATCCCTGATCCAATTATCCATGTAGTCACCAAAGTACAGACCAAAATACAACTAAACTTTAGGGTAATTTTTTTTTTTTGAAAGGGATTACTAAACTTGCTAAAACTAATGATATAAAACCGATCTCAGAAAATTGTTTATTTTAACTAAATTGGTCCACCCCGTTACTTAACCACTAGCCCGACACAATTTTCATTTATTTAATGATTATTAGCTTTAGCTAAAAAACATCAACTATAGACTACACCCCTTCTTTTATTTTATCATGGGATCTCAAAAAATATCATGACTTGGGAAGTGTAGGGAATAATATCCACCCTTGGATGTTTTTATTATTAACCCACATATCTAAAACCCTAAAATTTCCTTTCCTTATTTTCTTTTCCCCTTCTTTGCTTTCTTCATTTTTGTGTTGCTCTCTCTCTGGTTGCAGGGTATATGAAGGGGAAACTATGGAGCTAAATTCTTCTTTTTGAAAACCCTTGTTGGATTATTTCTTGCTATGAGCTAAATGTATATTTGTTATTATTATTGTATTTATTTATTTGTTTGAGAAAAACCTGCAACAACAAGACTGTATCATGTCTCTCATTTCTTTGATACGTATATACAAGTGTGTGTGTGTGTGTGTGTGTGTGTGTGTGTGTGTGTGTATATATATATATATATATATTTGTGTGGAAAGGGGGCAGGTTTTGGGTTTTACCCGCGGATGGAAGGACTGACGTGATGGAGGGGCATGGGGTGGAACATCACACAGAGGAGGTCGGGGGACAGCGTAGGGGTGGCGGTTGTGGTGCCGGTGGGGACAGCGGCGGAGCTGGGTGCGTAGGGAGGGGGCGGTAGCAATCGGCTGGGGGGGCAAAGTTTTGTGGGGTGGGGGGGGGGGGGGGGGGGGGGGGCAGTGCCTGCCCCCCACGGGTCTGTTACAGGTAGTGGGGGGGGCCGAACCCCCCCCCCCCCCCCCAAACTCTTTTTTGTTTTGGTTTTTTTTTTTTTTTAAATAAATTCGTTTTGTATATGTACAAAGTATTATACATACATACATACATACACATTGGTTCTGAGATATCCCTTTACATAGGTAAATGTGTAAATAAAACAACATATATAATATAAAATATTATATATATGATTTAATTTGATAACAGTTAAGGGGCTTAGTAACGTTTCTTTTATAATTATTATTATTATTATATTTTTTTATTTCTTTTACTTAAATAAAACACAACTTCTCATCTTGTCAAAGAAAGTCAAATTTTTCATTTCCTTTATTTATTTTACCACAATAGTAAGAAGAAAAAAAAAAAACTAAAAGAAAGGCAAGAAGGAAAGATATTCCCATTTGTTATCTTTCAAGAGATTCGTTGATTCAACTTATACTTCATTTCCGGTGTTTTAAAGAAAACATATTTCAAATTTATTCTCCAAATAGAATACCCAACATGAAATATACCTATGTATCATTTATTTATTCTTGGTAGAAATAAACAAGAGCAAAACACATTCAAATTCTATAAACATTCTCAAAGGTGATCTAAATATCATTTCTTTTCTGAAGAGCTTAACCTTTCTTCACAACACTAAAGTTACATCACATTTATATAAAAGAAGAGCATCTAATATAACTTTCTTATCAAAAGTTCAAAACTCACTTTACATTGTTTCCTCAAAATACAAGAAACTACTCAAGAAAGGTACAATGCAAAGCTCCTCTATAAGGATAAAAGAAATTGCTCAACTTAATCTCGCTCAAGTTTAAAAGTAATCTCCAAATAGAAACAAAAGAGATTTTACAACAAAGGGATACTAGTTTACACATGACCTCAAAAACAAGGAGGATTAATCACATGAAGGAAACTTCCACAAGCCATACTTTTCAAGAGGTAAAAAGATAATGCCCACAATAGAATGAAGATGATAAAGAGCTCCAACCCGACAATTCACTTTCAACATGAGATACCCATGTACATTGCCCTCAAGAGAACCAGAAAGGAGAGAGAGCTTGTTTGCCACACAACCATAGGCATTATTGTATGCCTCTCCAAAGGTTGGGATGCATGCTAGCCTCCCCCAAGCCCATGGGAAAGAGGGAAACTAACCAAAACTTGCACAAGGTGGAGGTTGAACTAATCATAACACAAGCACACATAAATAGGACAACACAAAACAAAACTCCAAAAATTACATGAGGAGAACCCATGTTCTTCCTCAAAAGTGGGGAAGAGAGGAGAAAGTTCTCCAAAGTTATTCATCAAAATTACTTGCACAAAATAAACATCTCCATATCCTCCTTATTGATCCTAATTCAATCAAAGCACTCCTTATTCCTCCCCCTTTCTCCAAGTCCTCCTTGGAAGGATTTTCAAACCCCAAAGGGGTTTCCTTACCAAGAATGGGGAAAGAGATTCAAGCCAAATGAATCAACTTCCCCACCTTAAACATTTGAGGGGAAAACAATAAGACCCTACAAGACTTGTCCATCAAGCCTTGAGGATTGAGAGGGAAAATTCCCTCTCTTCCCCCACATTCCAAAAATCCATCATACCATATGGTGGAGGGAGTAAAAACAAGCAAGCAACCAAAATCTACATACCACAATTAACAATCTCAAGCAACCAATCTATCAACAAAAAGGAAAACAACACAACACAAAGACATAAGAGCCTACCTCAAGGAAAGCTCTCCAAAAACCTTCCCAACTTCAAGTTTCTTCACTCTTGACTCAAGCCAATCCCAAGCTCCAAATCACCCAAGCATCCAAGCAAGAAATTTCAAAGAAAAAGTCCCTCCCTTTTCCCATGAATGGGAATTTGAAGAGGTGCAAGCAAGCATCCTCACAAATGAGGGGGTGACATGTGTCACCCCTCTCCCTCATCATGGTCAAAGATGCCAAAAAAAAAGAGAGAAAGGGTAAAATTAACTTTTTGCCCTCTTCTCCCAAATTCCCCTAAATGTTAGCAAGACAAAACTAGTGGAACTTTTGATAAACACACAAATCCACATCCCTTACATGGATGTGACCAAAAAAGTGGTAAAAAGGGAGGGAAAACTCCCTCAAGCCTTGAAAATAAGCCCCCCACCCATTGGGTAGGGGTCCAAGGGCTCATTTTTGTGTTGGGGGAACTCCCAAGCTAAAAAGGGGTCCCCAAAAATGCCCAAAATACCCTAATTTCGGGTTTTGCATTTTTGGCACAAGGGTAGAGGGTGTGGGCACCACCCAAGGGTCTTACATGTGACCCTAAACCCTTGTGATTAAGTGACTTAATAAACAAAATCAAAAATTTAAAAGAAAGTGGAATTATTAACTCCTAAAACAAGTTTACAACTTCACTAGCAACCCTAAACAAAATTAATAATTCAAAGCACAATACATTACATAAAGTGGGGTCACTCATAGTGCCCAAAGTAATAATCTGCTATACTAAGGCTTCACACAATGAACATGGCTAAGACTCAGCCCGTGGGCTGCTTGTGCAAGATTGAGTAGCTGGCCTGAATCCCATGTTCTCCTCTAAACCTGTCACCTGCACACTCATTGCACAAATTAACCACACCTATCCAATACACTATAATTAAATGACATAGTAAGATATCAATGCAGTCTAAACTAACCTAACATCCTACTGAAATCAAGATGCGACAACGTGCACAATTATACTCAATATTCCAAAAGTTAGACAAGATGATACGTGACATATAACCACAAAATTCCATATGCAACATATATCCATTATTATAATTATGTTCCAAACACAGCATCATACCCATTAGTATCCATGACATAACAAGAAAAATGTGACAATATAGAAATTAAGCTAAATTGATGCTATACGCCTAAATGTCCACACCTGTCTAATAAGATCAAATATCTAAATATAATGTCCAAGATATAACTCATCACTGTCAAAACATGTCTATGAGAAAAGAAACAACAAGCTACTGAGCTATAAAAAGTGTGGGCACTACAGAATGCATCATATTCTCTCCTTTTTATTAATTCATGGCTCAATCTTCTTATCCATCTTATGCTCCAACCAAGGTTTCTGACACAATTACCACTATTGTTGATTTCATGCAAGTCCGTACTCAACACCCACCCCATTTCATTACCCCCATCCCTGATCCAATTATAAATGTAGTCACCACCCACCACACACGGCGGCCTACAACTACACTTATTTATTTTCCTCCACATATTACCTCTACAGTTCCTCCTACCAGATCCAAAAGCTCTGATATCATTAACTTAAGAATACACCAACAAAAATTTGATTTTATGATCTCTTACACAATGCTCCAAATTATCATCATACATTAGAAGTTGCATTACATTCCATCCATATTGAAAGTGATAATTCACATGTCATCTTTAATCATCTCATTCAATCCCTAATAAATCTACCGCATGTTATATCTTTCAGTAATGAGGATATTCCGCCTACTACCACTACCAATCTTCTTGTACCTTTTGTCATCATGGCTATTGTCGGTTCCATATGTATCAAGCATGTACTAATTGATAATGGATTTGCTATAAATATATTTTCTCTTTCATTTATCAAGTAATTAGGAATTCCTAAAATTTTGATCTCTAAATCCTCTACTGTTGTTCGCGGCTATCATTCCACAACTCGCACATGCATTGACACCATCACCTTACCTCTATGAGTTGGACCTAAAACCCTTCCCAATGCATTTCATGTCCTTGATGCATCATTTTAGTTCAGTTACTTACTTGGTAGACCATGTGTTAGGAATTATTGCTCACATTATCATTAGAATAATAATGTTTTTGTTAGTATCGTGGTTAGTATCGAAAAACCACATAAATATGGTTCATTATGTTATGAGTTGTTTTAACAACTCGTCAACATAATTAGTTAGTAGTGTCCTATATTCTAAGATATTTAAAATCCTATTTATTTGTAAGAACTTGTTTGGTGAATACAATGAAGATATTATGTGTTTTTGCTGTGCAAAACTAGTGTCTTCTAGATTTGATATCATAGAAGGGATTTAAAAGTGGCTGTGGAGTTTTATTGATTGATCATGGGGCAACCACATGCATCTTTTTCTTTCCCTGGAGAATGAGAAGGAATGATTTGAGAGGATTCTATAGGATAGAGTGTTATACCGTCTATTTGTGCACTTGTGTGGATTGTTTATGATCATATTGATTCTATAATTAAGGCGTTGAGATTTATATTGTGGGAGAAGTTTATTTTTGTGGAAACATGGATTTCTTTCCTCATTAATTAACAGTTAATAATTCTCCATCTACCACAAGGATTTATGCATAGTTGTAACTAGATTTTGGTTTGGTATTCATCGGTGTTGAATGCAAACAACACAAAAGAAATTGCATTATAAAAATGCATTGAGACATCCACACATGTTTTTGATACATCCCTGGCATTGTGACAAAGGGACATTCCAACGTAGAAGCGTCATTGTTTGCAAAGAAACTATAAGGAATTTTATTTAAATGTGCACTTATTTTTTCATGCATTGAATTTTGATCAGGCCATTAGATGATTTGAATCTTCTTATTGTGTTTTGGAATTACGGTTGTGCTAATCAACTCCAAAAAATGTCTCCGATCAGTTAATAATAGTGTGTGCATAGTGTTATCACACAATTTAATCTCTAAATTCAATTGATGATGTTGGGATTAGCGCACAGGATGTATAGATAATATATCAGATCTAAGCATACATGCAATAAAAGTGGATATTCTACTAGAAGAAATATACAAAAAAAGAGATATAAATCAATACCAGATTTAACATGGTTCACCCAGTGTGGGATACATCCACCAAGAAACAAGCCAATCTATTATCCAAAACTTTCAGAATATATACAATGAAGATTTACAATCTTCCACACCTCTCACGATGTACAATACTTTATTTCTCTCAAGCTTCTCCTTCTTCTCCAAGAATTCTCTCTCACAATTATTTTCACAATAATAACTAACTCTCTCTTCTAACCCTAGCTATCTAGCTTATAAATATCTTATACAAACTTAGGACACTTATTCATACCATTACAATCAATAGATTTTCTTTAATACTAAAATTAGATCTAATTCTCGTGAGTTAAATAAAACACTCACACATAGGTAACTGATTCTAGTTATCCTTAACCAATGACGGTTCCTACTTTCCTGATGGATGCCTGTCATACGTGACTGATGTCGGTTACTATGTTTTCCAGCAAGTTGATATAACATGTTAAAATGAAGTAATTGAGCTCCACATCTCAACAATTTCCCACTTAGAGATAAATTACTACACTATACATGTATAGCTCCACCCTTGGATCCTTTCCTTATCTTTGTTTCTTCCTCTTCAAGTATCAAATTTGAATACCAACAGAAGTGGAGTGTAGCTCCGACTTCTCTTTTGTTAATGACTTTGTTAGCATATCTGTAGAGTTTTTACTTGTATGAATATTCTCCAGTTTCAGCTGCCCATCCTCCAATATCTGGCGTATGAAGTGATATCTCAACTGAATGTTTTTTTTTCTAGAATGAAACACTAAGTTTTTTGCCAAATTAATTACACTCTGAATATCACTAAATAATTTGCAATCATCTTGCTCCTTTACCAACTCTTCCATGAACCTGCTCATCCATATCATCTCTTTGTTATCCTATGTAGCTGCAACATACTCTTCCTCTATAGTAGACAAAGCCACAACATTCTGTAATCTTGATATCTAGCTAGATGTCATCCCACCTACTATGAAAATATATCCAGTAGTGCTCCTTATACCATCCAGATTTCCAGTCATATCCAAATCAACATAGCCACATAAAGAAATATCTAAACCTCCATGGCATAACTACATGCTAGATGTGTTTCTCAAATACCTGAGTATCCATTGGACTACTTTCCAATGATCTTTACCTGGATTGGCCATAAATCTACTCACAACTCCAACTTCCTGTGCAATGTTTGGTTTAGTACAAACCGTAGCATACATGAGACTCCCAATTTTTGAAGCATATGGTACTTGTGCCATGTATTTGACCTCCTCATGTGATGAAGGAAATTGATCTTTGCTTAATTTAAAGTGTCCAGCCATATGCATACTTACGGGTTTTGAATTCTTTATTTTAAACCTTTTTAACATCTTATAGATATAATCCTTCTGAGACAAATACAATTTCTTTTCCTTCCTATCTCTTTGTATTTTCATGCCAAGGATTATTTTTGCATCTCCTAAATCCTTCATAGCAAATGTGTGAGCTAGATTTCCCTTAAGCTCACCAATGTTCTACATACTAGATCATGCAATACGCATATCATCCACATACAGTAACAAAATAATATAGCTCCCATTTTCAAGCTTTTTGAAATAAACAAAATGGACAAATTCACATATCAAGTAACCATACTCATGCATGAAACTATCAAACCTCATGTAACATTTCCTTGGAGCTTGCTTGAGCCCATATAGACTTTTTTTCAGCCTAAACACTAATTTCTTCTTACCCTTTACTTCATATCCAAGCGGCTACTGCATATAAATCACTTCATCCAAATAACCATGAAGGAAATTCATCTTCACATCTAGTTTCTCTAAATGCAAATTATCTACTGCAACTAAACACAATACAGTACGTATTGAAGTCATTTTAACAATAGGAGAAAATATTTCATTGAATTCAATACCTTCTTTCACAAAAATCCTTTTACTACAAGCCTTTCCTTGTATCTTTTTTGTCCACCCTCTTCTTCCTTGATCCTGTAAACCCATTTGTTCTGCAATGTCCTCTTACTTACTAGCAACTTAACCAAATCCCAAGTTTGGTTTCATTCCAAGGAGTCCATCTCTTGATCCATGTCATGCTCCCACTGAATGTGGGTTTCATCCTGCATTGCTTCTTTAAAACTTTATAGTTCACCAATATTAATCAATAATAAATAAGATAGAGAAGGTGTAAATATTTCTAGAGGTTTACTTACCCTTTTTTACCTTCTCACAAGAGTTTAGGTTACCAAAGGCTCATTCTCAACCTCCTGGACATTTATTTCCAACTCTGACAATGACCAAACGCCGGTCACCTATAGCCGATATCAGTTCTGCTAACCGATGTCGGTTTGGCTCTTCTATAACCGATACTGGTTCAGTTGACCGATGTCGGTTAGGGGTTAACCAACACCGGTTCCTGTGTAACCCTGTAGGTATGAGTTTTAAATCCGAGAGTTCATTTTTATTCACAAACTTCTCAACCGGTTAGTCCTTGGGTACCCAAATTTGATCTATGTACATTCTCTTTTCATTCCATTCAATGTCACGAATTCTAATAATTTTAGAATTATCTAAATCCCAAAAATGGAATCCAAAATCACTAGATCCATAACCAATCAAAGTGCATCTCTTAGATTTTTCATCCAACTTTTTTCTATTTTCCTTATCAATCTGCACAAAAGCTTCTTAACCAAACAATTTAAGAAAAGAAAGATCTCCCTCTTATCTGATATAAGCTTCCTCTGGTATTCCTCCATTTACTGAACTTGAAGGCCCAGGGTTAATCAAATAAACAGTTGTATCATTTGCTTCTGCCCAAAACTACAAGTGCAATCCAACATGTATCCTTATACTTCTACCACGTTCCATGATTATCTTATTCATTCTTTCTACAACATCATTCTCTTGTGGTGTTCTTAGAACTATCATTTTTTTACATATTTCATTCACTGAACAATAATCATTGAAAGTCTTGCTACAATATTCACCACCATTGCCAAATCTAAGGTACTTTAGCTTTGAATTTTATTCATTCTCAATAAGGGCTTTCCATTTTTTAAAAGTGTCAAAAACATCAGATTTATGTTTTATACAATAAACTCATACCTTTCTTGTAACATCATCAATGAAAATAACATAATATTGGGATCCTCCATGAGAAGCTACCTGGGCTGGTCCCCACACATATGAGTGTACGAGTTCCAATTTCTTCTCCTTCTTAGTTACCCCAACTTTGAGAAATCCCACTCTCTTTTTCTTTCGAAAGACACAATGATAATAAAAATCAATATCTAAATCTTTCAAATTTGATAAATTATCCTTATCCTTTAATATTTGCATTCCTTTTTGACTCATATGGCCCAACCAATTATGCCACATGGATGCATTTGAATTTGAAGTAGATAATACAAAAAAGGAGTCAATAAAACATGTAGATAAATACAACGTTTCTACCTTATTTCCTTTTTCCACAACAAATTCACCCTTGGTGACTTTCCAAGAGTTTGTTGTGAATGCAACCATGTAACCAGATTCACTTAGTTACCTTGCAAAGATAAAATTCCTCCCGAGGCTTGACACATGCCTCAAATCTTTCAATACCCATGTATTTCCATTCTACAAGCTTAGATGAACTTCCCCTTTACCAGTAATACTGCAAGGTTCATCATCATCCAAATAAACATGACCAAAATTTCCCTGGACATAATTTTTAAAATAAGCCTTATTAGGGGTTGCATGGAAAGAAGCTCTTGAATCTAAAACCCAAGATTATATTCTATTATCCAAAGAAAGAATAAAAGCATCTTGCATTACCTTTGCTGCAATATTTACCTCTTTACCTTTTTCTGGGTGTTGGTTCTCTTTATCCGTTGACCAACAATCTTTCTTTGCATGTCCTTTCTTTTCACAATTCCAACAGGTAATTCCCTTACCTTTGGATTTAGATATGTCATTCCTTGAATTTGATTTTGCATTATTCTTACTCTTGGATCTCTCCTTCTTCCTGCCTCTACTTTCTACATTCAAAGAATTCCCAAATGACGATTTCTGTGTACTTTTCCTACGAATTTATTCATTCAAGATTATACTAACCACGTCATCAAACTTCAAAATATTATTAGTAGATGATGTATCACTAAAATCCATTACCACATTATCCTAACTATCAGGAAAAGAACATAAGAATAAGAGTGCTTTCACTTCATCACCAAATAGAATATCAATTGATTTTAACTGATTTATAATAGATCGGAAATCATTTAAATGACTAGATGCAGATCCACCTTCATGCATCTTAGAACTAAATAGTTTCTTCATCAAATAAAATTTATTTGAAGCACTAGGTTTTTCATATAAATTTGTAATTTATTTCACTAACTCTACTGTAGATGTTGCTTCTGTAATATTAGAAGTCACAGATGCTGTCAAACTTAATCTTATAGATCTGAAATCCTTTCTGTCAATAATCTTCCATTCTTAATCAGTCATCTTCGTAGGTCTAGAATTTTCATCCAATGGTAAGTACAAATCTCTTTGATACAGATAATCCTCAATCTACATCTTCCATAACTGTTAATTTCAGTCGTCAAACTTCTCTACCTTGTATTTGTTTTCTTCTACCGTTTTTGTAGCTCCCACTCAATCAGAAAACCCTCTATGATTAAATCT
The DNA here is from genome assembly GCA_019776745.2 of Taxus chinensis. Classification (NCBI taxonomy): domain Eukaryota; kingdom Viridiplantae; phylum Streptophyta; class Pinopsida; order Cupressales; family Taxaceae; genus Taxus; species Taxus chinensis. Next base: position 226,879,827 of record CM034147.1, on the reverse strand, counting down.
GTCAACACATAAAACCATCAAACAAATCTCTTATACCAGTTGCTGGGATTAACACATGGGTTGTAGAGATAATATATCATATCCAAACATACATGCAATAAAAGAGGATATTCTACTAGAAGAAATATACAAAACAAGATATATAAATCAACATCATATTTAATGTTGTTCACCTAGTTTGGGATACATCTCCCAAGAAACAAGCCAATCTATTATCCAAATCTTTCCGAAGATATACATGAAAATTTACAATCTTCCACACCTCTCATGATGTACAATACTTTCTTTTTCTCAAGCTTCTCCTTTTTCTCCAAGAATTCTCTCTCTCACAATTATTTTCACAATAATCACTAACTCTCTCTTCTAACCCTAACTTTCTATCTTATAAATACCTTATACAAATTTAGGGCACTTATCCATGTAATTACAATCAATAGATCTTCTTTAATACTAAAATTAGATCTAATTCCCGTGAGTAAAATAAAACACTCACGCACAGGTAATTGATGTCGGTTAGCCCTAACCAATGATGGTTCTTACTTTCCTGATTGATGTCGGTCATAGGTTACTGATGTCGGTCCCTTCATAACCAATGTTGGTTACTGTGTTTTCCAGCAAGTTGATATAACATGCTAAACTGAAGTAATTGAGCTGTACATCTCAACATATGAGATGTCAAAGTTTAGAGGTATTGCTTTGCTTTGGTTCGTAATTTTGAAGCATTGTTTTTGGATCTAGAATATTTATGGATTGATATTGGAAAATGTTGCTTTTTGTTCCACTCTATGCCTAGTTATATGTTCTTCATTCTTTCATTTAAGGGACCACTAGCACATTTTCTTGGCGACTAAACTTCTACTCAGGTTTCATCAGCGACCACTTGTTTTTTTAGACTGATAAGTTCTTTTTCTTCACACCATTAAGATTATAGTTGGTATGTGTCGATGTGGGTTATTCTTTGTCAAAAAATGAGTCTTTTGATTAGTCATCCAAATTTTTGTGCATAATTCGCTATTATCAATGTAAAAAGTCCCAATCTTAAGAGTGGTATAAGTTTTCTAATAAATAGTCGATAGGTCATTTTAGAAATTTATTTTTTTAGGTTTCTTTGCATCGATTTTAGAATGTTGTGTAGTTTTTACCTCCACATATATTATCAAAAGAGTCATTGTAAAAGAGTTTTTTATTAAAATGTCAAAAAAGTCATCATATTTTGTACAAAAACCAAGTCGGAGAGTCAAGTTATTAAAGTCTTTGTATTTTATGTTCATCTAAATATCATATTATCAAGTTTTCTAATAAATAGTCATATAAGTTTTCTAATAAATAGTCGATAGGTCATTTTAAAAATTTAATTTTTTAAGTTTCTTTGCATCGATTTTAGAATGTTGTGTAGTTTTTATCTCCACATATATTATCAAAAGAGTCATTGTAAAAGAGTTTTTTATTAAAATGTCAAAAAAGTCATCATATTTTGTACAAAAACCAAGTCGGAGAGTCAAGTTATCAAAGTCTTTGTATTTTATGTTCATCTAAATATCATATTATCAAGTCAGTCAAATAGAGTCAAAGTATTGTTATGTCATGTTAGTCTTTATACCAAATTTATCTAGTCGTCAAAAGGGGTCCTTGTAAAATCTTGTAAAAAATAAAATAAAAATAAAAAACAATTTTCCTTAAGGACGCATTTTCAGTGTTATCCAATGTCTTGACAACCATTGATCCTCAAAAGCTAAATTCGTTGAGCTAGAAACATGATACCAAAGAATGGAGGAAATGAAGGAAGGAGGTCATTCAAAAACCTCTCATCAGTCACCAAAAATAGGGCATCTTCAGCTGTGGTGACATTTTTGTGGTGTGAGTAGTTGTTTTTCAGTTTTTATAGTGTGTTTCTTTTAAGAGTTCATGTTTTATATGGTTTTGGATGCTTGAAAATAGTTGAGTTGCAACACATATGACTGTTAGTGATCCTCTCACTGATGTGATGCTCTGACTTCCGTACTTCATTGGAAAATGGTTTACTTGTGAATATGTTCACTTGTAACGATGACCATGTGTAGCAAGATCTAAGTAGCTAGATCCAGTTAGTTATATGTCTTCGATGCAGTTTGTTTCATAGTGTTCATGTATGGAAATTTCACCATTGCACCAATGTTCCATTTTCATTATGAGCCCAAAAAACTTGAGTCAAAAGAAACTTCTAGTGGCAGTGGCAGTTTCCTATGTTGTTTGAGATCGAGTGGTAGCGATCGACAATAGTGGCTATAATTAAGAACATTGTTATTATTATAGGATGTAATGTGAAATTTTTCCTATATATTCTATTGTGCAATTTTGTAATAAGTGAGCTATGATTCCTATATACTTCCTTGATGTATAAGCATAGTGGTGAACAAAAGCACCAGAGTAAGTCAGTCCATGGATCTTGAAAGGGTTTTTAGGAGGATCTAGAAAACCACACGAGCTGGATAGTTGATGAGGTCAAGGTTTGTGGTAAGTTTTTTAAAACAATGGAAGGAGAGAGTCTTTCTTTTGGTCAAGATCATGAGTCGCATAGTAAGACATGTTTCACAGGGGTAATTATATTTTTGTTGAGTGTGTGGATGTTTTCTACCATGTTCGCACTAAGGGGGGGAATGTTAGGAATTAATTACTAATTGTTCATCCATTATTATTAGAACAATAATGTATTTGTTAGTATGGTTATTAGTATTGAACAACCATGTAAATATGGTTCATTATGTTACGAGTTTTTTTAAAAACTTGTCAACATAATTAGTTAGTGGTTTCCTATTCTAGGATATGTTAAATCCTATTTATTTGTAAGAACCAATATGGTGAATACAATGTAGATATTTTATTTTTCTAATGTGTAAAACTAGCGTGCCTTCTAGACCATGGATTCACAATATGTGTGATGTTCATTCTAAAGTTCATCGGTGTGTTAAATTCTTGCATGATGGCTATGAACATACTATTTCTGTTGATCCTGACCCATTCAAGTTTTGTCGCATAGATCTTGTCACTGTCATGTATATCCCTCTACTGCATCCTATTCCATACCATAATGTCCATGCATACGATGTTGATCAATCTAGTGCTCCCACTACTTCTTCTACCTCCACACCCCTCCCTTCCTTCCCTACGGATGCTTCTGATCTTATATCACCTACCTCATCTACTTCTAGCACTACCACTACCCAATTTATTACCACTCCTCCCTTCCCTACATCTAACTCTAATCCTCCTAATATCCTTGATAATGATATTCCATACGATAATGCCAGCATTGATGATTCTAATGATGAGGTCGATTCATCAATCTTACTTATGAAAACCAGCACAATCTCAACTTTACTCCTTTAGAAATAGATTAATCCTACTTCCAAGACACTTTTGTTGCTACTCGTCCAGGAAAATATCAATTCAAAAAAACACCTCCTTCTACTACACCTATGATCCCCTTTCAGGGTTTTATATATGCACTAGATCTCATGCCTTCTCCTTCGGTTACATCTACTCCACATGTTGATCCATTTATATGTACCTTATTCATCCATGAACCTTGTTGGACTCATATTCCGTTTGATCCCACTTGTCCTAACACTATGTGCACACCTGAAGGTTCGGTCCACTTAGGATTCAAATTGGATGATCTCCTTCCTCCATCTCACTCACCTCCTCTATATCTTGTATATGTTATTGTTAGTGCAAATCAGCAGCACCCTCCGGATATTCTATCAGATTTGTAGTTTGACATTCTTACATCCAGTGTGATTGCACAACATTGAATCTTTTCCCCAAGTGTGGGCCTTGTAAAAGTGGGAAAAGAATCTCCAAATTAGAGGTTGGTTCCTCAACTCCTATGTTCAAGTGTGCATAACATTCTGTAGAGGGTTTACCTACAACTTAATCAAACTTTGCCAAGGAGACAGGGTTGAGAAAATGCCAAAAATAAACCTAGTCTAAATAGGGTGATGCACCAAAGGAGTATTAGACACCTGCTGCTTCAAAACATACACTATCCACAAGAAAATATAGCATAAAACATGCACAAATTGCCGAAATGTAATGAAAGATCAGGAAACAATGATGAACATATGAAAGGATTGGGAAGATTTAATCACAGAGCATATATCATCATTCCAGGTCCAATACAGTGCATTACACTGGCCAAGAGGAAAAAAGAAGTGCAGTATTTGCATGGAAAGGTAAAAAAATCCACAAATCTACTTGATTAGGAAGAAAAGGGAATTTTCACAGCTAAAATAATGTCTAACTATTTTGAAAATGAGCCCATTCTGGCTTTTACAATGAAAAAAAAACGAGCTCAAGAGAGAGAAACATGGGAAAACATGAGAGGAGCTTCAACCGCCGACCAAAATGTAATAAAATAGCATGGACATCCTTAAAAGTACATCTCCTAACATTTTTGACCATGTTGGGAGAGAATGCGAGCCATGCTGCATTAAAAATGGTGGTTGAAATGTCATTTTTGTTCATTTCCACATGCCAGAGGCGTTTTCCAATTTTATCTCTCTAAACTCCACCAAAACACAAAATTGACCTCGGAATCATGTAGATAATTTCACCAGCTTTCCATTGATATAAAGAACGCCAAAAACTGAGCTCCGGATCGAAAGTTATGCTCATTTGAAAATTTAGGGCAAAACAAGGCCAAAAATGGTTGGCGGGATAAAATTTTAAAATTTTCCCACTTTTTGCATTTGGGAAAATTTCCCCAAAAATCTCCACACCCCACCGGTTTGGTGCCACGCAGTACGTTCTGATTGGTTGTGGGCCTTTCCTACTTTTTTTTCCACCGTTTCGGCCTTTCGAAAATTTTCCGAAAATTCTTCGTCGGCTGGATGACCCGAGGACATGTGGCATGATGTGATTCGCCACAGGCATTTGCTCTTAAATTTTTTGCCTCCTTTTGACCATATTTTCTGACTTAGACATGTGGTAGAATCCTATTGGGTGCGGGCCTGTCTTCTTCATTTTCTCTGCGGGCCTATCTTGCATTTTTACCGCCACTGGACATGTGGCATGATTCTATTGGCTCAAGTTTTGGGGGGCAGGCTTTCCCTTTGAAAATTTCCTTTGATTTTTCTTTGGAAAAAGTTCCCAATCTCCCCCCACACTCCGCTGGTTCAAGAACACGTGGCATGATATTATTTGTTGCGTGGACTTATGGGCCACAATCTCCCCTTAGCGTCGTCGCCAAACACTTTGGCAATTTTTCATATTTTCCCCCCGTGCTCCACCATTCCTTTGCTGACGTGGCGTCATCCCATTGGTTGCGTGGGAAAAAACTTAACTTTGCACCCTCACCAAACACTTCACCAATTTTTCATATTTTCTCTGCCTCCCTGACATTCCTTCGGCTTGAGGACACGTGGTGCAGTGTGATTGGGTGCTGGCCTTGGGGCTGAAAATTTTTGTTTACGCCAACACTTAGGAAATTTTTCTACCTTCTTCCCCTTGGACATGTGGCATGATCCTATTCACTGGCGGGCCATCGGGCTGAAAAATTCCTTCTGAAACCTTGCCAAACACTTTGTAAAAATTCCAAGTTTACCTCTGCCTCCGCCCTTCCGAGGACACGTGGCCTCCTTCCATTGGCTCGGGCTTTCTATGGGAAAATTTCCCATTGCGCCAACACTTAGAAATTTTTTCAAAATTTTTCTCTCACCTCCGATTTGCTCTGATGCCGACGTGGCGACTTCTGATTGGCCGGCGGGGTTGTCTTGGGAAAATTTCCCACAAAAACTCCGTCGAGCCATAACTTCAAAAATACATGGAGATAGGAAGAAAACTTTACCTTTCTGGAAAGATGAGAAAGAGCTCTATCCAATGGTGCCATTTCCAAAAGGTTTTGAGTGCCTAAAGGATAAAAAATTATGACTGAGGCACAAGAGAGGAAAGAATGAAGGGAGTTAGCCAAAAAATGAGCAAGGGGCTCATTTTGGATAACAGTTATCATTACTGTTACATATGGCCTCCGTGTCTTCCAATTGTCAATATTTCTTGCATGTACACATCATTCCTATCCACTTACCCTTGGGAAATTTTATCTTCACTACATTGGTGGCACTCTTGATCCCAATCACACTAATATCTCATTTCCAATTCCTTTTGGTCATGTTTCTATATGCAACGATTCATTCCTTGGCTATACACAAAATCTCACTTGGTACGCACATGATTGTCCACAACCTCCTTTTATTGATCAGTAATATGTTGTGGGGATGTATAACTTATGCAACATTGGCTCCCTCTATGATCAACCTCATAATATCGCCTACCATGTCTCTAATCCAAATCCTATGAGTTATGAACCTGACACTGACGATATTCTTGATGATTTTACTTGATTCTTCACCCCTCGCACACTTGGGGGCATCACCTTTCCACACCCCTTCTAGCACTATCACTTGTCTCTAGTATCTACTACTACACTATATGATTCATACTTCATATCTAAATTTTCTAATAATTCTCACCTCTTAGTACACACATTGTATTGTCATTACCCTATGACGCACTCTCGTGCTACGATACACAATCGAATGCACACTACATCAATAAAATTCACATTACACACTTCATGCTCTATTCTTCATGGCATATCTTTTCTAGCATCTACTTGCACGTGACACACCCATTTCCCAATGACGCACTCTTGTTCTATGGTTTATTCTTAACTGCTGAGGGGGAATTTATAAATGAACATCCTTTCATGCATATTCATTGGGGGGCAACGCCGATCCTTCCATTTTTACATCTTGTATACCATCCCATTACACCACCAAAGTATTTGCATATCTTGGTTACATCTACTCTTGTTTTCCTGTACTACTTACATGTTACACTTTACTTACTATGTTATCCAAATTCTTAGTATGTCAATATTTTTTTTCTATATATACATGATTCACTTGGTCTCTGGAAGTGAATGCAAATATCTTACAACTCCTTACATGATGCATGATGCCCGACACTTATTATCTTTCCAGTCTCGTTGAGGCTCTTGGGGGCATCTACCTTTATTACTCTCAGACATTACAAGTTCTATTATTTCATCATTTACTACTTCTTCTTACCAACACTTTTATTTCCATTGATATATACATGCTTTGACATACTATTTATATTTATAACATGTTAATGGGTGCTTCATGTGTAGAAGTTTCCTTGTATGACTATATACAACCATGACTGTATGTCACATTTTTCTTGTTGCAACTATTGTTAGCGGGCTATGCCCTATGTATTATGTGATTATTGTATGCTTTTGGCTTCTTTGGCCCTAATTTTGTTGTGATATTGTGAGCAATGTCACACGTATGACACCCTCTTTTCACAGTCTATCTTGTTTCCACACTTGATTATTACATTTTATTCTTTTGCATGCTCACTAATTTTACTAATAACACTTGATACTAGCCTACTTTGTTTATATGTTCCTTGGTTTCTATTATGCACATTCCCTACCCCATTCAGACATCCATTTCAAATCAACATCAGATCCTATCCTTTGGGCCGCATTCTCCTATAGTTGTCACATGCACCTCAAATGAGGGGGCATACATTAGGTTAAAAAATCACCCCTATAACAACTCAGAGCTATAGTTCAAATCAACACAGTAAATAAACAACAAAAGTATACAGTCGTGGAACAATCCAAAACTAGAGTTGGACTTCATACATAGTACAAACACTAGCGCCTAGACCCAGAAAGTAGTTCCTAGTGCTTGTGTCATCCCTTGTGTGCTAATGTCACAGGGATAGAAATAAACAATTTCTTAGTACAACATATTATTTAGTACAGTTCTTTAGTAACAAGAACTTGCCTCCAAATACAAAATGCATTTTATCTCCTATAATCAGTTACAATACATAAAATTAAAGAAAATTATGGAGCAATATGGAACAACACGGGATGTACCATCTGCAGTGGTGCTCATTTGGGAAGAATTCATGGAAGTAGAGTAAAACTAGACCTCTCTCCCCAAAAATCTTCTCCAGTGGCATGAGATTTCCCAAAAAACTTGCATTTGGCGTGAGATTTCCCAAAAACTCACTCTTGGTGTGAGATCCCCCAAAAAACTCACTCTTGGCATAAGATCGCTCAAAAACATTCACTTCACAACATTTCAAGACATCTTTCTATCCTTTATAATATTATACATCAGGTGCACACTTTCCTTTTTACATGCTTTCACCCTTTTACTTACTTGTACATGAATTACATTGATTTTTCATAAATGGAACTTTGACTACTTTATCACTCTTTGTTTGTAGATTCATCCTTAACACACAACCAACAACAAACTACATCATAAAATACAAGCACAGAAAAATATATAAGCTATGCATATGCTTCAACCCAAGGGTCCACTTCCCTTCCCTAGTCTCCATGCCTCACTTTGCGATCACTTCATGCTTCACTTGTCCACTCAGCATGTTATTCACTGCACTTTCTATAGGATTATAAGTTACACATCTTATATCTACTTTATGCTATCAAGTATTCCCTCAACAACATAAATTTAGGGGAAAATATAGACACAAAATCTATACACTTGGGTACATTTCTAGGTCCTAAAAGAATGCTAGCATTTACATGGTTCATAAGCAAGAAAACTAGTAATTGAAAACTCCCTTTAGCCTTTTTATTTATCTTCTACACTTTAATTGGCTTTATACACCTTGCTCTCTTTTCGGCATTTGATTGTTTTATATTTCTATCACCTTATACACTAGTTCCCCATAGGGACACTAGTGTCAAGAACTCCTATCCTACTAGAGGTTCATGTCCTTATTTACCTCTTTCTTATCCTTTTGGACCTCTTTCACTTCTTAATTACTTTTTACTACTTTAGGTTGGCCTTTTAATTGTCGATTACGAAATTCAAACATGGGAATCATATAAATACATAGTTATGTTTTCAAAATTAAGGACTAAGACCTAAGCATTACATACTACCACCAAAGCTTGCATTCAAAGGCATAAGAGCATCAAAGGAATCCATCTAGCACACATACAAGGGACAAAGGTTGTATCACTTCTACATACAAAACATAGGATGGGAATTTTATTTTATTCCATCCATTATATTCCATACATCTTCTACATTCTAGATATATCTTGTTATCACTATGCAACTTGCACAAGGGAATCCTAGGGCATTACTTCTACACACACAATAACTACATAGAGTCTCAAATGTAGTGCAACACTTAGTTATAAGTTCACTATTTGGGTGGCCATCGGGGTCAATCCTACTCCCCATTCAACATTTTCCTCTTTAGGTTTAATGTGGTTTGTGGGTATGTGCAGGTGAACTTATTTCTTATAGGTTACATGTACAGTCGTAGATCAGACAAAAAATACAAAGAAAAAAAATAGCAACTACAAACTTGATCCTGCATGGAAAAGATCAGATCCAGAGCACCTACACAAAAATAAGTGCCCAAATCCAAACACTAGTTTCTGGGAGCTCCTTCCCTCCCGTGGGTGCTCTTGTCCAACACATCTCTAGATCTTAGAACTTCCAGTTTATAGTGACAAAATTATTTATAGTCTGTTCTAGTATTTCATCTTCCCAAATCACTTCCTATTTTCTACATAATCATCTAAGTCCCCTATCTCTCCTTCATGATGAGGGTTTTATAATGTACATGATTCATTTCTTGCATCTTATTGTATATTAGCATTTGTACATCATTTATTACAGTAATTCCTCTGAAAAATTATTTTATTCAATTTATATTAAATCAAAAATCTCCCTCGTATGTTAGAAAAGGGTATCAGAGAGCACGTGAAGTTCATATAGTGTATTGATCTCTATTGTCTCCTTCAATGTTGTAGGGAAGTCTCAAGATGAGGGGGATTTTGTATTGGGACTCTAGCATGTTGAATAGGAACATGATGTGTACCATGTGTATCATGTGCACAGCCTTTTCCTTGTCTGTGAAACCCGTGGTAGTCAAAATAGTTGGGGATCTCGTTGAGGATAAACACACAATAGAGTTTCCTAAAAAAATGTTGTGGAACCACATTGTTATTGCAAAGATGTTAGGTCCCAGAATATTGGCTAAGTACAAAAAGGTGCATCAACACGTGGGACCTATATGAATAAGGGAAAGTGGGGTGAAGGCACACAAGGAAGGGTTCTAACAGGGTTTTGTAGAACATACGGTTCATGCACACAATGTAAGATAGGTTTTGGACTTAGCCATATTCAGAATTCTAGGAAGCACATGAGAAAAGCGTGGCCCATCTAGCATGCGAAGTGGATAAGGTGCTAGCCTGGTGACTGTAGGATCAAAAAGGGAATATTCCATGCATGTGATGGAAGGTTCTAGAAGAACATCATTACACAGAGTGGAGAGCTTGGATCAAAGGAGGCATGCTCCATGGGATGACCACTTGGACACTCAGCAGCCGATCTATTACCTCAGAAGGCATGCTGGTGAGGGTATAAGGGATATATATTGAGGGGTTCCGATAGTAGAAGGGTGTACGAAGAGGAGATGTAGAGAGAATAGTGTGCTAGAAAAGAGGTGAAGCTCTAAAAAAATAACATGGAGGATTATAGTGGTTGGGATTATGAAAATATAGGAGTGATGGTATATTTAGAGGGATGGGTATATATTCATCTTTGTAATGTGAAGGACATATTGTAGTTCTGATGTATGAATTTGCTCTGCATTATTATATGGGTTTGTTATGACCTCAAGGAATGTAACGTGGTTACTGGACTCATCAGTATGAATATAAGACTATGTTCTGAATCATATATGTGTTCATGAGTATAATCCTTATGCATTTCCTTTATGTATGAACCATTTCTATATGTTTCTGGATATTTCTCTTCTATGGATGCATTTATGTAATAACTCATCCTAGGTTCTCAGAGTGTTACACGGTTCTTTTCTATTCTTTTGCACTTTATTATCTATCATAAGATGATGTATTCTCACAAGACTCACATAAAGGAGAGGCTCAATGCCTGCGCTTGCCTCGGGTGAGCTCCCAGCGCCTGATGGGTGTTAGGATAACATGCATGGGATTTAATTGTTAATCTAAGAGTATAAAAATGATGAAATCTTAGTTTCGTTTCCGGGACCTCTTTTTGAAGTTGTTGTGAGAAATGGCATACATATTTGTCCTTATGATGCATGATGACAGAATGTCTAACCTTGGAAAGTGTTGAAACATGGTTCGAGAGCACGGAGGATGAGTTTGCATAAAGATTCAGTACTGGACCTGATTTCAATGTGCGTAGATCGGTATAAGAGAACCTATACCATGATTTTTATGAGACATTCTTCTATTGTTTTCTAGTAGAATTATATGAATGGCTTTCAGCATATGCATCTAGATCAAGCTAGTTAAAATAGATCATGCGTATGGACCCAAGGTGATTATCAGAGGCTGCAGGATGCAAATCTGACTTGGATGCATGTTGTCGATCACTGGTGAAAAAGAGTGATGACCAGTTATACTCTAGAATATGCCATTTCTACGGATTTTTTCCTAGAAGTTACTGAGTTTGAGTTTCTGATGGATCCTAGAGGATCCTTTTTATGTGTTATTACTTTGTCTATGAAGATCTTGATCATTACCTTGAGTGTAGAGGAATTTCCCATGGCCAGCTAAGCTTCTCTTAGCACTGGGAGAGGAAGCTAGGGTGGAGGAAGATGGAAGACATTGCGGCTGAAAAGGAAAGAGAGGAGAGACGACTCAAGTATAGTGAAGCTCGTGAAAGGGAGATAACTAGACAACGTGAGGTTACAAGTGTGATAGATCTATGGAGGTAGATGTTGCAGGAAGGAGTTAAGGTTCAAGTAGAGGATGTGGAACTTAAGCAGTCTGTGCTACCCCATATTGGAAAGCACAAGAGAGAAGCCCCTTCAGATTTTGATGAGATTTCATCACATGGAGAAAGGAGATCCGTTGGTGCACATCTGAACCAACCTAGTAACCAACCCTTGGTGCTTGGTTTTCCAGATCAAGGGAGAAGTATTGTTAACCCAGTTGGTATTAGTGGGAGTAACCGATTTGTACCCAAGAGATATAATTTCTTGTTTGGAACATCCATGGTTATGAAAGACATTCCTGTGTTTGGAGGAATTTTTGGACATAGTGCAAGTTCGCAAGGTTTGGGTATCACATCTAGAAGTGGCATGGGACACACAACTGGAAGTGGAACAATATAACAAACCATCAACGCACAGTTCAACGGGATTTTGGGAACACTAGGTGCGACCATTTTAGGTCATTTTTTGATTGCAGAAGGTGGATCTAGTGGTGTAGGGGTTAGAGGACCTGGTGGACCTAGCGGATCTAGAGGATTTGGTGAGTCACAAGGAATGGGGTGTGGTGGGTCCATTGGATCTGGTGGAGGAGGAAACACCGAAGGGAACCAAGGCTTTGGATCAAGAAGAAAAGGGCCTCAGCCACATCCACAAGTATTTTTTGAGACGTCTTCATACTTACCAGACTATAGGGGTATTGAAGATGCTGCAGAGAATGTGCACAAGTGTCAATTACTATGGCACACAAAAGGAATCACTACCCCAGAGTGGAAGGAAAGTCAGTTTGTAACAACATTGCAAGGACGTGCGCATATTTGGTACCGAAAGTATGAGGACGAGAGAAGGGGAATGCTCAGTTACAACCTACTCGGAACTACAGCACACTGGTGGGCTTCACATCAAGAGAGACTCCTAGAATGGCGTGAGGTAAGAATCTCTTTCTCTATAAGGTTCTCGAGAAGCAACGCACTCACTGTCATACAAGATTACAATGGTAAAGAGACCTCCTCACGTCATATCCAAGTGTGTAAGAAGGCCTGGATGGGAAGTTCAGAAGCTTTACCACCTTCGTTATGGGTGCATAAGTTGTATTCCACCTTCCAAGGATGTGCGCATGTATGGTATATTCATTCCGAGGTGCATCGTCAAACAGGTAATTGGTAGGAGTTGGCCACAGATCTTATTCAAGCTTTTGAGTATAGGAGTACAAAGCCATCAGTGGATAAGGCATTACAAGTAATCAAGCACCTTACGATGGGAGATAGTGCTATGGTAGAGGATAGGCTATTGAAATTACTAGGTGAGATTTATTTGGAGACACGTTTTAATGAAGAAGAATCAAAGGAAGTACAATTTGAGCGTGTGTGCATGGAAAAAGAAAAAGTAAAAATGGTCTATGTAGTGGATGGAGAAGAAATGGAAACTTTAGATGTTAACCATTCTAAAGGTATGTATGAAGTCATAGATAGCGTTGATGAGTGAGCACGTGCCTACCATGAGCCCTTGAAAACAAAGAAGGTTAACATTGGGACACAGACAGAACCTAAGGAAGCTAAGTTAGAAAAAGAGGTTTCAAAGGTCTTTGATCTGTTACACGAGTTCCAATATTTTTTCCCTCGCAGGTACTATGAACTCAAGGGCATCCACCATTCCTTAGGGAAGATGAAGATCAGGTTGAAGGAATGTGCACACTCGATTCGGAAGAGGCCTTACCAGATGAATCCAAATTTGTGCATTTGGTATCATTGAGGTAGTGGAAAAATCGTAATGGATAAGCCCAATGGTCATCAATATCAAGAAGGATGGGAGGATAAGAATCTATGTTGAATACAGGGATCTAAATGCAGTATGTGTCATTGATCCTTTTCCTACACCCTTTACTGAAGAAATTTTGGAAGGAGTAACCAAGTGCGAGGTCTACTCTTTAACAGATGGGTTCTCAGGGTATCACCAAGTCAGGATTGCAAAGGAAGACTAGAGAAAGATAAATTTTTCCACTAAATGGGGATGTTTTACCTACACGATTATGCCTTTTAGATTGAATAATGTGTATTTTGTGTTCTCGCGCATAATGGTACAAGAATTTCAAGAGTTCATCCACAAGTTTCTTCAAGTTTACTTGGATGATTGGACTATGTATGGGTTAGTGAAAGACCATTGTGAAAATTTGAGGCTGATGTTTGAGAGATGTTGTCAATTAACGATATCTCTCAACATTAAGAAATGTGTCTTTGTTACTCCATTTGGAACCCTATTAGGACACATTATATGCTAAGAAGGCTTACTAGTAGATCTTGCCAAAGTTGGGATTAGGATAGCCCACTAGTCAAAGTGTAGTGCACAGATTCCATGGGGATACATGTTACTACAGGAAATTAATCAAGGGGTATGCCAAGATTGCTGCACCGTTAGAGGAATTTCTCAAACACAAGAGTGCATTTTATTGGGTAGAGGTGCAATTAAATGCATTTCACACTTTGAAGGATAGGCTTGTCATGGCGCCCATACTACATTTTCCTTCTTGGGATAAGCCTTTCCATGTGCATTTTGATTCCTCAGAAACAACTATGGGAGCAGTACTACCACAACTTGGTGAGGGAATAGTTTAACATCCCTTGTGTTTTTCAAGTAGAAATTTGACACCAACAGAACAAAATTACACAACTAATGAGCACAAAGTATTTTCTATGATCTATGCGCTGCAAAATTTCAATAAGTATATGTTGGCAACACCATTTATATTCTACATAGACCACATGGCATTGAAATAATTAGTCAACAAGCCCATTCTGTAAGGGCACATATGTCGTTGGGTCCTATTATTTCAAGAGTTTTAGTTCACAATGGTCGTAAAACCAGGGAAAAGCACTTTAGGAACTGACGAATTATTAAGGATTAAAATAGGGGAGGACACGCAAAACATTGAGGATACTATGTCGAGCACGCAACTGTTTAGGTTGTGGCACGCGCACTCAGACTTGGAAGATATCACAACGTTCTTGAAAAGAGGTGTGGTGTCAGAAGGGATGAAGGCCCTGCAGAGGAAGCATTTAGCATTACGCACCACATCCTACATGTTGATTAGTGGAGACCTATATAAGTTAGGTCGTGATGAGGTTCTACACCGATGTATATTGGAACATGAGTGCATGGTAATTATGGAGGAAGCACATGGTGGGATTGTAGGAGGACACTATGCAGGAAATGCTACCATGCGGAAGATTCTACTAGCAAGGATTTGGTGGGAAACCATCTATCAGGATTGTATTGAGTTTTGCAAGGCTTGTGACCATTGCCAGTGCCTTGGAAAACCTGGGAAGAGGGATGAAATTCCCTTGTGACTAGTAGCCAGCACTGAACCATTTGAAAAATGGGAAATCGAATTTGTAGGGCCAATTTTTCCAGTCATGTGAAGGATTAGTTTGCGGTATATCATTACTTGCACTGATAACTTGACATGTTGGGCAGAGGCAATGCCTACAAAGGATTGCACCACATCAATAACTGCTAGAATTTTATGGGATAACATAATCAATAGGTATGGTTGTCCTTTAAGCTTAACAAGTGATAGAGGTACACATTTTCTCAATGAAACGGTCAGGATTCTATTAGCAGAATTTATGGTGGCCCATCACAAGACTACCCTCTATCACCCTCAAGAAAATGGAACTACTGAGGCATTCAAAAAAATACTAAGTCACACATTGACTAAGATCTATGACGTTGGAAGACAAGATTGAGATGAAAAATTATTAGCCGTTCTATGGGCATACCGGACAACCTACAAAAGGTTAAACAAGGCCACACCATTTCAATTGGTATTTGGTGCAGAGGTTGTTCTACCAGTTGAATTCATGTTACCATCCCTACGTATAGTGCGCGCAGGAGAGTTAGCTCATAAACAAGCGTTGGAAGAGAGGATTGATAAGTTGATGCAGTTAGATGAGAGCTGATCACTTGCTAGATGGATTCAAAAGACAGAAAAAGCAAGACAAAAGGCAAGTAATGATCGTCATATCAAGAACAAGTAGTTTGAGGTTGGGCATATGGTTTTGTTATATGATTCCAAGTTTTTGCGCCATCTTGGGAAGTTGAAATTCCATTGGTTTGGACCCTACATCATCTCGTACATTCTTGATTCAGGCACTTGTCAATTACAAGCATTAGATGGGATGAGATTACCAAGTCATTTCAATGGGAGTAGGCTGAAGCCCTACTATATATAAGTCTTATTGGTGTTTATAATAAGGCAGTATTACCAATTAGCTTAGAATTTCCCTTTATGATTTTCTTTTCTTGTCTTTCCCCTTCTCGTTGCTTGTTCTTTTCTTTTTTTTTCATTTTGTGCCTTGTGCGCAAGTAACCACATTACTTTTCCAAGGTTGTGTATGCACAAAGGACCACACATCTGTTTTAGTGTGGGATGAAGTAATGCAAAATAGAGAATGGGCCTGTAATACAAGTTGAGTGGCCTAGCAAAAGGAAGCACGTAAGGTTGAGAAAGCGTGTGAGGAAATGGTGAATAATGAATTGTGGTGTCAAGAAGGTTGTAGAAAATACCATGTACAAAGGATGAAAGGTGTAGAAAAAACATGAGATGGGAAAGGGAAAAAATCATGTAAAGGACAGAAGAAGTGCCTTTGGCACTGTAGATGTGCACGTAATAGTCTTCGGTCGGATTGGATTTTTGCACGCCAGAAGGTTGTAGAGGGTTTTTCGTGTAGGATGTGGCGCATGGGTAAGGACGCTTAAAGTTAGCCTAGTTTAAAAAGCCACATTTAATGTTAAAGTACATTGGTAGGTGGCATAGCATTTATTGTTAGAGGGAAGAAAAAACAATAAATATAATGTCAGGAAAGTCATTATTCGATCTTGCTATTACAAAGTTGAAGTGCTCTTGTGAACTAGGGCATCCAAAGAGAGTTATGTGAAGGAAGAAGAATCCAAGGGACCTAAGTGGGTGACTAGTGTGGATCTGCAAACTAGGAGGAAGGAGTACACGTGTGTGAGAAAAGGTTGTTTGAAGTGTGTCATCTTGTGGAAGGTTTTCCTAGTTAGGATTTGACAGCTAGGGCATGAAGATAAAATGATTTATTCCAGGAGTTGAGATTTGGAGTTGAGTTTGGAGTTAGGCAAAGTAAGAAGTTATTAGTTTATCTCAACAGAAAGCATGACACCTAAGAAGGCGACAATTTCATTGAAGAAACTGAAGGGAAAGGGAAAAGGAAAGCAAACCGCTGCAATCGTGAACTCCAATGAAGAATGGTATGCAAAAATTCAATACCCAGATGGAGTATTGCTAGGAAAGGAGTGGGTGTCTGATTATAACCATCTCATGAGCACAACTGAGAAGGAAATGGCATTAGAGCTGGTCCACCCAGCTAACCAAAGGGCACCAGATGGGATGCCTATATACAATGATGAGGTGAAGGTCAAATTAGAGAAAGTAGGGTTATTGTAACTATATGAGTTGCATTAATTTGGAAAGACCGAGTGCCTTTATCAATGGTTGATATTTCATGTGCATGAGGATCAATTCTATTTTACAAGGTGCAAGATGCGGATAACACCACAATTGATATCCAAGTTCACATGCCTTATTTGTGAAGGAGAAAGTATATATGATGACCTAAGCGACAAGAAGGCTATTAAGGAGACATTAACAATGTATGACTACAAAACATTTTCATGATACTTTGACATCACAGAGATTGCAGAAACTGTTATGAGGATGGCCGTGCGGTTGGGGGCCAAGTTTAATGATCAGGAATGATGGACGTAAGTGAACACAACATGGCTAAATTTATGTTGGAAGATATATGAGGGAACCATCTATAACTTCTTTGCTTTCATTGTGGATGATATCATAAGCAATGCATAGGAAGGAGAAAATATATTATTTGATAAAGTCCTCATCACCATTGTCTTTTCAGAGATTGGAGTGCTAGATGGGCCGGAAAGTTCATTTAGGAGTATCCAAAAGAGGACACCCGCAAAAAAGTTTGAAACCACGATGGCCGCTCACAAGGTGCGCTTGGATAAGTGGTACAAATGAATGCGTGATGCATTCGGGGTAGAGTGGAGGATCCCAGATTAGTTGTTTTTGCTCATGAATGGATAAGTAGACTTTGTAGTTTACTAAAATTTTTGCATTGGAAGGTTCACTTTGACGAATCGGACTAAGAGACCATGGTGCAAGCTGCCCTCCTCCTTCACCACACAATACTTCTAGGCAGGGGTCAAAAAGTTTAAAGAAGCCAAAAGACTAAGGTTTGACCTTAGTGAGGTAGATAAAAACCATCACGAGTTGTGCCAAAATCTCATGTACCCTATAAAGTGCATGTGCGTGGAGAAGTATGTCTCCCACGAAGTTCAAATGATGAATCCAATAATGTTGCCAATCACTGGAAGGGTTGCATCAAGGATATACCTTTATATAGGACCTAATTTTGAGAAAGGCACCTATCTAGAGAATTATTTCTCCATTATCTAAGACGCCACAGGTCAAAAGAAGGTTGATAAAAAGAAGATAGAAAGAGAAGAGGGGTAAGAGAAGAAATCACCAAGTGTGCAGACTGCACAATCTGTGGGCACGCCTGAAGCGGTCTTGAAGCCTATCACTTACGCATGGAGAAAGAGGTCCCATGTCAAGTAGAATACCCTAGAAGAAGAGGCGCTGGAGCATGAAGAGACCCTCATCCATGAAGAATCACCAATAAAGAGGTCACCACCCAAAGAGAAGGAGAAAGAAGAATCTCCTATACTGGAATCCCCAGTAAGGAAGAAGTAGAAGGTGACATATGAGGCAGACTCAAATGAGACAGAAAGTTTAGATGCCTACATCAGCAACAAGGATGATGACGAGCCTAAAGGAGGTGAATACCATCTAGTATATGATGTACATGATTACGAGTAGGAAGGAACTAAAGAGGAGTATAACAAGGAAGATGAGGAAGAATCTGAGGCTCAAGGCAAGGGGGTGAGTGAAGAAGTAAGCAGCAAGAACCAAACAACCCCAAGCCTCACCAAGGAACAAGTAAAGAAATCCATGGAGAGAGAAGTGTATGGCATCATGAAGAAGTTGGTGGGATAGGAGTTGGAGCAGAGTGCAGATGAAATTATAAAGGAGATAGAAGAAGAAAGCGTTGGGAAGGAGTATGGAAACATGGGTGGGGATCCCAAATTGGCAGTAAGCTTCCCAAAAGCTACGCGAGTAGGTGGGAAAGACATAGTGGTTGCACAAGGGAAGGGAATGGGATACATTGATGATCCTAGCAAGGTGATACATGTGCACTTCTAGAGCACCATACCAACAGAGAAAATCCTAGCTTTGTCATCATTTGATGAAGAAGGCGTGTATCCCAAAACCATGAAGATGTTATCTTGGGCATTCGAGTCTCACGTAGATGAACCTGAGTTCAAATTAATTCAGAGAGAGCTAATCAAGGTGTTAAAAACCAAATGAATAAATCCATTGGTGAACGCTCAACAACTATCAGATTAACAGGTATGTAACGCACTTAACAAGATTTCAGTCAAAATTGAGGCCAAACTATTTGGGAGAAATGATAGAATGAAATTCCTGGAGGAGGAATTTGAGAAGAAAAAGAAGGAGCTTGTGGAGAAGAGCAATGACCTAAAGCAAGAGGAGATGATCAACACTCAGTTGAGGTGTGAGCTGAAAGAAGAAAAATCTAAGGTGCATGAAGTCTCCAAGAAGGTGGAGATGATTACGGATGCCATTGTCTTAAAGAACCCCAACTTAGCACCACCCAAGTAGAAGTATGTATTAACCTTGTAATGTCTGGAGGATCTAAATCACATTCTCATGATGGAGAGGCGACCTCTTTCTTTAGAGTCTATAGAAGAGGTGCATGCACACCAAGATAAAGAGAACAAGATAAAGGATGTCTAGATTATGGCTCGATACACTAAGCTTCTTATAGAGGTGAAGGCCATCGCGCAAGTCACTGAATATGCTTATGAAAACTACGTGGATTGGGATAGAGTCACCAAAATTTTAGTTGCCACCCATGAAATGGAACTCAAGGAGTTATAAGAGAAAAATAAGGGTAATAGAGTGGAAAGGGATAAAATCCTAGGTGAAGTGGAGAAGAATTCATAAGCAATCGAGACTCTGCAAGGCTTGATCAAAAGCTAGCTAGAGGAACTATACCCCCAAATCACCCACATGATGGGTGCACTTGAGGACTTGGGAAAGCAATTAGAAAGTATTATTGAGACCATGAGCACAAAAGGGGAGGAGCTAAGTTTTGAGGAGGTGAGCGCCCTGGTGGGTGACCTCTGTCAGCAAGCTCAGAATGAGGTCGATGCTTAGGAGAAGTTAGAGGCAGAACTAGGGAAGGATTTCCCTCTCCTCCTCCAGCAATAAACAAGTTCCCCATTCTTTCATTATTTATCCAAATTATTCATTCCCTTATTCTTTCTTTCCAACCATGTTAAGAACCTACCATTCTTTATTCTTTGAAAATTATTTCTGAGGATGGAGAACAGACGTAGTGTGGGGTGATGTTGGGCCTCGAAATATTGGCTAAGTACAAGAAGGCGCATGGGCACGTGGTACCTATATGAAGAAGGGAGCGTGGGGTGAAGGCACACAAGGAAGGGTTCTAGCAAGGTTTTGCAAAATATATGGCATGCGCATGCAAAGCAAGACATGTTTTTGACTTAGCCACATTTAGCATTTTAGGAAGCACATGAGAAAAACATGACCCATCTAGCGTGTGAAGTGGATAAGGTGCCAGCCTGATGACTGTATGATCAAAAAGGAAATATTCCATGCATGCGATGGAAGGTTCCAAAAGAACATCATTGCACAGAGTAGAGATCTCAGATCAAAGGAGGCATGCTCCATTGGAGGACCACTTGGACACTTGGCAGCCAATCTGTTACCTCAGAGGGCATGATAGTGAGGGCAGAAACGGCTATATATTGAGGGGTGCTGATAGTAGAAGGGTGTGTGAAGAGGAGATGCAGAGAGAATAGTGTGATGGAAAAGAGGTAAAGCTCTGCAGAAATACCATGGAGGATTATAGGGATTAGGATTAGGAAAATATAGGAGTGATGGTATAGTCAGAGGGATGGGTTTGTATTCGTGTTTGTAATATGAAGGACATAGTGTAGTTTTGATGCATGAATTTACTTTGCATTGTTATATGGGTCTGTTATAACCTCAAGGAATGTAATGTGGTTACTAGCCTCATCGGAATGAATATAAGACTATGTTCTGAATCATATATGTGTTCAGGAGTATAATCCTTGTGCATTTCCTTTATGTATGAACCATTTCTATATGTTTTTGTTGGTTATTTCTCTTCTATGGATGCATTTATGTGATAACTCATCCTAGGTTCTCAGAGTGTTGCACGGTTCTTTTATATTCTTTTGCACTTGATTATATGTCATAAAATGATGTATCCTCACAAGAATCACATAAAGGAGAGGCTCGGCATCTGCGTGTGCCTCGGGTGAGTGCCCAGCGCCCGTTGGGTGATAGGCTAACACACATGGGAGTTTACTCTTAATCTAAGGGTATAAAAATGACTACAAAGGATGTATATCAAATACCATTCACCATTAGTTTCAAAAAGTATTTTTTATCAAACTATTGTTACACCAGTAGATTGGAAAGCATTTGCATGACAATGGAATTGGAAAATTGGTTATATGGTTAGTGAATAATGCAAAAATAAGGTCTTTTGTAATTTTTATTTGTTTTACATCTGCACATGATAATTTATTAGTATAATATTCCCTACATGAATCTCTATAGGATTTCCACCGATCAATTTGACTCGTTGTCACATTAATCTAAGCCAATATTGCCTCCATCATGTTTGCAAGTGAGGCACAGTGGGGGTTTTTGGAATGGGGATCCCTCAATAATTTAATAAATTCCTCAATTTCAAACTTATTCTCACTATGGGGGAACCGAAATCCTCTTGACTATCTGGAGGATTTACAATAATTGTAGGAGGGTTATGAGTATTTACATGGTTTTGTTCTGGTTGTGGAGGAACTATAAGAATAACAAAAACATGTATTTTATTGAATCTATAATACAAATATCAAACAATTACCAAATTTGATTACAATTAAAATAAAATATTTTTCCCTACCTCTTATCCCTCACTGAATCGTTGAATCTACCTCGACACAACCTTCTATCCGATATGCAGAATTTTTTGGGAGAAAAAGTGTTGAAGAGGAAACGCGAGTGTAAGGTTTGTAGTGAAATTCACTTTTGAGGAAAATAAAAAATGGATAATGTGTTTTGTTTTTTTAATTTAAAGTTTGAGGAAACTTGCACGCATTATAACACGTACGCATTAGGGCTTGGTAATTTTTTATTTTTCGTTTCTCCCGCATTTTGTCCATTTTTTGCCCCTAGTTATGTGCACTTACCCCATGTTCTTCATCACATATATATGTGATACCTGGGTCCATCCATGAAATAATTCTTGCATGTGTTGTGATTCTTTATCATATGCATTACCCACCATTCATTCATTGGTTTCATTTATTTTGCATACTATATTTTTTAATATTCACTAAAGTTGGTTTAGTTTTTATGAGTCTTTAAATTTTATTTTATTAATGGTGGTCAATAAAGTTTTTTTAATGAGTTAGGTTCATTATTTATTAGTGTTATGCTATTAGTCTTTTCTAACACTTTATTAAGTTTATTTTAAGTTAAAATAAGTATTTATAAGTCTTAGTCCAAGTATCATATAGTATTAGAGTCGTAAGTGGTCATTTTAAATGTGAGTGTCAAAAATTATTTTGTTCTCACGTCAATGTATTAAATTCAATCTTTAATTGGATTTCATTAAAATTAGTTTTTCATTTTTGTTAAGTAATCACTTGGTCAATGTCATAATTATGATTGAAAATATAGTTAAAATTGTGAATCAATTTTTCATCTTATCAGAAGTAAAATGGTACTCATTTTGTGAAGCTAAATTTGTGTCATTGTAAAATTAAAAAGACTTAAAAAAAATCCCACATTTCTCTTGGATGCATTTTTAGTGGAATCCGACATCTAATTGAGGTATGTATTTGAGACTCAAAGTCAAAATTTGATGAGTTATCATCTTCTCACTAAATTTTGGAGGCAATGGATGATGGAGGGCGATTGACGCCTCTTATCAATCACCAATGACAAGGTCACATACACTACTGGTGGCACTTTTTTATATTATTTAAGTTGTTTAGTGTGTGAAGAGATTAAACATGGTAATCATTCCCTACTAGAGTTTAAAACAAGGTGAATGTGCATTAAAGTTACTGAGAATAGTTTTATATGAGGGAAGTTGACTACAGTGATTCTCTGACTACTGAGATTCTCTGATTTGCGGACTTCTTCATCAATTGGCTGGTGAAAGTGTGATCATCCGGTGATGGATTCACTGTGGTGAAGTGGGTGTTCATGTGTAGCAAGATAAAAAAATAAGATCTAGGTCGCAGTATGAAAACCTAAAAGTATGCAGAGGCATATGATTATGTTTCCAGCTCTTGATATGTGTTTTCTCCCCATGTTCGCACTAAGAGGGGAATGTTAGTAATTATCTTGGTTAGTGCTCACATTATTGAGACTTTTATGTGTATGGGTTAGTTAATGTGTTGTAGTTAATAAATAATTATATTATCTATAATTGTTGGTGAGGTTGTTTATAATAACCTAAGTATGGTGCAGAGTGTTACAACTCATCCATATTAGATGAGTTGTTAAAGGATCTATTATAGCCTCCTTATAAATTAGGAGATGTTACTCCTATATAAATGTATTATTTTTTGAATGAATACAACGTAGGAGTATTAAATTATTATTTATTTTCCTATGTGTAAATCTTCTCCTACCAGTTCAATTACCTTATTCTCCTGGAAAGTATAAAATGTGTTTTAACTAATCTATTTTCTCAACTTCTTGTCTCTAGAATTTGTCGGAGATTAGTTTACTCTCCAAATCCAACATACGATTTGACATTTTTTTAACTAATAGTTATTTTCATAGACTTATATTTACATGATGGATTCTCAAATTGATGTAGAGCCTAAAAAATCATGACAATTCACAATGGTTAGTTTGATACAAAACTTTAAAACCAATGCTTTATAAGCTAAATTACTCACGCCTTTCTTATCCCAATCATATCCTAAAACCTTAATTTTATCGTTATTGCATCATTAACCTTATTAGTACACATCATTCAATGTTCAATCATCCATCAAATGGGAACCATACAAAAGAAATCAACAAGTTACCTTCTTTTTGTGAAAATTGCCCTTTTTAAATCTTCGTAAGGCTTGCTCATGGTGAAATCAATGTTGGAGCAATCTACACTTGCCCAAAACCAACTAGATACTTTTCCTCACACCCTTTAGCTTATTTAATGTGTGTGCAAGATTTCCTGGCTTAGTTTCCTTTCTAAGTACCTTTTCCAACAACTGTCTTTCTTAACTTGTTAAGTCTCCTTCTAGCCCTACTAATACTATTTTCCTGAGATAAATTTTTCACCATTAGCTTATTCCAAAAACTATAACCCTTTTGAGATACCCTCTTAGGTAATTTACTAGTGTGTGAAGTTTCAAGGAAACATCCTTTGTAACAAATGACTCAAACACATTAACTTGGGTTGTGGTGTAAATCAGCTTACAACAATTAATATAATGTACATTGAGATAAATTCATTTAGTTGTCATACTATGAAGCGTATTCTTGAAATATTTCTGTTGTTTTATGTGTAGATACAAAATCACGCACTTTTGGTAATTATCCAGTCCTAGTTGCATAATAATATTTATATGATTCCTAAGTAAGAAAATTACTAATTAACCCATGTCTTTGGCCACCTTTCTTTGCTTTATGTTACCACTATTGATCTTACACCCTTACTTACTCAGTCTACCTTTTTATACTCCATATTTTATCATCCTGGACACTAGCACAAGGTTCCCTCATCCCCTCTGGGCGTCCCTGACCCTTTTGTACTTTACTCACACTTTTTGGGTCCTTTCTAGCCATTTGAGCATCTTATATTTTTGATAGTCATCCTTTTCGGGATTAATTACGAAATTCGAGCAAAGGAATTATATAAATATAAAGTTATATGATCATAATAAGGGACTAAGAACTAAGCATTAGCTATCACTACCTAAGGTTGCATCCATAAAGGAATCTAAGAGATCCATTGCATCCATTTAGCACCATCACAAGGGATACAAGGGTTGGTTATTCTACATACACTTCATAGGAGGGAAGTTCATTTTATTCCATGCACACATCTACTATATTTCTTTACATCTAGCTTATTTTCTCGCTATCAAGTGGGACTCACACAAGAGCCACCTAGGGCAGGATTCCACACACACACATAGAACTATATTGGGTCTAAGATGTAGTGAATTTCTCAGTCATAAGTTCACCATTGTGATAGATGAGGACAGTCTGACCCCTCATTCTGCATCTTTCTTTCTTAGGATTTGATGTCTATTTGAGGGTTTCAAAGGTTCATATTTCATTGCAGGTTTATAGTGACCTCAATGATCTTGGTGCGACCTCAGAGTGACCAAAGGTGACTAAATGGGAACACCTCATGACACCATAGAGGAGGTTTTATTAGCTTTTCTATATATCCAGGCACCCAGAAACAGGCCTAGGGCAGCCACTATCACTATCATCCCTCTCCAGGTGCCTCAATCCATCCTATCTGTCCAGACTTACATTTTATGGGTCTCTGTATGACACTCCTTCTGTTCTATTCACTTGTTTACCACTCTGACATAGTCAACATTTCACTACAAATCAGCTAAGGCTTATCACCCTCTCTTTTTACTTAGGGTTTTGTACTTTCTTGCTTAGTTTTCTCAAGTATCATTTTTGTACTTAATTATATATTTATTTACTACTACAATAGCATCATATTAGACTTTGTTTCACATATTTAGCTTAATCATTTTGGTGAGCCTGAAATCAATCTGAAAACTCTTAGGATCCTCATTTTTTTAACTTTCTAGGATCTCTGCATCATAAGTATCTCCATTAATTATTTCCTTCTTATCAATCTTCAATTAATATATAAAATCATAACTCTCTTTTCTACCACTCACATCCCTACTAATATGCATCTAGATTCAATATACCAAACATTTGTTGAGGCATTCTCCTAGCATATTACTTTCTTGTCTAATCCTCATACTGATCTTTCTATTTTTGACAATGATCCACCCTTGCATATCATGATTCACATTTACAATATGGGTATCAAGTGCAATTTAATCGATAATGGATCTAAATTTAAACTATGTCCTATGTCATTCCTTGAAAATATTGGTCTTTTTGTTGTAAATGTTATTCCATCATGTCTTTCCCTTCGGGTATATGATGGTTTTGTTCATCCATGCGTAGGTCACATTACTATGCCTATCATTATAGGGCCCAAAACCCTTAACACAATTTTATTTTTCATTGAATTTCTGGTTTCGTATAACTATCTACTTGGTCAACCATGGCTCCATGCCATGAAACTAGTTCCTTTTACAGTGCATCACTATGTCAAATTCCTATAGGGGGGCATATAATATAAAGTTCCTTGTGATCGCAACCCATTAAAATATTGTGATCGTGATCCTAATACTACAATTTCTACTCCACAATCTGATACTACTAATGAACCATAACCCATGGATACTCCAAATCATTTACCACCACTTGAAGGACTTATTTGCATGTTAGATGTAGTCTCATCTACAACACCACCTCCTCTTGCTACTGCTACTGCTATGGTACTTTATTAGGGGCCTATATACACATCATATGTCATTCCTCCTACTTCATTATCACATGTGCATCCAACATGACCACATCCTCCCTTTATATGTATGCTTTTCATGAACAATTCTCGTATTGAGCATATTCCCTTTGATTCTACTTGTGACGATATTATATGCACACATGATGGGTTGGATTGGATAGGCTTTATAGTTGATGATATTTTCCACTCTCATGATCATCATCTCTATCATGGGTTTTTTTGCATCATCGTTGCTTATGGACTTCGAGTCTTTTACCTCACAGTTTTTCTTGTACACGCCTCTTGTACTTATCCACTCATACTTGGATAGTCTTGACTTGATTATATTGGGGGTGCATAATAGATCTTGATCATACTGATATTTCATTTCCTATTCCTTTTGGCCACATCTTCATTTTCAATGACTCGTTTCTTGGCTATTCACCCAATCTCACTCACCGGTATGCACATGGATGAAAATTACCTCTGTTTACTGATGAGGAGTATGGTATAGGCATGTATAATTTACGGCTCTGACTCCTTGCTTGATCAACCAAACACTATCGCCTATCAATTCTCAGATGCTTCACCATTCAATTTTTATCATGACAATGATGACCTCCTAGATGACGTTACTTGATCTCTTTTCTCATCACATACTTGGGGGGCAGAAGACCTTTTCCCCCTTTAGCACAACCAAACATCTTACTTTCCCATCGAACCACACCTAGACTATCACATACGCACGCTATCATCATTTATTGATGAAAAACTCATGTTCTTATGGTTCTTACATGAATGTTGAGGGATATCTTATAATAAGAACCATCTTCCATCTCCACATTACATGCTTAATCAACATCTCTATTTATTACATAATCACTCATGCATACATACAATTATTATTAGTTGTCACTAGTCTCGCATATGACACAATATTTCATCAACTATGACATGAACTATACATTATCAATTACACTTCTTCATATTCACATCTCACCTATCTATCTATTCCAAACATCATTCATTGAATAACATTCTCAACATCACACACTTGGGGGTATCACACTTACTCCCCCCACACATTTCAGCCTTATCAACTGTCGTACATCTTACACACATCACATTTAGTATTTTACATTCACTATGCCACATTTTGATACATTTTCATCGTCATTTCCCGTTGACACACTCTCGTGATTTGGTTCACACTTGACTGCTAAGGGCATCCTATATAGATGAACCTCACACACTACACACTATACATGTTATACAATCTCACACACTTTAACTTATCACACATTTCACACTAGACATATTCACAACACATCTTTCTAGCATTGCTTAGTCACACTACATATCACACATTACACACCTCACATAACACATGTTATGCGCACACAAAATCTTCATCTCGCAGCTTCTATCACAAACTTGGTGCATTACTCACTATACATATTCACACTACATATTTCTCACATATACTTGTACATGTTGTAGTCATTACCCTATGACACACTCTAGTCTTGTGGTCAATACTCGAATGTTGAGGTTCTAAATCTCAAATGGGCCTCACCACACTCACGTGTTTACTCACACACTTACTAAATCACATGCTTACACCATATACTTTGTGCTTTAACAATTATATCTTTCTAATATACACAATTCAAACAACTTTCCGATGACGCACTCTCGTTTATGGCTCATTCTTGACTGCTGAGGGGGCATAAATAAAAGAACCTCATTTAATACATACACATTCACTTAGGGGGCACACTATTTCCATCATTCACATTGCATTCCATTTCATCTCATGCACAACACATTGCATATCTTGGTTGCATTTACTCTTGATTACTGATGCTTTTACATGTTCACTTTATTATGCATTCTAGATATATATCTTGTATGTCATTATCTTTACCATCAACACATGTGCATTCACTTTCTTTCTAGTTGTTATTGTAGATTATATAGATCTATTACAAAAAACATGGATGCTTGGTGCAGTACCTAGTACGAGTTCCACAATGGCTCCTAGGGGCATCCACTTTCGTACACTACAATTGCTATTGTTTCATTTTCTTTCATAGCACATTACATTATCAAATTATACATGCTTTGACATACGTTTTATATTTCTAACATTATAATGGGTGCTTCATGTGTAGCATTTTTTATGTAGGGCTATTTACTTCCATGGTTGTTTGTGACATTGTCAACCATTGTTTTATATTTGTACGCTCTTGTTTGTGGGATTTACCCTTTGTCTTATGTGCACACTTGTCTTCTTACGGCCACTACGACCTTGATTGTATTATGACATCATGAGTGGTGTCCCAAGTTTTTAACCCTCTTTTTGTGGTCTATATTGTCTACTTATGTTTTTACATTACCTTCTTGTGTCTTAGCTTACACATTGTCTGCTTAGCATAGATTTTGTCTTCTACATGCATTTTTGTCTTTTCTTGTACTAACACTTGTCTCCTAGCCACTTTTCTTACATGTGTCTTGGTTTCAAGCACATTCCCTTCCCCCTGTAGGGCACAACTTTAACATAGTAATCGGTCCTCTTTTGGGTTGCATACTCCTTCAGCGATGTTGCATGCACCCCAAATGAGGGTGGGAATCAAATGGCTGAATCAATCACCCCATACAACATGATCTATAGTACAGTACCTATTTAACACAATTTTTAGTTTTTGATAGGGTTAAAAATCAGAGTTGGGTCTTTATCACAACAATGTTCTTCTTAAATATCACTAACCAGGGGGAAATTACACATCAATTGGTAATTCAACATAGTCTGTAGAACTCCACAAAATGAATTTTACAGGGCATACAATCCTTAGCACTTTCACAGATTTTGCACACCATCTCCAGTGGTGTCCTACATTACAGAAAACAATTAAAGGTTTGAGGACAACACCATAATTTTCTCCCTACACTTCTTCCATGACATGGTGTGAGATTGCCCCAAAAATGCACGACCGACACAATTGGTGTGAGCTCACACAAAAAACTTGATATTTTACAACATCATCAAGATCCTTTCTATGCCTTTTTCCTCATCACGGATCAGGTGCACATGTTTCTTTTACACATTTTCAACATTTTTTTACATACTTTTTACACATATACATGCATATTTTACTACTTGTTTGTTCTTATCTTCGTAGTTCTGTCCATATGGGAAGTAGCAGTCAATTTCATTTCACATCGTCAACATCAACAAAAACAACATCAACATCAATAATAGATACATAATGACATCTACAGGTGCATTTCCACCCTAGGTTCATTTTCATCATCACGTGTTTGCACTTTCTCCTCCTTAGCATCCACGCTTCACATTTTTATCACTCCACACTTTGTCTAGTCCCTTGGTATGCTTTCATCATCAATATAAATGGTTATCAGGTATGCATATCTATCTAATTTATGTTACCGATCTTTCCACTCACCAACATAACATGGGGGAAAACACAGACACAAAATCACACACTTTGAGTAATTATCTAGTATTGATTGCAAACTACTATTTATATGATTCCTAAGTAAGAAAATTACTAATTAACTCATGTCTTTGACCACCTTTCTTTGTTTTATGATACCATTTTTGGTCATACACCATTACTTTCTTAGTTTTCCTTTTTATACTCCAAATTTTATCATCCTAGGCACCAACACCCAACCAGGATGCCAGCATAAGGTGCCCTAATCCCCTCTGGGTGCCCCTGAACCCTTTGTAATTTACTCACACTTTTTTGGTCCTTTCTAGTCATTTGAGCATCTTATATTTTTAGTAGCCGATCTTTTTGGGGTTAATTACAAAATTCAAACAAAGTAATCATATAAATATAAAGTTATATGATCATCATAAGGGACCAAGTACTAAGCATTAGCTATCGCCACCTAAGGTTGCATCCATCAAGGCATCTTAGAGCTCCATTGCATCCATCTAGCACCATCATAAGAGACACAAGGTTTTTTATTCTGTATACACTTCATAGGAGGGAAGTTCATTATATTCCATGCACACATCTATTACATTTCTTTACATCTAGCTTATTTTCTTGTTATCAAGTGCGACTTGCACAAGAGCCATCCAGGGAATGATTCTACAAAAATACATATAGAACTACATTTTGTGTGAGATGTAGTGTAGCACTCAGTCATAAGTTCACCATTGTGATAGTTGAGGACAATCTAACCCATCATTCTACATCTTTCCTTTTTAGGATTTGATGTCTATTTGAGGGGTTCGTAGGTTCATATTTCATTCCAGGTTTATAGAGACCTCAAAGATCTTGGAGTGACCAAAGAAAAATACCTTATGACACCTCAGAGAATGTTTTATGAGCTCTTACGCAGACCCAAGCACCTAGAAACAGACCTAGGGTGCCCACGGATGCTCCTTTCCCTCTCCAGGTGCCTCAGTTTAACCTATCTATCCCGATTTGCATTTTTCAGGGTCTCTATACGACACTCATGCCATTCTGTTCATCTGGTTACCAATCTGACATAGTCTTGGTTTCACTATGAACTAGCTAAGGCTTCTCACCCTCTCTTCACACTTAGGGTTTTGTACTTTATTACTTAGTTTACTTGAGTATCATTTATCTACTTAATTGTATATTTATTTACTGCTACAATATCATCATATTAGGATTTTATTTCACATATTTAGCTTAAAAAGTATGCACAATTATAGTTGATTTAAGAAGTTGAAAAGGAAATAAATATCACATAACAATGTTGAAAGTAAAATAAAACTTAGACTTGAAAATGGACTATTGCTAAACACTATTACTGAAACAAAGTTATAGATTTTGAAGATTGTTCCTAAGGAAATATGCATGAAATGCCATAATGGAGGGGATTTAGCAGACCTCAAGTGGGCCATGAATTGGGTGGTAATCCCTTCCTTACTCTATAACTAAAAATTAAATTATAGAACTTGGTTTTCTTTATTGATTTTCATAAAACATTACATATAGGAACAAAAGATCAGAGTAATCTCTTTTTCCTAATTCCAAACCTGACTTAACTTCTCATCCACTTGTTATAAGGCACCAGCCCTTTCCTTTATATCTTATTATTTAAAAAACATAAGAAGAATAATAATACAACAAGGATTCTTCAACAGAATAAGTAAGAGATTCAACACGTGTTTGAAACACACAACAAGTGTTCAATTAACAATCAGTTCTTCACTTGTTCCTAATCAATGACCAAATTAAAGATTGATTTGTTTATCAATTTTCACATTTGGTTGTAACTACTTCTCCAATGGTGCGTAAGAAATTAAGTGCCATCACTTCTTGTTTTAAAAGATCTTCATAAATGTGGGTTTTTTTTGTTGTGAATGATTTCCTTATGTTGCGGATAAGTTGCTACGGATAGGTTCCTTTGCTGCATATGAAAAATTGCTTACATCCATGAGTGGCATCAACACATATAATCATCCAAGTCATTGATTGGAATAATAATAATAATGCACAGATAATATCACAAAATAAAAAAAGTTAGATATAACCATATCAATTAGTCATTGTGCTAAAAGTTAATGGTTGTAATAGTGACGTTCAATGATGTACTTAGGAAATACATAGACATGGCTATAATGGTATTATATAAATAAAAAAGATGAGTTTTTGTGAAAGAAATTAACCCAGTTGAGACACCTTTTTGGGTAATTTACCAGTGTGTGAACTTTCAAGGAAACATCCTTTGTAACAAATGGCTCAAACACATTGAATCGAGCTTCCATTTAGGTATCATTAATTGTATCAATCACTTGAATGTGGATTGTCAAAAATTTTAAACAAGTGATAAGTTTTTGCTTCTTGAAACTACTTGAATCACCTTCCTTCCTTTAGTTATATATTATATAATCAATCTCTAGGCTCCACTCTTCTTCTTACTCACTCAACCATGATTTCTTGTCTTATCTCCTTATGGCATTGTACAACACAATCTTCTTAAGCCATATTGTCATGTTAAGTTGAAACTAGGGAATATGTTAGGCTCTAAGGTTTTACCATATGTGTGAGAGTCATGTCGAGATTATTTCTTACAATTTCCAAACATTGAATCAATGGATTTAACTCTCAACCACCTTCCTCGTTCTAAACCCTAGGAGGGTTTGTAAATAATCCCAAGGCTAAGAATTTTGAAATAAATTCAAAACAGAACAAAATCAAGTTTAAATCTTCCTTCTCCAGGTATGTACAAGTATTCCTTAGCTTTTAATCACAACACTGATGTGTATTTTCATCATTAAACTATAATAGCAACTCAATTTCATCTACCCTACTCTCTAAAACAAAGTTCTCGGTCCTTAAAGAGTTTTAACACCAAAACATGTTTTCTTTGTCACTATGAATGCCTAGGAAGGATTTTTAAGTGTGTATATCTTAACAAATCATTCAAAATATTCAAGTTGTCGATAATTCACAATGCTTATACACCTTCTACAGTTTGCAAAATCTTATCCAATGTTAGGAATGTAGTGCCTCACATTATATTTATGTGGATAATTAAATGTAATATTAATATATTTCATATAAGATGAGTCAATGTTGTAAATAAAAAATATTCATAAGGTTGTTAGTATGTTTTACAAGTTATTAGAACAACCTGTTTATTCTGAGTGGAGTTGTTTCCTAGATAATAGGAGAAGTCTCTCTTATATGTATGATCTCCCAAATCTATGAGAATTTGAATCACTATTGTGTTAAATCTGAAAGTGTTGTTTCATCTGGTATTAGAGTGAGGTTATCCATGTGTCTGTAATGGGTTGTTGAAATTAACTAAGGGGAAGTGTTGGTATGCTCTTAATCCCGACAATGGAAGTTGTGTATATATTTTAAATTTTGATAGATGTTGAAGTTATAGTATAATATATCGACTTGCATATACATTTGTTAACCTGTGGTGTGAAGCATATTGTTTTACATTCACTTCTAAACTGTTAGTAGATCTACATATCTGGTAGAAATCAGGCAACAAGAGTAAGAGAGATCCCTAGTCGATATGGCTTAGCCGTTGAATTTTCACCAATTAAATCTTACACATATTCTTTGAAGGAGCGAATAAAATCATCGATACTCAATGTGCATCTATTTTTTTGTGGATCTACATTTTTCATATAGTTTTAGATCCAATGTTAAGAACCGCTCAACGCCTAGGCTGAATTTTATGACAGGATAAAATGATAGATGGCTTCAAAAACGTCATTTTATTCCATGTCATTGTCTTCTCTATAGAACAATCAAATCCGTTGATCCGTGGAAAGTCGTGTTTTATCTAAGCTGGGGAGTTCATCTCATTCCAATCCCTGAAGATCAGAGAGAGACGTTTGATTCATTGCTCTATTGTGATAGTTGGCTTCTCTCTGTGAAACTTGCTAAACATTGTGTTCAAAATCTTAGAATTATAAAATTCGATTGGTCAAATCCATCTAAAGCTCTAGACACGTATAATATTTATCCATGTACTAGTTGAAATTTTTTCTATCAAACTCTAGTTGCATTGGGATCATCTCGACCTCCAAGTGATCATTTCCTATCTACCACATTTTGTTGTCTTTATGGTTTCCACATGTTCTTATTTTACCTCTATATTAGTATTATTTTGGTGTTTGGGTATCATTCATTTGCGCCCACATGAAAACTTGTGTATTTTGTAGTCATATATATAGCAAAAGAATATATTGTATAGGAGATCACGTTTTCAAACTACCAGATCATGTTTTTCGGTGTGTTCAAGTGTATACACTCCTTTTTAAAGTTTCATTTAGAAGCTAATGTATTAGGATCGGGTCCTCAAGTTTCAATTTTGTATGTCATCAATAGAGTCAAAATGTGAACCTATTATTAAAAAATTACCTTCCAAACGCATTTTCGGTGTTACCCGACGTCCTAACAACCATTGACCCTCAAAAGCTAAATTCGTTGAGTTAGGTGCATATAACTGAAGGATGGAGGAAACGGAGGATGGAGGGAGATAAACTCCTCTCATCGGTCGCCAACAATGGGGCCAAATATCAGCTGAGGTGACATATGTGTGGTGTGATTTATTTATTTATTTATCGAGTTCCAGTTTCAGTTTGATATGATTTTCTTTTCAGTGTTCCTGGTTGTGTGAATAAATTGAAATTTTATATTTTTGGGGGAACATGTCATCAATGATCCATTTCCATTCTGTTCCGAAAACAGATAAAATCAAGGGTCGAATCTAGTGGCAGTTTCCTATGTTATTCAAGGTCGAGTGGCAGTGATCAACAACAGTGGCTACAATTAAGAACATTGCAATTCTTATGGAATGTGATGTGATTTTTTTTCTTGATTTATGTTGTTTTCTTCAAGTGGTGTTAGGTTTTGTTCCCTTGATATGATTGAAATGAGGAGAATGTTCATTTTGGATTCTGATAACAGTTGAATAGGAGAGTAGTTTCACTATAATGATACTCTGACTGCTGAGATTCTTCAACTGTCGGACTTCTTCATCAATCGGTCAGTGAAAGATCATTCATAGGAAGTGAAAGTGAGAACAGTTGATTTCTCGTATGTAGGTGTATTGGTGGAAGTGTCATCATCTGGTTAGGGATACACTATGGTGAAGCAGATTGGTCATGTGCAACAAGATCTAGCAACATTAAATTTTTCCCTTTGGAGGGAAAGTACAATATATAAAGTTTTAAAAGCCAAAACTCAAACTAACATATCTAAGTGACTCATAATAACCCCTAGGTTCCATAAACACACTTGAAAAACCAAAATTTGATGTTGCTACCCTTATGTACACGCTAGAGATGATGCTCCTGTGTCACAAATGTAGAAAATATTTTTTAAACAAGTGTACTTGTAAGGGATTATAAATATGAATATATCAAATATGTATATGGGAGATGGGTGCACGTCATTTTTATGGACATAGGTACATTCTATCGAGAAAATATCTTTCACCTTGGAGTTACATCATAAACCATGTATCATAATCACAATTAATTACATAATGATAATAATGCCTTGGAAAATAGATATTTGTGTCTTCCAAGCTCTATTAGGTTGGAAAAGCATGTGTTTAGCCTATTTTTTAATTCACAACAATGCAGTTTGTAGGTGTAAAGAGTTGTTTCAATTAAACCTTGGAGTTTTCATGTTTTGTAATGAGTTTTGAATGGGTTTGCACACTTGTAATGGGCATTGGGGTTGTACCTTTGTAACGAAGGTAAGGGATGCTAGTTATGCCGAAGGCGTTACTCTTTTGGAGTGAGCCCCGCTGAATCACACGGATGGCAGAAAATCGACGTTCCTCACAGGATACAGGACATGCATCGAAAATCCAACGCTTGTGAGTGCGCCTCGAGAATGGTGATGCACAGGTTTCAGTGCATGTGGCACAGGTGCTCAGAAGCAGAAAAACAAGCTCTGCATGTTGCTCCATGTCATCCTCTCTCTCATCGTCAATATCTAAATCACGGTTCCTCAGGAACTGGTCTTTGTTCCCTTCTTGTTTCTGTCATCTGCCACGGGAATGGTGCAGTAAACATAGATAAATCATGTATTGAGAATGGTGGAATGATGCCCTAGCTTGTATTGAAAAACAAATTACCTGTATCCTGTAACCTATGGTCCATTGGCGAACCGGATAAATCCTTATTACTTCGTGCGCCTAGATCTTTCTCATATTTAATGGACAGACTTCCATTTTTAAAGACGAGAGAAAAAATTCTCCCCACAAGATTCGTTGAATTCGCCATTCACGCAAGAGTCCGCTCGGAATCATTGGCATACCACATAGCAAAAGTAAAAGCATTTGGTGTAAAATTATAAAACCTTGAGCAAAATTACCCGTCCCCATAAACACAGATCAAATAAGCAATAAATCTCATGAACGAAGAGCAGAATATACTGGATTCAATTAAGATGAGGTTCTGCAGCATATATTGTGGATACTGGTGTAGGAATATTCTATCTAGAAATTTGTGGCCGGCAAGCGGCAGCCTACACGCGGGGACTGGGAAAGACCCTATATGTGCAGGGATTTCGTGCTCACGTTCTGATCCTCTCAGTCTCTATATATTTCTTTTGTTTCTGCATCATGCTGAAAGGAAATAGATTAACGTTTTGATTGTTAATAGTTTCGATAAATATTAGGATGGAATATTAAATTTATTTATTTTATCATGTATGTTACTTATTTCTATGGTAGCATGGTGTACTCAACCAAACAATACATCCCTTGTAAGAAATCTCCCCTGAAACGCTTCAGAGATATGAGTCAGTTTCAACATTTGAGGGCAAAGGATATGCCCTTGGAAGATAACACGTAACTACTCTAACATTATCATAGCTCACATCCATTCTAATCAGCACACATACGAACAATTAAAATACGTACCCATGAACAAATATCCATAGTCAAAAGGAAAACTCATTCATTATAGTCAACATAACCAACCTATACTAACTCAATAATATAGCAAAACAACATGATAAATTATCGAACACAAAAAAAAGTATTTCAAGTGACATTAATAGCAGAAATACATTAAAAAAAATTGTTTTTGCTGCAAAATGGTAAAAGTTTCCCTATTTTGTAACTAAGACCCTGCAAACTAGCTGCAAAGTAGCAGCTTCCCTCCTATCTGGAACTAAACAACAATCCTTACCAACACTAACAGTAGTAACCATTCTCTAGCGACAAAATAACCATAACAACTACAAACAACCTTCTTACAAGGAAAAGACATCTTTATATAGTCAAGGAAAAGATCAGGAATGCTACTGTGTGGATCATGCAATTTGCTAAATGTCTATATAGTTCGACACTTATCTCATGTGGTTGCCAACTGGCAGTCTCTCCTCATCGTTCATGCATGGTCAAAGGTCAACAATCAGCCTTCTAGACTATCCCTTCCTGTCTCTATTTTCCTTTGCTGTTGTGCCCTTCAGTGTTCACTCTTCTATGTCCTGGCACTTGGCTCACTCTATAGCTTCTATTTCTAGCACCTTGCTCCTTGTGTCTCCCATGTACTTTTTTTGGCACTTTGCTGGGCTCAGCGGTTTTCTCAATACTTATTTGTCTTGGCTCCTTGAGAGCATGAAAACTTGTGAGGTCTACCATGAATTCACACAAAGTGAGGTCTACTACAGAAACGGGTAGATATACATAAAAAACATGCTTAGCTTCAGGTTTTTAAGGTTTTTGATTTCGATTACAAACGAATTCTTCTCCGATTTCCTTCATTTTAATAAGCACCATGGACGGAATCTCCTCCGCCACAAATAGCTTCTCCCTCATTATTGGCTTAACGACCTCGAAAGGCCAAACATAAACGTGCTGGTGGGATTCATGGCCACCTTGCTTTTGGTGGCCTCGACAATGAGGCTCTCAGTGTCAGACTAACAGTGATGGCCAAGTAAGATGGTGTCGTTTGGTTATCGTTCGGTTGGAATTCACAATAATCTCGATGCGTTCATGCTGTCGCACACCTACAAGGATGTATATTGTACTCCCCAGGTTGATTACCATAGCCTCTCCTCCTCCCTTTGACATATTACACACTCAATTGAATTTTAGATTTCAATAGAGATAGATAATTATGCGGGATAGACTACAGAAAAATATTTCTTGAACGAATTCCAGGTTGGTTTTAACCCTGTCATTGAGAATAATTTATAGGGAGAGTTCTGTAAAGAAAACATTCTAGAAACAATTGACGATTGTGAGTGAAGGTTCAGAAAGATGAAATGGTTTGCTTTGGAATGTTCTCCCTAACTGTCATGCACGTTCGCAGCTGACATTATATTGACATTTTGTTAAAATAATTCTAAAAGTACAGTGCAACGCAGTGGTTGAGCAAGATGATTGGTGTTTTGAAGGTCACGAGTTCAATACATGCTAACTTCCGTGATGGTTAGGCTCCACTGGTTTGGAACATCTGTTTTAGATTTGAGTTTAATTAATTATTTATAGATTAAATGTTATGTTTAAAGAATTCGGAATTTAGAGTTTAATTAATTATTTATAGGTTAAATGCTATGTTTAAAGAATTCGTGGGTTTTCTAGGATGTTTTTGTTTCATTTTTTCGCGCTATAATGGATACACAATCAACGTGTAAGAGATTTCCAAATTATAATTTCCTATAGTGGTAGATAGGTTGTCAGTGAGTATCATTTATTTGTGAATTTATTGGTTAGGCTCTGCTGCTTTGGAACATCTATTTTACATTTGAGTTTAATTAATTATTTATGGGTTAAATGTTATGTTTAAACAATTTGGTTTTAAGAAGTGGGGGTTTTCTAGGAGGTTTTTGTTTCATTGTTTCATGCTATAATGGATACACATTCAACGTATAAGAGATTTCCAAATTATTATTTCCTATAGTGGTAGATAGGTTATCAGTGAGTATCATTTATTTGTGAATTTATTATGCTAAAGGTGTTTGCACATGTAGAAATATGGAGCATATTTTGACAGTGTATCAGCGGTCTATCTGATCATGTTTCCACATCCTGGTCCATATCAATGACCTCGAATTAATCTCTTCCATCTATGTGCACATTTTCAATTGATGGAGAAATGAAAGCCCTAATCACCTCATATGATGTCATGTTGTCATCCTTGATGATGTTGACATAAGAAGACACGAAAGAATTGGAAACAACATTGCACTTTGACTAAGCGACCCCTCCAAAACAATGCCCCCGTCATCGTTTTTCATGATGCCCATGCAACATATTCTTTCACCATCACAACGGATTGAGATTATTCATCCTACATCGTATTTTTTTGGTTTTTGTTTTAATGGACACATGTTGCTCAATACTTATTTAATCATATCCCCCGTGAAAAAATTATATCCTTATTTTCTCCCCGGTACAGAATATATTTTAATAAGCCCTATGTACATGTGGAAATATCTTCCCATTTTTGTCACTTCTCACACCTTTTTAATCGAAGTAAATCGATATATCACATTTAGTATATTAAATTCCATATTAAAAAGTGTTTTCATTTCATCCACTCAAAAAACTTGATGCTATAAAAAAGTGAAATAGCAAAATAGAAAAACTCAATCGACGGATAAAATCTTCATTTCATTCATATTTCCAAGCATGCCTGCAAAGCGCTACAAGAAGCAACAAGTGTGGTTAGGTTTCAAACTTGGCCCCTGTTGAATGCAGGTTTCAAACTTGCACAAGTTTGAGACAAAATAAGTGGACCACAGATAGCAGGTATTATTTGGGTAGGAATAATTTGCTATGTGGAATAAGTGCGAGACATGCAAGTATTTAAACTCTGCCTTTTAATTTCCAACATTCCTTTCATGTCTACATCTTACCTATCAAATTATCTTACATTGTCCAATCAAAATCATTGGTGTCATGAAATTAAAAAAATTAGTAAGTTTGATTGACGGATAGAATATACCTTTTTGCCGATATGTCTAATGAGATCGTTTGTCCTGAAACACGACTAATTGACCTACTTGACGGTATTGGTTATTGGCAAACGAAACCATCACGACTATTGCTAAGGAATAACATTGTTGTTGTCCTCATAGAAGGAGAGAAACCCTAATCCAATATGTGTGTGTGTTCGCTACCTTTCAATGTTAGGTCTACTCCATATCTTCCATTCGCTATTGTGTCTTATGAAACATACACTTGAATTCCCCTTGCATTTACGTCTGTGGTAGCTACCCAATAAATGTAAGAGCTGAAATTGTAAATTTCTGGCTTCATCATTATTGTTTGACCGCTCCTCACGTTTTAAGAAAACTACGCAAATTGTTGCATCTACGTCTTACACATCCTGTTTTTTGTACTTCAAACGATTCAAAGAAATTTCATGAAGTTGTTTCAATGTGGCGTTTCGGATTATCTCCCCTTTCCAACTTCCACACCCTTGCACTTCTCCACACCACTTCTTCTTCTCCCCTCTTCCTTTCCCATTATTTCTCTCCCTCCACTTTGACTTTTTCAATATCTCCTCGAATGTTTCCATCAGACATTTCGCGTACAATGCCTAGTGAATAAATTTCTGCCAATGTCGACGAGGTGATTCCCTTCCCTTTTCCGTGATTACTTAGGTAATACCCCATCAATGATTTTTTAATTTTAAATTAATCGACCCCAGTATTCTTCTGGCCGGTGTCTGTAAGAAAAAAATGTTTTAAAAATGGGCGCACAGCACCATGAGAATTTCCATGCGCAGACGCAGGAAGCTTTCGAGACCGTCTTCTCCTTTGTTACGACACTCGTCCTAAAGTCCGCGCTGCTGCTCGAAATTCCAGACATTATTGCACGCGAAGGCCCCAACGCATCTCTTTCTGTCACAGAAATCGCCGCCCACCTGCCCACAAAAAATGGCCATTTGGATTACCTCACTCGCATTCTCAGATATCTCTCTTCCAGAGGCATTTTCCTTCGATCCCGTGTGGGCGATGTGGATCGATATGCGCTCAGTAGTTCTGCAAAACTTTTCTTCGTCGAGGAGAAGAATCACTTGAGTCTTGTGCCGCTCGCTCTGCTGGAGACTCGCGACGTGATGATGGCGCGGTGGGCGTGGCATCATCTCCACGAATGCGTGCTTCAGGGTTGCCATCCGTTCTTGAAGGCTCACGGGAGAGACATATATTCCTGCGGGAAGGATGACCCGCAGTTTAATAATGTCATCAACGATTGCATGGGATTCTTTACCATCACAGGGATTGACCAGATTGTGAATTGCTACGAGGGTTTTAAGGAGTTGCAGAGCATTGTAGACGTGGGCGTGGGCGAGGGGGAAAGGAATGGCACTGGGGCAAATCGTGAAAGCGTATCCTCACACCCACGGGATCAACTTCGATGCAACTACTCCTCTTATTCTTGGTTTTTTTTTTAAAAAAAAATTGAGTTGACTTAATAGTTAAATAGTGAAGAATTTGTATTTTTAAAAAGAATTATAAGTTCAAAGATGGCTAGAAGTAAGGTATATATACATGTTGTATTTCATGTATAGCTAGATGTGTAGTCACATATTGTATACATCACTTGTACATTCAAATCATATTGGCCATGCTAGGCATAATGCAATGTATGTTCACAATTGATGTTGTATGTAAAGTTTGACACAAGTGTTATAAAAAAGATTGTAGTGTAGTGGTTGGGCACCTATGTTATACACATGTCACGAGTTTGAATTTTGCTAACTTGGGTGTCATCTTATGTGATCATCAGGGCTCTTCCTATTCTAGGTTTAAGGCTCTTCCATTGGCCAATATCATAGACCATAAAAGAACATTTACTTTCCTCTTTTTAACGCAATGTTGTCACAATTGCTCTTCCTATTTTAGGTGTAAGACTCTTACTTTGGCCAATATCATAGATTATAAAAGAAATTTTCCTTTCCTGTTTTTGACGCAATGTTGTTACAACCATGCTTTGTATTCTAATTTTAAGGTTTTCCATTGACTATTATCTTAGAATATAAATGAACATTTCCTTTCCTTTTTTGACGCAATGTTGTCACAATTGCTCTTCCTATTCTAGGTATAAGCCTCTTCCATTGGCCAATATCATAGATTATAAAATAAGACTTATGTTGCTTTTTGTGATGCAATGTTGTTACAACCATGCTTCCTATTCCAATTTTAAGGCTTTTCCATTGGCCAATATCATAGACTATAAAAGAACATTTCTTTCCTTTTTGACGCAATTTTATCATAACTGCTCTTCCTATTCCAAGTTTAAGGCTCTTCCATTGGCCAATATCATAGACAATACAAGAACATTTTCTTTCCTTTTTGACACAATATTAGCACAACTGCTCTTCCTATTCTAGTTTTTTTCTTTTTCTATCTCCTCATTTCTCATTAATGTACATTTTAGTTGGTGTGTTAGCGAAGAACTTGTGGTTCTAAGAAAAAATATCACATATTAGAGTTGTGCAACAGGTTAAGCATGTACTATACACGTCTTGTATTTAAAACATAATTAGATGCCTCATCCATTTGTATTATAAGGTTAGTTCATATACTATAAGCTCTTGGAAGAGCCTATCTATCACATGTATTTGTGAAGCTAATTTGTCAACCAACCAATGGAGTCTTTACCGATTTTTGGGGATATTTATCATTTGTTGGTTTCCCGGTTAACCTTACAAATAAATATGCTATTTACACTGAGTACACTCGAACAACATCAATCATCATCCTAGACTAAACAAAAAAAAATTTCTTTTCTTTTCTTCACCCAATAACAAATGTGTGTTCAAGTCTTTTTTTAAAATGATTGTAGGTATTGAGCATGTGGGTGGCAGTATGTTCGATACCATACCCTCTGTAGATGCCATATTTATGAAGGTAACTGATTATTTCTAGATTTCAATGTGTCTGGTTTTGGTGGTTAGTAAAGGAGGAATATGAAATGGGTAATAGTGATTTGGTGAAACAAAAGGTACTGTTTGACTGGGACGATGAGAGTTGCATGAAGATACTTGGAAAGTGTTACAAGACTTTTCCTGAAAGTGGCAGACTGATATTGGTAGAGGAAGCGGCTACAGATGAAATGAACTAAAGTGAGCTGATTGATATGCTCAGGATGACGCATGTAACTTCAGTAAAAGAGTGGAGCGAGCAAGAGTGGAGGGGGATTGTTCAAAAATCCCCCTTCACTATTCTCAATGTCATTTGGATGCCTGGAACATCACACTCAAAGATGATGATAATAGTGAAGGAATTATATCTAACTCCTAACCTAGAGGGTGTGTGCTGCAAATAGAAACAATACTATGAACACACACAAACTCACAAGAGAAATATAAAAACAAGGCTTTGTATTAAAAAAACTCTAGAACACTTCGGTGCCTTCTCTTGATTTTCTTGCTTTTTTGAATTACAAAATGAAACCTCTTATTTATAGAAGTTTTCCAACCTTATAGCTTAGAAAATATCTCATAATATCTAATATTAGATATTATTGATCTTTTGGATATTTTATAGATATTCCTAGATATTTCTAGATATATATAATATCTCTTGATATTTTCTAGATATTATATACAATA
Organism: Taxus chinensis; assembly: GCA_019776745.2. Taxonomy (NCBI): domain Eukaryota; kingdom Viridiplantae; phylum Streptophyta; class Pinopsida; order Cupressales; family Taxaceae; genus Taxus; species Taxus chinensis. The sequence goes on along the minus strand of CM034147.1, from coordinate 226,836,117 downwards.
TCTTTTGATATTTTGGAGGAGTTAATATTCACAATAAATGTGAATATCTTTTACATAAAGTTGAATTCCATAAAGTTTAAACTTTATCTACAACAAGATTAGATATTTCCAACACTCCCTCCTAATCTTGATTCTTCATGTATTGTTGGAGCAATACGGACCTATGATGCCTAAGCAATCTCTCATATGCTCAAATGTGTCCTTTGGTAATGGCTTGGTGAATATATCAGCATATTGTTCTGTAGACCTGCAAAACTCCAAAAATATTTGTCCATTGTTAACTAGCTCTCTGATAAAATGATACCTTGTATCAATATGCTTGCTCCTTTTGTGAAAAACATGATTCTTTGATAATGCAATAGCTGAATTGTTATCAAAAAATATCTTTGTTCATCCTTCTTGTTCTTGCTTTAGATTTGATAATACTCTTCTCATCCATATTGCTTGAGATGCTGCTGCTGTGGCTGCCACATATTCTACTTTTGTTGAAGAGAGAGTGAAAATAGGTTGTTTCTTAGAAACCCATGAAACTGCTCCTGAACCAAAATGGAAAACATAGCCGGATGTGCTCTTTTTGTCATCTATGCTTACTGCACAGTCACTTTCTGTGTAACCAACTAACTTGAAAATATTAGAAGCTGTATATAAAATACCAAAATATTTTGTTCCACTAACATATCTTAACATTATTTTTCCAGCTTGCCAATGAGAATCCTTTGGGGATTCCATAAACTTGGAAATAAGACTTACACCATACATGATATCAGGCCTTGTAACAGTCAAGTACATCAGACTACCAACAAGTCTTTTGTATATAGTTGGATCAATATCACAACCTTTATCATCTTTGCTTAGCTTCAATCCTATGGTAACTAGTGTTGATACTGGATTGCAATTCATCATCCGGAACCTTTTCAAAAAATCATTGGAATATTTTGATTGACATATAAAAATTCCATTTTCTGATTGATTGACTTCTATGCCAAGAAAAAACTTCATTAGACCCAAATCTGTCATTTCAAATTCTTTCTTCATTGTTGTCTTAAACAAGTCAATTGACAAATCTCCTATGAATATTAGATCATCAACATATAGGCATAAAATTAGAATTTGTTCTTGATCATTCATTTTGATGTATAGTGTTGGTTCACTATCACTTTTTCTAAATCCATTTTTCAAAAAATATGAATCAATCCTGCTATACCATGCTCTTAGAGCTTGTTTCAAACCATACAAGGATTTTTTCAATCTATAGACCTTGTGTTCTTGACCTACAATTTCATATCTAGGAGGTTGTAAAACATAAACTTCTTCTTCTAGTATGCCATTCAAAAATGCAGACTTGACATCCATTTGATAAACTTTCCAATTATTTTGAGTTGTTAATGCTAAAACAGTTCTGACACTGTCTAGTCGAGCTACTAGAGCAAAAGTCTCATTATAATCAATTCCAGGTTGTTGTGAGAAACCCTTTGCAACTAACCTGACTTTATATTTTTCAACATTTCCATCTGCATTGAATTTTGTCTTATAGACCCATTTCACGCCAATTACACTCTTTCCTTCTGGAAGGCTCACAAGATCCCATGTATGATTCTTTTCAATAGAATCAATTTCTTCATCCATAGATTTTACCCATTTTTCATTTTCAAATGCATCTTCAAAATATATAGGATCATCATGAGAAAATAATGCAAAATCAAAATATAAATCAACATTCTCATCACCTTGAGTTTGTTCATAAATTTCCCTTAAGATTCTTGTCTTCCTTGGGGTGTCCCTGTAGTGAGACCTTTGTGTTGCCAATGCTGGATCTGATATGTCACTGCTGTGAGACTTTAAATTTTAAGAATTTCCTTCATGCTCTAATGTTTCATGAGGATGTAAATTTGATGAAGGGGATGACGATCCACCTGAGATACCTCTTGTGATGCATCTTGAAACTGGAGTGCTATTTGAAGAAGACATCACTCCACTGATCCCTTGAGGTACTAGATGAACATTTTGTGTGATCTTTTCATCAAACTCATTTTGATGATAAGGTATTCCTGCAGTGATATTTGTTAGCTTATCAACACTTCCATCCCATGCTTGTTCTTCAATGAATTGAACATCTCTACTAATAATAGAATTCTTTGTGATGGGGTTATATAATTTATAGGCTTTTGATTGCTCACTGTAACCTATAAAAATACATCTCTCTCCTTTATCATCCAATTTCGTTCTCCTCTCATTTGGAATATGTGCATAAGCTACACATCCAAAAACTCTTAAATGTGATACACTGTGTTTCTTTCCACTCCATGCTTCTTGAGGAACTTTATCCTCCACAATTTTTGTTGGACATCGGTTCAAGATGTAAACCGCACAAGCTACTACTTCATCCCAATACTCATTTGGTAAATTTTTGGCTTTCAACATACTTCTTGCCATTTCCATAATTGTTCTATTTTTTCTTTCTGCTACACCATTCTGTTGAGGTGTGTACCTTGTTGTAAATTGCTTCTTAATCCCATGAAATTTACAAAAATTTAAAAACTCATTTGAAACATACTCTCCTCCTCTATCTGATCTTAACAACTTTGTAGAGTAACCACTCTGCTTTTCAACCATGGCCTTAAACTCTTTGAACACACTAAAGGCTTCTGACTTATGTTTCAAGAAATAAACCCAAGTTTTTCTACTCAAATCATCTATAAAAGTCAGAAAATACATGCTCCCTCTAATTGATGGTGTTTGCATAGGTCCACATAGATCTGAATGGACAATCTCAAGAAGAGATCTAGCTCTATATGAATTTCCAACAGGAAAGTTTTCCCTGTGTTGCTTCCCTAGAATACAACTTTCACAAGGATTGTTTGGTTGCTCCATCAAAGGCAAAACCTTCACCATATGCTTCTTTTGCAATAAATCTAAACCACCAAAACTTAAGTGTCCAAATTTCAAATGCCACAACCAAGTCTGATCTTTTAAAGAAACTTTAAATGCTAGTGAAGAAAGCTCTTTAGATGACAAATCATATTGAATTCTTAATGGAAACAATTTGTTTCTTGTCATCTCAACCTTTGCAATAAATTTGTTACTTGGATTTCTATCTAGAATAACACATGCATCATCTTCAAAATAAAATTTATATCCCTTCTGCACTAGCTGCCCAATACTCATTAGATTATGTTTCAAACCAGAAACATAATACACATCTGGAATGTGTTTGTTCTCACCTTTCTTTGTTTTAATATTTATGGTTCCTTTTCCCATTACTGCAACTTTATTATCATTTCCTAACTTAACTTCAGATGTAATTGACTCATCTATGTTTGCAAACATCTCCTTACATCCAGTCATATGATTACTGCATCCACTATCTAGAAACCAAATATCCTTTGTACTATCTTGAGCAACATTGCATGTAATAAAGATTGAACCATTGTTATAACTTTCAGACTGATTTTCTTCAGAAAATGTGCATTCTGTCTACTCATATCAAAATGTTTCTTCTTGCATTCATTGGCATAGTGTCCATACCTTTTACAGTAATGACATTGAACATGTGACTTATCATCCTTTGACCATAAGTATGATTCTGGTTGTTTCCTCGGCTTCTAGCACTTGTAGTGTAGAAATTTGAATTTGTTCTTCCTCCTTCATAAGATGTGTTTTCTCTTCTAGATCCTCTTTGGAAATCTCTTCCTCTGCCTCTGTTGAAGCTCGATCTTCCTCTTGTTCTATTACCACCAATTGAAACTTGCGATTTGAAGGCTTGCTCAAGAGATGAGCTACTTGATCTATTCAATCTTTTCTCATGGGATATTAAAGATCCCATTAATTTGTCTACAGACATTTGGGTTAGATTCTTTGATTCTTCTATTGCAAAACAATCACATCAAACTTACTAGGAAGACTTCTCAGTATTTTCTCTACAATCCTTTGATCCTCTAAAGTCTCACCATGAGACCTAATTAGATTTACTACACTCATCACGTGGGTGAAAAATAAATCTACTGAATCTAAGTCTTTCATGCAAATATTCTCAAAATCTCTTCTAAGATTTTGTAATTTTGCAACTTTTACTTTACTAGTACCTTGATAATTTGTTTGAAGACTTTCCCATGCTTGATTTGATCTAGTTGCTGCTGCAACACGCGGAAATATGGACTCGTCCATTGCTTGTTGAATTTGAAACAAGGATTTTGCATCCTTCTGCTTGTTCTCCTTCAACAAATCCTTATCTGCTTGTGCTAGTGCTTGAAATGCTTGAAAATCTGTAGGTTCAGGAAACCCATTCTCAACTAGCTCGCACACATCTAGTGAACAAAATAAGGTCCTCATTTTTATGCTCCAATAATCGTAGTTCTTCCCATTGAATATGGGGATGTGGGCTTGAGTGAGGATGTTGTTCATACCCGCCATTTTGAACTAGACTAATAGAGTGAAATAAAAACTTATAACTTAAGCTCAACCTAGCTCTGATACCAATTTAAAGGAATTATATCTAACTCCTAACCTAGAGGGTGTGTGCTGCAAATAGAAAAAATACTATGAACACACACAAACTCACAAGAGAAATATATAAACAAGGCTTTGTATTAAAAATACTCCAGAACACTTCGGTGCCTTCTCTTGCTTTTCTTGCTTTTTTGAATTACAAAATGAAACCTCTTATTTATAGAAGTTTTCCAACCTTCTACCTTAGAAAATATCTCATAATATCTTATATTAGATATTATTGATCTTTTGGATATTTTATAGATATTCCCAGATATTTCTAGATATATAAAATATCTCTTGATATTTTCTAGATATTATATACAATATCTTTTGATATTTTGGAGGAGTTAATATTCATAATAAATGTGAATATATTTTACATAAATTTGAATTCCATAAAGTTTAAACTTTATCTAGAACAAGATTAGATATTTCCAACAAATAGAGGCTATAAAGTAATATTTGTGCAGGAATAATGGCACATTTAGTGATTGTGGGATATGTTTTGACGCCTGTTCAGGATGTATTTTATTTCATGTTTTCAAACATATTTTATGTCGACATTGATAACTTGAACTTGTTTTTATGGGAAACGTCTACTGCCTCGAGGATTACCTTTGTGACTCGAATGATTAGTGCCTTCTATTGTACACACACACACACACACACACACACACACACACACACACACACACACACACACACACACACACACACACACACACACATGGAATTATTCCATTAAAGTGTACATTAAATTTGACATCTTGAATATATTGACCACATGTTAGAGTTTGGGGCTCTTGCTTCCTTTTGATTTCTATCAATAAGCATTCTACAATGATAACAAGGGGTGGGATATGATGGTGTGGCAGTCACATTTTATTTTATACATTAGATTTGACATCTTTTTTACTATCATCTAATATTTTTCTAGATTATTTTAAAAATTCAATCAATAAATAATAATATATTGACTACACTAAAAAATTCATCCCTATTTTTTAAAAAAAATATAAACAAAATGCAATGAAATTATTAACTAATGTGGTATGTAAAATTTAAAATAAAAGACTTGAAATTGATATTTATCGATATTTTAAAAATAAATAAATTTAAAGTATTTGTATAGTGTATATAACTTATATATACGAGTTAAAAAAGAAATGAATGAAAAAATGGAAACACGTTTAAAAAAGAAAGAAAAATAATTAAGAATATATACATTAATGGCCGAGAAAAATAAATGATAACATAAGAAACATTTTTTTTAAACATACACTTAATGATAAAACTTATTTGAAACACCGGAAATCCAAAACAATTCCATTCTCACATATTGTGATCCCTTAATTTTCTAATTCCATTATAACTTTTTGTGAAGGACTTAAACCATATTGACCCACTGTTATCTTGTGGGTTGAGGAGGCACGTTTTGTACAACCTTTTCGAATTTGAAAATTTTCATATATCTAAGTATCTATTAAAATAAGTGAATAAATATATAATCTCTATAATAATAATAATAATAATAATGGTTTTTACAGTCCACGATGCCGGGCGGCCTGTTTTTGGGTCTACAAGTGGCTTATAGCATATGGGACTACCTTGTACTCACGTGCAGGAGGCAACTAACTTTGCTACAAACAAGGCGTACATACCCTACCCCCTGCAAGATTTGAACTTGTGACCTCTATTTCAAGAGCACATGTTCTTCACCATTAGGCCAACTCAGGTGTACAATCTACACAAGTATTACAATATGACTAACTACCAGTCTAATTAAGCTTGAATAAGACTAATCACAACTTGGATATATATTATAAATTGCTTTTAAAAAAAAAAAATTGAGCCCAGATGAATAACACTTTGCATGTCACACTAGTTAGGATGAGAAAGATAACAATTTCATTATTTAAAATAAAAATAAAAATGAGAGGAAAAAAAAAGGACATAAAACATCAAGCCCGAACTACAACCAAAAAAGGAAAATGAGGAGGATCATTAGACTTGTACCCCACCCACCATCTATTACCAAGTGGGTCACTAGCATTGTGTGGGTTCTACTAGTCATCTTTATGTTTATCTTTATCTTCTTCTTCTTCATTAGAATGTTAGTTGTGAGGAGGAGAAATTCCCAAAGCCAAATGAGGGAATTTCCTATGTAAAGGTGCCACCTAGCCAATAGAGTACTACCTAGAGTGATCGCAACCACTTTTTCCACCCCGAGAGATGAAAAATGAAGAAGGATAATGTCACTACAAGGTCCAACATTTATTGTGAGAATGTGATCTTACACACCAACCACATCCGCGAACCTAAGGAGGGGAATGATAGCAAGTTAAGTTTGAAGGGACTCGGATACGAAAAAGATGAATTTGTAATACCCATAATTTTACCACCCAAAATGTAACATAAAAAATGACATTTTTTTGCTATTATAAGACACAATACTTGAAATAGTTATATTCATCACAATACACATAAACACTAACAATTACAATTACATTAACCCAATGAACTCATGGTTTATAGCTTTAATTTTGTATGCATCACATTTTACTACTTCAACAATATTACTTTTGTGGAAGCACATTTAAAGCCATTATGTTACACCTTGCCACATTACAGGTGGTGTTCATTTAAATCTAGGGTTCGATCAAGTGTTAGTGTCAATAATTTATTTTCACTACTTCTTTCACATTAGAAAGTCAATTTGAATCGCAACTCAAAGGTTAGGCCCCAAATGCGTGTCATTCCGACGTGACCCGAAATGCACATTACCTTCTCAAATGAAAGTGAGGTGCTCATGAATAAGTTTTCTTAACCTATGGTATATTTCCAAGCCACCATTCTTCTACAAATTCTAGAACACACACAATCCCATTTTACAAAAGGGTAGGAGTATAACTCAAAACTTCATTCAGGAGGTCCCATGTACCTCTTACATTGAGGTGTTTTGTAAGTACAATAATTCGGTTCAACCCAATTATCCTTCTCTTAATTTGAATAGATGGAGATGCTCGAGTTAGCAAAAAAGTGTGACCAAGAAGTGACAAATTGTTCCCCATACTACGATGACCCCAAACCCATCCACAAATAGGGTGTTATCTTAAAATAAAATCACCACCAAGAAATAATACAAACCGGGGTATAATGCCTCCATTCCAAAATAACCCACGAATATAGGTTATTAAGAATCACTTACTGAACCACTTACATTCATATGGAATTTCTTCCACAACACAAGCTAATATTGACTTAAAATATATTTCACGCATAACTTCAAGCATTCTAATGACACATTAAGGAAATAAAAGATCATGTATTAATATATGAACATGATTTCATTTTCTTGATGGGTGAAACTACACCATCCTCAGGATAAATATAGAGAATTTATTCCATAAAATACTGACAAAGGAGACTAACTCCCAACTTAGGATCACCAAAGTACTCTCCCTTATTTCTTATAGTGGCATCATCTCTGGAAAAGAAGTTGCAACATTATAAGACTTACCTTGTTTGATCCTTTCCTACCGGTAGTGACATAAAAAGACTTGGAAGAACTTACATTAGTTACCATGTGATAATAAGCACAACTTATTAATTCCTTCCCCATCATACATTCAGGGTTATATCTAGATTCAAGATAAATGACCCTTTTACAATATGGCGACAATGTTAAACCCTATTTCAAATTGTTACTAAGATGAATCCACAACAATACCATCATTGTACATTAATATAAGTTTCCCCATGAAAATCATTAACTTCCATCATTTACCTACACCTTAGTTCTTTTTAAATGAGCACCTTACCACTTAGTTATCTTGTTAAATGTACTTAAAGGCACACAAACACTTACTTTGGTAACTAAAAATTATGAGAGAAAAAAGAATTTATATTATTATCATGAAATGATTACATCTTTTAATAAGGCATGCAATGCTCGCGTGGTCCACTTTCCTGGTTCTCTTTTAGTCAAACAATTTTCTCCTAGATTTTATTTTAAAAGGAAGTTCCATTTACACATCTTTATAAAAAACAATCCCCCCATGTGTGGTATGAGCTACTACCTAAGGTGGTGTAAAAATCATATTCAAAATACCAAATGTCACTATGTTCATAAACAATACTAGGGTTGATTTCTCAATTGATCAAAGATTCATCTACACACCATACATTACACATAATCCTTATATTTGCACACTAATATGTGACATAACAATGGTTAATGGAAAACTTAGTTTTGAGTTTATAGTTTCCTTTTCTACATTGTAATATCATCTTTACATATACCATTAAATCAAATAAAATTATTCCTTCATAACATTTCAGCATTATCTTTCATTCCATTAATCATAATTACTATGACATTCTCGTACGATCCTACTAAAACCCCTTTTTATGGTTGTCAAGAACTAAGTACCAAGTCCTCGGTTGCGAAATCATGTTGATTGGAAGTAAATTTATGAGATTTTGTAGAGGGAAGATGCCCAAGAGGAGTCTCGTAAGGGTGAGGCCAATGGAGATCACCTACAGAGGAAATACTAACCATCACTAGGCTATACATGAGTCACCATAGTTTAACTTGTGAAAGATAGGATTGTGTTCATAGCCATTGTATCATATAAATAAAGTTTATGTCGAATTTAGGATAACCATGTTCAATCTCATTTAAAATAGTGTTACAACTCTTTATCAATTTAATTAACCACCTTCCAATTTGTAACTTACCGTTATAAGTATTAGGCAAGATGTTAAATAATCTAGATGTATCATACTAGGGAACACACAATTAGAATAACACGAGAGTTAAAGGTGAAAGAGTTCAAAGGACTGGTTAAAGTTGTACTATCAACATCAAACACAATTAATTTTCAAGGTTATGACACAAGAAGGGTCCAAGTTTAAGTTCAATATCATACAATCATGCAAAATTACAAGAATTTACCATAATAAACATATACACAAAATTTAGTGAAGTTTGAAATAGAAGTACAATATAATTTTCATCATCCCATTAAATTCACACACAAACATGCTATTATTGACTTGTATTCATTCATTAGTTCAAGTCAAATTGTTAAAATAAGATACTTTCCTTATTCCATCAATATTACACTTTTTTAGTAATAAGAAACTTTAAACTTAGATTTCCAACATTCATCCTAATTTTTCCATACCATCTGTAAATTTTTGAATGAGTGTAAACATGATCAAAGCAATAAATATCGGCATATTGTTCTCCTATGGCTAACATATTTTGCATATACATAATTTTCCATATACAATGAAATACAAACACTTGTATGAAATACTATAGGGTAAGAAACACAAATGTGGTTTCATTTCATTTTTTAGATAGAGAGAAATAGAGAGAGGAGAGATAAAATCACCATATTTACCACAATATTTATTCACAAAAGTAACATAAAGGAGTTCAATACATCCATGCAATAATGTCTATAGGTTTTCCAATAGTTATTCAGCTAGGAGAAGGTTCCACGATAATTTTATCGTTATTGATGCAAGTTTATAAGAATAATCTTTAGCCAAATTGGCCAGGAAAATGGGTTCAAAATCTATTTTTTGAGACTCTAACACACCATATGTAAATTTCCATCTACTCTCCTATTTATAGGGAAACCCTTAAAGTTGACAGAACTCAAATCTAATGACCATGGGTTAAATGGTGACTACTTTTTCAAAGCTACTTATCGTAATTTCTCTAGTTTGTCCTTGTGGTACAACAACCAAAGGCCTACAAAACCCCTTAAAAACTAGATTCCAAGGTGATTTTCTTGAAAATAATGACTGATTATAATTGTCCTGAAGAAATTTTAGAGGTATGTGGGGAAAAAATTAGGGTTGGACTATGTGCTTACAAGAACATGTTATTGTACACACAAAATCGTGCACTTTGGGTAATTATCTAGTCTTGATCACATACTACTATTTTCATGATTCCTATGTAATAAAGGTAATGATTAACCCATGTCTTTGGGCACCTTTCTTTTCTTTATGCTTCTTCTTTTAGTCTTGCACTTGTACTTGTTCAGTTTGTCTTTACACCTTTTGGCATTTGTCATTCTAGAAACTAATGCTCATCTAGGACGTCAGCGCCAGGCGCCCCATCCCCTCAGGGTGGCCTTTTCCTCTTTGTACTTTGGTCACACTTTCTAGGTCCTTTGTAGCCATTTGAGCATCTTATCTTTTTGTTACTCAGACTTTTCAAGGTTAGTTACGAAATTCAAGCAAGGGAATCATATAAATATAAAGTTATGTGATCATAATAAGGGACTAAGCACTAAGCATCTACTATCTCCACCTAAGGCTACATCCATCAAAGGAATCCATACCTCCATTTTCATCCATCTAACTCCATCACAAGGGATACAAGGTTGGTTCATCTGCATCACACTTCATAGGAGGAGAGTTCATTTTTTCCATGCACACATTATCTACATTCTACATCTAGTTACTTGCTCACTACTTCACACGCGACTGACATAAGAGAAACCTAAGGAACAATTCCAAAAACACACAACACTACATTGGGTCTAAGATATAGTGCAAGGTTCAATGATAATTCCCTCATTTTGGCAGTTGAGGACATTCTAACCCCTTTATTTACATCTTTATTTTTTTAGGGTTTGATGCTTATTGACCAAAATAAGCTCACAATTATTTTTGGTCAACTAATACCATTTTTCCCCTTTTGGTCCTTCAATCTGATTTTTTATATATTTTAATCACTTAAGGTCCCCTGAAATCATTTCCATTATATAAGAAATTTCTTCCCCTTTCCAAAAATATAAAGAAGTCATTCTAGCTCATATTTTGCAAATGGCGGGCCGACGGGTCTGGGAAGGATATTTTGTCAAATGCCGGTCGGCGGGCCTGGGGAAGACTTTTCACCAAATGGAAAGATTGAGGACCGATAGGGTGGCGAGAGATATTTTGGCATTTTTCCACTTTTTTCAAAAGACATAAGTTATAATTGCAGGCCCACAAGCCCGGGAAGGATTTTTTTTGCTAAGTGGAAAATGTCGGCTGGTGGGCCCGGGGATGACTTTTGGGAAATGAGAAGTTACGGAGCCGTGAGCCTAGAGAAGTATTTTAACCAAATGTAAAGATGCGAGAGTCAGAAGAATCCCCCATGTGCCTCAATGATGTAACTTTAGGGGAAGGACCCAAGGAGCAGTCTCCAAACAAACGCAGGCTCGCCACGTGGTTAGAGTCAAAAGGGGGGCAGAGTTGACCATTGAATTAGCTAAGTATAGAAGAGCCAGCGGAAGCCTCCACATGCATCATTGGCACAATTCCAAGGGAAGAATACAAAGCGGGGACCCCAAACTAGTGCCAACCCTCCACGTGGTTAGATCCTCAAAAATTTAAATCAACCGTTGAAAAGTCTAAGGCCAGTAGAAAGAACCACGTGTCAGCTCGACACAACTTTAAAGGTGCGACCCAAAGTGGAGAATACAATGAGTGCCAACTCTCCATGTGTTCATGGTCCAACAGTTGTTCCTAAATGGGCAGCAGGCCTGAATCGGCGAAGTATAAATGAATAAGCGGAAGCCTCCACATGCCTCATCGGTGCAACACTAAGGCTGGGTCCAAAGAGCGGGTTTCCAAATGAGTGCAGGATCACGACGTGGTCAGAGTAAAAAAGGGGACCGAACTGGCCATTGAATCGGCTAAGTAAAGAAGGGCCGATGGAAGCCTCCACTTCAAAGGTCAAATCTGGAAAAGGTGGTCCCCAAGACAAGTGCACCAACTCTCCACATGTCACTAGGGTCCAATAGAAGTCTGAAAAGGAAAGTAGAGAACGAGATCGGTTTAAAAGTCTAAAGGAGTGAGCGGAAGTGTCCATGTGTCTCATCGGCACAACTTCAGAGGTAAAATCCAGAAGTAGACCCCAAACGAGCATGCTAGCTTCCACATGTGCCTCATTGACATAACTTCAAAGGTGTGACCAAAAGAGAGGACCCTGAACTAGCACCAGCCCTCCACATGTCCCATGGTCTAGAAAGGGTCTCATCGGCAGTTGAAAAGTTACAGAACCTCAGAAGGTGCCACGTGTTAGCTAGGTGCAACATCAAAGTCAAAAATATGGAAACAGGTCCCAAATATGCGCTAAGCCGTCACATGTCTAGGGTCAAATGTATGGCCCCGCCAAATAAAAGGGACTTAGCCAAAACACAAAGAAACAAAACAAAGCCAGTGGAAGGAGCCACATGTCTCTTTGGCACAACTTTCAAGAGGCAAATCCAAAAAGCAGTCCCCAAACATGCGCCAGCTCTCCACATGTGGTCAGACTTCGAAAAGGTAAGGTTATTTGTTGAAAAGGGTGTCAGTAGAGGCCTCCACATGTCTTCCGTGCAGCTTTCAAAAGGAAAATTTGGGAAGTTTCCAAATGCGCGTGAAGCCTCCAAGTATGTCGAGTCAGGCAGGTAGTGTCTCTGACAATGAGGAGGGACTTAGGTAGAACACAAAGGAAACAAGTAGGCTGATGAAAGCCTTCCACATGTCAGTTTGGTGCAACTTCAAGAGTGAGAAGGAAGGGGTTGAATCTTCAAAATGCGTAGGGCTGCCATGTGGACCCTGTATGGGAACTCATTTAAATATTGCGAGACCCACGTTAAACGCCTGACCCTCTTCAGAAGCCATAATTTTCACCGAGGAGCTCGGATTTGAGTGGGAAAGGAATGTTTGGAAAGCTCCCAGTGCCTGCTACTCACCTGTCACCATTAATGTTTCAACCCACCATTTTTGAGGGTGTCAAGTCTCCCACCTACCACCTTAATGAAGAATGGACCTCTTTTCTTATCCAGCAAGAAATAACACATGGGGCCAAGGGTCTTGCAGTAAAGCCCATCATTGAGTAGGTGGATTCAATGTTGTTCTAGGTGTGGTTGGAGCAGGGTTTGAATTCTTCCCTCCTTTCTCTCGTATTCTTCCTATATATTATAAAGGAGGGGCATTTTCTAAAAGGTTGGTCATCTTGTTTCTCCTACCCCCCTCTCTCTTTCTTCCTTAGGGTAGAATGTGGAGTCTAAGCCTCCTCTCTTGGCTCTGTAATGGCATTTTCTTTCCTCTTTCCCACTGATGATGTACTATGTGAACTCTTGGAGCAATAAAATCTTTTTTTGATGCATATCCTTTGCTTATTTTATTGTCTCTTCTTGTTTCATTGCAGGGTATATTGTGCATACTTATGATGTTTATTATAGGTTTTGGGAGCTTTGTTTAATGGGTTTTAAGTGGTGTTGTGTGAACTCTATCTTTGGTCTGTGATGCATCTTGTCCATCCTCTCCATTGCTCACCTCTCTCCACTTTAGGCAGTTGGATTTGTGATCAGCAACTTCCTTTTCTAGTGTATCACCGCTTAGTGTAGGCTCTATTTTTATGTTTTTCTCTCTCTCCTTGTCTCCTTGGAAGGTTAGATTAGGATTAGATAGTTTACCTGCACTAGAGTAGCTTGTGGCAGGTAGTTTATGAAGAAGAAGCTGACTTTCTCTGGAGGTCCATCTCAAGTCCGCAATTCCCAAAGCTTGAGAGATGGTCCAATGTTATGCAGATCACACCGAATGCCCCACTCAAATCTGAGGCCATTCGGGGTGGTGATTTTGCATCAACAGTTTTGGCATTGGGACACTGAGGTTAGATTTTTTCATCTTTCAGTGTCTCATTATCAAACAAAAAATTTTGCACCACACTCAACAATTTTGCACGCCAGTGGGACAGGTCTAAAGCACCTTACCACTTCATTTCATCAATTTGATGTGTTCTTGGTGAGATTCATCCTTTTGAGGCACATGCAAAGCACATCTGGCGACTCCATCTGATCAAAAACCCATTCTCTGAGTTGCAGACCTTCTTCCCATCCATTTCCACCCACTATTCTTTCCACATCTTTCATCTTCTTCCATCCCATGAAGTTGTGCAATCATGACTTCATTCCCATATTGGAATCCACACTTGTAAAAACAATAGTGTAATCCTCCTCCAATGTATTTTTGAACTCCTCCAGATCATTTTTATGAGAAAATCTGAAATCACTATGGCTACCCCTATGAGTAGTACCAGGATCAGTTTGGCTATGGAACCTTCCAAGAACAGGGATATGCATGTAGTGAAATCAACTACATGGATAATGCTTGATTTGCAGGATAAGATTCAAAAAATAGAGGCACGCATGGTACATTCAAGGGCTACAGCTCAGATGAAAGCATTCAGAATTGGCTATAGGTACCTTGTCCATGGGTCAGCCCTATGCCAAGGCATTTCAGCCCGCAAGAGAAGTTTGACTTCATGGTTGAGATGTTGCCCCAACTTGTGCAATAGACCAAGGAGATAGAGGCCTACGAGCTTGGTGTCTAGACAACCTTGTCAATGGGTAAGTCCTGCCACCATCATAGCTTTTCCTTTCCTCTTCCTCGATCAACATCATCATGATAGTGTCATTAGTGTAGCTTCCCATCTACTGCCCCAAGTGTTGAATTCCCTTCTCCATCGTCTAGTCTTCCATATCATCTCATTTCCTCTTCCCTTTTTCCTTCCAAACCCAAGTCCCCTCCACAAGAGCTAAAGGAAATACCTTCCCCTCCACCAAAGATAAACAAACAACTAGTGAAGACCCCACCCACCACTCCTCCTACTCTCCCAATTCCATGTCAAGGAGAGACTCCAAAAACCAATCAAGGAGAGCCAAGACAAGAGAAGAGAAGAATCAAAAACTTGGTAAGCTTGGATCTTAGATTCAGGAATTACAAATATTCCCTTATTGGTTAAGCCTATGGAGGAGGTCGAGGTCAAGCCAAAAGTGGTGGAAGCTTCAGCTACAACACAAGCATGGGAAGAAGAAGCTACTCCAAATAAAAAATAAGAGGAGTGAATTCCAGCTGTGGAGGAGAACCATACAGTTCCAGAGGCTTCAAGTGTAGAGAAAGCCACAGAAGAACCTTCAGTTCTTCCTCCCACTTCATCCCCTTCAAGCTCTAATGTTGAAGAAGAGTTTGAGCTTTCAAACTTCATGTTTGAAGATGAGGGGAACCATGGTGAGAAAATTTCAGATCCGAAGGACACCATGGAGGAGGTCGAGCACATGCAGCAGGAAAATAAGGAGGCAGATTATCTATCTGACTTGGAGGATTGCTTTGATGGAGATGATCCTAAGGAGATCACATCATTTTCTCCTCCATCATCTTCCTTCCAAGCACATGAGTCTACTGTCATGGAGGAGAGCATTCAAATGCAACAGCTTGTGTCTCACAATAGCCCTCTAGAACCAAGGTTGAAGGATCATGATCTTCCATGTTCTTTTTAGGAGAGTGAAGGAAAAGAGCATGAGGACCCCATCTCTCCCACACCATCTACCTAGGAAGGTCAGCGAAAAGACTCCATCTTGGAGTTGAAATTCATAACCATGGGCACATCCATCAGATTAGACCATGCCCAATCAGGTACTTGGCTTCATTGGAGCCAAGGGAGAAGCCAAAACCAGTCATGCCCACTTCAGGGCATGAGGAAGAGTTTCAAAGCACCAAGGGTCACCATCATCACCTCTAGCAGTCCAATGTCAATCAACTAAAGGAGGTATTTTTTGTTTGATGTTGATACCTTGATGATTTGGGTGGAGGATCAGCCTCTTGTCAGTTTCTCACTCATAATAAGATCCATGTTCAGTGCCAAATCATATATATGGCCACATTTTTTAAAGAAGGGAAGCTATTTCTCCTTGCCGTAGCAGGCTTTGTTTAGCTTTTCTTTGTTAGGGTTAGTGTAGGAGTAGGAGTAGGTTTTCTTTCAGCAACAAGAAGTGCTTGTGCACACTCTGCATGTTCCACTTGGGGCATGTATGATTTCCCCTTTTGTACATAGTGTGTTGTGGTGATTTTTGCTCCAAGGTTGTATCACTATGCAGATTCAGTGAGAGAGACCCATAGCTCCAAGTGAACATTGTAACAATCCATTCAGGGACAGGTGAAAGCCCCATGACAATATGATTTTTTACTCTCAGAACCTCACCTTCAAGACTTTCCTATGAAAATTGAGAGTGTAGACAACGGGGCAGGGTCAGGGTCACCAAGTGCAGGTAAAATCGGGCTCACAGTTTCAGGGAAAATATCAGTACCAGGCTATCATTCATGACTACATTCCCAGTGGATACTTCAAGGCCATTGACTAATCACTTCATCTAGCAGGTAGATTTCCCCCTGTGAGTCACCAAATTATATCCCAATTTTTCCCCCAAGTAAAATTGATCAAACATGACCCCACATAGAAGAAAATCAGAAGGGTCAGTCAGTCCTGTGAGCTCACAATCAATCCAAATGACAAGGTAAAAAAGACTCTACAATGGAGGAGAAAGGTTGGAAGATGGGGCCCGAACAACGTTAAAGGAGATTAGAGCTTGACATGATAAGATTGAAGAAAGGGCTCAAATTTTTAGACTTCACATACGAGTCGACTTAGGGAAGCCAAGCAACGTGGTCAGAGGGAGCCTCCAAGTCAGTCACAACCCGACAAAAAGGTGAGTGTTCACTCAAAGTCCCTGAATCAGCTAAGTATAGAGAAAAGATACAGAATGTGCCACGTGCCTCAATGATGCAACTCCAAAGGTTAAGCCCAAAAGGTGGTCTTCAAATGTGTGCCAATCCTCCATGTGTCTAGGGTCTAGAAAGGGTCTCATCGGTAGTTGAAAAGTTGTAGACCCTGAGAAGGTGCCATGTGACTCAATGGCACAACTTCAGAAGTAGAGACCCAAGGGGCAGCCTCCAAACAAGCACAGGCTCACCACGTGGGTCAAAGTCAAAGAGGGGGAAGAGCAGGCCCAAATAAGTTAAGTCAAAGGGTCAGTAGAAGCCCCACGTGTCTCAATGGCGCAACTTCAAAGGTGTGATAAAAAATTGAGACCCCAAACAAGTGCAAGCTCACCACGTGGCCAGAAGTCAAAAAAGGGGACAAATCCATCCATTGAATCGGCTAAGTATAGAAGAGCCAACGAAAGCCTCCACATGTCCAATCGGTGCACCTCTAGAGGTCAGGTCCAAATAGGGTCTCAAATGTGTGTGGACTCCCCACGTGTCTAGGGTCCAACAATTGTTCCTGAATGGGAAGTAGAAACAAATCGGCTAAGTATAAAGGAGTGAGCGAAATCCTCCACATGTCTCTTCGGCGTAACTTCAGATTTAAAATCCATAGCTAGATCCCAAATGAGTGCAAAGCTTCCACGTGCCTCATCAGGTGCAACTTCAAAGGTGTGGCCCAAAGAGACACTCTGAAATAGTGCAAACCCTCCACATGTCCCAGGGTCAAGAAAGGGTCTCATCGGCAATTGAAAATTCACAAACCCTCATAAGGTGCCACGTGTCAACTTGGAGCAACTTCAAAGGAAAAATCCAGAGCTAAGTCCCAAATGTGCACTGAGCCTCCACATGTCTAGGGTCAGATATATGGCCCCACCAAACAAAATTAACTTAGCCAAAACACAAAGAAATAGAGAAAATCCATGGAAGGAGCCACGTGTCTCTTCAGTGCAACTTTCAAGAGGAGAATCCAAAAGGCAGTCCCCAAATGAGTGCCAACCAACGTGGTCAGAGTCCAAAAAGGTAAGGTCAGCCATCTCTTCAAAATCCTGGAAGGCCTCCACGTGTGTCTCAGTTCAAAGGTAAAATCTGGGGGTAGTTTCCAAATGAGCATGAAGCCTCCATGTGTCTCAGGTCAGGCATAGTGTCTCTGCAAATGGAGGGACTTAGGTAGAACATAGAGGAGCCCACGAAAGCCACCACATGTCAGTCTAGCAGATGTAACTTCAAGAGCGAGAAGAGGGGGCTGAATCTTCAACACATGTGGGGCTACTATGTGGACCCTGTAGGGGTAGACTCATTCACATATTGTGAGCCAAACTCCTGACCCTTGACCTTTAGGAAGCCATAAATTTCAACTGGGAGCTCAGATTTAAGTGGGAAAGGATGTTTTGGAAAGCTCTCGGCACCTGCTACCCACCAGCCACCATTAATGTTTTAGCCCACCATTTTGAGGGTGTCAAGTCTCCCACCTGCCACCATGATGAAGAATGGGCCTCTTTTCTTGTCCAACAAGGAATAACACATGGGGGCATGGGTCTTGCAGTAAAGCCCATCATTGAGTAGGTGGATTCAATGCTCTTCCAGGGGTGGTTGGAATAGGGTTCAAATTCTTCCCTCCTTTCTCTCTTATTCTTCCTATATATTGTAAAGGAGGGGCATTTTCTAAAAGGTTGGTCATCTTTTCTCTCCTGCCCCCCTCTCTCTTTCTTCCTTAGGGTAGAATGTGGAGTCTAAGCCTCCTCTCTTGGCTCTGTAATGGCATTTTCTTGCCTCTTGCCCACTAATGATGTATGAACTCATGGAGCAATAAAATCTATTTTGTGATGCATATCTTTTCTTATTTTATTGTCTCTTCTTGCCTCTCATCATTTGGTATATTGTGCATATTTTGATGTCTATTAAGGTTCTGGGAGATGTGTTTAATGGGTTTGAAGTGGTTTTTTGTGTGAAATCTATCTTTGGTCTATGATGCATCTATCCATCCTCTCCATTGCTCACCTCTCTCCACTTCAGGCAGTTGGATTTGTGATCAGCCACTTCCTTTTCTGGTGTATCACCGCTTAGTGTAGGCTCTATTTTTATGTTTTTCTCTCTCTCCCTGTCTCCTTGGAAGGTTAGATTAGGATTAGATAGTTTTCCTACACTAGAGTAGCTTGTGGCAGGTAGTTTAGGAAGAAGAAGATGAATTTCTCTAGAGGGCCATCTCAAGTCCGCATGTAAATTTGCAATGGGAAAATTTACAATTTTTGAGCATGACAATGATACCCCTATGTCAAAATTTTCAAGTTTCACCTTTCCAAGATACCCGAGGTCTACCCATCCTCAACACCAACCTTACCTAATCAATCCAATGACCTCCTTAGTGGATGTTATCTCAGCCCCCTTGGTGAATTAGGAAATTCAAGTCAATCCCCCTATGTGATTTTAGGAGATCTCGCAAGAATGCCAATTTTGCACATTGTTGGGAAGGGCTACCGCTGGCCTTCCCAAGACTGGTACAACCGCCTAGGAGTGAAAAAAAATGATAAAAAATCCAAAATGGATATGAATCAAAGGTCTATTAACATAAAGGAAAGTATATTGGAAGATTTAAGAAATATTTGGAGGTCTTGGGGCAGATTCATCATAAACAGGGTTCTCAGGCCTAAGCGGTGCACAGGGCAAAAAGAGCTACTAAGCTTTGGGAGGTAATTCTGGGAGCTCTAGAAGGATTTAGGAGATAAAAAATACATCTTCAAAAAGGGAATTCATATCTGTACATGATATGGTGAAATCATATTCTTCACAACATCTATGCGCATAATAGGTCTATATCTTGTTTTTCTCATGCTCAATCATGGAGCCACAAACACAAATTTGATTTTTTAGGGCTCAAATGGAGGAAGAAAAATATTGATACCCCCACTAATTGGATTCAGAAGGAATTCATTTTTATTCAAATTCATATAAAATTTCACCTTTGAAACTCCATAAAGAACTCTAGATATGGCCTTCACAAGTTTGCTCTCAAGTTCTCATACTTAGTCATTTTTTGAAGTGGACATGTGTCAGCTCTAGGAGCCTAACACATTTTGATGTCCCTTTCGTCCCTTTAGATAAAGGTAAATAACAAAAAGATAAAATGTGCCCAACCCTTTTTTGAGCCCCCAGAACACTAATATGACCTCTTGTTTGCAAGTTAAGCCCCCGAGAGCTAAGTTGGAGCCTTCCCTCTCCCTGCACGGATGATCGCTAAGTGTCGTGATGAGGCACGAAAGTGGAAATTTATGTTTTTCCTAGCCTCCCCCTCATTTCTTTAGAAAAGGTAAATAGCGGACTTCAAAATTCTCCTCCATAGCCACCTCTTTGATATTTGAAGATTGAAGACTCTATTAATGGCTACCATGAAGAATAGCAGTGAAAAAGGTAGTGAGATACCTCTTCACTTCTCAAGGTTCCAGTGGGTGAAATCGTATAAAAATGGGAGGGAATAGTCGTTGAAAAATCTAGTTTTGAATGAACTAGTTTTTGCGCCATGAAGTCCCTAATTTTAGGGATATTGAGGACTGATTTTTCATCAGCATTTTTCCCTGTCACATGAAGAATCATAGAAAAAAGGCAGTGAGATACCTCTTCACTTCTCAAGGTTCCAGTGGGTGAAATCGTGCAAAAATTGAAGGGAATGATCGTTGAAAAAGCTAGTTTTGCATGAACTAGTTTTCGCACCATGAAGTCCCTATTTTTTAGGGATATGGAGGGTTGTGTTTTTTTATCAGTATTCTTCCCCTACTGATGAAAATATCATTTTCCCACTTTTTCAAATGAATAGATTACCCAAAATTAAGAGCGTGGAACCCCATAATAAAACCTAGAATTTCAAGACTTGTTTTGTTGCAATCTGATAGTCGCAATGCACTTACTAAAAATAACATGTGTTCATGACGAGGCATACTAAAAATAAAAAGTTTATAAAAGAGAAAATTCATCATCAACAAAGGAGGATTGAAGAGTTCCAAAGGGTTCAAAGGCATCAGGATCAATTTGGTAGAGCCTTTTTGGAGTTGATTCAGTAAAAGTGGGTTTTCGGGCCTAAAGGAGCATACACTCTGAAGGAGTTCCTGAGCTTCAAGAAAATATTCTGGGAGATTTTTAAAGATTCAAGAGCCCAAAAAAGTACCTATGGAAGTTATTTTCCATGCCCTAAATGGTGGAAAAAATGAGACCTCGTGAAACATCATACACTTCCCTAGGTAACTCATTCTTTTGTTACACAATTGGCTATCCTGAGAAAAATTGTGGTATTTGAAGGTGATGAATTCAGAATTGGAGCTCAAAAACATCACAATTCAATTCATTTAGTGTTTTTTAGCCAAGATCACATAAATTTTTTTGTTTGAACTCATCTGTGAGTCCGAGTTATTGCCATCACAAGTTGGTCCAAGGAACACGTTCAACACTTAGTAAATTTTCAAAGAGGACACATGTCAGCTCCAAGAGCCTGGCGCATTTTGGTGTCCCTTTCATCCCTTAAGAAAAGTTACATAGGGGATAGTAAAATGCACCCAATCCTATTTTTCCCTTTGGTCACCCATGGAACCCTCTACATCGCTAGTTCAGCCCCCAGGTGCTTACCAGAGCCTATCCCCTCAGTTGTTTAGATCACGCCAAGTGTCGCAACCTAGCATGATGTAAAAAATAATGACCCTTTTTTCCCTTTGGAAAAGGTAAATGAGTAACATGAAAATGTGATCTGCCCCTTATGGCCCCCAGGTCATCAATGTGACCTTCTACAATGCAATATTCAGCCCCCAAGTGCTTTTCTCCAGCTCCCTAGCCCTAATGCTCAATCGTCTAGATCTTGACAAGTGTCGCGAGGAGGCATGATGTACAATTTGATGATCCTTTCATCCCTTTAGCTAAAGGGAAATCAGGGACATAAAAATTTTCCCCACCATTGGTATGTGTTTTTGAATATTTTAAATCCGACACTTAGCATTTTTTCCCTCCATTTCTTCTTCACAGCTTCACACCCTACCATAGCTCTATCTATTCTTGTCCAGATACCCAATCCACCATTGCTGCACTCCTAACCAAATTCATAAAATCCTACACATCATGAAATCACAAATATCTTAGAGGAAGAATTGATCAATAAATGAAGAATAGAGAAGAAGAACGAAGAGATTCATCTAAAAAATCCCATTTCCATGAGACGAGGATTTGATATATATTACAAACCAATGCATGAATCGAAGAGCTATTTTTTGCTACCTTCTTCATTTTTATAGGACACAAAAATCTCAGCAACAGATCTCCCTTCTGCAACATATATTTTTTGTAGTGAAGAAATCTCACTCTTGACACAATGAAGACAAAAGTAAGATTTCCTGTCAAACCGACAATTGGTTTGAAGAGAAAATTCACCGAGTGGAACGATAGAAAAAAACCCATATCAAAAATAGAATTTTTGTTGAGAACGGAGGATAAACCTAGACCTTCAATTTTCAATCCTTGTTAATAATGTATGTAGCTACCGCCTGGTAAAAAATTTGAAATTTTAAAATCTCATGAACCAATGATCAGGTAAGCCTAAATTTTCAGAGGGATGATATTGGGAAAAACCCCATATCAAAAAAATTCATTTAGCCATGATCCGAGCACTAGAAGCACACTTACTAAAAATAGCAGGCCTTCTACATGGGAGACTGCTATTTTGGGAAAGTCACCAACTGAAGAAGCTACGAAGGAGGCAGTGAACACATAAGAGGTATCACAGGAAAAAATCATCGAAATGGTCATCTCGGTCTAGAATTGACACTTACTAAAAATAGTAAGTGGTCTCACGAGCACTTGCTAAAATTAGTAAATTGGTCCAGAAGGTGAGAGGAACATAGGGAGAAAAAGGAATTCCATTTGTAATAGCCAATTGACGTTTAAAGGAGCTTATTTTTCATACTTACTATAAATAGTAAGTCGTCTCATTAGCACTTGCTAAGAATAGTAATTCATTCCAAAGGGTGAATTCTAAAAAAGGAGCATTATGAGGGTTGAACTTTCAAATTGGTAGCTACAATTGGAGTCTAAAGAAGAACTTTCACACTTACTAAAAATAGTAAGTTTCTCCATTCAAGAATAACAAGTGTTGACGAACCATTCACACTTTCACCAATATGTTCATCGGTACCTAGCACCTGTACGGAAAAATGTATCATTATGTAGGACATATGCCGACAAAATATGATAGTGTTGTAAAGGGGATCATCATTCAGGATCATCCATGGTAATTTCTCATAGGGCATTCGAGATCCATCCCAGGGAACTCAATAGTGTCTTCCGACACTCAGTTCATGATTCTGGTCACATGTGTATCATGTGCGGGGTAGAATTTGTAGTCATTAACAAAACAATTCATTCAACTTGACAATATTTGTTCTAAGGATTTAATCCCTTCAAAGGGGAACTTCATGAGTGATGCTCAGGGTCACCAATGAAGTCATTTGATAGTGTTTTTTATCACTTAGTTTGTGGTGTTCACGTGTCATCCAAAGGAAGTTTCTCAAGGTGCAAAGAGTTTAGGGATTCAGAGTTCATCACATTGGAGCATTCCATCGAGTCATCTACAAGGATCAGCAGACTTTATCAGAGGCAGAATATTTCATCATCAACATCGTTCTTCCTTCTTCCTTATCTCTCTCTCTCTCTCTCTCTCTCTCTCTCTCTCTCTCTCTCTCTCTCTCTCTCTCTCTCTCTCTCTCTCTTCTCTTCCCTCCCAACGTTCTCTTTCTTCAATGTTCTAATTTTGTGTTGGGGTTTGCACTTTTTTGTATGTCTTAATTTTTCCAATGGAATAAGTCACCTTTATGTTATAAAAAGGGACTTAATTTATTACTAAGAGGGTGAAGATTCTTAAGTCATGTCGAGACATACAAAGAGTCATTGGGGGGTATATGAAGAATAACCAGGAAGATGAAGAGCCGTTCTTCTTGTAAATTGTAATGCACTCCTCATTTGAGGGTCTTCTTAGCTATTTTTTGTGAATTCATGAGAGAGAGATCCTTGTGAAAATAGAAAAGAGATAGAAAATTATTCTATTCTCCCCTATTCTCAAATGTCTTCCATTCTCATACTATGTACAATTTCTTCTTGAGCATCAATACAAGAAGAAGGAGTTTCTATCCTTTTTTGACTAAGGGATTTACTGATACTTTGTGTTCATTAAATTCTAATTGGTCTTGTTGCTATTTATAGAATTGTTTCTTCTTAATTTTAATGCATGTGATGAAACTTCTAACTGATGTATGTAAGACTCTGATTTTCTACTTGCAACATTAGTTCTCTTATCTAACGTTATCACTCCCTTTCCTGCTCTCCTAGAAAATTCCTCTCTAGCAAGCCATTCCTAGCTTTTCCTTAGGGTCAGTGGAGTGCCCCTATTGGATCCTCGATCGCAAGGCCAACCCACATAAAACCCACCATTAATCATGCATGTATATACGAAAGTTGCACCATTTAAGTAGAGGGACTTAGATTCCCAGAGCGTTGGCAAGAAACCCAAAAATTTGTCCCCCGATAAATTTTCTTACCAACAATTTTTTTCACCCACTATGGGGCAGGATTGGAAGCATTTGCACCCAAAATATGACCACAAGGTCTGAAAATCCAAAAAAAAAATCAAAGATTCAAATATATATATATCAGATTTCAACATAAAATCATTTTTGAAGGTAACTCCATCAAGGAATGAACTCCTGTCACATTCTTTTTCCACACCATGAAGAAATTTCCAGATTGGAGTGAAGTACCAATGAGTGACAGTGACAAAGAAGAATAATATCGTGATCAAGAAAAGAAGATTGTCAATCAGCCGCGGTTTAGGACTAGTATTTGTAAAAGAGAAAATTCAAAGATGGTAAAAGAGACTCCTACTTCAAGCAATAATCTGCATCTAGACAAAGGAAAGAAGAAAGAACCTATCATTAATGAAGAGGAAAGTAGGGAGCTATTGGAAAGGATTCAAAGGAGACAAAAGATAAGGTGTGAAGCTCTAGAATATGAAAAATTCTTGCAAGAGATGTACGAGCAACTTGAAGCAGCCCATAGCGAGGAAGAAGAAGAGGAGATTTTTCCTATAGAGGAAGATCCTAAAGATCATTCGTACCATAGGGTTTTCATCCTTGAAAGGTTATTGAATGTAGCTAAAGAAAATCCTATCCTTGAGCCTTTTGATGAAGATCAAATCAGCATTCAGGAAGATGACGAAAGACAGGACGATGCAAGATCCACCAAAGAATATTTTTGCAATCTCACACAACTCACTATAAAGTTGAGAACATTGTCCTTTTTCTATTGCTCTCTTGATGACTTCATTGCATATGGTGATGGAGAAATGAACATATTAAAAAGAGAATACATGGAAAGGATTCTAGAGAATAATAGAAGGAAATTATGATTGTGAAGCCTATCAAGAGATTTGGAGGTATGCTCTAGCTTTAAAAAGAAGGTATGCATATCTTGAATCAGTTCATGTTGTCCACAATGAAGAAGCTCAAGAATATCCTGATGATTATGTGTGCTATGAGGTTTTCATCCTCGGGATATTCTTGGATTCTCATGGAGAAGATCCTATTCTTGAACCTTCCGATGAGTGCTAAAGCAACATTAGGAAATATGATGATGAAAGAGATATGGAGGTGGAACTACCATTCATCAACTCTTTTTTGCTTGAGGAATAGTCAGTTTGGGAAGTAATATATTCAATAGAGGATTATTTTTTCCTAATGGATGATCCAATGCTTTCCGAAGACTCCAACAATGATGAAGAAAATGGACAATTTGAATAACCCCCCTTCAAAGTTTGATTTTTCAATTAATGATGAAACAGACATGTGTAAAGAAGTGAAATAAATCCACCCAGTATCATGGACCCAAAATGATGAATGTAAGATGGTCATGGAGGGTTTTCCCTCCTATTTTGATCCTTCAAGTGATGTAGAGATGATTCATGAAGAAATGAAGACATTCAAAGAACAATATTCTCTTCCTGATTCAATCATGGATGATCTGATGGAAGAACCTCACTTCCTTTCCAAATCCAAGGAGAATGAACAGTTTGAACACAATCTCTTCTCACACAAGGAGAAAAATGATCATCACAGTGAGTATGAATTCTTTCATTTTCCATATGATAAAGATGATTTAATAATGGATGATCATGATAATGTTAAAAGTTCTTCCCATAATGTTTCTTTAATATGATTTCATCAAGAGGATGATATTGATTTTGATCTTGCAAGAGTATTGTTCCCATAAAGCATGGAACTCTCCTCCTTGTTAGAAGGTGTCATGAACCAAGTGTGTATGTGCTTGCAAGGAAGTGAATCTTGGGAAACACAAAGTGTGGAAGAGGTAAATGAGGATATTTCAAATGAATCATGGATGTGCATGGATCATATTTTTCAACCATTTCTTGAAAGCACAATATAGATATTATTTCAATAAAAATTAATATGAACCTATAGAAATATCAGAAGAACTATTTGTTCAAGACCTCTTGAATAATGTGGAAGAGACTGGAGACCCTCAACTCAGCTTTGAACTCTTGACTCAGGCTATGGAGATGCAAAATAAGCATGAGTCAAGTTGTGCTCCTCTTTTTGATATACCAATGTTTAATGCCAATATAGAGCTAATGGGTGGTTTTGATGACTTCCCCAATGCCTTGGTTGATGTTAAGGAATGTGAAGATATTTCTTTTTCTTCCACATTGCATGAGGAATGTTTTGAATGTAAAATAAGGAATGTCCTCGAATCTCCTTTGGAATTCCTCAATCTTGAAGATAACATCTCTGTTGTGGGAGATGATAACATGGAAAATATTGAGCTGATTTTGCATTGAAGAAAGTTGTTCGGAACATGGAAAAAAGATGCAAGAGTGTTGGGAGTATATTCAAAACCATTTTGTTCCCAACATTTAGTAATTCTTCACCAATGAAAAACAAGAGTTAATATGGAAAAATCCACTCAGAGGGTAAAGAGTGCCTCTATGACCAAATTGAGATTTGAAATTTTGTAGACCGATATCAAGATGAGACTTCGAATAGTTGGATATTGAAATAACATTTTTCTGGTAGAAACAAAGTGAGGGTATGCATGATTCTTATGAAAGGAATTCAAAATCAGATTTCACTCACCATCCTTCAAACTCCAATGTTTCTTGAACAAGTTTTCCATATTGCAACATTTCACTAGAGGATTGATGAAGGGACTTCAAATCCAAATGATACAACATCCATTTTGGGAAGAAATTACTTTGAAGAAGCAAAGTGTTATATGTTAGAAAGGTAGTTGGATGAATGGGAAGGAAGATCAGTTTTTTCTCATTCCTTCTGGATGTACCTTGCTAATGAAGGATATGATTTTACATTGCTAAATCCAAGACGAAAGAATATTTCCATGACTAAGGTCAATGCTTACAATTTCAAAAACATCAGAGGAATGGTTTCTCATGATCATAGGAACAACAAGAGAAATCTTCAAAATGCAAGAGTTTTAAGAAGGTGACCAAATTTTCAATGGATACAAGAATGTTCTCAGTGCAGTATGAGTACGAGGATGGAATCATGATACGTCTTCTTCTTCTTAAGCCATGCAAATCCATCATAAAAGAATGGTTTTGATCAAATGATAATTTTTATGCTTCAAAAGTCAAACTTCAATCTACTATTTCATGATGGCATGTACTTTTCTCAACCCATTTTCACGGGGTATGTGTTTATTCTTTCCCCACCTTTATAGTTGTCCCTCCCCCTATATGTAATTTATTTCCTTTCATTTTGTGTGTTCTGTGTGTTTATTTTTGTCTTTTTTGTGTGTACTTTCTTATTATCCCTCTCTCTTAAGGTTGTACACAACTCCAAAGGGCCCAATGGACAAGGCACTAGTCATTATGATGTAAATTGATATTCTAGGATTCTTCATGGCATGTCTTCACTACGATAATTCCATACCATGTCCCCAAGCTAGAGCTAATTGTTGTCATGCAAATGTGCAACGAAAAATTTTACAATTTTTGAGCATGATAATGATACCCCGCCTTTGTCAAAATTTTCAAGTTTCAGCTTTCCAAGACACCCCAGGTCTACTCATCCTCAACACCGGCCTTACCCAATCAGTCCAATGACCTCCTACTGGATGTTAACTTAGTACCCTAGGTGAATTATGAAATTCAATTCAATCCCCCTCGGTGATTTTAGGAGTTCTTGAAGAATACAAATTTTGAGCGGTGTTGGGAAGGGCTAACACTAGCCTTCCTAGGACTAGTGCAACCCCCTAGAGAAGAGGATCCAAATACAACATGGAGATGAATTTAGGGTCTAATAACACCATGGAATTTATTTTGGAAGATTCGAAAAATATTTGGAGTTGGGGTAGATTCATCCAAAATAGGGTTCACAGGCCTAGGCAGTGCACTGGGCCAAAAGAGGTACTAAATTTTGGGAAGTGATTACAGGAGGTATGGATGGAGTTAGGACATAAAATAGACATCTTCAGAAACGGAATTCAAAGCTCTACAAGATGGTGAAATTAGACTCTTCACAACATCTTGGCACAATAGGTCTATATACAGTTTTTCTCATGCTCATTCATGGATCCAAAACAAAACTCTGATTTTTTATATCTCAAATGGAGGAATAAAGAGATGATATTCCCACCATTGGAATAGGAACGCCATTTTTATTCAAATTCATATAAATTTTCACCTTTAAAATCCATCGGTAACTCTAGATACGACCTTCACAAGTTTGCTCTCAAGTTTTCATGCTTAGTCATTTTTTAAAGTAGACATGTGTCAACTCTATGAGCCTAGTATATTTTGGTGTTCCTTTTTTCCCTTTAGCTAAGGGACAGTAAAATGCACACAATCCTTTTTTTTCCATCACTAAACTAATATGACCTCCCATTTCCCAGTTAAGCCCTCAAGAGCTAAGTTTGAGCCTTCCCTTTACCTGCAAGGACGATCACCAAGTGTCGTGATGAGGCACAAAGTGGAAATTGATTTCCCTTTCATTCCTTTAGAAAAGGGACATAGGATACACAAAAATACCACATCAAACTTAAGCCTTATGGTTCCTCATGTGCGTGAAATTCATCTCTCAAGTGATTTTTCCTAGCCTCCCTCTCATTCTCAACTGCAAATAACTTCATTCTCCTCCATCACCACCTCTGTGATATATAAAGGTTGAAGACTCCATTAATGGCCACCATGAAGAATAGTAGTGAAAAATTTAGTGAGTTACCTCTTCACTTCTCAAGGTTCCAGTGGGTGAAATCACGCAAAAATTGGAGAGAATGATTGTTGAAAAATCTAGTTTCCCATGAACTAGTTTTCATGCCACGAAGTCCCTATTTTTTAGGGATATTAAGGACTCATTTTTCATCATCATTCGTCCCTGTTACATGAATAATAGTAGTGAAAAATGTAGTGAGATACCTCTTCACTTCTCAAGGTTCCAGTGGGTGAAATTGTGTGAAAATTGAAGGGAATGATCATTGAAAAAGCTAGTTTTGCATGAACTAGTTTTTGTGCCACAAATTCCCTATATTTTAGGGATATGGAGGACTGTGTTTTTGTATTAGTATTATTCCCCCTCTAATTAAAATATCATTTTACCAACTTTTTCAGATGAATATATTACCCAAAATTTGGAGCATGGAACTCCATAATAAAACCCAAAATTTTAAGACTTGTTTTGTCACAATCTGACACTCGCAGTGCACTTACTAAAAATAACATGTGTCCATGGTGAGGCATAATAAAAATAGAAAGTGCATAAAAAATGGATTAATGCATCATCAAAAAATGAGGATTGAATTTTTCCAAATGGTTCAAAGGCATCGAGATCAATTCGGCAGAACCTTTTTGGAGTTGATTCAGTAAAAGTGGGTTTTCGGGCCTAAAGGAGCATACACTCTGAAGGAGTTCCTGAGCCTCAAGAAATGATTCTAGGAGATTTGTAAAGATTCAAGAGCCTAAAAAAGTACCTATGGAAGGTATTTTCCATGCCCTAAATGGTGGAAAAAATGGAGACCTCGTGAAACATCATACACTTCCCTAGGCAACTCATTCTTTTGGCGCACAACTGGTGATCCTGAGAAAAATAGGGGAATTTTAAGGTGATTGAATCATAATTGGAGCTCCAAACCATCACCATTCAAATTAATTGAGTTTTTTTCAGTCAATATCATATAAAATTTTTCCTCTTGAACTCATCTCGGGAGCCTCGAGTTATTGTCGTCACAAGTTGGCTTAAGGAACGTGTTCAACACTTAGTCAATTTTCGAAGAGGACACATGTTAGCTCCAGGATCCTAGCACATTTTGGTGTCCCTTTCATCCCTTAACAAAAGGGACGTAGGGGATAGTTAAATTTTCCCACCCTTATTTTCCCTTTGGTCACCCATGGAACCCTCTACATCGCTAGTTCAGCCCCCAGGGAGTTTGTCGGAGCCTATTCCCTTAGTCATTCAGATTGTGCCAAGTGTCGCAACCTAGTGCGATGTGTAAATTGATGACCCTTTTTTCCTTTGGAAAATGGACATGAGGGACATGAAAATGTTTCCAGCCCTTTGTGGCCCCCAGGTCATCAATGTGACCTTCTACATTGCAATATTCAGTTCCCAGGTGCTTTTCTCCAACTCCCTAGCCCTAATGCTCAATCGTCCAGATCTTGACAAGTGTCACGAGGAGGCACAATGTGTAATTTGATGACCCTTTCATCCTTTTATCTAAAGGGACATCAGGGACATAAAAAATTCCCCACCCCTGGTATGTGTTTTTGAATATTTTAAATCTGACACTTAGCATTTTTTCCCTCCATTCCTTTCTTCACAGCTTTGCACCTTGCCATAACTCTATCCATTCTTGTCTAGAAACCCAATCTACCATTTCTAAAATTCAAACCATCTTCAAAAAATCCTCCACACCATGAAATAATAGTAATATTAGAGGAAGGAATGATCAAGAAATGAAGAATAGAGAATAAGAACGAAGAGATTCATTAAAATAACCCAATTGTCGTGAGAAGAATTTGATATATCTTGCAAACCAGTGCACGAATCGAAGAGACATTTTTTTCTGCATTCTTCATTTTAAGAGGCCACAAAATACACATTAAAATATCTCCCTTCCATGGCATAGATTGTTCATAGCAAAAAAATCTCCCTCTTGGAACAACAAAGACAAAATTCATATTTCCCGTCAAACCGACAATCGGTTTGAACAAAAAATTCATCGGTGGAATGAGAAACTAAAACCCATATCAAAAATATGATATTTTTTGTGAATGGAGGAGAAAAATAGATCTACAGTCTTCAAGCTCCGTTAATGGCTGTCATGTTTGTAGCTTCCACCAGGTGAAAAATTTGAAATTTTAAAATCTCGTAAACTAGTGATCAGGTAAGCCTAAAATTTCAAAGGGGTGATATTGGGAAAAAATCCATATCAGAAAAATTTTCTCTACCATGATCCGACCACCAGAAGGACACTTACTAAAAATAGCAAGCCTTCTACATGGGAGACTATTCAATCAGGAAATTCACCAACTAAAGAATTTTCGAAGGAGGCCGAGAACACAAAAAAGGTATCATAGGAAAAAATCATCGAAATGGTCATCTTGGTCCAAAATTGAATCTTACTAAAAATAATAAGTGGTCTCACGAGAGCCTGCTAAAAATAGAAAACTAGTCCAGAAGGTGAGAAGAACACAAGGATAAAGAGGAATTCGAGTTGCAATATCCAATTGAGGTTCAAAGGAGTTGATTTTTCATACTTACTATAAATAGTAAGTCATCTCATTAGCACTAACTAAAAATAGTAAGTCAACCCAGAGGGTGAATTTCATAAAAGGAGCATTCTAAGGGTTGAACATTCAAACTAGTAGTTGCAGTTGGAGTTTGGAGAAGAATTTTCACACTTGCTAAAAATAGTAAGTTGTTCCATTCAAGAATAGCAAGTGTTGATGAATGATTCATAGTTTCACCACTATGGTCATCAGTACCTAGCACCTGTATAGACAAATGTATCATTCCGTAGGACATATGAAGACATAATACGAAAGTGTTGCAAAGGGGATCATCATTTGGGATCATCCATGGGAATTTCTCATAGGGAATTCGAGATCCATCTCAGGGAACTCGATAGTGTCTTTCGACACTCACTTCATGATTCAGGTCATAGGTATATCATGTGTGGGGTATAAGTTGCGGTCATCAGAAAAAAATTCATTCAACTTGGTAGGATTTCTTCCAAGGTTTCAGTCCCTTTAGAGAGGATCTTCATGAGTGATTCTTGTGGTCACCAATGAATTCATTCGATAGTTTTGGTACAAACTTATTTCACAGTGTTCATGCATCATCCAATGGAAGTTTCTCAGGGTGCAAAGAGTTCGGTGATTAAGAGTTCATCACATTGGAGCATTCCATCGAGTCATTTGGAAGGATCAACGGACTTTGTTGGAGGTATAATATTTCATCATCAACATCATTCTTCCTTATTCCCTCTCTCTCTCTCTTCTCTTTCCTCCCAATGTTCTCTTTCTTCAATGTTCTAATTTCACGTTGGGATTTTCACTTTTTGGTATGTTTCAATGTTTCCAATGTAATAAGTCACCTTTATGTTATAAAAATGGACTTAATGATTTTCTAAGAAGGCAAAGAGTCATTAGGGGGTACATAAAGAATCATGAGGAAGATGAAGAGTTTCTCTTCTTCTATAAATTGTAATGCACTCGTCATTTGAGGGCCTTCTTAGCTTTTTTTTTTTGAATTCATGAGACAGATCCTTGTGAAAAGTTATAGAAATTTTTTCTATTCTCCCCTATTCTAAAATTTCTTCCATTCTCATAATATGTACTATTTCTGCTTGAGCATGAATACAAGTAGAAGGAGTTTCTAGCCTTTTTTGACTAAGGGATTTATTGATACCTTTTGTTCATTAAATTCTAATTGTTCATGTTGTTATTATCAGAATTGTTTCTTCTTAAGTTTAATTCATGTGATGAAACTTCTAACTGATGTATGAAAGAATCTAATTTTCTACTTGCAACATTAGTTCTCTTATCTAACGTTCTCAATCCTTTTCCTAATCTCCTAGAAAATTCCTCCCAGCAAGCTATTGCTAGGTTTGCCACATGGTCAGTGGAGTGACCCTATTAGATCCCTGACCATAATACCAACCCATATAAAACACACCAATAGTCATGCATGCATATATGGAAACTGCATTGTTTAAGTAGAGTGACTTAGAATCCCACAACGTTTGCAAGAAACCAAAAAATTTGTCCCCTAAAAAATTTTCTCGCCAATAGGTGAATAAGTGTGAACCTCTTTCGAAACCTTAGAGGAGGTTTTTTGAGAATCTACGTAGACCAAGGCACCTGGAATCTAGACTAGGGCACTCACAGGTACCTCTATCCCTTTCTAGGCACCCCAGTCTAGTCAAATCTACCAGATCTGCAAGTTTCAGGGATTTTATGCAATGGTCCTTCATTTCTCTTTAGCCAGTCTCCACTGTGACACAGTCCAGTAACCTCTGTGAATTAGCTAAGGCTCTTCTAACCCTCTTTACACATAAGGGTTTCATATTTTCATTGCTTATTTATTTTGGTATTATTTCAATATTTTAGTATTCATTTATTTACTACAAACTTGCATTAGATTAGGGTACTATATTACATTTTAGCATAATCATTTTGGTGAACCCCACTCGTGATCAATCTTCCAGATCCTTCTTTGGCATATCATCTTCTTTATTATGGATACTAAAATTCCTCAAATTTATTTGTTTGATTTACTTCAAATACATTCT
This sequence comes from Taxus chinensis, assembly GCA_019776745.2. Lineage (NCBI taxonomy): Eukaryota > Viridiplantae > Streptophyta > Pinopsida > Cupressales > Taxaceae > Taxus > Taxus chinensis. Next base: position 226,802,184 of record CM034147.1, on the reverse strand, counting down.
AATTCCCAAGTTGTTCTTGAAAAATCCCTAGATACCATGTGTCTTTCTTGAGATACGCCTCTACATCAATTAAGTGATATTTTTGATCATTTATTTAACGATCCTATTCTCAGTGATCCTCCATCTTATCAGCCTAGGTTGGAGTCAATTCAAGCTTTGCATTATTTATTTTAGGAAAAAATTAAGGTTATGGAAACTACGATTACATCTCTCAAAAATTAAATCCAAAAATTTGAGGATGCTTCTCAGGCTCACGTTTGTTCTCCTTCTACATTTCATCTTCATTCTATGTCTACTACATGTGATTATATCAGTGAGTCTCAAGTCATACCATTACCAGAGCCTCTCATCTTTGATCACAATACTAAGCAACATGACACTCTTACTGATCTCCTTAGTCATCAATTAATCACTTTGCCACCTACTTATTACTATCCTCCTTATTGGCTAGAAAAATATGAAGTTCATCCATATTGCAATTATCATTTAATCAATGGATATATTGACAACGATTTCTTTGTTTTTCAATGAAGAATCAAACATCTTGAGCATCAGGGATTTATCTCATTCATTGAACAACATTATGTTGTATGTCAATCTATAAATGATACATCTCAATGGGTTCCTAAATTTGATTCATTTATGTATAACGAGCATCACACCATCACTTCTATTGGTCATTCTATGGAAATTCAAGCACCACCTAAGAAACCACCTCTCAAAATTGATATAGGACCCCCTCCTCTCAAGACATATACAACATTACCAAGTCAAAGTACGCAACCGTGTCTAAAATTCCATCAACCTTCTTCTCTTATCAAGTCGTCTGCAATTTCATCAATACCACAAAAGATACCACCATTAAATATTTCTCCCCGTCCCACTCCACTTCTATTTTCAATTATTTTTTTCAAAGAAATTTATCCTCCTACTGATAGGAAAGATACATTTCTACCACCATCGTATGGTCGTGTTGTCACTTTTGTGAAACAAGGTTCCACCACTTTACGAAAATTTGGTCTCTAGTAGATAACTCTTGTTACCCTACCCCCTGATGAAACACTCATGTTATTGTGGTTCTTACATGACTATTGAGGGATATCTTCTAATAAGAAACTATTCCATTTATCCACTATATCTATCCACTACATATTCATCCCTACATGCATACATTTATCACCGTCTATTTGTGCATATAACACACTCTTTCATCATCTGTGGCCAAACATCATTCATTAACTACCACATTCATCATACACATTTTGATTCACCTGCATCGTCATTACCCGATGCCACACTCTTGTGATTTAGTTCACATTTGAATGCTGAGGGCATTCTATACACATGAACCTCACACACTACACAATAGACACTACACATCATGAATTTTCACACATCTTACATATATACATCCTACATCTTACGTATTACTATAGATCTAAACATATCATATCAACCACACATCTTACATACTATACCTCCTACATTACACAAAATTACACATGATGATTTCTCCTTGCCACATCTACTACACATTTTACACATCTGTTTACACACGCTGCACTCACTACCCAATGACACAATCTAGTCTCACGATCCATATTGGACTGTTGAGGGTATACAAATCAAATGGACCTCATTACTCTCACGTGTTTGATCAACCAATCTTCTTATCATACAATGTGACATCCACATATTTTTTGATACACACTTTGGGTCACATCACCACTTCCACTTGCATCATTTAGTGATATACACTTTAGGTTACATCATCACTTATGCTTGCATCATTTAGTGATATATGCTTTAGGATAAATCATCAATTCTTTTATCATTTTGTTATGATATATGTTTTAGGCTAGATCATCATGCATCGTCACACCTCATCTCTATGTGACATATCATCATTACATATTCATCACATCAAGATACACATAACACACCATTTGAACCATTTCCCAATGACACACTCTTGCTTATGGTTCATTCTTGACTACTGATGGGGCATACAAAAAAGAACCTCATTACATACATATTCATTCACTTGGGGGACATGTGGCTCCTATCATTCACTCTGCATTCCATTCCATCCATCCACAACATATTACATATCTTGTTTGCATTTACTCTTGCTTAAATTTACTTGTACGTGTTCACTTTCTTACACATGTAGATAAATATCTTGTATGTCATTATATTTCCATATACACATGTGTGTTCACTTATTTTCTAGTTGTGATAGTATATTATATAGATCCGTTACATGCAACATGGATTTTTGGCACAATACCTCATACTAGTCCCACAATGGCTCTTGGGGGCATCCAATTTCATACACTACAGATGTTATTGTTTATTTTGATTCATATCACACTACTTTATTAGATTATACATGCTTTGACATAATTTTTATCTCGCTAACATGCTAATGGGTGCTTCATGTGCAACATTTGTTTTGCAAGAATATTTTCCACCATGGTTATTTGTTACATTGGTTGTACTTAATTATCATTGAATGCCATTATTTGCAAGATTTTCCCTTTGTCTTGTGTGCACACTTGTATGTATTTGGATTCATCAGCCCTGATTGTATTGCAACATTGTGAGTGATGTCTCATTTTTGTAACCCACTTTTCACGGTCTACAGTTTCTCCTTATGTGCTTACTTACATCTTAACATATACATTGTCTGTTTAGCTTACACGTGTCTTCTACATGCACGCTTGTTCGTACTAACACTTATTTCCTAGCCACTTGTTTACATGTGCCTTGGTTTCTACCAATCACATCCCCTCCCCTCTGAAAGGCAAAAATTCATTGATTGGTCCTCTTTTGGGCCGCATTATCCTTCATCAACGTCACATGTGCCCCCAAAGAGGGGGGCATCATTTGGGTGAATCAGTCACCCCATACAATGGTTTACAAATAGTATAAAACACAACACAATCCGAGTACAAAAACATTGAGGGCTTAGAATCAAGTTTGGGTCCTTATTACAGAGATGCCTTTCCTAGAGCACCTATAACCAGGGGGTAGTTACATAGCGATTGGGTTCAACATAGTCTACAGAACTCATACACAGCTTATACAAGGCATGTTTTCCTTAACACATGTGTTAGTACACATCATCTGTAGTGGTGTTTTATTCTAGGGAGTAATTAAAAGATAGAGGATAATACCAAACCTTCCTCTCTACACTAATTCTATTGTGGGGTCAGATCACCCAAAAAACTAGATAGTACATATATCTTTATAGTTTCAGGAAGCGGTTAAAGGTTGGAGGATAAATTAGAATTTCCTCCCTATACTTCTTTGGCCAGTGGCATGAGATCTCCCAAAAAAAATTCACTTCATTGAAAATATCATTTCTACACCATTTTTATCATCACTTATAGGTGCACACGTTCCTTTTTCACATTTTAGCATTTTTTACATTCTTAGACGCTTTTTACACACTTTTGCATATACATGCATATTTGACTACTTGATTATCTTTTCTTTTGTAGGTCCGTTTGTATGGGAAGAAATCATTTAACATTAATAACAACATCAACATGATACTAACAATAGGTATATCACACACACATCGGCATATACACATGTGCTTCCACCCTAGGTTCATTTTCATCACCTTTTACATTTTTGCATCTATAGTCTCCACACTCCATATTTTTAATCACTCCACACTTTGTCTAGTCCCTTGACACACTTTATACATTAATCTACATGGATATCGAGTACACATCTCTATCTAATTTATGTTACCAATAATTAAGCTCACCAACATAAAGTTGGGGAAAATGTAGACAAAAAATCACTCACTTTAGGTAATTATCTAGAATCGATCACATACTACTATTTGTATGACTCCTAAGTAAGAAAAGTAATGATTAACCCATGTCTTTGGGCACCTTTCTTTTCTTTATGCTTTTGCTTTAAGTCTTACACCTGTACTTTCTCAATATGTTTGTACACCTTTCGGCATTTTTCATCCTGGACACTAGCGCCCAGCCAAGATGCTAACGTCAAATGTCCCCATCCTCTCTGGGTGCCTTTGTCCTCTTTGTAATTTGGAAACACTTTCTAGGTCCTTTCTAGGCATTTGAGCATCTTTTCTTTTTGGTAGTCGGTATTTTCAGGGTTAATTACAAAATTGAAGCAAGAAAATCATATAAATATAAAGTTATATGATCCTAATAAGGGACCAAACACTAAACATCTACTATCTCTACTTATTGTTATATCCATCAAAGGTATTATAGCTCCATTTGAATCCATATAGCTCCATCACAAGGGATATAAGGATGGTTCATCTACATCACACTTCATAGGAGGGGATTCGATTGTTTCCATGCACATATTATTTGCATTCTACATTTAGTTAATTTCTTGCTACTTCATGTGTGACAAGCACAAGAACAACCTAGGGCATAATTTAGCACACATACACATAAATACATTGGGTCTAAGATGTATTGTAACAATCGGTGATAAGTCCATAATTTTGGAAACCAAGGACAATCCGACCCTTCACTTGCATCTTTTTTGGGCCCCAAAATATTTGCTAAGTACAAGGTGTGTGGGTGCACAAGACCTAGTTATATTTCCTTTATGCAAATGTGTTTATATTTTCTGCAAGTGTGATTTCCTTTATGCAAGTGTGCCTTTATATTCCTGCAAGTTTGATTTCCTTTATGCAAGTGTGTTTACATTTCTGCTAGTGTGCCTTTGAATTTCTTCATGTGTGATTTATTGTATGCAAGTTTGGATTGTGTTTAAAGGAGTTATTTTCCAGGATCTTCTTCTCTTAATGCATACAACCTTCAGATACTAACCTGGATTAACATTATTAATGAAGAGGATTAATAGGCTAGTGGGCTACACATAAGGAGAACCTCCTAGAGTGGTGCAAGGTAAGAATAATGTTTTCTATAAGGTTCTGTAGAATCAACGTGCCCATGGTCATACACGATTACCACGGTAAAGAGACCACCTTAATTCATATCAAAGCATGTGAGAAATCTTGGATGGGAAGCATATAAGTGTTATCACCTTCATTATGGGTGCATAACTTGTATTCCACCTTAAAAGTTTGTGTGTGCACATGGTATATTCATTCAGAGATGTGTCATCAAATAGGTAATTGGAAGGAGTTGGAAGCTAATCTCATTCAAGATTTCGATTATAGGAGTACCAAGCCATTAGTAGATAGGGCATTATAAGTAATCAAGTGCTTTACAATGGGAGATAGTGCTATGGTAGAGGATAGGCTAATGGAGTTATTAGGTGAGCCTTATTTGGAAACACGCCTCATTGAAGAAGAATAGGAAGTACAGCTTGAGTGCATGTGCATAGAAAAAGAAAAAGGAAATATGGTCTATGTATTAGATGGAGAGTAAATGAAAAGTTTAGATGTTAGCCATTCTGAAGGTACATGCAAAGTCATAGATAGCACTGATGAGTGAGCATGCACCTACCATGAGCCCTTGAAAACAAGTAAGGTTAACATTGGAATAGAGATAGAACCTAAAGAGGCTATCATTAGGGACTATTGGTTAGAAATAGAAGTTTCAAAGGTCATCGATCTGTTGCGTGAGTTCTAAGACTTTTTCCCTCATGGGTACCATGAACTCAAAGGCGTTCACCATTCCTTGGGGGAGATGAAGATCAAGTTTAAGGAAGGTGTGCACTTGATTCACAAGAGGCCTTATTAGATGAATCCAAATTTGTGCATATGGGTCAAGGAATAAATAGAAAGATGATAACATCTGGTATCATTAGGGCAGTGGAAGAATCAGAATGGATAAGCCCAATGGTCACCAATATCAAGAAGGATGGAAGGATAATAATCTGTGTTGACTATAGGGATCTGAATGCAGTATGTGTTATCGATACTTTTCCAACCCCCTTTACTGAAAAAAATTTTGAAGGAGGATATAGGTGCGAAGTATACTCTTTCATGAATGGGTTCTCAGGGTATCACCAAGTTAGGATTGCAAAAGAAGACCAAAGAAATACAACTTTCACCACTAAATGGGGAATTTTTTCCTACATGGTTATGCCTTTTTGATTAAAGAATGTTCTTGTTGTGTTCTTGCGCATCACGATACAAACATTTCAGGAATTCATCCATAAATTTCTTCAAGTTTACCTGTATGACTGGAGTATGTATGGATTGGTGAAAGACCATTGTGATAATTTGAGGCTAATGTTTGAGAGATGTCAAAAATTAAGGATATCCGTCAACATTAAGAAATGTGTCTTTGTTACTCCATTTGGAACCATGTTAGGACATATTATATGTAAAGAAGGCTTACTAGTGGATCTTGCGAAAGTTATAGTTATTTTCGGATTAGGGGAGCCTACTAGTCAAAGCGCGGTACACGCATTCCTTGGGCATACAAGGTATTATAGGAAATTCATAAATGGGTATGCTAAGATTGTCATGAACTTAGAGGAATTGTTAAAACACAAGAGTGGCTTTCATTGGGGGGAGGCACATCACAAGGCATTTGAAACTTTGAAGGATAGGCTTGTCACGATGCCCATACTATTTTCCTTCTTGGGATAAACCTTTCCATGTGCTTGTTGATTCCTCAGGGAAAACTATGGGAGCAGTACTAGCACAACCTGGTGAGGTAATTTTTGAACATCTCTTGTGCTTTACAAGTAGAAAGTATACACCAACATAACATAATTACATAACTACTGAGTACGAAGCATTATCTATGATCTACGTGTTGCATAAGTCTAGGTAGTATCATTTGGAAACACCATTTATATTCTACATGAAACACATGACATTGAAGTACTTAGTTAACAAGCCTGTGGTGCAAGGGTGCGTATGTCATTGGGTCCTATTTTTTAAATAATTTGAGTTCACAGTGGTGGTAAAACCAAGAAAAAGTAATTCAAGACATGACCACTTATAATTTATTAACTCAGGGGAAGATTCACAAAGCATTGAGGATACCACAACTGATGCGTAACTATTTAGGTTGTAGTATGCACCCTCAGAATTAGAAGATATTGCATTATTCTTTAAAATAGGTGTGGCACCAGAAGGGATGAGGGCTCTAGAGAGAAAGAAGTTAGCAATACGTGTCGAACCCTACATATTGATTAGTGGAGACTTGTATAAGTTAGGTCATGATGAGGTTCTACGCTAATGCATATTAGAACATGATCACATGGAAATTATGGAGGAAACACATGGTGGGATTCCAGGAGGACACTATGCAGGAAATACTACCACATGGAAGATCATACTAGAAAGGATTTGTTGGGAAACCATCTACCAAGATTGTATCAAATTTTGCAAGGCCTTTGACCATTGTCAAGTTCCTTGGCATATCTGGAAAAGAGAGATGAAATTCCCTTACGATCAATAGCCAGTGCTAAACCGTTTGAAAAATGGGAAATCAACTTTGTGGGGGCCAATTTTGCTAACCACGTGAAGGACTGGTTTGCAGTATATCATTACTTGCACTGATTACTTAACAAGTTGCAAAAAGGAAACACCTACGAAGGATTTCACCACAATAACAATTACTATATTTTTATGGGAGATCATAATCAATAGATATAATTATCCGTTAAGTTTAACAAGTGATAGAGGTACACACTTTCTCAATGAAACGATTAGGATTTTGTTGGCATGAATTTATGGTGGCCCATCACAAGACTACCCGTTATCACCCTCAAGCAAATGGAACTGCTGAGGCATTTAACAAAATACTAAGTCACACATTGACTAATATATGTGACATTGGAAGACAATATTGAGATGACAAGGTATCAGCCATGTTCTATGGGCATACATGAGACAACCTACAAGAGGTTGAACAAGGACACACTATTTCAATTAGTGTTTGGTGTCAGAGTCTATTTTTCCAGTTGAATTAATGTTACCATCACTACATATAGCGCATGTAGGAGGGTTGGATGATGAGAAAGTGCTTGAAGAAAGGATTGATAAGTTAATGCAGTTAGAAAAAAGGAGATCACTTGCTAGATGGAGTCAGAAGAAAGAAAAATCAAGACAAAAGGTAGGGCATGATTGTCATATCAAGAACAAAGAAGTTTGAGGCTGGGAAGATGGTGTTGTTGTATGATTCCAAGTATTTGTGCACCATCATGGGAAGTTGAAAGTCCATTGGTTGGGACCGTACATCAACATGTACATTCCTGATTTAGGCGCTTTCCAGTTACAAGCACTGGATGGGATGAGATTACTAGGTGATTTCAATGGGAGTAGGTTAAAGCCCTACTGTAAATAAGTCTTCTTAGTGTTTGTAATAAGGCAAGTATTTTCCAATTAGTCTAGAATTTCCTTTTACGCTTTTTATTTTCTTGTGTTTCCCTTTCTCATTGCTTGTTACTTTCTTTTTTTTTCATTTTGCACCTTTTATGCCATTGGTAACCACATTATTTTTTGAAGGTTGTGTATGGGCACAGAGGACCGCATGCATCTGTTTTAGTGTGGGGTGGAGTAATGCAAAGCAAAGTATAAGCCTGTAATAAAAGTTAAGTGGCCTAGTAGAAGGAAGTGCGTAAGGTTGAGAAAGTGCATTAGGAAATGAGTGGATGATAAATTATGGTGTAAAGAATGCTATAATAAAAACCATGTACAAAGGATTAAGAGCGTGTGCAACAACATGAGGTAGGAGAGGGAAAAAAATTAGGAAAAAGGATAGAAGAAGTGCCTTCGGTGCTATAGATGCGCACGTAAGAGTATTCGGTCACGTTGGATTTTTACGTGCTACAAAGGTTGTAAAGGATTTTCCGCAAAGGATGTGGCGACATGGGTAAGGGCACTTGAAGTCGTCTTGGTGGAAAAATATGCATTTATTGTTAAAGTATGGTTAGTAGGTGGCATAACATTTATTACTCAGAGGGAAGCACAAACTATAAATCCAAGGTCGGGATAAGTCATATTCTATCTTATTATTACAAAGTTGAAGCGCTCTTGCAAACTAGGACATCTAAGAGAGAAATTTGTGTGAAGGATAGGAGAATATAAGAAATTTGAGTGTGTGACTAGAGTAAATCTATGCAAACCAGAAGGAAGGAGTATACGAGCGCATGAGGAAAGGTTATTTGTGGTGCGCCGTCTTGTAGAAGATTTTCCCAGTTAGAGTTTGGTAGCTAGAGGAAAGGAGATAGAAGGATTTATTCTAGGAGTTGAGCTTTGGAGTTGAGTTCGGAGTGTACCAGAATACCAGAGCAGAGCAAGGAGCTCGTAGTTTATCCCAACAGAAAGCATGACAAGATTATCCTGATAGAAAGTAACCAGTTGGTCTGACCAACTAACACAAAGGGTAACTAGAAAATGGGATGCAAACCATTTACAATGACGAGGTGATGGTTGAATTGGAGAATTATATGTGGATTATTCACATACCTAAATGGAGTATGCCTTACTTTGGCAAGGAATGAGTGTCGCTTCTAAGGAAAATGACGTTGAGTGATTATAACCATCGCATGAGAACAACTACGAAGGAAATTTCATTTTTAGTTGGTTTTTCTAACTAACAAGATTGATGCTATATGGGATGCACAATTTATAGTCCATGAGTTCATAGGTCTGGATTTGTGAAGGCTGGATTAGTGCAACTAGATGAGTGACCTAACTTTGAAAAAAGGAGGCTATCAAGGGAGACTATAGCTGCATATGAATACAAGAAGGGTTGATGATACTTTAACATCGTAGAGATTCCAGACCCTATTATGAGGATGGTTATGTACTTGGTGACTAATCTCAACGATCAGGAATGATGGATGCAAGTGAACAAGGCATGGATAAATGTATACTAGAGGATGTTAGAGGGAACCATTTATAACTTGTCCACTTTCATCATAGATGAGATCATAAGTAGTGCGTAGGAGGTAGAAAAGATACTATTCAGTAACGTCCTCCTCACCAGTGTCTTTTTAGATATTGGAGTCTAGATGGGCTGGAATTTTTTTTGGGAGTATCCAGATGAGGGTCCCTCGCCCACAAATAGGTTTGAAAAGTACACTTGTGAAACCATGATTACCGCTCACAAGGCACGCCTGGAGAAGTGGTATAAGCGAATACATGACACATTCAATGTAGAGTGGAGGATCCCAGTGTAGTTACCCGGGTAAGTGCAGGAAGTTGATGGACAAATATAGGGTCATCCGTGGACATCATATTGCAAATAACAACATAATATCAACTTGTAGGGATTATTAGCAATACATACACTCAAAATTAGACAAAATTAGATTAATATGAATCGTATCATCTAGAATCTAGTTTCTAAAATACTAATTTTTGTAAAAAATGGACAAGATTAGCTATATTAAACACTTAAAATTCAATGACTTGGTATTTTTTTTTTTAAAAACGCCGATAAGATTATAGTCTGTTTGCCCACAATTTGGATGACCAAAAATTGATATATATTTTTTTCCTTTGGTGAGAATTAATATGCCACTATCTATCTTGGGATGGATTTTATTTTGTATTTTTTTGAGTAATATTTTATTTTTATGATTTTTTCCGTGAAAGTGGTATGAAAACATAAAGAAAACAGAGCACTTTCCGTTTGCCCGCCATAACTTCATCAAAACATATTGAAATCAAATAATTTTTTTTTTGAACATGTATATAATTTCACCGCGGTTGGGATGGTATAATTTTTATCGCATTCTGATAAGTGAAACAAATTTTGCAGTCTTAAACAGGAGACAATAAACATTCACAGGAAATAAGGCATGTCTTAAATGTATGTTGGACTATTAGTCAAAGGGAACCATCTATAAAATGATCACTTTCATCACAGATGAGATTCTAGCAACGCGCTTTAGGAAGATAAGATATTATCTGGTAACATCTTCCTAACTAGTTGTCCCCTCACGCAATTGGAGTACCATTTGGGCTAGACATTTTTTTTTTGGGAGTATCTAGCATGAGAATCACTTACGCGGAAGACTAAATTTGATGTTTTGATGTTTTTGATGTAAACCATGACGAGGATTCACATGTCACACTTAGAGAAGTGGTATAAAAAACTGCGTGATGCATTTAGGGTAGAGTGGAGGATCCCAGAGTAGTTTCTTGTGCTTATGGATGGAGAAGTAAAATTTGTAGTGTACCAACATTTTAGCATTGGAAGATTTACTTTGACAAATGGGACTAAGGGTCGATGGTGCAAGCTTACCTTCTCCTTCGCTGCGTAATAATTTCAAGCAAGGGGTCAATATATTCAAAGAATCCAAAATACTAAGGTTCGAACCTAGGTGAAGATGGAACAAGACCACAACGAGCTATACGCTAAAATATTGTGTATCCTAAAAAGTGCATGTACGTGGAGAAGTATGTCTCCCATGCAAGGTTCAAATGATGAAACCAATAATGTTACCAATTACTGGAAGAGATGCTAGAACAAGAATATACCTTTGACATAATGTAAAAGTTTGAGAAAGGTGCATATCTGGAGAATGATGTCTCCATTCTGGAAGACCCCATAGGAAGAAAGAAGGATGCACTTGAATGAAGAGAGAAAGAGAAGAGGGGTAGGAGAAGAAAGCACCAAGTATGTAGACTCACAAAATCGGTGGGCGTGCTTGAAGCAATTCACTAAACCTAACACTTACACATGGAGAAATAAGTCTCTTATTAAGGAAAAAACCCCATAAGAAGAGGAACTGGAGCATGAAGAGACATCTCATCCAATGACGAATCAACAAGGAAGACATCACCTATCCAAGATAAGGAAAAATAAGAATCTCCTGTCCTGGAATCCCTAGCAAGGAAGAAGAAGAAAGTGATAGATGAGGTAGACTCAGAAGAGATGGAGAGTCATAGATACTTACATTGGTGATAAGGATGATGATGACAAGCCTGAAGGAGATGAAGACCATCTGGTATATTATATTCATGATTATGAGGAAGAAGGAGATGAAGAGGAGTATAAAAAAGGAGATGAGGAAGAAGGATATGAAGAGGAGTATAAAAAAGGAGATGAGGAGAAGAATGATGAGGAAGAAGTTGAGGCTCAAGGAAAGGGGGTGAGAAAATAAGTAAGCACCAGGAAACAAAGAACCCCAAGCCTTACCAAGAAGGAATTAGAGAAATCCATGTGGAGAGAGAAGTGACTTGGCATCATGAAGAAGTTGGTGGAACAGGAGTTAGAAAGGAGCGTAGACAAAATCATAAAAGAGATAGAAAAAGAGAGCGTTGGGAAGGAGTATGAAAAGTATAGGTGGGGATCCCAAATTAGTAGTAAGCTTCCCAAAAGCTATGCAGATAGGTAGGAAATGTGCATAGTGGTGGCACAAGGGTAGGGGATGGGATACATTGAGGATCCTAGAAAGGTGTCTACGTGTGCATTTCCTGCAGAGCACTGTACCCACAGAGAAACTCCGAGTATTGTCATCATTTGATGAAGAAGGCGTGTACCCATGGACAAGAAAGATGTTATCTTAGGCATGTTGAGTCCCACGTAGATGAACCATAATTTGAGGTAAGTCAAAGAGAGCACTAATGAAGGTGTCAGAATGCCAAAGGGATAAATCTGTTGGTGAATGCTCAACAATTATTAGATGAATAGGTTTGTAATGAGATTAACAAAGTTTCAGTCAAAATTAAGGCCAGAATATTCGGGAGAAATGATAGAGTGAGATTTCATGGAGGAGTAATTGGAGAAGAAAAATAAGGAGCTCATAGACAAGAGAAAAGACCTAAATCAAGAGGAGCTAATCAACGCTCAGCTGAGGATGTGAGATGAAGGAAGAAAAATCTAAGCTGCATGAAGTATCTAAGAAGTTTGAGATGATTACAGATGCAATTTTCCTAAAGCACCCCAATTTAACACTTCCCAATAAGAAGTATGAGTCAACCCTGAGAATTTCTAGAGGATCTAAGTCAACATTCTCACAATGGAGAGGTGAACCACTTACTTTAGAATATGTAGAAGAAGCACGTATGTGCCACCTAGAAAGAATATACATGATGAAGGTTGTCAAAATTGTGGCTTGATACACCAAACTTCTAGTAGAGGTAAAGGCCACCACGCATAAGTCACTGAAACTTCCTATGAAAATTGCACCGAATAGGGATAGAGTGAAAAGTATCTTGGTTTCCACCCATGAGATGGAACTCAAGGAGTTACTAATAGAAAAATAATGAGGAATAGAGTGGAGAGAGACAAGATCTTGACCGAGGTGGAGAAAAAATCAGAAGAAATTAAGACCCTGCAAAGATTGATCAAAATCATGTTTGAAGGAACTCTACCCTCAGATCACGCACGTAGGATGGATGACTCTTGAAGAATTAGGGAAGCGGTTAGAGAGTATTGTTGAGACCATGAGTGTACCAAAGGTGAGGAGACTGATTTTTTTGGAGGTGAGATCCCTGGTGGGTGACCTCTATTAGTAGGCTGCAGAATGAGGTCGACGCCTAGGAGAAGTTAGAGGCAGAATTAGGGAAGGATTTTCCTCTCTTCCTCTAGCAATGAACAAGTCCCCCATTATTTCATTCTTTCTCCCAATTATCTTCAGTCCCTTATTCTTTCTTTCCAACCATTATAAGGATCTGACCATTCCTTATTCCTTGAAGAGTGTTTCCAAGAACGGAGAACAGGTGCATAGTGTGGGGTGATGTTGGGCCTCATAATATTAGATAATTATGAGAAGGCACACTGTGTGCAGTACGAGACCTAGTTGAAGAAGGGAACATGAGGTTTGAAGGCACATAGGGGAAGGGTTATAATAGGGGTTTAGTAGAATGACATGGCGCGTGCGCACAAGGCAGGATGAGGTATTGGACTTAGCCATATTAAACATCCCAGGAAACACATGAAGAAAAGTGTGATCCTTGTAGATAATGTGAAAGCCTGGCAGACTGTAGGATCAAAAAGGGAATATTCCATAGCATGCAGATGGAAGGTTTCAAAAGAACATCAATGTACACAAATTGGAGAGCTCATATCAAAGGAGACATGCTCCATTGAAGGACCACTTAGACAATTGGTAAACCGATCTGTTACCTCATAAGGCATGGTGCAGTGAAGGCAAGGAAAACTATATATTGAGGTGCGCAGATGGTACAAATGGAAAGAGATATGTGTGATGAGGAGACATAGATAAGAGAGCATGAAATACATGAGACATAGAGTCATCTTGAGAGAGAAGTAGGTATGCTGGAGAAGAGGAAAATCTCTACAGATATCTCCATAGATGATTCTATTGGTTGGGATTAGGAGAACATTTAGGAGTGATTGCACATTTAGAGGGATGGGTCTGCATTAATTGTTTGTAATGTGATGAACATAGTGTAGTTATGATGCATTACTTTTCTCTGCATTGTTATATGAAGGTTTGTTATGACTTTGAGGGATGTAATGTGGTTATTGAACATGTTAATATGAACATAAGGCTCTGTTATGAATCATATATGTGTTTCAGGAGTATACTAATTATGCATTTCCTTTCTGTATGAGCCATTTCCATATGTTGTTTTCTATTTCTCTTTTTTGGATATAATGAGATAACAACCCATCCTAGATTCTCAGAATGATGCATGGTTATTTTATATCCATGTTCTGCATTTGATTATATGTCATAAGATGATGCATTCTCACAAGACTCACATAAATGAGAGACTCGGCACCCGCGCGTGCCTCGAGTGAGTGCCCAACACCCACTAGGTGATAGACTGATGTGCATGGGATTATACTATTGGTCTAAGGGTATAAAAATGACTAAAATCTTTAGTTTTTAGGGTTTGATGCATTTTTTTGGGTTTTACAGGTGATTCATTCATTTCAAATTTACAGTGGCATTTGGCAAAGTTTAGTGACATACACGCGACAAAAGGTGAACAAGTGTGAAAATCTTGTGACACCTCAGAGGAGGTTTTATGAGTATCTACACAAACCAGAGCACTCAAAATAAAGAACAGGGTTCCCATGGGCACCCCTATCCCTCTCCAGGTGCCCCAGTCCGGTCAAATATACTAGATCTAAAAATTTTAGGGCTTTTGTGCAACGATCCTCCATTTCTGTTAAACTAGTCTCCATTGTGACATAGTCCAGCAACCTCTGCAAAGTAACTAAGGCTCTTCTAACCCTCTTTGCACATTGGAGTTTCATATTTTCATTGTTTAGTTGCTTCAGTATTATTTTAGTATTTTAGTATTCATTTCTTTACAGCAAACTTGCATTAGCTTAGGCTATTATATTACATTTTAACATAATCAACTACAATCTTGGCTCAAATTCCTCCTGAGAAACAAATTCAATCACTTGGCCAACCATAATCCTTCAACAACCTGAAAATTGTGAACCCATCCTTCTTTAATAGTTGTGTGCCCTATCATTTTCCTTATTGTCTCTCCTTGTTTGAATTTTCCTTTAATTAGGCCACTTCCTTCTAGATGTTTCATGGCTTATCGCTCAGATTTAGAATTGAATTGAGCTTCTTTAATGCTCCCACCTATCGCACCTCTTCTTGTGCCACATCTATCCGACCATTGACTCTTCAAACCCTTATCCTAGTAATCATCCCTCATTATATACTTTCTAAGATCTTTTGTTGTTTCTTCCAAGTCTTAATTTGGTCATAAACTTTTGTCCTTATGCTCCTTACCATGCCTTGTCTTCTTTTACCACATGTTCCTTCTTAAAAATCCCATGCGTTCCTTTTCTATTTTTGCTTCTGCTTTGGCTCACTCTTCCATGCATTATTCTTTCCTCTTCCCTCCTTGCATCTTCATTCTTGTGCACACCCATACTTAGCCAAAATTGTGTGGGATTGGACTGGACCTTGGATGATCCTACATCAAACACCTAAGGTAATTAGAATAAGTGAATGATAAAAACACCCTTCAAACTATCGAGGAAAATATTCTTGGTTCCTTCATCCTATGTACCTATTTCTAGACTTGGTGTTATTTCAGAATCTCTTCCAGTCCTTCGCCACCTCCTTGTGAATTCTCTGTGTTATCTTTGATACCCTAGTGAGAATTTTCCCATAATAACTTGACCTAATCCTCCAAATGGATTTATTTATTTGATAATTTTCAAGTCTCTGCTTGCCATTCTTCTTTCGTGCAAGTCCCTTATTTCCTTGAATTGCCCTCCTCCTCATAAAGCCTTCACAGATTTGTTTCTTCTCTTATGCCCACTTCATCTTTGGGCTTCCTTATCTTATGCCTTCCTTCTATGCGTACTTATCTCCTTATCTTCCTCTCTTCTTCTCCTACTTTCTTGTAGCCTTCTCTCCACGACTCTTCTTCTTTGTGTTTTTTTATCTATGAACTTTTTCTACTCCTATTTTCTCGTCGCTTCTTTTCTTGCACCTTCTCATTTCATGTCCCTTCTCTCTTTATAGGCTTCTATTGTACACTCTAATTTTTTAAATATTTTTCTTTTCTTTTCCTTTTTATGCCTTTCTATCATGACCTCTTTCCTCTACACATCTTCTAGTGATATATTCTCTCTCTCTTCCCTTGTTTGTGCACCTACTTACACACTTATGGGTTTACACCCACTACAGACCGTCAGATTCTCAGTCTTATCATCCTCCTTTTACCTTGTCTTCCCAAGGTTTCTCTCTTTCTTGCATATTCTTATTTTTTCACCCTACCTTGTACACTTCTTCTATGTATTTTTATTTCACCATAACCGATATATTTTTTGTTGGATTCTCTGCATCTTTTTCTTCTCCCTTAGTGCACTAAAATATTCATGCACTTTCTCCTCTTCCATTATTTTATTCTTTCTACACACATTCCTCTTATGGATTTGTGCTACTTTCCTTCTTTTTTCTAGGAATATTTATTCTACCATGTAAATCTCCCTTGACAACTTCCTCCTCACCTTCTACTTTGATATTGACTTGCATATCTTTCTCCTCTACTCCTCCTTCTGCACTCCTCTCCTTTCAAATTTTTTTTGTAGATTTCTCTTCATGATTCTCATCCTTTATCACCTTCAAGGAAACCTTTGCATCCCTTGGTAGTGTTCCTTCTCTACCATTGCACCATTATTCATCTACATGTTCTCTCTCTTGTACGCTCTATACACTGCACACCCCTGCAACCTCTTCCTCTAATGACTTATCCTGAATAGCCTTAGGTGAAACTCCTTCCATGCATAATTCTAGGTTTTTCTTATCCCCCTTTACTTAGTTTTCTACATGCTCTTCTTCCTTGGGACATTCACAGGACCATTCCTCTTTTGGTGTTATATTTTTCATGCAAACTCTAAAACCTCCTCTGCTAGGTGCTCTACGTTGGTTACTTTTAGGAAAACATATTATCTTCTCTCCTATGCTTCCTCTGCAATAGTTCTCCCATTACCATGTGCATCCTTATATTTTCTCTTCTCAAATATTTTTCTTGGGGTTTCTT
This sequence comes from Taxus chinensis, assembly GCA_019776745.2. Taxonomy (NCBI): domain Eukaryota; kingdom Viridiplantae; phylum Streptophyta; class Pinopsida; order Cupressales; family Taxaceae; genus Taxus; species Taxus chinensis. Next base: position 226,784,801 of record CM034147.1, on the reverse strand, counting down.
TATATGTAACCTTAACAGTGCACCCCACTTTTCCTTCCTATGTCACATCTTAATTTGTGAAATTATCTTGACACTCTGGTCCTCCTTTTGGGACTCTTTATTTTGTATTCTTTTCATTCTTATACTACTCATTCCTCTAGTCTACTCCTAGGAATCCACACACTTTTTTCCATTCTCTCTCGATGGAATCCAATTGTGACATCAGGTCACCTTCCATGTGCACATGTCCTTCAGTGACAATTTCTTCCTCACCTCCTCTGGCACAATACTCTTGTGTATTGTCATTTTCTCTTGGGTGACTTCTCTCTTCACCGTTTTCTCAAAACATCATCTCTCTCTCTATACACTTTATTCCATGCATCCTCTAGAGGTACTCCCATGCATGCTTTCACTCCACTCTTGCACTTTTCTTGTGAAATATTTGGTTGTGCCTATGTGTATACATTTTCTTCTCTTTTGTTCTCCACTAGTGCTCTCTTCATGTAATATTATCTACACTCTAGAATATTTTTAGAGTCTTTCCCCTCCATCTATTGGTTTTTCTGCACCACAAGACCCATCTCCTTTGGTAGTATTTCTCTGCATCCTTCAGTCTAGTCTTAACACCATGTAGTGCCTACATTACTTTCTCTAACATCTCCATGAATGATTCATCTAAATACTCCCTTCCTCTCAGTGGCATCCTTCCTTCTCATGCAATATCCTTACCTCCTATGGCCACTACACTCTGGAATCTCTCCTTACGTTCTCTACCCACCTTCTCCTCACAATGGAAAATAGAAATTTTACGCTAGCTATCTTATGTTCAGATATCTTCTAGCTATGTCACTCCCTTACTTTCCCAAAGGAAAGAATCAGCTCCGATACCACTTAATTGCGATGAAAAGGCCTCCACCAGGTACTCCCTGATTCTATCATTTCTAGAGTCCAATACAATAGATGGAAAAACTATTAGTTTTTTCCTTATATTTATTTGAAATTCCTATACAACATCTACTCTCAAAGAGCTTACAATCAATTACATGGAGCTTATAAGATTTGAGGTTAGACTATGTGCTTATAAGCACGTACTACATTCTTGGCTCAAAAACCTCCTCAATAAATTCATCCACTTGACCAAAAAAAACTCCTTTAATAACCCAAAATGGTAAACTCATCCTCCTATTATAGCTAAAAACCTTATCCGTTTCCCACCTCTCTCTCATTGTTTGAATTTTCCTGTAGGTGGGGTACTTGCTTCTAGACCCTTCCTAGCTTTCTACTTAGATTCAAATTTGAATAGAGATCATTTAATGCTCCTAAATACCACACCTTTTCATGTGCCATGTCGATCTTTTTGTTGTCTCTTATGAACCTTGTTCGAGTGAGTATCCCTCATTAGATATATGTGAGTAGTGACAATCTCAATAAAAGTTGAAAGATAACAAATAAACAATATACCTCTCTCCAACATTTTCCTTGCAAACCTTGAATAAGATTGTGGAAGTCTTCAAATTGTAGAATAATATATTTTAAAGGATTGTGGATGCTCTTGAATTGTTCTCCAAATGTGGAATTTACAAATGTTATGAGAAGACAAATAATAGGATGCAGATGGAACATTTGGTAGAACTTGGATGCAAATTGCACAAAGCTTCCAAAGATGATTTACAAAGGAATGGAATGATTTTTGTAGCTGAGGGTGAGGCCATGAATATTGGATCATAGTTTGGATGAGTTCCAATTTCATTATTATAATTTCATGAAATAACAAGAGGATTTGGTCTGTGTAGTTGTAGCTTTGCAAGGGTAATGATTTTTTTGATTTTATGTGGGAAGATGGTTGTACATGCAACTTTTTCCCACACCATTGTAGGGTTCTAGGAGTGGAGTGAAGTGGAGTGTGAGTAGATAAGTATGATTATTTAAATAAATAATTTAATTAGTTATAAATTGTGAGAGGATAATTAACCATTTAATTAAATAAACGTTTAAGAAAATTAGCTAAAGGGTGTTCAAAATTAATTTAATTAATTCTAAGGGCATAATAAAATAAAATAATAAATTCTAAAGGGTAGGAGTATGCATTTATAATTAATTTAATTAATTCTGAAAAGGTTATGATTTAAATGATAAAATTAATTTAATTATTTCTAAAGAGATGTATTAGACTAGGATAGAATTAATTTAATTAATTCTAATGGGATGGAAATAGGCTAGAAATCGGTATGTATTTTTAGGGTGTCTATATTTACCACTCTTTAAATTTTTATTACAAAGTAATAACATTTAAAGATAGTAGACACATACAGACTTAGTGAGTGGAAGGAAGTGAAGCATTTGGATGCTCCAATGAGTAGAATGGTAAGGGAATTCCCCCTCAAGTGGGTGTGTGATGCAAAAAAATGGTGGACAACCGCTTGATAGGAAGAAGAAAATTATGTTTAAGGAGAATGTGAGGGATTGTAGTATTAACATGAGTGTCATTTGGAGAGTGAAATTTAGAGTAATCTTATTTTTATAATGCAAAATAGAGTTGTCACCATGATTATGAAGAAATCAAGTTTTTTAGCTCATTATGTGCATAAATAAACACAAACAAAAACACAATAATAAAAAAATAAAAATGAAAAAAACCCAATAGACAACATAAAATTCTGCACCATGGCTATAAAGAAGGTAAGATGAAAACGCAATACATGTGATTGGTCCAAAAAGTAAGATCAATAATGCAACACAAATTTGAAAAGTAGACGATTAGTAATGCCCGTAATGCGTGCCAAAATGATGATGAAGCAATTACAAATTTACCCAAGCACTAAACTTATGAAAATTCATGAGAATAGGATGAGACTAAAGAGGAGAGTGATCCTACATACTCCTATTGACACTCTTGTTGGACACACAGTGAAAAGTGATTTGAGAGTTGAAAAGGATCATTTTGCCTAAGAAATAAACTTATGAATTGATTTTAAGGGAATGAGATCCAAAATTACCCCAAGCAAAGTTATATCATGAAGGAAACAATGTATCGTGATAGCCATAAGATTGGAATGATCACTATGGTAGTAGATAAAAGTTTTATTCTATCAGGTTTCGTTGAATTGTTGAATTTATGAAAATTTTGTACTTCTTAGGATTTTTTGTATGAATATGTGAATTTGTTGGATTTTTTTAAATTTTATGATTTTTTGAATTTTTGAATTTATATGTTTTTTTTGAAAATTTTGATGTAGAGGAGGGGAGTGGTGTGTTTGTTACACTTGATTTTCCCCAGTGAAGTGTTAATTTTCTTTATCAAGATGGAAAAAGTGGAGGAAAAATTCCCCTACAAACATGTGAGCATCACGAAAAACACCAGGAAAGTGAGTGAGAGAAGTGAGAAGAATCCGCGAAAGAAAATTCGTAAGTAATTATTAACCTTTAAATCTCATTGTGAAAAGAAGATGTTAAAAGTTAATTCAAAAATTCTTCTGAAATCATTCACTCAGAAGTGTTTTTTAAAAAATGTGTTGAAGTTCTCTGAAACTCTGAAGTCTGAAATTTCGGTCTTCAAATTTTGGAGGTTTCCTTTTTCTGAGATAGGGAGAAGTGACTACCAAATAAAAAAAATTGACTTCGAGGTTACGAACTACAAAAGCCTAAAATTTCAAAAATTCAAAGTTTTGGACTTTCAGGATTCAGAATTCTCCTTTGGAGTTTTCATAATTTCTGACTCGGAGTTCCAAAGTCTGAAACTCCGAAGTTCCAAAATTTTGAAACTTCTAACTTTCAGGGTTCGGAAGTCTATGTTGCCTTTTTGAGAAATTTATTTCCATAGTCATGAAATTTGAAACTCTAAAGTTATGAAATTTTAGAACTTCGGGTTCTTAGGTTTCAGAGTCTTCCATCATCTTTTCATAACTTGGTCTCTCAAGTTCCAAATTCTGAAACTCTGAAGTTGCAAAATTTTGAAACTTCAGAATTTTGGGATTTCAGACTTCTGGGTTTCTTTGGACATTTAATTCTAAGCTACCCCCCATGTGTCATCTTCTGGGCATTAATTTTGGGTTTTTCTATCTAAACTAAGGTTTTTATCTGTCATTTTCACCTAACTTTTTACTCTGACACTTTGATTTTCACCAATATTTTTGTACTTTTTAGGCGTCATTTTCAAGGTAATTTTGTTTTTGGGTTATTTCTTCTTGGTTTATGATCGTTTTGGGTTTTTCTTCCTTGTTTATTTTTTTGTTCTTCCTTTTCTTATTTGAAAATGGAACCCTCATTATCTGCCATTTTTCCTTTAAAATGTTGCCTAATTTACACAGCTACAAAATCCAATATGTGCAGGCATCCATTCTAGATTGCATGATAATTTCTTCTATATCTCCATAAGTATTTGATTTTCATTCCGTGCCTTTAGTGATTTTGTAGTTTACATATTACTTTTAGAGCTTCAAGTTTCAGAGTTTCAGAGGTCTGCCCTTTTCAGAGCTTCTTGATTTTCATAGTTTCAGAGTTTTGATTGTCAGAGTTTTAGAGGTCTTCCATTTTTGGGTTTTTGGAGGATTATACTTCGGAGCTATAAATTTTTTAGAGTTACAGTTTTCAGACTTTCAGACTTTGACATTTCAAAGCTTTTACAGTGTTTGTTACAAAATTTCCAAAGGCCATTCGGATTCTGAATTCTGAAGTTAATGTCAACCTTCTCGTTAAAAGGAAAAGAAAAGATGAATTATGCATTTCTAGGAGTCTCTCCTCACTCATGTCTTTCTTAAGACTTGGGAAATATTAGAGATACCAACCTTGCACAAGTATATTTTATAGTCTTCTAGGAAAGGTTAAAAGCTCATAACAAGAAATCTTCGATGCAGGCTATATATGACATTGGGATTTCTCTCGTTGTTGGTTTTTCTACATCTATGCATTGTCTAGAATTTATCTTGGTTGTATCAGCCCATTTTGACAAAGATTATAGAATGGTGATGAATGATGATAGAAAGGTCATAATTAGATTGGACTCCGACTTGTTTGAAGATATTTTTAAACTCCTAGTTGTTAAGGACTATGCCACAATTTCACCGGAAGCTGCAATTGAACATTGGGACAAGGAAACTGAATTGTGTGTGAAGGTCATGATGAAGAGATACTTGACTAAGAGTGTCACCAAGTTTCCTAAGAAAATATTTCAATTGTATTTAATCTAGGAAGTAAATGATCTCATTCTGTTGTAGAGTAGAGTTTCGGGTCTTACTTATACAAAGGAGTTTCAAGAGTGGTTGTTCCTGTATATATCCACTATTAAAAAGAATAAAGAATTCATACGATGGGGAGATCATATTAGTATCTCTATCTATTTTCAATTGAGTAAAGACTTGTCTTCAGAAAACTTTTACATGACTTATTTCTTGGTCTATGTTGCAGCTCCCATGGGGGAATTCAATGGATTAACTACCAAAGGTGTTAGAAGTGCATCACATATTTTTTATTTCTATCCTCAAATCATGACAGACGAGGAAATTAGACATTTTTGTAGAGTCAATGATGCCTTCTTCATTGTTCTCCTTTATCATTTTGACAAGAATTTGTATAATCGAAGGATTTCTGACGAGGCTTTCAATTAAGTACGAGAGTGGGGATCCATTTATCTTCAATTTCTAAAATTTACATACATAAGGATTCCTGATTTTGTATGTGCCCCAAGCAAGTTAACAAGGTTCCCTACTCATAAATGGGTTTTATTAAAGTCGGTTCGAATTTTTTTGGATTATCACAAAATCCAGAGCAAACAACATAAGGTGGGATTCTAGTTTTCCATTTCAATCGAAAGGTATACTTGTGCTAGTATTTATAAAGAAAAGAATGTGGATGTAGAGATTTTTGAATTTACCTTCCGAACCTTTCATCCCAGAACAAATTTTGACTATTAGGGTAAGTTCAGTGAAACGGGTCTATCCAATTCTCATGTGCCCCAACTAGAGGATATTTTGATTCACTGTCAGGATGAGGTTATTATCAGACAATGAGAATACAAAATATTGACTTTGGATGAGATTAGATAATTTGGTCTTGTAGAGATTCCAAAGGAGATGGAGGATGAAGAGGAATTGTTGGATCCAATATGCAAGGATAACAATCTTGTCAATCAACCATTGTCATGGATTGATTGGTATTAAGAGGAAAGTTTGAATACTAAGGAAAGGGCGGGGCTCATTTCACAAAGAACATATGATTGGCTGGCTACCTTGTGAATTTCACCCAAGGGGTTGGAAAAATCCATAAGAATAGAAGTCCAACAAACAATGAGTATTCCTACACTCACAAGAGGGAAAAGGTCTACCCAAAAGGCCAATATAATTCCTAAGAAGATTTCATTTTTTGTTGGAAGTTCCTCTCTTCCCAAGGATCCTACTTCCAAGGTTGTGTCCTATGTAATACCAATATGAGAAGTTGTCAAAGTTATTGATTCTCCAAATATATCATAAAATATACCACCCCCTCCTTCCCTGCTATTATCACTTTCTCCATCATTATCTTCTACTTCAACAATCATTTCTTCTTTTCCATCCCCATCCATGGCCTAATTATTTTCATCCCTTCATGTCCACTTGGTAGGATAAATTATTGGGTCTCCAGTTTCCACTTCACTTCCTCTATAGCTTTCATTTCCTTCCATTTTAGCTTCCAACCTCATTCTATCCACTCCTGAGGCTATTCTCACATCCACTCCATCCATCATTACCACCTCCAGTTCATTCTCAACTAATTTTATAGTTTTTATTGTCTTATCTAGTACTCCAGGTACTGAATCATTCATGTCACTTCCATCTACATCTGCTATACCAAAATGGCTATATCGCCAAACTCCAAAACAAAATAAGAAAGTACCTCTAGTAGAGGTAATAGATCTAAGTGTGTTGGAACCTACTCTGAGGAGACAAAAAAAATGGAAATAGATCATCTCCAATTTATCTGTGAACCAATAAAGAGAGAGAGTCATGGAAATTGGTACTCCTGTTGAGGGAAAGATGAAAGAGACTACCATGGCACTAGATTATCAAATCTCCAAATTTTCACTAGGGAACACAACACACGAAGGAGCTAAACAAGATGTCCAAATGGCTCTTGGGAATTTGCTAGACAAGTATGATAAGGATAAAGATTCCAAAGATGAACTGAAATAAAAGTTTGAATAGATCCATGTTTTGCTGAGGAAAGTAAAATAACTCACTCCGACCATTAATCCTTCAACTATAAATGCTCTACAAATTTCTTTCCCTTTGTACGATATCTCATACCATGAGATTGATAATATGCATCAGTAAGGAAGATTAGTGAATGCATGGATAGAACACATGCTTTAGGAAGATAATCCTTTGATTAAAGAAGTTGTTGAATTATATAATAATTTGCAAACCGAAAGGGCCTCCATTCGTAGGATGGATGAAGTCTTCTAAGAAGAAAACAATAATTTGAATCTGAATGTGACCGCATGGGACGAGATTAGAGATGAGGATCCAAATCTACTTATTCAACAAGAAGTAACTTATGATATTTCGAAGTTTTTCAAGTTTCAGAAGGCTATGGAATTTAAATCCCAGGTGTTACAAGATTTAATCAAGAATTTGGATGAAAAACGCATGGAAATAATGGATTGTTGTCGCCAAATCAATGCACCCTCCAAATGGCCAGGATGTGAATAGGACGTTCGGTGTGATTGGGACACATGGGATCAGCTCTCAAGCTATGGGACTTGGGATCGAGGTGAACCTCTGGAGAAGGCCGGCTTCCTCTTCCTAAACTAAGTGCTATACTACTCCTAGTGTAACAAAAATGATTATCTAATCCTATGCTAACATTTTCATGGGGTTTTAGGGAAAGAGATTTATAGAAATGAAACTATACTAGGGATGGTGATGCACCAAATAAAGGGTGTCTTCAGACTTAGGAAGGGTTAATTTGAAGAGGGTGTGTGCACCACAGGTCAAATTCACCTACTGCAACTTAGAGAGGGTACAAGATACCACAAACTAAGAGACATGCGTTCCCTTTGTTAAACTTTATCAGACCAAGAAATATACCAGTTTCCCAGTGAAGAAGGATGAACTCAAGAAGGGTGAACAGACACCACAACTCAACTGCATGCAATACTTCACCACTCGATAAGCACAGAACTGCAAGAACCTGCAATAGAACTTAAACTTGCATAGTGTACCTGCAAGTATGAGAAAGGCACAAAGAAGCACAGAAGGATGAAAGGACCGAGATTAGTCACAAAACACACAATTTTATTGCTTCAATAACATGCACAATGCATCATACATTCAGAAGAGGCAATAGTTTCCATTACAGTCTTGAAGAGGAGGCTTGAAAGTTCTCTCAACACACAAGAACAACTTGCAGAAGAGAGAGGATTCTTGAAAAGTATACACTTGCCTGAGATATCTAATTGTCCAACTTGTCTGAACTGTTGGAACCCTTTGAAATGAGCTTCCAACTTACATTTATAGAAGAATATGTGAGAAATAAGAGGAAAGGTCATAATTACATTCCTAAATTGAAGGCCCATGATGTATTTATTGCAGTTAGTTGAACCACTTGAGAAGGTTCCATCATGGGTCATTAATTGCCTGATGACCTAGTCTTCTCAATTAATTAAAAGAATATTTAAATAAAATATTTAAATAATAATAATAAATATTATTATTAAAATATTTAAATAAAAATATTAATTTAATTAACATAATGTTGGGACCCCCCCGTTGACCCGTTTGACTTGAAGAGGAGGGGGGTCTATGTGGATAGAGTCTGCACAAATCTCAACTCAGTGAGTTTCGAATCCTCTAACTCGGTGTTGCAATCGATTTTGAACCCCACACTATCTCTTTCCTTGCTTTGGTAATCGGGCTCTTTTGCATTGAGTCTTTCGAATGGTGAGCTATCAAACTCGATTCTTATGATTTTCCTCTGTTAACTTGAGGCCATTTATGCATTCCTCATTCAAACTTCATGAAACATCACCATGAGCTCACTGTGAAGTCACCGAGCTCTTCATCCAGCAAACGATCTTACATTTCCTGGGCTCAAACTCACTTGAATACCAAGCTTAACCCAATATTTCTAAAAAGAATGGTTTTACCACAATGCTCATGGTTCTTCCTTATCATATAACACTTGTAGTAAGAATGTTTTGGCTTTGCCATAATAAGCACAATTTGTACCCTCCAAATAATGAGAAAATGCCATTACCAATAAAGACCTAATGCTGCCATGATGATGACCCAGGCTCATGCCCATAACATGTTGATAGACACCCTTAAGACTGATTTTTGGCCAAAGAACCCTTTGGTATTTTGGTAGTGCATTCGGTAATCTCGGCTCCAATCAACAATTATGCCACTATTGGGATCTTAGTATGGCATAGGCAGCTGTGAGCTACACAATATACTCATTTTTCTAGAAACTAAAAAGATCCTTAAAAAAAAATACATTGAACAACTCGGGAAACTAGGAGAACCTTGGAAAAATGTATAGGTATCAATGATATGAGTTCTTCCTTAGTCGTGGATCAAAGCTAATAGAAATAAACTAGATAAAATTAGCTTGAAACTGCAGTATAATCGTCCATTGTAAAAAAACACAGTTTCTCTGAACCTGGTAAAAGAATACTTTTTATTGTCTGATTGGACGTACATAATGGAAGGGTATAAATATTGCCTATTGCCCACAGAGTTTCTCAAAGAGACCATTTACAAGTGACAAAGATGTGGCATACAAAACGGCCGACCAGGTATTTTCAAAGTTGACCTTCACATTCAATTCATTTCTAGGAGAAAAAATGCTGAGCAATATGAATCGTTTCATTCTGCACCGTTTTAAACCTTCATCTCCTGATTCAGGAAAATTTTATGAAGCCTTGAATAGCGTGACTCCAATCCATCGTACACGGCAGTGAATATTTGTTTCTTGCAGCTGCTATTCGATCTGAGTTTAGAATAAGGATAAGCCTACAAATTTGAGGATGCATTCGATGCTGAACAGATAACAACACAGTTGGAAAACCTGCTTGTTGGAAGCACTCAAAAGAAAGGCCTCTACTGTACTGCAACATGCTTGCTGCTTGTTCGTGGGAGTTTGTCTCGTGACCACCGATCTGGATGAGTTTTTAGCATTGCTTTCCTGTCAAACACTTCATACATGAGCCACGACTGAGCTATTAACGCATTGCCTTGGTTGGTTGATATACGAAGCCACTTTCTTTCCTCACAGTGGTGAACCGAGTGATTCTTCAGGCTAGATTCTGAAATGTTCTCCTTTTCCCATGCATTCGAACTGCAAGCGCTGACCCCCACTCGCCATGTTACTCGATATCATTTGACAAATATCTGCATAATGAGACGAGTGGCCTATAGCCTCCGCTGAAATCGGTATCACGTCACGTTTTTTCTTTTTGACCCACTCCAATTCACAACTGTCTTATTAATCCCCCTGGTGACTCACACAAAGACTCAGACCACTCCAAGCTGCACGAAATTCTGTTTACATGGCTTGTGCAGAAGTCTCATGATGGATAGCCATCATAATATTTCCGCCCTTAGCAGTTTGATCCGATTTCTCCCCTACGTGGAGTGAACAGCATGGTTTACTAACCCAAAATTTCCACTTGGCGGTGCTTGCCTTATTTTCCACGTTCATACCTCAGGGCGGGATTAACAGCTTGGACTGCCATCGTAATATTTCCACGCTTGGCATACTAGCTCCAAATCCTCACGTAACAGCTTGGACACATTAATCTATGGGCCCCGGCCTCAGCTTCGCCACGCAAACTTGGAAAGTTTGTTCCTTATCTCCACAATTCCCACCAGTGCGTGGGATTTTCAGCCATGCGCGGAAAATATCATTCTCTTGCCATGACACTATAATAATTGGCTATACGCAGCAGCTACAGGGTAGAGAAGTAAACTTTATCTCAGAAAATCAATCACCTCTAGAGAGAGTTAATTGCGACAGCTACCACAGGGCGATCCCAAGGAACCATTGGTGTTGGTCCTGATGTTCTAGTTGCATGCGACCACAGTCATTTTCAATTGTAAAATCTTGCCACTATAGTAGAAGAATGAGATAAATTTTTAGTTGAGTTGTCTCGCCTTTTCATTTTGGAAATTCTCTTCCATGGAAGAAGCTCGACCAAATCTTGAGGCAGCTATTGTCTCCGTCGAGTCATTAAAACTAAATTCATATTCCAACAAGGAAGCATCAATCTCTCCATGTTGAATTAAACCGGGTTGAACTCATCATTTCTCTGCCTCAATGAGCCAACTATCGAAACATCCTCTGCTCCTATCGAGACTCTTTTATGACAAGCCAAACTCGGTTACTCAACTTACATTTCCTACTCATGAACTCGTCTAAGGCTTGTGATCTAAGTTATGACCGAGTTAGGACAAGGCACGAACTCCTCTGATGACTCATCTCTTTATTCCCGATTTGACACTATTTTAGCTCGATCGAGCGAGATAAGCTTATCGAACTCCTTGATGGCTCGCATACCAAAAAAAATGAGCGATCTCACCTGATGACCAGAAGTGGGTCCCTGGGACCAATGTCATGATTTGATAGTAATAAGGCCCTATTTTTCCAAATTTTCCATGTGTGTAAAATTGGATAACACATATCTTAGAAGAGTTTGATAATATCGAATGCAAATTTTTCAATGAGAATATTAATGCCCTTACAGTAGATCAAATTAATTCAAATTTCAAATTTTTGATAAAGAAAGATGATGAGGTAACTAGGGATTCCAGTAGTGATTCAATTGACAGGTTGGTCTCATGTTAGTATTTCATAAGTCGACTGAAGAAAGTGGTAAGTAAAATCAAAAGGATTCTGGCTAAAGTGGCAAAAGAGATTGAAATAGTAGATGTAGTGAGTCATTACACATGTGGACTAGAAGAAGAGGAAGTACAAGGAATCATCAAATGTTTCATTGATTATAAGCATCAGATGACTATGTGGGAGAAAGAGTAGGAGAAATTGGTGGAAGGAAAAGAAGTTGGAGGACCAAGCTAAGCTAGGCGTCCATGAAATGACAGTTCAAAGCTTTGGATCAGTCCAGGTTGTAGGGTTGACTGAGTCAAACCTTTACAACTACTTTACTATTTTTGTGGGAGCATGTTCCCTGGAACTTCATTACATTCTATTTTTAGTAACTTGTTAGTTAAGGTTCAGCTATAATGGCTCAACCTAAAAACTTATAAATAGTTAAGTGCAAAAAGTTTAGAGATATAGATCATTGGGGAAGTTACTCTTCAAGCTTGGAAGAGTGCTTTGAATACTTTGGAGCCTTTCAATTATATTCAGAACAATATTTTTCTGTGAAATGTCTAATTTATTTTTCTAATAGTTGATCAATGTATGCTTTGTGAATCTGCAATTCCTTAGCAAAAGTGATTAATTAATCTTTATTTCAGGGTATCTTATTTCAATTTGTGAGAGAATGATGTGGTTAGCTTGAATATTAGTTGTGGAATTATTATATTCCTTATGTTATAAAATTATATTATCATTAATTTTCATAAAGAGAAAGGGATGTATGACATGTGTATATCATATATTGTCATGATTTATTGATTGTGCATTCGAACAAATTTGATCTATCTATTAGGTATGCTTGGGGTCCTATAAGGAAATGCATGATATTTTGTATGTGGTCATTATTTTCCCTATATAAATAACATAAGGTGAATTATATTTTGATGGTTTCTTTATCCTTTCTAATTTAACCCTTTCTAGTGTAAAGATCATAAAATTATCTAGTTATACTCTCTTGGTGTATCACCATATTTTCATTATTTGTTATTTCTAACTATGAACCCCAAGAATTAAGTATATTAGAGTCATTTTAAAGTGTGTTTATCCTTGCATATAGATCTTAAATTGGGTGCCCCAACTTCTAATGGAATCTAGACTTCTTTGGAGGTTCATCCCAGGGAAACAAGGTCCTGTCGACACTAACATTTTCCTCCGTAATTTCTATTTCATTAATGTATGTATTAGGAATATGATGTTGTTAAGTATAATTAGTAGTAGTGTCTGATAGAAGATAACGGCGCCATCAGTACGGTGCCGCTAATAATGTGGAGTACGGTAATAGTCAAAGTACAATAGGAATGTTGTAAAAAGTAAATATTTGTCGTAAGTGGTCCGGTAATGTTAAAATGTCAAAGTTTGGGTAATTAGAGAAGTAGGGTCTACATGATTAGGAATTAGAAATATTATATTGGTAATAAGGACAAGGAGTGAGGTCATAAATATTTTGTGTATTTTATTTGTAAAAAGTCTAAAAATGTGGAACCCATGTAAAATGATAAGGTTTATCTTATCTTAAAGGATAAGCTTACATGTATAGATAAGAGTTAAGGTATGAAATATGATTCGTCAGAGTGGATTTCTTATCCTATCTTAGAGATAAGATGGATAAGCCTGGAAGTTCTATAAATAGAGAGGCCAGCCCCCTCATTTAGCATAGAAGGAAGTAGTGAGAAATATTGTAGGAAGTGTGCGAAGGAAGCCATCAGTTTAAAGGTGTGTTGAAGAAGCCATTAAGAGGTGTAATTGTAAAGTTTCTCCCATAGTCTTGGTGAAAGGCAAGTGAAGTCAATAACACTTGAAGTACCTCATGGGTGAGATTGTAACAGTTTCATGTTAATATTATAATTTATTTTGATATTTCAGATTGTCATCATTCTGTCTTATCATAGTCGATGGTATTCTTGTGTTATGTTGTTGTTTTGTTTCCAGATTACATCCACCAAACTAAAGGCTATGCATTAGTAAATAATCATAGCATGAGGAGTTCCCGGTGAAGAATTATCATAGTGCCGAATTGGTGATGACATTTTGGTTCCGTTGCCGGGACCATTCCTCGTTGGTGGATTTTCTGGAGAGATATTCCCACTTAGTCAAAAATCAATTAGAGGGTAACCTTGTTTTTACTGTGCATAGTAGTTACCATGGTAAAGTCATTTTTGCCATGAATAGTAGTTACCATGGTAAAGTCATTTTTACTGGAATAGTATTTACCGTAATAAAGTCACTTTTTACCGTGAATAGTATTTACCGCAGTAACTTCACTTTTTACCGTGAATAGTGTTTACCACAATAAAGTCAGTTTTTACCGCAGTAAGTCAAGTTTTACCATAGTTTACCGTGGTCATTTCTATTTTACTGTAGAAAGGTGTAAAGTCACTTTCTAGTATAGTGATTCCAATTATTTGTACACATAAGTCTTGTTGATTGTACTTGTGAGTTGGTATTTCACGGTGGTTACTTTTGAAAATGGGAAAGATTCCTATTTTTTCAGCTCAATCTAATGAAGATGCTTCTTCTTTCATTCAAGAGTTTAAGCAATCTTGTATTTGTAATAGCCTTATAAGAAGAGAACAATGGACTGAATTTTTTCCTGCCTTTTTAGATGGTTCAACACTTAGGTGGTTTGAAACACTAGGTGATAATGTGAAAAATTCATGGGATTTATTAACTGAAAGTTTTCTTGAAGAATTTTGTGAACAACAGAAATATACAGTTCTCATGATCGAGATCAAAAAGCTATCCCAAGGAGAGAAGGAGAAGATAAGGGATTATCATGCTCGTGTTCTAGAGCTAAGGAGGAAGCTCGATGCCCAGATCAGGAAGGAAGGACTAGCGGATGGGTTGATGAATGGCATGGATAATCTCCTCTGTAAGCACTTCATTCTTGGGATGAAGCCAGAGATCAGACAACGAGTGAAGTATGACCGCCCAGCTACCATTGAACAAGCAAAGGAGATTGTAAGAAGGCAAGAAGAAAGCATGGAAGAGGAGCCCAAAGAAATTGTTGCTAAAGTAGAGCCTACACTAGCACCTTTGGTCTAGAATCCACAACCACTCCGGTGAGCACAAATATTTCTCCTAGTACATCTACTGAGTATGAAGATCTACTCAAAAAGATGGGTGTGTTAACTATTAATCTTCTTCAAGGAAAGGAATTTAGTTTTCAGGGAGGAGATAGAGGTCCAAAAAGAAATATTTCTGAAGTTGTTTGTTATGGTTGTTATAAAAAGGGTCATTATAAGTATAATTGTCCAGATAGAGCTTCTACATCTGGTAAAGGAGATAATGATAAAGGAAAATCACCTGTGAATTCTTTTGATGTAGTAGATAAGAGCAGAAATAATGAAGTAGATGTGTTTGTAACAAAAAGAAAGAAAGAAAAAGATAATCAAGATGGAAATGATCCTAAGAAGATGAAAGAAGAAACTAGTAAGAAACATAGGAGAAGAAAGTTGGGTGTGTAGGATTTTCTAATTTCACAGGGGCAAGGACCGTACTCCATCTTGGAAGATTTGTCCAAAAGGCCTGCAAATATTACATATGGTCAACTCTTGGCTATGTCTTCTGAGAAGAGGCGGGAGTTGCGAGGTGGACTCAATGCTCGAAGAAGGAAGGAGGTTGAGGTCCCTGTTTTAGAGGCAGAGGCAGATCCCTATGCTCCACAAACTGAGGTATTATGTAATGGTATTTCAATTCATGATGTCTTAGTTGATGGAGGTGCTGCAGTTAATGTAATGACCGAGTCTGTAATGAATATGTTGGGTTTAAAAATTGATCGCCCTTCAACACTTATGTTAAGGTCATTAAATAAAGGAAAAACTAAACCAAAAGGTGTAGTTTTAAATGTGGCAATATCTGTTATGGGTGTGGTATGTGTGGTAGACTTTCAGGTGATGAAAAATGGTACTGTTATGTACCCAATTTTGCTGGGAAGACCATGGCTAAGGAGAGTTCATGCAAGAAACTACTGGAATGAAGGTTTCATGACACTTGGATGTGGTAGAGAGAGGGTGAAGATAAATGTGATCCCTCGACATCATAAAGCAGAACCTGTGGATTCAAGTGATGAAACTGATGATTGGACATCCTCTGATTACTCTAGTACCAGTGAAGTGGACACTGAAGATGAAGAAAGCGAGGTGGATGTTTCAGTCATGGATATCCTTCCAGTCACGCCATCTCATGACCCCATAAAATTATCTGAAGAAGTTGATGATTGTCTCCAACAAATAAAGATTGGTGATGCTGTGATGGAGAGTGAGAAGGAATCCTACCTCCAGCTCTTTCGAAGGTACATACACCTATTCACTTTTGATTACAAGGAACTCCATCAAGTAAGTTGGGTAAAACATTCTATTGAGCTGGTAGATGGTGCTAAGCCCATAAAGGAAATGCCATATAGAATGAATCCTAATTTTTCCAAGACTGTAAAAGAAGAAATAGATAAGTTGCTTGATGCAGGATTCATATTTGCTGTGGAGAATTCAGAATGGGTTTCTCCCGTTGTGATCTCAATAAAAAAGAATGGGAAGCTACCCATTTGTGTTGATTATAGGAAGCTCAATAAGGCAACAAAGAAGGATCATTACCCTCTTCCATTTTCAGATCAGTTCTTGGACGAAGTAGCTGGCCAGGAGTGCTATAGTTTTGTTGATGGATATAGCGGCTACAACCAAGTTCATATAGCAGAGAAAGATCAGCTGAAGACCACGTTCACCACTCCTTGGGGAATGAGTTATGCATTTTGGGTTGTGTAATGCTCCAGCAACATTCCAGCGTTTGATGAATAGGGTGTTTGAACCCTACATTGCGACCTTCATCAGAGTATTTCTGGATGATTTTTGAATCTATGGGAGCAAGTTGGACCACCTGCACCAAATGGAGACAGCATTTCAAAGGTTAGATGAAGCACAAGCCTCACTAAACCCTACAAAGTGTGTCTTTGGATGTTCTAAAGGTGTTTTGTTAGGGCATGTTGTATCCAGAGATGGTATTTGTACTAATCCTAATAAAGTTTCAAAAATCAAAGATTTACCATTTCCTCTTAATAGAAGTAAGTTGAGATCATTTTTAGGCCATGTGGGTTACTATAGAAGGTTCATCAAGAATTTCTCAAAGATTGCACAGCCACTAACCCTGTTCTTGAAGAAGGATGTTACTTATGAACCAGGAAATAAGGCACATGAAGCTTTTGGACAACTAAAGGAAGCCCTGGTGTCTTCACCTGTTTTGAAGAATCCATATTGGAGCAAGCCATTCATTGTGTACACTGATGCCTCAGATACAGCACTAGGAAGTACTTTGAGCCAAAAGGATGAAAATGGGAATGAACATCCAATTTACTTTGGGAGCAGACAAATGAGTAGTGCTGAGGTAAATTATACTGTAACTGAAAAAGAGGCTCTGGCTATCATTTTTGCTGTAAAGAATTTTAGAAATTACTTGCTAGGGCAAAAATTTCTAGTTGTAACAGATCATCAGACTCTAAAATATATTGTAAATAAGCCTAACCCATCAGGGAGGATAGCAAGATGGATAATTTTGCTACAAGAATTTGAATTTGATATTATAGATAGGCCAGGAAAGAAGCATGTCAATGCAGATGCACTCTCTCGAGCCTATGATGGTTTAGGATCATCTTGTGATGATGATGATTTCCCCGATGCAGCCTTGTTATCCCTTGACACAATATCTAGTGAATACATAGATATTTGGAATTATCTGAATGAATTCAAGTTTCATGATGGTGCCAATGCAAAGACTAGGAGAAAGATTACTCAAGCCAGTCGTCCATATTTTATTCTGCATGGAGTATTATTTCGAATAGGACCTGATGGACAGTACAAGAGGGCAGTTGGACGTGATCAAGGGAAGGAACTGCTAGAATAATTCCACAATGGTACATGTGGAGGCCACTTCTCTGGACAACTTATAGCAAGAAGGATCTTGGATGCAGGTTATCACTGGCCCACTCTTTTTAAAGATTGTTATAATTATTGTAAGACATGTGATATTTGTCAAACACATGGTAGCCGTAAGACTTCATCAGCTCCATTATGTCCTATTCTTCCCCTTGGTCCCTTTGAAAAGTGGGGAATAGACATTTTAGGTCCACTTCCAACTACATCACACCAAAATAAGTATATTGTAGTTGCCACAGATTATTTAACCAAGTGCGTTGAAGCTAGGCCATTGAAAACAACTTCCATGGATGAAGTGGCAAGGTTCATGTATGAATGCATTGTCACCAGATTTGGTTGCCCATTAGAAATTGTAACAGATCAAGGAAGCCACTTCATTAATGAGGTGGTAGAAGCCCTAGTCAATAAGTTTTCTATTAAGCACAGGAAGGCAACAACATACAAGCCAAGCACAAATGGACAGGTGGAATGAACAAATTTTGTGTTGTGTCAAATTCTAGCAAAAGATGCAGCCTTGCAGGTACATAAATGGGATAAAAGGATTCATGCAGCATTGTGGGCATATAGGGCAACATCAAAGTCAACAACAGGATACTCCCCATTTCAGTTGGCCTATGGCATTGATCCAGTTCTTCCTATTGAGTTTGATATTCCCACTGTGAGAGTTATGAAAAATGAAAGGATGGATGAAAGTGATTCAGTAAAAGAAAGGTTGGTACATCTTCATTTGTTGGAGGAAATGAGAGAAATAGCAAAGGATACAAGCCATAAGAAGAAAATGAAGCAGAAGGAATACTTTGATCAAAAGATCTGGTGGTCTCTATTTCATGTGAATGACTTGGTTCTAGTATATGATTCCAGATACAAAAAAAGAAGACAGAGAAAATTTCTTCCAAAATGGATGGGGCCCTACAAAATAGCAGATGTGCATGAAAATGGTACGTACCGACTGGAGGAATTGGATGGCACTCCCATTACGAAATGGGTCAACCACGACAAGTTGAAGATTTTCCAAGCACTAGAATAGTCTACTCCGAGGACGGAGTAGAAGCTAGGAAGGGGGAAGATGTCGACACTAAAATTTTCCTCCGTAATTTCTATTTCATTAATGTATGTATTAGGAATATGATGTTGTTAAGTATAATTAGTAGTAGCGTCTGATAGAAGATAACGGCACCGTCAGTACGGTGTTGCCAATAATGTGGAGTACGGTAACATTCAAAGTACAATAGGAATGTTGTAAAAAGTAAATATTTGTCGTAAGTGGTTTGGTAATGTTAAAATGTCAAAGTTTGGGTAATTAGAGAAGTAGGGTCCACATGATTAGGAATTAGAAATATTATATTGGTAATAAGGACAAGGAGTGAGGTCATAAATATTTTGTGTATTTTATTTGTAAAAAGTCTAAAAATGTGGAACCCATGTAAAATGATAAGGTTTATCTTATCTTAAAGGATAAGCTTACATGTATAGATAAGAGTTAAGGTATGAAATATGATTCGTCAGAGTGGATTTCTTATCCTATCTTAGAGATAAGATGGATAATCCTGGAATTTCTATAAATAGAGAGGCCAATCCCCTCATTTAGCATAGAAGGAAGTAGTGAGAAATATTGTAGGAAGTGTGCGAAGGAAGCCATCAGTTTAAAGGTGTGTTGAAGAAGCCATTAAGAGGTGTAATTGTAAAGTTTCTCCCATAGTCTTGGTGAAAGGCAAGTGAAGTCAATAACACTTGAAGTACCTCATGGGTGAGATTGTAACAGTTTCATGTTAATATTATAATTTATTTTGATATTTCAGATTTGTCATCATTCTGTCTTATCATAGTCGATGGTATTCTTGTGTTATGTTGTTGTTTTGTTTCCAGATTACATCCACCAAACTAAAGGCTGTGCATTAGTAAATAATCATAGCACGAGGAGTTCCCGGTGAAGAATTATCATAGTACCGGATTGGTGATGATAGTCCCACACCTTGGGGATGTTCCAATGTTGCAAGATATCTTTAAGAAATTTAACGAGTGTATGATCCACGTGACAATAGTTTTTGGCACACCCGATGGGACAAAGAGAGATGGTACTTCTCTTCATATTTGTATAAATTATATGGAGACTCCATATCTCTTAATTTTTTATCTCAGTGTGTTAACATATGCAAATAATTCAGATGTGAGCTTCTTCAAAGTAAGGAAATTATCAGCATATCAAACAATCCATGTCTCCTCCAAGGAGGAGGAGAAGAGGCATATCAACATCACCTATTGCAGCATCACCTCTTAGGGGTAATTCAAATTCTCCTTACATAAGGTTTCCTCCACCTAGAAATAATCAACCTCTCACTGCTATGGCAAGGAACCAAGTTTTTCCCCCTTTCAATGCAAACAGTCCTCTTTTGTTGGCTCAATGTGACCCTATACCTGTTATAACACTCAAAAGTTTACCTTTCTACATAAGGGAAACTCACATCACTCTAGTGGAACATATTCTTGATGTAGCCAACATCTGTGCAACACATAATATTATGGAGGGAAAATGTTGTGGTTAGACTTCTTGCTACCTCTTTCAAGGGAAAACCACTTCAATGGTTTCGAGGGTTAATTGTTGGTACTATAACCACTTGGGATGAGTTAGGAGAAAATATTTGTAAATAGTTTGAAGACACTAGAGATCACCTATAACTTTTGGAACAACTCACTACCATAAAGAGAGCTCCCCAATAATACATGATTGATTTCAATTTCTGATTTTGTTGGACTTGGAATATGATTCCAACACTCATAAAACCTTCTCCAAACAACACATTCCTGTACTATTTGTGGGCCCTGAATAATAATGTAGTAGTAATGATCCATTCCATGGGAGGTACTATATTACTTGATGCCTACAAAGTTACCATAAGGGCTGAGAATTCCTTGATTCAGGCTGGGAAGATAGCTCCATGACCGCCAATGTCATTGTCTCTAGATCTTACAAATACTGAGCCTACCATTACTCCTATTCCAATGGCCTCCAAGCAACCAACTCAGTCTACCCCTACCTCTTCAAATGACCTATTTGAATTCAAGTTGTTGTTCCAAACTTTTGGGAATGACCTTGTTGCACTCAAAAGTTAACAAGGTCAATACAATCATCCATATCAGCCACAAAATCAGTAGTATCAAGCTAATTTTCCTCCCTTTCAAGGAAATAAATAGCCTCAAAACCAAATTGCAGGACAAATTGTGAATGTTAGGCCACTAAATTTTGGGAATTCTCTCATTTCTGGTTCTTCTAGAGCCATAGTAAATTTCCAGAATAATCTAGTTCAAGACTACAAATGGTGTTAGCCTTGTTCTCAACCCCACAATCAAAACCATTTCCCCAATTGAGTTCTTAGCCAAGCCCTTATGGTTCAAATTGTATCAGCCCCTATAGAGCCAAGTGAAAATTCATCCATGTAAGAAATAGTAAGCCAATCGCAAGAACCCAAAGAAACCACTTTGCTAAATTGGCAAGCAGAAGATTTATGTGGGTTGAATACAGATTCCTCATCAGTGGCAAAAAAAACTCGTTTTGAAAAGAGAGAAATGGAAGTTCAACCTTCCAAATTTGATCAAGCATCCACTTCACAACCTCAGCCACAAGCGACGGTTGATAAGGATGTGGGAAAGAAACCGCCAGAATCACATGCTAGTCTAGCTTCAAGGAAAGAAGGTTCTTCAGGCATCACGGTACCCAACAATAATTTTCCAAAGGAGGATCCCAATTCCCAAAGTAGTGTTAGAAAATTAGGAGAAAATCCCTTTAGTATTGTGGTGAAAATGAAGAAGACCAACTTGAGTGTAACTATGTGGGACACACTCTCGATTCCTTCTTAGAGAAATTTGCAGCAAGAGGCTTTGAATAGATTTGGTACAACTAATGGATCATTGGGTCATAGAGCAGCAATCACAACAAGTTTGTGCCAACCGAAATGGAAAATTATTCCTAAGTCAAAAAACAACCACCATTCTCTATTTCCTTAATCATTGGTGATCATTTAGTACATAACTGCATGATTGATTTTGGTGTTAATAGCTTTGTCATGCCCAAGAAAATTATAGCTATGTTAGGAATCCAATATACACTGATTACAAAGGGAGTTGTTCAGTTGGATGGCACAACCATTCAAACTATTGGCATCATCAAAGGACTTCAACTTACCATCCATGCATGCCTAAGTTTTTGGTTCACCCAAGACATGTCAATCATTTATCTCCCTCCTCTCTTTGTTATCTACCTATCATGAGATTTTACCGCCAAAATGGGAGGTTATCTATTAACTGATTGATCACATATGATTTTCAGGACTCGATACAAGACCAAGGTAACTATTATCCAAATATCTCTCCTAGTGATTTGGATAACTTGCATACATATTCTGGCTCTAAGTTATTCATTGCAATATTGTGTGTGCTTACGATCACTTGGCACATTCCTATGGTCCTAGTTTCCTTGCGCACCCCTTTCCTCCCTCTCCTTCCACTTCTCCCTTGTGCCCACCTTTCATGCATTCACCTTCTTCCTAATTAGTCTCTTCCCTTCCCGTTCACCCCGTACTTGCTTCTATCAGCTATGTCCCTGGCCCTCGCGCATGCCACACTTATTACTTTGTAATACTTATGCCTTGACCATGCGTTCTATGCTCACCAGTTTGCCTCATTTCCCCATGCGCATAGTGCATGCCCCATCTATGCCTTCCTCTATTTTCTCCTTGTGCACCCTTCCCTCACACCCCTCTATATCAGGTCATCTTTTGACATGTTTTAAGTGTGCCACGCGCAACCAATCAAAGCGTGCCAATAGGGATGCCAAATCCTTGCAAAAAATCAGTGAGTGACACATGGCAGAAACATGACAAATATTTACACAGTTGGCCATCATTTCAGCCAATCCACACATGCCACATGTTTTTCATGTGCCGACAACTCTGACATCTTCTAAAATCTGTATATTTTTGCTACAGAGCTTAGATCAACACATGCCTGGAATTTTCAGAAAGATGCTGACATCAATTACAGTGCTAGAAATTCAAATTCAAATTCTTGGTGGATTTGGTAGGTGAGAAATGGGAAAATGTCTTTCTGAGCATTGATGAGTAGATCTGATTGCTCTAACCACCAATTTGATATGATCCACCCTCCTTTCTTCTTCAACATGTCAAAGAGGCATGGGGAAGTGTATTTCATAGATCTCCAGGAGGATTTGTAGGCATTGAATGCTTCTTGTTGGTGGTTGTGTTTCAAATTTAGGTTTTCCCTCCTTCTTCCCTTCTTCCTCCATGGATTCATCTATAAATGTAAGAGCAAGGCTCATTTGTTATGTTGGACACTCTGGATCCTTATGCATTTTGCTAAGGACTTCATATTTTATGTATTTTGAGTTGCAAACCTCTATGTTTGGCTCTTACATGTGGATATCAGCCTCCTTCATCATTGTAACAGCTCTGTGCATTTCTGGA
The DNA here is from genome assembly GCA_019776745.2 of Taxus chinensis. Classification (NCBI taxonomy): domain Eukaryota; kingdom Viridiplantae; phylum Streptophyta; class Pinopsida; order Cupressales; family Taxaceae; genus Taxus; species Taxus chinensis. Next base: position 226,761,574 of record CM034147.1, on the reverse strand, counting down.
AGTAATAGAAGCATCATTTTGTGACTATTCTCTGTCCTAATGTGTTTGCATTCCTTCTTCTTTCCTTTTCTTTTGCATTGTGTGTTGGTTATGCTATTTCAGGTCCCTTGCAGTTCCATATTTAGTTGTGTTCCATGAGAACAATCTGGTGAATATGTGTTTTGACTTTCTACTCATGCCTAGCCTCCTTTCATGCATTTCCCTTCATTCTCACTCAGAATAGATAGTGTTCATCCCTCTTTTCTGGTGCTATCACCTTTTTAGTGTAGTTTCCTTTCATGTTATCCTTCTATCCCTGGTCCCTTGGCATCATTATCTTAGTTTTCCCTTCCAACACTAGGAGTAGCAGTAGTAGTAGAAATAGATAGAAGAACCAACCTTCTCCGGAGATCCGTCCCAAGCTTGCAAGGTCCCACAACTTGGGGATGGTTCCATTGTGGTCTCAAACACCTCGTCCCTTCTGAGATCTGAGACATGGGTACATGTTTGAGAAACCAAAAGTTTCTGGCATGCTCGGTGGGACCAGCATTGAAAGCTCAAATTTCATATCTCTAAGTTCTGGTGTGTGGACTTAGTGTTTCAGCCTTTGGAGGCTCATTTCAAACACATCTGGTGACTCCCAATATTTTAAGATCTCTGTTTTAGCAGTCATGAGTGCCTTTTATGAGAAGAGTGCACATAAGAAGAAGTGCAGCAGCTGAATATTCTTTTGAATACCTCCATCTATCCTTACGAAGAGTTCATTCCAGAAAGCCCACGCGCACATCTCCATCTCCAGCACGCCATGCCCATTCAACTCCTCCTCAAAATAGACAACTTACGCACCCTGCAATGGCACATTAGCAACCTCCTTCATTAAGAAACTTCACAAATTTTTCTAGAGGGAGTCCCTTGTTCCTAGCTGTACAACATGATATGCCAAATGATGCACTCAAGAGTATTCCATACTTTACTGGTGAGAATCAAGTCACCCCTCAAGAGCATATCCAGGATATAGTGAATGTGTGTTCACTCTATCTGATCACACATGATGATGTAGCAGTTAAGCCGATTGCATCCTCTTTCAAAGGTAAAGCACTTCAATGGTACCGAGGCTTGAGACTTGGATCTATCACCACCTGGGATGAACTGGGAACAACTCTTTGTAAATTACTTTGAAGATAAGTCAAATCACTTGTCTTTGATGGAGCACCTGACAATAATAAGAAAGTAACCTAATGAGCAGATAACTTATTTCAACATCAGATTTCAAAAAAATTGGGACAGAATCCCTTTTGTGGTAAGACCTATAGTCCAACATGCTTTCCTATATTATTTGAAGGCACTCAACAACGAAATTTCAGTTATAATCCAATCTATGAGAGGTATGGATTTTCCAGCTGCTTATAGTATTGTAGTAAGGGAAGAAAATAGTCTTATTCAGGTGGGAAAGTTTTCTCCTAGACTACCTATGCCCTTGTTTCCACAAATGTCACAACCACCCCAGCCTTTTGTGGCCCCTATTCCTATTCCTCAGAAAATCATGCAACTAATTGCCTCAGCATCCTACTCTCAATCGCAACAAAAGGAAGATGAAGAATTGAATGCCTTGATTAGAAATTTATCAAACAAGGTCATATCACTAGAAAAGCAACATGTGCAAGCCTATAGAGGAAATTCCAATCACGTGCATGGCCAAAGCAATCAGCCTTAGAAGAATAAATATGGAAATCAAAGATACATGCCCAACCAACAGAATGATAGATGACAGCCTAATGCACATATGCCCTTGCAAGTTGTTCCTCCCACACCTTCTCTTCTAGCACCAAGTGTGAGTCGGGCGCTTGTTCCAATTTAGAACAATTTGGCCCAGGAGTCAGAATGGTTCTTCCCATGCAACATGCCTCATAGTCAATATCATTGTGCCAATGTTGTGCATGCCCAATCCTTCGTGATCCAAAATTCTTCAGTTTGTGAACCTTCAACAAGTGTCCCTAAAGAAGATAACCTAGAAAGACCAGAAGCTCCTCCAGAGAAAAAATTTATGTTCTTTGGTGCATATGACTTTTGTACAATCAATCAAGCTATAGAAGATACAAACAGACTGCATGCCCAAGTTGTGGACAACACAAGATACAAGAAAACAATGATAGAGTCAGGGGCATAGGTCACAATCCCAACAACACAAATAGATTCTCAGAAGAAAGATGCAGAAAAGACCTCTTGCAGTAAAGTTTCTCAAATCCCTATGCATGAGGCCCACCGTAAAGTTAATTCTAAAGCAGTGCATGCCCCTCCTTTGGTAGATCAAGCCTCTGCTCTAGCTAAAGTTAAGGCTTCCGTGCCTAAATAGTCAAGAAGGGATGTTGTTCCCTAAATGCACAAGATGGGGGGACTCCCATTTAGCATTATTGACCAGATGAAGAGAACAAACATAAATGTCACAATGTGGGATGCCCTGACCATTCCATCTCAGTAGGATCTGTTGCATGAATCTCTAGCGCAACAACCACACACTGATCCAGCTATGCAAAAGCCACACGCCTTTATCAACATCTGCTAAGAAGAGGAGAAACAACTAAGTAAAGTTGTTAAAACCCCACCCTTCTATATGTCCTTGATTATAGGAAAACACCTATTACATAATTGCATGATTGACTCAAGCGCTAGTACTTCTGTTATGCCCTAAGAAAATAGCCGATGTCTAGGGTCTAAAATATATCCCTTTTTCTAAAGGAGTCCTGCAACTTGATGGCTCAATTTTCACAACCTTAGAAGTTATCAAGAATCTTGAGTTAACCCTTCATGCATTTCCAAGCCTAACAAATACTCAAGATGTGTTAATCATTGCCCTACCTCCTTTGTTTTCCCTATGCCTATCAAGAGAATTTAAAGCTAAAGTGGGTGGTTACTTATATTTTGATTGGTCTCATATGTTACTCAAGACAAGGTATGGTACCTGATTTACCATACAAGTTGAGCCTATATTTTCCTATCATGTAGAGTCATATGTCCCATCCTCTCTCCAAGCCAACTGTTGGATCCAAGAAGAACAAGCTTCAGTTCCTGAAGAGCATTCTCTTCCACCCTATGTTCCAGACCTAGTGCTTGATGAATGAGTGGAAAGACACCATAAGTTCGATCCCTATGCTGAAGAACTAGAATCCTATGAAACTGGGCTTGGTACTTATTGCATTCTAGAAGAAGACACTATGCTTCCATGCATGCTCAAGAAAGACAAAGTTCAACCTGGTCTATGGAAGTTGTACTTTGATGGATTCCAAAGCAGAAACAATGTGGGAGTAGGATTGGTTCTCATTTCCCCTAAGGATGAGAAATTATTCTTCACGCACAGGTTGTAGTTTGCATGCTCTAATAATGTGGCTAGAGTATGAAGTGTTGGTGCATGGCTTGCTCATTACTGAGAAGAAGAAAATTAAGGCATTGCAGATCTTTGGGGACACAGAATTGATCATCCACCAAGTTACCAACAAGTACCAGACAAAGAATAAGCTTCTCAAAGCTTATAAATATAGATTTTGGGACCTCCTTGAGAGCTTTAATGATTTTAATCTGCAAGTGGTTCCGTGTAGAATGAACAATGAAGCTAACCAGATGGCCACGGTCTAGGTTCACAATTCTCTCCTGCATAGGGACTTTGTCAAAGGAAACACTCAGCACATTAAGATGGTGATCAAACCATCCATTCCAGAAAATAACACTAGCTAGAAAGTGTTTGACAGTGACACTTAGATTGTACAGTTTATCCAGAATGAAGCTGAATTCTCATCAAGTATGCAAGCCGACTTGCATGAAAGCTATGGTGACCAAGTGATATAGCTGAAGACAAATAAGTTTCCTAAAGGGCTGGTCACCTTAGAGAAAATGTTTAGCCCTGATGATGAGTTCAAGGGTGAAGAAGGATACATGTGCGCTGCACAAGAAGACTGCTCTTCAGTTATTATTGAGTGTGGGAAAGAGTTGCTACTCAACAGGACTTGTGCGCATGAAGAAAGACATGCCTTCATCTCTCTCTGTCAAAAATACAGTGATATCTTCTCATGGGAGTATGAAGACCTCAAAGGTTTTGATCCAAGTGTTTCTCAACACTCCATTGACCTTGATCTTTGTATCAAGCCTGTTAGAAAAAAGTAGTGGCTAGTCAATCCAAAGATAGAGCCCCTCATGAGGAAGGAATTATCCAAACTCATTGAGGAAAAAATTATTTTTCCTATCAAATACTCTACCTGGGTCACAAATCTGGTTCCAGTACGCAAGAAGAATGGTGAAATTAGACTTTGTGTTGATTTCAGAGATTTGAATAAGGCATCTCTAAAGGATCATTATCCTTTACCTTCAATGGAGTAGATTCTGCAGACTGTGGCTGGTGCACAAATATTCTCCATGCTAGATGGGTATTCAGGTTTCAACCAGATCCTGGTCAAGGAAGAGGATCAATTCAAAACAACATTTACAACCAAGTGGGGAACATATGCATATCAGAAAATTCCCTTTGGTCTGTCAAATATGGGGGCCACATTTCAGTGCTATGGATGTTTCCTTCAAAGGATACATTAATGAGTTCATCTTGGTTTACCTTGATGATATAATTGTCTTCTCAAAGTAGAGCACGGATCACATGGCACACCTGGAAAAGGTCTTTGAGAGATGTAGAGAATTTGGGGTGTCTCTTAACCCCAAGAAGTGCAATTTTGTGGTGGCGCAAGGTAAGCTCTTGGGCCATGTGGTTTCAAAGGATGGCATCACAATTGATCCTGAGTGTGTTTTAGCCATCCTAGCTCTTTCCCTACCGGTGCACAAAAAGGCCCTACAGTCCTTCCTTGGAAAGATCAATTTTGTTAGGTGTTTTATCCCTAACTTTGTGGGACTGGTTTGGCCCATCACCTTGATGCTCAAGAAGGACATAGCCTTCAGATGGACAACAAAAGGAAGAGAAAGCTTCAAAAAGATCAAGCAAGAGATTGCTTATGCGCCAACACTTAACAATCCAGATTATTCAAAGGATTTCATCCTTTATGCCTATGGTGCTGATGTGAGTTGGTTGTTGTCCTAACACAAGAAAATGGACAAGGGATGGAACAACCAGTAGCCTTCTTCAGCTAGACACTGAAGGATTATGAACTAAAATATAGTCACATAGAGAAGTAGGTCTTCGCCATCATGTGCATGCTCAAGAAATTCAAGAGTATGCTCACCACCAATCATATCAGGGTGTTAGTCTCCCACTCTTCTATCAGAGACTTCATCATGGGAGTAGAAATCAGTGAGAAAATAGCACATGATGGGTGACCAAAATCATGGAATATGATGTGACTATCAAGGCCACAAAATTGGTAAGAGGTAGTGCACTCTGTAGGTAGATTGTTGAGGATGTGCAGAGTGAACCTGAAGCTTCATTATTTCATGATGAAGAACTTCTGCATGTAGAACTTGAATAATAGAGTCAGGTGCACATGACTGGATGAAGGACATGATCACATTCCTTTCCAAGGGTGCATACCCTCCTATTTTAAATAAAGCAAAGAGAAGACATCTGAGGTTACAATTTGTCCCTTATGTGTTGATTAATGGAATTATCTTCAAAAGGAATCTTGATGACATGTTGTTAAGATGTATCAACGGTGCACAGACTAAAAAAGTGTTAGCAGAATTTCATGATGGATTCTCTAGTGGACACTTCTCTACCAAAACTACAACAATGAAAATCATAATGGCAAGTATCTTTTGGCCTACCTGATTGTAGATGCACACATGTGGGTCACAAAATGCAAGGAATGCACTTTCTTTGTAGGAAAGAAAATATTGGCAGCGCTTCCCCTCCGACCAATCCAAGCGGATCAGCCTTTTGCATAATGGGGTCTCGACTTCATAGGCATGATCAACCTGCCTTCAAGCACTAGACATAAATGGGTGTTGAAAACTACAGATTACTTCCCCAGATGGACAGAGGTTTTCGTGCTTAAGGAATCAACTGAGTTAGTTATTATTGAATTTCTAGAAGGTATAGTCACAAGGTTTGGAGTTCCTCAAACCATTATCTCTAATAATGCAAAGGCCTTCCTTGGTACTAAAATCACTGGTTGGGCTCTAAGTCTGGGAATTTACCTGAAGAATTCTTCCAACTATTACCCTCAGGGAAATGGTCTGGTAGAATCAAAAAACAAGAACCTGATCAAAATCATGAAGTGCACAATGAACATTATCCAAAGACAGTGGCATATAGAGGTCTTGCACACGCTCTGGGAAGATAGAATCACAGTAAAAAAGGTAATATGAAATTCACCTTACAATCTTGTCTATGGCAAGGAATCTACCCTTCCTTTTACACTAGAAATGAATTCATTAGCGCTTGCCTAACAACTAGAATTTGAAGGCATGGACCAAAGAGAAATCAGAATGGCAGAGTTGGTTAATCTTGAAGAACTCAAGAACTCTACCATGATCAAGCTAGAACAACATCAACAAGCAACAAAGAAATGGTTTGACAGAAAGGCTAGGCCTCAAGATTTCAAAGTTGGGGACTTGGTTCTAAAATGGGATGCTAACAGAGCTAAACCAAGGTGCCATTCAAAGTTTGATGCACTTTGGAGTGGCCCATACATCATCAGTTCCTACAAAGAAGCTAACTCTTTTGAGTTAACTCATCTTGATGGAGGTGCGCTGAAAATCCCAGTAAACAGGATCTATCTCAAACCATTCCATTAATTTTGTTGCATCATGTTGTATATATTAGAGTAGTTTCAATTCCTCTAAGTGCACTCCGTGCACATTATTTTTTTTACATAGTTATTTCCTCTCACGTGCTTCCTGCATGCTCTTTTGTTGCTTCCAGAATACAGATCTTCTTTTAGTAGTTGCAAGATTTAGAATAGAGTCAAGAAATGATATTCAAGTGACTACAAGGGAAATTTCATGATTTCATAAGTAGAATCCATGCGCAATAGATGCTTCAGGCTACTGATCTCCTTCATCTAGCAAGTAGATGGCCCTGAAAGTCACCAAAACTATTATCCAAATATCTCTCCTAGAGATTTGGGTAACTTGCATACACATTCTGACTCTAATTTATTCATTGCAATATTACACGTTTTTAAGATCACTTGGCACATTCTTTTGGTCATAGTTTCCCTATGCACCACTTTCCTCCCTCTCCTTCCACTTCTCCCTTGTGCCCACCTTTCATGCATTCACCTTCTTCCTAATTAGTCTCTTCCCTTCCCGTGTCTCACCATACTTGTTTATAATCAACTAAGTCCCTAACCCTCGCATGCACCACATCCATTACTCTGTAATAGTTTTTCCTTGACCATGCATTCTTTGCTCACTAGTTTTCCTCATTTCCCTATGTGCATCACATGTGCCCCCTCTGTGTCATCCTCTTTATTCTCCATGCACCCTTTCCTCATGCCCCTCTATGTTAGGTCATATTTTAACATGTTTGAAGCATGTCGTGCGCAACTAGTAAAAGCATGCCAATAGGGTGCCAAATCCTTACAACAATTCAATGAGAGATACGTGGTAGAAATGACAAATATTTACATAGTTGGCCATCATTTCAGCCAATTTGCACATATGCCATGTGTTTTCACCCTTATGCAATGATGACTTAGGACATCTTCTTACAACCATATCTTCTCCTACAGAGCTCAGATTGGTGCACACCTAGAATTTTCATAGAGATGATGACATCATCTACACTGCCATAAATTCAAATTCAAATTTTGGAGGATCTGGCAGGTGAGAAATGGTAAAATGTCTTTTTGAACATTGATGAGCATATCTGATTGCTCCAACCACCCGATTTGATATGATCCACCCTCCTTTCTTCTTCAACAGGTCAAACAGGCATGGGGAAGCATATTTCATGTGTATCTCCAGGTGGAATTGTAGGCATTGAACGCTTCTTTTTGGTGGTTGTGTTTCAAATTTGGGGTTTCCCTCCTTCTTTCCTTCTTCATCCATGGATTCATCTATAAATGTAAGAGTAAGGATCATTTGTTATGTTGGACACTCTGGATCCTTATAGCATTTTACTAAGGACTTCATATTTTGCTGTATTTTGAGTTGTAGACCTCTATGCATTAGTGGCTCTTGAACATGTGGATATCGGATCCTTCATCATTGTAACAGCTCTATACATTTCTGGAAGTAATAGAATGGTATCATTTTTTGACTATTATCTATCCTAACGTGTTTGCATTCCTTCTTCTTGTCCTTTTATTTTGTGTTGTGTTTTGGTTGTGCTATTTTAGGTCCCTTACAGTTCCATATTTAGTTATGTTCCATGAGAACGATCTGGTGAATACGTGTTTCACTATGCTACTCATGCCTAGCCTCCTTTCACACACTTCCCTTCATTACCACTCATAACAGATAGTGTTCATCCCTATTTTCTAGTGATATCATCATGTAGTTTCCTTTCATGTTTCCTTCTATAATTTGTCCCTTGACATCATTAGCTTATTTTTCCCTTCCAGCACTAGGCGTAGCAGTAGCATTAGAGATAGATAGAGGAACCAACCTTCTCCAGAGATCCATCCCAAGCTCACAAGTTGCACAACTTGGGGATGGTTCCATTGTGAGTACTCCAACTAACCTGTGGAAAATTCTTGTATGGATCCAAGATGTGGGAGGACATTTTCTTGAAACCAGACAGTAAAGGAGGATAAGGAAAATAGGGAGAGGGTTCCAGGTAATTATGTATAGCACTTGCGAATTCTAGTCCTATAAACATGTAACCAGAGTACCATCACATTCAACAAGAAGAGAAACAAGTTGTTGTAAGCAAAAACCAACCACTCTTGTGGAACAAATCCCTGATACTCAAAGTTAGATTAAGTATGTGGATTCCATCAAATACACATCCCTATGTTTCTTGGTGTTTCAAGATTACAGAAGCTTGCATAGTTGTTGTTGCAAGAAATAGGAAGTAGAAGAACACATTACATCCAGGAGGATAGGAAGAACCATAACTTCTTACTTGTAGTAGTAGGAGAACAAAAGATAACTCTTTGAATGGAGGAGCCATCCCAATATATAGCCTTACAAAGTGTCTCTTCATTTCGCCTAAGTGAATTTTCATATTCATACTGCTTGTGGCCTTTCATATTCCCACATGAGATAAATACTTCTCATCCTTCTGGTTGTAGTTTAGTGATACTAATAATTGTTCCAATGCAAAATTAATAAGTTCACTTAAGTGAATAATATGAAATAGGAAAAAAGTACATTCCCAATGAAGAATTAGATTGTAGAGAGAGAAGGAAGAAGGTATAAGTGATCAATCCAAAGATGAAGAAGATTTTGATCAAAGAGCTTAATTTCGATGGATTATGTGGAATGTGTTATAAACCTGAAAAATGGAAAGTATTAAGGTTATTCTTACTATCTAAGTCTAGCTAGGATACATAGGAATAAAAATTGAAGGTTGCAAATGATGCTCCAATGTTTGTTAGATCCATTACACGACTTATCATGAATAGATATCCCAAAGATAGGGAAAGGTACACCCTTCTATCAAAATTTTGGTTGGCGAATGTGTAGTCCTTGATAATGTACAACTCAGTCATGGAAAGTCTTATCGACTGTGACTGTATGTACCCAAAATTGTAGGGTACTGCACTACCAGAAAGAGGTTACGACATAACCCCAATGATGATACAGGTCTCCTCGCAAGGTGTTCGGGATCCAGAAAAGCTCGCTAAGTATACGTTTGCATCCCGTGTGCCTCATCCAGCCTCCGTGTGATTTGTTCTTCCCTATGCCCTCTTTTTTCCTTACATTTTGGTCTTAAGTGACGAGACTACCTCCCATTTCCTGGGTGACAAGGTCAGGACGACGGTCCTGTAACCACCACCCAGGACAGGGCGGCGGTCCTATACGCATTTTCCATAATGTTCCGATGATTTCGTCAAACGTAAAATTTTAATTTCTATCCTACTTTCTTCAGCTACTTTGGCTTTGCATTTATGTTTTGACCGCCTTGTAATAGTGTTTTCACTTTGTTTAATGGTAAAGGAGTTCCATTCAGGAGTTACCTTTTAGTGAATGCATTTTCTATAAATAGCCAACTTGTTTTCAAACAAATGGCCCCTCTCCTTCTCTGTTTAATCATTTAGTCTGTTTGAAGTTTCTTGCTTAGTAGTTCCAATAGTTTCATGTTTTGCATCCATTGTCACCCTTCCTTTGCTGTTTAGAGGTCATTTGATCTTCTTGTTTCAATCTTGCTTCATTGTTGTTCCATGCAAACCGTTTAGAATAAGGTAGTTTTATTCTTAGAATTGGAATCCATTTAGAGTTGCAGGTTTTGTCTTGGTCACAAAAGATAGTTTCTAGAACTCTCGGCGTATTTGTGTTGTATTCCCGCAATAAATCCCGCTAGGAATTTCATAGTCAAGCTCTGTTCACTTGCACAATCCCTCTCTTACTTACATTGTATTTGGTCTATATCCAAAGATGCCATTGTTCAAGTACCTTCTTCTATCGACGCTATCATATACACACTTTTCTGGGATTCACGAGAACACGAAGGAACGAGGAGATCACACTAAGGGGAAAAAGTCACACACAACTGGATTTACCATTGTTCTGTAAAATCCAGGTTTGAGCTATCAAAGTTCTAGTTACAACGTATCAAATAGAGTAGTAAATTATTTCATTTTGGTTAAAGTTCACTTTTAATATTGCCAGGGAAGCTATGGGGAATGATATTTTCTGAGAAGCTATGATTCATTCCTCACTTCTGAGGTAGGATTGATATTTTTTCAATTAAACTAGTTGGTTATTTAGATATTTAGGATAAATTCACACCTACACAGGTAAATAGCTACACCAGGGATATTTTGTTTGTTTTAATTATGTTACTAGATTAATTGTCCATTTTATGAAAATATTAGAATAGTTGCTCTTTTAATTTCGTTAAAATACTTCATCGAAAATACAAAAATAATAGAATACATGCATAGTGTAGATACATCTTTCATAATTAGTTTATTAGTTTTAGTTAAAGTTGAATCATCTTTGCATGACAATCAAGGGACCTAGAGATCCCAGAGAATACATATTTGAACCGATAGTGCCTCAACCAAATCTCCCCACAACACTAGCTGATATAGATCAAGACCTTAGGATGCAGGTCTCTCGAGCAACAGTAAACCTATGAGCAATTAATGAACAACTAAGAGAGTTAAGTCTTGAAGATGACAAGGCATACACATTTTGGTCAAATCATCCTAACTATAGACTGCCTTGATAGGGTATCCACACGACTGTACAAGGACTCAAAAGAGAACAAATATTTGGTTGCGATCCTCTAGTTCCACAACCCAGCGCAAAGGGACCTCCTCATCAACATAGACAATAGCTTACGCATTTAAGTTTCTAGAACACCTGTAAGGTATTCTGAGAAAATTACACAACTCCTAGTTCTAAATATAGAGGCTGAAAAATCTGTATGATTATTGGATAGTCGAGAGGAGAGATTAACTCTTCATATGACCATATGGAGGTCTACCACAACCACGAACTTACGGTTGTGATCCACAGGTCCCACAACCCAACAGGGCCTATTGATCAAACAAACATTGACGTTGGTTTACGACACACTAGTTTATTCAGGTCCTCACCGCTCCCACCAGACATCATTACACAATTCTCCTTGTTAAATGTAGCATCCCATTAAGCTAAGGATTTCTGGACTAGACTAGAGAATCGTCCATAAAACCCTAGAGAATCTCACTACACCTCCCATCACCATCTTTCATGACCTTATCTGGAAATATACACAAAGCACCTACAAGTCACTTTCCACGTATCCAACAGCTAATAGATAGGATCTCGATAGAGCTCAACATTGATTGAAGCCTCTGAGAAGCTATTATATCCAAACGATCCATTACACCAATTCAGGTTAGGAGAGCCTTTTATCCAAAATAAGCCCCTTGCTTATTTTTTGGTTAACTCCCTTCACTGCTTCCTCCCTTGTGTCCCAGTCAGAATTTTTTTATCTGTCAAGCACTCAAAACATTCTAGAAATGGTTTCATTGGATAAAGAATCTTCTCATCTTTCCAGAATGGTAAATTTTTCCTTCTAACTCCTTGTATTTTTCAAGTTATGGCTTGGCAGAGTTTTGGAGGGAAATTTTCCCATGAGAGGCCCGCGACCAATCAAAAGGTGCCACGTGGCATCGGAATGGCGGAGGGCGGAGGCAACTTAGAATTTTTTTATCAAGAATAGGTGGGGCACACAAAGAAAATATTTGGCCCACATGCCCACCAGCCAATAGAAGGAGGCCACACATCCTCGGTGTCGTCAGAGTTCGGCTCGGCAGAGAGAAATCAGAAAAATTTCCAAGGTTGGCGCAAAGGAAAATTTGGAAGCGAAATCCCGCCACTGAATCACAGTCTGCCACATGTCTTAGGGGTGTTAGGAGGCAGAGGGGTGGAAGAAAATTTTCCTTTTCACCAAAATAAGGAAAATTATGGAACGAAGGCCCAACCGCGATGGCCTGCACCAATCAATAGTTGCCACGTGTCCATGTGGTCAGTAAAAACCTTAAGACAAGCCTACGGAGGAGAAAGAGGTTGTTCAGGCCCATGCCAATGCCAAGGTGCCATGTGTCCCATACGAGGAAATGGTCAGACTCAAAGAAAAATTTGGAAGCACACCCCCAATGTTAAATTAGAACTTGTCACATGTCATTAGAGCTTTGGGTAATGGAGATTTTTCGGGAAATTTTCCCAAAGTCAAAAAAGAGGGAAAATTTTGAATTTTCAGGCCGCCAATTCAAACTTGCCTTAGTTTTGCCCTAAATCTTCAGAAGGGCATAAATTTTGATCTAGAGCTCAAATTTTCACGTTCTCGGTGTCATTAGAAAGCAGGTGAAATCCTCTACACAGTGGAGGGATAAATTTTGTGTTTTTAGTGGGGTTTGGAGAGAGAAAATAAAAAATGCCTTTGTCTTATGGAGATGAATAGAACTGACATTTCAACCACCATTTTTAATGAAGTATGGCTTGCATTCTCTTCTAGCATGGTCAAAAACAATGGAGAATGAACTCTTGAGGGTACCCATGCCATTTTAATGCAATTTGGTCAATGTTTGAAGGTTACTTTCATGTTTTCTCGCGTTTCTCCTTCCTAAGCTCAAATTTTCACCATTAAAAGCTAGATCTGGCACATTTTATAAGGGTTGGACATTTTTATGTTTTGTAGACTCCTTCTTTCACCCTAGAAAGTGATTTTGTGGAATTTTAGACCTCTTTCAAGATTGTAACATGTTTTCTACCTCTTTGTTGTTGTAATGCATGTATTTTTTACATTAGAAAGGACAACACAAGTTCTGTGAATGAGTTTTTGTCCTCTACTTGTGTTGTTTGCTTCATTTCTAACCTTTCATTACATTTCATCAGTTTGTGCATGATGTTTTGTTGCATTTCTATGATTTGTGTCAATTTTCAGAAGTAAATGTTCACCACTCCTTCGGTGTATCACCTTGTTAGTATTAGTTTTATTCTTTTGCATTCTCTATCTCTGTCCCCTTAGAATTTAGAGTAGGATTTATAGTTTAAACATATAGAATTTTAAAGCATACATCTAATCAGAGGATTTGAGGAACCAACCTCTAATCTAGAGATTCTTTTCCCATTTTTACAAGTCCCACACTTGGGGAAAAGATTTAATGTGTGCAATCAAATTGGATGTCCAAATATCAAACTAGAAATATGATAAACATCTTGGGGTGCTGTGATCTACACTAATAGTTTTGGCATGCCCAGTGGGACCTTAGAGGTCTTCATCTTCATTGTAACAAAGTTGATGTGCATTTGTTGCAAGTTTCATGCTTGAAAATAGCCTTGATATGCACATTTGGCAGCTCCAAAGAGGAAGAATCAACTAATTTCAGCAGTGATAGTCTTAAGATTCATGACAAGAATCAACACAAGATCAAAAGCCAGAGAAGAAGGGTTGTCTAAGTATCTGTAGCTATCTCCTCGAAGAGGAAAAGAGGAAGGAGGATTCAGAGGTCTCCATATCCACCAAATAGGATTCTATTAACTCCTCCACCTTCTAGACCTTTCACTCAATCAAAAAGGGTTCTCAGGCCAATCAGAATGGCACAACCCAACCATTATGTCAATTTCACTTGCAACAACCCACTTGCTTTCAATGCACAAAATCCAGTTCCAGTTATAGCATTGAAGATAATTCCATTCTTCACTGGAGAAAATTAGACCACTTCTGGTGATCATGTTAAATACATTGCTAATGTTTGTGTAATCCATGAGATTGTTGAGATGTAAATTACTGTCAAATTGATGACATCTTCATTCAAAGGAAAAACATTGCAATGGTTTAGAAGCCTCAGGGTTGGTTCTATCCAAAATTGGAACCAATTATGCATAGCTCTCCATGAGTGGTTTACAGAGAAGGGAGATAACTTGTCTCTATTAGAAAAACTGACTACCATCAAGAGAGCTCCCAATGAGTAGCTGTCAGACTTCAACTTCATATTTCAAAGGACTTGGGATAGAATTCCAGTGGCAGTAAGGCCAACAGCTGAAGGTGCTTTTCTATACTATCTTAAAGCTTTGAATTATGATATTTCTATGTTAATTCAGTCCATGGGAGGTACAACTATACCTACAGCTTATAGTATTTCCATTAGAGCTGAGAATTATTTAATTCAAGCTGGTAAACTAGCTCCTAGGCCTCCTATACCGTTATACCCAAATTTGGAAAATCTAAGCACTAGTCAAACACCTACTATAGCTCTTATTCCCACTCCTAGAAATCAAAGCTCAAATGAAACTTCTACTTCATCCCCTAGTGCTTTAAATGAACTCCAAGAAGTCATGAAACAATTACAAAGTATAGGCAACCATATTAGCCTAATAGGCAACCATATCAGCCCTATAATCCCAATGTTGCATCTACCTCTAAAGCTTTAGTGCCAATGTAGAATAATGTAGCACAAGAGTATGATTGGTTCTTCCCATGAAATGAACCTCAAAACCAATCTATGTGCTTCAATGGTGCCTTTAACTAAGCCTTTATGGTGACAACAATTAGCGTAGAGGGTGAGGTGAGCCAGGAAACAAACCAACAAAATGTAGTTCCAAATGAGACTACACTAGTGAATTGGTAGGCTGAGGATTTTTGTGGTATGAATCAAGTAATGTCTCAGGGTGTAGTAGCCAATACAAGGTCAAAAAAGAGGAATATTGGAAAAGGTCATTCATTGGCTCCAAGTGATCCATAACCTTCCATCACTCTACAAAGTGTTGGCAAGAAAAATGTAGTTCCAAACATACAAGGACAGTCCAAGCCACCTTCTAGACCAATTCAAATGCTAGCTGTTGTTGTCCATAGCTGCAAGAAAAGAATGTGCATACCAAGGGGCAACAAAGAGATGTTTCATCCCCATTCAGTATCATTGATCAGATAAAGAAGACAAATGTGAATATATTGATGTGGGAGTCATTATCCATCCCAAGCCAAAGGGATCTACTACAAGCTGCCATGAAGAATTGGTCAACTTCAAATCAACAAGTTCATATGCAAGAGAAGGTATCTCACAAATTCTGCTCATCCTGAAGGGAATCATGGAGGACAGTGAAGGTAAAATTTTGAAGAGCC
Source organism: Taxus chinensis (assembly GCA_019776745.2). Taxonomy (NCBI): domain Eukaryota; kingdom Viridiplantae; phylum Streptophyta; class Pinopsida; order Cupressales; family Taxaceae; genus Taxus; species Taxus chinensis. The sequence goes on along the minus strand of CM034147.1, from coordinate 226,745,937 downwards.
CCTCCATTCTATGTTTTATTGATCATTGGAGATAAGTTAGTACATAATTGTATGATTGATTCTGGGGCAAGTAGTTCTGTAATGCGCAAGAAAATAGCTGATCAGATGGGTCTCCAATATGAGGTCATATCCAAAGGGGTAGTGCAACTAGATGGGACAGCAGTAACAATAGTGGGAGTGATTAAATATTTGAATCTTACTTTTCATGCATGCCCCAATGTTATTGTTTCGCAAGATTTGTCAGTGATAGATTTTCCACCACTTTTTGCCCTATGTTTGTCAAGGGATTTCATAGGTAAAATTGGGGGCTATTTATCTGTAGATTGGTCACACATGTTGTTTATAACCAGCATATGGGACTAAGGCCACAATTAGGTATGAGCCTATTGCAAATTTTCACATTGAGCCCCATACCCCAAGCTAAATCAATGCCAACTGTTCAGCATTTGATCAAGAGGATTATCCAAGCACAAAGAAAGTTGACACCAAGGTTGGAAGCATCTCAGATTTAACTCTTGATGAATGGGGATGCAAGGTACATGCTTTTTATCCTTACCAAGAAATAGATGAATCTGATCTAGGAGTTTATTGCATACATGAAGAAAATCAGCCTATTCCTAGCATCACCAGATTAGACTATAAAGATCACAATGAGGTATGGCAGTTCTTCTTCGATGGATCAAGAAGTAGACAAGGTGCAGGAGGGGGAGCAATGCTTGTTTCAACTCAAGGCATCAAATGTTATTTAGATTTTAGATATCAGTTTGCATGCTCTAATAACACTGCTGAATATGAAGCTTTGATACAAGGATTGTATTGCGTCAATTAAAAGAGGTATTAAAAATCTACAAGTCTTTGGTGACAGTGAGCTGATTGTTAATCAATTAAGAGGATAGCATGCTACCAAAAAATTATCTTCTCAAGTGTTACAAAAATAGGGTGTGGGACCTCATTGAAGATTTTGAGGGCTTCAACATAATTTCCATCCCTAGGAAGGAAAACCAAGCTGCTGACAAGCTTGCAAAATTTGGGGCAGCCCTTTGATGTTTTCGAAATCATCAAGAAAGATAAAGTACAACCAAAAATTCAATTGATTATGAGGCCCTCAGTACCAGACAATAACGTAAGCTGCCAAGTGTTTGAAAATGATCAACAAATCATCAATTTATTGCAAGAAGAAGCTGAGTTCTTAGCCAAAAATCAATAAAAATTAGAACAACGGTATGGTGATCAGGTAGTACAACTGAGAACCAACAAACTACCAAAGGTAATTGTCACCCTTGGAATCCATTTTTAATCCTAATGATCAATTTAGGAAAGAGAAAGCAAACATCCAAGTCAAGGGATAAGATTTAATGCCCATCATTTTGGGAGAAGGCAAGTCACTTCAAATTGGTAAGGTAACAACTGAGCAAGAAAGGTATGAGTTTATGCAACTTTTTCAAGAGTTCCCTGATATGTTTTCTTGGAGCTATGAATATTTTAGAGGTTTTAATCCCAAGTTAGCTCAACATACAATTGAATTGGATCCAAGTGCTAAGCCTATCAGGAAAAAGTGAAGGCTAGTCAATCCACACATAGAGCCTCTCATGAAGAAGGAATTGAATAAGTTAATAGAGGCAAGTATCATATTTCTTATCAGGCATTCTAGTTGGGTTAAAAAATTGGTCCTAGTTAGAAAGAAGAGTGGGGAAATCAGATTGTGTGTAAACTTCAAAGATTTGAATAGAGTATCCCTCAAGGATCACTACCCACTCGCCTCTATGGAGTAGATTTTACAAGTTGTTTCTGGCTCTGAGAGGTTTTCATTGTTAAATGGTTATTCAGGGTACAATCAGATCATGGTCAAGGAGGATGATTAGTTCAAGATAGCCTTCATCACCAAATGGGGGACTTATGCATATATAAAAAATGCCATTTGGGTTGTCCAACGCTGGAGGCTACCTTCTGAAGGGCAATGGATATGGTGTTCAAGGGATTAATCAACAAAATAGTGCTAGTATATTTACATGATATCACTTTTTTTTCTAAAAATACTGCAGATCATCTTTTTCATTTGAGACAAGTGTTCCAAAGATGTACAAGATTTGGGGTATCCTTGAATCCAAAAAAATGTATTTTTCTAGCTCATGAAGGAAAGCTCATTGGCAAATATTGTTTCAAAATAAGGAATAGCAATTGATCCAAGGAGGGTTGAAGCCATAAAATCACTGCCATTACCAAGTCATAAGAAAGCCCTTCAAAGTTTCTTGGGAAGGATCAATTTTGTTCGGAGGTTTGTTCCAGATTTTGCAGCCCTTGTCAAGCTAATAACCATGATGTTGAAGAAAAGCATGGCTTTCAAATGGATAGCAGAAGGTAAGGTAAGTTTGGGGCAATCAAAGAGGCTATCTCACAAGATCCAACTCTCATTAACCCAGATTTCTTCAAGGATTTTCATCCTTTATGCATTTGGAGGTGATGATACAATCTCTACAATTTTAGTACATCAGAACAAAGAAAATGTAGAGCATCCAATTGCCTTCTTTAGCCAAAGCCTAGAGAACTATGAGGTAAGATATTCTTTCATTGAGAAGGCATGTTCTTGCAGTGATTAGGAGCTTGAAGAAATTCAAGCATCTAGTTTTCAAACAATAAGGTTCAACTACTGTTTTCTCATGTGGGAGTTAAAGACTTCCTCCTCAACAAATATTTAAATGAAAAACATGTAGGGTGGATCTCTCGTATCATGGAGTATGACATTGAGATCAAAGTCACCAAGCCGGTTCGAGGAAAAGGATTGTGTGAAAAGTTGGTTATAAGAAAATCAATGGAAGCATGCAATGAAAAGGATGTTGTTTTGGTGCTGCAAAACAACCAAGAACAAGGAAGTGTTCAAGAAGTGAATGAATCTAACATTCTAGACTTCTATGAAGGGATAGTAACTTGATTTGGTATACCTGCCACTATAATATCAGATAATGCATTGGCATTCATAGGGTCAAGGGTGACTGAGTGGGCTGTCAAAAATGGGATTTATCTTAGCATTTCATCAAACTATTACCCTCAAGGTAATGGCCAAGCTGAGTCTACCAATAAGAATTTTTTAAGGAGCATCAAGAGGACTCTTGATGAAAATTAGAGGACTTGGCATACTAAATTTAAATCAGCCTTATGGGCTGATAGGATCACTCCTAAGAGATCCATAGGTAATTCTCCATTCAAGCTTGTTTATGGAAGAGAGGTAATTTTTCCCATGTCACTTGAGTTGCCTATGTTGGAACTCATGAAGAAATTGGAATTATTGGATTTTGAACCCATGGAAGTGAGATATGCAAAATTAATGGAGCTCCAAGAGATCAAAGAGCATGCAGCCCAAGTAATGGAGAAGGATCAAGCCTTGATCAAGAAGACCTTTAATAGGAAAGCTAAGGCCTAGAACCTTCCAAGTTGGAGATCTAGTGTTGAAATGGGATGCAGAACAAGAAAATCCAGAAAGGCATTCAATTTTTCATGACATTTTGAGGCGGCCCCTACATGGTCACAAAGTGTAAGAATAAACAATTCTTCCAATTGTCTACATTAGATGGTTAAGAACTACAGATTCCAATTAATGGAATCCATCTAAAGCATTGCCTAGTAGAGGGAAAATTTGTACCTTGTACATATTAGCTTAGATTTTCATTCCTCCAAGTTCTTATGCACATTGTTTTGTGTAGCTTAGTTTTTTTCTTTCCCTAAGTGCTTTGGCACAAGCTTGTTGTCCCAACATGCAGTTTTATAGGCCATGTTCCAGATCAGGTAATGATTCCACTCTCACAATCTCCCTCCTTGTAATTTTCTAATCAGTTGGGGTAGCAAGCAGAGAATTTTATGACTCCATGCCCAATGGATTACTTCAAGCAACTGGTAACTTCATCTAGTAGGTAGATGACCCGTCTGAGTCACCAAAATTGTTATCCAAAATAAGCCCCTTGCTTATTTTTTGGCTAACTCCCTTCATTCCTTCCTCCCTTGTGTCTTAGTTAGAATTTTTTATGTTTTAGGAACTCAAAATGTTCTAGAAATTGTTTCATTGGATAGAGAATCTTCTTAGCTTTCTAGAATGGTAAAGTTTTCCTTCTAACTCGTATTTTTCAAGTTATGGCCTCGACAAAGTTTTGGAGGGAAATTTTCCCATGAGAGGCCCGCGACCAATCAAAAGGTGCCACGTGGCATCAGAATGGTGGATGGCAGAGGCAACTTAGAATTTTTTTATCAAGAATAGGTGGGGCACACAAAGAAAAATTTTGGGCCTTAGGCCTGCCAGCCAATAGGAGGAGGCCACGCATCTTTGGTGCCATTAGAGTTCGGCTCGGTGGAGAGAAATCAGAAAAATTTCCAAGGTTGGCGCAAAGGAAAATTTGGAAGTGAAAGCCCGCCACCGAATCACAGTCTGCCACATGTCTTAGGGGTGTCAGGAGGTGGAGGGGTGGAAGGAAATTTTCCTTTTCACCAAAATAAGGAAAATTATGGAACGAAGGCCCAACCGCAATGGCCCGCGCCAATCAACAGTTGCCACGTGTCCATGTGGTCAATAAAAACCTTAAGACAGGCCCGCAGAGGAGAAAGAGCTTGTTCAGGCCCACGCCAATGCAAAGTTGCCACATGTTCCATTCGGGGAAATGATTAGAGTCAAAGAAAAATTTAGAAGCCGCACCCCTGAGGTCTATTTAGAACCTTGCCATGTGTCATCGGAGCTTCAGATAGTGGAGATTTTTCAGGAAATTTTCCCAAAGTCAAAAAAGAGGGAAAATTTTGAATTTTCAAGCCACCAATTCAAACTTGCCCTAGTTTTTCCCTAAATCTTCAGAAGGGCATAAATTTAGATCTAGAGCTCATATTTTCACGTTCTTAGTGTCATTGGAAAGCTAGTGAAATCCTCTACACGATGGAGGGCTCAATTTTATGTTTTGGTGGGGTTTAGAGAGAGAAAATCAAAAAACACCTCTGTCATGTGGAGATGAACAGAACTGACATTTCAACGACCATTTTTAATGAAGTATGGCTCGTATTCTCTCCCAGCCATGGTCAAAAACATTGGGGAATGAACTCTTAAGGGTTCCCATGCCATTTAGATGAAATTTGGTTGATAATTGAAGGTTCCTTTCACATTTTCTTGCATTTCTCCTTCCTAAGCTCAAATTTTTCACCATTAAAAGCCAGATCTGGCTCATTTTCTAAGGGTTGGACATTTTATGTTTTGCAGACTCCCTCTTTCACCCTAAAAAGTGATTTTTTGGAATTTTAGACCTCTTTCTAGACTGCAGCATGTTTTCTACCTCTCTGCTATTGTAATGCATGTATTTTTGACATTAGAAAGGACAACACAAGTTTTGTGAATGAGTTTTGGTCCTCTACTTGTGTTGTTTGCTTCATTTCTGACCTTTCATTACAATTCATAAGTTTTTGCAAGTTATTTTGCTGTATTTCTATGATATGTGTTAATTTACAGAAGTAAATGTTCACCACTCCTTCAGTGTATCACCTTGCTAGTATTAGTTTTATTCTTCTGCATTCTCTATTTCTATCCCCTTGGAATTTAGATTAGGATTTATAGTTTAAACGTCTACAATTTGTAAGCATACATCTAATCAGAGGAGTTGAGGAACTGTCAACACCAATCCAGCACTATGATAATTCTTCACTGGGAACTCCTCGTGCTATGATTATTTACTAATGCACAGCCTTTAGTTTGGTGGATGTAATCTGGAAACAAAACAACAACATAACACAAGAATACCATCGACTATGATAAGACAGAATGATGACAAATCTGAAATATCAAAATAAATTATAATATTAACATGAAACTATTACAATCTCACCCATGAGGTACTTCAAGTGTTATTGACTTCACTTGCCTTTCACCAAGACTATGGGAGAAACTTTACAATTACACCTCTTAATGGCTTCTTCAACACACCTTTAAACTGATGGCTTCCTTCGCACACTTCCTACAATATTTCTCACTACTTCCTTCTATGCTAAATGAGGGGGGTGGCCTCTCTATTTATAGAACTTCCAGGCTTATCCATCTTATCTCTAAGATAGGATAAGAAATCCACTCTGACGAATCATATTCCATACCTTAACTCTTATCTTTACATGTAAGCTTATCTTCTAAGATAAGATAAACCTTATCATTTTACATGGGTTCCACATTTTTAGACTTTTTACAAATAAAATACATAAAATATTTATGACCTCACTCCTTGTCCTTATTACCAATATAATATTTCTAATTCCTAATCATGTAGACCCTACTTCTCTAATTACCCAAACTTTGACATTTTAACATTACCGGACCACTTACGACAAATATTTACTTTTTACAACATTCCTATTGTACTTTGACTGTTACCGTACTCCACATTATTGGTGGCACCATACTGATGGCGCCGTTATCTTCTATCAGACGCTACTACTAATTATACTTAACAACATCATATTCCTAATACATACATTAATGAAATAGAAATTATGGAGGAAAATTTTAGTGTCGACATCTTCTCCCTTCCTAGCTTCTACTCCGTCCTCGGAGTAGACTCTTCTGGTGCTTGGAAAATCTTCAACTTATCGTGGTTGACCCATTTTGTAATGGGAGTGCCATCCAATTCCTCCAGTCGGTACGTACCATTTTCATGCACATCTGCTATTTTGTAGGGCCCCATCCATTTTGGAAGAAATTTTCTCTGTCTTCTTTTTTTGTATCTGGAATCATATACTAGAACCAAGTCATTCACATGAAATGGAGACCACCAGATCTTTTGTTCAAAGTATTCCTTCTGCTTCATTTTCTTCTTATGGCTTGTATCCTTTGCTATTTCTCTCATTTCCTCTAGCAAATGAAGATGTACCAACATTTCTTTTACTGAATCACTTTCATCCATCCTTTCATTTTTCATAACTCTCACAGTGGGAATATCAAACTCAATAGGAAGAACTGGATCAATGCCATAGGCCAACTGAAATGGGGAGTATCCTGTTGTTGACTTTGATGTTGCCCTATATGCCCACAATGCTGCATGAATCCTTTTATCCCATTTATGTACCTGCAAGGCTGCATCTTTTGCTAGAATTTGACACAACACAAAATTTGTTCATTCCACCTGTCCATTTGTGCTTGGCTTGTATGTTGTTGCCTTCCTGTGCTTAATAGAAAACTTATTGACTAGGGCTTCTACCACCTCATTAATGAAGTGGCTTCCTTGATCTGTTACAATTTCTAATGGGCAACCAAATATGGTGACAATGCGTTCATACATGAACCTTGCCACTTCATCCATGGAAGCTGTTTTCAATGGCCTAGCTTCAACCCGCTTGGTTAAATAATCTGTGGCAACTACAATATACTTATTTTGGTGTGATGTAGTTGTAAGTGGACCTACAATGTCTATTCCCCACTTTTCAAAGGGACCAAGGGGAAGAATAGGACATAATGGAGCTGATGAAGTCTTACGGCTACCATGTGTTTGAAAAATATCACATGTCTTACAATAATTATAACAATCTTTAAAAAGAGTGGGCCAGTGATAACCTGCATCCAAGATCCTTCTTGCTATAAGTTGTCCAGAGAAATGCCCTCCACATGTACCATTGTGGAATTCTTCTAGCAGTTCCTTCCCTTGATCATGTCCAACTGCCCTCTTGTACTGTCCATCAGGTCCTATTCGAAATAATAATCCATGCAGAATAGAATATGGACGACTGGCTTGAGTAATCTTTCTCTTAGTCTTTGCATTGGCACCATCAGGAAACTTGAATTCATTCAGATAATTCCAAATATCTATGTATTCACTAGGGATTGTGTCAAGGGATAGCAATGTTGCATCGAGGAAATCATCATCATCACAAGATGATCCTAACCCATCATAGGCTTGAGAGAGTGCATCTGCATTGACATGCTTCTTTCCTGGCCTATCTATAATATCAAATTCAAATTCTTGTAGAAAAATTATCTATCTTGCTATCCTCCCTGATGGGTTAGGCTTATTTACAATATATTTTAGAGCCCGATGATCTGTTACAACTAGAAATTTTTGCCCTAGCAAGTAATTTCTAAACTTCTTTACAGCAAAAATGATGGCCAGAGCATCTTTCTCAGTTACAATATAATTTACCTCAGCACTGCTCATTTGTCTGCTCCCAAAGTAAATTGGATGTTCATTCCCATTTTCATCCTTTTGGCTCAAAGTACTTCCTAGTGCTGTATCTGAGGCATCAGTCTACACAATGAATGGCTTGCTCCAATCTGAATTCTTCAAAACAGGTGAAGACACCAGGGCTTCCTTCAGTTGTCCAAAAGATTCATGTACCTTATTTCCTGGTTCATAAGTAACATCCTTCTTCAAGAATTGGGTTAGTGGTTGTGCAATCTTTGAGAAATTCTTGATGAACCTTCTATAGTAACCCACATGGCCTAAAAATGATCTCAACTTACTTCTATTAAGAGGAAATGGTAAATCTTTGATTTTTGAAACTTTATCAGGATCAGTACCAATACCATCTCTGGATACAACATGCACTAACAAAACACCTTTAGAACATCCAAAGACACATTTTGTAGGGTTTAGTGAGGCTTGTGCTTCATCTAACCTTTGAAATGCTGTCTCCATCTAGTGCAGGTGGTCCAACTTGCTCCCATAGATGCAAAAATCATCCAGAAATACTCTGATGAAGGTCCCAATGTAGGGTTCGAACACCGTATTCATCAAACGCTAGAATGTTGCTGGAGCATTACACAACCCAAAAGGCATAACTCTATAAGCAAACGTTCCCCAAGGAGTGGTGAATGTGGTTTTCAACTGATCTTTCTCTACTATACGAACTTGGTTGTAGCTGCTATATCCATCAGCAAAACTATAGCACTCCTGGCCAGCTACTTCGTCCAAGATCTGATCTGAAAATGGAAGAGGGTAATGATCCTTCTTTGTTGCCTTATTAAGGTTCCTGTAATCAACACAAATGCGTAGCTTCCCAGTCTTTTTTATTGAGATCACAATGGGAGAAACCCATTCTGAATTCTCCACAGCAAATATGAATCCTGCATCAAGCAACTTATCTATTTCTTCTTTTACAGTCTTGGAAAAATTAGGATTCATTTTATATGACATTTGCTTTATGGGCTTATCACCATCTACCAGCTCAATAGAATGTTCTACCCAACTTACTTGACGTAGTTCCTTGTAATCAAAAGTGAATAGGTGTATGTACCTTCGAAAGAGCTGGAGGTAGGATTCCTTCTCACTCTCCATCATAGCATCACCAATATTTATTTGTTGGAGATGATCATCAAATTCTTCTTCAGATAATTTTATGGGGTCATGAGTTGGTGTGACTGGAAGGATATCCATGACTGAAACATCCACCTTGATTTCTTCATCTTCAGTGTCCACTTCACTGGTACTAGAGTAATCAGAGGATGTCCAATCATCAGTTTCATCACTTGAATCCACAGGTTCTGCTTTATGATGTCGAGGGATCACGTTTATCTTCACCCTCTCTCTACCACATCCAAGTCTCATGAAACCTTCATTCCAGTAGTTTCTTGCATGAACTCTTCTTAGCCATGGTCTTCCCAGCAGCATTGGGTACACAACAGTACCATTTTTCATCACCTGAAAGTTTACCACACATACAACACCCATAACAAATATTGCCACATTTGAAACTACAACTTCTGGTTTAGTTTTTCCTTTATTTAATGACCTTAACATAAGTGTTAAAGGGTGATCAATTTTTAAACCCAACATATTCATTACAGACTCAGTCATTACATTAACTGCAACACCTCCATCAACTAAGACATCATGAATTGAAATGCCATTACATAATACCTCAGTTTATGGAGCATAGGGATCTGCCTCTGCCTCCAAAATAGGGACCTCAACCTCCTTCCTTCGTCGAGCATTGAGTCCACTTCTCAACTCCCACCTCTTCTCAGAAGACATAGCCAAGAGTCGACCATATGTAATATTTGTAGGCCTTTTGGACAGATCTTCCAAGATGGAGTATGGTCCTTGCCCCTGTGAAATCAGAAAATCCTACACACCCAACTTTCTTCTCCTATGTTTCTTACTAGTTTCTTCTTTCATCTTCTTAGGACCATTTCCATCTTGATTATCTTTTTCTTTCTTTCTTTTTGTTACAAACACATCTACTTCATTATTTCTGCTCTTATCTACTACATCAAAAGAATTCACAGGTGCTTTTCCTTTATCATTATTTCCTTTACCAGATGTAGAAGCTCTATCTGGACAATTATACTTATAATGACCCTTTTTATAACAACCATAACAAACAACTTCAGAAATATTTCTTTTGGACCTCTATCTCCTCCCTGAGAACTAAATTCCTTTCCTTGAAGAAGATTAATAGTTAACTGACCCATCTTTTTGAGCAAATCTTCATACTCAGTAGATGTACTAGGAGAAATATTTGTGCTCACCAGGAGTGGTTGTGGATTCTGGACCAAAGGTGCTGGTGTAGGCTCTACTTTAGAAACAATTTGTTTGGGCTCCTCTTCCATGCTTTCTTCTTGCCTTCTTGCAATCTCCTTTGCTTGTTTAATGGTAGCTGGGCGGTCATACTTCACTCGTTGTTTGATCTATGGCTTCATCCCAAGAATGAAGTGCTTACAGAGGAGATTATCCACGCCATTCATCAACCCATTTGCTAGTCCTTCCTTCCGGATCTGGGCATCGAGCTTACTCCTTAGCTCTAGAACACGAGCATGATAATCCCTTATCTTCTCCTTCTCTCCTTGGGATAGCTTTGTGATCTTGATCATCAGATTTGCATATTTCTATTGTTCACCAAATTCTTCAAGAAAACTTTTAGTTAATAAATCCCATGAATTTTTCACATTATCACCTAGTGTTTCAAACCACCTTAGTGCTGAACCATCCAAAAAGGTAGGAAAAAATTCAGTCCATTGTTCCCTTCTTATAAGGCCATTACAAATACAAGATCGCTTAAACTCTTGAATGAAAGAAGAAGCATCTTCATTAGATTGAGCTGAAAAAACAGGAATGTTTTCCATTTTCAAAAGTAACCACCGTGAAATACCAACTCACAAGTACAATCAACAAGACTTATGTGTACAAATAATTGGAATCACTATACTAGAAAGTGACTTTACACCTTTCTACAGTAAAATAGAAATGACCACGGTAAACTATGGTAAAACTTGACTTACTGCGGTAAAAACTGACTTTACTGTGGTAAACACTATTCACGGTAAAAAGTGAAGTCACTGCGGTAAATACTATTCACGGTAAAAAGTGAAGTTACTACGGTAAATACTATTCTAGCAAAAATGACTTTATCATGGTAACTACTATTCATGGCAAAAATGACTTTACCATGGTAACTACTATGCACAGTAAAAACAAGGTTACCCTCTAATTGATTTTTGACTAAGTGGGAATATCTCTCTAGAAAATCCACCAACGAGGAATGGTCCCGGCAACAGAACCAAAATGTTAACACCAATCTGGCACTATGATAATTCTTCACCGGGAACTCATCGTGCTATGATTATTTACTAATGCACAGCTTTTAGTTTGGTGGTTGTAATCTGGAAACAAAACAACAACATAACACAAGAATACCATCGACTATGATAAGACAGAATGATGACAAATCTGAAATATCAAAATAAATTATAATATTAACATGAAACTATTACAATCTCACCCATGAGGTACTTCAAGTGTTATTGACTTCACTTGCCTTTCACCAAGACTATGGGAGAAACTTTACAATTACACCTCTTAATGGCTTCTTCAACACACCTTTAAACTGATGGCTTCCTTCGCACACTTCCTACAATATTTCTCACTACTTCCTTCTATGCTAAATGAGGGGGGTGGCCTCTCTATTTATCGAACTACCAAGATTATCCATCTTATCTCTAAGATAGGATAAGAAATCCACTCTGACGAATCATATTCCATACCTTAACTCTTATTTTTACATGTAAGCTTATCTTCTAAGATAAGATAAACCTTATCATTTTACATGGGTTCCACATTTTTAGACTTTTTACAAATAAAATACACAAAATATTTATGACCTCACTCCTTGTCCTTATTACCAATATAATATTTCTAATTCCTAATCATGTAGACCCTACTTCTCTAATTACCCAAACTTTGACATTTTAACATTACCAGACCACTTACGACAAATATTTACTTTTTACAATATTCCTATTATACTTTGACTGTTATTGTACTCCACATTATTGGCGGCACCGTACTGACGGCGCCATTATCTTCTATCAGACGCTACTACTAATTATACTTAACAACATCATATTCCTAATACATACATTAATGAAATAGAAATTATGGAGGAAAATTTTAGTGTCGACAGAACCAACCTCTAATATGGAGATTATTTTTCCATTTTTACAAGTCCCACACTTGGGGAAAAGATTCAATGTGTGCAATCACACTGGATGTCCAAATATCAAACTAGAAATATGATAAACATCTTGGGGTGCTATGATCTACACTAACAGAGCCTTCTTCACCTTAGATTCACAAATTCCATTATTGCATGTTGAGGATATAAGAATTCCCAACTAGTTTGTCTATATCCATATAAATTCCATTCTCACCATTTGTCTCGGCATGACCTCGGGAGGTCAGGTACGAAGAAGAGTTGCTTGTAGATTCTCATGCTTGCATGTCACTTTTCTATCATATAAAATTGGTGAGCCTGTCGTGAACTACAAATACACAAACTTTTGATCTAGATTCAGATTCCTACTCGTTCTTCCAATTGATTCACTTTTATCCTTCACATTAACTTCACCACCAAAATTGGTGAACCCGACATGAAACAATAGTTGTTCCCCTTTTATTTCCATTTCTTTCTTTCATTCACCTTTGTTCTTTCCCATTATTCTACAGGTATTCATACACCCCTCGAATATGTTGGGATACGATGCTTATGGTAGATCTCTCTTAGGTCTCAAAGCAAATTATGGTCAAACAAATAGACAACTGTCACCCTTGCTTTCTACATGGGATGACAATTATTTAAGTAATTACTTTTCATCACAAACTCCCCTTCAAAGAACTAGCTCTAGTTCTTCATTCCAAATTGAGGAGTTGGATCAGTTTGCATAAACGCAACAACCAGAACCCTCGGGCTCTAACAATATGACATTTACTGGAGAATCCATTTCATCTCCTTGGGTTTTGTTTAGACCACAAATCAGTAGACAGTTAGATCCACTCCCATTTTTAGACGAGAAGTATTTAGTGCACTACACTAGAAGTGAACAATGATTCCAAAACATGTACCCACCTATAGGGAGTTTGCAAACATAACTTGATACCCTACTCGAAGAAAACACCACCATTCCTCCACCTATGGGAAATACTTTTAGTGAAGCGTGGCAGGGTAATGATCAATTCATAGCAGGGTATCATACTCCTTTACAACCTCAACGTATACAACAAATGCCATTAAGGAAAAACACTGTGTCTTCACCAATCGAGGTCATTTCAGCCTTAGTTGAGAAAGTTATAGGATTGGAACTTGCTCAAGCAAATCAAAATTCATATTTCAGGAAAGCAGCAATCCCTAACCCTCCACATCATCCCAGCTAGGTTAACCTCCTTATAGGAACAGGAATGTTAGGCATGCCTCCTCAACATTTGTATAACTATCCATAACAAACACCAACTAGAACCATGCTTTCAAATGCCACTCTAGTTGAAAATATGATACCTCCTGACTTAACACCAAACAACCCATACCAAAGTAATGCTCCTCCCTACTTAAACATTTATTCAAAATCACCACAGGGAGACATGTTCTCCTCTCTTGGGATGTTCGCTCAACCACAGGGATTCCCTTATGTCCCTGAAAATACATATGCTATGCCATATCAACAAACCATGCCACCCCCACCCCCTCAGCAAGCACCATCGATGGTCAAAGCCTATGTAGTAGGGACTTATTCAGAATATTTAAAAGAGCCCCTAGAATTCACCATATGAAGTGTTATGCTTCCAAGACCTCTTCCTGATTTACCCAAATACAAAGGGGAGGGAGATCCAAATGCATACATCAAGGCCTATGCCATGGCCATACGGAAATTACTCCGTTGGGATGGGGTTGTTGCTAAGATATTCCTTAGAACCTTAGAGGGTATTGCCCTTGATTGCTACTATAGAATACCTGAAGCCTTGATACACTCATTTAAATAATTTGTGTTAGATTTCATCAAAGATTTGGACATGAACAAATTGTTAAGAACAGGAATCAGGGAATTCTTCCATATTAAACAAGAACATAATGAATCTGTTGCTCATTTTATTCAAAGATGGCATACAATTCTCTACTCATCAGCAAGTGCTCCAAACATGGATCAGATGGAACTATGTGATTTAATCCTTCATTCCATTAATAGAGAGATAAAGGAAGAAGTCCAAAAGTTCCCACTAAGAACTTATGATGAAGTACTCAAGAGTTCTCTCTAAATCGACCAAGCAGCCATAGATAGTGGTCGTAAGACATATGGAACAAACATGAAATTAATCTCTCCCAGTCAAAACACTACGGCCTATCCTAACATTGGGAATACCAATCAAGGACCCAAAATCCTTAGCATAAACCACAGGGTTACAATAGATGGAGTAACAGACCAAGTTAAAAGAGAAAACGTTGTAAACATTTCGCCACCTATTAACAATCAGCGAAATAACAATTTTACTCCAACAATCAATGTGGGATTTTAATCGTCCACCATGACCACAACAACAACAAGAATGAAAAATCTAAATACAAGGTCAAAATCAAAACCCAACTAGATATCAGAGTCAAAACCAAAGGCAACAACCTCAAAATTTTAACTCTAACAACTAACAACCTTATTAGAATTTTGGGCCACAACAAGCTTCAAATCAAGGACCTCAAAATTATAATCCCACTTTATATTGTGGTTTCCACAAGATTCAAGGCCACGATACTAGGACTTGTCATGACTACAATAAATTCATGCAACGTTTTCCAGAAGATCAAATCCAACTCTTTATAGATATGTTCTTAGCAAATTCTATGGTACCTGCGCCAAACACTTACACAGGGGTAGTTTCCCCTCAAAATGCACCCCTCAAGATATTTAACGATCCACTCCCAAATCATACTAACAATAACAGGTTAGATCCAAGTAGAACAAAAAAGGGTGTTATGAAAAGAAAATACGATCATGAAGCTTCAACTTCATTAAATCCACTAGTCGCACCCCAATTAGGAACTCAACCACAAACCAAGATAGTTGGTCTGGTTGAGTTAGACATTGAGCTACCCATAGAAACCATAACAAGAACACGAGATTATTCTTCTCAACTAGTTCCAAGTTATCCATTAGAACTAGACAACAATCAACAAATGTTGGTAAAACCCATAGGTGCTTATGATTTAATTAATGACCTAACAAAGACCTTCTCTCAAATCTCCTTTTTGGATTTGTTGAAGAACTCTCCCACCAATAGGGCTTCTCTCTTAGAAGCATTAGGCCTTAGTCATTTAATTAATATTACTCCTCCAGAAACACAAGTAAACCATGTAGACTTTGATGTCTACCCTCCAAGGCAGCCAAATAGGGATACTGAGTTTATATTTGATATAAGAAAAATGCCAACGAATGCTGAAATTAAGCATAGAGGTGACCCAAATTTACATTTACAAGTATGGGTCTACAATAATTATGTTAAACGTGCAATGATTGATGATGGGGAAGCAGTTAACATAGTCCCCTTCTCTTTCCTTCAAAATATAGGATATGGAGAAACAAATTGTTCCACAACATGAAATATGCTAAGAGGTTGTGATAGCCTCAAAGCCACTTCAATTGGAACCATATTTTTACCAATCACCTTAGGACCCAAGATGGTCCTCACTGAATTTTATATTATAGATTAGGAAACCAACATAATATGATCCTTGGTCGACCATGGATACATCGCATGAAGACAATCCCTTTCACATTATTCCAAGAAATAAGATTTTTACACTTAGGGAAAATATTTGTGGCACAAGGTGACCCAAAACCCTTTGATATACACCTAGTTGATTTGAAGAAAAGACCAAGCGTTCACTCCAAGTTTGAAATCCCAATGAATCAGCTTAGAAAACCAATTAATTCAAAACCAGAAGAAAAGTTTATACCTACCACAGAATTGGAAATTACAAATCTAGTCGAGGGCATTCCAACACTCAAATATGATACTAACGTCATAGAAACAGTGTCACTAGGGACTACCACAAAAATTGTAGAATTACTAGAGAAAGATCTACCTATTCTCCTACCATTTGATTCCATGGGTATGGGATACACCCTAGGAATTGGTTCCCTTCCATCAGATTAATTTTGTATGGTATAAGTAACCGAGGTAGAAGAAACAGACATGACGAATATCCCAACATCCATTTTTCTAAGAAAATATTGGACCCTCCACTTCGATGGACCTAGATGTCAATTTGGAGCTGGGGTAGGAGTGATATTTACTTCTCCTGAGGGAAATATCCTACCTTTTTCCTTTAAATTAAACTTTGAGTGTACAAACAACGGGGCAGAGTACG
The DNA here is from genome assembly GCA_019776745.2 of Taxus chinensis. Lineage (NCBI taxonomy): Eukaryota > Viridiplantae > Streptophyta > Pinopsida > Cupressales > Taxaceae > Taxus > Taxus chinensis. The sequence goes on along the minus strand of CM034147.1, from coordinate 226,729,311 downwards.
AAGCCATACTTCTTGGCCTCATCCTAGCCAAAAGAATGGGTGTTGATAATATTAGAGTACTAGGAGAATCGCAACTAGTTGCAAACCAAGTCTCTGAGGTATATGAGACTAGAGCTGAACATTTACATCTCTATAAAATAGTGATATTAGATCTAAGTAAAGGATTCAAATTCATATCAATTGAAGCAATCCCATAAGAGTAGAACCTTCTCACAGATTCAATAGCAACCTCAGCTTCCTGTTTCACTCCAAACAGTGAGTTGGAAGATACAAGTTTTACAGTATCACTTCATACTGAACCATTAGTGCGTAAAATACCAACAAATCCACTCCTGACTCATGGAGAAGCTGAGAATGATTTTTTTTATCCTGGATCACTTTGATAGTGATAGAGTCACCCTCAAATATCTAAATGCCTATGCAAAGTTACATCTTGCTCACCGCAAAGTAGATCTTTCCCTAATACCACATTCCTCTTCCTATTTTGGAAATCCCATGATAGAGTCTCCTCCATAAAAGGATCTTGATATCTACAAGGTAGAGAACGGAGAACGTTTGGAACTACCTCTGGCCCTTCCTGAATTTGAAGAAGGCAATGCTTCTTTAATCGAAGAAACAATTGACATAAACATCGGAACGGAGGAAGAACCAAAAAATTTGAAGTTGGGATCCTCATTAACTCCAGAGGAGATAGAAATACACACCCAAATCCTCAAATAACATCAAAAGGCTTTCGTGTTTAACTATAAATAAATGACAAGAATTACACCACATATCACAGTACATAATCTTGTCACTAAACCAGATGCAAAACCAATTAAAAAAAATTCAAGACCAATGAAGCCAAAAGTGGCTCTCACGGTAAAAGAAGAAGTAATGAAAATTCTCCAAGTGAGATTCATCAAACCCATTGACTATTCACAATGGGTGTCTAATATCATCCCTGTTCTAAGAAATAATGGGAAGATACGCATTTGCATAGACTTTCAGGATATTAACAAAGCTTGTCCCAAGGATGACTTCCCGTTACCATCCATTGACGTCATTGTTGATGTAACAACTTGATTTGAACTGTTGTCCCTCATGGATGGGTTCTTAGGGTATAATTAGATTAAAATATTTGAACAGGATCAAGCCAAAACCACGTTAGTAACTCCCTGGGGAACTTATTGTTATGTTGTCATGCCATTTGGTATTAAGAACACTGGAACTACGTACCAGTGGGAAATGACATACATATTCCATGATCTTATCCATAAAATTGTGGAATCCTATGTGGATGAATTATTAGCCAAGGCTAAGAAGTGTTGTGATCACCCATAAGTACTCTGTATCATCCTCTCATGATTGATTGAATATGGCGTCACATTGAACCCAGAGAAATGCGTATTTGGTGTGACAGGAGGCAAGCTTCTAGGTTACATTATATCCTCACAAGGGATTGATGTTGATCCAGCCAAAAACTAGGATGTTCTTGAAATGATTCCACCATCAGATGAGTCTGGTATCGGATCATTTCTTGGGAAACTCAGTGCAATCTGAATGTTCATTCTAGATTTAAGTTTCACTATTCATCTAATAAAAAATATATTAAAGAAAGATTATAGCATTGATTGGACAGAAGAGTACAACGAGACCCTCAAAACGGTAAAACACTTCTTGTTGTCCCCCCCATGCTAATGCCTCCTATAATATATCATCCTTTGATTTTGTACTCACGAGCTACTGATGTCTCGATAGCCTGCATGCTGGCTCAAGAAGACAATGATAAACAAGAATGTGCAGTCTATTTCATTAGCCAAACGTTACTCGATTATGAAACACATTATACATAGGCAGAGAGAGACTGTCTTTCCATAGTCTTTGAGACAAAACGTTTGAGACATTACATGTTAAATCAACAAACAAGGGTCAATGTAAAGACAAGTCATTTATGAACATTCCTCACGCAGGGGTCTTTATCTAAAAATGTTGGATGTTTCATAACCTTAATGGGAAAATTTGAATTAACATTTGTAAACCAAAAATCCATTAAGGGACAAATCGTTGCAAACTGGTTAGCTGACAATCCATTAGATGGAGGTGATCTGGTAAATCTGGACTTTCCTGATGAGTGTATATACTTTATCGAAACTAGGCTCCCCATCTCTACATGTCCCTGGTACATTGACATCATCAGTTTTATCATGGACCATACGTACCCAGAAGGTGCCACATCACAACAAACAAGGTGGTTATGCATTATCGCTGCTAAATATGTTATTTTAGAACAATTACCCTTTGATGGCATGCTTCTAAGATGCATCGACACAGAAGAATCCAAGAAGATTCTTTATGAATCCCATAGTGGGATATGTGGAGGTCACTTCGGTGGTCACGCCACTGCTCACAAAATACATCAGATGGGCTATTTTTGGCCCACTCTTGAACATGATGTAGTAGAGTTTGTACGTAAGTTCCACAAATGCCAAGAATTCTCCCATGAGATTCACATGCCAGCACAATCTCTGTAACCAATAACAACCTCGTGGCCTTTCTCCACGTGGGTTATAGATTTGATAGGGAAATTATCTCCCTCATCGACAGATGGCCATAACTTTATAATTACGGCCACAAAATATTTTACCAAATTGGTAGAGGCCATGCCTCTCACCACCGTACTAGGTTCGGTAATCACCAAGTTCATTCTGAACCAAATCATTTGCAGGTACGGTGTCCCACAAGTCATTATCTCAGATAATGGTACATCCTTTAAGAATGATGAGTTCCATGAGCTATGTAGCAAATTCAAAATAAACCATCATATGGCCTCTCTTTACTATTCTCAAGCCAATGGACAAGCCGAAGCAATGAACAAAACATTAAAATCCATTCTCCTCAAAATAATTAAGGAGAACAAATGAGATTGGCATTTAAAATTATATCCAGCCTTATGGGCCCATCAAACCTCAATAAGAACACCAATAGGAGCAACCCCCTTCTCATTATTATTTGGGGTAGAAGAAGTTCTCCCACTTGAGGTTGAAATACCTAGCCTCCGCATCTCATTACAAGGGATTCTGGGAGAAGATGCCTATAGAGAGGCACACCTCTCTCAGCTAGAAAGCCTTGATAAGGCCAAGATAAATGTTGAATAATAGAATAGAGCCTATGCTAATTGGATGTGCCAAAAATATAACAAAAATGTCTATGAGTGAGAAATATATGAGGGAGATCTAGTTTTAAAACTAGACAGTCAGATTGATAAGAAAACTGGCAAAGGAAGGAAATTCCGGCCCAAGTGGTTGGGCCCATACCGAATCATGAAAGACTACAAAAATGGTGCATATATCTTGTGTACATTAGAAGGTGAGGAGTTCAATGAAACAGTCAATTCCTTGCATCTTAAATGGTTTTATGCATGAGACATCAATGTCACCATTTGTATATTATATCTACCTACATTGCATTAGTCACTTAGTTGTTTCATTTTTTCCACTCGTTTCTTAAAATTGTAGTCAAGGAACTTACTCTTAAGCAATCTATTATAAATTTTTGAAAACATTGGCAAAATCATTCAAATCACATCTCTTCAAACATCATCAAGTAGTTTCAAAATATTTTCATCAAGTTTGATAGACAAATGTTGACGAAAACCATACAAAGGCCTGCATACTTGGTTTTTCTCTTTCTTTCTACTAGGTGAAGTTGTTCTTACCTACAGTCTATTCTAGAAGCTTCTTGGTGTCACATATATCCCTCTTATGTCTCTTTGAAACAAGGATATTCCAAAACCACATATTATAAGTGTCAAAATAAAATAGAATAAAAAAAACCAAGCAAACAAAATATTTTATTTTACACACTTCTTTACCCCACTAACGTTAGGTGGTAAGCCCACATCTCTTAGTGGTGGTGTGAGGTTGGTAAAGGAAAGAAGTGCCCTTACTCTCCTATATCCTTCCTTTGGTGACAAACCCATGCTTCTTACTAGTGGCATGGGGTAGGGTGTGGGCGGTCCATTCACACAAATTAACAAATCTTGGTGTTTTGGAAATACAAAGAAAATTATATTAAGTGAAAATAAATGTCCAAATTCCAAAGAGATCAAATCCTCAAAACAAGATTTTGTCAACCAGGTCACCATTTATAGATCTAAGTCTAGATAAACTAGAAAGTAAGTTGCTTTCTGAGCTTAGTGGTAATTTTGAGTAGGGTAAGTGTGTAGGTTTAAGTATGGTTTCTATCACTGGTTTGTCTATCTCTCATCGTTCCATTCAGTCAAACTCATACAATTTTTTCCCTTCCCAAATCTTGGTGTTGAACCCTTGCATCTTACTAGTTGCATGCAGTTTGGGAATGGGGCAATTTCATGTCTTTATCTCTATATATTCATCACATTTTGGCAACATAAGAAGAAACAATAGAGATTTCCCAAAGAGGCAAAAAGTCCAGTACTACAAAATGTTCTACATCATCACATATCAATATTACAAAATCAAATAAAGTAAAGCATTCTGTTCAGTATTTGTTATCATTTGTCATCCATTGTATACATTATAAAAAGTATATAAAAACAAATACTCTAAAAACATCTAGTGTACACATGAAAAGTGAATCACAAAATTCTAGACATAAGAAGATCTAGATCTGAAAAGATATATATATATATATATATATATATATATATATATATAACTGGTGTTTTATATACAATGCCATCATGCACTAAGGCATGGTTAAAAAGCTCAATGAGCCCAGAAAATACAAAAATACTCATATAAGTATCCAACCAAAAATCACTACAAAAAGGCACCATGATCTTTCAATCCCTGTGAGATCCCTCAAAAGGTGCACGACCTCATCTAGGACTCCTGCTGCGACAACACTTTGAATGAACCGAGGGCTCACAATCATGGCTAGTAGTTGTGGTCTCACTATGAGACTGACTCCTCCTCATCAAGTGCTCAATAGTCCTATATCCAACTAGCTTGGTGTGAAGGGAGGTAATGATCTTTTCCACCTTCCAGATAGGGGAAAAGACATCAATTTGTTAGCCAACTGCTGAGGGCTCTCCAACATCCTTAGTCAGCTTGGCCAAAGTACCCTTCGAAGGGAGAAGAAGAGTGTATGCACACACCTGATGAATCAAATCTTGCCATCCCTCAGCAATTTTTGTAAATAAAAAAGGAGAAACAAAACAAGTTAGAAAGTTGTCCAAAATAAGACTAAAAATAAGCAAAACGACAAAAGGGAAACATCAACTAAAGAATTCTAACTAAAAAAAAATCGAGAAAAGAGTAGTAACTCACTTGGATCTCTAGGCCTCCAGGTGGGATCTCTAGGATCTATGCCTGCTACTGACGCTGCTGCTGACTATCGTGATTCTACCACATCTGGAACAAAGTGATGGCTTGCCACGGACTCGTCATCTCCCCCTAAATCCTGAGAAGGAAACTCCTCTGAAATCAGGGTCACCTTCTCTGCACTCTCCTCAACCCTCTTAGCCTAAAAGATATCCTGAGTGTCATGTCACTCAGTATTGTTGTCATCCTCCTCACCTGTCCCACCAGCTCTGATCTCACCCTCCTTTGTCTCCTCCTCTATCTTCCCCCAGTGAACTCCTCAGAATCAGAGTTCACATCAATGGGCTCATCTCCACTATGAGTAGGACCAGCGCCAATCTGAAGTAAAGGTGCTTGAGGAGCACTAGCTACCCCTTAGGCACAAACCACCCTCCTAGCTGCAATGGGAATGCTAGGAGTGATCGTAGTCCAACCTTAGCCTCTAAGACCTCCCCTAGCCTCGCAAAAAGATCTGTATATCGGCCCCACTGGAGGAAACATATCAATATAAGGGAGGAAAAACTACTATGGTACTCTATCAAAGGGGTGGGTCTCTAGCTTCCCTGTCCTGTCTACCAGCTAACCCATGGAAGAGTAGGAAATCAATGTAAGTGTCTCCTCCCCCCATAGCCCTTCCATGTCTTGACTAGGAGTGGCCTTCATGTCTGTAATAGTAAGGGAAGCCACTAGCTGGTGTGGCATCCTAAGTACGGTCATCCCTGTCCACCTCGCTACCCTGACAGCCCCTGGATCCTCCACCTGTATACCTCTCCCGTAAGGAATGATGTGCTCATACACCCAACTCATAACTAGAGTGGGGTGGCTAAGTGACTTTCCCTGTTGTCTGACCATCCTATATAAATTATGATAGTTATTCGTAAGGATGTCTACTCCCTAAGCATAAATATGGCCATGGGCGTCAATCTATGTAATGATGGGAGCCCAACAGTATATAAGAGTATCCCCTCCCTTGTCCCTAATCAACCGCTAGGCAAGGATACCCGTAATGGCCTTGCGGATCATAGGGATAGGAGAGGCGGAAATAGAATGGACCTTCAACCCCTTCTTTGACCCCATAGAAACAATGACATCTCCCATATATGTGGCCCACTGAACTAATTGAGATTTGGCTACTGTTGTCTTGAGAGACAACCGCCTCCCAAGGATCAGAACCCCCAATATATGGTACACGTCCTCTAGGGTGATGGTCCACTCACCCCTAACTCTTGGAAGTTTAGAAGTGTTCCAATCTGCGTGCCAATATGAAAATAAGTCACATAGTATGTGACTGGAAGAAGCAACATGAGTAACCTGAGAGATCCACAAGATCCTAGCCCTCTGTAAAGTGTCCCTCTCATCCTGGGACAATGCATCCAACACTTCCTGGAGCCAATCAAACTCCCTCTCTTTGCTCCATTTGATGTACTCCTCCTTCTTCTGCATCCACCCAAAACATAGGAAAAAGAGTAAGTAACATAATCCAACTAGGAAAATCATCAGGAACATATAAAAATGCTAAAAATGCAAAATCAACAAAGTAAAACATCTCCTTTTGTATTCTGTTCAAAACTAGCACCCTGTGCAGGGTGGTGGTTTTGCAACCACCACCTTATAGGGTAGTGGTTTTGTAACCACCACCTTCATAGGGTGGTGGTCCCATGACTGCCACCCTGTGCAGGGCGGTGGTCCTGTCCCGAATCACTAAATGGCTCAAAAGCCCTAAAACACTTTAAAAAATGAAAAATGCATCGTTTTAGATGAAATACAAACCTACCCTATGAGCGCCCTCCCTAGAGACTCATTTAAAACTAGCATTTTCAAAAATAACCCCCCCAAGACAAAGATTTCTACGTTTCTATCTTTTAGGTTTAAAAATGATAAATTGAGAAGAACACGATCTCGTAACGGATGTTTTGACTATACTCTCATCAAAAATGGTCACCATGGGTCCCAGAGCTCAAAAATCACCAAATCGACACGTGCAAATGAATAATAAAATGAGCTAGTTTTAAATATATATAGTATTCTAATTTGCTTTTGAATGTTTTTCTTCATAGAAATGGAGTGCTGAAGGAGGTAAGTTCTAATCCCCACGTAAATGGTAAGTCCTCATTTCATATTAACTTAATTTAGTTTTATTTCTCAATTTATTTTATCTATCTGCACTTGAGTCCTCGTTTCATTTTGCAGGTAGTGGGAATTTTGATTGCAATGTTTGAACAAATGGGCATGTCAGGTATAACTTCTAACTCCCCATTTTGGGACCGCCATACTCAGACCCACCGTTTTATGCCTCTCCATGGCTAAAATGCTTCTCCAATAGGGCAATATGTACATACCCAAAAATGTAGGTACTGTACTACCTGAAAGAGGTTACGGAAACCCCAATGATGATATATGTCTCCTTGAAGGTGTTCAGAATCCAAAAAATCTCACCAAGTATATGTTTGCATCCCATGTGCCTCATCCAGCCTCTGCGTGCTTTGTTCTACCCTCTGCCCTCCTTTTTCCTTGCATTTTGGTCTTAAGTGATGAGAAGGGCCGCCCTGCTTGGGTGATGGTCCTGTGACCACCGCCCAGGATAGGGCAGTGGTCATGTAACCACCATCCTGCATAGGGTGGCGGTCCTGTGCACATTTTCCAGAATGTTTTGACGATTTTGTCAAAACATAAAATTCAAATTTCTCCACGCATTCTTCAACCACTTTGGCTTGCATTTATGTTTTGGCTGCCTTGTAAATAGTTGTTTCCCTTTGTTTATAGTAAAAGAGATCAATTGGGAGTTACCCTCTGGTAAATGCAATTGTTATAAATAGCCAGCTTGTTCTCAAGCAAATGGCCCCTCTCCTTTTCTATTTAATTATTTAGTTTGTTTGAAGTTTTTGCTTAGAGTTCCAATAGTTTCATGTTTTGCATCAATTATCAGCCTTCCTTTGTTGTTTAGAGATCTTTTGATCTTCTTATTTCATCTTAATTCATTGTTGTTCCATACAATCAGTTTAGAATAAGGTAGTTTCATTTTAGAATTGGAATCCATTTAGAGTTGTAGGTTTTGTTTTGTCATAAAAGATAGTTTCCAGAATTCTTGGCATATTTGTGTTGTATTCCCACAATAAATCCTACTAGGAATTGCATAGTCAAGCTCTATTCACTTGCACTATCCCTCTCTTACTTGTATTATATTCGGTCTATATCCAAAGTTTCCATTGTCCGAATATCTTCTTCTGTTGATGCTATCATATACACACTTTTCTGGATTCACGAGAACATGAAGGAATGAGGAGATTAGACTAAGGGGATGAAGTCACACACAACTGGATTTACTACTATTCTGTAAACTCCAGGTTTGAGATATCAAAGTTCTAGTTATAGTACATCCAATAGAGTAGTAAATTGTTTCATTTCAGTTAAAGTTCACTTTCAATATTGCCAGGGAAGTTGTGGGAATGATATTTTTTGAGAAACTATGATTCATTCCTCACTTCTGAGGTAGGATTTAGATTTTTTCGATTAAACTAGTTAGTTACTTAGATATTTAAGATTAACTCACAACTGCATAGGTAAATAGCTACATCGGTCTACTTTGCTTGTTTTGATTATGTCATTAGATTAATTGTCCATTTTCTGAATATATTAGAATAGCTTCTCTTTTAATTTTGTTCAAATACTTCATCGAAAATACAAAAATAAAAGAATATATGCATAGTGTAGATACATATTTTATAATTAGTTTATTCATTTTAGTTAAAATCGAATCATCTTTGCATGAAAATTACGTGACCTAGAGATCCTAGAGAATACATATTTGAATTGATAGTGCCTCAACCAAATATCCCCACAACACTAGCTGATATAGATCAAGACCTTAGGATCCAGGTTTTTCAAACAACAGTAAACCTATGAGAAGTTAGTGAATAATTGAGAGAGTTAACTATTAAAGACAACAAGGCATACACATTTTGGTCAAATCACCCTCACTATAGACTGCCTTGATAGGATATCTACATGACTGTACAAGGACTCGAAAGATAACAAATATTTGGTTGCAATCCTTTAGTTCCACAGCCCAACATAGGAGAGCTTCTCATCAACATATATACTAGCTTACGTATTCAAGTTGCCAGAACACTTGTAAGGTATTCTAAGAAAATTACACAACTTCTAGTTCTAAACGTAGAGGCTAAAAAAGCTTACAACTATTGGATAGTCAGGAGAAGAGATTGACTCCCCATATGACCATAGGAGGTCCACCACAACCATGAAATTATGGTTGTGATCCATAGGTCCCAAAACCTAACAGGACTACTAATCAATCAGACATTGATGCTAGTTTACACACACTAATATTTAGATCCTCACCACTTCCACCAGACATCATTACAAAATTCTCCATATTAAATGTAGTATCTAATCAAGCTAGGGATTTCTTGACTAGACCAGAGAATCGTCCATAAACTCCGGAGGATCCACTACACCTCTCATCTCAATATTTCATGACCTTGTTTGGAAATATACATGAAACACCTACAAGTCACTTTCCACATATCCAATAGCCAATAGATAGGATCTCGGTAGAGCTTGACATTGATTACAGCCTCCGAGCAACTATTATATCCAAATGATCCATTACACCAATTCAGGTTAGGAGAGCCTTCTTCACCTTATATTCATAGATTCCATTATTGCATGTTGAGGATATAAGATTTCCCAACTAGTTTGTTTGTATCTATAAAAATTCCATTCTCACCGATTGTCTCGGCATGACCTCGGGAGGTCAAGTACGAAGAAGAGTTGTTTGTAGATTCTCATGCTTGCATGTCACTTTTCTATCGTATAATGACCAACAAATTGTCCCTTTTTTACAAATAGAGGTGGAATTTTTTAGGAAAGGTCAAGATAAGTTACAAGAAGCATATGATGATCAAATCATTCAATTAAAAATCAAAAAGCTACCAAAAGTCTCAATTACCCTGTAATCCATCTTTAATTCAAACGATCAAGATAAAAATAAAAAATCTAACATGGTGGTCAAAGAAGAGGATTTTGAGGAAATCGAGGTAGCAAGATTTTTTTTTAACAAAATTGGTAAAGTATGTACCACTGAAGAAAAATAAAAATTTATCAAAATTTTTCAAGAGTATCATGATATTTTTGTATGGAGCTACAAAGACCTGCATGGTTTTGATTTGGGTCTAGCATAACATACCATCAAACTCGATCCTAATGCCAAGCCAGTTCCTTAGAAGCAGAGCCCAATTAATCCCAAAATTGATCCAATAATGAGAAAAGAACTAACAAAACTCATTGAGGCCTATATAATTTTTCCTATTAAGCATTCCTTCTGGGTAGCCAATCAGGTCACTCTAAGGAAGAAGAATGGAGAAATTTGGTTATGCATGGACTTCAAGGATTTTAATCCTACCTCATTGAGAGACCATTATCCTCTTCCATCAATGGAGAAAATCCTTCAAACTGTGGCAGGAGCTCAAATATTTTCTTTTCTCGATGGATATTCGGGTTACAATCAAATTCTGGTCCAAGAATCTGATCAATTCAAAATGGATTTCACTACCAAGTGGGAAAGTATTCTTACAACAAAATTTGATTCATATTATCAAATTTCGGGGCTACTTTTCAAAGAGCCATGGATGTGGAATTTAAGGGACTAATCAATGATATCATTTTGGTTTACCTAGAATATATAATTGTATACTCAAAGCATGGAGGTGACCACATTACACATGTAAGAAAAATTGTCTAGAGGTGCAGGGAATTTGGGGTTTCACTCAACCATAAGAAATGTATTTTTTTCATACATGAAGGAAATTTGTTGGGGCATGTTGTTTCAGAGGAAGGACTATTAATTAATCCAACCAAAATTCACTCAATGTTTTCCCTCTCCCTCCCATATCACAAAAAGTGACTCCAAAATTTTCTAGGCACAATAAATTTTGTGCGGAGATTCATCCCTTAATTTGCATAATTGGCTAAACCATAGAAAACTATGCTAAAGAAAAATATGCCTTTCTCATAGAAAAATAAAGGTAAAGAGAGTTTTTAAGTCATCAAAATTGCCATTTCTCAAGCTCCCATGTTGGTGAACCCCAGGATCGATAAATATTTTATCCTCTACACTTTTGTAGGTCAAGAGATCATTTCGGGTATCCTTACTCAACAAAATAACAATATGATGGAGTAAAGAATTGATTTTTTAAATCAATCCCTCAAAGACTATGAGCTCAAATATTCATTTGTTGAAAAACTAGTCTTTACAGTTATCCGAGCTCTTAAGAAATTCAAGCACATGGTGTCTAACAACAAAATTCATCTGATGGTGTCTCATTTAGGTGTTAAGGAATTTTTTCTAAACAAAGAGTTGAATGAGAAGCATGCTGGATGGATCACGAAGGTGATGAAGTATGATGTACACATCAAATTTACATAAATTTTTAGAGGTAAAGGTTTGTATCAACAACTTGTTGCACACATGGAATCTAAACATGATGAAGATGTTATGCTCTTAAATACTGATGAAGGTGATGATTATGTTAAGTGGTTATCCAAAATTGAGAATTTCCTTTCCTCGGGAACATACCCTATGAATATGAATAAAATTCAAAGACGAACATTCCATCTTTAGTCTATTCCATATGTTATGATAGATAATGTTATTTTTCGAAGGGATTTGAACGATTTTATTCTTTGGTACGCGGGACCAAAACATGTAATCAAGATAAACAGGTAATCGAGATACTAGAAGAGTTTCACAATGGCCTATTAGGAGGACATTATTATGCATAGACAATTGTTACCAAGATCATGTGATCCCATTACTATTGGCCAGATTTGTTCAAATATGCTCATCTCTAGGTAAGGAAATGTAAGGAATGTTCCCTTTTCATAGGAAAACAGAGGTTGGCAGCCCTTCCTCTTCATACAATTCAAGTGGATCAACCCTTCATTCAATGGGGGTTGGATTTCATTGGAATGATTAATCCTCTATCTAGTGATGGACATAAATGGGTCCTTACTGCAACAGATTACTTTACTCGATGGACAAAGGCAACAACATCGAAGGAGAGCAATGAGAAGTAAGTTATTAATTTCTTAGAAGGTATAATGACAAGGTTTGGTGGCCCATTTACCTTAATTTCACACAACGCAATGGCTTTACTTGGTTTTAAGCTAAGTGAATGGGTTGTTAAAAATGGGATCTACCTCAATAATTCATCTAATTACTATCCTTAAGGAAATGGATTGGCTGAGTGTAGCAATAAGAACCTCAAAATGATTATTAAGCACACAATGGAGAGTAACAAGAGGACTTGGCACACACAACTTAAGACTGCTTTATGGGAATATGGGATCACTCCTAAGAGGGCCATCATAACTTATCCTTTTATGCTTTTATATGGAATATAAGTGAAACTCCTTCTTTCCTGGAGTTACCTTCTTTAGAGTTAGCTCATTAGCTTGAGGTTATGGAGAATGATTATATGACAGTAAGGTTTCCTAAACTCATGGAGTTGGAAGAATTACATAACAGGGCTATGAAGACTTTAGAGTAACTATTAGTGTGAAATCACAACACCCCCAAATGAGTTCTAAAAAACTTATTTTCTAAGGTAGACTCATCTGGTGTGATTACATAACATTGAACTTCCCAAAGGTGTGGGACCTTGCAAATGGGAAATATCTCCAGAGAAGGTTGGTTCCTCTTCCTTAACTACCTGCCATAAGATATTCCAATGTAGGTAAGTTAGTCTAATCCTAATCTAATTTCCAAGGAGACAAGGAGAGAAATAAAATTAGAAAAAATAGAGCCTACACTAAAATGGTGATACACCAGCAAAGGAAGTGAGATATTCTGTTAAGGGAGAAAAAAATAGAGAAAATGGAGATGAGGGAGGTCAGATAGAAGTGACATAGCCCAGATCTTCAAATTCACCATTAAACTCCATGAAACACAACATCTTACACCTGTCAATGTGAAATACATGCACAAAAAAATAAATTTGGAAGGGAGAGGCATGAGGAAACAACAAAACAATGTAAAGGGTTGAAGAACACCATAAAAACACATTTTTATTGCTCTAGAAGGTGCATAGACCATTAAATTTCTGGAATAGAGGCACAAATACATTTTCCAAGCATGGGAGAAGGTTTACTGCTCAAAAATGGCATTGAAAAACAAATTTGACAGAAATTATATATGCCCAGAATGTCTCTCCTTCTCAAATGAGAAGTGTTACAATATATATAGAAAGAAAAGAGAGAGAAGAGGGAAAAGTCAAATCCTACTCCAACCACCATGAGATATGCATCGAATCTTGCTTTGAAATTTCAACCAATGAATATCAATGCCTTCTACAAATCCACCCACAATATGTTTCTTCTAGTTCCTAGCAGATCGAATCAAATCGGATCTGGTAGTTGAAGAGATTGGATTCTGCGTTAATGGCTTGAAGAATCTTCTTCATTTTTCACCTATCAGGGCCATGCGGCATCCTGGCACTCATTTGGGATTCCCATTTTGGATTCATCTTTGGAGAAGCACCGCTAAGACACGTGGCTCTCTCTGCTGGCTCTGCTCCTTTATTTCCTAGCCCACATATAATCTGTTTTTAATCGTAGAATTTGAGCTCAGGGGTCTGAGTCATTTCCTTCATAAGTTCCTTATGTGCAGGAGTTGTCTTGACCCAATTTTCCAGGGGGGAAAATTTGGGATAACAAGAACATCAGGCTCAAGTTAAGAAAAATTTTGGGAAAAAAGCATCTGACAGGCATTTTCAAGAAGGAGATTTAGTTCTCAAATGGGATGAAGATAGAGCCAAACTAGGAAAATGTACCAAGTTTGACACTCTGTGGAGTGGGCCATACATCATCACGAGTTACAAGGAGGAAAATTCATTTCGTCTATCCAGGATCATCACGAGTTACATAATTCCCTGAAGGAAAAGCATAGTGGACAGATGAAATCACAAGGAAAAGTAGCATCATGATATTGAGGTTTTTGGTTGTCCTGTAAAACCATCCCTATTGAGGTTATTGGCTGTCCTAAAAAACCATCTAGATCATGAGCACGCACGGGTGGCAGGCTGCAAAGGAAGTGTGAAAGTTCTAATGCTACCATGTAAACATTAAGGGGGGGAATGTTAGGAAACTAATATTAATGTTTACATTATTTATGTATTCATTATATACAAATGTTAGTAATTATATTATTGTTATATTAACAATAATATGTTGGTTGGAGTTGTTTTAACAACTCATATGATTTGATTTGTGTATTGTTACGGGAGTAACAATCACAACTATATAGTGTTAATTGTTATAAAACCTCCCTATTTTGTTGGAGGTTGTCTTAGCTATGTATATGGCTATATAATAGCCACATGTATCTGAACATCAAAATAGAGAAGAATATTATTTTATGTGTATTCATTGTATAAACTGGTGTTATGCTTGTCATTTGGTATCAGAGCGGTTTTGATTAAGCTATGAAGATATTTTTTCTTCGATGTTGTTAATTGTGATGGAAGGAATATATTAAGAATTTAAGGGGCAATGTATGTCTACATATTTCCCTCTTTTATGCACAAGAATATTTGAGTGTCGTATGAAGATAATAGATTAGTTTCATATCTGTATCACCCTAAATTTGGATTATTCTTTGTGTTGACCAGTTCTTCAAACTGTGTATTGGGAGGTTCCACAAATAAATTTGTTGTCATCCGGATCTGAGAATGTGGGAGAAAAAGTGTTTGGAATATGTGATAAGCTCGGGAAATCACTATTGTGGGACGCAAGCATTCATTTTATTCTAATAAGATCTTGCTTGCAATCAAGGTTGACATGTTCTATCTTGCACCTTCAGCAAGTTGTTACCTCACGTGAGGATCTACAAACAAATTTGGTCTGATTATATTAATATACCTGAAAATATGGTAGGAATTGGATCTAGACGAAGTTTGGCATTCTTTGGACCAAGATCAAACTCACATTGGCATAGGGAAGGTCAAGTTGTGCGAAGCAACGTTTTCTATTTTATTACAGTCACTACCAACTATCTCTGCTATCATGCAAGTCAGAAGGGTGACTTGTAAGATCCACTCAACTTGCATCAACAAATATTAGTCCATGATATTTCAACAGTTAGCCATTCACAGCTGTAGTCTCCACGTACATGGCACTATGGGCATTGTGACTTCCATCGGCATTTGTCAGCATATCAAATCCTATTGTATAAAATGTATGCACAGTCAATCATCCATTGGGCAAACCTACGTATAAATTAAGGAGTCATTGTTTGAGTGGAAGAAGTCTACATGCTCTTATACCCGTATCAAGTCATATTTAGGTTAGTCTAAAAAATGTTCTTTTCTTTAGTAACGTGTTGGAGTCCAAAGTTTGTAATCTGGTAAAATTGTTTAATCATCCACGTATGGTTCATAAAGGAATGTCATAGGTATTATTTAGTTTGGAATTTTAAGCTTGTTTGTAGTGGTAATAGTGGGATTTATTTGGTCCTCAAGAGTCTATTATTTATTAAATTTCTATCTAAAAAAAAAAATCGTATATGATAAGAGACTAGGTTATGTATTAGGAGTGGGATATAGGGTATTGAGTCAATTTTGTTTATAATAAGTATTTTTTATCAAATTCAAAATTTTTATCAAAAGATTCAATGTTTGTTTTATCATCAAAAGTATGTCCATCAAGTTAACTATCAAAGTCGATGTCAAGTCTTCTTGGGTCCATAGTCAAAAAGTTGTATTGTCAACATTGTTATATTGTGTTTAGGTGAATATAGGTAGTCAATGTTAAATAGGTGATTTTAGGATTATTGTTTTATCAAGTGTTAAAGTCATGTCATTGTATTAAGTCCAAAAAATAAAAAATAAATTTTCCTTACGAACGCATTTTTGGTGGAATCCGACATTCGGGTAAGGTGTGTAATTTTTGAGCCTCAAATTCCAAATCTGCTAAGTTAAGTAGCATATTAATGGAGGAAGGAGACAATGGGGGAAGGAGGTTGATCAATGACCTCTCGTCAGTCACCAATGACGGGGCCGCATAGAAGCTGTGGTGGCATATGTATGGTGTGAGTATATGATTTTCAGTGTGGTTTCCATTTTCTCAGTGTGCTTCAGTTTGTAGTGTTCCTGTTTTATGTGGTATTTGATGGATGTTGGAAAGATAGTTATGTTGGAGTGCAGATGACTGTCAGTGATCCTCTGACTGACTTGGTCCTCTGACTGCCATACTTATTTGGAAGATGGTTAGCTAGAAGAATACGTTCACTAGCATTAGTGACCATGTGCAGCAAGACCTAACTAGCAAGATCCATTCAGGAGTATGTTCTTCGATACATTTTTCTTCTCAGTATCTATTTGAGTGGAATTTCACATTGTGGGGGGGAATATACATACCAATGTTCCATTCCCATTCTACACCCAAAACAACTTAGTCAAGGAAAGCTTCCAGTGGTAGTGGCAGTGATCAATGACAGAGACTACGATTAAGAACATTACGATTCTTATAGGAAGTAATGTGAAATTTTTTCTATATATCTTCTATTGTGCAATTTTGTGATATGCAAGTTGTGTTTCCTACATAATTCCCTGAAGGAAAAGCATAGTGGACAGATGAAAGCATAAGGAAAAGCAACATCATGATGTTGAGGTTGTTGGTTGTCCTGTAAAACCATCCTTGTTGAGGTTGTTGGCTGTCCTATAAAACCATCCATGTTGAGGTTGTTGGCTATCTTGAAAAACCATCCAGATCATGAGCACACACGGGTGGCAGGTTGCAAAGGAAGTGTGAAAGTTCTAATGTTACCATGTAAACATTAAGGGGGGGAATGTTAGGAAACTAATATTAATGTTTACATTATTTATGTATTCATTAAATACAAATGTTAGTAATTATATTATTGTTATATTAACAATAATATGTTGGTTGGAGTTGTTTTAACAACTCATATGATTGGAGTAACAATCACAACTAAATAGTGTTAATTGTTATAACACCTCCCTATTTTTTTAGAGGTTGTTTTGGCTATGTATATGGCTATATAATAGCCATATGTATCTGAACATCAAAATAGAGAAGAATATTATTTTCTATGTATTCATTGTATAAACTGGTGTTATGCTTCTCAGTTTTTATAAGGCTACTAGCCTAAAATATTAGTAGGAAAGCATTCCCTAGAGGTCACCAAAAATTTTGACCTTTAAATCTTAACTTTAAAATAAGATGTTAAAATTTGATTCAAAATTTATTCTGAAATATTTCACTCGGAATTGTTTTTTAAAAAATTTGTTGAAGTTCTTCAAAACTCTGAAGTCCAAAAATTTAGACTTCAAATTTCAAAGGTTTCCTTTTTCAGAGATTGGGAGAAGCGACCACCAAATAAAAAAAATTGACTTCAAGGTTCTGAACTCTGAAAGTCCAAAATTCTAAAAATTCGGAGTTCCGAACTTTTAGGATTTGGAAGTCTCCTTTGGATTTTTCATAATTTCTGCCTCGAAGTTCTGAAGTCTGAAACTCCAAAGTTCTGAAATTTCTAAACTTCAAACTTTAGGGTTTATAAAGACATTTAATTCTCACCTACCCCCATGTTTCGGCTTCTGGGAATTAATTTAGGGTTTTTCTATATAAACTCAGGTTTTCATCTGTCATTTTCACCTGATTTTTTGCTATGACACTCTAATTTTTACAAAACGTTTTGTACTTTTGAGGCGTAATTTTCAAGGTAATTTTCTTTTTGGGTTATTTATTAATGTTTTATGATTGTTTTGGGTTTCTATTCCTTGTTTATTTTTATTTGTTTCTTCCTTTTCATATTTGAAAATGAAGCCCTCATCATCCACCATTTTTTTAAAAAAATGTTTCCTTATTTACACGGCTACAAAATCCAATATGTGTAGGCATCTAGTCCAAATTGCATGATAATTTATTCAAGATCTCCACATGTATTTGATTTTAATTCCATGACTTCGATGATTTCACAGTTCATAGATTAGATTTGGAGCTTCTAGTTTCAAAGTTTCAGAGCTTCTAGTTTTAGAGTTTTACAGGTTCCAATTTCAGAGTTTCGGAGGTCTACCCCTTTTCAAAATTTCATAGGTTCCTAATTTTTAGAGTTTCAGAGTTTTAGAGGTCTTCCAGTTTCAGGTTTTTAGAGGTTTATACTTCAAAGCTATAACTTTTTTAGAGTTGCAGTTTTTTAGACTTTTAGACTTTGACATTTCAGAGCTTTTACAATGTTTGTTACAAAATTTCTAAAGGGCATTCAGATTCTGAATTCCAAATTAAATGTTAACCTCCTTATTAAAAGGAAAAGAAAAAATGAAGTATACACTTCCAGGAGTTTCTCCTCACTCATGTCTTTCTTCAGACTCTAGAAATATTGGAGATACTAATCTTGGGCAAGTAGATTTTCCAGACTTTTGGGCAAGGTTGAAAGCTCCTAACAAGAAGTCTTAGATGTAGGCTATATATTATAGCAGCCTTGCTCTCTCTTATGGTTTTCCTACATCCATGCATTTTCCTGAATTCGTCTTGGTTGCATTATCCCCTTTTGACAAAGATTCCAAAACGGTGAAGAATGATGATGGCAAGGTCATAATTAGATTGGATTTTGACTTCTTTGAAGATCATTTTAAACTCCCAGATGTTGAGGAATATGCAAGAATTTCACTAGAAGCTGTAATTGAACATTGGAACAAGGAAACTAAATTGTGTGTGAAGGCCATGATGAAGAGCTACTTGGCCAAGGGTGTCACCAAGTTGCCTAACAAAATGTTTCGATCAGATTTCATCTAGGAAGTAAACGATTTAATTGTGTTGTTGAGTAGAGTTTTGGGTCTTGTTTCCACAAAGGAGTTTTAGGAATGGATGTTCCTCTATATTGCCACTATTAAAAATAGAAAGAATTCATATGATGGGGAGAGCATATCAGTCGCTCTATCTATTTTAAATTGAGTAAAGTCTTGTCTTTTAAATTTTTTTACATGACTTCTTTCTTTGTCTATGTTGCAGCTGTCATGGGGGACTTCAATGGGTTAAATACTAAAGGTGTTAGAAGTGCATCACAAATTTTTGATTTCTATCCTTAAATCACGATGGATGAGTGAAGCATAAATTTTTATAGATTCAATGATGCCTTCTTTGTTATTTTAATTTATCATTTTCACAATAATTTGTATAATAAAAGGATTTCTTATGAGGCTTTCAAAGAAGTATGAGAGTGGGGAGCCATTTATCTTTAATTTCCAACATTTACATACATTAGGATTCTTAGTTTTGTAGGTTACCTGAGTAAGTTACCAAGGTTCCCTACTGATAAATGGGTTTGGTTAGAGTTGGTTTGACAATTTTTGGATTATCAAAAAATCTAAAACTAAAGGCATAAGGCGGGAGTCTAGTTTCCCATTTCAATCGAAAGGTATACTTGTTCCTATATTTATAAAGTAAAGAATGTGGATGCAAAGATGTCTAAAGTTACCTTGCAAACCTTTCATCCCAAAACCAATTTTTACTACTGGGGTATGTTCAGTGAAACGGGTCTATCCAGTTCTCACGTGCCTTAACTAGAGGATATTTGGATTCACTGTCGGGATTAGGTTATTATCAGGAAATAAGAAT
This sequence comes from Taxus chinensis, assembly GCA_019776745.2. Taxonomy (NCBI): domain Eukaryota; kingdom Viridiplantae; phylum Streptophyta; class Pinopsida; order Cupressales; family Taxaceae; genus Taxus; species Taxus chinensis. The sequence continues at coordinate 226,709,335 of CM034147.1, read as the reverse complement.
ATGATAGATTGAATTTGGATGAGGTTAGAAATTTTGGTCTTGAGGAGATTCCAAAGGAGATGGAGAATGAAAAGGAAGTCTTGGATCCAATATACAAGGATAACAATGTTTCTAATCAACCATTTTCATGGATTGATTGGTATCAAGAGGAAAGTTGCAATACTAAGGAAAGGATGGGGCCCATTTTACAAAGAACATATGATTGGTTGGATACCTTAGGAATTTCACCAAAGGTGTTAGATCAATCCATAAGAATAGAAGCCCAACCAACAATGAGTCTTCCTACACTCACAAGAGGGAAAAAGTCTTGTTATCCAAAATAAGCCCCTACTTATTTTGGCTAACTTTCCTTCATCCTTTCCTTATTTTGTGCCTTAGTCAAATTTTTCCACTTTTTAGGCACTCAAAGTTTTTTGGGTATGGTTTTAACAGATAGATAATTTTCTCACCTTTCCAGAAAGGTAAAAATTTCCTTCTCACTCCTTGTATTTTTAAAGTTATGGCTCGATGGAGTTTTGGAGGGAAATTTTCCCTAAGATGGCCCGAGGCCAATAGAAATGTGCCATGCGGAAACGAAGGTCGGAGGCGCTAGGATATTTTGGTGAATTTTTTTCAAAAAGTGGTTAGTGGCGTCAAAAGAAAAAGTTGAAGTGAAGGCCCATAACCAATATAGTGGTGACACATGTCATGGCGGGGCAGTGGGCATCAGGGGGAGGTTGAGTTTTGACACTTTGGTCAAATGGCGCAAAGGGGAGATTTTGTCTCGAAATCCCACCGAGAAATAACATGCCACCACGTGTCCTATTGGCAGTGGGGGTTAGAGCGGTGGGGAAAACTTGAATTTTTTCCCAAAGTAGTCAAATGGCGCAACCGTAAAATATGAAGCGAGGACCCGCAACCAATATAATGGTGACATGTGTCCCAGACGATGGGGGCGCGGAGATATTTTGGAAATGTTTCCAAAATTCACAAAAGGGTAAAATGGCCATTTGAACCCACAGAAAAATGGGATGATTCCACACGGTAGAGGAGGTCATCCCGACGAAGATTTTTGGGATTTTTTTCCCAAAATTGCAAAAAAGGAAGAAAATTCAAATTTCGGCCCACGAACCCATTTGTGCCCTAATTTTGCCAATTTTTCCCTAAATTTTTATAGGGCCATATCTTTCAAACTAGAGCTTGGTTTTTCTTGATTTTGGTGTCATTAGAAAGCTATTAAAGTCTCTACACAATGGAATCTTCAATTTTTTTGGTGGAGTTTGGTGAGAGAAAATGAAAAAATGCCTTTGGCATGGGAAAAAGTGAAGAACTGACATTCAACCACCATTTTTAATATGGTATGGCTTCCATTCTTATCCAACATGGTCAAAAATATTAGGGAATGAACTTTGAAGGGTACACATGCCATTTTGATGGATCTGGTCAGTGGTTGAGCCATTCATTTCAACATTCCCGCGTTTCTCCTTCTTGGACTCTGTTTTTTATTATTAAAGCCAAATTTGGATCTTTTGTAAAGGGTTGGACATTTTTTATGTTCTATAGGCTCCCTCCTTCACCCTGGAAAGTGAATTTGTGGAATATCAGACCTTTTTTGAGGACTGCAACATGTTTTTTGCCTCCTTTCTGTTGTAATGCATCATATTAAAAAATGGAAATGACAATGCAAGCTCTATGAATGAGTTTTCAATCCTTTCTTGTGTTGTTTGCTTCATTCCGATCCTTCATTACATTTTAGCAATTTGTGCATGATTTGTGTTGCATTTTTATAATTTGAGTCAATTTACAAAAATAGATGTTCATTACTCCTTTGGTGTATCACCTTGTTAGTTTAGTTTTATCTTCTTTTCTCTCTTCTGTCCTTGTCTCCTTGGTAGAATTAGAGTAGGATTTTGAGTTAAAGCTCTAAAAATTTCATGCATACATTTTATCAGTGGAGTAGAGGAACCAGTCTTTAATCTGGAGAGTTTTTTCCCATTTTTTCAAGTCCCACACTTGGGGAAAAGATTCCATGTTGTGTAATCACATTGGATGCCCATTATCAAACTAGAAATATGAGAAAACATCCAGGGGTGTTGTGAATTTGCACTAACAATTTTCGCACACCCGGTGGGATCTTAAAGGTCTTCATCTTCATTAAAAAAGTTGATGTGCATTTTTTGTAAGTTTCTTGCTTAAAAAGAGCCCTGATTTACACATCTGGCGACTCCGAAAGGATAAAATAAACTAGTTTCAGTAGTCCAAGTCTAAAGATTCATGAGAAGGATCTAAACAAGTTCAAGGGCTAGAGAAGAGGTATTGTCTGAGTATATGTAATTATCCCCAGGAAGAAGAGAGAGGGGAAGAAGGATTCAAATGTCTCCATCTCCACCAAACAGAACTCTATCAACTCCTCCACCTGGTAGACCTTTCGCCCTATAAACAAGGGTTCTCAGGACAATCAGAATGGCACAACCCAATCCTTATGTCAACTTCACAGGCAGCATCCCACTTTCTCTCAATGTAAAAAACCCAGTTCCAATTGTAGCATTGAAGAATATCCCATACTTTAGTCAGGAAAATCTGACCACTCCTGGTGATCATGTCAAAGACATTGTTAATGTTTGTGCAATCCATGAGATTGTTGATATGAATTTTTTTGTCAAATTTTTGGCATATTCATTGAAAGGGAAAGCCCTGCAATGGTTTAGGAGCCTTATGGTAGGCTCTATCCAAAATTAGAACTAGCTGTGCATAGCTCTCCATGATCAGTTTGGAGAAAAAAGAGACAATTTGTCTCTATTGGAACAACTGACAACTATCAAGAGAGCTCCCAATGAGTAGCTAACAGACTTCAATTTCAGATTTCAAAGGACATGGGATAGAATCCCAGTGACAGTAAGACCAACAGCTGAAGGTGCTTTCTTATACTATCGGAAAGCTTTATATTCTGACATTTCTATGTTAATCCAATCCATGGGAGGTGTAACTATACCTGCACCTTATAGCATTGCCATTAGGGCTGAGAATTGTTTGATCCAAGATGGTAAACTTGCACCTAGGCCTCTTATGCCCTTATATCCAAACTTGTAAAGCCCAAGCACTAGTCAAGCACCTACTTTAGCTCCTATTCCCACTCCTAGAAATTAGATTTCAAATGAAACTTCTACTTCATCCTCTAGTGCCTCAAATGAGCTTCAAGAAGTCATGAAACAATTACAAAATTTAGCCAATGAGCTGGTTACACTCAAGAGGTAGCAAGCCCAAAGTTTTAGACCTTCTTATCAGTCTCAAACTCAACCTAATAGGCCACCCAATCTAGATGAAAATCAAAATCAAGTAAGGCCTCCTACCAATAAACCATTTCAGCCCTATAACCCCAATGATTCATCTAACTTTAAAGCCTTAGTGCTAGTGCAAAATAATATAGCTCAAGAGTATGATTGGTGTTTCCCATGTAATGAACCTCACAACCAGTCTATGTGCTTCAATGGTGCTTTGAACCAAGCTTTGATGGTGACAAAAACTAACATAGAGAGTGAGGTGAGTCAAGAAACAAACCAACAATAAGGAACACCTTAGCAAAATACAACTCCAAATGAGACTACACTTGTGAATTGGCAGGCTAAAGATTTTTGTGGTATGAATCAAACAATTTCTTATAATGTAGTAGCTAACACACGGTCAAAGAAGAGGAATATTGGTGAAGGGTAGTCATTGGCTCCAGGTGATCCACAACCTTCCATCACTCCACAAGGTGTTGACAAGAAAAATACAGTTTCAAATGTGCAAGGATAGCCCAAGCCACCTTCTAGACCAGCTCATATGCTAGTTGTTACAGCCCATGTACAAGAAAAGAATGTGTAGACTAAGGGGCAGCAAAGATATGTTTCATCCCAATTTAAAATCATTGAAAAAATGAAGAAGACAAATGTGAACATATTTATGTGGGAGTCACTATCCATCCCAAGCCAAAGGGATCTACTACAAGCTGCCATGAAGAATTGGTCAACCTCAAATCAGCAAGCTCATATGCAAGAGAAGGTACTCACAAATGATACTCAGCCTAAGGGGAAGCTTGGAGGATAGTAAGGTAAAGTTTTTAAGCCCCCTCCATTCTATGTTTCATTGATCATTGGGGATAAACTAGTACACAATTTTATGATTGATTCTGGAGCAAGTAGTTTTGTGATGCCCAAGCAAATAGTTGATCATCCGGGCCTTCAATATGAAGTCATATCCAAAGGGGTGGTGCAACTAGATGCAAAGATTTGAGCCTCACTTTTCATGCATGCCCCAATGTCATTGTTTGCAAGATGTGTCGGTGATATATTTACCACCACTCTTTGCCATATGTTTGTCAAGGGATTTCACAGCTAGAATTGGAGGCTACTTATCTATTGATTGGACACACATTTTGTTTATAACAAGGTATGGATCCAAGGCCAAAATCAGGTCTGAACCTATTGAAAAATTTCACATTGAGCCTCATACCCCAAGCCCAATCAATGCCAAATGTTCAGCATTTGATCAATAGGATTATCCGAGCACGCATGAAGCTGACACCAAAATTAGAAGCATCCCAGATTTGACTCTTGATGAATGGGAAAGCAAGATGCATGATTTTGACCCCTATAAGGAGATAGAGGAGTCTCAACTAGAAGTTTATTACATGCATGAAGAAAATCAGCCCATTCCTAGCATCACGAAGCCAGACCATAAAGATGACAATGAGGTATGGCAGCTATTCTTTGATGGATCAAGAAGTAGACAAGGTGCAAGAGGGGAGCTATACTTGTTTCACCTTAAGGCATTAAGTATTATTCATCTTTTAGATTTCAGTTTGCATGCTCTAACAACACTGTTGAATATGAAGCTTTGATACATGGATTGCATTGGTCAAGGAAGAGAGGCATCAAAAACTTACAAATCTTTGGTGATAGTGAGCTGATTATTAATCAAGTTAGGGGATAACATGCTGCCAAGAATGGCCTGCTCAAGAGTTATAAGAATATGGTATGGGACCTCATTGAGGATTTTGAGGGCTTTGGCATCAACTCCATCCTTAGGAAAGAAAACCAAGCTGCTAATAGGATTACAGTAGTTAGATTGGCTTTTGATGTTATGGAGAGTATCAAGAAAGATAAAATGTAGCCAAACATTCATGTGATTGTAAGGCCATCAATGCCAAACAATAATGTAAGTTGGAAAGTGTTTGACAGTGACCAACAAATCATCCATTTCTTGCAAGAAGAAGCTGAATTCTCATCCAAAAATAAGGAAAAGTTAGAACAACAGTATGGTTATCAAGTGGTATAGCTAAGAACCAACAAACTACCAAAAGGAATTGTCACTTTGGAGTCTATATTTAACCCTAATGATCAACTTAGGAAGGATAAAGCAAACATCCAAGTCAAGGGAGAGGATTCAGTGCCCATCTCGTTTGGAGAAGGAAAATCACTTCAAATTGGTAAAGTGGAAACCGAGAAAGAAAGGTATGAGTTCATGCAACTTTTCCAAGAGTTCCTGAATGTATTTTCTTGGAGCTATGAAGAATTGAGAGGTTTCAATCCCAAGATATCTCAAAACACAATTGAATTAGATCCAAGTGTTAAACCTATCAGATAAAAACAAAGATCGATCAATCCACACATGGAGCCTCTCATGAAGAAGGAATTGAATACGTTAATAGAAGCAAGTATTATATTCCCCATCAAGCATTCAAGCTGGGTTGCAAACTTGGTTCCAGTTAGAAAGAAGAGTGGAGAAATCAGATTGTGTGTAGACTTTAAAGATTTGAATAGAGAATCCCTCAAGTATCACTACCCACTTCCTTCTATGGAGCAAATTTTGCAAGTTGTTACTAGCTCTGAGAAGTTTTCATTGCTAGATGGTTATTCAGGGTATAATCAGATCATGGTAAAGGAAGATGATCAGTTCAAAATAACCTTCACCACCAAATGGGGAACCTATGCATATAGAAAAATGCCATTTGGGTTGTCTAACACCAGAGCTACTTTCCAAAGGGAAATGGATATGGTGTTCAAGGGATTGATCAAAAAAATAGTGCTGATATACCTAGATGATATTACTGTATTTTCTAAAAGTGTAGCGGATCATCTCTTTCATTTGAGACAAGTGTTCCAAAGATGTATAAGATTTGAGGTATCCTTGAATCCCCAAAAATGTATTTTTCTAGCTCATGAAGGAAAGATCGTAGGCCACATTGTTTCCAAAGAGGGATTAGCAATTGATCTAGAAAGGGTTAAAGCAATAAAATAATTGCCATTACCAAGTCATAAGAAGGCCCTTCAAAGTTTCTTGGGAAGAATCAATTTTGTTCGAAGCTTTGTTCAAGATTTTGTAGCCCTTGTCAAGCCAATAACCATGATGTTGAAGAAAAATATGTCTTTCAAATGGATAGCTAAAGGTAAGGCAAGTTTTGAGGAAATCAAAGAGGTTATCTCACAAGCTCCAACTCTCATTAACCTAGATTTCTCTAAAGATTTCATCTTTTATGCATATGGAGGTGATGATACAATTTCTGCAATTTTAGTATAGCAGAACAAAGAAAATGCAAAGCAGCCAATTGCCTTCTTTAGCCAAATCTTGGAGGACTACGAGGTGAGATATTCCTTCATTGAGAAGCATGTTCTTGCAGTGATTAGGAGCTTGAAGAAATTTAAGCGTCTAGTTTCAAACAACAAGGTTCGATTGTTGGTTTCTCATGTGGGATTTAAAGACTTCCTTCTCAATAAATATGTAAATGAAAAACATGCAGGGTAGATTACTCGTATCATGGAGTATGAAATTGATATCAAAGTCACCCAGCTGGTCCAAGGAAAGGGATTGTGTGAGTATCTGGGCTTGGGCCAATCAATTGAAGTAAGCAAAGAGAAGAATGTTCTTTTGGTGTTGCAGGACAGCTAAGAACAAAGATATGTTCAAGAAGAAAATGGTGGTGTGTTCACCCCTTGCTCGACCCAAGACATAATGCACTTCTTACAAATAGGCCTATGCCCTCCAGAGATGAAAAAATCCAAGAGAAGACACTTTAGATTATGGGATATTCCATATGCACTTGCTGATGGTGTCTTGTTCAAAAGGGATATCAATGGAGTGCTGCTGAGATACATTGGGACAAATCAGATTAAGAGAATGTTAGAAGAGTTCCATGGTGGATCAACTGGGGGTCATTTTTCTCCAAGAGTGACAACCCTCAAGATCATGAAGGTTGGCTATTATTGGGCCAAGGTGTTTACTGATTGTTATGCATGGATCAAAAGGTGCTAGAATTGTGCATTCTTCATGGCCAAGGAAATATTAGCTTCCCTTCCATTGTACCCAATCTTAGTTGACCAACCATTCATGCAATGGGGTTTGGACTTCATTGGAGTCATTAATCCAAACTGAAGCCAAGTACATAAGTGGATTCTAACAAAATCAGACTACTTCACTAAATGGATTGAGGTGGTGTCACTCAAAGAGGTAAATGAATCCAGGATTCTAGACTTCTATGAGGGTATAGTAACCAAATTTGGTATACCTACCACTATAATTTCAGACAATGCATTGGCATTCATAGGATCAAAGGTAACTAAATGGGCTGTTAGAAATGGGATCTATCTGAGCACTTCATCAAATTATTACCCTTAGGGTAATGGCCAAGCTGAATCCACCAACAATAATCTATTAAGAATCATCAAGAGGAATCTTGATGAAAATTAAAGGACTTGACACACTAAGCTCAAATAAGCTCTATGGGCTGATAGGATAACTCCCAAGAGATCCACATGTAACTCTCCATTCAGAATTTTTTATGGGAGAGGAAATATTGCCTATGTCACTTGAGTTGCCAACATTGGAACTCATAAAGCAATTGGAATTGTTGGAGTTTGAACCCATGGAGGTTAGTTATGCAGAATTGATGGAACTCCAAGAAATCAAAGAGCATGCCGCCTAAACAATGGAGAAGGACCAAGCTTTGATCAAGAGAACCTTTGATAGGAAAGCTAAGGCTAGAACCTTCCAAGTTAGAGATTTAGTTTTGAAATGGGATGTAGACCGAGTAAATCCAGTAAGGCATTCAAAGTTTGATGCCATTTGGAGTGGCCCCTACATGGTTACAAAATGCAAGAACATCAATGCCTTCTAATTGTCTACATTGGATGGTGAAGAACTACAGATTCCAGTTAATAGAATCCATCTAAAGCATTGCTACTAGATGGGAAACTCATCATCTTGTACATATTAGCTTAGAATTTCATTCCTCTAAGTGCTTTAGCACAAGTTTTTTTGTCCCAAGGATGCATCTTTTGCAGGCCATGTTCTAGATCAAAGTAATGTTCTACTCTCACAATATTCTTTCTAGAGATTTTCTATAGAGTTAAGAGTAACAAGCAGATAAGTTGATGACTCCATTGCCTAATGGATTGCTTTAAGCAACTGGTCACTTCATCTAGCAGGTAGATGACCCCTCTGAGTCGCCAATTTTTTTATCCAAAATAAGCCCCTTGCTTATTTTGGCTAACTTTCCTTCATCCTATCCTTCTTTTGTGCCTTAGTCAATTTTTTCCACTTTTCAGGAACTCAAAGTTTTCTAGGTATGGTTTCAATAGATAGATAATTTTCTCACCTTTCCAAAAAGGTAAAAATTTCCTCCTAACTCCTTGTATTTTTCAAGTTATTGCTCAGCAGAGTTTTGGAGGGAAATTTTCCCTGAGAAGACCCGAGGCCAATAGAAATGTGCCTCGTTGCAGCGGAGGTCAGAGGCACTAGGAGATTTTGGCAATTTTTTTTCCCAAAGTGGTTAGTGGAGTAAAAAGAAAAATTTTAAGTGAAGGCCCCCAACCAATATAGTGGTGACATGTGTCATGGCAGGGCAACAGGCGTCGGGGGGAGGTTGAGTTTTGACACTTTGGTCAAATGGTACAAAGGGGAGATTTTGGTCCGAAAGCCCGCCGAGCAATAACATGTCACCACGTGTCCTGTCGGCAGTGGGGGCCAGAGCGGCGAGGAAACCTTGAATATTTTGCCAAAGTGGTTAAATGGCGCAAATGTAAAATATGAATTGAGGACCCGCAACCAATATAATGGTGACATGTGTCCTAGAATGACGGGGGCGCGGAGAAATTTTTGAAATGTTTCCAAAATTCAAAAAAGGGTAAAATGGTCATTTGAACCCGCAGACAAATGGGATGATGCCACATGGTAGTGGAGGTTGGGCCGGTGGAGATTTTTAGGATTTTTTCCCAAAATTACAAAAAGGATGAAAATTCAAATTTCGGCCCGCGAACCCATTTGTGCCCTAATTTTGCCAATTTTGCCCTAAATCTTTAGAGGGCCATATCTTTCGAACCAGAGCTCAGTTTTTCTTGATTTTGGTGTCATTGGAAATCTATTGAAGTCCTCTACATGATGGAATCTTCAAATTTTTGGTGGATTTTGGTGAGAGAAAATGAAAAATACCTTTGGCATGGGAAAAAGAGCAGAACCAACATTCAACCACCATTTTTAATGTGGTATGGCTTCCATTCTTCTCCAGCATGGTCAAAAATCTTGGGGAATGAACTTTTAAGGGTACCCATGCCATTTTGATGGATCTGGTTAGTGGTTGAGCCATTCATTTCAACTTTCCCACGTTTCTCCTTCTTGGACTCTTTTTTTAATTGTTAAAGCCAAATTTGGCTCTTTTGTAAGGGGTTGGACGTTTTTTATGTTCTGCAAGCTCCCTCCTTCACCTTGGCAAGTGAATTTGTGGAATATCAGACCTTTTTTGAGGACTGCAACACATTTTTTTCCTCCTTGCTATTGTAATGCATTGTATTAAAAAATGGAAATGACAATGCAAGCTCTGTGAATGAGTTTTCAATCCTTTCTTGTGTTATTTGCTTCTTTCTGATCCTTCATTACATTTCAGCAATTTGTAAATGATTTGTGTTACATTTTTATAATCTATGTCAATTTACAGAAATAAATGTTCATCACTCCTTTGGTGTATCACCTTGTTAGTTTAGTTATATCTTCTTTTCTCTGTTCTGTCTGTGTCTCCTTGGTAGAATTAGAGTATGATTTTGAGTTAAACATCTACAAATTTCATGCATACATCTGATAAGAGGAGTAGAGGAACCAACCTTTAATCTAGAGTTTTTTCCCCATTTTTACAAGTCCCACAATTGGGGAAAATATTCCATGTTGTGCAATCACACTGGATGCCCATTATCAAACTAGAAATCTGAGAAAACATCTAGGGGTGTTGTGAATTTGCACTAACAGGTCTACCCAAAAGGACAACATAATTCCTAAGAAGATTACATTTGTTTTTAGAAGTTCCTATCTTCCCAAGGATTCTATTTCCATGGTTGTTTCCTTTGTAATACCAATATGAGAAGTTGTCAAATTTATTGATTCTCCAGTTGTATCATTGATTATGTCACCGCATCCTTCCTTTCCATTATCAATTTCTCCATCATTATCTTCTTCTCTAACACTCATTTCTTCTTTTCAATCCCCATCCATGGCCCAAGTATTTCATGTCTTCTCAGTAGGGGAAATGATTGGGTCTCCATTTTCCACTTCACTTCCTCTGGAGCTTTCATTTCCTTCCATTTCAACTTCTAGCCTCGTTGTATCCACTCTTGAGGCTATTCTCACATCCAACCTATCCATCATTACCACCTCCACTTCACTATGACCTAATGTTATCGATGTTATTATGTTATCAAGTGTTCTAGGATGTTTAATTGGTCGTGCCACTTCTGTCTATATCTATTATCCCATAATGGATATATCACTAAACTCCAAAACAAAAGAAGAAAGTACCTCTAATATATGTAATAGATCTAAATGTGTTGGAACCTACTCCAATGAGACAAGACAAATGACCAAAGATCATCTCCAGTTCATCTATGAACCAATCAGGAGATAGAGTCATGGAAATTGCTACTCCCGTTGAGGGAAAGATGAAAGAGACTATCATGGAAACAAATTATCAAATCTCTAGATTTTCACTAGGGAAGGAAACACACGAAGGTGCTAAAAAATATGTGTAAATGGCTCTTGGTAATTTGCTGGAGAATTATGATAAGGATAAAACTTCGAAGGATGAAATGAAAGAAAATGTTGAATAGCTCACTACTTTGCTAAGGAAAGTAACAAAACCCACTCCAATCATTGATCCTTCAACTACAACTACTCTAAAAATTTCTTCCGCTCTAGAAGATATCTCATACCATGAGATTGAGGAGATAGGTCAGAAGGGGAGAGAAATGAATGGATAGGTGGAATGCATACTTTAGGATGCCAATCCTTTGATTAAAGAATTTGTTTAATTATATAATGATTTTCAAACTGAAAGAGACTCCATTTGTAGGATGGATGAAATATTCTCTGAAGACGATAATAATTTGAATATGAATTTGACCACGCAGGGTGAGATTAGAGATGAGGATCCAGATATAATTCTTGAAGAAGAAGTAATTAATTATATTTCCAAGTTGTTCGAGTTTCATAAGGCCATGGAATTTAGATCCCAAGTGTTACAAGATTTGATCAAGAAGTTGGATGAAAAACACATGGAAATAATGGATGGTCTAAACCATATCTCAAAAGAGTTTGGTAATATCGACTGTAAATTTTTCAATGAGAATATTGATGCCCTTTCACTAGATCAAATTAAGTCAAATTTCAAAGTTTTGATAAAGAAAGATGATGTGGTAGCTAGGACTTTCAGTAGTGATTCAATTGATAGGTTGGTCTCATGTCATTATTTCATAAGTCGAGTAAAGAAAGTTGTAAGTAAACTCGAAAGGATTCCGGATAAAGCAGAAAAAGATATTGAAACATTAGATGTGGTGAGTCATTATGCATGTGGACCAGAAGAAGAGGAAGTACAAGGAATCATCAAACGTTTCATTGATTACAAGAATCAGATGACTATGTGGGAGAAAGAGCAGGAAAAATCAGCGAAAGGAAGAGCTATGACAGGACCAAGTTAAGCTAGGCAGCCTTGCAAGGATAGTTTAAAGCTTTGGATCAGTCTAGGTTGCAGGGTTGATCGAGTCAAACCTTTACAACTAATTTTCTATTTTTATGGGTGCCTATTCCCTAGAACTTAATTACATTATTTTTTAGTAAATTTTTAGTTAAGGTTTAGTTGTAATGGCTCAACCTAAAAACTTATAAATAGTTAAGTGCAAAAAATTTAGAGATATAGATCATTGGGGAAGTTACTCTTCAAGCTTTAAAGATTGATTTGAATACTTTAGAGCCTTTCAATCAGAACAATATTTCGACGTGAAATGTCTAATTTATTGTGTTAATAGTTTACCAATGTATGCTTTGTGAATGTGCAATTCCTTAGTATAAATGATTAACTCATCCTTATTTTAGGGTATCTTATTTCAATCTGTGGGAGAATGATGTGGTTTTCTTGAATATCAATTGTGAAAATATTATATTCCTTCTATTATAAATGTATACTATCATTAACTACCATAAAGAGAAAGGGATGTATTACATGTGTATATCATATATTGTCATGATTGTTGCTTGTGTATTTGAACATATTTTATCTGTCTATCAGGTATGTTTGGGGTCCTATAAGGAAATGCATAATATTTTCTCTATGGTCAGTATTTTCCCTGTATAAATAGTATAAGGTGAATTAGATTTTGATGGTTTCTTTATCCTTTCTAAGTTAACCCTTTCTGGTATAAAGATCATAAACTTATCTAATTATACTCTCTTATTGTATCACTATATTTTCATCATTTGTTATTTCTAACTCTTAACCCCGTGAATTAAGTAGATTAGAGTCATTTTAAAGTGTTTTTAGCCTTACACATAGATCTTAAATTGGGTTCCACAAGTTCCAAAGGAAGTCAACCTTCTCATGAGGTTCATCCCAAGGTAACAAGGTCCCACACCTTGGGGATGTTCCAATGTTACACAGGATCTTTTAGCAATTTAACAAGTGCATGATCTACATGACAAAAGTAACAGTGATGAAGAATTAGTGTTCTTGGTCATGATGGAAAAAACTAGAAGATTTAGGATTTTAGAGGGTATAAATAGAGGGGTTAGAGGGTTAATAATCATTGTGACTCATTTGTGCTTATAAATTATTTTTCGTATTTGAGTGATATTTGAGCTCTAAGATTATAGAGAGATGGCCCAGTGAACACATCGAAAACATCATACAGACCACGTTTTAGAGTTCAAGAAGAGGTCAGATGAGGTTCCTTTTGTAAGTAGCTCAAAAAAATGATTTTTGAGGCATTTATGATTAGTTTTGAGTGGAATAAAATTGACTTTTAACACTAACACATATACTTAAGTGCATTAGCACATCCCGAAGAATGCGTTAACGTTCAAGTATATGCTCTAGCATGTAATTGAGAGCATCAAATTCAAAGGGATAATGTGCTAGTGTGTTGAACACACTAACATGTTAGTGATAGCATGAGTGTTAAAGTGAGTGTGCTAGCGTGAATGCGCTAATGTATAACTGGGTACGCTATCATAAATTTTTATGTGCTAGCATGCATGTGTATGCAATAGCATATAATATTGTGTGCTATAATAGAAAAGGGTGCACTAGCATTATCATGTGGTTTTTAGAAGAAATTTGGGAGGTTAGGATAAAGTAAAATTAATTTTAACTATGTTTTGGAATGATTTCCATGAGAGACCAAAATATATAGATGTGATGGAGCGTCATGACTGGCTGCAGTTATTTGAGAGGAGATTTACATAGAGTTAGTGGTGATAGTTGGTCTTGTTATTAGAGGTGATGAGGATGACCTTCATTGCACAGTTGCAACATTTCATCTTGGATCATTATCTACTAACGTTTATGGTTGAGAGGTGGCATAGTGACAGTTAAACATTCATATTTCTTACTGGAGAGATGTCAGTTACTTTAGAGGATGCGTATCGGATCCTGTGGGTACAAATATGAGGTAGCTTAGTGGAGTTTGATGGAGATGCCACACTGATTCTTGGGCGTATATGGGACCTTTTTAGGTTAAAGGATATACCCATATAGGGGGCGGCAATGGAACTATATGATTTCATGGACATCCATATGGTATCTTAGCTACCTATATAATTTATGGCTCTTATCAGTATCTATTTTCTACTTGATAAGACTGGGAAACATTTTCAGTTAGGATTGATAGGTGTTGTCACATGATTCATGGAGGGAGAGGTATTCGCATGGGGTAAGTGGATCTTAGCACACATGTATAAATATTTAAATTTTATTTTATATAGAGGTATACACAGTTTTATTCCAAAAACTCTATGACAAATATGTGAAAGGGATCATATTGTGATTGGGTGACAAGTTATCATTTTTTGAGATAAACATATTGATGAGCCCTCATCCTTCAGATGGGAGACAATAGGTGCATGTCAGAGGAGTCACATGGGGAACATTGTGTTCTATCATTGGGATTTTAATGACCTACAAATCTTTATGGTGACTTAGATACCATATGGGTTATATCAGTGGGAGATAGATGGTGTAGAGCTTAACACAACGTAGGTAGAGTGCTTTATCATTGACAACCATAGTCATGTTGGCATTTGGTCCTAATAGGTGTTTTCATTTATGAAAAACCACATTATTGACAAATTGAATGTTTTATGATGGTCTTATGATGATGTATATCATGATAACATGGTGTTTCAGATGTATGCCAGCTGGTATAGTGAGATTTACTGAAGCGTGCTTACTCTAGGAAGCCCATATAGGTGCATAGGAGATGAAACATGATAGTATGAGCTTCTTAGATGATTGGAAAGAATTTTGACATGATGTATAACATGTTTTGAGGGTTCTTGGGAACTCATAGTAGTGGCATGGTGTAGGTACAAGTGGTTTACTATGTTACATGTGCTCATTCAAAGTAGGTATGGTAGCTTAGAGGTGTGACAATGTGGTATGCTATCCAATTTTGTACATAGGAAAAAATTGGACAATAGGGTCCTATTACAAATAAATTACGACATTGGTCCCAGGGGCCCATTTTTTGTCATCACAGAGATAAAATGACTAAAATAATTAATAAATTGATAAGTGAGCTCTCCTAGCTTTAAACAGCATCAAATTGGAGCCCAACTCAAGCTCAACTCAATTAAAATCTCGGATAGGGTGCTCAGTGTGTAGCTCAAAGGCGGGAAGAGGTTGGCCTTCTTTTATGAAAACATAACAAGGCGATGTCGATTCTTTCATCAACTCGGTCGAGCTGGTGTAGTCAGCTCAGAAGGTAACTCAGGCTAGGTGGAGTCACTTTGATAGAGATCTTGGCTCGGTAGTGAATAATTCACCAAGGTAGAGGTAGGATGGCTCGGTAGTCATCCAAAGGAGCCAACTTGGCTATAAAATTATTATAAGGAACTGAGATCACAAGAGCTCAATGAAGACCAAGATCATGGGATCGAGCTAAAGATAGCTCGAGATCTCATGAATGCAAGAAATGAGCTCAACATATTTATCATGAGGATTTCGGTATCGTAGAAATGAATGTAAGCTAAGAATTAAAGTTTAGAGAAGTGAGTCATGTCTTTCGAAATTAGGGAGAGCTCGTTGCGAGTGATTCAGGGTCCAAGGACTCAATGATTAATAGTGGGCTCGGTCCATGCATAGAGGGATTGGTTACAGGGTTAAGCCAAAAAGAGGAGATCCATGGATAGCTCTCTTAGCTGGGAAGAGAAAAAAACTCGAGCAATTCGTCAGACTCAGTTAGGTCGATGCACAAGAAACTTGACTCGATGCCAGTGCTTCGTTGAGTAAATTTGATTTGATCACAAGCACATTGGTTAATTTTGACTTGAAGGACTGAGACGTGGTTGAGCTATCAAGTTGAACTTATCTCATGACTGAGTTAAATGGATGCGGTTACTTTAAGAACCAGATGAGCCACGTGATTGGAATGCAAATGCTAAATATCTTGGGTTAGTACTAGGTTGATATATCGAATGAGCCAAAAAAATCACTACTCATAGGTAGAACTAGTGGAAAACTCAGTACCAAGGTGATTCGGGTTGAAGAGCTCACTAGATTGAGCATGAAGAAGAGGATCTCGAAGCGGAGGTCACGGTTCAGCTAAGGCACATTAGGGGAATTTTTTAGCCCATTGCTAGTGAAGTGGGTGGAAAGGTTACATAAACCCATGCTAAGACACGAATAGGGAAATCTAGGCTAAAATTTCCATTTGGAAATATTAAGACAGTAAACTAATACAATTTTTCCACTTCGCAGGGCTTGTGGAAAGCATCATCAAGTGAGAAAAATTACTTGGCAAGCTAGAGGAGAAGTTCCACAAATTACACATGCTAACAAAGATCCCGAGTCTATGGCCAAGATTTAGGCGAGTCACCTAGGTACCTTTCAGGTTGATGATATGGTTGTTAGGGAAATCGAGTCGTAGGGGAACTACTACTTTTAGAGGAGCTAGTTCCAGGCCCAAAAATATGAAGCATGATGGAGTTGGATCACCATGTAAAGGAGAGAAATTTTCACAGAGGTAGGGAAAATTTTTGTCATTGGAGGTTTGAGCTCACGAGAACTATCATTCAAGAAAACCACCAAATCAAGTAAAAAATTGAGGCATTGAGATAGAGTTGGAGTTGGAGTTCATAACCAATGAGCATAGGCTCATCATTTCCAAGGGAAATAATTCAACTCATTGCATGGCAAAGCTCATCTAGGTCACAGAGCTCGGAGAATTCATTGGAGTCAGCTTTGAGTGCAAAAGAGTCAGTTTGATGAAAATATAATCGGGGAATGAGCGTACACTCACTCAGAAAATTATTAGCTCAAGTTGAGCTAGTTTATGGAGCTTAATAGGAGAGTTGGATCTCACTCAACATAACATGGCTATGAGATTCATTGTGAATGGTATGGGGAGTCAAGTCGTTATCATGTGAGATAGAACTTTAAAACGCATTAATAGGTGAAATGTATCATAGCTGAGGAGATTGGCGGATTCACGAGGGAGAATTTGCCTTTGGACTTGCCAAGAAGGAACAATAAAGTGGTTTAAGTTGAGGTATTCGATGAGAAAATGAAGGATCTTGGCGGTGGGTCGATGCTTGGGAGCTTGGTTTAAATGCTCAAGTGAGTTGTCAGATGAGCTCTTGGCAGAGAGTGATGTGGTGTTAAATACAGATTAGACCAAGCTCACTTAAGGAGAGCTCATGCTAAGTTCAAAAGGACATGATGGCTCGGTGAGGTAAGTTGAATTTCCCTTGATGGAGAAAAGGGAGCTCAGTGTTTTGGTAGGAAGTTATGTGGAGGAGATCATCAGCAGTGGGAAATGAGTCGATAAATGAATTCGATGCAGACTCAAAGATCACTTGGTCGATGCATGGTGAACTCGCAGAACTAAAAAAAAAATTGAAGTGATGTCACAACTTAGAAAAAAAGGAGTAAAATGGATCATAGAAGACCATGGCAAAAATAGCTCAGGTGAGATAGAACGTAGCTTTTCAAAGTTACATGCAGAGGGAGTCGAGTCTTTCATGCTTGTGAAGAAAACAAATATAGCTTGGCATTGACATTTTGGCTCGTATTTTTAGTGGCAGCATCCTGAGTTCGAGTAGGGATGAAGTTGGGAGGAGCTTGGGAAAATCTAAGTCAACCTCAAGTTGATAATGCAATAGGTGGAATCCCAGGTAACCTTTTGTCATGTGATTTAGGGAGGATTGAGCAAGAGTGAAAATCCAAAAAATTGGTGAGTTCATTTGGAAGATTTCAGGTGATAATGGCTCAACGGTGAGATAAAATGCATAGCTTGATCAAATGCATGATGGGCTCGGTAATGGATTTCTCTGAGCTGAGAAAACTCGAGGCAGTAGCCCGGGGTTGAGTAGATTTGGCAAGCTTACGAAGAGAACATGGTGTTTTAGGATCATAGAAGGCTTGTGATTGCATAAGAGGTATTGACAAGTTGGAGAAAAATGAATTCGTAGTGTTCAGAGGCATTTGTGTTTCAATGCTGATTTTACAAAGGGGAGCTACTCAGTAGTTCGTTCAACTTGATAATTCTAACAAGGAGGTGTTAAAAGTATGTTGTCACAATGATGGAAGGATCTTGATACTTGGTGTCATGTTGGGTTTGCATCAGATAGAGCTCGACGGGATAGGTGAACATTGACAAGCTAAGCCAAGTATCTCGTTCAATGCGTTCAAATAAGAAGAAATCAGCTCGTTTGTGGTGAAAGTCAGAGGATCTCAGATCCAACTCGGTGATTTGGCTCGGCGAGCCAACCACCGAGTTGGGCTTGTTTTTGCCTTTTTCTTATGATTCCCCCCTTCAACACAAATAAGTCAATAGGGGTCCCACCATTTAATTTTAATTAATTTAATATTTTTATTTAAATATTTTAATAATAATATTTATTATTATTATTTAAATATTCTTTTAATTAATCAAGGAGAACTAGGTCAACCAAGTATTGATGGCACATGATAGAAGCTTCTCAAATTGGTTCAACCAACTGTAATAAATACATCATGTGCCTTTAATTTAGGAATGTAATTATGACCTTTCCTCTTCTCTCTCACATATTCTTCTATAAATGTAAGTTGGAAGCTCATTCCAAAGGGTTCCAACAAGTCAAATAGGTTGGAAAGTTAGACATCTTAGGCAAGTGCAATTTTTCAAGAGTCTTCTCTCTTTTGCAAGGTGTCCTTACATGTCGATGGAACTTCCAAGCCTCTTTTCCAAGATTGTAATGACAACCATTGAATATTTTGAATGTATGATGCATTATGCACGTTATTGAAGTAATTAAAGTGTGTGTTTTGTGACTAATCTCGGTCCTTTCATCTTTTTATACTTCTTTATGCATTTTATCATACTTGCAAGTACAATGTAAAAATTCACATTTCTATTGCAGGTTCTTAGAGTTTTGTGCTTATCGAGTGGTGGAGCATTGTATGCAGATGATTTGTGGTTCTTGTTCACCCTTTTCAATTTAATCCTTCTTTAGTGGAAGACTAATAACTTGTTTTTCTGATTGAGTTTAATAAAGGGAACATGTGCTTCCTAGCTTGTGGTATTTTGTATCCTCTCTAAGTTGTAGTAGGCGAAGTTGATATGTAGTACATATACCCTCTTCAAATTAACCCTTCCTGAGTATGGCAACACCCTTTATTTGGTGCATCACCATCCCTAGTATAGTTTCATTTCTACAAATCTCTTTCCCTAAAACCCATGAAATGTTAGCATAGGACTAGATAGCCATTTTATTACATTAGGAGTAGTACAACACTTAGTTTAGGAAGAGGAATTTGGCCTTCTCCAGAGGTTCACCTATAGCTAAAGTCCCATAGCTTGAGATGTGATCCCATGTGTCCCAATCACACTAAACGTCATGTTCACATTCTGGCCATCCGGAGGGTGTAGTGGTTTGGAGACAACAAGCTCGTGGAAGCATATATCCAAGTATATCATGGAATGTAAGGTATGTTTGGGTCATTTTTAGAGGTTTTATGATCATTTATTGCATTTTTTTAGTTGACCCTAGATTCTATTATGAATAACATGCATGGAAGCATGGGTAAGTCTTAATGAATGGAGATATTGAGGTATGAATTGAACATTATGATGATTAGATATGTTAGAGGGATGAGTCATTAAGATTTGAGAAAACGTTTAGGTGCCCATGATATGTATTTTTTCAGATATGATTGATATTGTGAGACAGGGTCAAAATCAAGTATATTTCCATCTCAAAGTTCAACTTCTGATGCTCGTTGTGAATAATTTTCTTTGCATGGGACATTGTTCCTTTTATGAAATCTTATATCGTGATTTTTCTTTGCATGGGACATTGTTCCTTTTATGGATATTTTAATCATATTTAATGGGTTATGGGTCATGACTAAGTATGGTTTTGATGTAACAAAACTTTTGTCTTTATGCCCATGAGGTTTTGAACCATTTTTGGCACATGCAATGAGGTTTTATCTAGGCCAACCTACTTAGATCATATGTGACCATTGTAATGAGTTTTTATCAATTGAAATATTCATGAGGGACCAACTACCTTGGGTTTGAAAGAAAAAAAACATATTTAAGTGCTTGTTTGGTTCATTTTTAAACTAGTGCTCTTAGAGGGAAGAAGTGTGACCTAGAGGAAGATATTTTGCAGGTATGAGAGCATTATTTGAAGGCTAAGAAAGAAAATTAAAATTTGAGTAATATTAGAGATCATGTGTGCATGTGATTAAAGATTTGAGAAGTGAAGAAAGAGAAAGATCATGAGAGATTAAAGACCTAGTGAGTGAGCTAGGGTTTGTGAGCTGAAATTGTGATCTCCATCAATTGTGGTAGTAGAAACATCAGAGATCAGATATCTTCAGGTGGTTTTGTTTGTGCTTGGTCATCTTTAAGGGGTTGTAGCTACCTTTTGGAGTGGGTTCTTCACTTAATTAGGGGTTGTTGCTCCTTATAGGGTTGGTCCTCTAATAAACTATGGGTTGGTACTCCCTATAAATTTGGTGCTTCACTAAATCACTTTGATTTATGTAATATAAGTAGATTTTTAGTAGTTTTTCTTCCCCATTAGGGTTTCCCACTTATATCTTGTGTTCATGTGTGTTCTCTCTTGATTTTTCTTATGTGGTTGAATTTTTTATATTGCTAATAACTTGTTGATGGATGGATAAATGTTAATGGTACATGTATGGTAATCTAAATATTTTTTAATGAATTATAGGAGTCATTCAGCCCCCTCTTAGTCCCTTGTGTTTCCAAAAATTGTATCAGAGAGTGTCCTTGTGAATAAATTTTAGCAGCTTGAAGGAGATCCTTTGAAGCACAAGTAATGGGAAAGTCTTCAAATATTGAGGCTATATTGAGAATAATAAATGAAATAGTTTAGTCATATATTGAGGTCTATCAAATTCAGTCAAAATATATGGAACATAAGCATAGTCAATTCATTCTTGCCTTGGAATCTCAAGTTGAAAGTTTTTCTAAATCCCTAAAGGAGAAATAAGATGCATGTTCCAGGCATGAAGACAAGTTGAAAGCCCTTGAATCATGTTTGAAGGATGCAAATAGTGAGTTGAATATGTATGAAATATTTGAGAAGATCTCCAAGGCCCTTGATGAGTGTTTAGAAGGACAAAAATCCATTAATGAAAAAACAAGCCTAGGGTTTGAATGAAAGAATGATGATGAAGCTAGTCCAAGTACTAAACCAGTTGAGAAGGTGGCCGAAAGGGAAGATCCAAGAAGGTATAACTCATTTAGAAAACCTAATGCTATGAGGTATGACTCTTTATTCAATGGATATTATTTCATTTTCCATGAGTTTGGTCATAGAGCTAGTGATTGCAAAAAGAGGGCTCCAAGGAATTAAGTAGGTGTTTTCAAGGGTGAATGATTTTGATGTTGTGAATATGGACATAAAGTAAAATATTGTGGATAGACCTTAAGTGTTTTTTAGCCTAGAAGGAAGAGGAATGTTGTTTTCTTCATTTTCCAAAGATTGGGTCATATTGCAATCCTATGGATGAGAAAAATAAGGTTCATTCAAAGGTCTGATTCTAAAGGAGAAATCAAAAGACTTAATCATGAAGGTCAAGAAAAGAGGGATGCTGTAAAAACAAAAGTGCTCAAGGTTGATCAAGTTTGTAAGATCAAGAGAGATGATACTCAATCCATTATGCAATGTATAAATTTTGTTAAGGAGGATGCTAGTGCTACAAATATAGAAAACAAAGCCTTTAATCCTGTGACAACTCAAAAGAGTATGTTTGATCAAGTTAAAGAATATCATATGTGCCTCCATGCTTCAGTTCATAAGAAGTTCAAGGAGCTAGGACTTTGGAATACCTCTAGAGTAATAAGATCTGCAAAATGAATCTTTCCATAAAAATTTGAAGTCTTTATTATTGATAGGTGTCTGATATATTGGTTTTTTGAGTTATGAGTTCTTAAGTCATTGAATGTACTCAATATTTCATTGTCACTATTATGAGAAAGTTATCATGTATTTCATCCTTTAACGAACATGTTGAAGTCATATGTCTGTGTGTTATGTCTTATTGGTACAAGGTCTTAGTTACAAGGTTAATAAGTCTTTTTCATGGTGTCTTAAGTTTGTGTAAGAGTAAATGTGTGTCATATGATGGTATAATTGTTGGTCTTTGTGTCATCATATCCTGATTTCTCAATCTTATCATGATATGAATGTATCTATGCATCAATGTTTCTCTCAAAGTTTTCATTAGTTAGAGTCATGAAGTTGGGAATATCCTCAAGATCCCTTCAAGTTCATCATAAGGTCTATTTATTCAATAACCAAGGGGGAGTTAGAGTTCATGTCATTTAAAGTATATGATGATCTCAAAAATAGAATTGCAAGAGTTTCAAAATGATTTCATGAGCTTGTAAGTGCATTATAGGTCTCTTGAGGGTGTTTTTACTTGGATAATTTAGTAAAATGTTTTGACAAGATGTCTTGGAGTCAAAATTATGTTCTCTGTCAAAATTATTAAAAGAGAAGGTGTGAATATTTATCATTGGAATGATTATAGGTCTTGATATATGTGTTTAATATATATTGTGTAATTCAAAGCATGTCATTGAGGCATGAAGGTCTCTATGGGCATTCTTGTACAGTAATCTTCGAGTCATCTTAATAGCATGTGTTAGTGTAATGGAGACAAGGAGAATTAAGGTTTGCATGACCTAAATATTGAATTTTAAGGTGTTACATGGGATTTTAAAAGGTCTATAATATGAGATAATTTTAATGATTGAGTTACAACTCACTCATCTCAATAAAGATGAGTAAAGATTCACTAGATTCTAGTTTAAGGAGTAAGTTGAAGTTATGAAGGGTAAGAAGATGTCAGATTATTCAAAGTGCCTTCTAACAGTAACTTCAAGGCTTTATGTCTAAATACCAAGAGCAAAGAAGATCAATTTTGAAGATTTCATAAGTTGAATATGATCAATAAGGGTTGATGTACTTAGTGATCAATAAGGGTTGATGCACTTAGTCCTAAATATGTCTCAATCATAGAAGCGTTGAATTGTCAAAATCATGCATGGGTTCCATAATTTATGTGCTAAAAATTATTTGACAAGATATTCAAGTATAAAAGTATTATGGTGTCAAAGGTTTTTAGTCTAAGTGTTTCCTATGTCATGAATGGGCCTCAAGAAGTTGTTGATTAGTGCCTTTGGTGAGTCTGTTGTGTCACATCAAGTCAAACTATGAGTTTAAGGTCTGTGAGTAAGTAAGTGTCTTCATGTCTTGTATCAATGTTGTCTTAGTCTCATAATGAATCATGAAGTCTATAGCCCCTACATGTTTTAATATCAGTCAAGTGTATTCAAGGAATAAACAAGGAAATGATATAGGTGGTTCACTATGTTACAGGTGCTCATTGGGAGCAAGTATGGTATCTTGGAGGTGTGACAGTGTGGTTTTGAGCCATATTATCTCTTGGAAGTGTGAATTTAGGTATATCATGGCATATTAGGTATTTTTCAGTCATTTGAAGAGGTTTCTGATTAGTTATTGCATTATTTATGTTGACCCTAGCTTCTACAGCAAGGAACAAACATGCAAGAATAGGTAAGTATTAATGATTGGAGATATTGAGGTATGGTTTGGAAATTATGATGATTGGATATGTTATAGGGATGATTCATTATGCTTCGAGAAAAAATTCAGGTGCCCATGATGTGTATTTTGTCAGATATGACTAATTTTGTGAGACAATGTCAAAATCAAGTATATTTCCAACTCGAAGTTCAATTTTTGATGTTATTTTTAAATATTTTTATTTTCTTTTTTCATGTTATTTTTTTATATGATGTCATTTTAAATATTTTTATTTTCATGGGACATTTTTCCTTTCAGGTAATATTATATGGTCATGGTGAAGAGTGGGCCCCACATAAAAATAGAAATTTAAGAAGACAAAGGTTTTAGGACAAGATGGTCCAAAGGAGTATCATGAAAAATTTATGGTGCATGATGTATGGAAGATTTTATTTATTTACATGAAGGTTTTATGACATGTTCATGTAAGTACATGTAGTTTTGAGGTCCAAATAGGTTGACTGGTCAAAGGGCAGTTTTGGGGTCTCAAATAGTAGGGTCCAATAAAATGGCCATATCTTGAGCTATATAAGTGAAGTTTGAAGGTGATGAAAGTTGTGTTGTAAATTATATTTATATATATTACCATTGATATTAGGTTTGAATCATGATGGGGTGATTTTAGAAGGTTTCAATGGCATTCTTTTGACATGAATTTTTATTGCAGTTCAAGACAACATGTGTTCTGGTGAAATTTTGATGTTATTTGAAGCATGAGATGGATTGGGTGATGCTTTCTATCACCTATAATATGAATAGGGATTAATTTTACATAAATTAATCCATTTATAGGTTTTTAATGTTTTTATAAATGATTTTATGATATAACCTTTAGAAAACATGTTTTTGGTAAGTTCTTTTGGTGAAGGAAAAAGTAGTTGTGGTTTGAAGATATGGATGTTTCATGAGTTATAACTTTCTTATCATTGTTATACATGTTATAAAATTTCTATAAAAATATTACAAGACATGTTTTTATCTTTTTGAAGAGATTTTGTGACCTTATGAAGTTTCTAGGTTGTAGGAAACAACTATTTTGAGAATTGTAAAAGGAACTGGGCCAATTAAACAAAATAATTTGATTGGTTGAGCTAAATTAAGAACATATATGAATGTTAAATTATATTTTAATCATATGTAATGGGTTATGGGTCATGACTAAGTATGGTTTTTATGTAAGGGAATTTTATATTTGTGCCCATGGGGTTTCGAGCCAATTTTGGCACATGTAATGACGGTTTTAGCTAGGCTGACCTACTTGGGTCATATGTGACCATTGTAATGATGTTATTTGAATGTAATTAGTTTCTATGGATTTAATTATTCATGAGGTACCAACCTCCTTTTGTTTTAAAGAAAGAAAAGCATATTTAAGTGTTTGTTTGGTTCATTTTTAAACTAGTGCTCTTAAAGGGAAGAAGTGAAATATAGAGGAAGATATTTTTCACATAAGAAAGAATGATTTTAAGGCTGAGGAAGAGAATGATAGGTTGAGGAATATAATATAGCATGTGTGTATGTGATTAGAGCTTTGTGAAGTGAACAAAGAGCAAGATCATGAGATATTGTAGTGTGTGAGCTGGGTTTTGTGAGATGAAATTGTGATCTCCATTAGTTGTGGTAACATAAAAATAAGAGATCAGATATCTTCATGTGGATGAGTTCGTGCTTGATAATATTTAGGGGGTTGTAGCCTCATTTTTTAATGGGTTCTTCACTAAATTAGGGGTTGGTGATCCTTGTAGGGTTGGTGCTATACTAAACTAGGGGTTGGTTCTCTTTGTGAAGTTGAAGCTTCACTAAGTAACTTTGATTTGTGTAATATAAGCACATTTTCATTGGGGTTTCCTCCCCATGAGGGTTTCCCACTTATATCTTGTGTTCATGTGTATTCTCTCTTGATTTTTCTTATGTGGTTGAATGTTCTATGTTGTTAGTCACACATTGATGGATGGATAAATGTTAATGGTACATATATGGTAATTTGAAAATTGTTTTTAAGAATTATAGGACTGATTCACCCCCCCTCTTAGTCCCTTGTGCTTCCAATAAGTAACATTATGGATATATACAAAGTTGACAGGTTTTAGAAACAACGCTGGATTAGATAGGATATCCTAGGTGTTGATCAATGGTACATAAGAGTGGCATGAGAGAAAGTGGACTTCAAACAACAGGTTAGAGTGAAAGTTTCTAGGAAAACCTTCTTTGGTGTCATTCTAAAGGCATGTGATACTTATGCATAGATTGGAGATCCATGCTCCACTTGAGTACACTTCATGGTATGAAATGATCATGCTTAGGTAGATTATTATTCTGCAGGAAGCTATAAACACAGGCATAACGGCAACAAAAATGGTCTACCTAAATTAGAGGAGGGATATGTGTATGCAAGGCCATAGGGAAAAGTTATACATCATCCATATGTTTACATAGTAGAGGAGCCATAGATACAGGTGACACATATACCAGTGGAACAGGTAGCACATCTATGGGCACAAGTAGTATTAGGTAATGTAGCCCAGATAGTAGTGCAGCTGTCACAACAGGTTCTTGTACATATATCAGTGTAGGCTCTAGTTATACAAATATATGTACCAACAAATGTACCTTTATAGATGCTACCATCACCATATATACCACCTAGTCTAGGTGGTGTGGAAGGAGAGGGAGGAGATGGAGTATATGTGGCACCATAGGTATCAGTTGCATGATTAGAAGGTGGGTCATCAATGGCCACATTACATGTGGATATGGATAGAGACGTATTATAGGCTGATATTGCATTCATCGATGTACAGACCCTCCAGAGATAGCTAAACTAGAGGTGAACCAAGCATGATTACATGAGACAACACGTGCAATATATGACCACAAAGAGAGATCAACTGAGTACAAAGTTACGATAGGTAACGAAAATACAAGATGTTATATTCCATGTGGCAATATCAAGTAGTATTGGCGACATGTTACCATAGTTTTTGTTGCATTTAGAGAATTTGGTTACTATAGAGCATTATATGATGTTGTAATCCCTAAGGGTCAGACATATCATGCTTATAATAACATATTAGGAAGATGATCCACTTGTTTGTATCGACCATTGAGATCAGTGTAGATGCCCTCACCTAGGGATATACCAAGTAGTCCTAATGTAGGAGAGAGTTATGGATAACTCATTTTGTATGACATATTTGTAGATTGATGCCCATGATGGCATACCGATATGTAGATTATTTCTTTGAGATATCATGGACATGTAATTTTTTGATGTATATGATGTGGAAATTTGACACCCCATATGATGATGAGATGTTTTATTTACATATGATGTAGTACTTACATGATACAATGTCATGATTTTAGAATAGATGATGATTTTTATTTTGATTTATCATGTATAGATGACGATGTTACATGTATCTTAGCTTCCATGTTCATAGGTTAGATTTTATTTATGATGTAATAGTATATATGGATACATGGTGATGTGATATGAATGTGATGATGGTAAACATGAGATAAAAAAAAGTACATGCAATTGACACAAATATAAATAAATGTTAACAAATCTAACACACACACATACTAAACAAGTAGAACATATTATGGCTTATTTAATAAACCAATACAATAACACAATTCTAAAAATTGAACATGTCAAAGAAACCCAATATGAACAGGAATAAACTACACTAAATTATATATGAGCAGAAGTGTTATTAATTCATTTACAATTGGTCTGCAATAACAAAGTACAACTGAATCCGAGATACACACTAAGATAAAAACACAAAAGATGATGATAATATTAGTTATCTTATAACATGCGATTTGATTCAAAAAACATATAAGCTGAAATATTACACACACCTGCAAAAAATGAGGTTTAGATCAAAATAATATCCTATAAAAATTATCTACCCAAAGCTAATAAACAACAACACTGTAACATAATGTGTAAAAACAATGTTCAATGAGACCCATAATGTGTTCCACAATGAAGAATAGACAAATATGACTGCTCCCAAGTGATATCTTAGAAACACAAGAGGATTGATTCTATTTTCATTAGATTTAATCCAAGTGTGCTTGAATAAAAGTTATATTGTGAAGGTTTAACTGATTATTCTGTTGCGAGCATAGATATACACCATGGGTAAGAAAAGTGATTATCGTAAGATGATCTATAACAATAAATAGGATTTCCATTAAATGGCAATAGTGGTGAAATGTGTTATTCAGTTTTTGACATTTCGTTAAACATTTTTAAAATGTTTTGATTTTTGAATATTTTGACTTTTTTAGTTTTTTTTCAATTTTACATTGTTTTTGGGATTTTTGAACATAGTTGAATGATTTTGAATTTTTTTTTTCATATATTTCAATGTTTTTGAGTTTTTTTGAAACATATTTCAATGTTTTTGGGTTTTTGGTTTGAAACATGTTTGAATGTTTTTGTGTTTTTGGTTTTAAACACACACTAATGACAGAGGAAAAGATGACTCCAGAACCATAGCATGGTACAAATAAACAAGTCCGATGGAGTCAAGGGACGATACATAGAGTAAGAGGGTGAACAAGAGTGGTGAAGCATGGAAATGACAACCTAACCTAGAAAACATGTGACACAAGGAGAGATGGAATGAAATGAAAATATAACAAGGTGAAAAGGAAAAGCAATCGATTGCGCTGATATGATCCCAACACTAGGGATACTCTTATAGGATTAAGAATATAATGGTTCTAGATGGAATATGTTTATGGAATCCTTAAGCACGTTGCCATATTTTTAATCTAAGTTATATGCTCCACATCTGAATTGAGCAATCATAATATATGGTCATAACCAATTAGGTTCAAACTTTCCCTACTTTTCACATTCTTTTGTAGTATTTTTTTTATTTTTCTTAAGCACAAGATCACTAATATCAAACTATCTATGTTTGATCCATTTTTTGTAACTGTGATGAAGCCAATTTTGATATACCTTCAGATGGTCCAAGTCAGTAATTATTTTCCATCTAAGAGATCTAATTTTTCAAGGTGTGTTTGGTGGTAATCCTCTTCATGCACTATGTGTTATAAGGAAATGCGAAGGGAAGGGATATAAAATTCAATGTGTAATATGACTTTAGATTTGTATACTAGGGAGAAAGGAGTAGCTCTAGTTAGAGTACAAAATGAGGTGTGATAGGCCTAGAGGGTAGGATATAATTGTATATGTCAGTTGTAACCATGTCTGTCAATAATATTCTCTAATATTGAATTAATTATTTTATTGGATGCTTCAGACTAGCCATTTCACTGTGGGTAATATGGATTTTCCCATTATCGGATGATATGAAATTTTTTAGTGAGTGCTTTGACATTTTTAAAAATATGTCTCATTGTTTGTAACAATATAAGTAGGGATCCCAAAATGAAAAATTATGTGGATGAATATAAAATTAACAATATTTGACCCAGTTATGTAAGTGAGAAGCATGGATTCTATTTACTTGGTAAAATATTCAGTAACAATGATTATGAAGGTATGCCCATCAGAGGATGTGAGTTTAATTTTTCTAACTAATTTGAGCTCCCATCTAGAAAAAGGATAAGCTGAAGTGTTAAGTTGAAGGGCTTGTGAGGGTGCATGAATGATATTATTGTGCCATTGACATGCCTATCAATTATTAACAAAATTGCATGCATTGGACTCCATAGTGGGCCAATAGTAACCCATGTGAAAGATCTTCTTAGTTTGGACCATTTTAATTGTATATGTGCCATAAATACTTGAATGTATTTCAAATAGTGTTTGATTCACTTCTTCTTAATTGAGACACCTTAATAGAGTCCCATTATAGCCTCTTAGGTAAAGGGTATTGGAATGAATGGTATAACGCAAAGAAAATTATGCTAAGGATATTTTATTGGTTGAATTCATGCTGGAAGGATATGTTTTAGCTTGGATAAATTTGTAAATTTCATTATACCAAGGGTTTTTTAGGACCAAAAATTTCACACATCATGGTGGAATCTAGCAAATCTTATGTTGGCACCAAGATATGTTCCATGAGAAACTCATTTTGTGTTTAGTTTTTATCAAACTCAAGAAGAGATGTGATAGTCGCCATGACATCTATTTCTTTATTTTGTGTGTGAGGGACATGTTCAAATGTTATAAGCCATAAATATCCTTTAAGAATGTTGACCATGCATTTTTATGGAACAAGATTATCATCTTTGACTTGATATTATTCATTTACCTACTTGATGATTAGCATGGAGTCTTTAAAATTTGTCAGCTCTTAGAGCCGCCAAGATATAGCAAAGCCTAGACATGCTATAAGAGATTCATATTCTTCTATATTGTTGGTGCATGGAAAACCAATGTGATAAGATTTGGGTATACCATTGCTATCTAGTTTGAATGATATTATGCTAGCTCTTGATCCATGTATGTTAAAAGAGCCATAAAAAAATAAGGTCCATGAGGGAACTACACCAATATACAACAAATATTCATTAGGGAACTTGAAATGAATGAGTTGAGAACCTGAAAGTGGCATTGTGGCTAGTTGATCTGCCAAATTTTTCCCTTTTATGGCCTTTTGAGCAATGAATTCAATTTCAAACTCACTTAGGATCATGACCCAACTAGACATATTTCCCATTATGAAAGGTATTTATAGAAGATACTTTAGCGGATCTACTTTGATAATAATTTTTGGGGTATGATTGAGGAGATATTATCCCAACTTTGAAAAATTGAATGCCACTTTCAAACACACTTTTTCAACCTAGGATTATTTGAGATCTAGGGATATAAGATTTCTTCTCAAGTAGTAGACTAATTGCTCTTGTTCATTATATATGATGTGTAAAAAATTCCCCGATGTCATGTTCTATTGTAAATATATACAACAACATTATCTTATCTTGGATAGGAGGCATCAATACCAATGATTTTGATAGGTATTATTTCATTTTGGTGAAATAATATTGACATTCTTACGTCCATTTAAATTGGACATCCTTTCCAAGTAGTTGGTTTAAATGGTGACACTTATCTGCCAATTTAGATATGAAGAATCTAATAGAATGAATTATCCCTTATAGTCCTCATAGTTGATAAAGGTTCTATGGTGGAGGAATTTCTATTATTCCCTTAGATTTGGTATGGTTAACTTCAATTCCCCTCCGTGAGATGATGAATCCCAGGATTTTCCATGAAGTGACACCGAAGACACATTTCTTTAAATTAAGATGAACCTTATATTCTCTTAACCTTTAAAATATACGTCATAATATGGCTAGATGATCTATTATGGTTTTAGATTTAGAAAGAATATCATCAATATAGTCATCCATGATGTCATAAAGGAGGACCTATACAATGACTATCATTTTTCTGCGATAAGTTGGGCCTACGTTTTTTAGGACCTCATGACCTATTGTAGAATTGAAAATAATGTTGATCTTGGTAAGGGGGAAGTTTTCCTTAGGACATTATTTTTTTATATCCCAAAAATCGGTTCAAATCTGGATGCCTAGTATTTTATTGGAAGTATCTACCATGCTTAAGATCCATTCAAAATAGTCTATTGACCTTATGAAGCTAGATTATAACAAATTTTTAAGTTCTTATTTGATAAACACTACAACCTTATAGTGTAATTTTCTATATCTTCTACTTAATAGGAATCTAAGTGAACCACTAGATTGTGTATAGCTAGAGAAGGATCCAAGTATGGCATATCCTTAAAGGACCATGCAAAGAAATCTTAGAATTCTATAAGGATTGATGTAAAGGCCTATATTTTTTATTTTGATAAGCTTGCTCTGAGCTGTAATATATTTGGGCTATCCTCCATTGTAATATTGATGGTGATAGTTTCTTCTACAAAATGTTTAGATGTATCAATGTCTTATAATGACATTGCAGGCTTATGTAGATCATCTAATTTATCTAGAACTAAGTATCCTCTCTTTTTCGCATAAAAAAAAATCACCAAGAGATGCGTCCTTTTTTATTTTATTTTTTAATTTTTCACTTTTTTCATTTTTTTTCTCAAACAACACCTCAACAAGGTTTTCACTATGCGAGGTTGTATTCTTATTTTTTCCATTTTTTTTTCTTTTTAAAATTTTGGCAGATTGGAGCACTAAAATTCCTCACCAAAGTAAGCAGTAGTATCGAGGTTTATATCAAAGCACTTCATATGATTTGACAAGAGAATAGGGTCTTGAGTCTTGAGGAATTCTTGGATGGCTTCATCATTTTGAATGAGGTCCATGGAGATGTGAAATTGTTGGTCCTGATTTATAAGGGATGGGTAAATGATATCAAGGTTCTGAATGGAAAACTTTTCAAGAAAGAAGGTGGTTTTATTTAGGTATTTTAACAGGCTATGTGTGGAGCCAATCTCAACTTCATAGTTAGTTTCCTCTTCTCGAGTCATCAAATATTATAGGCATTTTTTTAAACTTTCATAATCTAAACCATGACAATATAGGTTTTCTTCATAAGTTACTAGTTTAGAGCGACCTTTTACTTATGAGCTATGTACTTTACCTTTCCAATTGATGTTCTTCATCATCTTGTGGGATTTCATATAATATGTTTATTCATATCACTCAGCCATCTTATCTTCCTATAGAAAAGAACCATCAAAATATTGAATGTGTTCATCCTCCAAAAGTCCATATCACCTCCAAAGAGATTTACCAAGGTGATAAACCAGATCTTATTTCAAGTGGAGGGGATTGGGTCATCCATAGCTACATGGACACAATAGAAGTTTGCTAATGTGGAAATCCTTTTCAAGACTATATTCACAAAGACCTTGATGGGAAAATTTGGGCTCAGTAGGTGAATAGGATGTAGATGTTTGGTATAAAAATAGTGTCTCGGGATCAATGTGTTTATCATTTTCAGGGATTAAAAAAGGCTTTGTGGATTTGTCCATAGAAGGAAAATAATTAACCTAATTATATATGGCCTATACAATTTTGTAGTACTTAAAAGGTTTAGAATAAGTAAACAAGGTAAACTATCTACTGTCATGTGGAGATTTAATGCACTGGTGAAAAGTAGAGGGTACAACTTGCATCCCATGTATCCATGGTCGACCTAAGAGGACATTGTATGAGGTCTTGAAATCAACAACGTGGAAGATGGTTTCAAGAATTCGATAGCCCAATTGTATAGGAAAGGTGATCATTCCAGATTATTTTCATTCACTATTATCATAACCACATATAGTTATAGTGTTAGCTCCTAGAATAGCCTCAGTGTGACTAATATATCTCAACATTTTTTTGCAACAAATGTTTAATACTACTCCATTATCAATTATAACTATTTTGACATTGTTTTTAGTAATATATGCTTCGATATACAAATATTTATTGGTTTTTAGGCTTGGATTTAGCATGTCCCAAGGACCAAATGACAATATGGGACTAGGTAGTGAAATATTAACAATTAAGGATTAAAATTATTGAATGTTAAGATCCTTAGGAACAAGTACCTCATGGAGAGCATGAGTGATAATATCATGAAAGTTAGGCGATGATCTCAATAACTCTGTGAGGTAGATATGGGCAATCGTTTCCGATAACTCTTTTAATAGGTCATATGGACTAACAGTGAAAGATTTGGCATTAGATGTTGGATTTGGGTTACTTAGAACCATAGGATTTACCGCTTGAGGTGTAGTGGAAAAAGTATATGATTTGTTTGCTACATGAACCCAAAATTTCTTATCTTGTGTGGCCACCACATTATTCTGAGGTTGGAATTTTATGGTAGCAATAGTGGGAAGAATTTCTTCAAAAAATGAAATTATTGAGTTGAAATGAACATTGTTTTAAGGTTAACCTTGTTTGGTAGCTTTGTTAATAGTACCATGCTTGGATAACGAATAAAAAAATACCTTTAGATTATCATTGGGTGTTTTATTTAGTGTTGGGTCTTATTATTATATCTCCATTATCAATGAAGTCTTGGATGTAATAACGAAGTCCTACACATTTATCTGTTTGATGTTCATCAATATGATGAAAAATAACAATAAGTATTAGGTTTATACCAATAAGGATTAGGTTCCCCTTTAACTAAAGGTTTCATGAGAGTACATGACCATATTGGAACATTCTAGTTGGTGCAAGACACTCGAAAGAGTCTCTCCCAAAGGTGTGAATTGTCGTCATTTTTTATCATGAGGAGGGGAGCCTCTCTACTTAGAATAATTATGGGTTGTTTTGATTTGTTTTATTTTGGTAGATTGTTTTGTATGTTATGCACATTGCGATTATTGGTGACAACATTATGGTTTCTATTGACATGTTTAGGTTTATCTTGATGAATGTTGTTATTGTTATTGGTATTGGAGTGATTATTTTTGGAATGAGGCTTGATCAAGCATTTGATAATTAGGGAATTTATATTTGGGTTTCTTTCTCGATAACTTCCTCAAATCTATTGAGGCAGTACATTTGCATGCAGAAAGATAACTCGTTGTTAAGTTTCAGCATGGAGATTCTAATCAATATTTTTCTCTAGAATGGAACATGAGAACCAACTTACGATTCCTCTCCATCACTATAACAATTATGATAAATTTTCATTTGATCGTTGTTTTGCATTATACAAATACTTCATGGTGATCTCAAAGTCTAGGTTAAAGGAAACATTTTTTATAAAATTCTTCGACAAGTATATGAAACTAGTTATTGATCCATTTGGAAGGTGTAAGAACATGGCCAAGGTTTTTCCTCCTATAATTATAGGAAATAAATGTAATAGAAATATATAATTGTATGGCACTTTTTGGCGTGCCATAAAGAATTCCTCAATATGCTCTTCTGGGTTGTTTTTACCTTGTATTTGTCAAATTTGGGTGTCCCGAAAGATCTTGGGAAGGGTATGTGTAAAATTTACTTATCAAAATGGTAAGGAAAAAATTCATCAAAATTGAATTTTTTATGCTATTTTTGCATACCAGAAATTATGTATTTCATCATTTTCAATTCTCAAGAAAATGGTGAATTATTTTGTTGGATGTTGTCTAGTTTTAGATTATTTTTCCCATTATTTGTTTTAGTATGATTTTTTGATGCATTTTCACTTTTCTTCTTGGATTCTTTATCATTGGTGTCGTTAGTGACTTTAGAAGATATGAGAGCCAATTGTTTTGTTAATGCATTGACTTGATCAATGAAGGCTTGATTTAGCTCAGGGGTTGAAGCACTAGATTTACCTTTGTCCTCTATGTTTATGTTACTTGGATCGATGTCATCATGGTTTTTTTCGGTGGTGTATTATCCTTGGATTTAGATGACCTCATAAGGTTTTGAAAACATCATCATCAAATTCCAGAGGTAGTTTTAATCCCATTTCGAGGAGACAAAGTAAAAATTGGTCTTTATTTGTTCACAAAATAATTTTGATTTAGGCTTTTTCCTTGAAAGATACATTATTTTTGTGGTCCTCAAGTTGTTCGTTGTCTTTTTATTTGGAATTAATATGGAAAGGATTTACATTTTCTATTCCGAAGAAACTATAGTCTTGGTGTCTTTTTCCCACCATTTTTGAAAGAGGAGAGGATCAAATAAATTTTTTATTTATCACTTAACCCTTAGCAAAGTGAATGCTAACATGGAAGATATTTAGTGATGAAGTTTAATGTAACTCTACCCTTAGAAAATTAAATGCTAAGATGGAAGAGGGGTGTAATTTGATTGAACTATAGAACCCTTAGCAAAGTGAATTCTAATATGGATGATAGTGATAATGAAGTTCAAGATAAACTTAACCCTTAGAAAATTGAATGATAATATGGAAGAGGGGTGTGATTTGATTTAATCTAATCGATCTATAGAAAAATGAATGCTAAAATGGAGGAGGGGGTTAGAATATTGATCGTACTTGACCTATAGAAAATTGAATGCTCGAATGGAGGAGGTTAAAAATGAAATTTGATTTCTCAACCTTTAGCAGTGTGAAGGCTAAGATGGAAGAGGATGGGAAATGCGGTTGATGTTAATAAATCCTAACAAAGAAAATTTTAGGATAGATGAGGCTTATAAATGAAAAGGGGAGTACTAAAATATCATCAAAGTGAATGTTGAGAAAAGAGGTGATGAAAATGACAATGCCTAAAATTGAATAAAGTGAATGTTAAATTTATAGACATATGATGGGTGAGTGTTTAGTGTTTAACAATTTATATGTTTAATTAAAATATGTAGGAGAATGATAATATCTTGATGAATGATAAGATATTTTGGTGACACTTGAACGTGATGAAGTAGATATCAAGATGAAAAGACTTAGGTTATGAATGAAGGTGCTCAAGTGAGGATGGGGGTATCAAAAAATCAAGTCTTAAATTTTATGAGAAGAAGTTGTTTAAATTTTGGGAAAGGGATCCAAAAATTTAACATGTAAGATAAAATGAATTTGAGATGAAAAATCCAATTGAAGGAATTTGGCAAATTTGAAAGGAGGTGATGAAAAATCTGAATGAGGGATATTTGGAGGGTTTGAAAAGAGATGGTAAAATATCCAAATGAAGGATATTTGGAATATTTGAAAATAAATGGGGAAAAATCCAAATGAAGGATATTTAGAAGTTTCGAAAAGAGATGCAGAAAAATTCAAATGAAGGAGATTTTGAAGATTTGAAAAGAAATGAAGAAAAATCCAAATGAAGGAGATTTGGAAGATTAAAAAAGAGATGAATATGGGGAGTGCACAATAGGAGTGTGGAACAAAAACTCACTTACATGTAAAAATAAAAAGAGATGAAAATGATGGAAGGAGGACCTCTAACTTATTTTGTCTTGCTCAAAATGTGGCTTTCTGAATAAAGTTCTCTCCTTAAATGTCAACAAACTAATTGAGCAAGTGCGGTACTTGTTATCCCAATTTTTCCCCGAGGTAAAATTGGATCAACTATGACCCCGCATAGAAGAAACCAAATAAATCACGTTCAACTCCTATAATCAGGAAATAGATGGAGTCTACAATGGAGTGGTAGGGCCTGTGAAAGATCAAGTGACCCCGTGTAAGAAGAAATTCAAGAAAATGGTTCCGTCATTCGATCTTGTGCTTCAAATCCAAAAGACAAGTTATAGGAAGGCTCTACAATGGAGTAATAGGGTTGGGGAAAGAGTAAACAGAAGGAAGAAACTAGAAGCTCAAA
The DNA here is from genome assembly GCA_019776745.2 of Taxus chinensis. NCBI lineage: Eukaryota > Viridiplantae > Streptophyta > Pinopsida > Cupressales > Taxaceae > Taxus > Taxus chinensis. The sequence continues at coordinate 226,672,520 of CM034147.1, read as the reverse complement.
GGAAAAGAAATGGAAAAGGTTCAAAGTTTTCAGGCTCTGCAAATGATTCAGAATGAGCCCTGAAATTGGCTAAGTATGGAGGAGACAACAGAAGCTACCAAGTGTCTAAATGGCGCACCTCTAAAGGTTAAGCCCAAAAGGGTAGACTCAAATGAGTGCCAAGCCTCCACACATCCAGAGCCCCAAAAGTTACACTGGCCATTGAAAATTATTCAACTCAGCAGAAGGTGCCAAGTGTCCAAATGGCACAATTCCAAGATGGGAGTCCTAGGTAGAGACTCAAACTTGCACCAGCCCTCCACGTACTCAATGGTCAACTAAGTATAGAATGTAGGTGGAAGGTGTCACTTGTCTTAACGACGCTCCTTCAAAGGTAAAATCCTTAGTGGGTTTTCAAATGAGTGCAGGCCTTCCATGTGTCCCAGAGTCCAAATAGGGAAAAAGTCAGGGCTGAATCTCCAAGAAGCGTGAGGCTGCCACATGGACCCGGTACGGATAAAATTTTTAAATATTGTGCACCCGTGACCAAATATTCAAATGGCCATATCTTTTGACTGGAAACTCATATTTGGGTAGGAGAAGACTTTTTGGAAATGTCTCAATGCCCTCTATGCCATGGAAACATAAAATATTATCTTGATTAGGATCTTGTGAGTAAAAAATAATAAAGTATCTCCCAAGCCATTAATACATAATCTATTGCTCCAACAAGTAGATCGGATTTTATTTGATCCGTTGTTCTTCCTCCTTCAATGCACTGAAAAAGTAATCGAGGAAGACTTGAAAGATTGTGGGAAGATCTAGAATGGGAATTAAGGGGTGGTGGTTGAGCTTTTAGAGGATGATTTAATGTGTTGTGAAGGTGGTTGAGCAGGATTTGAAGTTTTCCCTCCTCTCTCTCTCTCTTATTATTTCTATGTATTTTAAAGGAGGGACATATTTGAAGGGTTGGTCATTGTTTCCTCTCCTGCCCCCCTCTCTCTTTCTTCCTTAGGGTAGAATGCAGAGTCTAATCCTCCTCCCATGGCTCTTTAATGGCATTTATTTCCTCTTTCCCACTAACAATGTACCATGTAACATTTTGGAGCAATAGAATCTGTTTCATGATGCATTTTTCCATCCTTGGCTTATTTTGTTGTCTCTTGTTACCTCTCATCATTATAGGGTATACTGTGCATATTCTGATGTTTGTTGCAGGTCTTGAGAGCTATGTTTAATGGGTTTTGAAGTACTATTCTATGTGAAATCTATCTTTAGACCATGGTGCATTCTGTCCACCCTCTCCCCTGCTCACCTCTCTCCACTTCAGGCAATCAGGTTTGTGATCATCCAATTCCTTTTCTTTTGTATCACTGCTTAGTGTAGGCTCTTTCACCCTCTCTCTCTTTCTCCCCATCCTCTTATAATGGTTATATTAGGTTAGTTAGATTCAGCCTGCATTGGAGTAGCTTGTGGTAGGTAGATTAGGAAGAAAGAACTAGCTTTCTTTGGAGGTCCATCTCAAGTTTTACAATGTCCCATAGCTTGAGAGATGGTCCCATGTTGTGTAATCACACTGGATGCCCCACTTCACACCTGAGCCATTTGGCAGTATTGTGATTCTACACTAACAGTTTTGGCACGCTTGATGGGACAGTTTTGAAGGACCTTACCATTTCATCTTAGTAGGTTGGTGTGTTCCTGTTGAGATTCATCTTTTTGAGGCACATGCAAGCACATCAGGTGACTCTATCTAGTCAACAACCCTATCTCTAAAGTTGCAGACATTTTTCATCCATTTCCACCCATTTTCATCCATTGTATTCTTCCATCACTTTCATTTTCTCCCATTCCATGAAGTTGTGCAATCATGGCTTCATTTCCTTATTAGAGCTCACACTTACAACAGCAATGTAGTTCACCTCTAATGCATTTCCCAACTCCTCCAAATCAACACTATAATTAGATCCAAGACCATTATGATTACCCATATGAGCAAGGTCAATTTTAGTTTGGCCATACAGCTTATCAAGAACAAGGGGGCACATAATATGGTGACAGCTATGTGGAGAATGCTAGTTTGCTGGAGAAGATTCAAAAAATGGAGGCTGGCATGGTTCAATCAAGGGCCATAGCAAAAATTTAAGGAATTCACAACTAGTTGCAGAGAACCTTGTCCATGGGGAGGTCCTTTTACAAGACATTACAACCCTCAAGAGAAGCTTGACTTCATAGTTTAAGTGATGCCTCAGCTTACATAATGGATTGAGGACATTGAGGCTTATGAGAAAAGTGTGAGACAACCTTGTCAATGGGTAAGTCAATCACCATCTCCCTATTCTTTATTTTCTCTTTCTCAAACTTTATCATTTCAGCATGATCAAGAATCAAGCCCCTCACTTACTGCCCCAAGTATTGATTTCATTCCTCAATCTCCCGATCTTCCACCCCATTTCAATTCTTCTCCCCTTTTCTTTCCCAACCAGTCATTCCCTCCAAAGAAATAATAAGTTCCACCTCCGTCCCCACCAAAAATAATTGCAAAGATAGTTGAACCCCAACATGTCACTCCTCTTGCTTTCCCAAGTCCATGTTAGGAAGAGACTTAAGAATCCAGTCAAGGAAAACAATAAGAAGTGGAGCCCAACATAGAAGAAATGACAAACAATGTGAAGAGTTGGGATGCTAAATTTTGGTTTACAAAGATCCCCTTGATGGTCAAGCCAATAGAGGAGGTCAGGGTTGAAGAACCTATGGTGGTTGAGGCTGAGTTTGCAGCAAAAGAAGAACAAAAACAATAAGAAGAAGATCAACAGTCTGTTTGCTCCAAATGCAGTGTCCATGATGGCACTTTATCTAAAGAATATGTTGATCTGATCCAAGCTGTACAACCAGTTAAAGAGGAGGAACAATCAAGTCCAAGTCCCATTGAAGAGGAGTAGCTGGGAGAGATTAAATCAGAGTTGAAGCCACTCAATGAAGAAGGCATTATTGAAGATTTTTTTCTTTCATTTCAAGGGCCTGATTTGATTGATGAACCCATGATGGAGGAGGATCATATAGTTTCAAAGACCCCAAGTGCAGAGAAGGCCATAGAAGAACCTTCAATTCTTCCTCCCACTTCATCCCCTTCAATTTTTGATGTTGAAGAAGAGTTTGAACTTTCAAACTTCATGTTTAAGGAAGAGGGAAACTGTGGTGAGCTAATTGTAGATCAAGAGGACACCATGGAGAAGGTTGAGAACATGTAACAAGAAAACAAGGAGAAAAATCATCTGTCTGACTTCGAGGAATGATTTTATGGAGAATATCCCATGGATATTACATCATTTGCTCCTCCTCTATCCATCTTCTAAGCATATGAGCCTACTGCCATGAACAAGAGCATTCAAGGAAAAAAACTTACACTTCATAACAGTCCTCTAGAACCAAGGTTGGAAGATATGAGTCTTCCATGTTCTTCACAAGAGAAGGAAGAGAAAAGGAAATAATATGTCATCATCTCTCTCACACCATCCATCCAAGAAGCTCTACAAAAAGACACCATTTTTGGAGTTAAATTTCAGAGAAAATGGCATATTCAAAGGATCAGTCCGTGCCCGATCAGGTACTTGGCTTCATTAGAGCCAGGAGAGAAGCCAAAACCAGTCATGCCTACTTCAAGGCATGAGGACAAGCATCAAAGTACCAAGGGTCATCATCAACACCTCTAAGAGTCCAATTCCAATCAACTTAAGGAGGTGTTTTTTATTGATATAGATACCTTGATGATTTGGGTGGAGGACCCACTTATAGTCAATTTTTCACTCATACAAGCAGCCATATTCAATGTAAAATCATTTACATGGATGCCCCTCTGGAGGAAGGGAAGCTACTTCTCGTTGCCTGTTGCAGGCTTTGTTTAGCCCCATTTTCTCTCTGGTTAGTTTAGGAGTAGGATTAGACTTTTTTTTTAGCAGAATAAGTTCCTGTGCACACTCTGCATGTCTCATTTGAGGCATGTATGACTTTGTTTTTATACATAAGTTTTTTTCATATTGCTCTAGAGCTACTGAGGCTACGCCCTTACCTATTCATGGCAGAAGACTCATCATTTCCTGTAATAGCTGAAAATTTCAAAATAAAACAAATGCAGAGCAACCAAATCTGTCTTCAAAATAGTCCATTCAGGGATAGATGAAAGCCTTGGGGCAAAATAATTTTCTACTCTCAGAAGCCTTGTTTCAAGATTTCTTATGAAAATTGAGAGTGCGGATGCGTAGGCAGGTTCAGGGACACTAAGAGCAAGCAGTCGGGCTCACAGTGGCTCAGGGATCAGATTTTCAAAGTAAAAGGATTAGTATCAGGATATTATTCTTTACTCCATGCCCAATGGATGCTTCAAGGCTGCTGGTCCCTCCATCTAGTAGGAAGATGCCCCTGTGAGTCACCAAATTGTTATCCTAATTTTTTCCCTAAGTAAATTTGGATCAACCACGACCCTGCACAGAAGAAACTAAAGAAATCACGTTCAAATCCTATAATTAGGCAACAAAGGGACTCTAAAATAGAGTGGTAGGGCCTGCGAAAGATCAAACGACCCCATACAAGAAGAAATTAAATAAAATGGTTCTGTCGTTTGAGCCCGTGCTTCAAATCCAACAGACAAGTCACAGGTAGGATCTATAATGGAGTAACAAGGTTGGGGAAAGAGTAAATAGAAGGAAGAAACTAGAAGCTCAAAGGAAAAGAAACAACAAAGGTTCAAAGTTTTCGGGCTCTGCAAATGATTCAAAATGAGCCCTGAAATTGGCTAAGTATGGAGGAGATAGTGGAAGCTTCCAAGTGTCTAAATAGAGCACCTCCAAAGGTTAAGCCCAAAAGGGAAGACTCAAATGAGTGCCAAGCCTCCACACATTTAGAGCCCCAAAATTTGCACCGATCATTGAAAAGTCTTCGACTCAGTAGAAGGTGCCAAGTGTCCAAATGATGCAATTCCAAGATGAGAGTCCTGGGAAGAGACTCAAACTTTCTCTAGCCCTGCATGTAGCCAATGGTCAATAGAGGTCAAAAAGGAGAACGAGCCCAAAATGACTAAGTATAGAGTGTAGGCGGAAGGTGCCACTTGTCTTAACAACGCCCCTTCAAAGGTAAAGTCTTGAGTGGGTTTTCAAATGAGTGTGGGCCTTCCAAATGTCCCAAATTCCAAAAAGGGATAGAGTTGGGGTTGAATCTCTAAGAAGTGTGAGGCTGCCACGTGGACCCGGTACAAATAAACTTTTTAAATATTATGTGCCTACGACCCAAATGTTCAAATGGCCAAATCTTTTGACTAGAAACTCATATTTGGGTGGGAGAAGACTTTTTGGAAATAACTCGACACCCTCTATGCCATGGAAACATAAAATATTATCTTTAGTAGGCTCTGGTGGGTGAAAAATAAGAAAATGTCTCCCAGGCCATTAATACAGAATTTGTTGCTCCAACAACCAGATCGGATTTGATCTGATCTGCCATTCTTCCTCCTTCAACGTGACGAACAAGTTACCGAGGAAGACTTGACAGATTGTGGGTAGATACAGAGTGAGTATTAAGGGGTGGTGGTTGAGCTTTTAGAGTAGGATTTAATGCGTTGTGAAGGTGGTTGAGCAAAATTCAAATTTTTCCCTCCTCTCTCTCTCTCTTATTTTTTATATGTATTGTAAAGGAGGGGCATATTTGAAGGGTTGGTCATTTCTTCTCTCCTTCCCCCATCTTTATTTATTACTTAGGGTAGAATGCAGAGTCTAAGCCTCCTCCCATGGCTCTGTAATGGTGTTTCTTACCTCTTTCCCACTGACGATGTACCGTGTAACATTTTAGATCAATAGAATTTGTTTCATGATGCATTTTTCCATCCTTGGCTTATTTTGTTGTCTCTTTCTTACCCCTCGTCATTTTAGGGTATACTTTGCATATTCTAATTTTTTTTGTAGGTCATGGGAGCTATGTTTAATGGGTTTTGAAGTGGTGTTCTGTGTGAAATCTATCTCTAGACCGTGGTACATTCTGTCCACCCTCTCCTCTGCTCACTGCTCTCCACTTCGGGAAGTCGGGTATGTGATCATCCACTTCCTTTTCTGGTGTATCACCACTTAGTGTAGGCTCTTTCACCCTCTCTCTCTTTCTCCACGTCTCCTTGGAATGATTATATTATTTTAGTTATATTCAGCCTGCACTGGAGTAGCTTGTGGTAGGTATATTATGAAGCAAGAACTGACTTTCTCTGGAGGTCCATCTCAAGTTTTGCAATGTCCCACAACTTGAGAGATGGTCCCATGTTGTGCAATCACACTGGATGCCCCACTTCACACTTGGGCCATTTGGGGGTGATGTGATTCTGCACTAACAATACTATTTATAGTTTCTGGATATACTTTTCCCTTTGATACGATAAGTTGAATTTAATTCCACACAAATAATAAAACTAGGGTCACCACTATGGATATAATTGACTCTAGCCTCTCACAAAAGGTGTAGTAGTCAATTGATTGTTGGTTCACATTTTTTTGCTAGATCACTCAAGGTGATGATTACTTTGGGGTTCATATGGTAATCCTCAATTAAGAGTTTCTATCCCCTGGCCATGCACTACCCACAATTACAACGGTATGGAGGAATAATCGCATCTCCAAAAGTTTAATTAAAATATTTTTTATAAAAATTGTAACAAAAATGGTGATAAAGGGGTTTTCTTAAATCAATGACCAATGACAACCTGAAGTTAGTAGATTTAATAAAAATCCTTATAAGAATGGTCTTGTTAAAAAGTTGTTAAATTTTTTTCAATGAGGTAGACAAAGACAAATCAATGAAAAACAACAAAATCACATGTTTGATTCTCAATATCGCTCATAAAAAGTGTGAGAGAACATCATACATGTGATTTTTTTATGATTAGACAAAAATTAAAAATAATAATAAGTACTTAAATTAATCATCTATAATAAACCTATAATAAATCAGTCAAAACAACCCTAAAGTAAAGGTTAGAATTAAAAGAAATTGTTGGAAATTTTTTTTTAAAAAAAAGTGAGGGCATGATATCACATGCACTTGAGTGTGCTAGTGTTAATAGGTAACAATAACATCTGCAAAGAGACTCAAGTGCATACAAAAGAACATAAATGTGTGTAATAAAATAGAAGTGTGGGAAATGAAAAATTACTTGTAACGTTGGCATGTGGACAAGAACAATAGAGAACACATAGATATGGAAACACATACACAAATATGATAGCACAAACATATGCAGTCTAGTGTAAATTTCATGAAATGCTAAAGAAAGGAATCTAGAAATGATCAAAATTTAGTAAAATCAGCCAGAAACTTGTTTTTTTCTCCTTCTCTACTGTACTTGAGAACCTGAAACTTGAACAATAAGGTTAGGAACTGTTAGCAAAATAATTTTTTGGGTTGGAAAATTATGATATTTCACCAATGCTATGAAACTATGTCCCTCTTCTTGAATTTGGAATATCCATTTATTGAAATAAAAGAAATAAATAAAAATAAACTAATTTCTATGGTGGTCCGTAGACCGGGGATCACATAGTAATACTTCACTAAACCTATGGTAAATGCTTTTTTTGGAATACAAGAGATAATAATTTCTTAAGGAGGGAGATAATAGAGGGAAATAAGAAGGGTAATTTAACCAATAAATAAAATAGTTGAGTTCATTGTATTAATTAGAAGAAGCCATTCACATAGAAATAGGAACAATCAACAAGAAACAAAAAGTTTTAATGTATCATGTTACACAATTTACAATGCTCGTGGAGTACAAGTTGAGATAGAGAGAGAATGAAAATAAACAAGAGAATAGAGGAAATGAATGCACTTCTTCCTAGAAATATAATGGGAGCTAGTAAACAAGAATTAACCATACTTTGAAAATGAGGAGGTCATCTCATTTAATAGCTTTACAATTCATCTCATTGTTTACCCCCCACATGCCTCTTCATGTTCCTGTTCAACTTGTGACTTTTCATTATCCTAGGAAAGAACAAATTAAGTACTCTTCTTATAATTTGATGAATAACTTTTACATATTAGAAATATTTCTTTATCACTTAAATGAATAGGAAAAAACATCATGATCACGTTCAATGAGGAATTAGGAGGAAAGGAGAGGAGAGGAAAGAATGCTCCAAAGAATGGATGATAATGCCTCTAAATTCGATGAAGATCATCTTCAAATATGTTTAAGGTGACAATTAGATCCACGATGACCTTCCACTATGATGTGTTGATGAAGAGATCTGATGAAGACCTTTGACATGCTTCTTGAACACACCGAGATGAGGATTCATGAACATTGCCCCAACTATGCAACATTGCACATTGTGAGCTCATTCCTTGACTGATTGGACATTGTAATGGGAGGTGAAGAATATTAAATATGATGAGAGAATAATTACCTCACCTTAACAAGCCTTCAACCTTTGAAACAATGCAATTCTTCTAAAATCCCAAGTTCTTGATGCGACTTAAGACCATTACCTACAAAATTCAACCTAATGGTCTGAGACCTTAGGGAAATGGATCCATTCATGAGATGAGGTGAAGATAAATCTGATAATGTGATGATTAATGAGATATATTTTGTGGAACATTATCCAATCATTTTATCAACCCTTCCGGTGAAGTGAAAAACACATCGAGATCAGAATGCTTCATTGTGACCAAAATTGGGAATTGAGAAGGATCTTCTCCTTATTGAGACAAAATTCCATTATCCACCTTGTTTAAAGGATGATTTTTTCCTCCAAAAAGGTTAAAATTCATGAGGAATGGAGGATGAACAACCATGATTATTTTGATCCTTTTTCGAACACTCACTATTTTTAATAAGTTCTTCCTGGGTGACTAGTTTTGACAATTTCACCGAATTGTCACTTTTGAGAACTTCTCCTCTTGGGGAATGAATTGAGTGTCTTGAATGATTTTTTATTTATAAAAAACTACCATTAGTAATTTAATTTAATTGGGAATTAATAAAAAAATATACATTGGAATCAGGGTGTTGGATCGGGCCAAAAAAGGTATCATGAAATTCTACTTCTCACCAGAATGCTTTGCTCCTATTTTTAGGGGTTTATCTCATTCGAATCCTCACGAAAATAAAATTAAACTTTCATGTATGTGTCTTATCCATATGAAAGGGAATAATTATAAAAAATAATAGTTCTTCATAACTCCAATTCTACCTATTTTCATGGGGCAAGAAAGATATCATTGGAAATATAATTGTTTTGAGGATCGCATGCTCTGCTTTCTAGCTCATTTAGCTCGCTGCAACTCTAGATATCTAAGGTGGAAGTTTTCCATAGCTGAAAGTTTCAGATGATCATAAAAAGTGTAGTAGGTAATTAATAATTTCATTCCAAAATTTATCCCAAAGTAATTCACGCAGGGAAGCTTCAGTTCAAATCTCGTGGAAAATGGAGAAAAGGTTTGTGAGATATGATCAATTTTTTGACTCCGCGCATGGGGTTTCCAAATTTGGCATAGCATGGTTACAGAATAAATTGAAGGAAAAAATATTCAAAAATTAATTCCCAATATAGGCTAAGTTCATTCAAAATTTGAAAAATTAACTCAAGTTTCCAAAACTTGCCCCTTGACCCAACTTGGACACATCCTTCTTAACCCATGTTAAGAGTAGGTTACGGGTTGCTAAATGGTTCTGAGACTATCTCATGTACCTTAACACATTTATTAAGGGGAAATGAGGTGAAAAGTTTCAATTTTCTTGGAAAAATGTGCCATGGGTATAGCCAACATGAGGAGGGGGACAAGTATGATGCAATGGGTGAGTTGAAAACAAGACCTAGGAAGCTAGTTTTAGTTGGTAAGTGACGAAAGAGGGAAAGATTCCATGGTGATGAAATTTTTTGCACCTGATGCACTTTTTAACCAGGTGAAAAGGTGCAAAAGGCATGGAAAATTTCATTAAGAGTGATCTTCATTATGGAGAGGGGGCGTTTCAAAGGTGTCAATAGCTAACATGCACATAATACTCAAGGATTCACTTAAGTGACGAAAATAAAATTATCCCTTAGGGAAACATATTTTTTCACATCATGCACTTTTTCACCAACTGAAAATTTGCATTTGACCCTTTCAGGTGCACCATGCATTGTGTTGATCATGGGAAAGGGGGCATTTTAACTTGTGAGTGCATAACACTCACCTAACCACCAAAGTGACGTAAAATCAAAACCTTCCTCTCCTCACCTTGGTGGAACATGATTTTCAACAAAATGTAGCTTTGCATTAATTTAAAATGTGTAAAATTGCATCCAATGTGTGAAAATGTACCATAGACACATTTAGAAACCTCACATTTACCAACAGATGCCAAAAATAGACATCGGAGAGTGATTCTTTGCCTCCAGAGCACCCCCAGAGCTTCCCAAAGATTTGCCTAGGAAAACATTATATTATTTTGACTCTAAAATGTATTATGATATTATTTCCATAGGTTTTAGGAAACAATTCTTCCTGAAATTTTAAATTTACCCCATTTTATAAAGCTACTCAAGCTTGTGCACCAGTGAAAGTGAGTGCCACCGAAAAGAATGATGATGAAAGGGAATCCAACAATTTTTTATTTAAGATTAAATTTCATAGGTAATATTGGGATTTTAATCTGGCCTCAAAACCTCATATAAATCTTGGAATTATCATTCAAAACTCCATCAGGATCAGGGATCTTCATCTGCACTGTTGGGACAATATCTCAAAATCTGGATGATAGAATCTCCCGAAACATTTTAAAATTTAAAGTAAGAATTATTAGATTTATGTTAAGTATATTTTCACTTCATAAAATATCCCAAGGTTACCACAACATCAAGTACAATCTAACTAGATAGTTTTTTTCTTTCATTTCCCTGCATCGTGTTGTAAGTAGCCTGATGTGGTATAAATTGTTCCTAAACCTTATTTATGTGGCAGAACTTCCCTAAAATAATTTTTATGATCTCATAGATCTGTCACACACTTCTTGGATGCATTATCTCTTCTTTTTTCATCCCTAGAGGGTGTTCACTAGGTGTAAAATCCTAAAAATACACCTTTTTGGGCCTCCAGGAGTAGTACCTTTAAAGTGGATCAAAATAGCTTCATGAATTTATTCCGAAGAACTTACGTAAAAATATAAAACACTTTTAAAATATAGTTAGCACATCCCTCTTGGCCATGGTGGGGTTTACATAGGAAACAATTGTCATAGGGCAGGTTTGCATTACCTAATTCAGGGATTTTTGAGTGTGGGTTTAGTTTTCATGGAATTTTTTTATATTTTTCATGCTATACAATTAACATGAAAACAACTGGCTCTAACTTGGGGAATTGTTTCAGTTTTAATGAAGTGAGAATGAAGCAATTAGGAACCTTAGAATCTCAATGCATTAAGAGGACCAGTGCCTTTTCCATTGGGCTATAGATTCATTGCATAACAAGTATGGATACAACAAAACCTCTTTATCGAACATAACACATGAAAAAAATAAACATGCGATGGAAAGGGAAACACACATCATAAAATCACCTATGGTACATGTGGGGGATAACTCGTTTTCACTTAAGAACTTTTCTCTTCGGAAGTTACCCCTGAATAAGTAACATTGCGTGATGATGTTCTCTGAAGCCATTGAATTTTTCAAGGAAGTAGCCTCCTTTCCTCAACTGCATATGAAATCCTAGTGTTTTCATGATTTCATGTATGCTTGGGAGGAATTATCCTACATGATCCTTTTGATGCTTAGAGATTTGCTCACAAATTCCATCAATTTCAGATTAAAAATTGTCTTCTACAATTACCCACATTTATGATTTATTACTTTGAATTTTACCATTGTCCCAAGGCTCATTTTTTATTGGATTGCTTGAATATTCCAAGTATCACTCTTTTTCATGTTCGCGCTATTGACATTTTGTAATAAGAGGCCTTGAATTAATATTTTGTTCTATTTCATTATGATATATTTGGGCATCAACTAAAGAATAAAACATAGCCTCATACATATCTTGTATGACCATAGCATGAGATAAGATGTCAAGAATAAACTTGGGATCTTCCATACCTTCTAAAACTTTCATAATTTCATGCACAAACTCTTTCTTCAAAACTGCCACAACCTCATCTTCACATTCATTTGGATAACCTTTATCAAGGAAACAATTTGGAGACATTGATTCATTAGCCCAAATTTCATTGAATTTAATTTATTCTTTATCATGGGAGGCCTCATCTTCAAATGACTCAAAGACTCTAATTTTAACTTTTTCATCATATACGGAATCTTCCTCTTCAAATGGGAAAGAGAAAACTTCACTTTCATCATTGCATCCACTAACAATTGTTTCATGAGAGAAATCTAATTTATCATCACGATTTTTTTTGGAATCGACTGAGATGTCAGAATTAGATTCATACATGTCTTGTAATTTCATGGCTTGCATTAGGAGTTCAAGACTGAGTTGAGGATATTTTGTTCCTTTTGCAACTCTCAACATTTCTTGCACGGATTATTCTTTCAAACCTTTCAAAGGCTCATCACAAGTTCTCCTTTCTTCTTCATGGATGACATGATCAAGAGAATATTCATTTTCAAATTGGAATGAGAACACCTCTTCATCGTGGATAAACACATTAGCTTATTTTTCATCTTGGAACTCATCAAGAATCACTTTGTCTTCTTCATGGCTTGCCTCATCTAGAAATTTGGGGTTGTCCTCTTGCAACTCAATATTTATCCACTCTCCTTCATACTCAATACCTCATCATAAAGGAATGTTTGGTCCTATCAAGATAGGAATTTCATCCTCTTCTTTGGATGTTATGAAATAACTCATATTCCCACTATCTTGGTAGAATATGTTAGCTCCTAGATTTCCTGAATTTTACATGATATATCTCATATTTTTCATCAAAACAAACTTTTCCATATCTCCTTTAACCAGAATGGTTATGAAATACTAATCCATCTAGATTTTTCCTCCCAAGTCTTATAATAAGCTTCTACTTAGCAACATTTCAAATGATTCCATAATGTATACTACCAAGATATTCAATGACATATTCTTTCTCTGAAATTTTACGAGAGCCGCCTATACATCCTTGATCTTCCCCACAAGTGGGAATTATTTTCAATCCATGGAGTAACAAGATCCACTTACCCATGTCAAGGTAATTCTAAGAGCATTGGAAACCTTTATGGGAATTACATTTTTCAGAAGCACCTAAATATTTTATTTAATTATTCAACCAATACCTCAAATGAGAAGGGAGAGATATAAGGGATAAATTTTATTAGTCTTTGATGTACTCATAAAAAAAATTGTGATGTAGGAGTGGGTGGAGTGGGTAGTAGTCCTTTAGAGCTAGGAATTACATCATTGGGTTTTGAACCACTACCCTTGACATGACGAACAAGCTTGTTAAATTATTTAGGGTGAGTCTGCAAACACTTAAATTCATAAATATGTGATTTGGAATTTTTGATATGATCTATGATATCAAAAGGGGTGTATGAAGGTGATGTAATATGAGAATATTCTTGAGGATAAAATTATGATTTTACAGGCACACCAAAAGATCTTGAAGGAATAGATTTTGTAGAAGAATAACTAGGATGTAGCATTGGGAAAATTACTTAGAATAGCATATGGTTTCTTACTTTCCATGGGATTTAGTTTATCCAATTCAAACTCCATACAGGATGAAAGTGGAGATCCTTGACTGTTTATTTTATTTTTTAGAGTCACAGCCTAAGTATCTTTCTTCTTCTTTTTTTCGTAGCAGAGGAAAAATATCCTTTTTGAGACTGAGAATGAGTGAATACTACACATAAGAGACTAGGTGCATCTTTTTCATAATCTTATTCTCCTCTTGAATATTCAAAAAATCTGATTTGTACATCATTCTTTGCTTTTTCAATCTCTAGGACATAACTGTCCTCACTTTCTTGTTCAAGTCCTTCTTCATTTTATTGAGTTCTATAAATTGCATTAATAGGTGGAGCCTCCAAGGCAGGCCTTTGGGGTGCTCATGTAATCTGATTTCTATTATGATTTTAATGGTATATTCATTGTGAAACGTCTTTATTCAACATTGTCAATTCATTCACCAATTTATGCTACAATGAATCAGCTCTCTCATCTTTGGGATTCTGGACTTTATCTTTCATTGAAGGATTCTTGATCTTTTTTGAAAAGATGAGGTCATCTTCCACTTCAATGGAATTTATTTTAGCATGATCTAGATCTCTTGGTTAGACTCTTCATAGAAATAAAATCACTTCAGACATATGGGCATTCACGAATAATATTTTCAAATTATGAACAGTAGGAAGAGAAATGATAGGAATCTTGTTGACCAATTTGTTTAACTTCACCATGAGGTCTATCATAGATTCTTGAGGTTATTTCTATATTTTTTCAATTGAGAAAGGATGGCATAAGGATATTCGATCGGATTGAATCTAGCTTTCAATTTAGTTTTAATTTGATCCCATCTTATAATAGAACCTCCTGGGTAGATGATTAAACCAATTAGCAACACCATATTAAAGTGATTCAAAGAACAAATGGATAGATACATCTTCATGAGAAACTCCCAACACACCACATGCAGTTATGAATACATCAATATGCTCATTTGGATGTTGGTTTCCATCACCTTTTAACTTGGGTAATTTTTTTAAAGATCTTAGAAGTTCATGGAGTGGTGGAGCCAAAGTCAATGGGCCAGTTTTCTATCCCCAAGGGAGAGGTCCTTGTGTTTCCATGTCAAGTTATCCTTCTCCTTGTTCTGAAAATTCTTCCCCAAATTATTCTTCTTATTCTTTGTCACTTGGGAATTCAACATTCAAAGGTGGTTGAAATATGGGAGAATCAAGATGGCTTGCCGGAGGAGCATCAATATGAGTTTGGATAGGATTTCCAGGAGTACCGCTTGATGAATTAGATTGGGATGAAGCTTGAGAGAAGTAGTATGGATTATCTCTTATTTTCTTCTCTTTGATTTTTCATAGCTTCAAAATATGGGTGATTAACTAAAATTGACTAATATGTAGTATATATATAGTTAATCTAAGTTATGAATAGTTGTAATAAATAAATAAATGTAGTAAATAAGAATGTAAATGAGCTAAAAAAATATGCAAAAGGAAATTCTAACCCTAATTTACAAAAGAGAGTGAGGAAAGAACTCCAATGATAAAAAATGTTTTTCAGAGAGTGTCGCAGAGATGAATATAAAAATTAGGAGCAGGAATGACTGTGAAAAATTCCTGAAAAAGGATGGATATGGAGGATCTAACTAGACTGGGGTGCTCGGATATGCAATCTGGGCACCTTGGTTTGTGCAAAAGCTCTAAAATGGTTTTTTATAGAGCCAAAAGATGACTTAAAACCTTTGTTGTGTATGGTATCAACTTCATTTTACTGCGCTAGATGTCTCTAATACTCCAAGATGAAAGAAAAAACTGCAAGACTCCAAAAAAAGCATCAAACCCTAAAAAATAATAATGCATATGAAGGGGTCAAACTAATGTCATCTTCCACAATGGTGGCCTTAATAACTAAGTGTTGCACTTCATATCAAACCCAATATAGTTCTATGTGCAAGTGTGTGTGAACATGCCCTTAGTTTCTCTTGTACCAGTCACACTTTGTTTAGTAGCGAACAATATTTATGTGTAGAAAAATTAGTAGAATCTGTGCATGGAATAGAATAGAATCCCTCCCCCTATGAAGTTTGATGCATATGTCCTAGCCTTGATAATGGAGCTATGTGGATGCAAGTGATCTCTAATGCAATAAATTGAAGCAACTCTAGATAGACTGATAGTAGTAAGTGATGTTAAGTCCCTCATTATGGTCTCATAAATTTATATTTATAGGGTTCTCTTGATCTAGTTTGATAATTAACCCCAAAAAGGCCAACCACAAGAAAGATAAAGATGCCAAACAGCTATAAAGAGCCCAAAAAGTGGTGGAAAAGTGCAAAAAGGACTGGCGCACCCCTGGTGGGACTAGGACACCCACGGGTGCTGTAGTTAAGGCTAAAATGACAGGAAATGACCGAAACAAACCAGGAATATTGGTGCAAGAGGTCGGTAATGCTGAAATAGAATAAAGCAAGATGGCCAAAAGATGGGGGTTAATTAGTAATTTCTTCACTCAAGAACCTTCTAAATAGTAGTATGAAACCAGGATAAATAAATGTCTAATGTGCATGATTTTGTGACTACATTTTTCCCCCACTTTATGTTGGTGAGCTGAAATATCAGTAACATAAAGTAGATAGAGATGTGTACCTAATGTCCATGAATATTGTAGTAGAACGTGCCAAAGGACTAGAAAAAAGTGTGGAATGACAAAAAATGGAGGAGCATGGAAAATAAAGATGAAAAATGTGCAAAGAAAAAGTGATGAGAGTGAACCTAGGACAAAACATGTGTGTAGCTGCGGCGGTGTATAATGTACCTACATAGTTAGTAAAGCATGTGTTGTTGTAAAGTGTTATTATTGCACCCAATTTTACTTCTTATTTCTCATACGACTAGACCTACAAGGAGAAAATGATCAAGTAGTCAAATATGTATGTATGTAATTGTAAAAATGCAATGTAAAAGATACATGTATATGTAAAATACGTAAATGGAACATGTGCACCTGATCCATGTTGAGAAAGAGAGTGTAGATGTATATCTCGTACTGTGAGTTTTTTGGGTGATCTCACGCCACCTTGGCTGAAAAAAGTGTAGGGAGGAAACGATCTGTGTCCTCCAAGATCTAGCTACTTCCCTCAATGTGTGTGAAGAGATATATGTATCTCATCCTATTTTTTTTGGCGATCCAATGCCACTAGCTGAAGTAGTGTAGAGAGGCACACCCACTGTAACCTCCAAGCCTATAACTACTTCCTAAAAATATAAGGACACCATGGTCTATAAAATTCATTGTGTATGGGGTTTGCAGAATAGTTTGAACCAACTCAATGTATATGATTGAACCAAACCAGTGTAGAATCTCTATGTTAATATGCATAAAAACCTCAAACGATGCCCCCCTCTTTTGGGCACATACAATGTCACTGATAGGAGAATGTGGCCCCATAATAGGACCGGCCACATGTATGCTATAAATTTTCCCTATAGGTAGAAGGGAACTTGGTATAAAAAAAGGTGCGCACAAAAATGATGGCTAGCTAAAGATAAGTGTTAGTACAAACACACACGCATTAAAGTATGCAAACAATGTAAAAACTACCAAGCACAATAGTGTAAACACATAAGAAGAAAATTAATCCACAAAAATCATGTTGTAAACATGGGAAATCACTCATGATGTTATAAGTCACAGAAGGCCATCATGGCTGCAAACAACAAACAAGTGTGCAAACAAAACATAGGGCATGGCCTATATACAAGAAACAAACATTAGAAGGCAAGTACATACAAGAGAAGTAATCATGGAAACATGTAATCCTGCAAAACAAGTTCTACACATGGAACATTCATTAGCATGTTAGAGAAATAACCAATATGTCAAAGTGTGAATAACCAAGTAATGTAAACTTTTTAGTACAAAATGAAACAATAGCACCTATGAGAATCGAATTTGGATGCCCCCAGCAAACAGTGTAGGAAGGGTAGAAAGCGAGCATCCATGTTACATGTAAAAGATTTGTATCTGTGATCACCACTAAACAAATATGTGAATGTGCATGTGTGGATGGTATACATAATGACATATGAGAAATAAATCTAACATGTGTAGTAAATTCATCATGTAAAACACTAGTAAACAAGAGTAAATACCCCCAAGACAATGCAATATGTTGTGGATGGATGGAATGGAATGCAAGATGGAATGATAGGAGCCACTTGTCCTTTGAGTGGATGGAAGTGTATGTAGTGAGGTTCATTTTTTCCCCCTTTGTAGTAAATAATGAATTGTAAATGAGAGTGTATCATCAGGAAATGGTTGAGTAAGATGTTGTTTCTAATGCACTTTGATGAATGTATAAATGTAGTGATGATATACGATGTAGAAATGATGTGTGATTGAACCCTATAGCCGAAGCATATATCACAAATGGATGAACATGTAAGAGATGATTTAGCCTAAGCGTATATCACTATAATATGAATGAATGAGTGATGATTTATCCCTTAGCATATATCACTACAAGATGAAAGGAGGGACTGGTGATGTAACCTAATGGTGTATACCACTACAAAATGATAGAATAAGTGATGATTTAGCCTAGAGTGTATGTCATAACAAGAGGAAAGGAGGGAGTAGGGATGTAACCTAAGGTGTATACTACTATAAAATGATAGAATAGGTGACTATTCATCCTAAAGCATATGTCACTAGCCTAGGATTGTCACATGATAATGAGTGTAAGATCCATTTGATTTGTAAACCCTCAGCAGTCAAGTATGGACTAAGGAAATAAAGTGCATCATAGGGTGGTGAGTGCATCACGTAGAAGAAAATGTAGTATAGGAGATGACCATGTGATATGAGTAGAATAAATTGCTAGATGTGTAGAATGTATAAGTTGTAGTGTATAACATGTAGATAGATGACTAATGTAATATGTAGGAATGAATCTAACGTTAGATGCATATATGATGAAGAATAACATGATGTGTAGAATGTGATTAATACATGGTGTATGATGTATGGTATATGGTTATGTAAAGGATGTGAGGAAACATGTATAAATAGCCTAATAGTGTATGATGTAGAACGTGTAAGGTGAGGACTAGTATAATGTATGATGTATGAATGTGGAAATGGCACAATGTTGTAGACAACATGAAAAAGGGATGGTGTATGGTTTATGACATGTGATGTGTAATTGTTGTCAAAATCCATCCCCCCCCCCCAAGGTAATTTTGATAACATGCATCAGATTGTCAGTCCCGAGCAAGTATATGATTCAAAGCCCAAAATAATGTTTTCTGGGGTCCCCTTAGCTTCCTTCTAACTCTCCTATCCAAGAAGAGATCCCAACAGGTCAAGAAAATGGAAGAAATGCAGAAAAACAAGCTTGGGGCAGAAAAAATCATGAAAATTGGCTAAGTCCTGGTCCAGGCGGCCCTTAGGATAGTTGGGACGTTGGGGCGTGAACCGGCCGAAAAGCCTCTAGGTGGTCCACACAGCAGTTGGGACATCTGGGCCGTGGGGACGCATGGGACGCGAAAGGGTGAACTGACCGAAGGTGAAAAAATTGACTAACTGTTGTGCAGACAAGGTTGGGACATCTGGGTCGCAAGGACACGAAGGACGTGAAGGATGCGAAAAGGTGAAGTGGCTGAGAGTAAAGGCAGTCCATTTCGGGTGGTTTGGAAGAATTTGTCCCAGACAGTCTGGGACAGTTTGGACAAAGGGACGCATGGGATGCGAAAAGCCAAAGGAGCCGAGAGCCAATGAAATCTTGCCATGTGTCTTCAATGCAAAGACGGACGAGGAAGCCCGAATCGGGCGGATCAGAGAAATTTATCCCAGATAGTTTGGGACATCCAGGCCAAAAATACACGAGGGACGCGAAGACCCAGAAAATCCGACAACAAATCAGAATGTGACACGTGTCTTCGTGGATCAAAGCAGTGGAGGAGAGGGTGAGATTTTTACTTGATGTTTTGCCGAGTTTCCAAAGGTGAAGTTTGGAGGATTAGCCCGAGTCAATAGACATAGGGCACGTGTCCTATGGAGCAGGAAGTGTGGAGCTTGGGGAAGAATTAGAAAAATTTGAAAAAGTCTTGGGCCAAAAGATTAAAAGACAAGGATGACCCCGCGCCCCTGTCCTCCAACCAAAGCATGCCACGTGTCCCAAGTGGCGGGGTGCGGGGAAAAAATGGAAAATTCTCCAAAGTGATAAAAATGTCAAAATTTCAAAGGGAAACCCACAGAAAGGTGGAGGAGAGAGAATTATGCGGCCAATTAGTGCCTGACACGTGTTATCTAAGTGGCAGAGCACGGGAAAAAATTCAAAATCCGTTCTAGCTTGTTTTTTGCCCTAAATCTTCAGATCACCATAACTTTCGATCCAGAGCTCAGTTTTTTACGTTCTTTATATCAATGGAAAGATGGAAAGATTCTCTACATGATTCTGAGTTCAATCTTGCATTTTGGTTCAGTTTGGAGAGAGAAAATTGAGAAATGCCTTTGGCACGTAATAATAGACAGAAGCAACGTTTCAACAACCAGCTTTAATGCAACAGACAGTTCGCCGTTTCTGCTATACAGTCCGCCATTTTTCTAGGATCCACCATTTCTACCATAATGAGATGAGTTAAATGCGATCCAAAAGTGGTTATGGTAGATTCGACTTTCCTCTCTCTTCCGTCTCTCATTCTTCTTATATATTGTAAGGAGGGGCTTCTTTCTAAAGGTCAAATATTCCTGTTTTGCTCCTCCCTTCTTCTCTCTATCAGGAAAATTTGTAGAGTTCGAACCTCCCATTTGAAACTGTAATGCGAATCTACCTCTTGGCATTTTATAGTGTATTGTATCAATCTTTGAAGCAAGTAATGCATGTTTGTGGATGATTCTCAACCCTCTCTGTGTTCATTTGCATCCTCCTGATCTTTCACTGTGAATTTTGTTATCTATGCATGATTTTTCATCACATTTGAATGGTCTGTGTTTATTGGCAAGATATATGTTCTTCATTCCTCGGTGCATCATCTCTGTTAGCTTAGGTTTATTTTCATGCATCTTCTTACCCTGTCTCCTTGGTAGATTAGATTAGGTTTTGAATAAAACCTCTGCGTTTTTTGTGAGCATCTGAACAGAGGAATAGGAACCAGCCTTCTCTAGAGAATCCTTTCTCATCTTTACAAGTCCCACACTTGGAGAAAGGATTCCATGTTGTGCAATCACACTGGATGCCTGTATGATCAACCTAGAAATATGATCAACATCTAGGGGTGCTGTGATTTTGCATCAACAATTTTGGCACACCCGGTGGGACCCTAGAGTTCTCATTTTTATTGGAGCAAAGTTGATGTGCATCTGCTGCAATTTTCTTTCTTGAAAAGAGCTATTATTTGCATATCTAGCGACTCCAAGGGGAAGAATAAACTAGTTTCAGTAGTGCAGCCCTAAAAACTCATGAGAAGAGTCACCACAAGGTCAAGAGTTGGAGAAGAAGAAGTTTTGTTTGAATACCTACAATTATCTCCAAGAAGAAGGCAAAGAGGAAGAAGGATTCAAAGGTCTCCATCTCCACCAAACAGAACTCTCTCAACTCCTCCACCTGATAGGCCTTTCATTCAGTCAACAAGGGTTTTAAGACCAATTAGAATGGCACAAAACAACCCCTATGTAAACTTCACAGGTAGCAGCCCACTTGCCCTCAATGCACAACATCTAATTCCCATCGTAGCCTTGAAGAACATTCCTTACTTCACTAGAGAAAATCAGACTACTCCAAGTGATGATGTTAAAGACATTGCCAACCTTTGTGTAATCCATGAAATCAATGAAATGCAAGTGGCTATCAAGTTGTTGGCATCTTCATTCAAGGGTAAAGCATTGAATGGTTTAGGAGCCTTGGAGCTGGTTCTATCAGAAATTGGAATCAGCTATGTATAGCACTTCATGAGCAATTGGGAGAAAAGGGAGACAATTTGTCTCTTTTGGAGCAGCTGACAACCATCAAGAGAGCTCCCAATGAGCAGTTGACCGATTTCAACTTCATATTTCAAAAGACTTGGGAGAGAATTCCAGTAGCAGTCAGGACAACAGCAGAAGGTGCTTTTCTCTACTATCTCAAAGCTCTAAATTCTGATATTTCTATGTTGATTCAGTCCATGGGAGGCATAACTATCCCTATGTCTTATAGCATTGCCATTAGGGCTGAAAATTGTTTGATCCAAGCTTGAAAACTTGCCCCTATACCTCCCATTCCACTGTTTCCAAGTTTAGAGAATCCAAACACCAATCAAGCACCTAATTTGGCTCCTTCTCCCACTCCTAGAAATTGGAGTTCAAATGAAGCTTCCACTTCATCTCTGAGTGCCCCAAATGAGCTTCAAGAAGTCATGAAGCAATTGCAAAACCTAGGCAATGAGCTAGTTACTCTCAAAAGGTAGCAAGCCCAAGGTTTTAGACCTTCTTATCAACCCCAAGCTCAGCCTAACAGGCAGCCATACCAACCACAAAGGCCTCCTAATGCATCTGCAAATATAAATCAAACAAGGCCTCCTACCAATAGACCATTTCAGCCCTATAACCCAAATGCCATATTTGCCTTTAAGGCACTGGTGCCAACACAAAACAACATTTCCCAGGAGTACGATTGGTGTTTTCCATGCAATGAGCCTCATAACCAATCCATGTGCTTCAATGGTGCTCTAAATCAAGCATTAATGGTGACAACTACTGGTGTGGAGGATGAGGGCAGTCAAGGAAACAGCCAACAACAAGAAACATTCCAACAGCAATCAGCCCCAAAGGACACCACATTGGTAAATTGGCAAGCAGAGGATTTTTGTGGCATGAACCAGGTAGTTTCTCAAGGTGTTGCAGCCAACACAAGGTCAAAAAGGAGGAATTTGGGTGAAGAACAACCATTAGCCCCAACTAATCCACAACCTTCCATGGCTCCATAGATGATTGGCAAGCAAAATCCAATTTCGAATGCACAAAGGCAGCCAAGAACAGCCCCTAGGCCAACTCAAATACCAGTTGTCGCTGCCCACATGCAAGGAGTAAATGTACAAACCAAGGGACAACAAAGAGATCCTTCATCACCATTCAGTATCATTGATTAGATGAAGAAGACAAACGTCAATATATCAATGTGGGAATCCCTATCCATCCCAGGCCAAAGACATCTGCTGCAAGCTACCATGAAGGACTAGCCAACTTCAAATCAACAAGCTCAGATGCAAGACAAAGTGCTCACAAATTCTGCCCAGCCTGAGGGAAATCATGGAGGACATCAAGGTAAAATGTTGAAACCCCCTCCTTTCTATGTTTCATTGATCATTGGAAATCAGCTAGTGCACAATTACATGATAGACTCTGGGGCAAGTAGCTCAGTAATGCCTAAACAAATAGTTGATCAGCTAGGGATCCAATATGAAACAATATTCAAAGGGGTAGTGTAGCTAGATGGGACAGCAGTAGTAACAGTTGGAGTGATTAAAAACTTGAGTCTTACCTTGCATGCATGTCCAAACATTGTTGTTTTACAAGATGTATCAGTCATAGACCTTCCAGGACTCTTTGCCCTTTGCTTGTCAAGGGACTTCACAGCCAAGATTGGAGGATATTTGTCTACTGATTGGTCACACATGCTGTTCAGAATGAGGTATGGAACCAAAGCCACAATGAGGTCTGAACCTATTGTAAACTTCCACATTGAGCCTTACACTCCAAGTCAGATCAACGCCAATTGTTCAGCATTTGATCAAGAAGACCACCCAAGCACTGATGAGGCTGACACCAAGGTTGGAAGCATCCCAGATCTAACTCTTGATGAATGGGCAAACAAGATACATGCATTTGATCCTTATCAAGAAGTGGAAGAATCTGAGCTAGGGGTCTATTGCATACACGAAGAAAATCAACCTATTCCTAGCATCACCAAGCCAAACCACAAGGATGAAAATGAGATATGGCAGCTTTTTTTGATGGATCAAGGAGTAGACAAGGTGCAGGAGGTGGAGTCGAGCTTGTTTCACCTCAAGGGGTAAAGCACTATTCAACTTTTAGATTTCAATTTGCATGCTCCAATAACACTGCTGAATATGAAGCCTTGGTACAAGGGATGCATTGGGGAATCAAGAGAGGAATAAAGAACTTGCAAGCCTTTGGGGACAGTGAATTAATTGTAAATCAGGTCAAGGGACAACATGCTGCCAAGAATGATCTACTCAAGTGCTACAAGAACAGGGTGTGGGACCTCATGGAATATTTTGAAGGTTTTGGCATCAAATCCATTCCTAGGAAAGAGAATCAAGCTGCTGACAGGCTTGCAGCAGTAGGGGCAGCCTTTGACATTGTGGAAAGTATTCAACAAGACAAGGTATAGCCAAACATCCATGCGATTGTGAGGCCTTCAGTGCCGGATAACAATGTCAGCTGGCAAGTGTTTGAAAATGACCAACAAATCATCCATTTCTTGCAAGAAGAAGTTGAGTTCTCAGCCAAGAATCAAGAAAAATTGGAACAGCAATATGGTGACCAAGTGGTACAGCTGAGAACTAACAAGCTGCCCAAGGGACTTATCACTTTGGAGTCCATTTTTAACCCCAATGATCAGTTTAGAAAGGAGAAAGAAAACATTCAGGTCAGGAGAGAGGATTCAGTATCCATCTTGGTAGAAGAGAACAAACCATTGCAAATTAGATGGATGACAACTGAACAAGAAAGGTATGAGTTCATACAGTTGTGTCAAGAGTTCCCTGATGTGTTTGCTTGGAGCTATGAAGACTTGAAAGGTTTCAATCCCAACTTAGCTCAGCATACCATCGAATTGGATCCAAATACTAAGCCTGTCAGGTAGAAACAAAGACCAGTCAATCCACACATGGAGCCTCTCATGAGGAAAGAATTAGACAAGCTGATTGAGTCAAGAATCATATTTCCAATCAAGCATTCTAGTTGGGTTGCCAACTTAGTTCTAGTCAGAAAGAAGAGTGGGGAGATCAGATTGTGTGTTGACTTCAAAGACTTGAATAGAGCCTCTCTCAAAGACCATTACCCACTCCCTTCTATGGAGCAAATATTACAGGTTATAGCTGGTTCAGAAAGGTTTTCACTACTTGATGGCTACCGGACTACAATCAGATTATGGTGAAGGAGGAAGACCAGTTCAAGACAGCTTTCACCACCAAATGGGGCACATATGCCTACAAGAAGAGGCCATTTGGCCTATCAAATGCTGGAGCCACTTTCCAAAGGGCAATGGATATGGCATTCAAGGGGTTGATCAATAAAATAGTTCTGATATATCTTGATGACATCATTGTATTTTCCAAAAATGCATTGGATCACCTCTTTCATCTGAGGTAGGTATTTTAGAGGTGTAGAAGATTTGGGGTATCATTGAATCCCAAAAAATGCATATTCCTAGCTCATGAGGGAAAACTTCCAGGCCATATTATTTCAAAGGAGGGATTGACGATTGACCCAGAAAGAGTTGAAGCAATTCGAGCATTGCCATTACCAAGTCACAAGAAGGCTCTTCAAAGCTTCTTGGGAAGGATCAATTTTGTCCGCAGGTTTGTTCCAAACTTTGCAGCTCTCGTAAAGCCAATAACGCTGATGTTAAAAAAGAGCATGGCATTTAAGTGGAAATATGAAGGCAAGGCAAGTTTTGAGGCAATAAAAGAGGCTATATCTCAAGCTCCCACTCTCGTCAATCCAGACTTCTCTAAGGGTTTCATGCTATACGCCTTTGTTAGTGGAGACACAATTTCTGTAATTCTGGCACAAAAAAACAAAGAAGGGTTAGAACAACCAGTTGCTTTCTTTAGCCAAGGCTTGGAGGAATACGAAACTAGGTACTCTTTCATTGAAAATCATGCCCTTGCTGTCATTAAGAGCTTGAAGAAGTTCATACATTTGGTCTCAAACAATAAGATTCAGCTACTAGTGTCTCATGCTGGTGTCAAGGACTTTCTCCTAAACAAGGATTTAAACGATAAGAGAGCAGGTTAGATCACTCGGGTGATGGAATATGATATTGAAATCAGAGTAACCAAACTGTTTTGTGGAAAAGGTTTGTGTGAAAAGCTTGCTTCCAAACAACTAGACGGCTCAGAGGTGAAGAAGATGTTGTCCTGCTACTACAGAATGATCAAGAACAACCAAATGATGATGTGCCCACTCCCTGTTGGACTCAAAACATGATACACTTCCTACAGACAGGCCTATGCCCTCCAGAAATGAGCAAAGCTAAGAGGAGGTACTTTAGATTACAAGCCATTCCATATGTGCTTGTTGATGGTGTTTTGTTTAAGAAAGACATCAATTGTGTTCTATTAAGATGCATTGAAATAGGTCAAGTTGACAGGATCTTACACGAGTTCCATGACGGGGAGGCAGGAGGCCACTTTGCCCCACGAGTAACAGCTCTCAAAATCATGAAAGCTGGTTACTATTGGCCTACTGTATTCAATGATTGCTAATCATGGGTTAAGAAGTGCAAGAAATGTGCATTCTTCACAGGAAAAGGAAGGTTAGCAGCGCTGCCCCTTCGTCTGATTTCAGTAGATCAACCATTCATGCAATGGGGACTGGACTTCATTGGAGTCATCAATCCCAATTCGAGTCAAGGTCACAAGTGGATACTCACAGCAACGGACTATTTCACCAAGTGGACCGAAGCAGTGGTACTCAAAGAGGCAAGTGAGTCTAACATACTAGACTTTTATGAAGAAATAGTGACCAGGTTCGGTGTGCCGGCCACTATCATATCAGATAATGCATTAGCATTCATAGGTTCCAAGATTACAGAATGGGCTGTCAAGAATGGAATCTATTTGAGCACCTCTTCAAATTATTACCCACAGGGTAATGGATAGGCAGAGTCCACGAACAAAAAGTTGCTAAGGATCATCAGAAGAACTCTGGATGAAAACCAAAGGACATGGCATACCAAGCTAAAATCAGCATTATGGGCTGACAAGATAACACCAAAGAGGTCTACAGGTAGTTCTCCCTACAAATTGGTCTATGGGAAAGAGGCAGTATTGCCTATATCATTAGAATTTCCAGCATTGGAGCTCATGAAGTAGTTGGAGTTGTCTAAGTTCAAACCAATAGAAGCCAGGTACGCAGAGTTGATGGACTTGGAAGAAATAAGAGAACATGCAGTTTTGATGATTGAAAAGGATCAGGCCTTAGTAAAAAGATGGTTTGACAAGAAGGAAGGAGCAAGGACCTTCCAGGAAGGGGACCTAGTTCTGAAATGGGATGCAGATCGGGTGAAACCTGGAAGGCATTCCAAATTTGATGGCATTTGGAGCGGCCCCTACATGGTCACGAGATGTAAAAGTGGTAATGCCTTCCAATTTTCTGCATTGGATGGAGAAGAACTCCCGATTCCAGTTAACAGAATCTATCTTAAACATTGCTACTAAAAAGTAAAAGGTCCACCCTTGTAAATATTAGCCTAGATTTCGGTTCCTCTAAGTGCGTATGCACATTGTCTTGTTGTAGTTAGGTTTCTTTTCCTAAGTGCTTTGGCACAGGTTTTGTCGCTCTCAGGTTGAATTTCTACAGTTCAGAGTGCTCTCAAAGAATGAGTTGCAGTATCAGGATCGGGATCAGAAATTAGGTTGGTTTCAGGTTATTACTCCATGCCCAATGCATTGTTAAAAGGCCACTGATCTTCTACCTAGCAGGCAGGTGACCCCGCTAAGTCGCCAAACTGTTGTCAAAATTTCCCCCCAAGGTAATTTTGATAACATGCATCTGATTGTCAGTCCCAAGAAAGTATATGATTCAAAGCCCAAAATCATGTTTTCTGGGGTCCCCTCGGCTTCCTTCTAACTCTCTTGTCCAAGAAGAGATCCCAACAGGTTGAGAAAATGGAAGAAATGCAGAAAAACAAGCTTGGGGCAGAAAAAATTATGAAAATTGGCTAAGTCCTAGTCTAGGCGGCCCTTGGGATAGTTGGGACGTTGGGGCATGAACCAGCCGAAAAGCCTCCAGGTGGTCCACGCGGCAGTTGGGACATCCGGGCCGTGGGGACGCATGGGACGCGAAAGGGCGAACCGACCGAAGGTGAAAAAATTGACTAACTATTGTGCAGATAAGGCTAGGACATCTGGGCCGTGAGGATGCGAAGGACATGAAAAGGTGAAGCGGCCGAGAGAAAAGGTAGTCCATTTCAGGCGGTTCGGAAGAATTTTTCCTAGACAGTCCAGGACAGTTAGGACAAAGGGATGCGTGGGACACGAAAAGCCGAAGGAGCCGAGAGCCAATGAAATATTGCCACATGTCTTCAACGCAAAGAGGGACGAGGAAGCCTGAATCGGGTGGATCAGAGAAATTTGTCCCAGACGGTTTGGGACATCCGGGCCAAAAATACGTGAGGGACACAAAGACCTAGAAAAGCTGACAACAAATCAAAATGTGACACGTGTTTTCGTGGATTAGAGTGGTGGAGGAGAGGGTGAAATTTTTACTTGATGTTTTGCCGAGTTTCCAAAGGCAAAGTTTGGAGGATTGGCCCGAGCCAATAGACACAGGGCACATGTCCTATGGAGCAAGAAGTGCGGAGCTCGGGGAAGACTTAGAAAAATTTGACAAAGTCTTGGGCTAAAAGATTAAAAGACAAGGATGACCCCGCGCCCCTGTCCTCCAACCAAAGCATGCCACGTGTCCCAAGTGGCGGGGTGCAGGGAAAAAATGGAAAATTATCCAAAGTGATAAAAATGTCAAAATTTCAAAGGGAAACCCACAGAAAGGTGGAGGAGAGAGAATTGCGTGGCCAATCAGCGCCTGACACGTGTCATCTAAGTGGCAGAGCACGGGAAAAAATTTAAAATCCGTTCTAGCCTATTTTTTGTCCTAAATCTTCAGATCGCCATAACTTTCGATCCAGAGCTCAGTTTTTTACATTCTTTATATCAATAGAAAGATGGAAAGATTCTCTACATGATTCCACAATCAATATTGCATTTTGGTTTAGTTTAGAGAGAGAAAATTTAGAAACGCCTCTGGCATGTAATAATAGACAGAAGCAATGTTTCAACAACCAACTTTAATGCAACAAACAGTTCACCGTTTCTGCTATACAATCCGCCGTTTTGCCAGGATCCACCATTTCTGCCATAATGAGATGAGTTAAATGCGATCTAGAAGTGGTTGTGGTAGATTCGACTTTCCTCTCTCTTCCCTCTCTCATTCTTCTTATATATTGTAAGGAGGGGCTTCTTTCTAAAGGTCAAATATTCCTGTTTTGCTCCTCCCTTCTTCTCTCTATCAAGCAAATTTGTGGAGTTCAAACCTCCCATTTGAAACTGTAATGTGACTCTACCTCTTGGCATTTTGTAGTGTATTGTATCAATCTTTGAAGCAAGTAATGCATGTCTGTGGATGATTCTCAACCCTCTCTATGTTCATTTGCATCCTCCTGATCTTTCACTGTGAATTTTGTTATCTATGCATGATTTTGCATCACATTTGAATGTTCTGTGTTTATTGGAAAGATAGATGTTCTTCATTCCTCGGTGCATCACCTCTGTTAGCTTAGGTTTATTTTTATGCATCTTCTTACTCTGTCTCCTTGGCAGATTAGATTACGTTTTGAGTAAAACGTCTACATTTTTTGTGAGCATCTGAATAGAGGAATAGGAACCAGCCTTCTCTAGAGAATCCTTTCTCATCTTTACAAGTCCCACACTTGGAGAAAGGATTCCATGTTGTGCAATCACACTGGATGCCTGTATGATCAACCTAGAAATATGATCAACATCCAGGGGTGCTGTGATTTTACATCAACAGTAATGAAATGTAATATGTAACGCCTATAGTGTAGTGTGTGGGGTTCAGTGTAGTAGTAATCCCTCAACATTCAAGTTTGAAATAAATCACAAGAGTGTGTCATCGGGTAATAATGATACTAGAATGTGTGATGAAAGTGTCTATATGAAAATGTGAAGAAAAAATATATATGTATAAATACTTTTATGAGTTTAAGGGGGGTTTACTAATTTTTATTCCCCCGAGTATATAGAAATGAGTAAACTAACCAATGATAGTGAAATACAAATGTCCTCCACCCAATGACTATGAGGATGAAAGCGTAGGACCATAATCTAATAGTAGTCGTATGGTAGAATAATGTTGTGTTGGTGCATGAATTTTATGTTCATGTGATGAATTAATATACAATGAACTTTATGGCATAGTAAAATTTGTCAGTGATGGAGGTCTACTTGATGCTGAACGTGAAGGTAATGAGAAACCACATGGAATAAGGTGAGGCAGTGATCGATGTCGAGCTACAGTGAATTTCATAGGAATAGGCCTCTGCCGATGCGTAGGACTAACAGAATGATTTTTTCGTGTGGATGGTACTTGGGTAGGTGAACTAAGAATATACTATGCTTTGAAAAACATAGAATGAGACGTATTAGAAGAGGTAGGTGACACATGAGTGATTTTATGAGGAGATGACAACAATGGATGAGATGGAGGTACACTATCAATAGAAATGACTTGTGTATTTTAAACAATCTTGAGTCAATAAATGATTCATAGAAATGATAGATTGAGAGGGTTGAATCCAATTGAGACCAAGAAGCATGTCACATCCCTTAACTCTATTTCCAATGAGGAAAGGGACAAGCATAGTAAAATGACCAACTATAACATGTAATTGAACAACACCAAATGGTTTTGTGAAAGGGTATTAGATTTGGAATGAAGGATACCCGATATCCTTAAGAAGTGAAATAGAACAGGTGCTAAAGGACCATGATGGGTCAACCTTAGTATTGTTGATGGTGGTTGAGCCAATAGATGCATGGATGTGTAAATGATCAGATGTAAACGTAGTGTGATAATCGGTGTTGGAATAAGAAATGGTTGGTGGCGAAGCTTCAATGTTAGCAACTAAGAAATCAAGAGCTCCTAATCCTGGAGGTAATACTGCATGATACGCATTATTAGAAGAATATTTTGTGGTCTTTGTGTCACATTGTTAAAAGTACTTGTTAAAGAGCTTGAGTTTACCCTTTTCATTAGTTCTGGAAGAGCTAGTAGACTCTGGAAACTCGAGTTTATTGGTATCAATCAGATCTTGGATGATTGCTAAGAGTTTTTGGCATCTATTTTTAGAATGTCCCACATAATGATGATAATCCCAATAGAATTTTTCATTGTAGTTCATACCTTTTGGTCACAATAGGTCTAATTTGAGTGATGGAGGAAGGGTAATAAGATTTCTCTCAAGAAGTTGTTTTAATATAAGATGCGGAGCCATAGGAAAGATGATAAACATACGTCGAGGTTGTTGTGACTGAACCTTCCTAGTAGAAGTGATGGTGTTGAAAGTGATTTTAGCATCGGTTGGTTTAGTTTTGGAAGGCTTAAATGGCGTATTTTTAGGAAAATGAGTGGGAGACAAAAAATTTTCTTGATACTTAAGCTTTCTTATGGATAGGAGTTTAGCCTCATTAAGCTTAAGCATATGAAAAATTTGATCAGATGAAGGATAAGTCTCAAAGAGCACACTCTCCTAAAGAGGTGGTAATAAACTTTGAATAAATAAGTCTTGAAGCTCAGAGTTGGCAAGCGTGTTTGTCATCTTAGCTAGATTATTATTATACCTTAAAATGTAACTAGCTAGGTTTTCATTTGAGCCTTGTTTAATTTTTGATGGATGGGCGTAAGAAATATTAGAGTCGATTTTGATGGATAAATGAGTAAGAAATGTGTCAGCTAGATTATTAAATGAGATTATTGAGTGAACCAGTAAGTTGTAGAACCAATTCTTCACATGATCGTGAAGACTATGAGGAAAGAGCTTAGCTAAAAGTGTATGATAATCAGCAAAGTCAAGACAAGCAACATGAAATGCTCTAAGGTGTTCTTGTGGGTCACCATGCCTATTGAAAATGGGAAGCTTAGGGGTGTAAAAACTAGGAAGAAGTGGATGAGTAGATATGGAAAGTGAAAATGGAGTATGTAATAATAAAGTAGAATATAAATATGGCGATGCATGTGAAGTGGCCTATTACAACTTACAAATTTGAGCTTGAAGATCGCAATAAAGAGAATTTAAGTCTTGATTTCCAATAGATGAGACTTTCCATACATGAGAAACTAATGGTGGCGTAAAATGATTGGTAGGAGTAGGAAAAAAATGGGAATAATAGAAATGGGATGAAGAGTAGAATCAAGCGGTGGATTCGTAACGAAAGTGGGTACAACGGCAGAAGTAGTGAGTTTCACCAAGTTAGTAGCTTCCTCATGAGCAACATGTAAAAGTAAATCTAGATCTTGGGGATGCTTAACAAGGTGATCATTGATGTCCTTAAGGTGACATTTAGTAAATTCCTCATGAGAGGGATCCATGGAAAAGGAAAATAAATCCTAGATTGGTAATGTAAGAAGGAACAACCTAGAAGCGTGGATGATCAAATCAGGTTCACGAAAATGATTAACTAAAATTGACTAATATGTAGTATATAGATAGTTAATCTAAGCTATGAACAACTATAATAAAATAAATAAATGTATTAAATAAGAATTTAAATGAGCTAAACAACTATGCAAAAGGAAATGTTAACCCTAATTTATAAAAGAGAGTGAGGAAAGAACTTAGTTGATAACAAATGTCTGTCAGAGAGTGTCGGCGAGCAACATGAAAAAGTAAATCTAGATCTTAGGGATGCTAAGCAAGGTGATCATTGATGTCCTTAAGGTGAGATTTAGTAAATTCCTCATGAGAGGGATCCATGGAAAAGGAAAATAAATCCTAGATTGGTAAGGTAAGAAGGAATAACCTAGAAGCGTGGATGATCAAATAAGGTTCACCAAAATGATTAACTAATATGTAGTTTATAGATAGTTAATCTAAGCTATGAACAACTATAATAAAATAAATAAATGTATTAAATAAGAATTTAAATGAGTTGAACAACTATGCAAAAGGAAATGTTAACCCTAATTTGTAAAAGAGAGTGAGGAAAGAACTTAGTTGATAACAAATGTCTGTCAGAGAGTGTCGTAGAGACGACAGGAAAAATCAGGAGTAGGAACAATGATACAATAGTCCCGAAAAGGATGGATTTGGAGGATCTAGCTAGACTGGAGCACTTAGATGAGGACTTGGGCACCTGTGGGTGCTCGGATATGTTGGGCACCCTGGTCTTTGTAAAAGCTCTGAAAATGGTTTTCACATAGCCAAAATATTACCTAGAACCTTTACTGTGTATCACATCAACTTCGTTGTCCTGCACTAGATGTTGTCAATACTCCAAGCTGAAATAATA
Source organism: Taxus chinensis (assembly GCA_019776745.2). Lineage (NCBI taxonomy): Eukaryota > Viridiplantae > Streptophyta > Pinopsida > Cupressales > Taxaceae > Taxus > Taxus chinensis. Next base: position 226,639,521 of record CM034147.1, on the reverse strand, counting down.
ACCTACAAAACCCTAAAACAAGCATCAAACCCTAAAAAGGAATAATTCATATGAAGGGGTCAGACTGACCTCAGATACCACAATGGTGGACTTACTAACTGATAGGTACAATGCATCTCAAAACTGATGTAGTTCTATGTACAAGTGTGTGTGAACATGCCCTAGGTTTTTCTTTTGTCAGACACTTTTTAAAGTAGCAAGCAATAACTATGTCTAGAAAATGTAGTAGAATGTGTGCATGGAATAGAATAGAATCCATCCCCCTATGAAGTGTGATGCAGATGTCCTAGTCTTAATGATGTAAGTGATCTTTAATGTAATAGATGAATGAAACTCTAGATGGAGTAATAATTGTAAGTGATTCTAGGTCCCTCATTATGGTCTCATAAATTTATATGTATAGGGTTCTCTTGATCTAATTTTGTAATTAACCCCAAAAAGGTAAACCAAAAGAAAGATAAAGATGCTAAATGGCTAGAAAGAGCCCCAAAAGTGGTGGGAAAGTGCAAAAAGGATCAAGGCACCCCTGGTGGGACCAAGGTGCCCACAGGTGCCCCAGTCGAGGATAAAATGACAGTAAATGACCAAAACAGACTAGGCATGTGGGTGCAAGAGGTCGGTAATGATGAAATAAAATAAAATAAGATGGCCAAAATACGGGGGTTAATTAGTAATTTCTTTACTTAATAACATTCTAAATAGTAGTATGAAATCAGAATAAAGAAATGTCTAAAGTGCATGATTTTGTGACTACAAAGGGTCAACAATTCCTCTCAATCTATTCAACTTAGTATATTTTCTTTCAAACAATTTTTTTACATGTTCAGCTTCAACTCAAGGTATATTTTTACTCACTCTTTTTGTGGGTTGTTGGACTTTCAAATTTATTTATTTTTGGTTTTTGGAATATTTTATTTTTTCGGGATTTTGCAATTCATATATTGGGTGCACAATATTCCCCATGGTGGCTACCAATAATTGTTAGCAAAATAACTCTTTAGGTGGGAAATGATGGGATTTCACCAACACTCTAGGACTAGGTCCCTCTTCTTGAATGGGGCAGCTCCATTTATTGAAATCAATGAAATAAATACAAACAAAATTTATTTCTGGGGGTGGTCCGTATATCGGGGATCACACAGGAATACTTACCTAAAACTATGGAAATTACTTGTATGGTATACAAGGGAGGATAATTGCTTAAAGAGGGAGATAAGAGAGGGAAATAAGAAGGATATTTTAACCAATGAATATCATAGTTGAGTTCATTGTATTAAAATCAGATTATTTCACTTACATCAATCATAATAAACCATTCAAACAGAAAGAGGAAAAATCAACAAGAAACATAAAATTGTATTGCATCATGTTACACAATTTACAATGCTCATAGAATACAAGTTGAGATGGAGATATAATAAAAATAGACAAGAGAATAGAGGGAATGAAGGCGCTTATTACTCAAAATACAATAGGATATAGTAAAAAAGAATTAACCATCCTTTTAAAATGAGGAGGTCATCTCCTTTTATAGCTTTAAAATTCATCTCTTCCTTTACCCCCCCCCCCCCCCACATGCCTTTTCATGTTCCTATTCAACTCGTAAATTTTCATTATCGTAGGAAAGAACAGATTAATTACTCCTATAATTTTAGGAAGTAATTTTACATCTTGCAAATATTTCATCATCACTTAAATGAATATGAAAAAACATCATGATCACGTACAATGAGGAATTAGGAGGAAAGAAGAGGAGAGGAAGAAATGCTCCAAAATATGGATGAAAGTGCCCCTACCTTCAATGAATATCATCTCTGAAGATCTTAAAGGTGAAAAATTGATCTACAATGAAATTACACTATGATTTGATGATGAATATATCTGATGAATACCTTTGAACACTCTTGAAATGATGAACTTCAGCAACACTACTTGAACACACTGAGAAGAGGAGTAATGAGCATTTCCCCAACTCTGCAACAATGCATAGTGTGAGATCATGCCTTGAATGATTGGCCACTGGAAGGGGAGGTGAAGACCATTAAATATGATGAGATAATAATTCCCTCACTTGAACAAGCCTTCAACCTTTGAAACACTAGAATTCCTACAAAATGTTAAGTTCTTGATGCGACTTGAGACCATTGTCTTCACAATTCAACCTGATGGTCTGAGACCTTGGGGAAATGGATCCATCCATGAGGTGAGGTGAAGAGAACTCCAATCATGCGATGATTAAAATAGATATATTTGATGCAAAATTTTCCAAGAATTTGATAAACCCATTCGGTGAAGGGAGAAACGTACTAAAACCAGAATGCTTCACTGTGACCAAAATTGGGAACTGAGAAGGATCTTCTCCTACTTGAGACAAAATGCCATTATCCACCCTTTTTAAAGCGTGATTTTTTCCTATGTTAAGGTTGAAATTAGTGAGGAATTGAGGATGAACAACCATGACCATTTTTTATCCTTTTCCGGACACTTACTATTTTTAGTAAGTCCTTCCTGGGTGAATAGTGTTGGAAATTTTTTTGAATTGTCACTTTTAAGCACATTTCCTCATGGGGAATGAACTAAGTTTCTTGAATTAATTAATATTTCAGACCCACCACCCTTATTATGTTCCTTTAATGGGGAATTAATAAAAATATACATTGGACACGGGGTGTCGGATTGAGTAAAAAAAGGTCTCCAAAAATTATACTTCTCGTCTAGATGATTTGCTCCAATTTTAAGGGGTTTCTCTTGTCTAGATCCTCATGAAAAGAAAAGTGAACTTACAGGTCTCTGTGTTCTTCTTATGACAGGTAATAATGATAAAAAATAGCATTCCCTCATAACTCAAATTCTACCTATTTTCATTGGGAAAGAAAGTGCTCATTGAAAACCTAATTTTTTTAGGATCGATGCTCTTATTTCTAGCTCATCTGGCTCATTGCAACTCCAAATATCTGAGGTGGAATTTTTCCATTGATGAAATTTTTAGATGACCATAAAAATTGGAGGAGGTATTTAATTATTTCATTCTAATATTCATCCCACGTTCATTCAGTTAGGGAAGCTTCAGTTCGAATCTCATGGAAAACGAAGCAACAGTTTGTGAGATATGAGTGATTTTGTGATTTCAAGCACGTGGTTTCCGAATTTGGCATGGTATAGTTACAATAGAAATGGATGGGAAATAGATTCAAAAATAATTTCCAAAAATAAGGTAATTGAATTCAAATATCAACCCAGGTTAGCAAAACCCACCTCTTGACCCACCTTTTACACACCCTTCTTAACCTGGGTTGAGAGTACGTTAGGGGTTGCGAAATGGGTTTGGGAGAATATCATGTCCCTTACCACATTTATTAAGTGGACATGAGGTGAAAATTTTCAACATTCTTGGAAAAAAATTCCATGGGTATAGCCAACATGAGGAGGAGGACACGTGTGATGAGTCGAGTGAGTTGAAAACAAGACCTAGGAAGCTAGTTTGAGTTGGTAAGTGAGGAAAGAGAGAAAGCTTCCATGGTGGAACACTTTTTTTCACCTAATTCACTTTTAAACTAGGTTTAAAGGTGAAATCAGTGTGGAAAATGGTTCCAAGGGTGAGATTCATCATGTGGAGGGGGTTTTTGGAAGGTGTGAGTGACTACCACGCACCTAACACTCAAAGATGTCACTTAAATGAGGAAAAAAAACATCTCCCTTGGGGGCATAATTTTTTTCACCTCATGCACTTTTTCACCAGGTGAAAAGGTGTATGAGACCCTCCTAGGTGCGCTATGTGACATGTTGATTATGGGAAGGGGGCCATTTTGATTTGTGAGTGCATAACACTAACCTAACCACCAACGTGCCTTGCTAAGTGACACAAACTCAAAAATTTCCTCTCCTAACCTTGGTGGCACATGTTTTTACACCCAATGAACCTTTTCACCAAGTTAAAAGGGGAAAAATTTCATCAAAGGTGTGAAAAAATTGCATAGACACATTTGGAAACCCGCCTACACCAACAGCTATAAAAAATAAACACCAGAGAGTAATTATTTTCCCCTGGAGCTTTCCTAAGAGTTAACTATGAAAACCTTATATCATTTTGACTCCAAATTTTCTTCTAATATCATTCTTAAATATTTCAGGAGAAAATTCTTCCTATTATTTGAAATTTACCCTATTTTATGATTCTGCTCAAGCTTGTGCGTCAATGAAAGTGAATTCCACCAAACATAATGATGATGAAAGGGGAAACAAACAAATATTGAGTGAAGAGGAAATTTCATATGTCATGTTGGGATTTAAATCATGCCTCAACCATTTATAATACTTATGGAATTCTCATTTGAATCTCCACCAGGATCGGGGAACTCCGTCTGTATTATTAGGCTAATATCTCAAAATACGGACTATAGAATCTCTTAAAAAACTTTTGCAATGTGAATCAAGCCTTAATTTATTTCCAATGAGTATTTTTCATTTGATAAAATATCCTGAGGCTCCCACAACATCCAAAAAAACCCAACTAGTTTTTTACTACTTTCATTTCTCTATGTAGTGTTATAAGTAGCCCAGTGTTGCATAAATTGTTCCTAACTCTTATTTATCTTGCAAAAATTTCCTAAATAATATATTATGATCTCATATCTCTTTCACACACTACTTGGATTAATTATATCTTCTTGGTTCATCCCTAAAGGGTGTTCATTAGGTGCAAAATCCAAAAAATAGGCCTTTTTGGGCCTCCTGGAGTAGTTCCTTTAATGTGGATCAAAATTAATCCATGAATTACATCCCACCAAATTACTTGCACATAAAAAAAAAATTAAAAATCCATTTAACACATCCCTCTTGGCCATGATGGGGTTTACATAGTCAGCAATTTGGTCTGGAGGGTAGGCATACATTACCCATCTCATGGATATTTTAGTGTGGGATTAGTTGTCATGACAAAAAAATCAATTTTTCATGCTATACATTTAACATTACAACATAAATAAATAATAAAAATAAATAATTAATTATATTACTAATATGTAATCTAAAATGATTAATAAAGTGTGGTTTTCCCACCAGGCATGCCAAAATTTGAGCAATGAAAATATCAGTAGAAGTTGAATGATAAATAAATGAAATGATATACCTCTCTCTAGGATTTTCCTTGAAAACCTCAAGTAAGATTATGAAGCACTCTAACTTGTATAATATTGTATTTTAAATAATTATGGATGCTCTTTAATTTTTTTCCAAATTTGGAATTTGCAAATGCTACGAGCATACTGATACGAGGATGCATATGGCAATTTCGGCAGAAGTTGACTGAAAAATCACACAAAGCTTCCAATGATGATTTACAAAGGAATGTCATAATTTTTATAGCTAAGGGTGAGGCCACGAATCTTGGATCATAGTTTGAATGATTTCTAGGTTCATAATTATAATTTCCTGAAATAACAAGAGGATTTGTTCTGTGTAGTTATAACATTACAAGGGCAGTAATTATTTTGATTTTGTGTGGGAAGATGTTTTTACGTGCAGCTTTACTACCCCCACCATTATAGGGTTCTAGAAGTGGAGTGGAGTGTGAGTATATAAATAATATTATGTAAATAACTAATTTAATTAGTGAGAGGATAATTAACCATTTAATTAAATATATGTTAAATTAAATTAGCTAAAAGGTGTTAGGAATTAGTTTTATTAATTCCAATGGAATGATAGAATTAGATTAATTAATTGTAATTGGTAGGAGTATGTGGTTAGAAATAATTTAATTAATTATAAAGGATTATGATTTAAATTGTAGAATTAATTTCATTAATTCTAATTGAAAGGAAATAGGTTATAAATAGGTATGTAGTTTTAGGGTGTGTTATTACCTTCTAACATTTTTTTTTGTTTCTTATAACTCTCTATCTATCCACGCACTTTTGTCCTTGTGCTCCTTGTCATGCTTTGTATTTATTTGTCGTGTGTTTCTTTTCTATTTTCTCTTCTTCTCCAGCTCACTCTTCCATGTGTTGTGCTTTCCTCTTCACTCCTTATGCCTACATTGTTGTGCACACCCATACATAGCCATAATTTTATAGGATTGCACTAGACGTCTGATGCTCCTACATCAACATTGTGCCTAGATGAAGTTGGTTATGGCATGAAATGTCATCTGATCATTTTTTCATGAGGTAACAAATAAATCGTAAAAACCCTTACGATCACATTTTTCAATCCAAAAGCTACTCTAGTTGTTCATCTGTCATTTGAGTGAAATATTTTATCCTACTAGACACCTATATAAGCACATTAACTTATCCCATTCTAGAGGCCTCACATATCATGTTTTTCAGCTACCTAAGAGATCATAACGAATCACCCAATTACTAAATCTTTATCTCAAGCATATTTAACTATGTCAAGATCAATACACATCATACAAATCTACGTAGGATATTTTTAAATATACCTAACACACTACAAATCATTTCTGAATGTTGAAGGTACTAATAGGGTTTTCATTTCTAAACACAATGTAATAAAAATATTGCACGCATTTCAATAGGTGGAAGAATTATGTGTTGACATGCCTTCAAAATAATGGTATGTATGTATGGTGGGTACCATACAACAACAAAAAAACCCATTTTAATGTTTGTATGTAAAGAATAAGAATCCCTAACTACATGCATAACTATTATCACATAAGTTCTAACCGTAGAAGAAAAATCTATAGATAAAGAAGAACAAAATTCTATAAAAATGATCCATATTAGAGCTACAAAGGTAAAAATCCTCTAAAAAATACAATCACTAGGGTAAATTGTTTTAAGACATACGACTTCATCCTATTTACAAAATTACACTTCTATATTTTTAGGACAACTTGATGATAGGATCCACACCCTTCATGCATGTTTTTAGATCGTTATCATCACATTTTAGTCCCAAACCAATGCAATGCTCTCTAACCCTATTTTTTACATTGACCTACATAGCTCATTTATGTTGGTGATTTGGAATATGGATTTTTATTTCATTTTGTAGTATGATCTTAGCTCATAAACACATAACTATTTCATATTTTATTTTGGTTAATGTTTAATTTGTATATTACAATAACACCTTGTAAGAGATCATCATGATACTTAATGAAAAATTCTTAGTATTTATTATTCCACTTTCCAACCAATTTATATACTCATTACTAACATATTTGTATCATCCTTCTATAACACCTTTATATGCATTTTCACTTTCCCCATTTTCCTTTCTCCACTATTCCATCTCTCTCATCCAACTAGCCTTTTATAATTTTTTTATGGTTAATCACTCGATGTAATATAATAGACACCTATTTCTAAATGATAACCATAGTGAATGAGATTGGCTAACTTTGATTTGATCTTATACAGGTACTCATGATTACAACAATTTACGAATAGTAACAATATTAGTCTAAATAAATAATGGTTACTGCTTGCTTATATAGTAAAACTTCAATAATAACATTATAATAATATAGAAAGATGTATCTATTAGTTAAGTTAATAGTTTGGGTAACTTCTTTCCAGATAATAAATATTATAATAAGAGAAACAACATAGGGCTGAAAAATCTACTATAACATTTTAAGTTATAGGTTAGAAAACTACTCGAACCAAAAAAATATGATTGTTTTATAAAATATTTTACTAAGAGTAAAATACAGTTACAACTTCTAATATAATACTTTAGGTTATACATTAACAAGCTTCCTTTCAAGGTTAACACACCGGTTGTACATAAAATATATCAGATCTAAGCATACATGTAAATAAAATAAGATATTCTACAAGAAGAAATATACAAAACAAGAGACATAAATCAACACCAGATTTAACGTGGTTCACCCAGTGTGGGCTACGTCCACCAAGAAACAAGCCAATCTATTATCCAAAGCTTTAACAAGATATACAATGAAGATTTACAATCTTCCACACCTCTTAGATGTACAGTAATTTCTTTGCCTCAATATTTTTTATTCATCACCAAGAAATCTCTCTCTCACCAACTTTTGCAAGTTCTTTCTAATTCTAGTTAATCATCTTCTTTCTTCCTTCTAAACCCTAATTTTTATGCTTATATAGTCATTTAGAGACTTAGGGAACTTAGCCATGCAATTACAATCAAAAATAATAATTTAATGCTAAAAATAGATCTAATTCTCAAGAGTTAATTAAAACATCCTCGCACAGGTAACCGAAGCCGGTTATCCCTAACAGTTGTCGGTTCCTTCTTTGCTTGACCGATGTTGGTCATTCCTAACTGTTTTCGGTCTTTGGTGACCAATTTCGGTCCTAGGTGACTAATGTTGGTTCCCACTTAACTGATGTTGGTTACTATATTTTCTAGCAAGTTTCCATTGCATGCTAAACTGAAGTAATTGAGCTCCACAACTCAACAATCTCCCACTTGGAGATTAATTACTGCACCATACTTGTACAACGTCATTCTTGGATCCTTAGATTTTTTTCTCCCTCTTCAAGTCTCAAACTTGAAGACCAATAGAAGTGGAGTGTAGCTCTAACTTCTCTTTTGCTAATGACTTTGTTAGCATATCCGTAGGGTTTTTACTTGTATGAATAATCTCTAGTTCGATATGCCCATCCTCCAATACCTTCCGTATGAAGTGATATCTCTTGACTAAATGTGTTTTGTTCTAGAATGAAATGCTAAGTTCTTTTCCAAATGAATTACACTCTGAATATCACTAAATAATTTGCAATCATCTTTCTCCTTTCCCAACTCTTCCATGAACCTTCTCATCTATATCATCTCTTTGTTAGCCTCTGTAGTTGCAACATACTCTTCCTCTATAGTAGATAAAGCCACAACCTTCTACAATCTTGATGTCCAACTATTTTTTTTCCCACCTAATATGAAAATATATCCAGCAATGCTCCTTCTACCATCAAGATCTCCATCCATATCCAAATCATCATAGCCACATAAAGAAATATTTGAACCTCCATAGCATAACTACATGCTAGATGTCCCTCTCAAATACCTGAGTATCCATTCAACTACTTTATAATGCTCTTTACCTAGATTGGCCATAAATCTACTCACAACTCCCACTTCCTGTCAAATGTATGGTCTGGTACAAACCATAGCATACATGAGACTCCCAATTTCTAAAGCATATGGTACTTGTGCCATATATTTTAACTCCTCATGTGATGAAGGACATTGATATTTTCTCAATTTGAAGTGTCCATCCATAGATGTACTTACAGGTTTTGAATTCTACATTTTAAACCTTTCTAACACCTTGTAGATATATTCCTCCTGAGACACACAATTTCTTGTTCTTCCTATCCCTGTGTATTTTTATGTCAAGGATTATTTTTAAATCCCCTAAATCATTCATTGAAAATGTGTGAGTTATATTTTCCTTAATCTCACCAATGTCCTGCATACTAGATCCTGGAATAAGCATATCATCCACATACAGTAAAAAAAATATAGCTCACATTTTCAAGATTCTTGAAATAAAAACAATGGTCAAATTCACATCTAAAGTAACCACACTCATGCATGAAACTATCAAACCTCATGTAACATTTCCTTGGAGCTTGTTTGAGCCCATTTGGCTCTTTTTCAACCTACACAATAACTTCTCCTTACCCTTGACTTCATACCTAAATGGTTGCTGCATATAAATCACTTCATCCAAATCACCATGAAGGAAATTCATCTTCACATCTAGTTTCTATAAATACAAATATTCTACTGCAACTAAACTCAATATAGTAAGAATAGAATTCATCTTAAAAATAGGTGAAAATATTTCACCAAAGTCAATACCCACTTTCTATGCAAATCCTTTTACTACAAGCCTTGCCTTGTACATTTTCTGTCCACCCTCTTCTTCCTTAATCCTATAAACCCACTTATTCTGCAATGTTCTCTTACCTCTTGGCAACTTAACCGAATCCCAAGTGTGGTTCTGTTCCAAGGATTCCATCTCCTCATCTATGTCATGCTCCTACTAAATGTGAGTCTTATCTTGCATTCCTTCTTCAAATCTCTCAGGTTCACCACTATCAGTTAATAATAAATAAAATAGAGAAGGTGTAAATCTTTCTAGAAGTTCACTTACCCTTTGTAACCTTCTCACAGGAGTTAAGGGTATCAGAGGCTCAATTTGGGCTTCCTAGACAATCCTATCTAAATATTACAGTGACCGACGCTAGTCACCTCTAACCGATGTTATTTTTGCTAACCAATGTCAGTTTGGATCCACTGTCACTAATACCGGTTCATCTGACTGATGCTGGTCAAGGGTCAACTAACAACAGTTATTGTGTAACCCTGTTGATCATTCTTTTAAATCAGAGAGTTCATTTTCATTCATAAAGTTCTTAATCAGTTCATCCTTAGGTACCAAAATTTGATCCATGTACATTCTCTTTTCATTCCATTCAACATCACGACTCTTAATAATTTTAGAATTCTCTAAATCCTAAAAACAGAAACCAAAATCACCAAATCCATAACCAATAAAAGTGCACCTCTTAGATTTTGAATCCAACTTTTTTCTATTTTCCTTATCAACATGAACAAAAGCTTCTGAACCAAAAACTTTAAGAAAATAAAGATCTACCTCTTTTTCGGTCCAATATTCCGCTGGTATTCCTCCATCTAGTGAATTTAAAGGCCCACAGTTAATCAAATAAACTGCTGTATCAATTGCTTCTACCCAAAACTACAAGCACAATCCAGAATGTATCCTCATACTTCTAGCATGTTCCATGATTGTCTTGTTCATTCTTTCTGAAACACCATTCTCATGTGGTGGTCTTGGAACCTTTCTTTCTCTATGTATCCCATTCACTGAACAATAATCATTGAAAGCCTTGCTACAATATTCACCACCATTTTCAGATCTAAGGCACTTTAACTTAGAATTTGATTCATTCTCAACAAGGGATTTCCATCTTTTAAAAGTATCAAAAACATCAAATTTACGTTTAATACAATAAACTCATACATTTCTTATAGCATGATCAATGAAAGTAAAATAATATTGGGATCCTCCATGAGAAGCTACCTGATCTGGTCCCCACACATGAGTGTAAAAGCTCCAATTTTTGCTCCTTAGTTGCCCCCAAATTTGAGAAATCTCACTCTCTTTTGCTTTTCAAAGAAATAATTCTCAAAGAAATCAAGTTCTAAATATTTCAAATCTAATAACTTACCCTTATCCTTTAAGATCTACATTCCTTTTTGACTCATATGACCCAACCGGTTATACCACATGCATGCATCTGAATATGAAGTAGATAATGCAGAAAAGGAATCAGTAATACAGGTAGATAAATATAACGTTCCTACCTTCTTACCTCTTGCCACAACAAGCGCACCCTTGGTAAATTTCCAAGAGTCTCTTGTAAAAGTAACCATGTAACCAAATTTACCTAATATCTCTACATAAATAATATTCCTCATGAGGCTTGGCACATGCTTCACATCTTTTAAATACCCATGTATTTCCATTCTGTAATTTTAGATGAACCTCCCCTTTACCAGTAATACTACAACATTCATCATCACCCAAATAAACATGCCCCAATTTTCCCTAGACATAATTTCTGAAATAACCCTTATTAGGGGTTACATGGAAAGAAACTCTTGAATCTAAAACCCGTGATTCAATTCTACTATCAAAAGAAAGAATAAGAGCATATTGCATTACCTCTGATGCAGCAAAATTTGATTCTTTACCTTTTTCTAGTTGTTGGTTCTCTTTGTCCTTTGACTAATAATATTTCTTTACATGTCCTTTCTTTCCACATTTCCAACAAGTAATTCCCTTACTTTTGGATATAGACATGTTATCCCTTGACCTTTATTTCCCATTACTCTTATTCTTGGATCTCTCCTTCTGCCTGCCCTTGCTTTCTACATTCAAATCATTTCCAAATGATGATTCCTTTATACTCTTCCTGTGAATTTATTCATTCAATATTATACTAACCACATCATTAAACTTCAAAATATTATTAGAAGATGTATTACTAATAGCCATTACCAAGTTGTCCCAACTATCAGGAAAAGAATATAAGAATAAAAGTTATTTTACTTCATCATCAAATGGTATACAACCCGATTTTAACTCATTTATAATAGATTAGAAATCATTCAAATGACTAGATGCAGATTCACCTTCATGCATCTTAGAACTAAATAGTTTTTTCATCAAATAAACTTTATTTGAAGCACTAGGTTTTTCATATAAATTAGCAAGATATTTCATTAACTCTACCGTAGAAGCCGCTTCTATAATATTGGAAGCCACGGATGCTTCCAGGATCAATCTTATAGATCCCAAATCCTTTATGTCAAGAATCTTCCATTCTTCATCAATCATCTTCATAGGTCTAGACTTCTCATCCAATGGTAAATACAAATATCTTTGATATAGATAATCCTCAATCTGTATCTTCCATAATTGATAATTTCAGTCGTGAAATTTCTCTACCTTTTATTTATTATCTTTTGTCATTGTTGTAGTTCCCACTTAATCAGAAAACACTCTGTGAGTAAATATGTCAACACACAAAACCCTCAAACAAAGCTCTGATACCAGTTTTTAGGGTTAGCACACCGGTTATACAGACAATATATCATATCTAAGCATACATGCAAATAAAAGTGGATATTCTACCAGAAGAAATATACAAAACAAGAGACATAAATCAACACCAAATTTAACGTGGATCACCCAGTGTGGGCTACATCCACCAAGAAACAAGTCAATCTATTATCCAAAGCTTTGACAAAATATACAATAAAGATTTACAATCTTCCACACCTCTCATATGTATAGTACTTTCTTCCCCTCAAGATTTTTGCTTCATCACCAAGAAATATCTCTCTCACAAACTTTTGCAAGTTCTTTCTAATTCTTGTTAGTCATCTTCTTTCTTCCTTCTAAACCCTAGCTTTTATCATTGTATAGTCGTTTATAGACTTAGGGCACTTAGCCATATAATTACAATCAATACAAATACTTTAATGCTAAAAATAGATCTAATTCCCAAGAGTTAATTAAAACATCCTCGCACAGGTAACCGATGCTGGTTAGCCCTAACCGCTGTCAGTTTCTTCCTTACTTGACCAATGCCGGCCATACTTGACTGCTGCCGGTCCTGGGTGACCGATGCCAGTTTCAACTTAACCAATGTCAGTTACTGTATTTTCCAACAAGTTTCCATTGCATTCTAAACTGAAGTACTTGAGCTCCACAACTCAACACTTCCCAAACTAAACATATATGATTGTTGCACAAAAATAGTAAAGCCCTTCAAGCCATATTATTTGATTAATCCCATTATCTCAATAAAAGACACCATTATTGAAACTTAGCACATTATAACATGGATTTTGAGGCCTTACCAAAACTCAACATAAATGAACTGTAAGAATGAAAATGAATTCTTATAAATAAGCCAATCAAATAGAACCCTTAATCAAAAGAATACATATATTATATTGTTTAAAGGTAAACATCTATAATGTTTTAAGATTACACACACACACACACACACACACACACACACACACACACACACACACACACACACACACACACACACACACACACACACACACATAAATTAAGCAAAACAAATATGATCTTAGATATGCATTGGTTTATATTACCAACTCTAAATTTTTATGGCTAGAGATCATTCCATACTTGTGCATGTAGAGGATCATTTGTTGTCTAGTGTGTCCTAGGTGTTGGAACTAACCTTTTTTTATTTTGGAGAGTTGCATAAAAGCCCAATTTTCTCTTACATTTCTCCTACTTTTATTTCTCATTTTTTACTATACCTCTTAGAATTCAGTAAAAAAAGATAAGGAAAATGTAACATTTTTTCCTAAAAGAGGAACTTGTTGAAACATGGAAGACATCTCTACATTTTCATCAACACATGTGAATCGTACTAGACAATGCTATCATTGTTGCAAGAAATATGGGATATGAGAATCCATTAAGAGGTCGAGATCAATCCCTAGAAAAAATGAATTATATTTTGTGTTGCTAGAAAATCTATAAAACATCATACACTTTCAATTTGAGGATATGGTGCATCAAGGACTGCTTCACTTGTTCCTATTTTACATGTGATGTTAGGCAAAGAATATTTGTGGTAAGATCAAGGAATGATACAATGAAGATAAAGAACACAAGGTAGAACACCCCCATAAGATTTTTTGTCTCACTACATAAACATACCAATCTCACCTTAATTCTCTTCTTAATTCATAAGGACTTGCTAATTTTGAATACAATAATTATTTTTTGTTTCTGGCATCATATTTTCTCCCAAGTTATTGATGTCCAATGCACAATTTCTCAAAGGACCAAACTATGTTTCCTAGAAGATGAATATGTGCATGATTATTGAGTTTGAATAGATCTATGAGATCGTCGCTAGAAAAGTGGTGTGTCCCACTAACGTAAATGAGAAGAAAAATTATGACAAGGCGGATGCAAAATCCTTGATTTTGATCACTCTCAATATTTCCAATGAGGTTCAACCACATGTATGGGATGTGAAAGCATTAAAGGAGACCTGATATGCTCTCTTCACCATCTATGAAGCAAAGAATCTGATGAAGATCCTCCATCTCCAGTCAAAGATTTATATGCTCAGTATGAAAGATGGTGAAAAATTAGAGGAATTCTTACATTGTGTGGAATAACTACAACCATATCTTGTCACGTTCAGAGAGAAGATCGAGGAAAAACTTCTAATCATGATCAAACTGAGAGATATTGCTTCCCAGTTCAAGAATTTTGTCACAACATTGAGCATCACAAAACAAGTAGTCGTATTTGAAGAAATAGTGAATTTTATCCAGTAAGGAGAATCCATATAGATAGTGCACAAGGAGTTTGAAGACAAGGCATTTATCTCAAGACAACAACACAATCACAAGTCTTGAAAGGGACAACGATAAAATTAGTCCTAGAAGTATCCCTAGAAACAACCATAATAGTAGAAGTCTCAAAAATTGAGTCGATGGTGTCGCATTTGCACCACAAATATGTATGCTACTACTAGTTGGTATAATGGCATAACACAAGGAAATTCCAGTAAAGATAGCACATCTTGTCATAATGAGTCTCAACAATCTAGTTGACCTCCTCACCAAAGGAACCAAAAAGAACATGTAGTGACCCAACTAGATGATGAATTGGATGAGAAAGTACCAGAAGTAGTAAATTGTGATGCACATCAAAATGTTGTTCTAGTCTCCCAAACTTCACATCCATCACAAAACATTTGGTTGACTAACTCAGGCTCCCATAAGCATATGATGGGTGATTAAAATATTTTTGATTCATTGAATGATTAACCCACTAGAGATCAGATTCAAATTGAAGAAAATAAGGAGTATGTTCTAGAAGGAATTGGTAAAGTTACCATTCCTATCTAGACAAGAACCTATACCCTTACGAAGGTTTTCTATATTCAGGGATTGACAACAAATATCTTGTATGTCTCTTAGCTCTTAAATCACAAGCTAAAAGTGGAATTCATGGTCTAGAAAGGCATAAAATCTTGTTTCATCTAATGATAAGGTATGATACTTGCTAGAATTTTTTTGAAGGATCTATTGGGGTTAGCACACCGGTTGTACAGACAATATATCAGATCTAAGCATACATACAAATAAAATAGGATATTCTACCAGAAAAAATATACAAAACAAGAGATATAAATCAAAACCATATTTAATGTGGTTCACCCAGTGTGGGCTACGTCCACCAAGAAACAAGCCAATCTATTATCCAAATCTTTGACAAGATATACAGTTGAAGATTTTCAATCTTCCACACCTCTCAAATGTACAATAATTTCTTTCTCTCAATATTTGGCTTCTCCTCTAATAATTATCTCTCATTTGTAAGCTCTTCTTAATTATTATTCATTCTTAGTTATAAACCCTATATTTTATACTTATATAGGCGTTTATAAAATTAGATCACTTAGCCATGAAATTACAATTAATAGATATGCTTTAATGCTAAAATAGATCTAATTCCCGAGAGTTAATTAAAACACTCACGCACAGGTAGCTAAGGTCAGTTATCCCTATCCGATGTCAGTTTCTCCTTTCCTAACCAATGATGGTTACTATGTTTTCTAGCAAGTTTTACATTGCAAGCTAATTTGAAGTAATTGAGCTCCACAACTCAACAATCTCCCACTTGGAGATTAATTATTGCACCATACTTATACAACATCATTCTTGGATGCTTCTTTAGTTTTGTTTCTTCCTCTTCAAGTCTCAAACTCGAAGACCAACAGAAGTGGAGTGTAGCTCTAACTTCTCCTTTTCTAATGGCTTTGTTATCATATCCGCAGGGTTCTCGCTCATATGAATATTTTCCATATTCAATTGTCCATCCTCCAATACCTACCGTATGAAGTGATACCTCAACTAAATGTATTTTTTTCTCGAATTAAATGTTGAGTTCTTTGCCAAATTAATTGCACTCTAACTGTCATTGAACATTTTACAATTATCTTTCTCCTTTCCCAACTCTTCCATGGCCCTACTCATCCATATAATCTCCTTGCTAGCCTCTGTAGTAGACAAATCCACAACCTTCTGAAATCTTGAAATCCAGCTAATTTCCATCCCACCTACTGTGAAAATATATCCAGTAGTGCTCCTTCTACCATCCATATCTCCAGCCATACCCGAATGAACATAGCCACATAATGAAATATATAAACCTCCATAACATAACTACATGCTAGATGTCCCTTTCAAATACCTGAGTATCCATTGGATTGCTTTCCAATGCTCTTTACCTGGATTGGTCATATATCTATTGTAACGCCCACATTTTACACACACAAATACAACAGTAAAATACCATAATAATTTTTTTTACTTACATTACTCACTACAAAATGCCACAAGGGCTCCAAGTAAGGAAAACTCAACAACACATACGACACGTACATAAGTCATCAACTCACATAGACACATAAAAACAACATAGATATTTCGATGCCACACTTTTCCCAATGAATGAATACTAAAAATGACCCAACCACAAGAAAAGGACTCAAGAATTGGCAAACCCACAACACATCATTTCTTTAATTGCATTTTAGCTATGATCAACATTCCATGAATATTATTGTGCAAGAAAAACTTTCTCCTTTTTCCATCTACAAAATCTTAACTTCATTCTACATTTAATTTACAGTTCGACCATTTTAAGTTGGATTTTTATCCTTCACAGAAATTTCCATAACTTGCATACTTATTTGGAATAATTCAAATTTCATATTATAAAGTACTTAATTATCTTGCTCTTATGTTGAGAATATGCTTCTCAAATGTTTATTCAATGTCTACATTTTAACCTTGCAACTCAAGTGAATCTAACATAATGTTTAGAAAGCACTATTAGGATTTAAGGAGGATGGTTAGATTCAAGATACCTTTTTCCCATAAACATTCTTCGATCACAGTATCTTTATTTCCCGATTCAACATTCCCACAACAGGAATTTTCTTTAAATTTTATGTATATATCTTTTGTTTATTTTCTTGAATTTTGATCTCACCAAGGGGAAACTCATATCCTTTGAAACACATGAACATGTTTAATTGAGTTATAAGGACTCCAAGAGTGGCATTATTCCTAACCTCAAATCTATTTTTTTCTCTTATATGATTTAATTTTACATCGCATTATGGTCTCAATATTACCATCGCTTTATAATAAAAGTGTTACAAAAGTACTTACATGACATCTAGAAGAAGTACATGCTTGGAAGCATCATAAACTACTCATGAACCAAAAGTGATTTGTATTCAAGGTAAGATCCCATGTTTTTACGTTTCACAATTCTGCATGTAAAATTTATTTTATTTTTAATGTCATAAAAGGGCATAACAAGGGATTATGGGACAAGATTTCATTTCCTTGGGTTCTCTAAAGTCAACATCTTTCAAATAAATTTTGTTTGCAAAGAGTTACTTATAATTTCCTACCCACAAGTTAACCTCCTAATCACTAAGGTTTAGTTAAATTTCAAATTTTCACTTAGGGATTTATGCCCTATTATAGATTAGATTAGGATTAAAAAACATATTTACCCTAGAAACCCTTCATAAGAGATCAAGGCACTATATTGTCACTAGCCAAAGATAAGACATTTAGCTGAGAGGGACTAAACAGTTCGCTAATAAAAGAGCAAGTCATATAACAACTATATCATGATATCCATTTATGTCATCTGAAACCAACATGGATCTCATTTGATGATAAAGTTAATTTCTAGATCTAACTTCGTAATATTTGGAAACCCACTAGGATCCTAAGGAAGTAATAGCTCTACTTACTCCATATAAAGTTTGTCTAGGTCATTCCTAACTGTCGGGTTCATGAAAATAAAGCTAAGCATACTGACCATGACAGTAACACCAACTAGGGTTCTTATTTACCTAAGATATGAGGTTCCATCAAGCACAAAAGTTTAAGTTCATTTTACAATTTTTAATTTCTTTTGGGCTAAGAAAGATAACACATGAAGACAGGTTATGCACGAATCTCAAACTAGGGTTGAGTGTTTCGATTAAATATATTTATTACATTTACAAGGTAAGAATACAACCCTATAATTAATTAATCATTTATTGAACATTGAAAAAGCACTATAATATATTAACTTCAAATTCATTTACGATATATATAAAACCTTTTTCCATACAGAACTATGAATCAAATTGAACTTGTGATTAAATGCACATTTCCTAAGATATCCCTAAAACTAGCATCTCATACATATTAGAAAATTTCAAATATAACCTTTCTGTAACAAGAGACTACATTATACTGTAGATCAAGAATTTCGCGCTTGTTACCTGTCCAAGTTAATGCACCAAACTAAACACAAAAACCCTGAAAAACTCCAATAAAATCGATACCTGATGGATAAGATCCGAAGATGTAGACGAATGAGGAAGCCGATGTAGATAAGACGGGCGCACACGAGCAATTCACACAATAGATCCGAGTAACCTGCAAGACACTTATGCTTGACAGAAAAAGACGGCGTTAAGAGATATTTAGGTGGACTGCCCGAGAAGCGGGTCCGGGAAGCGATAAGCTTCCTCGGTGGATGTCACTCCACGTTTTCAATTAAGAAAAGAAGCATACATGATAAAAGATGTAAGTAAAAAGCTAGATTTTCTGATTGCAGTAATAAGACAGAATCTAAACAGCAGACAGAAAGTACAGAAAATAGGGAACTATGAAATAATGCTGGATTTGTGTTACCTGTATCCTTTTACCTATCTGCAGGGAAATCGGCATCGAATGGGTAGAATCGGCGTCGATTGAGATGGATCGGCATCGACTGGGTAAGATCGGCGTCGACTGGAGGCAGATCGATCAATCAGGGACTGTGCGATAAGATTCGGGAAGTGGAAGGTGAATGTGGTCTGCTGGATGTGCCGAAGTTGGCGAGACACTGGAACAGAGTCACCAGATGATAGATGGTGGTGTGCGATTCTGATGTGACAGGGACAGAGTAACGGTGCTCCTCTCAGGGATTGATTTGGACAGGATCTGCCCTAATTTGATACAATTGATGCTAAGAATATCTCTCTTTCTCACAACCTGTATCTCTCTCGCTCTCTGTTGGTGCGTAAGTGCTTCCTTTTTTAGTCTGCTCGCTTTTTCACTCGTTCGTGGTCTCTTTTTCGGTTCCTAGAACTGAGTTCTGGACTTGCTTTTATAATCGGCGCCGCTCCTAGAAAATCGGCGCCGACCATATGGGTCGGCACCGATCGCGGAATAGACTCCCGAGATGGCCAAAATGAGCGATTTCAAGAAAGATGAGAATTACCCCGAATACGGGAAATATCCCACTTAGGGAAGTAGAAAAATAGATGTGATACATAGATAGGATAAATTTGGGGTAGATAAGTGATTAAGATGCATGGGAAGAAGCGTAATTAAATATTTAATATTTAATCACTCATGGGTAAGATATGATGGGGTGAATTAAATTTAGAGTAAGTGATTAAATCACAAATTGGATAATATCCCAAGGGGATAGTTGGTGACATAAACGTGCCCCAGGTTACCCAAGCAAGTAAATGGATGAGAGGGACACTAAATTGAGTAACCAATTTTAAGTGTCTACATTTTGCCCCTTTTTGTCAAGTAACTTGCGATAAGCAAGGTTATGAGACAAAAACAAAGGGATTGAAGAAGGGAAGAATGTGTGATGATGTGATCCCCCTCAAACTAGGGATGGGATGGGTGATAGAACAAACGATCCCAAGTTTGAAAAAGGTAGATGAAAAATGCAGGATGCCCCAGTCAGATGTCTGGAGTAGATCTGATCATTGATGACGCATAAAAACAAATAAAAAGGTAGTAACCTAAGGAACTCACATTGGTAGCACAAACTAGCCGGTCTCCTCATGAGACGACATTAGTGCCTACAGACCCATGAGTGTAAGGAGAACTGCAAAATAGTCAGCATCTAAAGAGAGACACATTGGTAGGGACAACTAGACGGTCTGCAAAGCAAACGACGTTAGTGCCTACAGACTCGTTTAACTCTAGGCTGCCAAAAAGTACGAGTGTCCCACACAAAGGGAACAAACCCGAAATAGACAAGGATATCTTAAAAAAATGTGCCAAAAGGCAAAATTCAGCACACAACAATGATCAGATAGATAAGTAAGCCAAGCATCAACACTATGGCAAACAGATATGGAAAATCGGCGGTGACCAAATTAATCGGCGATGACTAAAACAAACGGCGTTGACCCAAAAAATCGGTGCTGACCAATCCAGACACATATAAATATGTGAACGGAAAACGTAAACGATTTATTTTCAACATGACGATTAATTCAGAGAAAGCCAGATTTTTGATTTGAGCATCATGGAAGCCTCTAGGAGCGGTCAGAAGCGCAGGAGGACACGACCTGGGGTAAGTGGTCATTCTTGAACCCATTGTTCTTAATTGATTTTTTTTTTTTGGCTTGATTTTCTTTGCATGGGAGGCCAGGGTCCGGTTTATGTCCGGACAGGCAGTCGGCGCCGATTGTTGTAATCGGCGTCGATTGCTGTTAGATCGGCGTCGATTTGTATTAATCGGCACTGACTTAAATGAACGACGTCGATTTTATCAAATCGACGCTGATTGATATATGTTCATTTTTTTTTGTTATTGTTTTGGAGGATGTGATTTGGGGAAATAAGAGACTAATTATGTTTTTGATGTCGTGGATGCAGGCACGAGAGGCTCTTCATATGAGGGATGCCATTCCTGAGTTATTGGAGACTATTCTCCCTGATGTGACAGATGCAGACTGGCAGCATTTAGAGCTAGCCGGGCTCGGTGGTTTCCGGTATTATAGACGAGTGCCACGAGATGTGGAGCTCATGCGGGCACTAGTGCGACGGTGGGACAGCCACACGTGCACTTTTTGGTTCAGGACGGGTGAGATGACTATCACCCATGAGGATATATTCAGGATTCTGAGATTGCCGATCACTGGGGACCCGATTGAGATCACACCCTGGGAGCAACAGCAGAGGGCCCTAGGTTGGTTATATAGAGACAGGGCAGATGACTCAGAGACAGTATCTGAGGCAGTGAGGATAGCCTCACAGTACAGGCAGGATAGCCCTCGGAGTAGGCGGATAGCCTTGATTCAGATGGCTATCTCCTACTTTGCCCTGCCAGATTCAGGAGGTGGGAGATTCCCATTGTTACTGTTAGACTGTGTTTGCGACATCCTGCAGTACAGATAGGTTTTTACCTTCGCCGATGCCCTGATAGCTCAGATATATCATGAGCTATGGATGTACACCACTGGTCGGAGGACAGGGATTGACGTCAGTTTTGTGCTCCATTACTGGGCATATGAGCACATAGCGGTGATCAGGCCATCCGGGCTTCCTTGGATGCCGGCAGAAGTGGGAGGGATTGATTATGGATTTCGGAGATGGCAGGCTGACATGGCCGCAGGGGATACAGGTAGATCAGCCGAGTGGTACTCTGAGCATTTCAGGACACTGACACCAGATCAGGTTATCTGGAGGCCGTATCAGGCATTTTCGACATGGGCTGGTCAGGATGCCCACTTGGTAGCACTGAGACGGAGCCGGGTGGTTAGGGGCCGTAGGCCGGATATGTGGGAGCGAGTCCCGTTCATGTGGATACTGAGACAGTTCGGCCTAATACAGACAGTGCCGACCACCTACACGCCATATAGGCGGGATAGCAGGGAGACAGATTTTCCGGTTTTGATCCCAGCAGACCCATTGAGAGAGGCCCCACCCTCCGCAGACAGTGATGATGATGCAGGGGTGGATGAGGGCTACGCAGCATGGTACGACATAGAGCTTCCACGAAATCTCCCGCCATCTATAGATGCTGACGAGGAGGACATAGCTGCTATGCTGGACAGACTGGAGGTAGAGCATGCCACCCTTACACAGACACATCATGTAGCTCTGGAGGAGATCAGGGCTTTGAAATAGGAGAGGGATGCCCTGATTGTGGAGAGAGACACCGCTCGCCAGGAGCGAGATATAGCGATCCAGCAGAGGGATCGCTACCTTTGGCATAGGGAGGCCCTCAGGGCCAAATACGGAGAGACCAGTGCCACGTCAGAGTCCGGTACACAGCGCACGACCCTAGGAGGAGCACCACCAGCAGTGCCAGCAGCCCCAGCAGCACCAGCATCATCGTTACGAGCACCAGGTACTGTGAGCCTGAGCACATACCAGTCTCTCCTTGCTGAGGTGAGATACTATGAGGATGCCCTAGCGCAGCATGCCCCAGATGTGCCTCGGTACGGGGCGAGGAGGAGAGCAGTGACGGCTACAGCGAGCAGAGCCTCAGGTGGAGGGAGCACTGGGAGAGATCGAGGTGGGCTGAGACCTCCAGCAGCAGGTGCATCGAGCTCGATAGGCGGCAGCCAGGAGAGACAGCCAGGTGCAGAGGAGGGTGGAGGGGATAGTGTCCTCCACGCTTCAGATTTTACTATATAGAGATTTGATAGAGTTTGTATCTGTATAGTGATGTAGCCTCGATTGGAAGGCATTGTATAGATGGCTTGATTGAAAGCCACCCATTTTTGTATAGACACCCATGTATATATAGATTCATCATGTTATTTGTCATATGATTGTACTCATGCTTCTAATTTTGATATACATGGATAGATGGATATAGATATAGACTGATAGAGGATAAAATAGATGTGATTGGATAGATATAGACTGATAGATGATAGAAATAGATGTGATTAGATAGATTGATATATGGATATAACTTTAATAGATGGATGTGATGTAACTTAGATGTACATGTGTGTAAATGTTTTGATGGATAGATAGACAGATGTGTTTGATGTATGGATGAGATATAGATAGATGTAATGTACCTTGGATGTACATATTTTTAAATATTTTGATGGATAGATAGATAGATGTGTTTGATGTATGGATGTAATTTTAATGAGAAATGAATACAGATAGATGTTTTGATAGATAAGATGAATTTGAGATAGAAGATAAATTTTGATTGAATTAACATGTGAAATGTCAATTTAATTGGATGCAAGACAAAGAAATGGGGAATACTCTTTGCAAGAGCCAAAGATGTAAATGGAAACAACCGTGACTTAGAAGAGAAGATACTCGGATAAGGAGAAAAATGATAAGTCGGACTTCCAACCGACCATAGATAAGATCCAGATAGGAAATCGAAAGACCAAGCATATAAGGCCCTATATAAGATTAAAATAAACCTGACACTAACTAGTCGCAAACCAGATCTAGGATAGAAACGGAAAGAAAAGTAAGTATCTTGTCGGAACCTACAAGGGACAAAATACATGTCCATAGTAGGAAAACAGGATTCTCCATATGATTGACAAAAGGTCCTAAATCTCAGCTTCATGATTTTGGCAGAAAAAGCAAACTGATCAATGCGGGAAGTTTGTTTGATATGGAAAGACTGATCGATGTGGGAAGTCTTTCAGTGATGCTAAAAAGTGTATAAACTAATTAATTAATTACAAGAAGCCTTGAATATTTCTTTGAGAAACAGCCGTCCTTCAAGGGAGCGGTCTGTATTTTGAATTTTAATGATAGCCATCCTTCGAGGGTATGGTCTATATTTTTTAGAATTTTTGATAATAGCCATCCTTCAAGGGCATGGTCTATTTTCTTTTTGATTTACTTGATAATGTATGGATAGCTGTCCTTCAAGGGATCAGTCTATCTTTTGGATAGCATCTTTTTTTTTTTTTTTGAAACTCTTCTTGGAAGAAGCTGAGTTTAGACCTAGATAGATCAGATGGAGGGGAAGAGAACATAGAAGAACATGCACTCATGCCCTGAGTAGATCCGATTAAGATAAGTACTTGGGATGGATGAAGTGGTGATTAAGGTATTCCTACCATGAGGAGGAACATATCCAAAAGAAACGTGCAAAGATTAGAGCCGCGATACTCATATTTAAGGTACACGAGGCAATAGGCGGAGAACCACACAATTTCGAATCACCACGAAAGTAGATGACTGGTTATTAGGACAGATGAAAGATCTGTGTTGCGACTAGATTTGTGTAAGATAGATTTTAACAGTAGAAGGGCCGTAAATGCAAAACATTAAGAGGTTCCGCTTCAGGTATACCATCCATGGAAGATAAACGATAAGCCCCAGACCCATATTTATGAGTGATAATGTAGGGGCCCATCCAGTTGGGAGCAAACTTACCACGTTGACTTCTTTCGAGTGTAGTGACATTTTGATTTTCTTTAAGAACAAGATCACCAATTTTGAAGTCACGGTGCTGCAAATTCTTGTTATAAGCACGTTTGACACGCTCAAGATAGACCTGATGATGCTCAAGAGCGTTGAGATGCCGCTCATCTAATAATTCAAGTTGTGCTAGACGATTTTGACGATAATCCTCATCGAAGACAAATTCTCTGAGAGAAACACGGACAGATGGGATTTGGACTTCCAAAGGAAGGACAGCCTCAGACCCATAGACGAGAGAGAAGGGAGTAGCACCAGTAGGAGTACGAATGCTAGTCCGATAAGCCTAGAGAGAAAAAGGGATATGTAAATGCCAATCCCTACCAGCTCGACTAGTTACCTTTGCGAGGATACTACGCAAAGTTTTATTGGAAGCTTCGGCCTGACCATTAGCTTGAGGATAGTATGGAGAAGAAAAACCGAGCTTTATATTGAAAGCGTTGCAGAGATTCTGCAAATCAGCGTTCTTGAAAGACTTACCATTATCTGTGATTAGCTTGTGTGGAACGCCAAAGTGACAAATGATGTGTTGATAGACGAAATCAACTATGGGTTTAGCCTTTGTTGAAGAAAGAGGGACAGCCTCCACCCACTTAGTAAATTACTCAGTGGCAGTAATGATAGAATGATGACGCTGTGAAGAACGGGGATTGATGAGACCAATAAGATCAAGACCCCACTGCGAAAAAGGCCAAAAATCCGCCGCAGGTTGCAAAGCTTGACTAGGGATGTGTGTGAGATTGGAATGTTGCTGACACTTGACGCATTTCTTAGTGTATTCACAACAATCTTGATTAAGAGAAGGCCAATAATATCCCAAACGTAAAATGCGCTTAGCTACAGCTAAACCACTAAAATGTCCACCACAGATACTGTCATGGACCTCCTGGATGGCTTTAGATGATTCATGGGTTTTGAGGCATCGAAGCAAAATACCATCAAATCCGCGTTTGTAAAGAAGGCCGCCTAGAATAGTATAGCGATTGGCGCGTTGGACAAAAGACCTTCTACCATTGGAAGTCAGATCTGGAGGAAGCACCGAATGAGATAGATAATCAACAATTTGTTGATACTACTCATCCTGAGTATGGGTTGTGACAGCATGGATTGAAGTTAGTTGCCCAAGATGAGATGGTTGATCTAATCGTTGCACAGCCACATAAAGACGCGAGTCTTCGGTAAAAGGCGGGATAAGTGAGGCTAATGAGGCCATTGTATCTGTGAATCGATTTGCAGTGCGAGGAATAGCTTGGATAGTGAACTTATCAAAAGATTGGAGTTGAACGAGAATGATATCACGATATTTTTGAAGGATATCATTTTTGCATTGATAGATGCTCGTGACTTGATTAACGATGAGTTTAGAATCACCGAAGATGTC
Organism: Taxus chinensis; assembly: GCA_019776745.2. Taxonomy (NCBI): domain Eukaryota; kingdom Viridiplantae; phylum Streptophyta; class Pinopsida; order Cupressales; family Taxaceae; genus Taxus; species Taxus chinensis. Next base: position 226,613,273 of record CM034147.1, on the reverse strand, counting down.
AATATGACGAGTGCCGAGATTAATGGAATTTTGAAGACCTAAGACAAGAGCTTCGTATTCAGCCATATTATTGGTGCACTCAAAGTTCAACTTGTGTGTGACTGGGATAGGCATACCCCAAGGAGGAATCATCACAAAACCTACACCTCCCCCTTGCTGGCATTTGGATCCATCAAAGAAGAGATTTATTTTAAATGGAGACAGAACAAAATCAATTTGTTGGATATATTCATTGGGGAATTGAGCAAGGGGGTCTTGAGTGTCCGGAAGAGGAGCATCAGCTAATTGATCTGCAATAACCTGACCCTCGATAGCCTTTTGCGGGATAAACTCGAGGTCAAATTCTGTCATGAGCATAAGCCAACGAGTGATACGATCATTATGATAAGGCTTTGCATGAATTGTCTTGAGGGGATTGACACTTGTGACAATGTAAGTTTTATGATTAAGGAGATAATGACGAAGCTTAGAAGTTGCGAAGAAGAGAGCACAACATAGTTTTTCAGCTTCAGAATAACATGTTTCATACTCATGGAGGGTACGACTGATGTAATAGACAGCTTGTTCTTTACCACAAGTGTCCCGATGCGAGATCATGGCTCCCAGAGCATGGTCAGTCACAGAGATATAAAGATAGAAAGGCTCCCCCTCGCGTGGAGGTGTAAGCATGGGTGGAGAAAGAAGATAAGCTTTGAGATCATCAAAGGCCTTTTGGCAATGCTCATCCCATTCAAAATGAACATTCTTACGGAGGAGATGGTGAAAAGGTTGACAACGGTCCGAAAATTGGGAGATAAAACGACGCACCGATTGAAGACGTCCTTGGAGACTGCGGAGTTGCTTCAAGTTAGAAGGGGGAGGCATCTCAAGGATGGCTTTTATTTTTGCGGGGTCCACTTCAATACCCCTGATGGAAATGATAAAACCTAAAAGTTTACCAGTGAGAATGCCAAACACACACTTAGCTGGATTTAGACGAAGACAGAAGCGGATAAGCCTCTCAAAGAGAGGTGCAAGGATGAAAAGATGATCTTGACGACGTTTGGATTTGCCGAGGAGATCGTCAACATAATCTTCCACAGTTTTATGCAAGAGATCATGGAAGATGTAGGTCATTGCTCGTTGATAGGTTGCTTCTGCGTTCTTAAGACCAAAAGGCATGACACGGTAGAAAAAGGTCCCCCAAGGAGTTATGAAGGAAGTACGCAGTTAAATCTACGAGTTGGTCGATATTAGGTAGAGGAAAATCATCTTTTGGACAGGCAAGATTAAGATCCCGGAAGTCGGTACAAATTCAAATTTTCCTAGTAGCCTTAGTTACTGGTACTACATTGGACACCCATTGTGGATAATCGATGGGTTGGATGAAGTTAGCCGAGAGCAAGCGCTGTAATTCTTCTTTAACAAGAAGGGCTACTCTAGGGTGCATTTTACGTAATTTTTGTTTAACTGGTTTGATGTTGGGAAGAGTAACGATATTGTGGACCACAATATCGGGATCGAGTCCTGGCATGTCCTCATATGACCAAGCAAAGGCTTGACGATGTTTGGAAAGAAAAGTGGTAAAGTCCCCTAATTCCTGTGGATTAAGGGATTGGCCGACCTTAATGATGCGAGGGTCTTCAGAAGTCCCTATATTAAGGTCGACAGTGGCTTCGTTGAGAAGGGTAGACGTGTCAGAAGGAATAGTCTTGGGAAGATAAGAATCCTCTACTCCCAGATAGGTGAGGATGGAATTGTCATCTGCACAGTGGATAGTGTTGATAGTAGGAGAGTCGTCTCCAACTATTTCAGGGAAGATTAATGGTATAGAAGCGGACCGATTGTTAGTCTCATAGGCTAACGGCCCTAAGGAAATGGTATTGATCCAAAAAAAAAAAAAAAAAAGTTAGGTGGGATGGAAATGTCATTGTCCACATCAAGTGATGCTTCTGACTTAGTGGGGGAAGATGGTTCCTCAGTAGGAAAAGGCTCATCGAGAATAGTGACGGTGGATTTTGAAAGGGGTTTAAATCCTAAACCAAATTTCTGATGTGGCATGAGAGTAGGAATGGGTTTGAGGTCATGTATACCTTGTTCATATTTTCCCAGGCCAAAGCCTTTCCACGCGCATCGATATAGATAAGTTTTTGCAAACGTGGGATTCTGTAGATAATCACACCCTGTTAAATAAGGTTTGGTCCTAGGAGGAGAATCTAGGTGATAGTGAGGCGTATCAAGACCACCGTAGATGAAATTAGTCTGTTGATTGGGCAGACCAATGGTGATGACGCGACCGATACCTAGTTGATATTCAGGTTGTTTGTCTGGTCTACCATACTCATCAGGTTTGAGATGGGCATCAAAAGAAAAGAGAGGAAGCTCTCCTAGTGAGAAACGTTGCAATGTCTCTTCTAGATTTTGTAAATCCGGTAGTTTGGTTGCAGGTATGGAAGAAGATGAGGCCTCGTCAGGAGAACATGCATTTTCTTTTAAAGGGGCAGATCTTGTGGTCATGTCGCATTACGCGGAAGGAAAAGGATCTCCTGGATGAGTATATATTTTGCCTTCATATTGATATTTTAGGCATCGATGGAGGGTGGATGGGACACAATGCATTGCGCGAATCCAGAAGCGTCTGAGGATCATATTATAGTGGAATTTTCCTTCAACGATGTTGAAGAGTTCATGAAGCAGCTTCTTACCTACTCGAATGGGTAAGACCACGGTTCCTAAAGTAACTGCTAGCTAATCGTTAAATGATCGAAGGGTGAAAGGCGGGGGTGACACTACATTCTTTGGTAACTTAAGTTGCTCAAACGTGTGTGAGGAGATGACGTTGAGTGCAGCTCCACTATCGATCATAACACATTTTAAGGTAGTGTTATTGATTTGGACTGTGATAAAGAGGGGAGCCTCCAAATCCTCGGAAGAAAGAGAATGAATTTCTGAATCTTCAAAAGAAATGGTGGTTGATGGTCTATTCAATCCAACAACCAACTCGTAGGGCTGGGGCTCATCTGAATTCACTGCGATGTGATGCAGATTATCGATTAGAGCCTGGTGATGTTGTGGAGAGGATTGGATGAGGTCAAAAAGAGACATTTTGACCGGAGCCTGGGTGAGTTGTTTCATAACACTCTCCTCAACAGACACGGGAACTTGAGCCCGAGGTGCAGCACGAATAGAGACCCTGGGTCGTGGGGCTGATGAGGAAGGAGAAACACCTTCAGGGGCTGCAGAAATGACAACCCGTGGTCGAGATGCTGAAGATGAAGATGGGTTATCATAGTGTTGGGTTCTAGTGGCGATATGGATTGTGTCAATTTGAGAAGGAGGAAGATCAAGTGGAGTGGGACCACTAGAGGTCTGAGTGGATCGTTGAGGCTCAGATGGGGCTAAGATGACAGGAGGTACCTGTTCCTCCTCCTCCAGAAAAAGGTCACTATCTTCCAGAAGGTTCTTGACAACGGCTTGAAGAGATTTACATCCCTCAGTATCATGACCCGAGGTACGGTGGTAAGCACAAATCAGATCAGAGTTAAACCAGGTAGGTTTAACTCCTTTAGGGTTATAAGGTTTAATCAGAGGAAGGGTTATGGATGAAGATTGGATAAGTTGATGAAGGATTTCGGTGTAGAATCCGGTAGACGAAGAGGAGGATAGAGATGATGAAGGTGGTTCTTTTACATTAACCGATTGCCGAGGTAAAAGAACTTGCATGTTAGGTTTAACAGTCTTTTTAGGGATCCTCTTATTTGTTTGGACATTTGGAGGAGCAGTCTTGGGCACTTGAGAGGGGAGTAAGTGAGACATGATTGACTTTGGTGGAGGAGGAGCCCCTAAAATAGATTTTGAAGGTGATGGAGATGTGACAAATTTTGCGGTCTTTGGAGACAAAGGGGGTTGCTTGGTCGAATTTACTGATGATTTAGATAATGTCGATTTAGATGAGGAAGAAGCTCCCAAAGTAGGTGTAATCGGAGGAACATAGAGTGCCTTGGTTTTTGGTAGTGAAGATGATGATCCTGATAGAAGAGGTGACGTCTTTTTAGTAGGTAAGTCTATTTTTCAGGGTATTGGTGAAGAATGTGTTGTAGAAGAAGATGATGGCTTTGATAAGTGTGTAGAAGAAGACGCCTTCTCAGCGGGCAAATCCAATCATTTATGAGGCGTAGAGAGAGATTTTTTTGGAAGAGCACCAAGAGTCTTGATGGTCCGAAATATGGGCTTTCCTTTTTTAGGGATGGTGACAACTTCAACGGCATAAGGTGATTGTAACCTTTTCGGAGGAAGCAGGTGGGGAGGTATTGATGGTGTAACGTTAGATTTTGGTTTTCTCGGTTTAGGTTCAGGAAACGAGTGTATAGGTGTTGGTGCTACTTCTTTTGATTTTTCTTTAATAGGCAAAGTAACATTAGTGATGGAAGAAGGGGGTGATGAAGAAGCAGTTCCTTGCGAAGGGACTACTTCTGATGCAGTAATTATGGGTGAAACTACTGTAGGAAAAGAGATAGGAAGGGTCAAAATCGAAGATGCTTCCATCGAAGTCGGCACAATTATAGGTACGTTCACCAAGGGCATAGTTGCAGCGGGAATGGGAGCAACAGAAGTAGATGTTTCTGTAGTGGAAACTCGAAGGGATGTAATTGCCTCGAGTATTGAAAGAATGTCTGATGATGAGACAGATGAGGATGACACTGTCTCGGGTATGGATGGAAGGTCAGACAAAGGAGCAGAGAGAGATGACTCTGTGCTTAGTAATGTAGGAATATTCAAAGACGGGCTATCTGAAGATGGTGGAACTCCAGTGATTGATGAAGTGGAAGGAGGTTCTGATTCGATTGATGTGTTTGCAGATGGCTTGGTTTCAGAAGAAGATTCTTCGGTAGAGATGAAGTTGATGGTATGAGTGTTTGGTTTTTGAGACTCTGAAGCATTATGGTTCGGGGCATGATTGGGAAAAGGTTGTTTAAAAACATCGAGTGCTTGATTTGGGGGAGCATTTTGGTTATCCAGAATGAGCTCGCCTTTATCAATGAATTTCTGGAAAAGATTTTTGAAAGTCTGACATCGTTCGATGTCATGACCCTTGGTTCTATGATAATGACAGAAATCATTTTCCCTATACCAGAATGGACGTTCTTGGTTTTCATCGATATTCCTAATGGGGGGAAGTTCGATCATGCGAACTTCCAACATTTTTTCTAAGATAGAGGCATATGATTCCCCCAATGGAGCGAAGGATCGAGATGATGAAGTCCCTTTTCGAGAAGATAAGGGGTCTCTTCGTGGTGTTTGATTAGAAGTATTGTCGGCCCGTGATGCTTTTAATACGATAGCGTTGGTGGATCCTTGATTTTTATCTTTAGAAGGGGAAGAATTTGGTTTGGTAAACCGAGAAAAATCTGGTTTAGATTTAGAGCAAAGTTTTAGCTTCCCCTGCTCAATGGTACGAGATTCAAGTTTGCGTGCCATCGTGAAGGCTTCTTCAAAGGTATGAAAAGTTTGGATCCTTAAAGTGGAAGAAACATGATTAGCACAAGATCGAGTAAACAACTCGATTTGTTGGGATTGAGGAAGGGAGAAAGACAATTGGTTGATTATCCCTCTCCAACGAGTGACAAAGTCTGCAATAGACTCATCATCGAATTGGTGAATGTTATAAAGATCTGTGATCGAGATCTTATGCGCGATATTTATTGAAAAGTTTTCAACAAACATCTGGGCCAATTAAGAGAAAGAAAACAAGGAATGTTGAGGAATGTTATTGTACCAGTCTAAAGTAGGACCTGCTAGAGACACAGGAAAGGTACAGAGCATAAGCTCCTAATCCTGGACTATGAGGTAGCAAGCATGTTTGAATGCTCGCAAATGTTGTTGAGGGTCTTCCCGACTATGAAATTTTGAAAATTTAGGAAGTTCCCATTGGGGAGGATAAGGCTTGAAAGATACTGAGGGGTGAATGGGTTCATTACACACTTCTTCAAAGGAGTATGAAGGACGAACCCCTTTTGTGGAGGCTTCCAAGTCTGCGATTTTCTTGAAGAGAATTTGAACCACGTCAGATTGAGGAGGAGGTACATTGGTATGTCCTACATAAGAAGTAAGTGGTGGATGTTGTTGAGGTGTCAATGGGGGATTCATCTGTTGATGGATAGGATGATAAGAGGAATAACCAGGTGTTCTGGGTGACACCGGGTGGGGTATTTGCTGTGAGGTAGCTTGCGTATAGGCAGGTTGTGAGATAATAAGTGGTTGAGAAAATGAAGGTTGGATGACGGACGGAGCCTGTGATTGGTGGACTCCTATGTTTGTTGATTGAATCGAGACAGATTGAGGAATATGAGTGCCAGCTTGATTGGACATATTGGGGAACAAGACCTGAAAGGGGCCTTCTACTGCCAGATTAGGTATTAAGGGTGCCGATGTTAGAGGATGGGCGAAGGTCACAGTTGCTGGAATATTGGAAGAAAGACCCCCTAGAGGACGAGAAGTAGGAGCCAACTGACTATTCGGAGGGGGTTGGCTCATGAAGAGGTACTGACCTTGGGACACGATGGAGGGCATAGATGAATTCACAACAATATGCGGGTGTGCAGACGCATTCATTATAGCCAGGGCAGAAGGCCTCTCAGAAGTAGGTTGTGGAATACTCGAGGTAACTGCGGTGTTAGAAATAGGTAAGACTATTTGATAACTAGTCGATATGGTAGGTGGAAGAGAAAAGGGAGGCATAGGGGCCTCGCCCTTCTCCGTGGCTCGAGGCAAGAGAGATGATGCAAACTGCTCTACAAAGGCCTGGGGTGATCCACGAGGATAATCGTATACTTGTTGGATTGGTGGTCCTTGATCAGATATTTGAATAGACTTGTGTACTAGGTAGTCCATGAGGGCTATCGGATTGCGGTCGAGGAATGCCTAGAATTCAGGATCCCCGCGGGGAACATACTCCGAGCCAGATGATATTTCCGAAGGACTAGGGGAAGCTGGACGTGATGGGATTTCTTTGGCTTGATAGAAAGGATTATATGACCATGATGGGGAACCAACTAACAACGGTCCCGAGGAAGATTGGGGGGGTGCCGTAACCTCCACACTAGTGGTGATCTCGGAGGAAGAAGGAACCAGTTGAGCCATTCTTCTAGATTGTGACCGAGTGATAACCGTCATAAACACGCAGAAAAGAAGATTGACCTAACTGATGCACAGACAATTCAAGCAGTGCAAGTGATTATCTCCTTTAAATTTTGATGCTTTTAAGAAAAGAAAATGTTAGGGAAGGCTTTTTAGAACAGGAACTACTCAGATAGCCAAACTAAGGATGGTTTGGGTAATGTTTGGTGAGGAGTCCTGAAGGCGCTTCAGTAAAGGACCGGTACGTGGCTTGATATAGGGGCCTACCCCCGCACTTCACACACCGCTGCGATAAGGGAGTCGGGTGCTTTGCCAATATATACCAAAATCTTTCGTGAATTTATAGCGTGGCCCGAGTACCGGGTAGGCTCTTCCTCTTGGATATCACTTCCAAGTAAGTGAGGCCAGGGAAGGAATTTTTGTTTAAATGCTTTATACCTAGTGATTTTGGCTTTGTGTGCAAGGGTGAAAAATAAAAATCAAATAGTGTTACTACTGATTTTGATCAATTTTCCAGCCTAATTAAAACTAGATGAAAAACATGCAGCAATGACAAAGGAAAAGTTCTTTTTAAGCACTTAAAAACGAAGTGTTTGATTTCGATGAAGACAAGTCAAACAGATTCTTTCCCAAATGTGATTAAGTTCTTTTTAAGCACCAAAAATTGAAGTGTTTGGATGTGATAGGTAACCAACAAAGAAATCCTAAAAAGGAGAAAACACCGTAAAAGAGGAATACCTGTAGATTTAGCTCTCCAAGGTGTGTGGACTTCAAAAAGCGCATTGTTGAGCTCTTCCCCTCGAACAATCCCATGAACAAGCAAAGTGCTCCGCAAGAAGAGGTTAAGCAAACACCAAAGAAAACCCAGAAAGATATATCCAGATAACGGTGAAACAGAAATCTCTATTTTTAAGGAACTAGAAAAATTTCGAAGATAACGATTTCACCTAAAAAAAAGCAAGATTGAAATGATGAAAAGAAATGCTCAAATAGGACTGATAGAAAGCAGTGAAGAAAAGGAACAAAGTTCAAAACTAGGAAAGAAATGAACTTACCAATAAGGGACTTTGGTTGGGTCCCACCGGGCGTGCCAGAATGTAGATCAAGAATTTCACGCTTGTTACCTGTCCAAGTTAATGCACCAAACTAAACACAAAAACCTTGAAAAACTCCAATAAAATCGATACCTGATGGATAAGATCCGAAGATGTAGATGAATGAGGAAGCCGATGTAGATAAGACGGGTGCACATGAGTAATTCGCACAATAGATCCGAGTAACCTGCAAGACACCGATGCTTGACAGAAAAAGACGGCGTTAAGAGATATTTAGGTGGACTGCCCGAGAAGCGGGTCCGGGAAGCGATAAGCTTCCTCGGCGGATGTCACTCCACGTTTTCAATTAAGAAAAGAAACATACATGATAAAAGATGTAAGTAAAAAGCTAGATTTTCTGATTACAATAATAAGACAGAATCTAAACAGCAGACAGAAAGTACAGAAAATAGGGAACTATGAAATAATGCCGGATTTGTGTTACCTGTATCCTTTTACCTATCTGCAGGGAAATCGGCGTCGACTGGGTAGAATCGGCGTCGATTGAGATGGATCGGCGTCGACTGGGTAAGATTGGCGTCGACTGGAGGCAGATCAATCAATCAGGGACTGTGCGATAAGATTCGGGAATTGGAAGGTGAATGTGGTCTGCTGGATGTGCCGAAGTTGGCGAGACACTGGAACAGAGTCACCAGATGATAGATGGTGGTGTGCGATGCTGATGTGACAGGGACAGAGTAACGGTGCTCCTCTCAGGGATTGACTCAGACAGGATCTGCCCTAATTTGATACAATTGATGCTAAGAAGATCCCTCTTTCTCACAACATGTATCTCTCTTACTCTCTGTTCGTGCGTAAGTGCTTCCTTTTTTCGTCTGCTCGCTTTTTCACTCGTTCGTGCTCTCTTTTTCAGTTCCTAGAACTGAGTTCTGGACTTGCTTTTATAATCGGCGCCGCTCCTAGAAAATCGGCGCCGACCATATGGGTCGGCGCCGATCGCGGAATAGACTCCCGAGATGACCAAAATGAGTGATTTCAAGAAAGATGAGAATTACCCCGAATACGGGAAGTATCCCGCTTAGGGAAGCGGAAAAATAGATGTGATACATAGATAGGATAAATTTGGGGTAGATAAGTGATTAAGATGCATGGGAAGAAGCGTAATTAAATATTTAATATTTAATCACTCATGGGTAAGATATGATGGGGTGAATTAAATTTAGAGTAAGTGATTAAATCACAAATTGGATAATATCCCAAGGGGATAGTTGGTGACATAAACGTGCCCCAGGTTACCCAAGCAAGTAAATGGATGAGAGGGACACTAAATTGAGTAACCAATTTTAAGTGTCTACATATACATTGGTTCATTTTACAATGTCTTATATAAATTACAATAATAAATAAGGAATTACACATCACCATTTCACAATCTTTCTTGCATCCTGTAAAACCATGTGAGCATGAAATCAGTGATAAATCATTGGCATGACATCCACCCTAATCTAACATAATTAACATTTTTCGTTTTCCCATTCACATATAATAATAATTACAATTTGCAATTGAAAGAAAAGGTTTAGAGACATGTATTCATTAGATTTCATTTCGTAATCCAAGGAGAGGGAGAAGGAGAAAAGAAGAGAGAGAACCACCATTTTTTCAAAAGTTCTATTTCACACAACAAGCTACACTATGAAGTTTTCAAACAAATATTTACATGTGTCAAAAGTTTCCATGATGGTTTGGCAACCTGACAGGGGTCCTACAAATCTTTTTTTTTACATTTTCATGCTAGCTACAAAACCATTCGAATCAAGCTCAGTGGCTAAGAATCCACTTTCAAATGTTATCTTCTGATGAGAAAACATGCCATGATTAAATTTCTATGCGTTCAATTATATACCAAGAGTTCATAGGAACTAACAAATTTCAGAACTAGCAAACAATTTACGATTGGCTGTTAGTTTTCGGGGGCCATCGGTTGTAATTGGCCTAGTTATAAATGATTAAAAGTTAGCTCAAGGGCTCAGAAAACCATGTCCAAAAATGATGATTGATGGATGAATGTGCAATAAGGAACTTCCTACAAATTCCCCTTTATAAGGAGAATTCATCAGAGTTGACGGGACTGAGAACTAGAAAATAGTTTTTAAATGGCGATAAGTCGTAATTGGTCCAGTTTGACCTCATCAACTACAACCAGAGGCGTATAAAATGGCTTTTCCAAACTATCAGGAAACATTTTTTACCTCAGACTAAAAATACCAGGAAATTGTCTAGAAAAAATACAAGAGGTTTGTGAAGACGAATAAGCATTTCGCTGTCTAGAATTCAAATGGCGGTTCAAAATGAAAGCCAACTTTATAGTTTTAGTATCCTCTTAAAACTACAAATTGGTGTAACATTGCTCCCAGTCAGGTGTCAAAAGGATCACAAATTTTTATTTGGGGTCAAACAAAACGTTAAGGTGACTCCTCACATAACAAGGTACACGAATGAAGCTTAACATCCCATTTTCAGAGTTACGAAGGGTACTTAATGAGTCTTCGAATAATGTAAAATTATTTATTTAAACAGGGAGATGGTCATCATTTTTACTAAGAAGTCAATTTTTTCTTGTTGATAAAACAATATTGTAGTGATTTAGTTGGGTAGAAAATTTTGTAAATCACCTCAAAGTGAGGGTTGAAGTTCATGGTTTAATACAAAAGGGTTATTTTGATTTAGTGAGTTACGATACGACATTTTATTGTTTGGCAACAAGTTGATATAAAACAATTAAATGTATTATAATCCTAATATTTTAAAATTATATTAAGTTGCAAATGAAAAACTAAAGTACTAGAGTTATGAAAGATAGGGAGAGATGAACCAGGCCTGGAGGAACGAAGTCGACTGAAACTGAGGGATTCAGTTCTACATCTTAATTAGGCATTTCGTCAAACGATTCACGTGCATCGATAACCCAAAATCCATCATGGTGACCATGTGTTTTAATGTTGTTTTTTTGCATTAGGAATCTAGAATCTGAAGTGTTTTAAAGAACCTGTACTGATGAAACTTCTATCGAAGGAGTTTTAATGAAAAAATGATTAGCTCATTGTTTGTTGTCAACAATACAATATGTCACCCATGTGCAGTTTGAAGGTTTTTGATATTGTAAACCTTCTGCATCTAAGGTGTGGTGCTGCAAATGGAAGGAGAAGACATTCTCCATAGAGATAGTATGCTTTCACAACTCAATCTGCTTTTTGAGTCTTTGCATCGAGCTATGGCTTGACCCTAACTCAAGACTCCCCTGCTTTGAAACTGACCTTCATGAACAAATGTTGACAGAAATCGGTCTTTTGGATGTATGTCTCACCCTTTGGTGCATTGGTTTTTGTTTCAGGATCAATGAAGAACTCAATTCTTCCCTCGGATTCTCAAGTCAGCATATGCGGCGGATCATATCTCTGTTTTGACAGTGTTATCCAACTTGGAAACTATCACTAATTGTTTCAACTCAGCAATCCACCATGCTTGCATTTTTGAACGCAAGTCAAACATTATTCTCTGTGGACTCACTTGGTTTAATCCTCCAGCATTTTGTTCAAGCTTTGCAGTCTTAGGCAACATCGAATGCCAAGAGTAATGAGTGAAGCAACACGGCTCACCTAAACTGAGCTCAGGCTTGTAGCAAGGGCCTTGCAACCTGCGAGCTGAATTCATATGATTTCCACCAGAGTATCCTACAACTAGCATTCCATTCTGACAAAAGACTTGGACTATCCCTCCATGTTTTAGTTCGATCGTGCACTGCAATTCCTCACAGCAGCTCATGTTTGACCCAGGCTTGCGAGTACACTAACACGCATGTGGAGCCCTAGCCCCTAAACGATGAGTACCTGATTTATGTATCAATGGAGAAATCAAGAGTCACAATTTTAAAAGTGAGTAAATCAAATCCTTCATAATTGATTTGATAGTACAAGATAGCCCGATACGGTTATGGTGTATACAATCAAACGCTCGAGGTGCTTCTGTGTGTCGTACAAAGGGGAACATAATATTTCTTCTAGGGTAAATATTTTTGAGAATAATGATGGGTTTGACTACACATCTTAGGCATCACATGTGATCTGTCAGGCTAGGAGATTTTGTTTGTCTAGGACAGGGGAAGGTATATTTTCTGATGTGGGACCAATTTTCATTTCTAACCCCAACAATCACACTTTACCCCACATCCCACGCAATCCAAGATTTTTTTATTGTTATTTTGGAGATTATTTTTCCGAAAAAAAGGGAGAATTGGGTGTTTACGTTGGGCACTACAAATTTTGTCCCCTTATAATAGAAGCTTGTCGTAGATACTGACACAACAGGGGAAGCATATTATAGGCTATGTAGGCATTTGTTTAAATAGTTCATTATTGATTTATATCTTTTCAACCAATAAGACTATTGTCGATACATAACATCCATAAGGATAGCAACTATAATTTTTCACATTAACTTAAATTTATCCAATGTTTCAATAAAATAATTGGTAATTCTCTTTGACTTTATTCCTTCAATTATTATTTTCCTTTAAAGTTGGATGTTATTATAACCTTCAGCGCATTCGAGAAAAAGCATTGTCAAAGCATTTTTATAATCTTATGTCTTGTACAAGTGCCCAAGGAAATTGACATCACATTTCTGCATATTTGTCAGTAACACATCAGAAATGGCTGTACACAAGACATAATGATATCGTACCCTAACAACTATATCGCATCACAAGAACTCAATCTAAATCATGGAATACACATACAGAGCCACTAACACACATAGTCCGTTTCACATACATTCTCCTCAAACCAAAAGTAATTATAACATAAGTAGTGTACAATGTCATGGAATTCCCAACATGGTTGATCACAGGCAAGAGTTGGAAAATAACTCATTTTCCCTCCAACTGTAACTATATAGGTTCAAGTATTGAAAAAACATCGGATCGAAACCTGCATTTTTGACTCATCAAGTTTTGTACATAGCTTGTAGATGTGATTACACCATGACACTTTGTGAATTTTTGTGGCTGTGATAACAATGAACTTGATATACTTCCTAAGCCTGTAGCGGGATGAAGAAAGACATGGTACACTTTTGCTGCCATGCATCACAAAATAACTACATATACCTCTTAAGCATCACAAAAGAACTACATGTGCCTCTCAAAGCATCACAAAGAAAATCCATATACTTCCCAATGCATCAATCAGACCCACACAAATCTCTTATGCCTCCCTCAAGGAGGTCATGAATTTGACACAAGGTTATGACTCTAGGCACATAAATTTCAGACAACCTTAACCCAAGTGGGATAATAAAGGCATGGTTCTTCTGGCGGGTGAGAAATCTGATGAGGAGCTCGGAAAGCTGTTGAGCGGCGTGACCCCCATTGTAACAAAGTGGTGTTCATAAGTCTAAATATTCATCACAAGTTCAAACTTTGACCCTATCTCTACACATCACGACAATAGAACCAACATAGCAATCCAATTAAAACCAGGTGAAGTGCTGCCAAGTACAAGACTTGCTGAAAAGGCAGTAAAATTCATAATAACAATGTAATGTAGAGAAGGCAAATGCTTAAGGAAAAGAAATGGCCAAATAGCACATAGTTAGTGAAAAAATCCACATGTTAGTACCAAAAACCAAGGAAATGCCCAAAATATAAAACATGGAAATAAAAAAATGCTAGTCCTAGCAGAAATGAAATTAAAAGTTCAATTTACCAATAAAATACACATATAATAATATCACATTATGATGACTATGTTAAGTCCTTATCTAGCCACCAAGGGGGTAATCAACGAGTTGTTGGCACTCAGAACATCAAGCCTTAAGTTCGTAAAATAAGGAATATCAATAGTACAATTATTACCATCTCTAACTGAATAATCCCACCACCATTTCCACAAGTGCTCAACATATTCGTAACTACACTTAGGTTGAATCTATATCGATAACCATATAGTGTTAAGGTTGTTGAGAAAAGTTGTACAAGTCACCATCTATTGAGCCTTTCAGGTATCATACGAAATCTCAACATATACATGACACTCGTTGAGCGACTTGCCATACATGTGCTATACAAACATTGATTTTTTTATCCTATCTAAGACTCCACTTTCTATCTCGTACTTGGCTCAAGTGACTAGTCAATGATACACATTTTCTCACTCCAAACATACAGTTTTACCAATTTCCCTTAGGTTTGGTTTGTGTAGGGTTCACAACATGAACACATAACTTGTCATCACTAACACAATGTTGATTCACACAAATTAACCATAACATCTTATGCATGGTATATATACAAGGTATAACAAAATCATTAATTTCACAGGTTTCAATACATCACATTACCACATAAAGCACCTAAAGTGCAAGGACTGTACAATAGGGATCATATGTTCACCATATGCCCCTAAATAAGGACATGAACCATCACATATTACACAATTTAACATTTCAACATAGATTCAATTGTAACTACAACATGGTGACACACACGATTCATCACTGCACAGTGATGACATCATGATACAATCTAATTAAATTTACACCAAATTTTTCATGCAATACATCAATACACATTCATATCACACAATGCAAAAATACTCCAACACTCTGCAATACACAATAACATTCTTTCCACACACAACAAGGCGGTACATCACATATGAATTTATCATTGAATCCATGAAAGTATAGCGAATACTCTCATCACAAGCACATCAATAGGAAAAAAAATATGCACTAAGTGACATGCATAACATGTGTGCTCACAATATCACAATTATGACGTTGGTCACATAACAACATATATCACATTACTCTTCCAATCTCCACTACCACCATGCAAAACCATCACAACTCCAGTCTTTCCCAGAGGTTCGAGAGCATGAACCTCCTCTCTTATACCAAGTGTAACACCCACATTTTACACACACAAATACAACAGTAAAATACCATAATAATTTTTTTTGACTTACATTCCTCACTACAAAACACCACAAGGGCTCCAAGTAAGGAAAATTCAACAACACATACGACACGTACATAAGTCATCAACTCACATAGACACATGAAAACAACATAGACATGTTGATGCTACACTTTTCATAATGAATGAATAATAGCAATGACCCAATCACAATAAAAGGACTCAAGGATTGGCAAACCCACAACACATCATTTCTTTAATTGCATTTTAGTTACGATCAACATTCCATGAACATTATTGTGCAAGGAAAACTTTCACCTTTTTCCATCTACAAAATCTTAAGTTCATTCCACATTTAATTTACAGTTCAACCATTTTAAGTTGGCTTTTTATACTTCATGGAAATTTCCATAACTTACATACTTATTTGGAATAATTCAAATTGCATATTATAAAGTACTTAATTATCTTGCTCTTATGTTAAGAATATGATTCTCAAATGTTTATTCAATGTCTACATTTTACCCTTGCAACTCAAGTCAATATAACATGATGTCCAAAAAGCAATATTAGGATTTAAGGAGGATGGCTTAGATTCAAGATACCTTTTCCCCATAAACATTCTTTGATCACAGTATCTTTATTTCCTGATTTAACATTCCCACAATAGGAATTGTATTTAAATTTTATGTATATATCTTTTGTTTTATTTTCTTGAATTTTGATATCACCAAGGGGAAACTCATATCCTTTGAAACACATGAACATGTTTAATTGAGTTATAAGGACTCCAAGAGTGGCATTATTCCTAACCTCGAATCTCTTTTTTTTCTCTTATATGATTTAATTTTACATCGCATTATGGTCTCAATATTACCATTGCTTTATAACAAAAGTGTTACAAAAGTACTTACATGACATCTAGAAGAAGTACATGCTTGGAAGCATCATAAAATACACATGAACCACAAGTGATTTGTGTTCAAGGTAAGATCCCATGTTTCTGTGTTTCACGATTCCGCATGTGAAATTTCTTTTATTTTTAATGTCATAAAATGACATAACAAGGGATTACGGGACAAGATTTCATTTCCTTGGGTTCTCTAAAGTCAACATATTTCAAATCAATTTTTTTTGCAAAGAGTTACTTATAATTTCCTACCCACAAGTTAACCTCCTAATCACTAAGGTTTAGTTAAATTTAAATTTTTCATTTAGGAATTTACACCCTATTATAGATTAGATTAGGGTTCAAAAACATATTTACCCTATAAACCCTTCATAAGAGATCAAGGCACTATATTGTCACTAGCCAAAGATAAGACATTTAGCTGAGAGGGACTAAAGAGTTCACTAATAAGAGTGCAAGTCATAGAACAACTATATCACGATATCCATTTATGTCATCTGAAACCAACATGGATCTCATTCGATGATGAAGTTAATTTCTAGATTTAACTTCGTAAGATTTGGAAACCCACTAGGATCCTAAGGAAGTAATAGCTCTACTTACTCCATATAAATTTTGTCTAGGTCATTCCTAACTGTCAAGTTCACGACAATAAGGCTAAGCATACCGACCATGACAGTAACACCAACTAAGGTTCTTATTTACCTAAGCTAGGAGGTTCCATCAAGAACAAAAGTTTAAGTGAATTTTACGGTTTTCAATTTCTTTTGGGCTAAGAAAGATCACACATGAAGACATGTTATGCATGAATCTTAAACTAGGGTTGAGTGTTTTGATTAAATCTCTTTATTACGTTTAAAAGGTAAGAATACAACCCTGTAATTAATTAATCGTTTATTGAATATTGAAAAATAACTACAATATATTAACTTTAAATTCATTTATGATATATATAAAACCCTTTTCCATACACAACTATGAATCAAATTGAACCTGTGATTAAATGCACATTTCCTAAGATATCCCTAAAACTAGCATCTCATACATATTAGTAAATTTTAAATATAAAATTTCTGTAACAAGAGACTACATTATCTATTTATTCATTTTACAATGTCCTATATAAATTACAATAATAAATAAGGAATTACACATTGCCATTTTTCCATCTTTCTTACATCTTGCAAAACCATGTGAGCATGAAATCAATGATAAATTGCTGGCAAGGCATCCACCCTAATCTAAAATAATTAACATTTTTCATTTTCCCATTCACATATAATAATAATTAGAATTTGTAATCAAAAGAAAAGTTTTAAAGACATGTATTCATTACATTTCATTTCATAATCCAAGGATAGAGAAGGAGAATAGAAGATAGAGAAACACCATTTTGTCAAAAGTTCTATTTCACACAATAAGTTACACTATGGAGTTTTCAAATAGTTATTTACATGTGTCAAAAGTTTCCACGGTGGTTTGGCAACCCGACAGGGGTCTTATAACTCTTTTTTTAATATTTTTTTGCTAGTTATAAAAAAACATTTGAATCAAGCTCAAAGGCTAAGAATCCACTTTCAAACATTGTCTTCCGATGAGCAAACATGCCACAGTTAAATTTCTACATGTCCAATTATATTCTAAGAGTTCATAAGAACTAATGAATTTTTGAACTAGCGAATGATTTACGATTGACGGCTAGTTTTCTGGGGCCATCAGTCGTAATTGGCCTAGTTGTAAATTATTAAAAGTCAGCTCAAGGGCTAAGAAAACCATGTCCAAAAGTGACGATTGATGGATGAATGCGCAATGAGAAAATTCCTACAAGTTCCCCTATATAAGGAGAATTCATTAGAGTTGACGGGACTGAGAACTAGAAAATAGTTTTCAAACGGCGATAAATTTTCTTGAGTGACAAGTCGTAATTGGTCCAATTTGACCTCATCAACTGCGATCGGAGGCCTACAAAATAGCTTTTCCAAACTATTAGGACAAGTGTTTTTCATCAAACTGAAAATATAAAGAAATTATCTAGTAAAAATACTATAGGTTTGTGAAGGTTGATAAGCATTTTACTATCTAGAATTCAAATGGTGGTTCAAAATGAAAGCCAACTTTATAGTTTTAGTATCCCCTTACAACTACAAAATGGTGTAACATTGCTCCCATTCGGGTGTCAAAAGGATCAAAAATTTTCATTCGAGGTCACACCAAAGGTTGAGGTGACTCCTCACATAACAAGGCACACGAATGAAGCTTAACATCCCATTTTCAGAGTTAATAAGGGTACGTAACGAGTCTCCGAACAATGCAAAATTATCTATTTAAATAGGGATATGGTCAACATTTTTACTGGGAAGTTAATTTCATCTTGTTGATAAAACAATATTATAGTGATTTATTTGGGCAGGAAGTTTTCTAAATCACTTCAGAATGAGGGTTTAGGGTCATGGTTTAATACAAAAGGGTTATTTTGATTTCGTGAGTTACGATACGACATTTTATTTTTTTGTAAGAAATTAATATAAAACAATTAAATGTATTATAATCCTAATATTTTAAAAGTATATTAAGTTGTAAATGAAAAACTAAACTACTAGAGTTATGAAAGATAGGGAGAGATGAACCAGGCCTAGAGGAATGAAGTCGACTGAAACTAAGGGATTCGGTTCTACATCTTAATTAGTCATTTCGTCAAATTATTCACGTGCATCGATAACCCAAAATCCATCATTGTGACCATGTGTTTTAATGTTGTTTTCTGCACTACTAATCTGCATCTGCAGTGATTCAGGAAGCTGTAAATGAGACTTCTTCTGAAAATTTGATGACAAAATGATCAACTCGTTGTCTATTGTCAATAGTGTAATATGTCACCCATATGCACTCCAATCAGCTGATGTAACTTTCTCTTCTATGTGTTGAAAAGAAGATCCAACTTCTATGTAAGCTAGTGTACTTTCACGAAAAAGTGCTAAATGAGTGTTTTCTTTAGCTATGCACCCAATAAACTCCCTTATAAACCGATCTTCATAAACCAATGTCAATAGAAATGGCTTGAAGTCAACCTTGTGTACTAAATCAAGAACGCTAAAAAAAAAATTCCCCCAACATAAGCAGCAAGGGTTAAGCCATCACTTGATAGTGTCAAAATGGAAACACCACCAAGTAACATGTCCACCATGTTCGCATCCTGAACTGTCAATGCTTTTTGTGGATTTCCTTTCAAATCCTCCACCACATGTAAAATCTTTGTAGTCTTACCAACATCAAATCCTTGGGTATGAGTGATAAAGGCTAAGCTAAAATGATTGGATATAGCAAGGGCCTGTAATGGAGAAGATTCATATACGTCCACCAGAGCATTTACAGCTACAACATCTTATAAAACCCCTCTATCTTTTATGCTTTGTTAGATGTCCATGCAAGTTCCAGAGCTCGTGTTTGAAATAAGTTTGGAGTATGTTGGTAAATGTGAACAGATCCATTTAGAGACCTGTTAGTAGCAATGGATAAATGGAGTAGTTTTTGAGTGAGTAAACCCAAGCCTTCAGCTACACTATCCCAATAGTGCTAAATTTACAACATCTCAAGGTGCTTCTGCATGTCCCAAAAAATAAATATCTTCTAGTATTTTCCAACGATAATAATGGGTTTGACTACACATCTTAGGGATCACATGTGATCTGTTAGGTTGGCCATGTGCCTACACATGGAAAAGTTACTCCACTAACCAACTTCATCACCAACCCCACTGGACACACTTCTCCCCTCATTCCATGTGATTCAGGATTTACTTATTATTATTTTATTTTTATTTATTTTTCCTTTGGGTTTTACGTTGGGCACTACATCTACTCACAACTCCCACTTCATGTGTAATGTCTGATCTGGTACAAACCATAGCATACATGAGACTCTTAACAACTGAAGTACATGGCACTTGTGTCATGTATTTGACCTCCTCATGTGATGATGGACATTTAACTTTGCTTAATTTGAAGTTTCCAACCATATGTGTACTAACAAGTTTTACATTCTACATTTTGAATCTTTCTAACACCCTATAGATATAATCCTCCTGAGACATACAATTTCTTATTTTTCCTGTCTCTATGTATTTTCATACCAAGGATTCTTTTTGCAGCTCCTAAATCCTTCATAAAAAATGTGTGAGCTAGCTTTCCCTTAAGCTCACCAATTGTTTCACCTGATTCTTGGACATTTCTTCAAAAATGACGAAACAAATAGGGTAACGGGCGTAGGAGGAATACCTGTTGAAATGTTGGTTGATAGGTTGTTGTGCGTGTGTTGACTCCTTGATCCATAGCTGATCATGAGAGCTTCCTTTTGGCCGGGAGGAACTACCTGAAATGAAAATCAATACCACCAGAAAGATTTAAACAATATATGCAGTTGACTTCCCAGTGTGTGCTATATCTGGGAAGCGTGATACTTCCTAGATGGCTATCAATTCACTGTTTAAAACAATTTAATGCTGGTAATAAAGTAAATCCTATTGTAGTTAAAATTATTTAGGTATCTCATTTAAAACACAATAAGAAATATCTAATCTAACAGGCTAGGTTAAAATAAGATCCGAAGGTCAACTAACTAGTTTTAGGTCTCTACAATTCTGACAGAGGTCTTAGGCAGGTCACAAGTGAGTAAGGGTGATGTGGGAATAGGTAGGTAGGTTACTGTTTTGGGTTGTATTGGTAGATATAGAGACTGATGCCAGTTAAGGGTGACTGACTCCAGTTTGGGAGAACTGGTGCCAGTTATTGTGGGGTACTGGGAATGTCACAGAACGAGCTTTAGATCTCCCATATGACTGCACAAAGGACTAGGATGGTCAGAATGAGGTATTAAGTTGTTTAGATGGGATTTGGTAAATTTTTAATAGGGATATGGAGGGGTGAGTATTAATGGAGGCCAGTGGGTGGGTGGGAGAACAAAGGATGAAAATACAATGATGAAAATGAGTGAACCAGAGGAGTAAAATGTTCTACTTATTTGGAATCTAGTTCTGGACATCTGTGAGTGAGGAATGAAGGTTCTGATAAGAGGTTGAATGCTGTAGAGGATCACCAAACATTGGGGAGCTCTTGCATGGGCTACAAGTGCTCTCCTTATTTCCTAGTTAGATCAAATCTGTGCTAGGGGTGAGTGTTGGATGGTTATTGGGTGAATCCTGGATGTCTGTGTAAGAGAAAATACTTGATCTCCTTCTTTGCATGTGTGTTCCCTCTGAAACCTGTTCTTAAAAGATGTGATATCTCTCAGGAATCTACCAACCTAAAAAATAAGGTTGTTTTAGGAATTAAAAGGTAACCGATGGCGGTTTCAGCTTAACCGGCGGTGATTAAGGGTAATCGGTGTCAGTTAGGGCGGGATTTCCTAGGTTTACTAAACTGGGTAGATCCCCTTGATTTTCTGGGATCTCATTTCATTTTTCCCCATGGATTAGACTGGAAGCTTCCTTCTAACATGCAGGAATGTGGTTAGAGGGAATGTAGGCATTGATTTTTAGGGTTTGGGTAAGTCTTAGTTAGTTATGGCAACCTACTAAGAATAGGTCTTAGAGTGATGTGGTTAGATGAGGTGGCTAAGTGAGGTGGATATGTGGGCATTATCTCAATTAGGATATTTAAATAATAAATACTATGATGATAATGAATTAATTTAATTTTAATAATTAAATTAATATTATGGTGGGGTGAAGGGGGCCATGGTTAGGTGAATGTGTTCAATGGTGTTTATTTGATGAGGGACCAAAGGGGAGTGTGACCCAATTTTGGTGTCTACATTTTGCCCCTTTTTGTTACATAGCTTGTATTGGTAAGCGACGCTGACAAAAATAAGATGTGGTTGCCCCATGTGTGGGTGGAGGTGATCCCCCTCAAACCAGGAACTGACGAGGTAGAAGGGAGAATCGGTGAGTGGTTTGATAAAAGGTGAATGTGATGAAAAGGAAGGTTGGTAATAGGGGAAAAAGGACAAAGGGCTATATGGGTAATTTAGGTAATGGGTTAGGGTCAAAGGTAGCAACAGTCAAATGCACGCACATGTATAAACTGTAGCACAGTACCAGGTTGAAGAGTAGGTAAACTCTACATTGTCTAAGGTTGATAGGTTTATTCAAACAAGGTTGAGGTGATTCCGGTATCCAAGGTATAGGATATGGCCAGGAAACACAATGCAGGTCAGGTGCAGGAATGTTCAGGTGTGTTCCGATACACCAAAGGTAGGGTCAGGATAAACGGTCATGAAAAGAGGTAAGATAAGGTCATTAGTTCAATCAACACAGGTAACAGTGTTGCAAGCTATAGCAAACACATGAGGTCAAAGGTCACTAGAGATGGTATAGGTCTGTGAATCTAGGTCACAGCATGGGTAGGGCCGAGGTATGGGTAAAATTGTAAGTCCCCAAATGAGGATAGAGGTATGTAATAAATGATGAGGGCAAGAGGGTGGGGGGAATGGTCAAGGTAAATGGTTGGGTGCCAAAAAAAGAGTGACGGAAAGGGTAATAGGGTAAAATTTAGGGAAATGTGCAAGAGAGGGTGACCAATGCCGATCAAGGGTAACCGATCATGGTAAGGTAGGGCACAAGACTGATGTCAGTCAAGGGGAAACCATTGCCAGTTAGGTCAGGTAGGTTATAAAAAGAAAAATTTCATGGTTTTAAAATTCATTTGTGATTTGCGAATCAGAGAAAACGACAAGAGAGAAGAAGAGAAGAAGAAAAAAACTGAGGGTGTCGAAAGGTTGAGTTGGCGAGCTATGTAGGTGAAGAGTGTTGATTGATTGGTGGGGTCACAAGAGTTTTTGTATATTTGTGATCATATACCAGCCTGCATGCCGAAGAGATTTTGTATTGTTTTATTATTTTATTGTATATGAGACCGGCTTGCATGCTGATGACATTTTGTATTGAGTATCGACCTGCATGCTGAAGATTTTGAGATATGGATAGGATTGGATATCCATGTACATTGTATTGAGACACACATATTTGTTTATATGATGAGATGGATAAGATTCTTGATTTGTTGGGGTTTTATGAGAATTTTAATTTTTTTGTTGTGATATGGATGGAAACTAGGTGAATGAGGCATGATGGAGTCAGGTTGGTTTAGGCATAGATTAGGTCAGGTTGGTTTAGGCATGGATCGAGTCAAGTTGGTTTAGGCATGGATTGGGTCAGGTTAGTTTAGGCATGGATTGAGTCAGGTTTGGTTAGGCATGGATCGAGTCAAGATATAGGCATGGATTGAGTCAGGTTGGTTTAGGCATGGATTGAGTCAGGTTATAGGCATGGATTGAGTCAGGTTTGATTAGGCACTGATCAAGTTAGGTTATAGGCATGAATTGAGTCAAGTTTGGTTAGGCATGGATCGATTCATGTTGGTTTAGGCATGGTTGAGTCAGATTTAATTGGTTGAAGTTGTGATTCATTAATTTATGCAATGAATGGTGATATGGGTCATGTTTATAATACATGCATGATGATGGTAGAGAAATGGTAGTTGTAATAAATGTATTTTTTGATGATGATAAAAATGTTAAACAGCTTGTTGTTTGTTTTGTTTAATTTCTAATTCTTTGATATAAAAAGGAAACTACATAGGGGAAAATTTTGATTTAGGAAGATGAAAATATGAATTGGTTAGGGTAGAGAGTGGATGAGCTAACCTCCAAGGGCCCCATGCCCTCAGAGTGCTACCTACATAGTCCCAACGAAAAGGGACCTCAGGCTGATGTAGTTCTCCCATAAGCTAGGGAAGAATATGAGGAGGTATGAAAATGAGTTGATAGGTTTTAGGCATGATTTGGGTTTAGGTTTGTTAGGTGTGGGTGGGTTATAGGAAAATTGGTATAGGTGATGTCGATGGAGGTAGAAGAAGAAAATTACCCCAAGGGTAAGCGTCGAGGACCAATTCTTGTAAAACATAATCAATATATATAAAAAGGTTAAAAGATAAGAGGGGGAAAGAAATCCACCTGATTGGTTAGGATCATACCGAGTAGGTCATACCTTGGAGGAGGTGATGAACGTGAGTCCCTAAAGCCATTTCCTGATTGATTGTTTGAAGGGTGAAAAATAGTGATAAGATCACCAAATGTCATGGCTCCCAAGAGGTCCCTTGAGGCGGTAGGAAATGGGAGTGCAAATGGTGAGAGGGGTGAAAGGTGGGTAAATTTTATATGATATGTGGTAGCATCCTCTTTAGGCAAGAGGTCTGAGGTCACAATGGGCAATTCCATGACTAAAAGGTTTTCTGTGTTGATTGATATTTGAGATAGACTTATCGATGTGGAAAGGCTATATGGGATGAGGTAATTAACTCCTTGAGGTCTTCATGAAGCTGATCGATGCAGGAAGCTTCAGATTCTCTCACTTTTTTTTAAAGAGCTTTACATAGTTGTCCTTTAAGGGAGTAGTCTATTTATAGCAGCGATTACCGAGAGGAAGATGTCATTTTGAGGGAGTCATATTTTTATTAGAAGTTTGACTTAAGGAGTTAGATCCCATGTGAAGGCTTTTGAAGTCATGGAAAAGACCAAGGTGAAGAATAGGATTCTTGTTCAAAAATTAGGGTGAAATGACCATGGGATCTCATCTAAAGGAAACGAAAAGTATCCATGAGAATCATGCTATCTGCAGCACCATGGTACACATATTTAAGAGAAGATCAAATGTGATGGGAAATACATGATTCTAGTTTAATTGTTGGTGAGGTGTAAGAAGTGGATAGCACTCAAGGGACGAGCATGGAAAGAGGAAAAAAGTGATGTAGGACTAAAATTCAACAATAGAATGGTCGAATATGCAAGGCATTAAGGGGATCAGGTTCAGGTTTATCATCAAGTGAAGATAAGCGATAAGCACTTGATCTATAAGTATGAGTCACAATGTATGGTCCAAGCCAATTAGGAGTAAATTTTCCCCGTTTACTTTTTTCTACTTTGGTTACATGTTGATTTTCTTTCAGGACAAGGTCACTGACTTGGAAGGTTTGTTCATGGACATGTTTTTCATAGGCACGTTTGATACATTTTTGGTAAAATTGAAGGTGATCAAGAACCTTAAGACGAAATCTATCTAATAACTCAAGCTATGTTAAACGGTCTTTAATGAAATTCATCATCATTGAGCATGTCATGGAGAGAAATGCAGAGTGAGGGGATCTGTACTTCGATAGGCAGAACAAACTCTAGTACCATAGACTAGAGAAAAAGGAGTAACAGCAGTGGAAGTGCGAATACTAGTGTAGTATGCCCATAGGGAAAAGGGAATGTGCGTATGCTAGTCCTTCCTAGTATTATTAACCACTTTCATGAGAATTTTGTTTAAGGTTTTATTAGTGGATATGGCTTAGCCATTGGTATGTAGGTAATAAGGTGATGAGAAACTTAGTTGAATGCCGAAGGCGTTGCAAAGTTTTTGCAATGTTTTTTTTTAATTTTTTTCCATTTTCAGTGATGAGGCGATGAGGAACACCAAATAGACAAATGATGTGATGATTAATGAACTCACATATTTTCTTGTCTTTTGTGGAGATGAGTGGCATGGTTTCAACCCATTTTGTGTAGTATTCGGTAGTGGTGATAATCCATTGATGGCATTGGGAAGAATGGGGGTTGATCTCTTTGACTAGATCCAAACCCCATTGAGAGAAGGGCCAAAGGTCACGAGTGACCTGTAAGACATGACTAGGTGTATGATGAAGTTTGGTGTGTTTTTGGCATTTTACACAACGTTTGACATAGTCGCAACAATCATGATTGAGGGTCGTCCAATAATATCCTAGGCAGAGAATACGCTTAGCAACAACAAGGACACTGAAGTGACCTCCACATATGCCATCATGAACTTCCTTAATGGTATAAGGAATTTCAGAACTCGTGAGGAATTGTAAGATAATACCATCAAAGCTGTTCTTATAGAGAAGGCCCCCCATGATGACATAATGAAAGACCTTTTTAAGGAAGGAGCATTGTCCATTACGGGTGAGATCAGGAGGTAAGATGGAGAGAGAAAGATAGTCAGAGTATTTTTTATACCAAAGGTCACTTGGGTCAGGGGTAGTGGATCTGATGGCGTAAACTTTGCGAGGTAAATAAGAAGGTGATTGGAGTCATTGTATGATGACAAAGATTTTAGAATCAGTGAGTGAAGTAGGTATGGTATATACCATTGACTTGGTTTATAACCAATTGAGAATCACCAAAGATGTTGATTGATTTGACATCTAGGGCATAGGCAGCTTAAAGACCTAATACAAGTGCTTCGTATTTGAAAATATTGATTATACAATCAAAATCAATTTTGAAAGACAAAGGCATGGGTTCACCATCAAGTGGAATGAGGATAACACCAGCCCCACCCCCACGTTGACACTTGGAACCATCGAAGAAGATTGTCATTTGGTAAGCGGGTTCATCTAAGGAGAGGGTAACAATTGACTCGTCTGGGAAGTCAAAATTAGAGGGTTGATCCCCAGAAATAGGTGGGTCAGAAAATTGGTCGGTGATATCTTGACCCTTGATGGACTTTTGATGAATTAATTCAAGGTCGAGGTCAGCTAAAAGTATAAGCCATCATGCAGCACGCTGATTTTGATAAGGTTTGGCATACATGAAGTGTAAGGGGCTGGTATTGGTCACAACATAGGTTTTTTGGTTGAGTAGGTAATGGTGGACTTTTTTGGCAATGAAAACTAAGGCTAAGCAAAGTTTTTCAGGATGGGTGTATCGAGTTTCATCGTCTAAAAGAGTACGACTTATGTAATAAACCACCTGCTCCCTATGTTGTTCATCGCAATGAGCGAGCATGGCCCCCAAGGAGTGATCGGTAGCTGAGATGTATAGGGAGAAGGGTTGAGCATCTTTAGGTGGGATAAGTACGGGTGGTTGGAGGGGGTATTGTTTTAAGGCCTCAAAAGCTTTGTGGCAGTCATCATCCAATTTAAAGGAGACATATTTCTTAAGCAAATGATGAAATGGTTGACATCGATCAAATAATTGTGAAATGAAATGGTGAATAGACTGCAACTTACCTTGTAGGCTATGGAGTTGTCTAAGGTTTGTGGGAAGAGGCATTTCTAGAATGGCCTTGACTTTAGCAGGGTCAACTTCTATACCACGTAGGGAAAAAATAAATCCCAAGAGCTTTCCTGAGAGGACAGCAAAGATGCACTTCTTGGGTTGAAGGTGAATGCAATATTTAATTGGGCAGTCAAAAATGGTTTTGAGGACAACAAGGTGCTCGGAGCGACGTTTAGATTTGGCCAGGATATCATCTACATAATCTTCCAATATACGATGCATGATGTCATGGAAGATATAAGTCATAGCCCATTGATATGGCACCAACATTTTTAAGACCAAAACACATGACTCGATAGGAGAAGATCACCCAAGAGGTGATGAATGTGGTTTTATGTTGATCCTATGGGGCAACTAAGATTTGTTTATAACTCGATAATCCATCCATGAGTGATAGCATCTCATGACCAGCGGTAAGGTCAACCAGTTGGTCAATACCGGGTAGAGGGAAGTCATCTTTTGGGAAGGCAAGGTTGAGATCATGGAAGTCCATGTAAATACGGAGTCCCCCTATCACCTTAGTGACAGGGACAATGTTAGAGATTCAATGAGGATAATCAATGGGTAATATGAAAGAAACAAAAAGAAGATGCTGAAGTTCTTCTTTGACAAGAAGGGTAATGCGAGAGAGCATTTTCCTCAGTTTTTGTTCGATGGGTTTGGCATAGGGAATGGTTATGATATTGTGGACCACTATAGTGGGGTAAATATCGGGCATATCTGTGTAAGACCAAGCAAAAGTGTGGTTATGATCTTTGAGAAAAGAATTGATGGCTTCCTATTCAACAGCATCTAAATATTCACTGATCTTTAGGATGTGCGGGTTGTCCTGAGTATGAATGTTGATTTTGATATTTGATTCATTCAACATGGTTTGTGTCTCAGAAGGTAATGACTGATGAATATATGAGTCTTCTACACCAAGGTAGGTGATTATAGATTCATCATCCTGAAATTGAACGACATTAATGGAAGGTGTATCGTCATCAATCATTTTAGGATATAGGAAGGGAAGAGAGGAAGGGGCCTAGCCCTCGCTTTGATAAGCCAAAGGCCCCAAGGAAATGGTGTTTATGAAAAAAAAGTTAGGAGGGATAGATTTAGGATACATCGACTCCGTTGGCAAAGGTGGTGATGAAGGCGGAGTGGGTGAAGAAGGTGGAGAAGGGCTAATGTTCTCGATGGGTTCAATGCGGGCTTACTTAGTAGGTGGTTCAGAAAATCTGATACCACTATGGTCGTTATGTTTGTGGGTAGTACATGGAATAACAGTATGGTGGCCTTACTCATAAAATCCAAAACCAAAACCCTTCCACACACATCGGTGCAAGAAGGTGTGTGTGAAATGGTGATTAGTGAGTGACTGGAAGTCAGTGGAAAATGGGCGGGTTTGTGACTGTGGTTCGGGTGTGTAAGTGGTAGTATCAATTGCCCCATATGTGAGATTGGTAAAAAGATGAGGACGACCATAAAGGAGGCATTCTTCTATGTGGTGATCATACTGAGGGTGTTGGTGAAGACTTCCATAATCTCATGGAGTAAGGAATGTGTTAACACTATATAGGCGATACTCCCCTAGAGTGAGGCATTGAAAAATGCCTTCCACGGGATCGGTGGTCGATATGTGGGTAGCTGGAATAGATGATGTGTCAGAGGTCGATGTAGAGGTGGAGCTAATGGATTGGGAGGCTGATGGGTCAGCCATGGAGGTCGTGGCAATAGTAGGAATGGAGGAGGTATGTGTGGTTGAGGTAGTGACTGTACTGGTAAGCGAAGGTGAAGGTGAAGAGGTAGCGGTTAGGAAGGTAGATGCATTAATGGATTTAAGCACATCAATAGGTCGGTAAAGCATGTTGCATGTTTTAAAAGGTGATGGATCAGCTGGAATAGTATAGGTGTGCCCTTCATGCTCAAACTTTACAAAACGATGCAAAGTGGAGGGAACACAACCCATGACACGAATCTAGGATCTGCCAAGCAACAAGTTATATTGAAATTCCCCCTCTAAGATGTAAAATAGTTTTGGAACAGTGCAAAGGCCTACACGAATTTGGAGGATGATGGTGCCTAGTGTACAGGAGATAACGTCATTGAATGAACACAACAAGATAGGATGTTTATGCATGTAATTGATAGGTATGCACATTTGAGTGAATGCATGGGATGAAATGATGTTAATGCTAGCAACCCCATCGATAATCACATGTCATACACATATATCATCGATGTGGAAAGAGATGAAGAGATTTGGGTCTGGGTCATCAGGTTGGTGTGGCGATCTCTTCCTCTGAGAAGCTAAGGGAAACTACTTGGTTAGTAGGGTGAGGTGTGGATAAAGGTAGCAATTTAGTGAGAGAGGTTACATGATGGGTTGTGATAATGGAAGCTATGGGTGCAAGGTCATTGGGTAAAACCTCAATAGATTGAAGAACCTCTCTGAGAGCTTGACAATGGGATTCTAAGGTTTGGATGAGGTCATATAGGGAAATTTTGAGGGGAGATTAGTGTAATTGTTTGAGCATGGTACGATGTGTGACCCCATTAGAAATAGGGTATGTGGGGCCACAGATAGTAATTTTAGGTGTGGGTTCAGATGGTATATTGGGTATAGGATTGGTTGGTGAGTCAGTTGCCTTTTCCTTACCTTTGTCTCTCTGAGCACGAGTAGTGACGTGGATCATGTTGATCTGAGCGGAGTTGGAAAATGGAGAAGGTGTAGGGTGAGTGGTGTAACGACATGATGGGAAAAAACCTACTGGGGGAGAAAATCCTTGTGAAGTGAGCTAGGTGTAATGACATTTAGGTAATGGTGTGGTAGTGAACCATGTTAATTTTGATTCTTGGGGTGGCTCTAAGAGTTGAAGGGGTGGAGGTCATGGTTGTTGAGTAGGTAGTGAGGGAAGGACTATGGGAATGGGTGTCAGTGAAGTAGTGTCCTCATCAAGAAGGTTGTCATCATCAAAGTTTTCTTCAGGAGGACACAACTAAATAAGGATGGTTTTCAAATCCTTGCAGTTCTCCACATCGTTCCCTAGCACACGATGGTAGGCACAAATTTTAGCATCATCAAACCCTTTTGGCTTGGGTTTGAGGGGGTCATAAGGTCTGAGTGGTGGTAATGTGATGATAGAAGTCTCAAGGAGGTTGGTTAAGATTTTGGCATAGGACCCAGCTGGTGGGTCGTAATGGGAAGTGAAAGTGGGTTTGGGCATAGGTGCGGCTGATTGTTGAGGAACGGTCCTTGTAGGAGGGGGAGTGGGTCGAGCTATGGTTTTGGGTGCTAGAGTGGTCTTGGGTGTTGGTCATGTTTTCTTGGGTAGGGATATGGTATATGAATAGGTAGGAGGGTGTGTGGTTGTTTTGAATATCTTATTGGAGGGTAGTAGATTTTTGTCTTTGGGTTGCACCTTCTTGAGTAAAGGTGATATGGGTGTACGAGATTTAGAGGGAAAAATGGATGGGGGAAGAGGGCAAGTTACCCAGGAGGATAACAGAGGTTCTGTGAAGGTATATGACATGGATCATGTAGGGGTCGTGAGGGATAGAGACTGAAGTGTAGTGGGTAGTGAAGAAGTTGTTAAGGGTATTGGAGATATGGGTGATAAAGATGTTATAGGTGTGAGTGTCAGTCGTGTCGGGTGCTTGGGTATGTTAGAGGGTTTTTAGGAAGGAATGGGCCATTATGTTTTTGTTTTATTGACAAGTGGAGGTTTCTTAACCATGCTGGAAGGTTGAGGTCCTAAGATAGACAAAAAGGGTGAAGGTGATGCAGGGGTGATTGGTGCAGCCAGTGTGTGAGTTCTATGAGAATGGTTCTTCTATTTGGGTTCCAAAGTAGGTTTGGCGTTGACTCTGAAGGATGTATCTAAATCCAATTTGATACGTGGATGAGTAAGGTTGCTGGTTGGGGTGACCCCTAAGGTAGAAATAGGTTTAAGCGAGGAGGACGATGTAGGTTTGGGGTTGGACTTAGATGAATGTTGGGTTATGGGTAAGGGTGTATATTGAGCTGTGATAGGTTTCATGGAAGAAGTTGTGATAGAGGTGGTTGAGTTTGGTTCGGTTGGTCAAAACATATTGGGTAGATAGTGGAAGTTTTAGCAAGTGACATTTGCATCTGTGTTGACACAAGAAGCAGAAGACGCCCCCACAGTAAGGCTCTGTCCACATAATCTAAGTGATTGGCTAAATGTGAGAATGGCACGTCTGTAGGTGAGGTTGATGAGGACCTAATGGAAATTCCCGTAAAATGTGTCTTAGAGATAGGGAATTTTCTAGCTTCAGCTTCTGTGGGTAGGAGATCTGAAAGTAGGTCTGCAAGATCTTAGGTAGCTGATGGAGAATGCTCGCCTAGAGACAAAGGTATCTCTACTAGATCTTTGATAGGTGGAGGAGAAAAAGGGTGCTCCTCTATAAGTGGAGGAGATAATGGGTGTTCCTCTATAGGTGGAGGAGGTGATGGGTGCTCCTCCATGGACTGAAGAAGTGTTGTAGGTGGTGGTTCTCAAAGAAGAGAAGCAAAAGGTGAAATAGCTTCGATATTAGCGGAGGGCTCTGTTATACAAAATAAGCCCCTTGCTTAGTTTGGACTAACTTTCTTTCATTCCTTCCTTCCTTGTGCCTCAGTCAAATTTTTCCACTTTTTAGGCACTCAAAATTATCTAGAAATGGCTTCATAAGATAGATAAATTCCTCACCTTTCGAGAAAGGTAAAATTTTCCTCCTAACTCCTTGTATTTTGCGAGTTATGGCTCTGTAGAGTTTGTGAGGGAAATTTTCCCTAGGAAACCCCACGGACCAATAGGAATGTACCACGTCAGCGGTAGAATGGCAGGTCAGTGGAGATGAGTTAGAAAATTTTCCAAATGACTCGGTGAGGGGGGTAAAGAAAATTTTTCGCCCGAAGCCCCGCAAACCAATGGGAGGCCGCCACATGTCCATGTGGTCGGCGGGAGTCGGAGGGGTGCGAAAAAATTTGGTTTTTTGCCAAAAATAGTTAAGGGAAAAAAAAAAAACCCGACCCGCAGGCCTGTAGTGAATAAGAAGGTGCCACATGTCTTTTTCAGGGTAGTGGTTGGCAACGTAAAGGAAAATTTGGAGCGCACACCCCGCCAACGAATAGGAGGATGACATGTGGCATCAGAGCGGCGGGGCATGGAGTGATTTTTTGAAATTTTTCCAAAAATTCAAAAAGGCATAAAAAGGCCAGTTGAACCTGTGAACCAATCAAAATGTGCCACATTACATTAGAGTGGTGGGGGGCAGAAATTTTTGGGGAAATTATCCCAAATTCAAAAAAAAGGGGGAAAATTTTTGGGTTTCGGCCTGCCGACCTGATTTTTTCCCTATTTTGCCCTAAATCTTTAGAGGGGCATATCTTTCAGTCCAAATCTTAGTTTTTCTTGATTTTGGTGTCATTGAAAATTTATTGAAGTCCTCTACATGAAAAAATATTCAATTTTGTTTTCTGGTAGATTTTGGTGAGAGAAAAATCAAAAATACCTTTGGCATGGGGAAAAGAGCAGAACTAACATTCAACCACCATTTTTAATGCAGTATGGCTTCCATTCTTCTCCAGCATGGTCAAAAATCTTGGGGAATGAAATTTTAAGGGTACCCATGCTATTTTGATGGATCTTGTTGGTGGTTGAATGATTCCTTTCATTTTTTTACGTTTCTCCTTCCTGAGCTTGAGTTTTCATTATTAAAAGCTAGATTTGGACATTTTTATGATCTGCAAGCTCCCTCTTTCACCCTGGTAAGTGAATTTATGGAATATCAGACCTCTTTTAGGACTGCAACATTTTTTCTAGCTCCTTGATTTTGTAATGCACTTTATTTAAAAATGGAAATGACAATGTAAGCTCTGTGAATGAATTTTCAATCCTTTCTTGTGTTGTTTTCTCTATCCTGATCCTTTATTACAATTTTAGAAATTTGTGCATGTTTTGTGTTACATTTTTACAATCTGTGTCAATCTATAGAAATAGATGTTCACCACTGCTTTGGTGTATCACCTTGTTAGTTTAGTTTTCTTTTCTTTTCTCTCTTCTATCCGTGTCTCCTTGGTAGAATTAGAGTAGGATAATGAGTTAAACCTCTGCAAATTTCATGCATACATTTGATTAGAGTAGTGAAGGAACCAACCTTTAATCTAGAGATTTTTTCCCATTTTTGTAAGTCCCACACTTGGGGAAAAGATTCAATGTTGTACAACCACACTAAATGACCCAATTCTCAGGTGCAGATCTAAAGGTCATTTAGGGGGTGTTGCTGATTTGCACTAATACTTTTGGCATGCCCGGTGGGACCTTAGAGGTCTTCATCTTCATTACAAAAAATTTTATGTGAATTTTTTGTAAGTTTCTTGCTTAAAAAGAGCCCTGATTTGCACATCTGGTGACTCCAAAGAGAAAAATCTACCGGTTTCAGTAGTCTAAGTCTGAAGATTCATGAGAAGGATCCAAATAAGGTCAAGGGCTAGAGAAGAGGGATTTTCTGAGTATCTTCAGTTATCCCCAGGAAGAAGATAGAGGGGAAGAAGAATTCAAAGGTCTCCATCTCCACCAAACATAACTCTATCAACTCCTCCACCTGATAGACCTTTCACCCAATCAACAAGGGTTCTCAGGCCAATCAGAATGGCACAAAACAACCCTTATGTCAACTTCACTGGCAGCCTCCCACTTGCTCTCAATGCACAAATCCCATTTCTAGTTGCAGCATTGAATAACATCCCATACTTTCCTGGAGAAAATAAAACCACTCTTGGTGATCATGTCAAAGACATTGTTAATGTTTGTGCAATCCATGAGATTGTTGAGATGTAAATTTTTGTCAAATTGTTGGAATCTTCATTCAAAGGGAAATCCTTGCAATGGTTCAGAAGCCTTGGGGAAGGATCTATCTAAAATTAGAATCAGTTATACATAGCTCTCCATGAGCAGTTTGGAGAAAAAATAGATAATTTGTCTCTACTGGAACAACTAAAAGCTATCAAGAGAACTCCCAATGAGTAGCTAATAGACTTTAATTTCAGATTTCAAAGGACATGGGATAGAATCCTAGTGGAAGTAAAGCCAATAGCTAAAGATGCTTTCTTATATTATCTCAAAGCTTTAAATTCTGATATTTCTATGTTAATTCAATCCATGGGAGGTGTAAATATACATGCAGCTTATAGCATTACCATTAGGGTTGAGAATTGTTTGATCCAAGCTGGTAAACTGGTGTGAAGGCCTCCCATGGCCTTATATCCAAACTTGGAAATCCCAAACACTAGTCAAGCACCTACTTTAGATCCTATTCCCACTCCTAGAAATCAGAGTTCAAATGAAACTTCTACTTCATCCTCTAGTGCCTCAAATAAACTTCAAGAAGTCATGAAACAATTACAAAATTTAGGCAATGAGCTAGTTACACTCAAGAGGCAACAAGCCCAAAGTTTTAGAACTTCTTATCATTCTCAAGCTCAGCCTAATAAGCCACCCAATCTAGCTGCAAATCAAGTAAGGCCTCCTACCAACAGACCGTTTCAGCCCTATAATCCCAATGTTGCATCTACCTCTAAAGCCTTAGTACCAGTGCAAAATAATATAGGTCAAGAGTATGATTGGTTTTTCCCATACAATGAACCTCACAACAAGTCTATGTGCTTAAATGGTGCTTTGAAGTAAGATTTGATGGTGACAAGAACTTGCATAGAGAGTGAGGTGAGTCAAGAAATAAACCAACAACAAGGGACATCTAAGCAAAATACAACTCCAAATGAGACTAAACTTGTGAACTGACAGACTGAAGATTTTTGTGGTATGAATCAAATAATTCCTTAAAATGTAGTAGCTAACACAGTCAAAGAAGAGGAATATTGGTGAAGGGTAGTCATTAGCTCCAGGTGATCCACAACCTTCCATCACTCCACAAAGTTTTGGCAAGAAAAATGCAGTTCCAAATGTGCAAGGACAACCCAAGCCACCTTTTAGACCAGCTCAAATGCCAGCTATTGCAGCCCATGTACAAGAAAATAATGTGTAGGCCAAGGGGTAGAAAAGAGATGTTTCATCCCCATTTAGCATCATTGAACAAATGAAGAAGATAAATGTGAATATATCTATGTGGGAATCACTATCTATCCTAGGCCAAAGGGATCTACTACAAGATGCCATGAAGAATTGATCAACTTCGAATCAACAAGTTCACATGTAAGAGAAGGTACTCACAAATGTTGCTCAACCTGAGGGGAAGCTTGGAGGACAGCAAGGTAAAGTTTTGAATCCCCCTCCATTCTATGTTTCATTGATCATTGGGGATAAACTAGTACACAATTGTATGATTGATTCTGGGGTAAGTAGTTCTATGATGCCCAAGCAAATAGCTGATCAGTTGGACCTCCAATATGAAGTTATATCCAAAGGGGTGGTGCAATTGGATGGGATAGCAGTAACAATAGTTGGGGTAATTAAATATTTGAGCCTCACTTTACATGCAAGCCCAAATGTCACTATTTTGCAAGATGTGTCAGTGATAGATTTACCACCACTATTTGCCATATGTTTGTTAAGGGATTTTATATCTAGAATTAGAGGCTACTTGTCTATTGATTGGTCACACATGTTATTTAGAACCAGATATGGAACTAAGGCCACAATCAAGTCTAAACCTATTGCAAAACTTTCACATTGAGCCTCATACTCCAAGCCCAATCAATGCCAACTGTTCAACATTTGATCAAGAGGATTATCCAAGCATAGATGAAGCTGACACCAAATTTGCAAGCATCCTAGATTTTACTCTTGATGAATGGGCAAGAAAAGTACATGCTTTTGATCCCTACAAGGAAATAGAGGAATTTGAACTAGGAGTTTATTACATGCATGAAGAAAATCAGCCTATTCCTAGCATCACCAAGCCATACCATAAAGACGACAATGAGGTATGGTAGTTGTTCTTTGATAGGTCAAGAAGTAGACAAGGTGTAGGGGGGGAGCTTTGCTTGTTTCACCTCAAGGTATTAAATATTATTCAACTTTTAGATTTCAGTTTGCATGTTCTAACAACACTACTGAATATGAAGCTTTGATATAAGGATTGCATTGGTCAAGGAAAAGAGGTATCAAAAACTTACAAGTCTTTGGTGATAGTGAGCTGATTGTTAATCAAGTTAAAGGGCATCATGCTGCCAAAAATGACCTGCTCAAGTGTTATAAGAATAGGGTGTGAAACCTTGAGGATTTTGAAGGTTTTGGCATCAACTCCATCCCTAGGAAAGAAAACCAACCTGCTGAAAGGCTTACAGCAGTTGGGGTAGCCTTTGATGTTGTGGAAAGTATCAAGGAAGATAAAGTGTAGCCAAACATTCATGTCATTGTAAGGCCATCAGTTCCAGACAATAATGTAAGTTGGTAAGTGTTTGAAAGTGACCAACAAATCATCAATTTATTGTAAGAATAAGATGAGTTCTCAGCAAAAAATCAGGAAAAGTTATAACAGTAGTATGGTGATCAAGTGGTACAACTGAGAACCAAAAAACTACCAAAAGGGCTTTTCACTTTGGATTCCATCTTTAATCCTAATGATCAATTTCGGAAGTAGAAAGAAAACATCCAAGTCAAGGGAGAAGATTCAATGCCCATCTCAGTGGGAGAAGGCAAATCACTTCAAATTGGTAATATGGCCACCAAGCAAGAAAGGTATGAGTTCATGCAAATTTTCCAAGAGTTCCCAGATATATTTTCTTGGAGCTATGAAGACTTTAGAGGTTTCAATCCTAAGCTAGCTCAACAAACAATTGAATTGGATCCAAGTGCTAAACCCATCAGGGAAAAACAAAGACCAGTCAATCCACACATGGAGCCTCTCATGAAGAAGGAATTGAATAAGTTAATACAGGAAAGTATCGTATTTCCCTTCAAGCATTCAACCTGGGTTGCAAATTCGGTTCTAGTTAGAAAGAAGAGTGGAGAAATTAGATTGTGTGTAGACTTTAGAGATTTGAATAAAGCATCCCTCAAGGATCAGTACCCACTTCCTTCTATGGAGTAGATTTTACAAGTTGTTGCTAGTTCTAAGAGGTTTTCATTGCTAGATGGTTATTCGGGATATAATCAGATCATGGTAAAGGAGGATGATTAGTTCAAAACATCCTTCACCACCAAAAGGGGAACCTATGCATATAGGAAAATGCTATTTGGTTTGTCTAATGTCGGAGCTACCGTTCAAAGGGAAATGGATATGGCATTCAAGGGATTGATAAAAAAAGTAGTGCTAATATACCTAGATGATATTACTGTATTTTCTAAAAGTGTAGTAGATCATCTCTTTCATTTGAGACAAGTGTTCCAAAGATGTAGAAGATTTGGGGTATCCTTGAATCCCAAAAAATCTATTTTCCTAGCTCGTGAAGGAAAGCTCCTAGGCCACATTGTTTCCAAAGAGGGATTAGCAATTGAACCATAGAGGGTTGAAGGAATAAAAGCACTACCATTACCAAGTCACAAGAAGGCCCTTCAAAGTTTCTTGGGAAGAATCAATTTTGTTCGAAGGTTTGTTCCATACTTTGCAGCCCTTGTCAAGCCAATAACTATGATGTTGAAGAAAAGTATGGCTTTCAAATGGACAGCTGAAGGTAAGGCAAGTTTTAAGGAAATCAAGAAGGCTATCTCACAAGCTCCAACTCTCATTAACCCAGATTTCTCTAAGGATTTTATCCTTTATGCATTTGGCGGTGATGACACAATTTCTGCAATTTTAGTATAGCAAAACAAAGAAAATGCAGAGCAGCCAATTGCATTCTTTAGCCAAAGCTTGGAGGACTATGAGGTGAGGTATTCCTTCATTGAGAAGCATGTTCTTGCAGTGATTAGGAGCTTGAAGAAATTTAAGCATCTAGTTTCAAACAACAAGGTTCAACTGTTGGTTTCTCATGTGGGAGTTAAGGACTTCCTTCAACAAAGACCTAAATGAAAAATGTTTAGGGTGGATTACTCGTGTCATGGAGTATGAAATTGAGATCAAAGTCACCAAGCTGGTCTGAGGAAAGGGATTGTGTGAGTAGCTGGTCTTGAGCAAATCAATGGAAGCAAGCAATGGGAAGGATGTTGTTTTGGCATTACAAGAAAACCAAGAACTAAGAGGTGTTCAAGAAGAGAATGGTGGTATGCTCACTCCTTGCTAGACCCAAGACATAATACACTTCTTACAAATAGGCCTATGCCCTCCAAAGATGAACAAAACCAAGAGAAGACACTTTAGATTACAGGCTATTCCATATACACTCGTTGATGGTGTCTTGTTCAAAAAGGATATAAATGGAGTGTTTCTGAGATGCATTGGGACAAATCAAATCAATAGAATGTTAAAAGAGTTTCATGATGGATTAGATGGGGATCATTTTTCTCCAAGAGTGACATCCCTCAAGATTATGAAGGCTGACTATTATTGGCCCAAAGTGTTTGGTGATTGTTATGCATGGATCAAGAGGTGCAAGAATTGTGCATTCTTCATAGGAAAGGAAAGATTAGCATCCCTTCCATTGCACCCAATTTCAGTGTATCAGCCATTCATACAATGGGGTTTGGACTTCATTGGAATCATTAACCCAAAATCAATCCAAGGACACAAGTGGATTCTAACAGCAACAGACTACTTCACCAAATGGATTGAGGCGGTGGCACTCAAAGAGGTAAATGAATCTAGCATTCTAGACTTCTATGAGGGGATAGTAACCAAATTTGGTATACCTACCACTATAATATCAGATAATGCATTAGCATTCATAGGATCAAAGGTAACTGAATGGGCTATTAACAATGGGATCTATCTGAGCACTTCATCAAATTATTACCCTCAAGGTAATGGCCAGGTTGAGTCTACCAATAAGAAACTGTTAAAGATCATCAAGAGGACTCTTGATGAAAATTATAAGACTTGGCACACTAAACTCAAATCAGCCTTATGGGTTGATAGCATAACTCCCAAGAGATCCATCGGTAACTCTCCATTCAGACTTGTTTATGGAAGAGAGGAAATCTTGCCTATGTCAATTGAGTTACGAACATTGGAACTCATGAAGCATTTGGAATTGTTGGAGTTTGAACCCATGGAGGTTAGATATGTAGAATTGATGGAACTCCAAGAAATCAGAGAGCATGCAGCCCAAACAATGGAGAAGGACCAAGCCTTGATCAAGAGAACCTTTCATATGAAAGCTAAGGCTAGAAGCTTCTAAGTTAGAGATTTAGTGTTGAAATGGGATGCAAACCGAGAAAAACCAGGAAGGAATTCAAAGTTTGATGCCATTTGGAGTGGCCCCTACATGGTCACAAAATGTAAGAACAGTAATGCCTTCCAATTGTCTATATTGGATGGTGAAGAACTGCAGATTCCAGTTAATGGAATCCATCTAAAGCATTCCTACTAGAAGGAAAACTCCTCACCTTTTACATATTAGCTTAGATTTTCATTCCTCTAAGTTCTTGTGCACATTTTTTTGTTGTATCTTAGTTTTACATTTCCCTAAGTGCTTTGGCACAAGATTTTTTGTCTCAAGATGCATCTTTGCAGGCCTTGTTCCAGATCAAGTAATGTTTTACTCTCACAATCTTCTTTCTAGAATTTTTCTAATGAGTTGAGAGTACCAAGTAGTTAAGTTGATGACTTCATGACCAATGGATTACTTTAGGTAGTTGATCATTCATCCAATAGGCAGATGACCCCTCTGAGTCACTAAAATTGTTATCTAAAATAAGCCCCTTGCTTATTTTGGACTTTCTTTCATTCCTTCCTTCTTTGTGCCTCAATCAATTTTTTCAACTTTTTAGGCACTCAAAATTATCTAGAAATGGATTCATCAGATAGAGAATTTCCTCACCTTTCTAGAAAGGTAAAATTTTCCTCCTAACTCCTTAAATTGTACGAGTTATGGATCGATGGAGTTTGTGAGGGAAATTTTCCTTGGGAAGCCCCATAGACCAATAGGAATGTGCTAAGTCAGTGGCGGAATGGCGGGTCAGCAGAGGTGAGTTATAAAAATTTCCAAAGGACTCAGCTGAGGGTGGAAAGAAAATTTTTGGCCCGAAGCCCCGCGAACCAATGGGAGGCCGCCGCGTGTCCATGTGGTCGACGGGAATCGAAGGGACGTGAAAAAATTTGGTTTTTTGCCAAAAATAGTTAAGGGCAAAAAGAAAAAACCAGACCCGAAGGCCCGCAGTGAATAAGAAGGTGCCACGTGTCCTATTCAGGGAATTGGTTGGCAATGCAAAGGAAAATTTGGAGCGCATAGCCCGCTAGCGAATAGAAGGATGACACGTGGTGTCGAAGCGGCGGGGTGCGAAGAATTTTTTTGAAAAGTTTCCAAAAATTCAAAAAGGCGTAAAAAGGCCAGTTGAACCCGTGAACAAATCAAAATGTGCCACATGGCATCGGAGCAATGGGGGTGGAAATTTTTGGGGAAATTTTGCCAAATTCAAAAAAAGGAGAAATTTTTTCAGTTTCGGCCTGCCGACTCGATTTTTGCCCTGTTTTGCCCTAAATCTTCAAAGGGGCATATCTTTCGATCCAGAGCTTAGTTTTTCTCAATTTTGGTGTCATTGGAAATCTATTGAAGTCATCTACATGATGGAATCTTCAATTTTTTTTTTTGGTGGAGTTTGGGGAGAGAAAAACCAAAAACACCTTTGGCATTGGGAAAAGACAAGAACTGACATTCAACCACCATTTTTAATGCAGTATGGCTTCCATTCTTCTCCAGCATGGTCAAAAATATTGGGGAAAGAAATTTTAAGGGTACCCATGCTATTTTGATGGATCTGGTTAGTGGTTGAATGATTCCTTTCATATTCCCACGTTTCTCCTTCCTGAGCTCGAGTTTTCATTATTAACAGCTAGATTTGGCTCATTTATAAAGGGTTGGACATTTTTATGATCTGCAGGCTCCCTCCTTCACCCTGGCAAGTGAATTTGTGGAATATCAAACCTCTTTCAGGACTACAACATTTTTTCTACCTCTTTGCTTCTGTAATGCACTGTATTTAAAAATGGAAATGAAAATGCAAGCTCTGTGAATGAATTTTCAATCCTTTCTTGTGTTGTTTGCTCTATCCTAATCCTTCATTACAATTTTAGCAATTTGTGCATGTTTTGTGTTGAATTTTTACAATCTATGTCAATCTACAAAAATAGATGTTCACCATTCCTTTGGTGTATCACCTTATTAGTTTAGTTTTCTTTTATTTTCTCTCTTCTATCCTTGTCCCCTTAGTAGAATTAGAGTAGGATTTTGAGTTAAACCTCTGCAAATTTCATGCATACATCTGATCAGAGGAGCAAAGGAACCAACCTTTAATCTGGAGAGTTTTCCCCATTTTTAAAAGTCCCAACTTGGGGAAAAGATTCAATATTGTGCAATCCCACTAAATGACCCAATTCTCAGGTGCATAACTGAAGCTCATTTAGGGGGTGCTGCTGATTTGCACTAACAGGATCCTCCACGGGTGATGAAGTAAGTGAAAGGTTTTCCTCTATGGGCAGAGGAATAGGTGAGGGGGGTTCAAGTTTAGGTGGAGGACTTTAAGCTATAATTTCCTCTATGAAAGGAATATGAGGTAATTGGGAAGCAATGGGTGCGTCACTAAAAATAGTGTGGACCTCGCGGGTATGGCTATCATGAGTTGAGGTCTCACCAGTTTGATCAGGTGAAGGGGCGTGATTTGGAAAGGGTTTCTTGAATATGTGTAGGTTTTGATTGGTTGGTGCATTAGGATTATCCATAGTTAACTCACCTTTCTTGGACAATGTTTTTGAAAGTGATGCAATTGTTGTCACTGTGACCCTTTACTCGATGATAGTTATAGAATTCATGTTCTTTATACCATGCGTGTGTGGGGAGAGAATGGTCAAAATGAGTGTGTGTTTTTATAGGTAGAAGGGTGATGGCCCCAGCTTTGATGAGCTTTTCTAATACAGAAGAGTAAGGCTCCCCAATCGGGGTGTATTTCTGTTGTTCTCGTCTGAATTGAAAAGTCTGAATGGGTGAGAGATTAGATGAGGGGCTAGCTTGATTTGATGGATGAGTTGGGCTGGCCTTAAGTACCACTACATTAGCGATTCCCTTAGCTTTTGAATAATTGTTCTATGGTTTTGAAGAAGAAGAAGTGTCATTCAACTTGAATGTCGAGTTTTTATTGCGTAATTGGATTTTCTTCTCTTCAATGGTCTGAATCTCTAGGTTTCGTGCCATGGTGAATGCTACATCAAAGGTTCAGAAAGTTTGGATGTATAGGGTCGGTAGATATGTCTAGCACAAGCCTACGTGAAGAGCTTGATGAGTTCAGTTTGTGGTAGTTGGAATGTGAGTTGATTAATTAGGCTACGCCAGTGAGAAATGAAATCTGCGATAGATTCATCATCATACTGACGTGTGGAGTATAGGTCAGTCATGGTAACCTTCTTAATGATATTGATGGAGAAGTGATCCAAGAAGGCCTGGGCTACCTGATTAAATGAAAATATAGAGTGTCTAGGTAACCCACTATAACAATCTAATGTCAGTCCAGTCAGAGTCATGAGAAAGGTCCTCAAGAGCAAAGCATCATCGTCGGTGATTAGGTAGCACCCGTGTTTGAAAGACTACAAATGTTGTTGTGGGTCTTCTTTACTATTGAAATAGTTGAATTTAGGCATTTCCCAATGCATGGGATATGGATGGATAGGAATGGATGGGTGGATAGGCTCATTAAAAATTTCATCATAGGTGAGAGTGTTGCGTGAGCCAGAAACTGATGCTTCCAATGTCTACATCTTGTCCATCATTAATTTGATTAGGTCATTGGTAGGTTGTGATGGTTGGGTGCCTCCTGTAGCATAAGAGGGTTTGTGTTGGGCATATGATGGGGGCGGTATTCCAGTATATGGTGAAACCGCATAGGTGGATTGAGAAGGAGGGAGTGCGATAGGGGGTATGTACCCAAAATGAATGATAGATGAAATGGGAGTCTACTGGTAGTACGTATATGGAGGTGGAAGGGTCGTG
Organism: Taxus chinensis; assembly: GCA_019776745.2. NCBI lineage: Eukaryota > Viridiplantae > Streptophyta > Pinopsida > Cupressales > Taxaceae > Taxus > Taxus chinensis. Next base: position 226,570,071 of record CM034147.1, on the reverse strand, counting down.
GTAACTCTAGTGGCAATGGGGGCTAACGATTGTTTTGAAAAGGGGTAGGGGTCACCAACACTAGGGGTGGTAGCGTAGCTATGGGTATATATGATACCATAGGGATGGATGAGGTGGTGTTCTGAATGGTTGGATAAGGTATAATGGATGTGGCAGGTACAATGGATGTAACAGAAGTGGCAGTCATTACGGGTATAGGACCTAGTTGTGAAATGACTAGTGATAAGGTAGATATAGGCAGCATGGAGCCAGATGGGGCTGACGTAGGAGTGGGAACTAGATTCGGGAGGATAGATATGGGCATGCCGTATATCAACTAACCTGAGGCATCTCGAGTGGATGAGTGGGAACTATATAAAACTACAAGGTGGTAGGGTTTTGGTCAAGGAGTCGTGTGAACTCTTCATCTCCAGTCACAATAGTGATAGGTTGGATAGGTTCCATGGCTGGTGATAAAATGGAAGGTGGCGAAGGACTAGGTGGGAGTGGTTGACAACTGGCATGGAATACGAGGGCACTTTCTCATCGATGCATCAGTACCATTTGAATAGATACTAACGAGGTAAGACTGCTTTCTGTAATTAACACATAAGTACAACACATGCAGGATAAATAGATGGTGGTGGGTGAATTGGGGCTAAAATGGTAGTTGGAAAATAACATAGGCTAACCGATGTTGGTTAGGGTAAACTGATGCCGGTCACAAGTAATCGTTGTCGGTCACTATGGAAAGTGGACAGTTTCTCAAAAACAAGGTATAAGGCTAATTTTTCCAGATATGTCAAATATTGATGAGATTTACCAGGTCAATGGGAATGATAATAGTGACAGGGACTCTGAATAGTCAGAGAAGGTGAATAGGTGTCACTTTTGGGTAGGTTAACCAAAATGACACTTAACTGACGCCGGTTGGGTATAACCGATGACGGTCAGGGGGTAACCGACAATGGTGGCTGGACCGACACCAGTTACTGTGAAATTGAAACAGTGATGAAGAAAATATGGTTGTGAGTTGAAATTTGATGTGGAATTAGACCTAGAATTATGAGAATGAAGATAATATGGTCCAAGCACACTCAGATGAAGCTGGAATACACCAACTGTGATGAGGAGCGTGTAAGAAGAAAATGGAGAAATGAAGAGCGTAACCTCTCACCTCAACATGTGAGGCAAGAAGAAACACTATGAAAAATAGGATCCTAAGAGTCTTTTTTCTATAATGTTTGTTTAGCTTATGTTATTTAAGGACTGACTCATAAATTGTAGAATAGAGTTTTTTTGGTGAGGATGGCTTCCTATGAAGAAGGAGATCTAAAAGGTTAGTTTTCAGGTATGTTATGGTGGGGTTGGGCCTCGCTCTAAAGTATGACTCGACAGAGCAGCGAGCTGGGTGCCCACTGTACTATGATTCTGTGATCACCTACAGCTTCTTCCAGGAAAGATGTTGTTTAAGAATGTGTATATTTTCAATTTTTGTGGTGTTTGGATAAGACTCAGAGAGAGAGAAAGAGAAAGAAAGTGCTTTCTACGATTCGTTTGTCAACCATCAGCTAGGAATGACTTCCAGCGTATAGGTTGCCCTCAATTAATGTGAACTAATGCAGAAAGTCAAAATGAAATGCAATGATTTTTAAGCCCAAATTGAAATATGGAATTCAATTGCACAATGAGAGGAATAGGAGAAAGTATGATCTTTCACTAATGCAATGCACATGAAATGGAACAAGTGTTCATTTTAAGCACCAAAACACGATTTCTTTGAGACAATAGCAGGGAAGAGATGATTCCAAGCAAGAAATTTTAATGTGAGAACCTTTTAGAAAGGAAACAAACATACATTTTTTCACCTAGAAATGAATGAATTCAAGGAACCCCAAATGGGTCCCACTGGGTGTGCCAAAAAATTTCACCTAATTCTTGGACGTTTCTTCGAAAATGAAAAAAAAGATAGGGTAACGGGCATAGGAGGAATACCTATTGAAATGTTGGTTGATAGGTTGTTGTGCACGTGTTGACTCCTTGATCCATAGCTGATCGTGAGAGCTTCATTTTGGCTGGGAGGAACTGCCTGAAATGAAAAGCAAGACCACTAGAAAGAGTTAAAAAATATATGCAGTGGACTGCCTAGCGTATACTAGATCTAGGAAGTGTGATACCTCCTAGATGGCTGTTAATCCACTGTTTAAAACAATTTAATGCTGGTAATAAAGTAAATCCTATTGTAGTTAAAATGATTTAGGTATCTCATTTATAACACAATAAGAAAGATCTAATCTAACAGGCTAGGTTAAAATAAGATCTGAAGGTCAAGTAACTAGTTCTGGGTCTCTACAGGTCTGACAGAGGTCTTAGGTAGGTCACAGGTGAGTAAGGGTGATGTGGGAATAGGTAGGTAGGTTATTGTTCTAGGCTGTATTGGTAGATATAGAGATCGATGTTGGTTAAGGGTGACCGACGCTAGTTTGGGAGAACTGGTGCCAGTTACTGTGGGGTACTGGGAATGTCATAGAATGAGCTTTAGATCTCCCTTATGATTACACAAAGGACTAGGCTGGTCGGATTGAGGTATTAAGTTGTTTGGATGGGATTTGGCGAAGTTTTAATAGGGATATGGAGGGGTGAGTATTAATGGATGTCAGTGGGTGGCTAGGAGAATAAAGGATGAAAATACAATGATGAAAATGAGTGAACCAGAGGAGTAAAATGTTCTACTTACTTAGAATTTGGTTCTGGACACATGTGAGTGAGGAATGAAGGTGCTGCTAAGAGGTTGAATGTTGCAGAGGATCACCAAAATTTGGGGAGCTCTTGTATGGGCTGCATGTTCTCTCCTTCTTGCCTGGTTGGATCAAATCTGTGCTAGGGGTGAGTGTTGGATGGTTTCTAGGTGAATCCTGGATGTCTGTGCAACAGAAAATACTTGATCTCATTTTTTGCATGTGTGTTCCCTCTGAAAATTGTTCTCAAAAGATGTGATATCTCTCAGGGATCTGACCAACCTCGAAAATAAGGTTGTTTTGGGAATTAAATGGTAACTGATGGCAGTTTTCCGGTTTAATCGAGCAGTGGTTAAGGGTAACCGGCATCGGTTAGGGTGGGATTTCCTAGGTTTACTAAACTGGGCAGATCCCCTTGATTTTCTGGGATCTCGTTTCATTTACCCCATGGATTAGACTAGAAGCTTCCTTCTAACATGCGGGAATGTGGTTAGAGGGAATGTAGGAATTGATTTTTAGGGTTTGGGTAAGTCTTAGTTAGTTATGGCAACTTACTAAGAATAAGTCTTCGGGTGAGGTGGCTAGATGAGGTGTCTAGGTGAGGTGGATATGTGGGCATTATCCCAATTAGGATATTTAAATAATAAATATGGTGAGTATAATGAATTAATTTAATTTAAATAATTAAATTAATATTATAGTAGGGTGAAGGGGGGCCATGGTTAGGTGAATGTGTTCAATGGTGTTTATTTGACGAGGGACCAAAGGGGAGTGTGACCTAATTTTAGTGGCTACACCAATGTCTTGCATACTAGATCCTACAATAAGCATATCATCCACATACAGTAACAAAATAATATAGATCCCATTTTCAAGCTTCTTGAAATAAACACAATGGTCAAATTCGCATCTCAAATAACCATGCTCATGCATAAAACTATCAAACCTCATGTATCATTGTCTTGGAGCTTTCTTGAGCCCATATAGGCTCTTTTTCAACTTGCACACTAATTTCTCCTTACCCTTTACTTCATACCCAAGTGGATGTTGCATATAAATATCTTCATCCAAATCACCATGAAGGAAATCCTTCTTCACATCTAGTTTCTCTAAATGTAAATCTTCTATTGCAATTAAACTCAATACAGTATGAATAGTAGTCATTTTAACAACAGGAGAAAATATTTTACCAAAGTCAATGCCTGATTTTTGTGCAAATCCTTTTACTACAAGCCTTGCCTTGTATATTTTCTATCCACAATCCTATAAACCCACTTGTTCTACCATTTCCTCTTACCTTGCTGGCAACTTAATCAAATCCCAAGTCTAGTTCTATTCTAAGGAATCCATCTCCTCATCCATGCCATGCTCCCACTAGACGTGGGTCTTATCCTGCATTACTTCTTCAATGCTCTTTGGTTCACCATTATCATTTAATAACAAATAAAATAGAGAAGGTGTAAATATTTCTAGAGGTTTACTTACCCTTTGTGACCTTCTCATAGGAGTTTGGGGTACCAGAGGCTCAATCTAGACCACCTAGACATTTGTATCCAAATCTGATAGTGACCAACGTCGGTCACCTGTAACCGACATCAGTTATGCTAACCGATGTCAGTATGGATCTTTTGTAATAGATACCGATTCTACTAACTGATATCAGTCGGGGGTGAACCAACATTGGTTACCGTGTAACCCTGTAAGTAATACTTTTAAATCCAAGAGTTCATTTTTATTCACAAACTTCTCAATTGGTTCATCCTTGGGTACCAAAATTTTATCCCTCTACATCCTCTTTTCATTCCATTCAACATCACGAATCCTAATAATTTTAGAATTATCTAAATCCCAAAAATGGAATCTGAAATCACCAGATCCATAACCAATGAAAGTGCATCTCTTGGATTTTGCATCTAAATTTTTTCTATTTTCCTTTTCAACATGCACAAAAGCTTCTGAACCAAAAAATTTAAGAAAAGAAATATCTACCTCTTTTCCGGTCCAAACTTCCGCTAGTATTTCTCCATCTACTGAACTTGAAGGCCCATGGTTAATCAAGTAAACCGTTGTATTAACTACTTCTGCCCAAAACTGCAAGGGCAATCCAGAATGTATCCTCATACTTCTGTCATGTTCCATGATTGTCTTGTTCATTCTTTCTGCAACACCATTCTCTTGTGATGTTCTTAGAACCATTTTTTCTCTACATATCCCATTCATTGAACAATAATCATTAAAATTCTTACTACAGTATTGTTGTCCCCTCATTTTCCACCCTTTTTTTAAATCTAATTTTGTGAAAATTTAAGTCTTGCCTTAGAGGAATTCGTGTTTCGAGCCCCTCAAGTGCTCATTTTGATCCCCCACGACGTTTTACACATTTCCTTAGTCTGTGGCCATTATAACATTATATCTATTTCTTATGGATGGGAGGGGGTTAATGATCTTCTTTTATGCATTTTAAGGATTTCAAAACTTGCATTCTTCACATATTAACTTTGTGTAGAAAGAAAATCTTCATCGGGTGCAAAAATGGTGTTTTCCTGTTCTCTGTAATTTTCTACATTCTTTTCCCCATCAAGTTATTTGTCAGAAGGTAAAGCTATGCCTTTTCTTCTCATTAGATGTGGCCGGATGGGTTCCTTTTTGAACTTATCACTTTTGGTGATTTTGGAAAAAATGTCATATTTTCCCCGCATCCCCGCAGGTCCCTGATTGGCTGAAGCAATTTTGGTGGAAGTTTGGGGCGATGGATCCATTTTATTTTTTAAGACATTATCAAAAAAGGGCCAAAAGTTCTAAAATGACCTATGGCCCCGCTCATGCAAAGGGACCCATGGTCGTTTTTCAGTTCATATGTGCTTTGGCAGACCGACGGAGGACTTTAGGAAATTTACCTTTTTTTCCACAAAGGGCCAAAATTTCTAAAATGACCCACGGCCCCACTCATGCGAAGGGATAAATTCTGAGTTGAAGCCCACAATAATCAGAAAGGGACACATGGCCTACGTTGAAAATTCAATGGCGGAGGCATGGACTTTCAAGGCAAAAGTTGGAATTTTTCCCCTTTTCAAAATAGATAAAGTATAAAAGTGAAGCACATCCCCTCAACCAATCAGGTGATGCCATGTGTTGAAGAATGAAATCAGAAAAATAGAGGAAAATGATAATTTGAGCCACGACCCTATTTCCAATTAGGGTGTGCCACGTGTTCATGTTAAAAAAATCATAGCTGGCCGGCAGAGGAAAATGAGAAGTTGAGATGTGACCCCATTTTCAATCAAAATGTGCCATTTGTCTGACCTTTGGCGGGGATATAGAGGGGCGGAGAAAAATGAGAAATTGTGTTGTTATCCATATTTTTCTCCCTGGGAAATATATTGCATCGGCCACGACCCCGTATAGAAAAAACCTGAGAAAAATCATTCAAATCTTGTAAATAGGTCACAAAAGGACTCAACAATGGAATAGAAGGGTTAGAAAAGAGGGGGAAAAGTAGTAGAGGAACCAGAAGCAAGAACGGGAAAAAATGGTCAAGTTTCAAACTTTTCAGGCTCAAGACCATTCAGGAAAGAGTCCAAAATTGATTAAGTATGGAAGAGGTAGCGGAAAGAACCACGTGTCTATGCGGCTCTTCCCTAAATTTGAATCCAAAAAGGAAGCCCAAATGAGCACCAGGCTTCCACAGGTCTAGAGCCCCAAAAAGTTACGGGGCCATTAAAAAGTCTTCAACTAAGAAAGAAGGTGTTAGGTGTTAGCTCGGTGCAAATCTGAAATGGGAGCCTAAGGCATAGACCCAAATGAGCATGAGCTCTCCATGTGGCCCAGGGTCTGAAAAAGTAAGGTAAAGACTATTAAACATTCCACAAACTTACGGAGGCTGCCAAGTGTCAACTCGATGCTTCTTCAAAGGTAAATTTTGAATCTAGATTTCAAGCGAGCACAGTGTCTCTACATGTCCAGTCTCAAAAAGGGGTAGAGTCAGTTGAATAGTCAATGGATGGGGCAGGCCGGTGGAGGATACCAAGTGTCTAAATGGCACTAATTCAAGGATTGAATAGAGAGAGGTTTTCCAAATGAGTGCTATACTACTACGTGTCCCAGGTCAAGAGATATGACCCCACTAAGAAATAGACTTAGCCAAAAAACATAGAAATTTGGTAGGCGGTGGAGGAAATACCACGTGGCAAGCCTAAACTAGTAGTGCTAAAGCAATCCATCGATGGGAAAGTTGGTTTTTTGCCCCTTGTTATTCCAAAGGTGTAAAAGTTGCAAAATGGGCCGCAACTCTGCCCAAGGGAAAAATTCAGCATTTGAGCCTGAGTCAAGGTCAAAGTGGGGAGCTAGAGGAAAAGGTGAAATTTTTCCTTTTGTCAAAGAAACACAGAGATAAAAATTAAAGTGCATCTCCCTAGCCAACCAAAGTGTGCCACGTGTCCAAGCGGGGCGTCGGGGCCGTGGGAGTTTTTTGAGTTTTGCGTTTTTTGGGGAAAAGGGGGAAATAGATAAATCATAGACCCACAAACCTGATTTTTCCCTAATCTAGCTACCACGTGCCCCATATTAAAAGGGAGACCCATTTTTCAAATTGTTTTCTTGCCCATTTGTATGGACCCAATACAAACTTCGAAGGGGCATATCTTTTGAGTCAAGAATCAAAATATTACAAATCTTACACCGTTGGAAGTGTATCAACATCCTCTACACCATAGAAAGATAAAAAAAATCATTTTTTCAGGCCTTGGTAGGTGAAAAATGGAGAAATGCCTTCGGGCCTTTAATGTAGGATCTTCTTGCCTCAACAACCAGATCGGATTCGATCTACTCCACCGCTTCTTCCTCCTTTGAGGCTCCGAATAAGGATTTGATGCAGTCAAGACATATTTGGAACATATTTTATGGGAGACATTAAATAGTGGTGGTTGAGCTTAGAGTTATTTTTCCCTCTTCTCTCTTTTTTTCCCATTTGTATCGAATCTATAAATACAGGCTCAGGACTCATTGCAAAGGGTTGGACATTCTTTTCTTTTGCAAGCTCCCCTTTCCTTCTAGCAAAGTAATTCATGGATTTCAGGCCTTCCATTAAAATTGCAATATGTTTCTTACCTCTTGGCTATTTTTTAATGCATTGTATCAATTTGCAGAGCAATAAAACATGTTTGTGATCAACTCTAGATCCTTTATGTCCCTTTTTATCGCATTTGGTCTTTCATTATAAATATGGTTATTTGTGCTTGATTATTGTATGTATTTTATTGGTTTGTGTCTATCAACAAAACTAGTGTTCATCATTCCTTTGGTGCATCACTTTATGGTTTAGTTATTTCTTATTTCTTATACCCCTTTTATCCCTGTCTCCTTAGAAAATTTTAGATTAGGTGTAGAGATTGATCCTTTTCAAGTTCTAACGTATGCACCTAAACAGAGGAATAAGAACCAACCTTTAATCTGGAAAGATTTTTCATTTGCAAGTTCCCACAACTTGGGGAAAGTTCAATGTTATTTGGATCACACCAAATGACTCTGCCTTAGAAAAGTAGACCTATAGAACTCATTTGGGGGTACTGTGATTTTGCACTAACATGCACTTTTTCTCCCAAATGTCTTAAAACGAGGATTTTTCCCCAGGCCCATCATTGCATGAATCTTGCCATGCATATGGTCCAATTTCAAAGCTGACAAAGGGAAAGAGTGGCCAAAACGCACTCATCTGGTTTTTGATGCCATTAACAAACCAGAGCTCCAAAGAATACAAATGTGAACCATTCTTCATTCTTCTCTCTCTGTTTCCTTTTCATTTATCCATGAGATGCATTTTTGGTTTGTTATGGAGCCAAATTAATAAGTTTAAAGAGATGTAAAGTATGATTATCATAAAATAGATTTTATCAGGCATACATAATAAAAAGGGGGAAAACTTACCAGTAAGCACTTGAATGCTATGAAAATGGTTAAAAGGTGGAAATTTCAGGACAACATGAAGAAGAAAATAATGAGATGCCCCCTGTTAAAGTAATCATGCTCAAACTGATGAAATATTCACCTTTTTGAACCTCTAGTTTTCATGAGTGCATTTGTTTCATGTCACTTTCCAAAAATGGATCTACAACAAACATTATTCCTTTTGGATATTCTTTTCTTGGGGACAAAGTATGGATTTACATGAATTGTTATAAGAACATGTTTTGGCCATGGAAAAGAGCAATCTAGTTTTCTGGGAATGTTGTAAATTTGGAATTAATTCAATACATAAGCTTTCTTTCTCATTTCCTCTGTTATATATATCTCTCTCTCCTTTCTCAATTCAATGGATCATTTGTCTTTACATTCAAAAGAAACTTTGTGTTCTTGTCTATGTAATCTTTAGAACTTTGTGTTTGCAGATTTGCATTGGTGATGAAGTGATTGATCTTTTTCCTATATTTTCTTGGTTCAATGTGAGTAAGGATATATTCTGCTACCTATATCTCCTGAAAACATTGTTGTTTTCCTCCTTCTTCATCTCGCTACTCTTCCAATCCTTCATATTGATAATCTTTTAAGTATGAAAACATTCTAGAATATCAAGGTCCAAACATTGAGAGTTATATATTTGTACATTTTTTTTTCTGCTTTCAATAAGGGAACCTCTCCCATTAAAGAGGAGGGACATGTTTGTCCCCTGATTGTGGTTTCTAGCCATGTTCCATTCTGAAACCCAAATATTTTTGGTGACTCTACTAGGAATTCATTGTAAAAGTATTCCAGTTTTTGAATAAAAAATTCTTGATCATCTTTGATCTGGTGAATCCAAGATACACTCGAGGTAGAAGAACCCTTGGGGAAGAAGACCCTCATTTCTAACTTCTGGATCATCTAGGTTTCTCTCTCCCTTCATCAAGAAAAAGAAGAGGAACAAGATCTACAAGAACTCCTCCTGCTAGAGACAAAACTTCTGGGAGTGACATCCTTAAAGATCAAATCAGTCATAATTTACATGCTTTGATTCTTGATGGTGTTTCAGTTCCTCTCCAAACAATATTTCCAAGGATTGCAGCTCCTCTACCTTGGGGCCAAAGGTTTGGGCCTCTTGCTCTTCCCCAACCATTGCATGAATTTCCTAGAGGTAATAGAAAGAATTTCCCTAAATTTAGAGGTGATGGGAAGGTTCATCCAGGTGAGCATATTGTAGCCTTCATTGTTTCTTGTGGTGTTCTCAGAGTTGAACATGAGTATATCTCTATTAGACTTTTTGTAGAGACATTGCAAGATAATGCTACTAATTGGTTTTATCATCTCCCTGTTGGATCCATCACTAATTAGAACACCATGACGACCTAGTTTGAGAAGATTTCAAACCTGTTGAGGATGTACATGCCCTCTTGGCCCATATTTCTCAAATCAAGAAAGAGTCACATGAGCCCATGAGGGAATTTGTGGCCAAATTCAACAGGCTGGTTAACAAGATCCCACAAAACACATGCCCTGTGGATCAGATTTAGAAATGTTTCTTCCTTAATGCCCAACTACCTGAAGTGAGCTATGCACTTAGAAGAGATAATCTTGCAACTTTAGATGTTGATCAGATATTTTTTGTCAGTGTTGAAGATGATCTGATCATGTATGGAAAGCTAAGGAGAGAATCATCCAAATCCAAAACATCTCCTTCTTCCACATCTTCTCCTAGAGCAAATGCAGATCAATTGATACAAAAACTTGCTAATGATCTCATTACTCTCAAAAATAAATTATCCCATCATGCTCCTTATCAGGATGTTCCTAGGAAGAACTTTCAGCCCAAGAATCAATTGCCCTATCCTCAGACTAGATTGGAAATTAAAGGCCCACTTGTTAAAGTTCTAGTCAATACAAAATGTGAAGTTATGGAGCCTGATGATGAGGAGCAGGATGAAATCTATGAATAACATGAAGAGGAATTTGATGAAGAATTATAAGAGTTGAGTGGATATCATGTCCATTTTCTCACCACTAAAGGTATAGATGAAGAGGATGATTATGAAGAAAGAGTTGTAGAGATGAACAATGAATCATATGCTTTCATGACTCGTGAGTAAGCCAAAAAGAAGGAGAAAGTGGTACAATCTGCTAAAAGATCTAAGCATCCTCCTATAGCCATTCTAGTGATTTTAAGGAGAGGAGATCCTATTCCAACTTCTTCCACACCCAAGGTAGGTTTTGTTGTTCCTTCCTCCTCTATTTATGCTCCTAAAACTTCTTGACCTTATAATGATAGAATTGATAAGTCAAAAGTTTCATCTACTCCTATCAATGATGCTCCATCTACCTCTGGTTCTTTTGACATTATTGACCATCTCAAGAAAACTAAGATCCAGATCTCAGAAGCTAGATTCTACAAAACCCATCCCAAGGCCTTTGTTAAGATGGTAGACTTTGTAAATTACAAATCTAATCCTTCATCCCCTAGTTCTAAAGGTATCTTTCCCACTCCTTCTCCTTCATCTCAACCAATCCTTGTGGTAGCAGTCACTTCATCTGATGAGAAGATCAAACCATTTTATGTCACTCTCCTCATAGTTGGCCACAAACTCAGCAATTGTGTTATTAATTCTGGTGCTTTAGATAATGTGATGCCTGCTAAGGTAGGTCATGCCCTAGGCTTAACCCTAACCCACACTTATGGTTCATGTTACTCAATGGAAAGTAGAGAAGTTCCATTGGTTGGAAGGATCAAGGATGCACAAGTAGCCTTTGTTACTTTGGTAAAGAAGAGAGTTTTAGCCACCATTTTGGTAGCTGATATTCCCCCTTCCTATGGCATGTTGCTGAGTAGAAATTTTTACAAAGATGTCGGAGGAGAAATAATGATGGATTGGTCACATGATCTTATACTAGTGAATGGGAAAATGAAGAAGCTATTGCCTAAAAAATAAAGTGAATACATCATGCAAAAAATAGATGACCCAAAGTCACAAATACTTTATGAGGACATTGGTCATGATAACTACATGATCATGTCACAAGATGAGGCTAACCATCCTAAGGAAGTGCTTCTTGATCCTAATGGTGTTTGGATTTTGGAATTTGATGTGAGATGCTCCTCAGCTCGTTTTAGAGATGGTGTGGTACTTATTTCTCCTCAAGGGAAAATTCATCCTTTCTCCTTCAAGCTCCAATTCAAAAACACAAATAAAATAGATGAGTATGAGGCTATAATCCTCGGTTTAAGTATGGAAAAATAGATGGGGATAAAAAATCTCCTTACTCATGGAGATGTAGAGCTGATTGTAAAATAGGTCATAGATCTCTTTCAAGTGAAGAATAGAAGGTTGAAACATTACAAGAATCTGGTTTAGGATTCCATTAAGTTCCTTGATGCCTTTTCCATTGAATCCTTGCCAAGGGAAAGAAACACCAAGGCTGATTCCTTGGTTGTCTTGGGGTCTCTACTGATCCCTCATCTAGATTTATCCCAAGATAAATTCACCATTGAGATGATTCATAAGCCTAGTGTGCCTTACAATGCAAACAATTGGCAGGTCCTTAATGATGATTAGCACTTACTTTCCTTGAACTCAGAGATAATTTTGACTAGTTTTACTTTGAATGAAGTGGAAATATATCTAGAGAGTGTGTTCCCCCAAATGAAGAAGATAAAAAAGAAGAAATGGATCATGATCGCTGCATAAAACTGAAAGGTAATAAGATACCTCAAGGGATGGTAAGTTTGGAAGAGTTATTTGATAAACATGATAGGTACATCAAGTCCAAAACTTCCAAAGGAGCTTAGCAGTCTGCTGACTGTGAAAAGATAAACATTGGGAGTCTTAATGAACCCATACTGGTAAACATTGGAAAGTATTGTACATAAGAGGAGAAGGAGAAAGTAGTGAATCTGTTGAAAAGGTATGTTGATGTTCTTGCATATTCTTATGATGATCTCAAGGATTTTCAACCAAAAGAGATTCTACATTTCATTCCTCTAAAACCTGGGATCAAGCCCTTCCTGAAAAAGCAGAGGCAGTATAACCCTAAAATTTCTGATACAATATTTCAAGAGATCTGAAAGTTATTGAAGGCTAAGATCATTTTCCCAATTCACCATTCAACGTGGATTGCTAATATTGTGCCTATAAGGAAGAAGAATGGTGAGATCCATATTTGTGTTGATTTTAGGAATTTGAATCAAGCCTCTTTGAAGGATAATTATCCTCTCCCCGTAATGGATCAAGTGTTATAGGATGTTACAGGTTCAGAAATGATGTCCATGCTTGATGGATTCTCAGGATATAATCAAGTAGATGTAAGTGTTATAGATTATCATAAGACTGCCTTTACCACTCCTTGGGGCACCTTTGTTTACATGAGAATGCCTTTTGGCCTCATCAATGTTGCTGCCAACTTTTAGAGGAAAATTGACCTGGCCTTTGGAAATCTCAAAGGAAAATGCATAGTTGTATACCTTGATGATCTTATTGTGTTTTCAAAATATAGAGTTGATCATTTCCAACACCTTGAAACTGTCCTCCAAAGGTGTAGAGAGCATGGAATTTCCTTGAATCCCAATAAATTTGTATTTTGCATCACAGAGGGAAAATTATTGGGACACATTGTCTTCAAGGAGGGAATCAATATTGATCTAGAAAGAGTCTAGGTAATTCAGCAAATCCCTCTCCCCACAAGCAAGAAGGGTGTGCACTCTTTCTTTGGCAAGATCAACTTCTTAAGAAGATTCATACCTGATTTTGCTGAACTTAATTTCAACATAGCCCACATGATGAAAGGGAAGTAGACTTTTGGTTAGTCCTCTGAAGGAAAGGTTACATTTGAAGACATTAAGAGATCCATAGCAAAGAATCCAATCTTGGCATGCCCTGATCATAGCAAAGACTTCATTATCTATTGCTATGCTTCTGAAAGTACTCTAGTTGTTGTGTTAACCTAGGAGAATGTTGAAGGTCGTGAACTCCCCATAGCATTCATGAGTTATATTTTGAAATCCCATGAGCTGAAGTACACCATAATGGAGAAACATGATTTTGTAGTGGTTAAAGCTATGAAGCAGTTTCATTTTTACATCCTCAACTCTCATTCTATTATGCCTGTGCTTGATACAACTATTAAATCCATTCTTACACAACAAGAATTTAGAACCAAGAGAGGCAATTGGGTAGCCAAAGTTTCGGAGTATGATCTTGACATCAAACCCACCAAGATAGTTCAAGGAAAGGGCTTATGTGAACTCATTGTTGAAGGAGCTGATGCCAAATTGTCCAAGGAGGAATTTGATATCCCTGGTGTTCTTTTCCTCATCTCAACTGACGAATGGTATGTTGGCATTGCACACTTTCTTACTTATGGATAATGTCCATCCCATTTGAGTGCCAAGGATAAGAGAGCCATCAAATTAAGGTCTATGCAATATGTGTTATGGGAAAATGCATTGTTCAAACGAGGCATAGATGGAAGATTTTTGAAATGTGTTGACAAAGAGTAGTAAAATAAATTGTTCTGATCCTTTCATGACCAAACCTATGGAGGTCATTTCTCTTCTACTGTCACAGCCCACAAATCCTCCGTGCTAGATATTATTGGCCTACCTTGTTCAAAGATGCATCAAAGTGGGTAGGCAAGTGTGAAGCATGTCAAACCTTTATTGGAAGACCCAAATTGGTTGCTTTACCTCTTAAACTAGTGTTGATTGAGGAACCTTTTCAACATTGGGGTTTGGAATTCATTGGGACACTCAATCCACCTTCAAGTGCAGGGCATACTCATGTTTTGATTGCTAATAAATATTTCACAAAGTGGGTGGAATCCATTCCAGTTAAAAGTACTACTTCTGAAGTAGTATGCAACTTTATCAAGGAGAACATCTTAATCAGGTTTGGGATACCAAACAAGATTATCACTGACAATGCTTCCATTTTTTCTTCTATTGAGATGATGGATTTCTGTTGTGGCTGTGGCATTTCCCTTGCCCACTCTTCAGATTACTATCCCCAAGGGAATGGGCAAGTAGAATCAACTAACAAGAACCTGGTCACCATTGTTCAGAAGCTTTTTTATGAATCTTAGAGGAATTGGCATAAGAAAATATATGATGCTTTATGGAAAGATAGGATTACACCTAAGAGAGCCATTAGAATTTCTACTTTTCAAGTGGTATATGGATTTGAAGCTCAGCTGCCAGTGACATTGGAACTGCTAGCCTTACATTTGATGAAGGCCATTGAGGATGTCAGTTTTACCAATTCATTGGACAAAAGAATTATGTACCTCCAGAAGTTGAATGAAGATAAATTGCAAGTGGTTAACAGAATATTAGCTCATCAACTCAAGGTAAAAGCTCTGTTTGACAAAAAGGCTAAAACTAGAACTTTTCAAGTGGGAGACAGTGTTCTTCTTTGGGACAAAAGGCATGAACCTCGAGGCAGCCATGGTAAATTTGATTCCCTTTGGCTTAGTCCTTTTAAAATTAGACATTTTTATAGTGAGAATTATTTTTACCTAGATTACATGGATGGTTCTCCTCTCCCACTTCTTTATAATGGGCAATTTTTAAAGTTGTTCAAAACCTAAGAGTTTTGGCGGTCCCTTTGTACATTTTGTATAGCATTTTGTTTCTGATTTTTCTTGTTTTTGCTTGTTTCCTTGTGTGTGTTGTCTTTTGTGTTGATATTACTTTTTGACTTCATTGTCAAATCGATAAGGCATTGATTGGTTCATCCCCATAATTTTCTATGGTTCTTGATTTTATATCTTTCCTCTACCAAATCATTCCCAGAAGGAGACAGTTGTTTTCCCCTCAATTTCTCCTCCTTTTTTTGAAATCTAATTCCATGAAAATTGAAGTCTTGCCATGGAGGAATTCGTGTTTCGATCCCCTCAAGTGCTTGTTTTGATCCCCCATGACCTTTTATGCATTTCCTCAGTCTGCGGCCATTATAACATTCTATCTATTTCTCTTGGATGGGAGGGGGTTTATGATATTATTTTATGCATTTGAAGGACATGAAAACTTAAATTCTTTGCATATTAACCTTGTGCAAAAAGAAAATTTTCATCGGGTGCAAAAATGGCATTTTCCCGTTCTCTGCAATTTTCTACGTTATTTCCCCCATCAAATTATTTATCATAAGGTGAAGCTACGTGTTTGCTTCTCATTAGATGTGGCCATATGGGTTCCTTTTTGAACTTATCACTTTTGGTGATTTTGGAAAAAATGTCAGATTTGCGCCGCATCCCCGCGGGTCCCTGATTGGCTAGAGCAGTTTTGGTAGAATTTCAGAGCAATGAATCCATTTTATTCTCTAAGACATTATGGCGAAAGGGAAAAAAGTTCTAAAATGACCCGTGGCCCCACTCACGCAAAGGGAAACATGGCCTACGTTGAAAAGTCGGCAGCGGAGGCATTAGCTTTTGAGGGAAAAATTGGAATTTTTCCCCCTTTTCAAACTAGATAAAATATAAAAGTGAAGCACATACCCACAACCAATCGGGTGATGCCATGTGTTGAAGAATGAAATTGGGATAGCGGGCCAATGGAGGCAACTCCATTTCCAAAATGATAATTTGAGCCACGACCCCATTTCCAATCAGGGTCTGCCATGTGTCTAACCTTTGGCGGGGATGCGGAGAAAAATGAGAAATTATGTTTTTTCTCCCAAATGTCTTAAAATGTGGATTTTTTCCCCCCAGGTCCGTCATTGCTTGGAGTTTTCCACACGTAGGGTCCGATTTCAAAGCTAACAAAGGGAAATAGTGACCAAAATGCACTCATCTAGTTTTTGGTGCCATTAACGAACCAGAGCTCCAAAGAATACAAATGTGAAACATTCTTCATTCTTCTCTCTCTGTTTCCTTGTTGTTTATTCATGAGATACATTTTTGGTTTGTTTTGGAGCCAAATCGATAAGTTTAAAGAGATGTAAAGTTTGATTATCTGAAAATAGAGTTTATTCAGGCATACATAATAAAAAAGGGGGAAAACTTACCAGTAAGCACTTGAGTGCTATGAAAGTGGTTAAAAGGTGGAAATGATAGGACCACATGAAGAAGAAAATCATGAGATGCCCCTGCTAAAGTAATCATTCTCGAATTGATGAAATATTTGCCTTTTTGAACCTCTGGTTTTCATGAGTATGTTTGTTTCATGTCACTTTCCAAAAAATAAATCTACGACAAAGATTATTCCTTTTGGATATTATTTTCTTGGGTACAAAGTATGGATGTACATGAATTGTTATAAGAACATGTTTTGGCCATGGAAAAAGGGATTCTAGTTTTCTAGGAACGTTGTAAATTTGGAAGTAATTCAATACAGAAGATTTCTTTCTCATTTCCTCTGTTATATATCTCTCTCTCCTTGCTCGATTCAATGGATCATTTGTCTTTGCATTCAAAAGAAATTGTTATCCAAATTTCACCCCCTGGGAAAAATATATGATCAGCCATGACCTCGCATGGAAAGAATAAGATAAAACATGTTTAAATCCTACAAAATGGTTACAGAGAGACTCTACAATGGAATTACATGGGTACAGAACAAGCGGTGAATCAACTAAGTATGGAAGAGCTAGCAGAGAGAGCCACATTTCAATGTGGCGCATCTCCAAGAGTTGGTCCCAAGGTAGAGACCCAAACGAGTGCCAAACTAACACGTGTCCTAGAGGAAAGTGGGGCATCGGGGGAAAAGTTTATTCTTTTCCCCTTGTTATCACAAAAGGGGTAAATTTTGCAAAATGGGCCGTAACTCTGCCCAAGGGAAAAATTTAGTGTTTGAGCCTGAGTCAAGCCAAAGTGGGGAGTCAGAGACAAAAGGTGAAGCACATCCCCCTTCCAGCCAAAGGGTGCCATATGCACCATCTTGAAATGGGGGCCTATTTTTCAAATTGTTTTCCCCATCCATTCGTACGAACCCGATACAAACTTTGAAGGGGCATATCTTTTGACTCAGGGATTAAAATATTATAGATTTGACACCATTGGAAAGATCTCAGCCTCACCTATGCCATGGAGGTTTAAGACTTTAATTTGAGGAGGTTAGGTAAAGGAAATTAGATGAAATGTCTTCGGGCATTCAATGTAGGATCCATCTGTCTCAATAATCAGATTAGATTAGATCTATTTCCATTGTTTCCTCTTATTTCAAGGCACTGAATCAAGGGATCATGCAGTAAAGACATATTTGGGGCATATTATATCAGAAGCAATAATAGCAGTGGTTGAACTTCAACCCACTTTTCCCGCTTCCCTCTCTCTTTCTTCTCTTAGATCAAATCTATAAATACAGGGGCAGGATTCATTGTAAAGGGTTGTTCATTCTTCTCCCCCTCCCCCCTCTCTCTTTCTTCTCTAGGGTTGAATGTGCAGTTTAAGCCTCCTCCCTTGGCTTTGTAATGGCATTTTCCTACCTCTTTCCCATTAATGGTGTACTATGTGAACTCTTGGAGCAATAAAATTTGTTTTGTGATGCATTTTTTCCATCCTTTGCTCATTTTGTTGTCTCTTCTCACCTCTCACCATTATAGGGTATATTGTGCATATCTTTGATGTCCGTTACAGGTTTTGGTAGATGTGTTTAAGGGGTTTGAAATGGTGTTTTGTGTGAACTTTATCCTTGGTCTATGATGCATCTATCCATCCTCTCCATTTCTCACCTCTCTCCATCTCAGGAAATTGGGTTTTTGATCAGCAGTTCCCTTTTCTCAGTGTTATCACCTCTGTAGTGTAGGATTTCTTTATTTTCATGCTCTCTCCCTCCTTAGTCCCTTAGAATTGTTAGATTAAGATTAGATAGTCACATTTCCTTCCTTAAAAGTAGTTTAGTGCTAGGATTAGGAAGAGGAACCAACCTTCTTTGGAGGATCATTCCCATTTGCAAGTCCCACAGCTTGGGGAATGATCCAATGTTAGAAAAGTAGATCCATAACTCATTTGGGGGTGCTGTGATTTTGCACTAACATAAACTTTTTGTTCTTGTCTGTGTAATCTTTAGAACTTTTTGCTTGCATATTCGCATTGGTGATGAAGTGATTGATATTTTTCCTATATTTTCTTGGTTCAATGTGAGTAAGGATATATTCTGCTACCCATATCTCATAAAAAAATTGTTGTTCTCTTCCTTCTTCATCTTTGTACTCTTCCAATCCTTCGTATTGATAATCTTTTAAGTATGAAAACATTCCAAAATATCAGGGTCCAAACATTGAGAGTTGTATATTTGTACATTTTTTTCCTGCTTTCAATTAGGGATCCTCTCCCAGAGGAGGGACACGTTTATCCCCTGAATATGGTTTCTAGCCATGTTCCATTCTGAAACCCAACAAGTATTCACCACCATTGTCAGATCTAAAGCACTTTAACTTAAAATTTGATTCATTCTCAACAAGGGCTTTCCATCTTTTAAAAGTCTCAAAAACATCATATTTACATTTAATACAATAAACCCATACCTTTCTTGTAGCATCATCAATGAAAGTAACATAATATTGGGATCCTCTATGAGAAGCTACCTAAGCTGGTCCCCACACATCTGAGTGTACAAAATCTAATTTCTGCTCATTCTTAGTTTCCCCAACTTTAAGAAATCTCACTCTCTATTACTTTCCAAAGACACAAAGCTCACAAAAATCAAGATCTAAATATTTTAAATCTGATAACTTACCTTAGCCTTTAATATTTACATTCCTTTTTAACTCATATGGCACAACTGGTTATGCCACATGCATGCATCTGAATCTGAAGTAGATAATGTAGAAAAGGAATTAGTAACACAAATAGATAAATATAACATTCCTACTGTATTACCTCTTGCCACAACAAAATCATCCTTGGTGACTTTCCAAGAGTCTCCTGTAAAAGTAACCACACAACCAGATTCACCTAGTTGCCCTGTAGAACTAAGATTCATCCTATGGCTTGGCACATGCCTCACATCTTTCAATACCCATGTATTTCCATTTTGCAATATTAAATGAACTTCCCATTTACTAGTAATACTGCAAGGCTCATCATCACCTAAATAAACATGCCCAAAATTTCCCTAGACATAATTTCTGAAATATCCCTTATTAGGGGTTGCATGGAAATAAGCTCCTGAATCTAAAACCTATAATTCAATTTTATTATCTAAATAAAGAATAAGAGCATCTTATATTACCTCTAATGTAGCAATATTTTCTTCTTTACCTTTATCTGGTTGTTGGTTCTCTTTGTCCTTTGACCAACAATCTTTCTTTGCAAGTCCTTTCTTTAAAAATTTCCAACAAGTAGTTCCCTTACTTATGAATTTAGATCTGTTATCCCTTGACTTTGATTTCCCATTACTCTTATTCTTGGATCTCTCCTTCTGCATGCCCCTACTTTCTACATTCAAAGCATTCCCAGATGATGATTCTGCTATACTCTTCCTGCAAATTTCTTCATTCAATATTATACTAACCACATCATCAATCTTCAAAATATTATTAGCATATGTTGTATTACTAATAGCCATTACCAAGTTATCCCAACTATCAGGCAAAGAACATAAGAATAAAAGTGCTTTTATTTCATCATCAAATGGTATATCAACTAATTTTAACTGATTTACAATAGATCTAAAATTATTCAAATGTCTAGATGTAGATCCACCTTCATGCATCGTAGAACTAAATAGTTTCTTCATCAAATAAACTTTATTTAAAGCACTAGGTTTTTCATATAAATTAGCAAGAGATTTCATTAACCCTACTATAGAAGTCACTTTTGTAATATTGGAAGCCACAGAAGCTTCCAAGCTCAATCTTATAGATCCCAAAGCATTTCTATCAAGAATCTTCCATTATTCATCAATCATCTTCGTAGGTCTAGACTTCTCATCCAACAATAAATACAAATCTCTTTGATATAGATAATTCTCAATCTGCATCTTCCATAATTGATAATTTTGGCTGTTAAAATTCTCTACCTTGTATTTGATTTCTTTTGCCATTGTTGTAGCTCCCACTTAATCAGAAAACACTCTGTGAGTAAATCTATCAACACATAAAACCCTCAAACAAAGATCTGATACCAATTTTTGAGGTTTACACATCGGTTGTACAAACAATATATCAAATCTAAGCATACACGCAAATAAAAGTGGATATTCTGCCATAAGAAATATACAAAACAAGAGATGTAAATCAACACCATATTTGACGTGGTTCACCCAGTGTGGGCTACATCCACCAAGAAACAAGCCAATCTATTATCGAAAGATTTGACAAGATATACAATTGAAGAATTACAATCTTCCACAACTCTCAAATGTACAGTACTTTCTTTCTCTCAAGCTTTTTCTTCTCCTCCAAGAATTCTCTCTCTCACCAACTTTTGCAAGTTCTTCTGAATTCTTATTCATTCTTACTTCTAAACCCTAGCCTTTATGCTTATATAGGCATTTATAAACTTAGTGCACTTAATCATGCAATTGCAATCAATAGATATAATTTAATGCTAAAAATATATCTAATTCCCGAGAGTTAATTAAAACACTCACGCACCGGTAACCAATGTTGGTTATCCCTAACTGATGTTGGTTCCTCCTTACCTGACCGATGCCAGTCCTAGGTGACCGATGCCAGTCCCTCCTAACCGATGATGGTTACTGTGTTTTCCAGCAAGTTTTACATTGCATGCTAATATGAATTAATTAAGCTCCACAACTCAACATGATCATTTATTTGCACTAGATGTAGTTTCAACCTTTGCAATTTTTCTATCTTCCTCTACGGAGTCTATTGGACTCTGTAATTATCGATATAGAAACCTTTCTTACAACTCCCTCTATCATTTCAATTCTAAGGAGATGATAAGAGGCCTTCCTAAATTTTACCATTATTTTCCTATATTTTCTATATGTCTTGCAGGAAAGAAACATCAGGATCCGTTTGATTCGAGTACCTTCCATATCAAGGACCTTCTTGAGGTCATTAATAGGTCAGAATTGTAGAATATTCTTGGCATTACTAAAGGATCATGAAATCAAACAACACTTGATTGTCCCCTATATGCCCTAGTAGAATGACATTATAAAACATTGCAATCAAATTGTTATGGAGATGGTTCATTACATGCTTTCCACTGCTAAATTGGAGAACAAATTTTAGGTAGATTTAGTCTAGATAGATGTGTATCTTCTGAACATGGCACCTTTAAATATCTTGTAGGAAAAGACACCATAAAAGGTATGAAGTGATATTAATCCTTTGATCTCACATCTTAGAGTGTTTGGTTGTACATCATATATGCATGTCCCAGCCAAAAAGAGGAAAAAGATCGATCCAAAGACACTTAAGTGTATAATTCTGGGGTACAATACTACCTCAAAGGTATATCATCTCATAGATCCTAAGAAAAAGAAGATATATGAGATTTGAGATGTTTTTTATGATTAGTCATCATTTGACTCATTTTCATAAAAAGAAGAGTCAATAGCGACCACATCTCACAGATTGCTCTCACATTCAGATAATGAGCATGAAGAATCTTCACATAAGGAAGATGAGTTGTAAGGAGAATTGTTCATTGAATTTGGTCATTTGGAAAATAAATCTTCACATCAACAACAACATCAACGTCCAAAATGTGTCCAATGCACCGTCAGGAACTCCCACCTGAAATCTCTCTTAGATGTTTCATCAGGAGTCAAAACAAGAAGACCGATGAGAAATGAGGTAAATCTATCACTCATGATTTTAGTTGTTGAAACCACCAAACCTAATAGAGTTTGAGATACTCTAATTCAACAATAGTGGAAGAAGGTCATGGATGTAAGATGACTCCATGATTCAAACTCAAACATGGGAGATTTTTTATATGCTTTCTAGAAAAAAAATCCATTGGATCTAAATGGATTTTCAAAACAAAATACAAGACAAATGGATCTATCGACAAGTACAAAATATGACTAGTTACAAAGGGATATGATCAGCAAGAAAGAATTAACTATGAGGATACCTTTACACTCAATGTAAATATTAAGACAATCATATTTTTCTATGCATTGGTAGCACAAAAATGATGAAAAATTCAGTAGATGGACGTAAAAAGTGCTTTCCTTAACAATGATCTCAAAGAAGAAGTATACATGACCGAGCCAGAAGAATTTGTCGATGAACATCCTAATAAGGTATGTTGTCTAATTAAGTCTCTTTATAGACTTAAACAAGCACCCAGGGAATGGTACATTAAAATAGATGATCACCTATTGCTGCATGGATTCACCCGTAGCCACTCAAATTCAAATTTGTATTTTAAAAAGAAATAACACAAACATTTTCATTCTTATTTTCTATCTAGATGATACTTTTATCATAAGAAGCTCAAAAAATCTTGTTGAAGATGTTAAGAATGATCTACAGAAATCCTTTGACATGACATATTTAGGGCTACTTCATTAGTGTCTTAAGTTGGAGATATCGCAGAAGAATAACCACATTTATATCTCCCAAATGAAATATACCAATACACTCCTGAAAAAGTATGAGATGTATGATTGTAAAATTATGTCTACTCCAATGGAAAAAGCTTTTCAACTCTCTAGATTCCAAGATTCGCCTCAACTAGATGCTACTCTCTAGGGGAAACTTATTAGGAGTTTCTTTTACTTGACTTATACTAGACCAGATCTATTCTTTGAAGTCAAATATCTTTCCATATTCATGCAGGAGCCAAAGAAATGTCATTGGGTAACAATAAAGCATGTTCTTAGATATTTTTGAGGTACAATTGATCATGGTGTAGAATATAAGAAGAACTCATAATTCTTAGAGGGATATAGCAACTTGGACTATGTCAGATCTTTTGTTGATAGGAAGTTAACTACAAGATATGTTTTTCATATTGGATCTAGACCTATCTCGTGGATTAGTAAGAAGCAAGCAATTGTTTCTCTATCATCCAATGAGGTGGAATATCGTGTCATACGAGGATTTGTGTGTGAAGTGATTTGGTTACATTGCATTCTTTAAATAAAAACAATAAAAACATCATCAAAATGTTCATAAATAAGTATTAACTACTTCAATCCTCTCGAATCATTTTTATTTCAGAAATTCAAATTTCATTATAATGGTGTCATTACATATGTACATTCTAACAATTGAAACAAAGGAAAATTATATTAGAAACTCTCTACAAGAAATTTACAATAGGGAAAATCTTAAGGAATGATATATTTTATTAAATAGGATATATATGAATGGTAGTTAAATTTTATGGGTAAAAAACTTAAAAATTTATTTAACAATTTAAGTAAATTTTGTAAGAAAGTTTGTGAGAATAATTTTAAGAAAAATTATAATTGTTGAGTCAAAATTAATTGGAATTTGAACAAAATTGTTATAAATGTCAAGTTCTTACCGAAAGATCCTATCTATCGCATGTTTGTAAGGTTGGCCAGTCAACCAACCAATGGGTTGTTTATTATTTTTTGAGGGGTGTTTATCATTGGGTTGTTGACCAATCAATGGTGCAAACATATAACATGATGTTTAGGCCGAATAGTCCGTACCATTACACTGGTCCTAACCATTTAACATTTTATGCAGCCACTATTAATATAAGAGCTGCAATATGAACTTTTTTATGTACGTTGTTCACCTCTGTTTATTTTGCAGTGAATTTGAGACCCACTTTAATCTCCCCAGAGTATGTCCCATCAAATTGAACAACCTTGTGCCGAGTGGGGGGCACACTTCCATTCTCAAACACTGACTCCAATGGGATGCTATACCTCAAAACAACAAAATTAAATCCCAATAAATGCTAATTCAAAATCAATTTCATTTTCATAATATGATTATTCTTAAATCTCTCTATCTAAAGATCACACATGTTTGAGCTTTTAGGAGCTCCCTAACCTACATTCACAAGTTATTATTAGTGTTGGTAGTTATATAAAAATATCATTTAACCATGGGTTAATAGGCTACTCCAAACACACTCTGGACACCCTGTTGACCAAACTTAAATGATATTTTTGGTATTGTTGCCTATATAATAATACTCTTTATTTGTACCAACCAATAAAAAACACCACTCAAGAATGGTAAATAACTTGTTGGGTGATCAACAATTCAACTCATAGGTAATGAATAAGCTCTCCGGCCCAAAACAATGGAGGTTTTTCTTAAATGTATAAATTGAAAATACAGTCTTACGTTGCTTCTCCAACAAAGTCATCAGCAGTTAATGCATCCTTGTCTAATATTCTGATGATAACATCGTGAACCCTGTTATTTATGTTGAAAACAAATTCCTGGTTCCATACAGGGGCCACGCCCACACCTGCAAAACTTTATTTTACTTAACCAAACATCTGTTCCCCATATGAACCATATGTATAACAAAACTCAGTAACATAAGAAAAATAACCTGTTTTGCTCCTTTGTTCCATCGCTCTGCATTTGATAATGCAGTAGGGATTCATCGCACCTGCACCCAACTTTAATTTATCAATCAAATGGAAACCTGAAACAGAAATGATTGACTTGTGTTACAGATAAACTTTCAATCAAACATTGTAAAAGATATTACTGAGAAAATCTTTGTTTTGAAGCTTCTTAGCCTCCACCAGTAGCACTTCCAGAGTTCCAGATGGCATCTTTGAATAGTGATATAAATCACTCTGTCATTGTAAACATTTCAGAAAAAGAAACAATAAAAACGGCATGATTTGTTCATATTTTTTGCCGAGAATGGTTCACACACATTTCAGAAAAAGAATAGTGTTTGCAGGTGGCAAAATGGTACAAAACTTATTTTGTATTACAGAAAACAACAATGTAATTTCAGAAAAAAAATAGAAAGGGTGGTTCACACACCTTGTTCGTGTTTACTCTGAATTAACATTAAGATAGAAAAATATTATGTGCTTGGGAATTAATAGAAAATAGAACGTTGCAATACCCCTTCGTTCAAAGTCGTTGACCTCTCTTCTTTTTGCCCTTTTTAACTTCTTTTTATTAATTTCTTATAAAGAGTAGAACCCAAAATTAACTGAAATTTTGCATTATATTTGGTTCAAGTGGTGCAATTTGACTTTCAATATTTGGACCCAAAATTAAAAATTGAATAAAAAAATGGAAATAAAGGTGACCGTATCGAAAATTATATCACGGCTGGTTCAAAATTTAATGTCCATATGAAAACACTATTTTATATACTTAGTATTATACAATAAAATACAGAAAATCAAGTAATACAACTTTTTTAGTTAAATTACTCTTTTTAAGACGAGGAAAAAAAGTTCGCATGGGGATCTGAAAAGGGGTATGACAACAAATCTGCAAGGAATATAACAAAAGAATGGGGAGGAAAATAAAGAGTCCATCAGAATAATGGAGGAGACTCAAATGTTATGGAGGATCTGCCTATACCAGCATTGGTGTTGGTACACGATGGTGCAAATTTATAGGATATTAAAAACAAGGAATGCAATAATTGGAAACTCATAACTTGTGTCTTATAACTAAGAATACAGTTTGGATAACTATATGTATTTGAACACATTTATAGAATATATAAATAAATAACCTTGGTTGTGAGGAAATATTATTTCTTATTTCCCTAAAATCTAAAAAAGACGTGATCTGAATGGATGAACCAATTGAAATGTGCATTTTGTGTTACCTTATGAAATTTCAATCTCGATTGCATACTAAGATTTGATTTTAATTTTGAGTTGTATTTTATCCATGTCTTATTTGATATAACAAAATTATAACCACACGCGCGCGCGCGCACGTGTTGGTTTACATTATGGATCTTCCATTAGTTACTATGGGCTCAGAAGACATATGTGTAAGATTTTATTCCCGGGATAGACCCTATAACTTGTTAATAATATTGGTTGAATCTACGTTACAACCTACTGAAAGTGCCAACTACTTAATCCTTCCACCTACCATGGATGATGGCATCTTTTGGAAATGGTGTTGCTTCTATCTGTGAAATGAATTCTTGGATTTTGAATGTGTGTGGTCCTTTTTTATGGAGTCACACTTGACCATCGTCACCCTATTATTGTATAGCTCAACAGAGATTGTAACTTGTGTTCCTTCTCTAAAAACAATCTTATACCTATAGTTTTGAAGGGAGGAATACCCTCCCTTTTCGGACTTAGTAGGTCATTGAATGACCTAGGTTAATTTTAAAATTTAAGAAAAATATGTTATGGATATGGAGAAATAGTGGGATATTCACTTTCCATTTGTAGGGAACATACTTTTGTTCCTCTCGACCTCCTTGGAAAAAGTGAAAGGGAAAATAGTTTTCTTGTGTATGCCTAAGAAATACTTTGGGGAATTGCCCTACTAATTTTGCTAGTTTTTGTACCTCTTTAGAAACCTAGTCCACCTAGTTCATTTGAATTTTCTTATGGAATATAACATTAAATCTTGTAATCATTTTGAAACTTCTATTGGGAAATGTTGGGTTTAAAACTCAATTAATTATTGTCAATAGATGATGGCGGCATGTTTCAGGATGTGGACGTATGGACTTCAAATTAGCAATGTATGGATTTGATTAACTTTGAATCAAAAGCTAATTGTATCATCCTTTCTTGGTTTTCTAAACCAAAATATTTGGGTGTGATATATAATATAGGGGTAAAGAATCAAGCTATGGAAACTCTAAGATAAATTTAGTGATTATTTTAACTATGTGTTTATAGGGGAGATACTCTTATATTATTATTATGCTACCTTAGATATGTTCTATATGATCCTTGTAAGACACTATTGTTAAATCTAGGTATTACCTTATTGTCGTCAAGTATTGCTTTGTGCATGGCCTCAAACATCATTGGACTCCATAGAGGAAGGTATTAAATTATAGTACACATTTGAGGGTTGTGTTGGCAATAGGCCATTCTGCCAAGAAAGAGGATGGGCCTTGAAGTGGACTTTTCATGTAAGATGGAACAATTATCTTTCTCATATGGTGTATGTAACACCCATGGGTAGCTTCATGCACATCTTGTATTGATGATAAACTTGTTGTTCCTTTGACCTTCCCATTCAACAGTTTCCTTAAGATTGATCCTCATGTTGTACATACAATTATGTAAAACCTCATTGATAAATTGTGATGACAATGATGTAGATAAACTTATTTTTGGATAACTACAATCTTCTTGCTCACAAGTTTTTTATTCCTTGGTACTCATGATGTTAAATCCAATTTGATTTTAGAGGGACATATTTTGTTGAGAAAATAAATTGTGTGGGAGAATGAAACACATGTGATTGTTTGTTATTCTTACCCCTTCTAACAAATTCTAGGAGGAATTCTATTTCTAGGGGAGGGGGAAGTATTGCCCATCCAGTCTTCGCTCCCCTGTGATGAAGTTGAAACCATGTTTTATTCATGATTGGGATATTTGATTTGATACTATCCTGAATATTTTATTTGAATAATCATGATTTTGTCATGTCATATCAACGTTTGTTGCTAACTCACTTTTGTTAGGTTTATATATGATTCATGTGATGCCAATTTACCACCCTTGTCATTATCTGCTTGGTCTAGATATAATATTGTGGATATGATGGATCTAATATTTATACAGAATTATATTTTGGTTGGTTGTTGTAATGGTTAATTAATTTAAATATATATTACTTTGTCATCTTTTTATCTTGAATATGTTAACATGACTTGAGAGGTTGTGTATGAGGCACACAATGCCAATTTACTATAGTTTTACCATTATTACCTGTTTTGGTGATGTTGTTTTGGATGATGAGATTTAGATGGATTATACCTTGGTGTACTATGGATGTATGTCATTTGGATATTTATCTTGTTATAGATATTAATGATTATTTAATTTTGATAAATAAGCTCGTAATTTGGTTTGATTATTTGGATGTATGATAATATTGTTTGACTTGGTTTATTATATTGGGTAGGTATAATGATGTGTGAATTGAGTGTGTAGGTTACAGGTTCACCACAGTAGAACGTGGGATTCAAGGTT
Source organism: Taxus chinensis (assembly GCA_019776745.2). Taxonomy (NCBI): domain Eukaryota; kingdom Viridiplantae; phylum Streptophyta; class Pinopsida; order Cupressales; family Taxaceae; genus Taxus; species Taxus chinensis. The sequence continues at coordinate 226,541,382 of CM034147.1, read as the reverse complement.
TTCACTTCCAAGATTGCAAAATTGACCGTCTGGGTCTAAATCCTCACCCCCTTTCTTTGATCAGATTTTATCCTTGCTTGTCCTATGGTTTTGAGTGGATATGAGATAATCCATTATCCTTGTGTATGATTTATTTCATTTGATTACGGGTACCATGGGTTGTTGCCTCCTTGGACTCATTCTTAGTGCTAACTATTTTAACCTCTTGTTTAAAATTATTTTTTAAGGGTCTAATAATTCCTTACTTATATTAGTGGATGTTTTTTATAATTAATCTATGTTTAGGGAGGAGTAGGACCACCTAAGCATGGGTTAATTGGGCCCCACCACCTCTCAAAGTGTGACCACTTTTTCCAAGACCGAAATTTGGGCTAAAACTTGAAATTGTAACGAGGTGCTTTACCCATTGGGGGTCTCATTTAGACTAAAAACGGACCCCTTGGACCCTACCTATGGGTAGGAGGAAATTCTTAAAGGTTCAAATGGGTCCTTTCCCTCACATTTGAGCATCTTTTTTCCACATCCAAATTATATGAACTTGTTTTGTGAGCCAATTTGAGTATTTTTAAGAGGATATTTTATTTGATTTAATTTTATGTTTTGTGGGATTTTCCTCCATTACGTTTTTTATATTTTTTGTATGATGGGGACATGGGGTGTGTCTTGTTTTGAGAAGGATATGGGTGACACATGTTACCCTCTCATTAGCGAGTGAATACTTTAGGATTCTCTCTTCTTATTCCTCCACTTTGGAGGGGGTATGGTCTTCTTGCCTCATTTTTTACATTTGGAGTTTTGGGGAGAGCTTGGGAGGAGCTTCGAGCATGGTTAGATTACAATTGGAAGTTGGTTTTATTTGCTTGTGAGGTAGGCCTCACACTTATTTAGTTTGGATCTTGACATTATTTAAGGAAACTACATGGATTTGTATGCTTGTTTTGGTCTTAGGAATTTTCATGTGTGTTGGCTTATGGATGTTTGAGCTTACAATTCCCTTTATTTTTTCTCCATCCATCTCACTTGAAATGGATTTTGCAGTGTTGGGAAGAGGGAAGAACCCCTCCTGAGAAGCATGGAGAATTTTGGTTTTGTTTAGGGTTATGGAATAACTAAGGAGTGGTGGTGTTATTGACACTTATTGCAAAGTGACAAATGCATTTGAAATTAGAAATGTGATCAAATGGGTAATCTTTCCCTCCTCCCCTTGATGAGAATCTTGGACCTTCTTGTTGGTGTTTGTTTAGGGTTTGGTGTTTTTTGGTGTATATCAAAACATTTTTCTTTCTTCCCTTACCTCGTGCGTCTTGGAGGCATACAACCTCTATCTCCTATGGGCTTGGAAGGAGGCTATCATGTCCTGTACTTATGGAGATGGCATGTAACAATGCTAATTGGTTGGGTGGATAACCAAGCCACTATAGTCAAAAAATCACGCACTTTAAATTACATTTTTACCACTAAGTATGTTATTTTATATAGGGATCTCGCATAAGAAAAATATTCACTAATGGCTCATCCCCTAGTCTTGTCGTCAATTAGTCGGTCATCATTTTCACTTGTCTCACACAGTCATCTTTTTTTTCATAGTTTCAGTTGTCTCGCAAAGGGTCTTCGGTGTTGTTCTTTGGTCATTTGTTCTATCTAGTCTCTTACTAGGGCACCTGGAAAGGTGTTGGGGTGCCTTTCAGTGTCTTGGTCCTCATTTTAGGTGCCATGGTCCTAGTTTCACTTTATTCTCATTTAGAGTTTTGAGGTCAGTCTTTATAGTTTGTTGTAGCATTCTCCTAGGTGTTAGTCAGAATTTTTGCCATTATTGTCAAAATTTGAACAAGAGATCCCTAAATAAACATAGCATACTCACTATTATATGGGCGAACTATCTATTATCAAGAGCTAGTTATCTACTAAGGCAAAGGACTGTATTTAGGCATCATTTACATCTACATCACACAAGCATAGGGGGAGGGATTTTTTCTATTTGATACACCATTCTACTTTAGAAAGTGTGAATGTCATAATATCACCTAGGGAAAATGATGCACATGCACACCAAAACTATATTTGGGTCTGAAATGTAGTGCGATGCTTAATTAGTAAGCCCATTATGGTAGCTAAGGTTAGTCTAACACCTTCATATGCATCTTTCATTTTTAGTGATTTGATGATTTTGTATGGGGTTTTATAGGTAGATCTTCGGCACTAATTTATAATGACATAAGCAAATCCACTACGACAAACATGTGAGGAATGCGAAGATTTTGTGAAGACCTAGAAATATTATCAGATTCAGATCCTAAGCTTTTCTGAAAACCAGAGTGCCCAGAATAAAGACCAGGGAACCCATAGGCACCCTAGTCCTCTCCCAAGCGCCTTAGTCCAGCCAGATCTTTAGTTGCTGTAATTTCCTATGTAGCTCCTTCACACTCTACTTTGTCCACACATCAACCTATCCAAGTCCATTTCACATTTAGGTAATTCATCTTTAGGTTAGTATCTTACCCCTTTTATTTTCACTATTTCATTTCATTTAATTATCAAAATAAAATATTTAGGGATAATATCTCAGCTTGAATTACTTATTACATTCTTGTTTCTATTTAGATTAACTTAGAATATAGAATCCCAAATTTCATATTTTTATTTAATCATTTTGGTAAACCTGAATTTTTAAATAGATTTCCCTAGGATCCAATCAAACCCTAATTTCAAAGGATAGTTCATCTTCCTCACCCATCATGTCTCATTTTAGTATTAATCCTATCTATGATGAGGCTATCATATTTGAGCTCAAAGCTCTATATAGTATCCCTATTACTACACCTGATCATATCAAACAACAACTTCTAGATAGCCAACAATATGTCCATACTCATTTTTAGGATTCCCCTATAGGTATTAGTATTGTTGAGGATCCAATAGCATTTACTCGTTGTACACCATGTTATACGACTACTTGTGATCCTCTCCTGATCTTTCACAGGATATTTTAGATTATTATCTTATTGATTACTTGCTTGGTATTGAAAATCATTCGCCTAAGCATAATGATCCCTCTTCTACTCCTGCCATTAGTATCATTCCCTCTCATGATTCTACCCCTTCCGACATTGCTTCTCATGATACATTGCATACTATATTGCATACTACTTCATATTATGTTAACGATCCTATTGATAGCATTCTTAGCGACATTCTCATATCTGAGACTCTCTCTAATGAAGATTAGGGGGTTGATAGTCCTAGATCTCCTTATTTCCATACTACTGAGTGTGACTCACCTACTCCATTGTTTCCTTATCATGAGTTTGCATCTAGCACTGTCCATGAATCACCACCATCTATCACTTCTACTTCTCCTACTGATTCATTTCCTCTTGGTGCATTATCTACATCTCCTAGTCCATCTTCTCCTATAGATGTGTTTCCTTCCATCTCCTAATCTATTAAGGATGTTTCTGATGTTATTCCTATTGTTGCTATGGATGTTCCATTTATATCACCTATTATATCTTCCTCGGCACCTACTACTAGTGTGCCCTTAGCATTAGAATCTCCTTCATCACCTTTGGATATTCCTATGACCACTCATAATGGAAAATTACAACCACTTACAAACATGTGTTTAAAACTACGCACAATCATTCAAGACCTAATTCATGACAACAAACTAGAGTTTCTAGACTCTACTAACTCTACACTACATAATGACATGGGTAAACTCAAAAATAAACCACAACTCTACACAAGGTGATAAGAAAGAATTTGATTCTTCTTCCAATCAACATATCACACAATTCCTCCACTTGCATCAGGAGATCTAGATTTCTTAGTTTCCAACACTGACACTTCGCCACTGGTCATTTATTTTTCCACCCATGATTATCATGTGAATTTCTCATCTAATAATTTGCATATAAATGAATTTATTGGCTCAAACTCCATTAACAACAATAATTTTTACCCATAATGGACCGTTAGTACATGCTCTATCTCACTTTCTTCAAATCATATTGGCTATCCTTAGTCACAATAGCCCTGAATATGGTACAAAAGAAAATCAACACGTGAATCTTCTATAAGGGATCCTCTGAACCTCTCAAGGATCGTGCTTTAGACTTTAATTCGATGTATGCATCAATTGGAAATCCAACCTATAGATATGTGGTGATGGAAATTCAAACTACTGTCATGCAGTCTTATTCCTCTACTCAATGCACAATATCAAGATCTACAAGTCTAAGGTAAAGTCATGCATTCTCCTAACTTATAAGCGGTGTGATGGCTTGGTCTCAATATAATAGCTGTTGGAAGACTCTAATCACATATCATAGATTCCTGCACGAGATTTTTACGACTATTGCCTCATCTAGTTGAACACCATGGCCTCCGATTGAGCATTTTGGGTAATCTTGTATGTATTTCCAAACAAGGTCATGGAAGTGAGAATGAGATTCAACGTATAGAATCCAAAAGGAATATGGGAAATTTTTCTCGGGCTCTATGTCTACAGATAGTCCTCTTATCCTGACTCGGCTACCTCATGTTCACGTAGGAAAAGTCTGTGCAATAATTTCATCATGCTCGACCACATGATGTGTTGAATGATTTGAATACTAATGTATGGAAACTAGTGTCACCTGTCTAACTAGTCAACAGTCCCGTCTACAAAATGGGATCTGAGGATTACAACCATGACCATCCTTGTTATAGACTATGGCATCACTTGTATGGTCATGCACGATAATCAAAACCTATAGCCTTCAGGAGTTAGTCCAACAACTCATAGGACACTGGTATCTATACAGATGATGTTTGACCATGTGATATTAAACCGCACTCAACCCCCTGAGGTCGTGTTGGAGGAGCAAAAGTTGACAGGTGTGTGGCTAACTAGACTAGGATCAAATAACTAAGATCTGGTAGTGTGATGTCTTGCTAGTTGAGTTGGTAAAGGCCCGATATTTAGAGGTTATGGAACCAAGGGTATCATAACTATAAGTATGGTTTCTTGTTCCTGGACCATTGATGGTCATACATAAGTGAAATTAAATGAGTTTAATAGTGTCCAAACTAACTAAATTGGATTTGAAAATATAATGCTATTATTGAAAGTATTTTTCACAGTATATCAGAGAACAAATAATAAAAAGAAAACTAATACTATCACAAGGAACATCTTTTTCATCTTTTTTAATTAATTAAGAATATGCATTCTACATCTAATAAATAAAATAAAGACAAGTAATCAACCAGATGTAGCTGGTTACTTGTGAAACCTGTGCTGAATGTAATATAAAACTATAATAACCTAATCTAATCAAAAACCCTTTAAACCCTGACCTCATGAGGTGAAGAAAAAATCATGACCTTCTAAAAGAGATATTGTCTCCCCACAGACTTCCACTAGTAGAGATGTTAAGAATAGGATCAATCACCGAGGGTTGCTATGAAAGATTTGATCCCTACTTGTAATTTAACTAACCTACCTGCAAATGAAAAGAAATTAATTACTACTCTATTTGATATGCAATTGAAACTAGTGATTTGAAATTGCAAGAATTAAAAGAAAACAAACAACATAATTCAACCTGGATAATTCACAGATCTTTGGAGTAAACCTAGATTTGTATCTATTATCTATCCCCTCAATTTGTTCCTTTATTTCTCTCGAGTGTTCATATGAGTCCAAGGGATTAGGAATACAAGAACAACAGTACAAGAGGATGATGCTTGAGAAATTGCAACTTAAAGGCATTCATAGTTACAATTTAAGTAGAAGAGCAATAGAAAAAGATATATGAAATTTGTTATGCAATTCCTAGCAAGATTGTGGCCGCAATACAATACAAGATACACAAAAATTCTCTAAGGCCTTTTTCTTGAATACAAGCATGGAATATATAAGAATTGGGGTTGGGATGTGCCTTCATGGACAAGGCAAGAAGAGGTATTTTGAACTAACTAAAGCACATGGAAAATAGAAGATGGAAGGAGAACAAAGCAATCAAAACTATTTTTAGACAATTTGGCCCACGAATGCATGCTAAAAGCGAAGTTAAGTGAATCATCGCATGTTAAAAAAACACATGACAGAATCTAGAAAAAATAGTTCAAGATTATCATCGCCTTTCTTGGGCGGGTGGTTTGAGAACTGCGTTGCCCAAGCATGGTGGTGGTCCTGACACTAAAGGCCAAAACATGTGCAGATAGAAGCAGAAAGTTGTAAAATGGTGCGAGAAGACTAAGTAAAGATGTCTAGGCTACAAATAAACACTGTGAATGGGTTTTGGAGATCAAACACCTTCTTGAATTGACTTGAATCATCATTGGGGACTTTTGGTAACCATTTTCCAATAATGTAGCACATGTAATTTCGAGTGCATACATATTTCTCCTCTCAAAGAAGTGTCTTAGCCATGAAATGGTCGTAAAACTATAGTGTCCAAGTATGGCATTCCCGAAATGGGGAATTAGAAGCTATACCTAACACACCCGTATGTGTCAAAAAAATTCAATACAAAATCCCACAACCTATGAGAGATAATGAAGACTCAAGTGTAGATAGACAAAATATCAAAAAATAAACACTAAACCAAAACAACAATATAAGGCATACCATTTGCGTGGGGATATAGAGATATACTTGTGTCGGCGCTCCAGCCTTGTAAACACATACACTCAAAATGAGGTCAAAAAATTATATATATATATATATATATATATATAGTATATATATATATATATATATATATATATATATATATATATCTAAACAACTCATTTTTTTAATTCATTTTCGCATATTTTATTCGGTGAATTTGGAACTTTGGGCCCACAATGACCATTTTTGACAAGAGTACAACCAAAATGACCATGGTATGATTATCATGATCATGCCTCCATGAGCGGGACATCGACCACCAGCATGGTTTAAGGTTAGTTTTCTTTTCAATTTTTCCTTTTCATACCTAAAATGTAAAATTTTTGAAAAATTTACCTAAGGGGGACTATTTTCAAAAATTTCATTGTCTTAAATGAGTCTCTAGGGGGGGCACCCATAAGGAATTCTTTTATTTTGTCAAAAATAGTCATTTTTTTAATGTTTTTGGGCACTTTTTACGGGGTTAAGGGCATATTTTGAAAATCAGTCTCAGGACTGCTACCCAAAGAAGAGCGGTAGTCATGGAACCACCGTCCTACCAGGGTGGTAGTCTTGGAACCACCACACTGCACCAGGGTGGTGGTTCTAAATAGAATGACCAAAATGTGCATTAACTTTAATTTGTTTTTGGATTTTTGCTGTTTTGTCATACTTTTTGGTGAACTTTTCTTCTTGTTATATGTTACTAGCTTGCTCTTTTTTCCATGTTTTGGTGAATGTGGAAGAAAGAGGAGTACATCCACACTGGAGCCAAGAGAGGGAGAATGATTAGCTCCCTAGAATCTTAGATACTAACTGACTCAGGCTCGAGAGGGATACTCTCCAGAGGGCACGCATCTGGAGGATTGCACATGTTCCCCATGTTGCCCCTGCTAGTCACATATTATGTGAGTTAGTTTCTTATTGGGATGTGGACCAGAATACTTTCTTGTTGTCGGGTGTCAAAGGTGAGTGGACTATCACCTTGGAGGATGTATACCACATTCTTGGGCTCCTAATACTTGGGAAAAAAACCAACTCTAGAGACAACAAGATTCAGGGATGAGATGACTCAGTGGGCCACTTATATGGGAGACATCAGTGTTTCATTTGGTTCGAAGAAGGGAATTAGGGTTTGGTTCATAACCACTGCTCCTCTTCCTATCATCCGTAGATACATCATGGGCATCTTGTCCTCCCGACTGATCAGGGAGAAGGGAGGTGACACCCTTCTATATTTCTAGGCTCCTATCATTGCATAGATCTAGGCATATGGCCGTACATACATCTGGGGAGAAGACATCCGAGGGACTACCTACCATGACTTATACTAGATAGTTAGATTTTAGGGGCAGTCACTAAGCCACCCTACTCTTTTTATGAGTTGGGTTTATATCACAGATGCTCCTACTCATAGAGAAGAGGAGGATGAGCCCATTAATGTAGACTTCGATTCTGAGCACACAGTGGACGAGACTAAGGAGGAGTCAGTTGGGGAGGAGACATAGGATGAGGGGGTTGGTGTTGAGGCTGGTCAGGTAGCCCATATGGAGGAGGAGGAGAGCAATCCTGAGTGGCATGATACTCAAGATGTGCTGAGAGCAGTGTATGAGGAGGTGATTCTAAAGAGAGAGAGACATTGGTCTCAAAGGAGATACTTTCTCCAAGTAGGGAAGGGGATAATGAGTTTGTGAAGGGACATTGTTTGGCATCTAGCTTTGGGGAGTCCCTGTAGCCACCAGTAGTAGCAGCCACTAACCCTACCTGGATGCTAGGAGATATGAGTATGTTTAATACTCTTTTCTCAACTTTGTCACTTGAAAGCGATAGTTTGGTACTTTCATTTTATTTGTGTTTTGTGGTTTTCTAACTCATCTGTCTCTTATTATTTTCTTGCTTGCAGCGACTACACAGGAGTGGTGAGAGCTTATCTGATAGGTGTGCGTGGACACCTTGCTAATTACCTCGAGGAATACCCAAGCCAAGTTGACTAAGGATTCAGGTTAGTTGCTAGCATTTGACAGACACACTAACGTGTTTGCTCCAGTTTAGAGGATAGCGTAGGTGGTGACTTCCCTCTATACCCAGGCGTTTAGATATGAGACCGCTAAGAATTTGATGAGGCAGAGCCTTTACCATAGTGAGACCACAGCCAACGAATAACACCATGAGAACTCGCACCATTTAGTTCATTACTAGTGTCTTTGCAACCACAATAGGAGTCCTAGACGTTGTCCTGCACCATCTGAGGGATCCCACAGGGACTGACAGGCCATTGGTCTATTTATTGCTTTATTTCCATTTTTTCAGGCACTATACAATTTTTCTTTGTATATCTCGGGCTCATTGCGAGCATTTTGACCATGCCTCAGCACGTGATGACATTGTATACAAACTTGACTCACCATGATATATACATACTTTTTTTTTTGGTTCAGTAATCCATTGTATATAAGTTGACTTTCTTTTGGCTTATTTCTCATTTGTACTCTAGACATTTTAGAATTTCCATTTTTCTATACTTTTCAGAATGCATGAAGTGGATGTGAAATGATAACATAATGATTTATTTTTGTATTTTATAATGCTAATATATGATAATGCGAACACAATGTGATGTTGACCTTTAGTTTCTTTAATCAATCTTTGATACTTCATATTGTCTTAGTAAACATGGTGATACAATGATATGATAAGTAAATGCACTTGCCCCACTCTCAACTCCACATAACTAGTGGGATGTGAGGGCTCAACACCAAGAGCCAGAAAGGGCGCAAGTTATGAAAGTTTTTTGAATGGTAATGATGAGGGAAAGACAATGGCTTGACATAGCCAAATTGAGACACTACAACCTCACCCTACTCAAGTTACATCATAGTTTAGAATGTTATGTGCTTTCTAGTTTATCTAGAATTAGATCCATAATCGGCCACTTGGTTGACCAAATCTAGTTTTGAGGCTTTAAAATCTTTTGGAATTTTGGACACCTAACTCACTTTTTTTTTACTTATGATTTCACAATATTTGAATGGATTGTTTCTAAATTTAAATTTTATCAAAGAGACCCCCTACACCTTGTCCCATGCTACCAGTGAGAAGCATGGGCTCATCACCGTGGACAAGAAATAGGCAAGTAAGGTCATTTTTCTCCTTTCCCAACCCTATATCACCAATGAGAGATGCAAGCTCAACATCAAAGGTTGGTAGGGCAAAGAAATGTGTAAAATAAGAATTTATGTGGATTTGCATTTGACTTACTCATTTAGGAAATTTTTTTATTATGTTCTTATTTCCAAAGAGATATTTATGGGATAGATATGACACCATGAAGCTTCTATAATATACTATAGGCAAAGACACCTAATCTAGAAAGAGACTATAAGTAAAACCAAGTATGCAGGCCTTGGTATGGCTACAGTCAAAAATTTGTCTTATCCTATTTGAAGTGATGAAATGATTTAGAAATAATTGATGATACCATGAAAATTTAAAGAGATATGATTTGAATGTTTTGCCATTGTTTTTAGAAGTTTTTAGAAGTTACTATAAGAATAAGTCCCTTGATCACAAATTTTACAGAATGAATTGGTAAATGAAAGTGTAATGTATATGCAGTAATGTACATATGAAAAATGCTAATTGATCATGCATAATACCTCTTCAGGTGAAGAGAGTTCACATATTCGTTAAACTCCTCACCCTCTAGTGTACATAGGTGAAATGCCCCATTTTTGTAGTCTTTTACTACTCGATATGGACCCAACCACCTAGGTCTGAATTTTCTTCCTTCGCGGGTCTTTTTTTCTATCTGGATTTCAATTCTTAAGCCAAAATCTCCCTCATATATTTCTCACTCGTAGACCTCTTGTTTTATTACTGGCACATCCAGTCAGCATAAGCTCTATGTCATTGTTCAACGTTGAGTCTAGCTTCATCAAGAATTTCTAACTGACGGAGTAGCACTTCTCGATAGCCTTTTTCTTCCAAGATTCCTTGCAATGAAATACAAAGACTCGATATTTCGACCTCCAGTGGTAAAACTACTTCTACACCAAATACCAAGGAAAAGGGGGTTTCCCTGTTGGTGTTCTAACTGATGTCTGATAGGCCCACAAGGCCAGAAAAATATTTAAATTCCAATCTTGTTTGTTTTCCTTAACGGTCTTAAGGAGGATGGACTTTAACGTCTTATTCATTGCCTCAACCTATCCATTGGCCTGAGGATAATAAAGAGAATCCATGTGATGACTTATCTTGAACTTTGCACATAGTTCACATACTTCATCATTTTTGAAGGATGTGTCATTATCTGAGATAATGACCTGTGGCACCACGTACCTACAAATGATCTAGTTCAAGATGAACTTAGCGATCATAGACCCATGCATAGTAGTAAGAGGCATAGCTTCTTCCCACTTAGTAAAGTACTATGTGGCCATGATTATGAATTTATGGCAATCTGTTGATAAGAGAGATAATTTTCCTATCAAATCCAGGCCCCACGTGGAAAAGGGCCATGTGGTCATAAATGGTTGAAGAGCTTGTGTCAGTATGTGGATTTTTTGGGAGAAATTTTAACATTTGTGGCATCTGCACATAAATTATATTGTGTCATGCTCTAGAGTGTGCCATAAATAGCCCATCTAATTTATCTTTTGAGCAATGGTGTGGCTGCCAAAGTGGCCTCCACATACTCCGCTATGTGATTCATAAAGATTTGTTTTGGATTCTTCTACGTCAACACATCTTAATAACATTTTGTCAAAGGCTCTACGATAGAGAACTTGTTCCAAACTAATGTACTTAACGACGATGACACGTAACTACCTTCTTTATTGTGATGTCACCCCTTCTAGATACTTATGGTCCACTATACAATTAATGATGTCAATATACCATTGACAAGTAGAAATGGGGGGCCTAGCCTCAACAAAGTATACACACTCATCAGGGAAGTTTAGATCTACAAGATTGCCTCCATCCAATGGATTATCAACCAACCAGTCTGTAATGATTTGTCCTTTGATGGATTTTTGATTAACAAATGTTAACTCAAATTCACCCATCAGAGTTATGAAGTGCCCAACTTTCTTAGATAAGGATCCTTGTGTGAGGAATGTCCACAAGTGATCTAACTTAATAATAACCCTTGTTTCTTAGTTCAACATATAATGTCTCAAACACTTTGTCGCAAAGACTATGGTAAGGTATTATTTTTCTGCTTGGGTGTAACATGTTTCATAATCAAGAAACGTTTGGCTAATAAAATAGACTACACACTCTCATTTATTGTCATCTTCTTGAGCCAACATGCAAGCTAACGAATGTGAATTCCAGGTTGGATTTTTTGTTTGATTTTCTTCATTCTTTCAATTTATCATTGTTACATCATATCAAATAGAGTAGAAGTCAATTTCTTTTCATTTGCATGTAATTATTTAATTTTCAAGAGGGTTTGAATCTTTCATAGAAACCCCCAATGACAGATCCTCTTCTTCCCATCCCTATGGATCTAAAGGAGAGAATATCTATAGGAAGTTGTCTACATATCATAGATCACTTGAAAAATTTCTTGTTTTAAGTTAGTTTAGTTTAATACACTTAGCACAGGTTAATAACCACACCAAGTTATCTCGCTTGTTTAGTTTTAGTGTAGAAATATTTTAATTATTTAAAATCAAATCAAATTGTTGTTTGTGATTGTAATATTTCAATTTTGTGATTTTTTTAGATTAGTTTCCGTTCAACAGTAGTATAGATTGTCAGTTTTAGCTTAGTTAATTTGGACACTTCAAACTAGATCAACACTTAGATCCAAGTTAGGAAAGAAAACCATAGGGAATTTACACTACTCGTTCATATCCTCTAAATCTCCCCTTTTCCAACTCAACTTCTAGGAGATCACACTACTAGATCTTAGTCATATATCCTCCTCTAGTTAGCCACACACATTCAACATCGGTTGCTTCAGCATGACCTCGGGGGGTCGAGTGTGGTTGAAGATCACATGTCAATTCTCATCCATACAAATTGGTGAACCCAATGTGAAGAGCTAGTCTCTAAATGTTTCCACTTTCCTCGTCCATACTTTATTCTATAGGTATTCTTATACCCCCCAAATATTTTAAGATACGACCAGTATTTTTGACCTATCCTAGGTTTCGACATGTACAACTACTAGACAAGTATACCTCAATAATCACCTTCACTCTCAACGTGGGCATACAGCTGATCAACTTCTCAAAACCCTCTTATTTAGGGAACCAAAGTTGGTTCCTCTGTATGTATTGAGGAACTTGACCAAATCATGCAGACTTATCCTAAAAAACAATTAAGTTCAAATAACATGAATTTCACTGGGGAAGCAAGTTCATCTCCTCAGGTATTGTTTTGATAGCCCATTAGCATGCAATCAAACCAACTCCCTCATCTAGATGAGGAATACTTAACATGATATGCTAGGAGTGAACAAAATTTTTAGAATATGAACTGAGATTTCGATAGGTTGCAAGGAAAAAATGATGTTCTACTCCAAAACAATAATGCTACCCTCCACCAACAAAAAATACTGCTAATGAGGGGTGACAACATAGTGAATAATTCATAGCAAGATACCATACTCCTCAACAACCTCCAAGGGTTCAACAAAAAGTACCATCCCATTAACAAGCAATGTCATCTCGACATTGGTAGAAAAATTCAAAGAGCTAGAGCTTACCCAAAATGATCAAAATTCATACACAAGGAAATCAAGAACTTCTCCCTATCTATAGAATTACAAACAAATACCTATTACACAGAATCCTCTAGTTTATATAGGTACTCAAAACCCTAGATATCTACTTACGGGGGTGAGAACCTTGGGTATTCCCCCTCATTCCACATATGAATATCTGCAATAGGCACCAGTTGGAAATGTGTTCTCAAACACCATACCCGCTAGAAATGTAACATTCCCCAACTTCGTGCCTTTGATCCCATATCGAGGTAATCAACCCCCTACGTACACATATATTCAAAATATCTGCAGGGGGATATGTACACTTACCCAGGTCCGTATGGAAAACCTGAGGGGATGCCATACACTCAAACAAATGTTTATGTTGTCCCATTTTAGCAACCAATGCAACCTCCACCTCCCCAAAAAGGATCTTCAATGGTGGAAATGTATGCAATGGGGACCTATTCTGAATATATTAAGGAACCTCTAGACTTCTCCATTCATACAATCATGCTCCCGAGACCCTTTCTCGATCTTTCAAAATTCAAGGGGGGGGGGCAATCCTAATGCCCACATCAAAGCTTATGCAATGGCCATTTGAGAGATGCTCTCATGGGACACATTTGTTGTGAATATTTTCCCTAAGATGCTAGAAGGTATCTCTCTTGATTGGTATTATAGGATACTGGAGGATTCAATACACTCCTTTAAAAAAATAGTATAAGAATTTATTAAGGATTTTGATATGAACAAACTTTTGAGAACAGGAATTAAGGAATTCCTTCATGTCAAGCAAGAGCACAATGAGTCCACAACCCACTTCATTTAGAGGTGGCAAAAAGTTCTCTACTCCTCTGCAAGCACTCCAAATATGGATTATACATATCTTTGTGATTTATTCCTCCACTCTATCAATAGGGAGATAAAGGAGGAGTTTCAAAAGTTCCCTCTAAGGAGTTATGAAGAGGTACTAGAGGGTGCTCTTCAAATTGACCAAGTATCTATTGATATTGGTCATAAGACTTATGGAGCTAATGGAAATTTGGTATCCCCTAATTAAAATAACCCCGGTTATTCCAACAACACAAATAAAAATCAAGGACCAAAAATCCTTAATAAGAATCATGGAGTCACGACAGATGGGGTGATAGACCAACCTAAGAAACCTAACATTGTTAATTCCCCCAATACAAGCACTTCAAACAATAACAATAACAATGGTAACAATCAAAGGAACAATAACTTCTCACCCTCAGTTAACACTGTAGATTTTAGCCATCAGCAACAATAGCAACAATAACAACCTCAACAATCAAGACAAACATAAACCCAAGGCCCTAACTAATGCCCAGGTGGGTATCCAAACCAATTTCAAAACCAAGGGAAAGGGTTCCCAATTTTTTGGCTATAGCAATCAACAACAAAGTAATAATCGTAGTTTTGTACCTCAATAAGGTACAAACCAAAGGCCTCGAGATTATGATCTTGATTTATATTGCGGATTTAGTAGGGTTCATTGGGCATGACACAATTGTAAAAAGTTTTTCCAAATTTTTCTAGAGGATCAAAGACAGTTATTTGTTGACATGTTTCTGGAAAACCTGACAACACCCACTCAAAACACCTACATGGGACCGATATCTCAAAAGAACACACTGCTCAGAATCTTTAACGATCCTCTCCCCACACATCTAAAGGATGGTATAATAGACCCCAATGGTTCAAAAAAAGGTATTGTAATAGGGACCCATGATCACAAAGCCTCAACTTCGTCAAACCCACAAGTGGCACCTCCTTTGGATGGTTGCCAACAAACAAAATTATAGGGTTAGTGGAATTGGACATTGAACTTCAAATTAATGCTTCCACTAGAGCCAAGGATTATTCCTCACCGCTAATCCTGATCTACCCAACTATATCAAATGACATTCATGATATGCTAGGAAAGCTAGAAGGAACTTATGGCTTGATCAGTGACTTAACCAAGACTTTCTCTCACATTTCCTTCTTGGATTTGTTAAAGAATTCCCTTGCTCAAAAAGATGCTCTACTAGAAGCACCAGGTCTTGGTCATTTGACTAACATCACCCCTCCTCCAGAAGAAAAAATAAACCATGTGGAATTTGATGTCTATCCTCCAAGGAAGCCTGAAAGAGATGTTGGATTTGTATTCGACATCAGAAAGATGCCCATAGACACTGAAATAGCTCATAGAGGCGATTCGGAGTTATTTTTACAAGTTTGGATTTACAAAAATTATGTAAAGCATGAGATGATTGATGAGGGGGAAATGGTCAACATAGTCCCCTTCTCTTTCCTTCAAAAGATAGGGTACGGAGAGACCAATTTCTCTTTGACACGAAACAAGCTAAGAGGATATGATAACCTGAAGGCAACGTAAATCGTAACTATAGTGTTGTCATTCACCCTTGGACCTAATATGGTACTAACCAATTTTTATATTATAGATTGGGAAACCAACTATAATATGATCCTTGGCCATCCTTGGATTCATCGTATGAAGGTGATTCCCTCCACTTTTTTTCCAGAAGTCAAATTCCTACATTTAGGAAAGGTCTTTGTAGTGCAGGGTGACCCAAAACCCTTCAACATACACCTAGCTAGCTTGAAGAAAAGGCCAAGAATCCACTCTAAGTTTGATCTTCCTACAAATAAGTTAAATAAATCTACAAGCTCAGTACTAGAGGAAAAGTTGGTTCTTACAACGGAATTATAAGTCAAATGGTTAATCGAAGGCGTTTCGGAAGTCAAAGATGAAACTATCATCATAGAGATAGTATCGTTAGGAACCATGTCAAATATTTTTGAGTCATTGAAGAATGATTTACCCATTCTCCTTCCTTTCGATTCTATGGGCATGGGACATACCCTAGGACTCAGTTCTCTTCCAGAAAATGAGGTTTTTATGGTTGAGGTAACTAAATTAAAAGAGAAAGATTCAAAAGATGATCCAACGTCCATTTTTTTGAGTAACTGTTAGACTCTAAATTTTGATGGAGCCAAATTTTGTTTTGACGCTGGGGTAGGTGTGATTCTTACCTCTCTTGAGGGAAGGATTATACATTTTTCCTTCAATTTAAAATTTGAGTGCACAAATAATGGGGATGAATAGGAATCCCTTCTACTTGGTCTCATCGTAGCTGAAATAATGGGTGCTCTTAACGTTAGGGTGTTGGTTGATTCACAACTTATTGCAAATAAAATATCTAAAGTATATGAGACTATACTTGAGCATTTACAACTCTACAAAATAACAGTGTTGAATCTAACAAAGAGGTTTGACTTCATATCAATTGAAGCAATTCCACGAGAGTAGAATCTTCTCATAGACTCGATAGTAACTTGCACTTCTCGCTTTACTCCAAGTAGTGAGTTGGAAGATATGAACTTCAAGGTCTTGGTTCATACAGAAACTTTGGTTCTTAAGACACTGGTAATTCCAATGTTGACATACATGGATACTGAGAGTGAATATGTCATTACAGATCATATTGACATTGACAAAGAAACTCTAGGATATCTAAACAATATGTCAAAATTACATCTTACTCATTACGAGGTTAGTATTTCTCTAATTCCACACTCTTCCTCATATTTTGGAAATCCTATGATAGAATCTTCCCCTGGGAAAGAAATATAAATTTGTGAGGTAGGAGAAGAGGGGGATTTAGAGTTGCCTTCAGCCCCACCTAAGTTTGAGGAAGGAAACACCTCCTTAATCGAGGGAACAATTGATATAAATATTGGGACAAGGAAGAACCAAATATCTTAAAGCTAGGGTCCTCTTTAACTCCTGAGGAAGTTGAAATACATACCTGCATTCTCAAGGAGGATCAAAAATCATTCGGGTTTAGCTACAAATAAATGATGGGACTTACATCACACATTGCAGTTCACAATCTCGTCACCAAGCCAGATGCTAAGACAATTAAGTAAAATTTAAGGCCCATGAAGCCAAAGGTGTCCCTCATGGTGAAGGAAGAAGTGATGAAACTCCTCCAAGTAGGGTTCATCAAGCCAGTTGACTACTCTCAATGGGTATCTAACATAGTCCTCTTTCTCAAGAAAAATGAAAAGATACACATCTGCATAGAATTTCAGGATATAAATAAGGCTTGTCCCAAAGATGATTTCCCATTACCATCCATCAATGTTATCATTGATGCAACAACTGGTTTCAAGTTTTTGTCTCTCATGGATGGATTTTCTAGGTACAATCAGATCAGAATCTCTGAAGAAGATTAGGCTAAAACTAAATTCATAACTCCTTGGGGAACCTACTATTATGTTGTTATGACGTTCGGGTTTAAGAACGTTGATGCTACGTACCAATGAGTGATGAGTTATATATTTCATGATCTTACACATAATATTGAGGAATCCTACATAGATGACCCTATAGCTAAGGCCATAAAGTTCTGCGATCACCCAGAGGTGATTTATATCATCCTTTCTCACTTAATCGAGTATGATGTCACATTGTATCCATAACAACGCGTATTTGGTGTAACAGGAGGCATGATTTTGGGGTACATCATATCTTCATGAGGAATTGATGTAGACCCAACCAAAATCTGAGTTGTATTGGAAATGACTCCACCGATGGAAGAGTCTGACATCATATCTTTTCTTGGAAAACTTGGGGCAATCCAAAGGTTTATCCCTGACTTGACCTTTTCTATTCATCCAACCAGCAATTTGTTGAAAAAGGATTGTTGCATTGATTGGACAGGTGAATTCAATGAGGAATTTGAGTCGGTTAAATTATTATTATTTTTCCCTCCTAGGCTCATGCCTCCTAGATCAGATTGCCCATTGATCTTGCATTCACAAGCTATGGACAAAATAGAATTAAATCTAGTTTTCTAGTAGTTTTTCCCCTCATTTTTTCCTTTCTTTCTCTCTGTGTTCATATGAGTCTAAAGAATTGGGAATACAAGAACAACAGCAGGAGAAATCACTTGAGCAATGACATCTTGAAGGCATTCTAGTTGTAATACAGGTGGAAGAGAGATAACACAAGTAAACAGAGCTTGGTTATGTAATTCCCAACAGGATTGTGGTAGTAATACTATGAAAGACACACAAATTTCCCAGGACTTTTACTTGAATACAAGCATGGAATATTTAATATTTGGGCTGGGATGTGCCTTCATGCACAAGGCAAGAAAAGGTAGTTCAAACTAATTAAATCTATTTAAATATAGAAGAGGGAAGGAGAACCAAGTAATCAAAACTATTTTTAGACAATTTGTCCCACTGATGCATGCTAAAAGAGAAGTTAAGTGAATCATTGCATGTTAAATACACGCATGACAAAATTTGGAAAAATTAATCAGAAACGTCACCCTGCCTGGGTAACGATTTCAGAACCGCCACCCAGGAAGGGCGGTGGTCCTGGCACTAAAGGCCAAAACATGCACAAAAAGAATCAGAAAGCTGGAAAAAGGTGCAGGAAAGCTAAGTAAAGATGTCTAGGCTACAAATATACATTGTGAATGGGTTTTGGAAATCGAACACCTTCTTGAAAGGATTTGAATCATCATTGGGGATTTTGGTAACCATTTTCTGATAATGTAGCACATGCAATTTTGGGTGCATATAGTATCACCTCCTTTGGGTCTTGCTCACGTGAGAGCTCCATATCTCTTCTACCCCACCATATGATTTCTACTAGAGTTGATTATTCTCCTACATTTGGTGTTCCAGACATTACATGTTCATGACAGTTTATTTCTCACGTGCACTCACCACCACGTCCATACATCATTGCATCATCACATTCATTACATCCATTTCCTCCATCCCATTCATTACATTCATGTTATCCATCCCACAATGCTGCTCCTTCACATTAGATTCAATAACACCCCACTATCGCGCATTTCACCACTGCTCCTTATGACATTCAGTTTGGTTCATATACTCATGCTACTTCCATCCCACATGCTTCCATCGCTTCGTGTCACCTTGGTCTTTGGTAGGTGATTACTATAACCTTATCCCCCGATGATGCACTTGTGTTCTTATGGTTCTTACACATCTGTTTAGGGTTTGATTTAATATACTTTCATCACATGCTCCATCATTCATCTAGCACACCCCAATCATTTCATGATGATGCACTCTTGCCTTTTTTCGTAGTTCATTCTTGATTGATGAGGGATCTTAACCAAATGAACCTAATTATATACATTTTGGGGGGCATCACTTATCTCCCCACTCCCATTCATCTCACTAACATATGATTATTACATTACATTATTACGACATTCATTACAAAAAATTATGTCAATAATCATCTATCATCTCTTTTTCTATCATTATCATCCTCAATACGCATTACGACTTCCATTTAACAAATATTTTTTTAACTCATCACATTCTATTTTTTCATCATTACACAAATGTTACATCAATCAACACTCATAAGATACAAAAACATCACGACAGTAATCACCAACTCATACAACATTGATATTACACAACATAAATTCATCATATATAAATCACACGTGTTTATACATAAATAGAAAATACAATCATCATTGGGGTCAACTCCCCTACATCATATAAAATCATGATAATAAAACCTCATCATCACTATCACTCTCAAGTACTGCAAGATCCCTAGAACTATATGCCTCAGCACTCACTCTGTGTTGTTGTTCGCAGCCTCAATATCACTCCACTTGCCTACGTGATAAGGTGTTCTATGTAGACTTATCTGCAAATTGACACTACAAATCCACTGATTGTACAAACACATCATGCGCCAAAGCACCACTACCCAATGCCTTGTGGGCTCATCGATTATCCTCATATGCCTCGTCCCTCTTAACTAGTAATATAGTGCATGTGGTTATTGTTACATCCACTAGCTCTGTAATGCCCACATTTTCAACACCAAAATACAATAGTACAATTATTTTAATAAAAAAATTTAACTTTAATTGCACACTACACAACACCACATAGGATCCAAATAAATAAAATCGACATTCACGTAAGACACTTACATAAACATGAACCCACGCATACAATAGGATAACATAGTGTACACATCAATGTCTTACTCAAACAACATAAACCAAGACAATGACCCAATAACAAGAAGAAACATAGGATAGGCATACTCCATGACATGTTCTTTTTTATGGTTTACATATTCATTACATTTAGGTTTCCATTGTAAGACCTTATAGTTTTCAACAAAATTAAATACATAAGGTTTAAAATTTCCTATTTTTTCCAAACTTCAATTACTTTATTTTGTGGATCATTAGTCTTTAATGGAGAATTTGTGGTTGGTTCATTTCTCTAATTATATTAGTTATCCATAGCTTATCTGTTAAATAAATTCATTTTAAACATATATGAGTCTTCTAATATTCAATTCTTATGTTAAAGGTTTCTTTCTCAAAAATTGTTTAGTTGACTATAATTGTCTGAAGAACACATAACATGGGACCCTTCGTTCCTTTACAACTAGGCTACATGTTTTTGTTTAACATTTCACCTATAATGGTTCCTTTAGAATTTTCGTGTTTCTCTTATGGAAATAAATTTATATAGCTTGATTGTGATTAGGAACGTATATACACACATGTGCCTTCTAATATTTGACTTAAGGATTTTTTTGAAAGATCCGTGTTTACTTGGTTTGGAAAAATACTCTTGTTACAAGGAGGAAAATTCACAAGAAGAAAAAGGAAGGTTACTAGATCAATAGAAAACCAATCCTGAGTTCATTTCATAGCATTGTTTAATACTAACAATACATTAGTTTAATCTTAAATTTATTATAACCAACTATGTAGGTTAACTAATTAAGTTTTATCATTATTGATTCACAATTTTTTGCTCCAATTAGGAATTCATATTTTCACAATAATATTGCTCATGAAACATTACATTACACCTATGTTCCCCTTAAAGATATTTTTCTTTGAATTTAAATGAAAAATTTCACATTTCAAACTACTTCTGTTTCATCATCTTAAGGATTTACTCTCAATATAGCAATGAGTTAATTACATATTTCAACCATAAATTTCTACTTCCTAAGTGATTCTAGGTTTAATATATTCGTATCTACGCCAAGGGTTTTACTAACTTTTACAAGTCCAACTAGAGTGAAAATTCCTTAACTTGCAAGACCTTGGCTACAGCTGAAGTTATCCCATTCTTAAGGCTACATTTTATTATTTCATTAGCATCATTGTTTAATCCACATTTATGCAAACAAACCATGTGATCATGCATCATATTTGGTTTTCCAATTTATGAGGTTTTTGTATTATTCATGGAGCTCTACTTTATCACATTCATTTTATGATCACATTTGAAATTTTAGTTAGTATTGACATCGCTCAATGGTGTACCATTTTCATAGAGGTCATTCCTTAGTTTAATATTATTTACCCTTTTTACCCACTACATTTATGTGGTTACTCTGGTTCTATGTTAACATCATTTTGGAAGAAATGAAATTCCTATAACACTTACATAACATTGGGGAATTTAAGACTAAAAGGAGTATAACCTCACACAAGACAACTCATTTCAATTCTCTTGGTCATGGAAGTATAAGTGTCTATTGAAATACAAATATCCCAATTAATCTTAAGCATTACAAAAGCCTCCTAAGGACCTATTTTAAATGTTTGTTAAAAATGTAAGTAATTTGAAATGTAGTCTCCACTCACATAATTTAGATCTCACAAGAGATCAATCGTAGGTACAACCACCAACTATCTTGTAAGGCTTTAGCCACCTACTAGGGTACCAAGGGAAATTATGCACAAGGGGTTTAATTTATTCATGATATGGTCAGACCTAAAATACCTAGACATGATCACCTCACTTGTCACAAAATGATAGGTTTCACAACATAAAATCGCCACCTCTTAAAATATTCAGATAAAAGGTCCTTAATAAAACACCTTAAGTAAAAAACAAGAAGATGATTAATGAGATCAAGGTATTTTATTAACATGATCAATGTTTTATACCCTGGAAAAAGACTCAAATGGATGGAGGAAGTACAATAGGAATTATAGCTCTTTCTTTTATTTTCGTTAGTTTTGATGAGAGGATATTCTACCTAGCATTGTGGTTGTTAAGGAAATAAACCAATAATCAACATAGCAAAAGATTATTTTGATATCTTTATAACATAGGTAAAACATTGAGTACAACTTCACATCCAATTCAACATTATAAAATATAGCCACATTGGCATTCTCTTTTCAAAATATATAAATAAAAATTCTTCGAAAAATAATACATATCATTAGTCTATAGTAATACATGTATTACAAGGTGAATATAGCATTACATTGACAACTCATTAATTACAACATATCACATCCTGAAAATTCCTCTTGTTTGGAGTATATGTAATCAACGTTGCAACAGTCCTAGGATTGAGTATGGAAATCCCCTACACTCAAACATAAATTCCACGCATCCATCATATCAAACAATCAGAACAGACAATAGAGAGAGAGACAGAAGATTAAGGGAAGGAGGAAGAAAATCTAGGATTCGTTTTCTTTTCAAATCATTGTAACATCATGCATCCAATTTTCATTTCATTTCAAATCATATACATTTTGACCCATTTAAATTTTCAAAACCCAATCAATATTTTCATAATTATCTCTAGAGAGAGAAATGGGAAGAAAGAGAAATTTTGGATTTCATTTTCTTTTCTATTCATCATATCATAATCACTTACTTTAGAAAATTTTAATTTCATTTCCAACCCATGATATTTATAACTCATTTACATTTTTAGAATCAGTCAAAATATCAGAGAGAGAAACATCATATTTTCCCAAAAATCATTCATAAAATAATTTGATCAATTCATACTCTATAAAGTGTGCAAATGATATGTACAAGGTTCCATGGTTAGTTAGCAGTCAACATAACCCTTAGAAGGTGTGTTTAGCTAAAGTTACAATTTTGGTGCAAGTGGGCCGAAACATCTAAAGTGCTCACAAATTGGGCATTGAAAAAATTTGTTTTAAGTTTGAACACAAAGGTTGATGATTCTTTCTTACTCTCCCATATACATAGAATTCATCGTGTCTGACGAAAGTCTATTATGAAGAGTTAAGCTCAAGTTACAAGAACAACTCTAGATCCAGTTATCGTAATTGTGACAGTAACTTTTGTCCCTCAATGATTAGTGGGCCCCAAAACCCACTCGAAAAACTAGTCTCCGAAGGTGTTTTCATTGAAATGCATATGGATTATGATTCTCTTGTTGGCAGTCTAGGGATAGGTGGAAGTGGTTTTAATTTTCTCTCTAACTAAGCGGTAACTAGAAGCCGAAACCAATTGTGTTTTACTTCAAAGAGCATGTCACTACAAGTGAATGGTAACCTAAGTGGACTTAAAAATTTAACATGTAAGAGCATTAATTAAGTTCAAAATACTTATTTAAATTTCCCATAGTGTACCACGTTACCTGGGGTCACGCAAAGAGTTTCAGGTTTGTGGTAAATTTGGGTGTGGCGCTCCATGTGCATAACTTTCTGGGTCAATGTTTTTTATTTGATGTTTGAAATTTCTAAATGAAGTAATGTTTTAACATTGGTTGGAGTTACATTTCCTAATAATTAACATTTAGTTTCCAAATACAAGAAATGATGAAAGCGGAATTCAGTACAAGATAAAAAGTGAAGGTCCTTACCTTTTTCGTGAAACTCATGATTCCCACATTGGATGAGACTGCATCAATTCAAGAATTATGGTAACATTTTATGGCTCACTCACACTTTTCTAATTTACGTCACCAACAAGGTTATGACCTAGCTAAACACATGTCTCACTCTTTCATAAAAAATTTCACATGCCATGTGCTTGCCTCCATATTTTATAGATCTATTATCTTTCTTCATTTTTATAGTGTTGTTCAGACTCATACTAGTCATGCTCTAACCACCAAAATCATTATACACTAGCCTAAGTTCATATTTTATGCCAAGGTTTTGAAATCCTTGTGGATATGTGAGTATTGTAGATCTGCAATAATTGAACAATGCATGCATGATGGGAGTATAGAAGACAATGTGTCCCATTTCTACAAAAAATCTTGTTATGCCTTAACACCTGCAGTAGAAATTTTTCCACTCACTATTCAACCCTAATTATTTTTGCATTTTACCACCATATCTGAAGGCAAGATAAGGGAGGAAGGAATCCATGCCTTGGGACTACATTTTTTAGATTATTTTAGTCAAAAACAAATCTACGTGATTGGAAAAGAATAGTCACATCTATCTATGAGAATTTTATCGAATGGTTCACGTGCAACCCATATGGTTCAAAGTGTGGATGTTTTGGCTTCAAAAACATTTATTTCATATCTCCTTTGACACCAACAACAATATATTTCAGACTAGGAACAACATCTGAATGAAACATATCGGAAGCAAGAGAACCACCATTATTCATGTCGTGAAGATGGAAATCGGCATGATATTTCAGCGAATAAATCACCTCCTTATGAATCTATAGTCAATGACTCACAAATAGTAGTAACCTTTTCAACCTCAGAATATTTTGCTTCTTCTGCACCTATATTTAGCAACCATGGAATGCTTGTATTACCATTTGATTCACCTTTCCCAAGTACAAATTTAGACAGAAAAGAGGATATATCTCCAAGTATTTATCCACCAAAACCATTTGTAGATGACCAAGAAATGTTGATAAATTCTCTCTGTAAAAAATGAAAACTATTATAAGTTATATTGACTTCTGGACATTTGCTCCAAATGCTTCTGCTTGCAGGACCACTTCCTCTGTGGAAGCACCCACCTCCATCTCTACACTCATTTGATATTCCATTAGTTCCAATATCACCAAATACACCTCTAACTATTTCTCTATCAACCCCAAGCTCGCCAAATATGAAACTCTCCTTGCAAGAGCAGCTACAGGTTTACACAGAATAATAATTTAATTCACGCTCTGTATTGTTATATTTACTGTCCATTCATTCTGTGCAATACATTAGGCTAATATATAGCCAATATAATAGACAAACCTCTTCCTATAAAATAGGAACAACTTACCCGTTTATAAACATACGGGTACAACAAAACTCCATGAATAATATATTGTTGAAGCAATATATTCTTTCAAACCTAATAAATGTAAACATTAATAATTATTTTCCTAACATTCCCCCCCTTAATGTTTACATGGTACAACATATCTCGTTCACTGATTGTAGCCTGCCACCTCTGTGTGCTCATGATCAACTCCGCAAATGTGCAGCATTGGGCTTGCACAAAACTCGAACATGTGCCAACGCACATTTCTTCCACTGATGGTTTTCTCCGGCTTCTACCAACAACCTTACCAAATTGGTTTTGTAGGTGTACCAATAACCTTTCACACTTGGTTTTGCAGGATTACCAAAAACCTTTCACAATTAGTTTTGCAGGTGTACCAATAACCTTACACAATTGGTTTTTACAGGTTTACCAAAAACCTTTACATCATGATTGCTACAATACTTTTTGATCAATATTATACAATGTCACTACAAAAGGGAATCATGTAGGAAATACTGCTTTCAAAACTGAACAATAAAACATAATGGAAATGGAACAATGAGACCATGTTCCCCCCCTCATTGTGAACATTTCACTTATTCAACACACAACAGGAACTCTGAAATCATACTGCACACAACAAACTGCAATTCAGAAATGAAAGAACACTCACACACACACTGTCACCACAACTTCATGCGGCCCCGTCGTTGGCGACTGACGAGAGGTCGCTGAATGACCTCCATCCTCCTGTGCCTCCGTCCTCCAGTCAAAAATCATCTAGAAGAGAAAATATTCATCACTTTGATGTGCGGTATTTTCTTCCTCTTCATTTTCTCCCATTCATTCATCAACAATTGATTACATGGCATTATCTTGTAGTTTCCCATCATAGTAAGTCTCTGTGACTCTTTTTCTGCAATTGTTAGATATATGACCAGGTTGCTTTACAATAGTAGCATGTAAATTGTTTCTTCGATCCTTTAGAGGTTGAACCGTATTTGGGGCATTTTCTTACCAAATGCTTTCTTGTTTCTGCCAAACATTGCAAACAACCATAATTCTTTTTTCTTCATCTAACAAAGAAGAAATAAGTTCTTCTAGTTGGATTTATTTTGCTTAATGTAAAGACCATATTAGAATAACATGAAGGCATGCTATTAAGTAATACTGCTTTAGCATCATCATCAGGTACATCTACTTTTATGCCAGCAAGTTGATTACAGATAGATCGAAACTTACTGATATGCTCCTTCTCACCTTCTTCCATCTTGAGGCCGAACAATCTTTGCAATATCGCTGCGCTTCCCACTTTGTTCAATGTCTTGTATGAGAGGACTTTTTTAAGTGTATATGATGTAGATAAGCATCTGATAGACCTAATCCGATGATTGTTGTAGCCTTTCGATCTCTGTTGTCCCATTTTATTGCTTCATCTGCATTTGTCAGTTTTTTTTCTTTTCCATCAACAATGTCTTTGTTGATTAAGAATAATTGAGTCCGCACTTGCCAGGTATGAAAATATTTTCCTTCAAATTTTTCAATGTGACAACTTATTCATTTTCACACAATATAGACGTCGGATTCTACCGAAAATGCGTCTATGAGGCAAAAAAAAAAAATTATTTTTGGACTTTAACTCTAACTCACAATGCATTTTTGACAAGACTCTTGACACCACCTAAAATCACCTATTTGATTTTTACAATTACATGACTTTGACAAAACAACAAGGACTTCATAACATATGATGAATCAACTATGAAATATGACTCTTAGTTACCACTCGACTCGTGATTTTTGACTTGATTTTTAAAAAACAACAATTAACTCAACAAGACTACCTTTATACTTTTGAAGACTCCCAAAAAACACAAACTTGATTTGCAATAACATTACAAAGACAAAATTACTAGAACACAATGGACTTTTATTATTAACTTTGACCGACACAAAAACTTAACTATGAATTTTGGATTTAAACAATAAAACAATACTACTAATATCTTAAAATAGACTTTGACACCGATCCAAAAATAATGTCAAGAATCTATAACAATAAATAATTTTACATAACAAAATGACTAACAAACATATAAAAACTGGACTCAACTCAAACTAACAAAGACTATTCTTAACTTTGACTTCCCCAAAATCATATAACAGTTTGTGTAAAACAAAAATATGACATTGCCATGGAAACCTGTCGAACGAAATTTCAGCTGACCGTGCGTGAGCAGATCCAACGAAGAGCTGATCGGGCTTAACTTTGATAAGGGGTTGGTGTAATCCAATAGCGATGCAAAACAAAACATACCCGAATACTCCAGAAACTGATGCGAATTCACTGCATTGTAGGATGCAAGATCTATTGTACAAGTGTAGTCGCCAAGCACATGTTCGATCTTTGCGTCATTTCTTGGATGGATACGCCTAGTCACAAATCGGGACTGGCTGAAGGAGATATTGCACTGTTGGAACTTCAATGTTATTTCCAGGAGAGATATAATACGTCTAATGCAAACATTAACCAATAATAGATCTGACTTGCATAAACATCAAAGACTGAAAATTCTTACAGCATCACATGATTACATAGTCCTCTAAATGACTATGAATGAAGGATACCACGCATTTCTGATGTGCATGTAAGAAGAAGCCTAGTTGAGAGATCAAACACATGACTCTTGGATGCGGATTAGTATATAAGCTTCACTTCAAATTCATCCATACAAATCAGGCGCCTCAAAATAGAATGATGTCAAAACAGACCTGTTTGCATAAAACGCTCTGGTACCAAATGCAAGATATTTACTGCAGCTATAATAGACAGGTTTACACAGAATAATAATTAATAGGCATTCACGCTCTGCATATTGTTATATTGACTCACATCTCAAGTACATGTCCATTCCAATTACTACTAAATTTACATTCTGTGCAATACGCTAATATATAGCCAATATAATAGACAAACCTCTTCCTATAAAATAGGAACAACTTACCCGTTTATAAACATACGGGTACCACAAAACTCCATGAATAATATATTGTTGAAGCAATATATTCTTTCAAACCTAATAAATGTAAACATTAATAATTATTTTCCTAACACTCCTTTCTCCTCAAAGAAAAACAAACCTGCTTTAGGCACATACATTGGCCTAGATCGGTCATTTGTGCATAGAAAAATGAGGGGATATGAATTTGGATTTACCTCAGCATGCAAGATATTTTTTTAACCCATTTACTACAAGAGTTTACAACATCAACTCAGTTTTTAGCGTGGCTAATGACTCACATCTCAAATAAATTGTGTGTATCATTATGTAAGGAAAAGATAGGTTGGTTGTAACCTTCCAATTACTACTAAATTTACAATGTTCATTTGGGTTACCCTGTGGTTGACACCTCTGGATCTTGAACAGAGTGCTTGTATTTTATTCTGCAAAGAAATGATATGTTTGAAAAGGTTCTTAGAATGTTTCATTTCATGCTTTGTCATCTAACAGGTGTGCGGCTCAAGGATTGGGCATGGAGGGGCACTACAGGCTCAAATAGATGGGCATGCTCGCTTGTGATCTCATCCACTTGCTTAATTATTCCTCCACCAAGAATATCATTCAAAACATTCCATGTCAAAGTGGGGATGGATGTGTCAACTATCAAAGACCAATACGTATCACCTACAACAAAAATATCATACCATATTAGATAACCATTCATATAACATAAGACAACAACAACATACATAATATAGCTATATGTAGATACTTACGCTCTGCTAAAAATATTGTTATAGGGTTGGAGACATGTGCTTCCCCCGCTCCTCCTCCTACATGAGGTAACCCCATTGGATTTTCAAATAATGGGAACAAAAATACCCATTGATGTGTCACCTACCATGCACGGTACTCATTTTTTCTACTAGCATCGTCTACGTCTATCACCTCTGTCGTTGCATCTACTTCATTCAGACCAGGAGGTGCTAGCTACTCTGCTATGGTTGTTGGTCTGGCTTTATCCCTCATTTTTTCTATGATATATCTCATCCATATATACGGATCTGGGACACATCCTGAGCCATATCAAACTGACGTAATACCCTCTCCACTTGGAATAACTTTACCACACCTAGAAATCTATCCTCCAACCACATATTCCTCCAAATGAACCATACCTATATCATATCCTCAGGCAATCCTCCATAATAATGGTATGGCCTCCATGTTTTGGCCTTAGGCCCCATCATATCTATCAGTTCCCTATAGGTATTTGTATCCATCTTCCACCTATGAATGTTAATCCACCTCCTCGCATATATCTCAATTCTTGCTCACTCTGATCATGGGGCTCCAACTGGTCTCAACACTACTATGTTCTTGTATGCCCACATGTGTAACATTGTAGTAGCTCCTATTCCCCCTCCATGCTAATCATGAGTAAATTGGTACACATCTTTGTATAAGTGGGCCAAAACACATTGGGTACATGCATATCTAGTGTTCTCCTCCTCTTTACGTCGACATATATTGTGCATCCTATACAAGATTCCTACACCACCTCCCTCCACCACTATAGATGAAGCAATAACAACTGCTATGAAATTTTGAAAATGTGGAACACCATACCTTAGACTAGTATCTAAACTGATATGGGCCTCAACAGGTACTCAAGTCCCCAAAAAAATCACCTAGCGGCTCACATATAACTCTCCATATTTTCCACTAGCATTACATGTACCCTCTAAACAACAACCGGAAACCACAATATACGATACACATCCTCCAACGTAACAGTCATCTCCCATGTAGGCAACCAGAATGTACATGTATCCACACACCATCTATCGCATAGTGCAGTCAACATAGGCATATTATGGGGCACATCCCACATCTGTGTTATGTGCCACAGGTTGGCATGGTCCATAATATACCAATCATCATCTGAAAAACCTAATCTAATAAAATTACTCAAATTACATCCACCACAGAACTCCCTCAAGTGAATATACCTCTGCACAACAACAAACACTTCCTTAGAACACATTCCAAGTACACATACTCTTGTTTATCACATTCATATACATTACAAAATTCATTTTTCATCATTCTAAATCAAATGCACACATTATGGACCAGGGCACCCATATTCAAGACTAGGGTGTCTAGGAGCAGGACACCAGTGCTCAGATCTAGGCACTTATATCCCAAGCATCACTAACTCCCTCACCACTATCATCTAATTCTAAAGCTTAGAGAAAATCAAAAATCTCAAATTTGTAAAAATTCACTAAAAATCACTATTACACACTACATTTTGTGAAAAATAATACACTTACCAACTCCATAGTCATGTGTGATGTTATGGAAAACACCACCCTCTCCAACTGACTAGGATGTGCTACTCTCACTTGCAACATTTTTCACTTGATCAAAACTCAATCTCAATCACACAAATAAAAAATGAGGTGACTAAACACTTTTTTACCTTACTATTTATAGTTACCTTTTCATCACCCACTTTATTATAGTCATTATTTCACGTTTCTTACCACTAATAATACATATTGCACAATTTTTTTCATATCTTGATCGTTTCTACTTCGATTTGCACCCCATTTGCGGAATTAATTTTAGAATTCTGCTACCACCATATTAAACACATTACACACGCATTAAATCTACTTGACTTTGTCTCCCAACCACTTCATACACATTTTTTTGTTTTCTAACACCTTTCTACCTATTTCACGTTTACTTTCGGCTTAGGGTTCATTATTTTCATCACTTCCCCTTTCACCAAAAGGGGGGGCATATCATTGGGGTCTTCCTATAATTCCCATTGTACCATCAAATGTTCAAAACACAACACTTCTAAATATTTACTAGCACATTATGTGACATTTCACCATTGAATTCCCCCAATGACCTAATCTAAGGGCAACAAATATATGAATTTTACTATAGGACATTCCATCAATTCCCCCTAATGACCTAACTTGGGGGAAATAACTGATCAAAAATCATTTCCACACGATAATTCACCAATTTCTATTGACTCCCCCTGATGACCTAAACTTGGGGCAACTAGCGCAAAATCTCTTTACGAGTAATAAATCGAACCAATTAACCAATCAATAAATTAATCAATGCGTTCACATTTCTAACAATCAAAATCATATCATATCACCACTAAAAATTTAACACAATTTCCCTCCCAGTGACCTAACTTAGGAGTTATGTGTGGTCTCCTAGATAACCTAACTTAGGAGACTATATCCATTACTTTCTCAGATGACCTAACTTGGGAAATTGTTATATCATTTTGTGTTCACTTCCAAATGACCTAACTTGGAAGCATTTTAACATTGCACATTCACTTCTAGATGACACAACTTGGAATATATTACATTACGATGACACCCATCGAGTGGGGGAAAGAGTGCCTTTCGTATACCAATCTTATATGGGTCAATTTTTTGATCAAAATTGTGTGGATCCAAGAAACCACAAATTTTGTATTTGAGTCCATCTATAACTGCTAGATCTTGAGGATGTACTTAGAGATTGGAGAATAACACACTTTTCTCCCTACACCCTTCCTCTGGTGGTAGGACACACAAATCCTCTGGTTAATTGTTCATATACACACATTCAAGTCAGGAATTGATCACTCCCTACCCCACCTCATCATCATCATACATTCTAATAATCACTCTCATTTAGTGCACTTCATCATACTATTACGCTCTTTTGTTACATTGCATGGATCAACCCATTGGTCCATGGTTTGACACACTTTTTATTCTTTTGGCATGCTTCTACTACACATTTGTGTGTTCTACTACAGCAGGGGCTTCTCTAACTTCTTTAAGGTATGCATCTCTATCTACTTTATGTTACTGAGCTTTCTGCTCACCGACCTAAAGTGGGGGAAAATGTAGTCACAAAATCATGCATTTATTATTACATTATTACCGCCAAGTATGTTATGTTCTATATGGATCTTACATAAGTAACTATTCACTAATGGTTCATCCCCTAGTCCTTTTGTCAGTTAGTCGGTCGTCATTGTCACTATTAGGATTGTGGAGCAGAATTTCTTCACAATTAGCATGATTTACAACTTGCTAGTTTACTCACTAACTGACATCATTCAGAGGGTAACTGACATTGGTCAAGGTAACTAGAGCTGGTCAACATCAGGGTAACCATCTCTAGTCAAGGTAACCATCACCAGTTACCTATGTGTGAAATTTTATATTTAATTCACAGGAATTAGAACTAAATTAGTTATAAAGTTGATCTAAAGGTTATAAATGCATAGCTAAGGTGCCCTAAGTTTGTATATTCTTATATATGCATGAAATATAGGGTTAGATGCTATGATGGAATGAAATTGATTATTATTGCATGTGGAATCCTCGATTGAGAGGATGAAGAAGAAGAGAAAGAGAGAACAAGTTACATGAAGACAGAGCTTCCAAGGAGAGGAGTTAGATAGAAGGAAATAACAGGTACATCTGAATGGTGAGAAGAGGGTAACATCTTCTACTGTATTTCCTTTTGTATAGTTATTGTCTCATTATAATGGCTTGCATAGTATGCAAAACACATAGAGTTTCTACTTGTAGATCCACATGTTGGTGAGATCTTGTATTATAAATCCACGTAGATCTAGTCTTATATTGTTAGATTCACAAGTTGTGATATCTTGTATTGTATATCCATGAGATCATATTGTATTATTGATCCATGTAGATCTAGATATTGTAGAGGAGGTTGTCTTCATGTTTGCACAGGTTGATGCAGTGATGGAGAGACAGACTTACTTCTTGGTGCACAGTCATGGTTGCACATTGATAGAACCATGCGAGAGGTCTTGTCGTAGATCCACAAAGAACTTGGTAGCATTTTAGAGATACAGTGGTTCTGGGTTATGTGATATCTACTGGTGGTGTTTTGGAGGCACGGGTGTAGTGCACTCATGGAGATCCATTTAGAGATCTAGAGGAGAGGAGATACTCTTGGAGAGATGCATTGTACTCTTGTATTGAAGAGTTGGTTTGTACTCTTGTTATATTATATATATGAGATCTTTATCTTTGGTGGATGTAGCCCACATTGGGTGAACCATGGTACATGTTATGTTATGTGTGTGTACTTTGTTTTGATTTGGATTATTCTATTTTATACTTCCACTATTGTATATTTTGGAGAATTTTTTAGATCTTGTGTTCATTATTTGGTTTTTATTAAATCATAACACTATTCCACAATCCCAAATTCCTAACAACTGGTATCAGAGCTTGGTTAGCTTGATTATTTTAGAGCAAGGTTTTGCTTCAATATATTGTTAGTGGTTTACTGGCAGGTGTATGAGAGAAGGGTTTGTTTTCCTGATGTGAAAATTGTTGGAAGATATTTAAATCTAAAGTGGAAGCTAGAATGTGAGGTTTCTAGAGAATACAGTGACCGGTGTCTGTTAGGTGGAAATTGACATCGGTAGGGTGACATTGGTCGGTTACAAGGTGACCGTGGTTGGTTATAGGGTGATCATGGTCGGTTACTAGGGAACCTAGTTTTAAATAGAAAATCATAGATCTGAAGAATTGAGAAGATGTATGGAATGTATCTATTTTCTTGAGGTGTCCCTAGTTCTTAGAGGCATAAGCATGATTGTCAGATTGCAGATCCATTTTATAGAGGTATGGTTTTGTTACCTTGGTATTACAGTGCTTGTATTATTTTGGTTTCACATACATGTTTAGGATTGCAAATCTGAGTATGAGATAAAGGAGAGGTTATACATCCTTTGGTGTAGTTACATGCATGGGATTCATAAGAGAAGTAGAATAAAGTAGCACAATATGAAGATAGGGTTTCCATTAGAGAAGCATGTTCTTCAGTTGAAGATGTGGTTGAGTATATTGGTGCTAGTAAGGTGATGTATTTTATCTTGGTGTAGTTTTATTGCATGTATTATTTTTGTTAAGTTTTTATAAACCCAAGATTTGGGTGCTTCTTGAAATGACTGCCTCAGCACAACTATCGGCTTTGGTCGGAGTAGGAACCTGGTTTGGTGACCTATGATAATTTTTGGTATTGTGTTCATACTAGTAGCACTGGCGTCAGTCAGGGAACTGACATCAATCACAAAGGGTAACCGGTACCGGTCAACGAACCGTGGTCAATCTTTGTGACAATGAGTTTATACAGGGTTTCTTACAGTATAAGAGGGCATGAATGGTTTAGTGTCCTATTTTGGAGGATCATGTTTATGGCACATTGTGTACAGGTAGAAACGGAGAAGATCACTTCATTTTTTGAATTAGAAAGAGGACAGAGTTGGCTTGGTGAGTCCAGTGATACTTGGGTCAAATTCAAGTATCTATATATGGTTCATGTTTTATTTATTTCGTTTGAAGCAACTGGTATTATGTTTGGATTGTGTGCACAAGTAAAATTTACACCATGGATATTTGGTGAGCTTGAATTTTATTTCTATGATATGTTGGAATCTTGAGGACAAGGATATCTAGTCTAAGGATGGGATCCTCAATGAAAAGTCATGTTTAGACACAGTTGCAGGTAACGAAAGATGCTGGGTACACAGGATGAAAAAAAATTGATTCACCTACTTCACAAGAAGTCCAAAATTCTCTGATGTAGAAGTATTCTTTGATAAGAAGGGAACAAATTTATATTTTCTTTCATCTTTTTTATTTCTCATTGATAAATATAGCTTTTGAGCTTGATGATTAGAAGCATTGCAGGGGAGTTCAGGTTAAGTGGGAGCAAGCCATGGTTATTGGCATTACAGGTTGGACATATATGCACATGCAGAGTGAGAGGAGTATGCTACATTTTTGTGTGGCATGAGCCATAAGTTGGTTTTGGAGAGAAATCATGGCTTTGCCATTATTTTGAGTTTATTGCTTTGTGATGTCACTTCTGGTTTATTTTTTCGTGTTTAGATATTCCTTAGGGAAGGCAATTGATGGTGATTCAATTGGGTTTAGAAGAGGAATCATTATTTTGGATTTGAAGGGTGGAAAAAAGAGAAAAATTGACTGCTACAAATACTAGTGTTGGTTAGGGTCAACCATGGTCGGTCAAGTAGTGATCAGGGTTAGTTAGGAAATTGTGGTCGATTTGGGTATAGGTTTGACAGTGGTGTTTATTTACCAATTTTAGATGGTGCCCTTGTTTTGATTTCATCTTGGTTAGTTTGTGCAGTATTTTGATGACATGTTTGTTGGTATTTGCACTATTTTTAGTAACATGGTTGTTTTTTATCGACATTGATGAGCACAAGATTCATATTCATCTTTGGATTTAGTCAGTTGCAGACTTGGAGCTTATAGAGAGCATGATGATATGGATGGATGAACATGGTAAGTTTATACATGTGGATAGATTCTATTTTGTGAGTCTATTATGATGCAGATATTTGTTTTGCACATGTATGCCTATGAGCACAGTTTAGAAGCCTTGAGCATGAGGAGGGGATGTTTGGATTTCCTCTTGATTATTATGTTACTCCATGGGAGATGTTATCTATAGATAATTATCTTGGACATGCTAGTTGTTTATGTAGGGTTGTATTTTCATATTTCAGTGTTTGGATTCTTTGAGTTATGTAGATTTGTGGATTGATTGCCCACTATTGTAGGTAGAACTCATTTGGTTTGTCTTTACCCAGGATCTTGTTTTGCTTTTGCATATTCTAGTTTGACTTTTCTTGGTCAGTTGCATTGGTGGTTGCATGGAGACATGGATAGATGGTTGGAGAACATGGTTGGTTAAATAGGTATGTCTACAAATGTGATTGAGGCTCGGTACTTTTGGTTTGAGTGGGATATCTTGTAGGTGCGTTAGTCATGGTGGCTTAGTTACATGAGAGGCTTGAAGTTATGATTTAGTGGGATCTTGATGTATGGTTAGCTTGGGTATCACGGATAAGGAGTAGCTTTGCGCAGGCATATGGTAAGTCATGGGTTTGTTATCTTCTTGGTTTTAGAAGATGGTTTAATCTTCCTGATTTTATTTGAGAGAATTGTTTATATAAAGAATAGATGGCCTTCATGGTATGTAGAGGAGGGTGATGTACAGGTACAGGTACATGTTTAGCAATTTATCTCCAAGTGGGAGATTGTTAGGATTGTGGAGCTGAATTGCTTCATAATTAGCATGATTTACACCTTGTTGGTTTACTCAGTAATCGGCGTTAGTCAGAGGGTAATCAGTGTTAATTAGGGTAACCATCATCGGTTAG
The DNA here is from genome assembly GCA_019776745.2 of Taxus chinensis. Lineage (NCBI taxonomy): Eukaryota > Viridiplantae > Streptophyta > Pinopsida > Cupressales > Taxaceae > Taxus > Taxus chinensis. Next base: position 226,504,643 of record CM034147.1, on the reverse strand, counting down.
CATTAGGGTAATCATCGTCAGTCAGGGTAACCATCACCGGTTACCTGTGCATGAAATTTTATATTTAACTCACAAGAATTAGATCTAACTTTGTTATAAAGTTGATCTAAAGGTTGTAAATGCATAACTAAGGAGCCCTAAGTTTGTAGGTGCTTATATAAGAATGAAAGATAGGGTTAGATGTTATGAAACCTTCATGTAATTGATTATTATTTCATTTCTAAACCTTGATTGAGAGGATGAAGAAGAAGAGAAAGAAATAATAGGTAGCCTGAAGATAGCTTCCGTGGAGAGGAGCTGGACAGAAAGAAATAACAGGTACATCTGAATGGTGAGAAGAGGGTAACATCTTCTACTGTATTTCCTTTTGTATAGTTATTGTCTCATTGTAATGGCTTACATAGTATGCAAACCACATAGATTTTCTTCTTATAGATCCACATTTTGGTGAGATTTTGTATTATAGATCCATGTAGATCTAGTCTTATATTATTAGATCCAAAAGTTGTTGTGAGATATTGTATTGTAGATCTATGAGATCATATTGTATTTTTGATCCATATAGATCTATATATTATAGAGGAGGTTGTCTTCATGTTTTCATAGGTTATGTAGTGATGGAGAGACATACTTACTTTTGGTTGCCAGTCATAGTTGCACATTGGTAGACCCAGGCGAGAGTTCTTGTCGTAGATCCATATAGAACTTGGTAGAAATTCATAGATGCAGTAGTTCTGGGTTATGTGAGAATTGTTGGTAGTTGTTTCAAGGCACAATTGTAGTGCACTCATGGAGATTTGTTTAGAGATCTGGAGGAGATGAGATACTCTTGGAGAGATGCATTGTAATATTGTATTGAAGAGTTTGTTTGTCCTCTTGTTATATTAGCTATATGAGATCTCTATGTTTGGTGGACGTAGCTCGCATTGGGTGAACCATGGTACATGTTGTGTTATGTGTGTGTACTTTGTTTTGATTTGGATTATTTTAGTTTATACTTCCACTGCTGTAGTTTTTGGGGAATTTTTTAGATCATGTGTACATGATTGGGTTTTTTATTGAATCATAACACTATTCCACAGTCTCAAATTCGCAAAAGTCACTTGTCTCATACAGTCATCATTTGTTTACACAGTTCTAGTTTTCTCTCAGAGGGTCTAAGTTGTTGTTCTTTAGTCATCTATCATCTCTATTCTCTAGCTAGGGCACCTGCAAAGGTGTTGGGGTGCCCATCGGTGCCTTGGTCCTCTTTTTAGACACCTCGGTATCAGTTGCACTTTATTCTCATTTAGAGTTTTGATGTTGGTATTTATGGTTTGTTGTCTTATTCTCAAAGGTGCTAGTCAGCATTTTCGGGCCATTAGTGTCAAAATTTGAACAAGATATTCTTAAATAAACATAGTATGCTCATTGTTCTAAGGGTGGACTATCTACTATCAAGAGCTAGCTATCTACTAAGGAAAATGACTGCATTTAGGCATCATTTACTTCTACATCACACAAGCATGGGGGAAAAGGGTTGTATTCATTCTATTCCATCCACCATTTTCATCTTACATCTTGTTAGTGCCCCCTACTTCTACATCATTGGCGTTAGGGCACCCTAGGCACACAATCACACACACACAAGCACATAGAACTACATTAGGTTAAGAATGTAGTGCAACACTTAGTTGTAAGTTTGACATTGTGGAAGTTAAGGTCAGTTCAACCCCTTTATATGCATCTTTATTGTTTAGGGACTTGATGCTTTTGTATGGGGTTTTACAAGTATATCTTTGGCACTAATTTACAGTGACATAAGTGAAGACACTGTGACAACCACGTGAAAAAGATGAAGATATTTCAAATACCTAATGACATTATCATATTCATATCCTGAGCCATTCTAAAAACTAGAGCACCCAGAATATAGACCAGGGTGCCCGTACGCACTCCAGTCCTCTCCCAGGTGCCTCAGTCTAGCCAGATCTTCAGTTGTTGCAATTTCCTAGGTATTTCCTTTACACTCTTCTTTTTCTACACATCAACCTGTCCAAGTCCAACACATATCAAGGTAAGTCATCTTCAGGTTAGTATCTTACCCCTTCTATTTTAATTATTTCATTTTATTTAATTATAAAAATAAAATATTTAGGACCAATATCTCAGCTTGCATTACTTATTACATTTATTTTTCTATTTAGATTAACTTTGAATATAGAATGCCAAATTTTATATTTTTAGTTAATCAGCCACCTCTCATGTTTGGAGACTTTTGATGTAGTTAGAGCTTAGATTTCCTGCTGGGAGATATGGAAGGATTCAATAAAAAAAGTTAATGTTGTTCCCAATTTAGGGAGGTTTATCTGCTTGCATTTTAAGTTTTAGTGTTATTGTTAAAATGTAGGGAAAGAAGGAGTATGTAATGTAAGTATTAGATGTGAAAGTTCCATGGTTATTTCTTGTACAATCCTTATCTTGAAAGGAAGAAAATTATGTGAATGTATAAAGAGGAGATTTTAATTTTTCATGTTATTTTAATAGTGAAATAATAATGGAGAAATTATCTCTTCTTTCTTCTCTTGCAAACATTGTTGAAGAGGGAACTTGTAGAAGGATGTAAAGAGAATGATTCTAATTCATTTGGGTTATAAATTAAAGGATGTGTTTGGTTTAAAAAGAAACCTTTTTGAGCTCATTGGGATATTGGCAAACTATGGATTCTGATGTTAAAAGTGATTTTGGAATGGGTATTGATAAAACTGCAATTCATTATGGGAGATTTTAGCTATACTTGGATTACAAGTAATTTTTTTCACTTGTAGAATGATTGAAAAATTACAAAAATAAAAATTAAAAATGAAGTATGATCTCTTCAAGTTATATACAATACAAATAAACTATGTATGAGATTAAAATGGGTTTGTAGAATGTCTCTTTGAGGACTTGTCAAGCATGTAGATTTTGCATCATCTTTACATAGCCTTTTAAAGGAGGGAACTCACAAAAAAGGATGGAAAATGGATAATTTGGTGGTTTTTATTCTATATGGATTTAAATGAAGCTTGATCTTAAAAAATAAATTGGTTCTTATCTTCTCTCACACACGCGTGCGTGGGGGCACACATGCAGGCATGCACACGCATACACATGCACGCATGCATGTGTGCGCGCACGCGCACACACACACACACACACATGGAATTTTATTAATAATGTGGGTATTGACAATATAAAAAGGAGATGTTAAATTATAAAATACATGGATTTTATATTCCTGATTGGTTCTACCTCGCTAAAACAACATATACCTTATGTTATTCCAAGACTTTGTATAATTTTCCTATTTCAATTAGGAGTTGTGAAATTACTTATAACTAGTGCTACAACTCTAAATAGATGTGTGTGTGTGTGTGTGTGTGTGTGTGTGTGTGTGTGTGTGTGTGTGTGTGTGTGTGTGTGTGTGTGTGTGTGTGTGTGTGTGTGTGTGTGTGTGTGTGTGTGTGTGTGTGTGTGTGTGTGTGTGTGTGTGTGCGTGTGTGTGCACGTGCATTTATATATAAGTGGGTTTATCATCTAAATTTTCGAGATGAAGTTTAATGATAAAACATGTGGTTATATATATACATAAATAAGAAGGATTTCTATGTAAATAAAATTATATATTATACGGAATTAGTTATTGGAAATGTGTGTGTCTAAGTATTTAAATGTAAAATAAAACTTATATAAGTATATACAGATAGAGGTTGGGTGGCTAAGCTGACGTAGCCCTTCATCTCCACAAACTTTTCTAAGGTCTCATCCCTGAGGGGTCAAAGAATCGGTACATGGAATGTTGATTGAATGGATATTCTTTCCATGGCTTGAGTGGCCACTCTATGGTCTATTGATGCTTCCTTCCCAGGCCGCGATCTGCTACATCTCCACCCATGCTTATATTCTTGCAAAAAAATTATATAAAAAAAAATGTATATACAAAAATAAAACTAAATATATATACACCTCTAGGAATGACCTATGAATTTAGGTACATAAATACATAATATATACATATGCATTATTGTGAATTGAAACCCAAATATGGGCATTGGAAATAATACAATGATAAATTGAAGAAATATGAATAAAAATAGTTAGAGGTAAGTAGATAAAATCCATTACCTCCATGGAGGTAAACTCATCAAACCTGCAATAACATAACACAAAAGAGAAATGAGGAAAATTATATTAGAGTGGAGTTTCAAAAGGAAATCTAGGATCATTTGATCATACGACCCTAAATAAAATTAGAACCTCGACTTGTATGGTAGTCCTCATGTTGACTTGCCAAATTTAAATTTTCCAAGTGAAATTATTAATTACCTATTCTCTTCTCTTCTCTTTCTTTTTATTTCAAGTGTTTCACCTAAGGGACTAAGTGATACCTTAAATAATTTTCTCCTTAAGTGGAACATTTAGGTCCTTATATAATCAAGTTATTCATCTTTAATGTCAAGCGAAGAATAATTTGTAGTGAGATAAATTATTTTTCTAAGGGAGGTTGAAATTTACCCCATAATGAAATTTATTGTGACCCCTGAGGTAACGAATGTATGTCAAATACATGGAAATATCTTTGAAACTTAGTTATTACCCTTGCAATAAAATAAGGTCCCCACATTCATATCAACTTATCGCAAACGATTGTTACAATCAAGCCTAAGTTGGTAACTCAATCGAACAATCACAAACTATTGACCAAGTTCAATCTAATCAATGTTTTCCAAAAGATCTAACTTGAAAACACTTAGTTAACTTGCAATGTGGAGAGAAATTTTTTCTTCATCTCTAGGATTTTAAACAACATTTTCAAAAACTATTGCCCAAAATTTTTCTCAAGTTTATTTAGGGAGGGATAACTTTTTGTTTTGGGTAAAAAAAAAATTGGCATGACATAATGGATCTCACATCCTCAATTCCAAGATTACCTTTTAACACTCCATAATTTAACTTCACCATCCTATTTTGGGTGGTTTCTATAGGATCCCCTATATATTAAATGTATAATAAGTAAACAAATGTTTCTAATGTATAGTTATCCTTAGCCACTTTTCTTAAATATGTAGCTCATTATCTTATAAAATATTTTTCTTAATGTTGTCAGAAAAGGACACATTCTCAGACATTGCCAATTCAGTTCTAATTTAACATTTCTCCAAAACCTACTCTTTATCTTCAAAAATACGGTTATTGCACTTTTCTAAATATTCCAAATTGCATTTGCAAGACATGGCAGCCATAATCCTTCTATCCGCTTCAACCCCTATTACCAAGCACAAAAGTTTCCTTTTACTATTTGTGGACAAACCCATGCCAAGTCATAAATTCTACAAAGAGTAGTCCATATATTTCATGCATAAATGAAATGAAGGAGTAAGCCATCAACAGAGTCACCATCTTCTTTACACATGATACAAACAGAAAAACCAATAAAATTAATTTTATATAGTCTATCATGAGTAAGTATTTTCCAAAGATACTCCAACAAAGAAAAAACATTTTCTCATAGTGTACCAATTACATTCTAAATGGTTGAACTGGGTCAATCAAATTATCCTTGTTCTTTCTTTGTTAGAACATTGTAACCATCCCTAACTATACATCTCCTAGAGTTATCCTCATTCCATCGTAGGCTATCCTCACAATGTGAATTCAAGTTTTTTAATTTTAGAACTTGACTAAGTGCCAATATTTGTTCTACTAAGCGGCCTTAAAAGGGTTCCAAACATTTCCATTTTCTTACATATCCTTTATTAGCACCCTCTTCATCTCAATAATGTTAAGCTCAATTTTTTAGTTAATAATGGCAATGCTAATTATGGAAAATATAGTAATCCTATAATATAAAACAATTTAATTTTATAGTTTATGAAGTAAAACCAAAATAATACTACTTGAAAAAAGTACACTAGATTAAAATGGAATATTCTAACCTCCTCTAAATGACTCTTTTTCAATTTCCTTCTACATTTGAAAACATCTTATGAGTAATATATCAAAAGTAAGAAACAATCAATGAAATGACACTTAAAGCAATTTAGATATTAGAAATTTAGAATTGTACTTGTAGTTTACTTAATTTTAAAAATATTTTTATTTTATTATGTAAAGTATATTATGTGTTGTGTTTAAACTCGCAAATTATTTTGAAAGTTAATGAAGATTCTCATTTTTTATTTAGCCATACCATACAATCTCAAGAATGAACTATATAGGAACGAATGTATACCATCAAGTCTTGTGATTTTAAAATAAATTGACTACATCATTAAAACCTTAATCAAGAATAGATGGATTAGATCATTATAAAATATTACTAGAATGATATTCATATTTTTTCAAATTTCCACCTTCAAATAACGTAGTTGCCATGATTTTAGATTTTAAAAAATTGATAGATGTTATTAATAAAAATTTAGATCATATAAAATAAGTGTGCCACTACCAAACCATTTAAATCTTTAAAAATACAAAGTTGTAATAAATAAAACACTATTGGTTTTATGTTTTATTGTGGATATTTACAAGTTACTTGATCTCAATTATTTTTTCGATATTTTTAATAACAAAGATTATAAAATCTAATAACTATGAAAATTTTATATTAAATAGATAGTATTTAAAAATTGATTTCAATTTGAATGATATTAACTAAAATTCCCATTAATATTATGTTTTCAATTTTACAATATTTTATTTATTCTTTTAATACAATTAAAAATGTGGAGTTGGGCTAACAAAACTTAATATGGGTCATGTTTTTATGCCATTAGTATTTGGGGAACTTTTTAATGTTGTCTTTATTCTATGTATATAAATATGAATTTAGATATATTATTTTATTTTTGGGATAAGCTAAAGACTATAACCAATATACTTATGTATTTTTTATTAAAATGCATCACAAATTATACCAACTTAAATATTTCAAAAAGAAAATATAAGATAATTATAATAAAAGGGTGATGAGTTGTATTTATCACTCAATTATAATATTAGGAAAATTACAATTCAAAAAATAAACATGAGTTAAACATGATAAGAACAATAAAGCCTTAAAAAACGCAAACAATAGTTAAAAAATAGACAACAAAACACTAGCAACACTTCTCATACAAACACATTATGCATCATTAGTTTGTCAACACGAATCTTCTACATACAACATTTAGTCTTATACATGATTTTCAAGAATGTCAAGTGCTTTCAACCCAAATCTTTGAAACCTCTTGTTGTTAAAAACCTTGAGTATATGTAACATTGTTTTTATCAAGTAGAAAGTCTTTAAGTAGTAACAGTCTAGTACCAGACAATTGTTGTTATCATTTTCCCACACCATGATTATATACAACATTTTTGTTGTCATATGCCCACACATGTAACAGTGTAGTAGCTCCTATTCCCCCTCAGTGCTCATCATGAGTAAATTAGTACAGATCTTTGTAAAAGTGGGCCAACACACATCGGGCCCATGCATATCTAGTGTTATCCTCCTCTGTACACTGGCATATATTGTGCATCTTATACAAGATTCCCACACCACCTCTCTCCACTGCTATAGACGAAGCAATAACAACCGCTATGAAGTTCCACAAATGTGGAACATCATACCACAGAATAAAATCTAAACTGATATGGGCCTTAGAAAGTACTCGAGTCCCCAAAAATTATTACCTAGCGGATCACATCTGCCTCTCCATATTCTCCACTAGCATTACCTGTACCCTCTCAACAACAACTGGAAACCGCAATATACGATACACATCCTCCAACGTAACTATCATCTCCCCTGAAGGAAACCAAAATGTACATGTATCTACACACCATCTATCACATATTGTAGTCAACATAGGAATATTATGGGGCACATCCCCCATCCTTGCTATGTGACGTAGGCCAGCATGGTCCATAATATCCCAATCATCATCTGACAAACCTAATCCAAGAAACTTACTCAAATTGCGTCCACCGTGGAACTCCCTCGAGTGAATGTCCCTCTGCACACAACACAAAACAACAACAAACACTGCCTTAAAACACATTCCAAGTACACATATGCTTGTTTACCACATTCATATACATTACAAATTTCATTTTTCATCATTCTAGATGAATTGCACACATTCTGGACCAGGGCACCCAGATTCAAGACTGCAATGCCCACGAGCAGAATACTAGCACCTAGATCTGGGCACTTCTATCCCAAGGGTCACTAATGCCCTCGCCACTATTTTCCAGGTCTAAAGTGTCGAGAAAATCAAAAATCTCAAATTTGCACAAATTCACTAAAAATGACTACTACACCCTACATTTTGTGAAAAACAATACACTTACCAACTCCACATTTATGTGTGATGCTACGGCGGTCACCACCCTCTCAAACCAGTTATGATGTGCTACTCTCACTTGCGGAATTTTTTCACTTGCTCAAAACTCAATCTCAATCACGCAAATAAAAAATGAGGTGACTAAACACTTTTCCACCTTACTATTTATAGTTGCCTTTTTATCACCTACTTTACTATAGTCATTATTTCACGTTTCTTACCACTACTAATACATATTGCACAATTTTCGTCATATCTTGATCGTTTCTACTTCTATTTGCACTCCATTTGTGACGTTCATTTTAGAATTATGCTACCACCATATTGAACACATTATACACGCATTAAATATACTTGACTTCGTCTCCCAACCACTTCATACACATTTTTTATTTTCTATCACCTTTCTACTTATTTCATGTTTACTTTCGGCTAAGGTTTGTTCTTTTCATCACTTCCCCTTTCACCGAAAGTGGGTCATATCATTAGGGTCTTCCTATAATTCTCCTTGTACTATCACGCATTCAAAACACTACCATTGCAAAAATTCCAAATATTTACTAACACATTATGCGACATTTCACCATCGAATTCCCCCAATGACCTAATCTAGGGGCAACAAATATATGAATTTTACTATACGAAATTCCACCAATTCCCCTTGATGACCTAATTTGGGGGCAATAACCAATCAAAAATCATTTCCACGTGATCATTCACCAATTTCTACCGACTCCCCCTGATGACCTAGACTTGGAGCAACTAGTGTAAAATCTCTCTACGAGTAATAAATCGAACCAATTAACCAATCAATCAATGCATTCATATTTCTAACAATCGAAATTGTATTGTATTACCACTACAAATTTAACACAATTTCCCTCCCAGATGACCTAACTTAGGAGTTAGGTGTAGTCTCCTAGATAACCTTACGTATGAGACTACATCCATTACTTTCTCAGATGATCTAACTTGGAAAGTTGTTCTATCATTTCATGTTCACTTCTAGATGACCTAACTTGGAAGCCTTCTCACATTGCATGTTCACTTCCAGATGACATAACTTGGAAGCTATTACATGAAGGCAACACCCATGGAGTGAGGGAAAGAGTTCCTTTCCTATTCCACTCTTATATGGGTCAATTTTTTGATCAAAATTATCATGATCTAGGAAACCATAAATTTTTTATTTGAGTCCATCTGCAGCAGGTAGATCTTTAGGATGTAGTTAGAGATTGGAAAATAACACATGTTTCTCCATACACTCTTCCTTTGGTGGTAGGATGCACAAATTCTCTAGTTGATAATTCATATACACACATTCGGTTTGGGAATTGATCAATCCCTACCCCACCTCATCATCATCATACATTCTAATAATCACTCTCATTTAGTGCACTTCATTGTAGTATTATGCTCTTTCATTACATTGCATGGATTAACCCATTGGTCCATGGTTTGGAACACATTTTTCTTTCTTTCGGCACGCTTCTACTACACATCTGCATTTTTTACTGCAATAGGGGATTCTTTGAATTCTTTCAAGTTTGCATCTCTATCAAATTTATGTTACTGATCTTTCCGCTTACCAACATAAAGTTGGGGAAAATTTAGTCACAAAATCACGCACTTACTATTACATTTTTACCGCCAAGTATTTTATTTTATATATGGATCTCACAAAAGAAAAGTATTCATTAATGGATCATCCCTTAGTCCTATCGTCAATTATTCAATCATCATTATCACTTGTCTCACAAAGTCATCAGTTGTTTACACAGTTCTGGTTGTCTCTTAGAAGGTCTTAGTTTTTGTTATTTAGTCATCTATCATCTCTAGTCTCTTGCTAAGGCACCTGGAAAGGTGTCGGGATGCCCGTCAGTGCCCCGGTCCCCTTTTTGGGTGCCCTAGTCCTGGTTGTACTTTATTGTCATTTAGATTTTTGAGGTTGGTCTTTATGGTTTGTTGTCTCATTCCCTTAGGTGCTAGTTGGCATTGTGGGGTCATTAGTGTTAAAATTTGAACAAGAGATCCCTATATAAACATAGCATACTCATTTTTCTAAGGGTGGACTATCTACTATCAAGAGATAGCTATCTACTAAGGCAAAGGAGTGAATATAGGCATCATTTACATCTACATCACACAAGCATAGGGGGAGAGGGTTTTTTTCATTTTATTCCATCCAACATTTGCATCTTACATCTATTTATTGCACCCTACTTCTACGTCATTAGTGCTAGGGTACCATATGCAAAAAATCACACACACACAAGCACACATAAATACATTAGGTTTGGAATGTAGTGCAACGTTTAGTTGTAAGTTCAAAATTGTGGTAGTAAGGTCAGTGTGACCCCTTCATATGCATCTTTATTTTTGAGGGATTTGATACTTTTGTATGGGGTTTTTCAAGTAGGTCTTCGACACTAATTTATATCGACATAAGTGAAGCCACTGTAACAACCACATGAAAATGAAGATATTGTGAATGCCTAGTGACATTATCAGATTAAGATCCTGAGATTTTCTGAAAAGCAGAGTGCCCAAAATACAAACCATGGTGCCTGGAGGTGCCTCAGTCCTCTCCCGAGAACCTCAGTCTAGCTAGATCTTCAGTTGCTACAATTTCCTGGGTATCTCCTTCACACTCTTCTTTTTCCACACATCAGTCTGTCCAAGTCCAGCACACAGCAAGGTAAGTCATCTTCATGTTAGTATCTTACCCATTCTATTTTAATTACTTCATTTCATTTAATTATCCAAATAAAATATTTAGGACCAATATCTTAGCTTGCGTTACTTATTACATTTATTTTTCTATTTAGATTAACTTAGAATATAGAATCCCAAATTTCATATTTTTAGTTAATCAACCACCTCTCTTTGTTTTGGAGACATTTTATATAATTAGAGCTTAGATTTATTGCTTCTCGATATGGAAGGATTCAATAAAAAAAATTAACATGTTGTTCCCAATTTAGGGAGGCTTATCTGCTTGCATTTTAAGTTGTAGTGTTATTGTAGAATATAGGGAAAGGAGTATGTATTGTATGTGTTAGATGTGAAAGTTCCATGGTTATTTCTTGTACAATCCTTATCTTGGAAGGAAGAAAATTATGTGAATGTATAAAGAGGAGCTTTTAATTTTCCATGTTATTTTAATATTTAAAAAAGAAAGGAGAACTTATCTCTTATTACTTCTCTTGCGAACATTGTTGAAGAGTGAATTGTATAAGGATGTAAAGAGAATGATTCCAATTCATTTGGGTTATAAATTAAAGGATGTGTTTTGGTTACAAAGGAAAAATTTTTGAGCTCATTGGGATATTGGAAAACTATGGATTGTGATGTTAAAAGTGATTTTGGAATGGGTATTGATAAAACTGTAATTCATTATGTGAGATTTTAGTTATTCTTGGATTACATGCAATTTTTTGTACTTGTAGAATGATAGAAAAATTGCAAAAATAAAAAATAAAAAAATGAAGTATGATCTCTTCAAGTTATATAGGATACAAATAAACTATGTATGAGATTAAAATGGGTTTGTAGAATGTCTCTTTGAGGACTTTTCAAGCATGAAGATCTTGCATCATGTTTACATAGCCTTTTAAAGGACTGAACTTGTAAAAAAGGATAGAAAATGGATAATTTGGCTATTTATATTCTATATGGATTTCAATGAAGCTTGATCTTACAAAATAAATTGGTTCTTATCTTCTATAACAGGTTTATTTCTCTCTCATTTCCTTGTTTATTACAAGGAAATTAAGAACTCTAATCAGTCTCAAATAGAAAATGAGGATTTTATTTAAGCATATTGTTATAGCTTACACACACACACACACACACACACACACACACACACACACACACACACACACACACACACACACACACACACACACACATAGAGAATGTTATTAATAATGTGGGTATTGACAATATAAAAAGGATATGTTCAATTATAAATACATGGATTTTATATACGTAATTGATTTTACCTCACTAACACAAAAAATACCTTATGTGATTCCAAGACTTTGTATAATATTCCTATTTCAGTTAGGAGTTGTGAAATTACTTGTAAATAGTGTTACAACTTGAAATAGATGTGATATTGTGTGTGTGTGTGTGTGTGTGTGTGTGTGTGTGTGTGTGTGTGTGCACGTGCATGCTCATTTATATATAAGTGGATTTATCATCTAAATTTTAGAGACGAATGTATGCATTGGAAAGGTTTGCAAAGCTATGGGATGAGGTTAAAGAACCTCAAATATTGACTAAACTAAACCATGCACCATAAGATTAGAGCTAAACAAGAAACTATCTATGCATATATAAATTTGAAACTAAATATTAAAACCCTGGCATATATATTACTCTCTAATCCATGAAAGCTTAATGAAACTAAACCTAGTTAGATTCTAAGCAATCAAATTATATGTTCTTTACTCTTAAACATAGTGAATAGATCTCTTCAAGTTGGCTACATGGCCAAGATTTAGATCTTCCTTTACTAACTATATTTAGAGTGGACGGATGCAAGATAGGGGAGCTCTTAACAATGGATTATGGCCAAGATCCAAATGTTTTATAGCTAAAAGCTATCACAAATGATTTCTAACGCAAAGATCTCCAAATATGAGATATATTTATTATGAAGACAAGGTGTACGGTCTGAGAGGGAGGGGTGACCCTTCTATTTATAGTTTTCCACTTGGAAGAGTTTTGAATTTGGGTGCATGTGGGACTAAAGGTCAAAAAGTAACTTTCATATTAGATTATGATAAGCATGCTTTAGGCTTAGTTAAGATTGGTTTAAGCTAGTTAACTAGTGTTTAGGCTATTTAAAATTGATTAGCAAGAGATTAGAGACTTACTGAGAGTTGAGAGGAGTATGAGATAACCAATTATGACTAATAGGTAGCCTACGAATCCAATAAAAATGGTATAGAGAGAACTAGGGAGGTTCTGAATGGTCGAAAGGGAGGGAATGTTTAGATAATAAGAGAGATTTTAGACAAATAAGTATGAATATGGGAAGAATATGACCAAAAGAGTGTCTTGAATGGGAATCTGATAATAGACGAAAGAATAGGTTGAATTAACAAAGTTTCAATCAATTAAATTAATTAGATTAAATGCTAAGTGTAAATATACTTCTAGGTGTCTACATTTTCCCCTCTTTGAGAGTGATGTAAGCGACATCACTTCAAAGAAAGTAGACAACCATAAACAAGTAGAAACTTTTGAAGAGAGAGAAGAAAATTGAGTATAATGGAGGATGACCCCTCGCTTTTCGATGGTGTGATAGAAGAACTCGATTGATGATAAAAAATATGAAAAGAAGAGAAAAGAAGAAAGAATAGTTTAGAGAAGAAGAAAAGGGGATATAGAATAAAAGGCAGTATGAAGAAGGGGGGATGAGCCAACATCCATTCTACTACCTTTTAAACAACTTTCTTTTTCATCACATTGTTAAAATCTTCATCATCGGTCCTTATTGAAAAGAATGATCAAAAGTGTAATATGACATGAAAATCCATTTACGAACAAATTTCCATTGCTGAAAACCCCAACTCCATACAACATACAAAATGTAATGTAATACGAGGAAGTGAACGAGCCCTTTTAACAGGGAAATGAGTACAATCACACACACTTAAACTAATAACGATCAAGATAGTTTCATAAATATTTTATTATTGAGATGTAGTCCTAAATGTTCTGATAAACGACAAGGGTTAAAAATATGATGCCCCAAGCAATTTGTATATGCAAGGGAAAAGATGGAGGACACTTGGTTCCAATGAAAAAGTGACATGCACAACGAAAATAGTACCATGCAACTAATAGTGCCCCAGAGTACAGACGTAGTAAGCAGCATAACTTTTGCAATGATTGAAGATTAAGATGGTATACGAGTCGTTGTTTCAAAAACATGTGAAAATTATCAGCAAGATACAGATGAATGCCCCTGTGAGAGTCACAGATTTCAGCCGCCTAATGAGTTGCTTACAATTTTTAGTTCATTTTCAAAGTAGTTCTTAACAATGTTTTGGTTTTTCAAATGGCATGTATTTTTGCATTTTCTTTATTGATCATATGGAATGCATATTTTATAAGAGATCAAAGATCTACCGAAAAATTCACTGCAACTAGCATAAAGTGGGGGGGAAATCGTACAGAGTAGCACAAAAAATGCCTCGGTGAGAAGAATTATAGAGGTCCAAAAATAATTATTTACAAATATATACATCATGACTGGTAAAAAAAGTAAAAATAGAAGAAAAATGACAGGAAATAGAGCCTTTATGTCGTAAATTATTCTCAGTGTCAATGAAGAAGTGACCGCAGGGTGGCACTAAGTGCCCAACGTGCAAAAATGAATAATAATTACTATTTTAATAGAAAAATAATTACCTCAGCAAATAGAAGAAGGGCTAGAATGACCACGATGGGGAAAACATGCCCCAGGGGTATCACGACAGCCTAATATACCCACCTGGGGGGGTAAATCAATCACAACAGTTCATTTTTACTAAAGCTCTTGCAAAGTTTTTACCAATGAAATGAGAGCGATAGCCCTGGAGTGAGATGGCAAGGCTACCGAGAGGAGGAGATGAGAAGATTTTCTACTATCTAGGAGTTCATGTACACCCAACAGATGGACCCTTAAATGAGTGGCCTATCCTTCTTTGTGAATTACACATTTAATGCATTTTTTAGGGCATTTTAGGCTAGAGTAGGAAAAATTTTATGACGTTTCATCTCGCATGCTATACGTTTTGATACATTCTAGATGCATATGCACGCTTGATGGAGTATGCATGTGTCACACACTTGTAACTGTCATAAGGAAACTGATAAGGGATGCGCATTACATCATCACATGTGTGCATCTTGGGTGGAGACAAGCTACATGCATGCACATAAGATGTAGGCAATCACTAGGTACGTATGTGTCCTTTTCAATGAGAAAAAAAATAGATAGGGCGCACGTACGCACTCCAGATAGGCATGTGTATGTGTCGAGAAGGGACGCATGCATCGGGTAGAAGGGAGCAGAACACCTTTCTGGCCAAACGGCCAAGGAGAAAAGAAAGAAGACTAGAAGAAAGTGGAATTTAGGAAATAAGATGGAAGAATGAAGGATTTACCAACAATTAGATAGAAGTAGATATAAATATCAACTAATACATGTGTGTTTTCTTGTTTGTAGCGTATATTACCCGTCCTGGATACCCGCGAGCGATATGGTCAGCTAGCGGTGATAGAGGCACAGTTTGACGAGGATTATAGGGAAATATTGGATAGCCTCCTATATGTCATGGGATTGGCTTATGTGGCTGATATGCTAAAAATAGATCACATTGGATCATGGCCTTTTGATAGTTGTAGCAGAGAGATGGCACAGTTAGATTCATTGCTTTTGGCTTACCGACTGGGGAGATCATACGATTACTCTCTAAGGATGTGTGGCATATTATGCGGGTTCTAATCCAGGGTCAGCTCATCTAATCTACGAGCCATTGGCCCAATATTTGCGGTATATCTTAGAGTTGTTTGGTGTCCCAATAATACCATGGCACGGGATGACTATTACAGTTGTCGCGGTGTATTGAGGACCTAGAGCTAAGACCGAGTGGTAGTTTACATGATGGCCTTTGTTAGTGGAGTTCTACTCCCTAACAAGATCGGTGCTTCATTTCCTCTTGGCTTCCTTGGAGTGATACGTACGTTTGATAGAGGGAGAGACCTACTATTGGGGCCAGTTCATTTTAGCACATTTATACTGGGATCTTTATTTGATTACCTACTACCATCATCCAAGATGGTAGGGACAGATAGATTGCTTCAGATTTGGGCATGGGACCACATTGGGGAGAAAAAATATTGGTCATCCCCTAGGATGTTTTGAGAGTTCAGGGCTTCCCGAGGAGCCTTCTACTATGGGTTGGGTCCCAATTGGCGATAATGTGTGGTCATACATGGGAGATGCATATCACTACCACTGTGAGTTTGATGAGCTACAATAGGCATCTATGGTATGGATGCCCTACAGACATTTCTAATGGCCTGAGGATGGTTTAGAGCTCATTACTGTGATAGTTGAGCATTTCATATTAGGTAGCCGCAACTATATGCGGGAGATATACATGGTAGATCTGTGCAAAGGTAGTTTGGCATTACCTGAGGATGTTCCTGGGCCAGATAGGTGGTATGCTCGCAGGGCTCAGGAGTACATTTCATATGGGTCCACAGATTAAGCCAAGATAGAGCAACTGGCTAGTTTCCTACAGGTGGTACCTGCTATGTGGGTGCCATAAGATAGATCAGAGATCTAGGTACCACACCTGAGTATACACCATGGTACCATGGTGTACTTCCACATCATTTGACTATTTCTAGGGCAGTGTATAATGTCAGCGTGAGAGCTCCTCCAGTGGGGCCTCCCAATGGTGATGAGGGTGGATCCATCAAGGTGGTGATGATAGTGATGATGATGATGATGGTGGTGGTGGTCCTTACTCACATCTATTATGTTAGGGGAAAGGGACAGTGGTCTTGCATTACAGATTTGTCAGCCATCAGAGATAGGGTCCTAGGCATAGGTTGAAAGATAGAATTTCAGGGCACCTGACATATGAGTTTCCTCCAGTAGGCATTCCAGTGGGGATATATGCCCCTCTTCAGTAGGTATCTCCAGAGCAGGGCCTATCACCTCAAGCTCCAGGGGGTGATGGTGATGGTGGACAGTTGGTTTCCCTTCAGTATCACTTACAGGTGGTGATTTGCATTCAGTTATAGGTGGCAGGAGAGAGGGATGCAACCAAGGCACAGGTACAAGCCCTTACAGCCGAGAGAGATTAGGCATGCATTTTCTCAGGTACAGATTTTGACATAGTTGGAGAGGGATCACCAAGAGTACATAGCCACTATAGGGTGGGATAGTACCTCATGTGTTCAGAGCCAGATTAGTGAGATGCCATAGGGGGCTCAGATACTGAGCTTTTACATCAGTCCCAGACCCAGGTGTAGATGGTTGTTTCTAAGAGGGACCATCACCCAGGCATAGTCACAGGGTTATATCATGCATAGAGATCAGGCATGAGCCAAGGTGTAGACTATTACTAGTAGATAGAGACCAAGGCTCTGCTTCTAAACAGGCTCATGCTAACAGTGGAAGATTGATAGGTGATCTAAGATGTCACTCTATAGGAATTTATTACTTTTGGAGATGTCGATCTGATACATGATGCTATGAGGTCCAATGGTGAGGCCCTTATACTATAGGAATTCCTATTTATAGAGTACAAATCTTAGACAGGGAAGCAAGTAGTACCTTTTGAGCAGTTAGGTGTGAGCACTAAACAGGCTCCAGGTCACGGTGATCAGGTCATTCAGTTAGATCAATTCTGACAGCTTATTGCAGAGAAGCCAGCTACATATAGCCAACCAGACAATAGGGTGATACCCCCTGTGCTGGTCCATCAAAGCCACCACTCTTCCATCCTCTAGGTCATGGTCCCCAAGAGCCCCGACTAGGGCGAGAGATATGGTTGAGTTCTTAATTTTTCCCATTTTTAGAGGATGTATTGTATACATGCCTCTTATGAAGGCTGATTTTGATGTATAGATATTCATGTACCATTGTTTGATGATGCCTCTTGATGAAGGCTCGATTTTTTGATAACATACCCCTTTTAGATGGCATATTGTATCGATGATGTACACTTGAGTATTGACATGGATAGTTATACATGTATCATATGGACATTTGATGATAATCTTTTTATGTTATATTTTGATTATGTTTTGTATGATTAGTAATCATTGATTTGCAATCATTGTATCATGATGTATGATTTCTCTTTCCTCTATGTATGTGACATATTTTAGATTTAGAGATGTGTATGTTTCATGCTTTCATATTAATGATATATCTGCATATAGTATCACATGTTTTGGATTTATGGAATGCTTTTGATTTCTTATCCTAGCACTTGGGATGATACTAGATGATATTGGTGTGGGGGGGATAGATTTGTGATTATGCACAACCCCTCTTTCCCCCATTGATGATACGATATGTGATGATTAGCTTAGCATACATGCATGATGTAATACTTAGCATTTTTTAATACATGATGTAGTAGATGATGTTTTATATGTGATGAATGATAGGTGATAGATGTGATAACAAAAAACTATGCAATGAAACAAATACACAAGCAAAAGTTAACAAAGCTAAACAATTGTACCTATACAACAGAACATAACTAAGATGTAAAATACATGAATTTATTAAACTTGCAAAAGAGATCAAATGGAAATTTCAATCTAAGTAAGTAAAAATGAATCCCAATAGATGCATACAAGCTACGAATGAACCTAATGCCATTTATAATTAAATCAACTAAGATCCAACCTATGGTAAGCAAAGGAGTCACAACATCACATGAAAAAGATAATTCTTAATCAAAACTATACAAACCAAAAACTAAAAGTAATCAAATTATTACCTTATTTTTGCGGGAAAACGTTGATATGTTTTCTAATGTTTTTGGGTTTATCTAAAAAAGATAAGTTTTTAAGGCTACTGTTTACGTCATTTTGAGGCTTCTCTAAGACAACATTATGCAATTGGTGTAGTTTCGTTCCTAGAAGGGAGATTTTATAAATTTTTAGGGTCTTTTGTATCCTTTTCTAAATGTTTTTGTGTTTTCTAAGGTCATGTTTTGAAAGAAATGTACAAGAACAAAGAAGCGTATGGATGCCCCCAACGTGATGTGGGAATATATAAAAGGTGGAATGCCACACATGTATGTATGAGAAAGTTAAGTGTGAAGGTTCCCCCAATGTTAGATGGGAATATACAAAGGCAATGTCCTTCATGCCGATATAAGAGAAACTAAGCCAGATCACGGTTCGGCAAAGGTATATTTAGTAGGGTTCCTAGACCTAACAAAGGAAGTCATATCTAGAAAGCATTGAGGGTTATCCATCTTTTTTTACGAGTGACTTGTGACCAGATAATCCTCCTTGAGTGCTGGAAACCAGTTTTCACCCAAAGACCTGCCCACTACCACAATTGTGTGGTTTTCACATGTGGATGACCTGCTTTGCTTTACTATTTTCTCAATTTTCCATTTTTTTTTTGCTTGTTTTTTCTTTGTTTTTTATATTTTTTAGTTCTTATCTGATATTCTCAGCATGCTTAAGCATATAACCACTTGAGGTGCATGGCATTCATAGGCTCTGGAAGCTCTTCACCATCTGAGTATGCAAGTTTATAGGCTCCTGATCCATATTTAGCAACCACCACATAAGGGCCTAGCCAGTTAGCTTCAAACTTACCTTTCTTTTCTCTATCTTTGACAATGTTCTTCTGATTTTCTTTTAGAACTAGATCTCCTACATCAAATTCCTAATGAATGATGCATTTTTTGTATCCCCTAGACACTTTATTCTGATAGACTTTCAGGTGATTGAGTGCTCTGATACGATTTTCATCTAATAGTTCCAACTCTGTCAATCGAGCAACTCTGTAGTCCTCATCTTTATCAAGATAGTCCCTAAGAGATATTCTCAGGGAAGGAAGCTCCACTTCCAAGAGGTATGATGGCTTCAGTGCCATAGATAAGTGAATATGGGGTCGCACCAGTAGGAGTGCAGATGGAAGTTTGATAGGCCCAGAGGGCAGGATGTATTTGTAAGTGCCAATTACGACCAGTTTTACTGACCATTTTCTCCATAATTCATACAAGGGTTTTATTAGTAGCCTCTGCTTGTCCATTACCTTGGGGGTAATAGGGGTAGACCACTTGAGTTGGATATGGAAACGTTGGCACAATGTCTTTACCATTTTATTTTTGAAGGATTTACCATTATCTGTGACAATGGCGACAGGGATACCATAATGACAGATGAGATGGTTCATAATGAATTTAGAAATTTGTGCACCGGTGATGTAAGTAAGAGGGATAGCCTCTACCCATTTGGTAAAATACTCAGTGGTAGTGATAATGTGAGTATGGCCATCTGAAGAAGAAGGATGGAGCTTCCCTATGAGATCTAGACCCCATTTAGAAAATGGCCAGGGTGTTGTGATAGGCTACAAAGCCTGGGCTAGCGCATGTATTAAGTTTCCATACTTCTGACATAGCTCACATTTCTTTACGAAATTACAACAGTTTGATTCCATGGTAGGCCAATAATAGCCTACTCTTAATAGTTTTTTAGCTAAGACCATGCCACTAGTGTGTGCTCCACAAATACCACCATGTACTTCCTTAATAGCGTGGAATGATTCAACAACATCCAAAAAATGAAGTAGATTCCTGTTGTATCCACGATGATAAAGGGTGCCTCCTAGGAGAGTATAACAAGCTATACGGAGGATAAGGGATTTCTTTCAAGAATGAATAATGTCTGGTGGAAAAGTGCCATCTTATAGGTATCGAAAGATAGGATCATACCAAGGGGATAATGGACCAACAACTTCACATACTAAACATGACTCTGGCATATCATGTGCGGGCACTTATAAATTCTCAAAGAAAGGCATCTTGCTTTCTTGAGGTGGAATGCATAACAGAGACCCAATTATAGCCATAATATCTACAGATTTATTATGCGACCTTGGTTTTGCTCAAATATGATCTGTGTAAAGTACTCCTTCAGAGTTTCGACCATTTTCTTATATGGAATGAGTTTCTCATCTTTAACCTTATACTCATCATTAACTTGTTTAATGATAAGTTGAGAGTCTCCAATGACTCGTAGTTGTCTGATATTCCAAGTAATAGCTAGCTTGAGGCCAGCAATGAGTGCCTCATACTCTGCAATGTTATTAGTTCATGGAAATCCCAACCAGAATGCTCTTGGTATGACCTCTATTGTGGGAGTAATGAGCACCACTCCTTCTTCAGATCCATGGAAGGTCAAAAATAAATCGAAATGGACCTTCCATTCTACAGACTCTTCAATGTACATCATAGATGCATTTGGAAAATCCAGGCATAAAGGTTCCATAGCTAGTAGAGGTACTTCTGCCAAGTGATCAGCCAATACCTATCCTTTCAAGTATTTCTGATTTACAAACTCAATATCAAATTCCATCAGGAGAATGATCCAATTAGCCATTCGGCCTGTGAGGGTAGGTTTGGATAAAAGGTATTTGAAAGGGTCAACTTTGGATATGAGTTTGGTTTTATTATTTAGGAGATAATGGCATGAATCTTTTGGAAGGTAAAGACAACTACCAAGCAGGCCTTTTCAATCTGTGGATAATTTAACTCATAAGCAATCAAGGTGCAGACTAATAGTAAAATACTCTCTCTTTATGGTCTAGGTCATATTGGGCAAGTAGTGCACCAATAGAAAACTAGGTGGCGGAAATGTATAAGAGGAGAGGTTCACCTGGGGTAGGTGGCATGAGTACAGGTGGATTGACAAGGTACTATTTGAGTAATGCAAATTCCTTTTGATGGTCAGGTCCCTGGTTGAATGCAATGTCTTTCTTCAATAAATGAGTAAATGGGTGACGCTTATCTACAAGTTGTGAAATAAAGCGACAGGATTGCCTGAATTTTCCCTTATAGACTCCTCAACTTGTTTGAGAGTGGTAGGTGGTGGAATTTCCATGTGATAGTCTTAACCTTTGTAGGGTCCACTTCAATCCCTCTTTGTGAAACAATGAACCCTAGGAGCTTTCCTGATAAAACACCAAAGACACATTTCTTAGGGTTCAAACGAACCTTATAATCTCAGAGACGCTGAAAAATATGTCTCAACACTTCAGGGTGCTCTCCTCTACTCTTGGATTTAGCTAGGATGTCATCAACATAATCTTCCATGATGTCATTCATCATATCATGGAAGATAACAGTCATGGCCCGCTGATAAGTAGCCCCAGCATTCTTGAGTCTGAAAGGCATGACCTTGTAGCAAAATTTCCCCACGGGGTAATGAATGTTGTTTTATGTTGATCTTCTTCTGCAATCTGTATCTGATTATAACCTGAAAACCCATCCATTAAAGACAACATTTCATAACTAGCGGTGGAATCCACTATCATGTCAATGTTAGGTAAAGGGAATTCATCCTTAGGGCATGCCTTATTGATGTCACAAAAATCAGTACAAATTCTTATGCCGATAGGCTTCTTCTGTACAGGGACTATGTTAGAGATCCATTCTGAATAGTCAATGGGTTTAATAAAATCAGCAGCTAAATTTTTTTCCAATTCTTCCTTGACAAGGAGTGCCACCTTAGGGTGCATATTTCTCAACTTTTTCTTAATGGGTTTGGCATCTAGATGCACAACGAGGTTGTGCACAAATAACTCTGGGTCCAAACCAGGTATATATGCATATGTCCATGTGAGTATATCCACGAATTATCTTAAGAGATCTACAAAGACCTTTTTTTCTTGAGCTGAGAGTGAAGCTCCCAAATTTATTATTCTAGGTTGCTCTTCTGAGCCAATGTTGACATTAATTGTTTCCTCAACAATCATCTTAGACGCATCTTCCATCCATGTAGGATCAGGGGGAAGAGTAAGATCAACTTCCTGCGGTAGTTCATCATCATCTTTAAATGGATAAGACCACTTCATCTTTAGACTCTTTGTTCTGTTTATCTATGAGTGTTTCAAAGAGTTTTTCACTGTGAGACTTTCTTTTATCCTTTCTGCAAGGTTTGTTTGAAGTGTTTGTATTCTTTCTCACCACCTTCTTGTTCAAACATCCACACATATCTACCTCTTCTCCAAAGTATGCACAGGTGTTTATTTGAATTGCAAATCCTTTCTTGTGGTCTCCAGCTGGAAGAGAATCCCTGAGTCCCATGAACTCCAAAAATGCTTCATCATTTTCAAAGAAATCAAGTGGTACGTGAAGTTTTTGATCCCAATCTATAAGTTCAGGATACACAAGGGCTATTTGATGATTGGTTAGGGGGTTGGATTTAGATAAGGTAAGGACCATTGAATCTAGGAATAGGTTAGTGGAAGCAAGATCCTCGTAGAGGCTACATTGGGAATCTGCGTCGCTATCAGAATGAGATGAAACATCCTCACATTCAAAAGATGTGGTGTCAATCTCAGAGGGTAGAGTGTTATGAGGCCTTATCCCCAGGCCATGCTTATCTAACTTAAAACGAGGGATGGGAATAGGCTCTAGCCGGTCTTGTTCATTAATGCCACATCCAAACCCATTATAGCCCATGAAAAACATCATGTGGTGAGCTTTGATGTATTGGGGTGCTTAATGGCATGAAGCCATGGTACCTTCTAGTACTCTACTAGTAGGATCTTCTAACATTTTCTCCTCAGATAGGAGACCGCTATGGAAAAAATTTTCCAATGGTTTAGGACACTGCTCCCGAGTGCTCTTGAACTTAAAATAAGGCTTACCCCTTGTTCTGGGAGATACTGATAAATCTGATATTAACAAAGCCTGTTCAAGAGTGAATGGCTCACCTGGGCCATATTTTTCTGATGTTGCCTCCCATGAAGAGAACGGGTTGACTAACGAAGGAAAATATTGATTATAAGGCATGAGTGACTCTGAATCTACCCATTTCTTAATAGCTTCTGTTTGTAGGGGGATAACAACATCCACCGGAGGACACTCATAAGCCACACGAGAAAAACTGTGCAATGCCCTATAATGTGTGAATGGTTCCAAGTCACCCAAAATGGTAACCACTTGTCCTTCATGACATAGCTTGATACACTGATGGAAAGTCGATGGAATGGCTTGCATGGAATGAACCCATGGGCATCTCAAGAGCATGTTATATGGAAGGTATAAGTCAAGGACATGAAATGTCATGTCATGACAAGGTGGGCCTACTTCCATGGGAACTACTATAGTACCCAATGATTCTCATTCTTCATTGTCGTAAGCTATGATAGTGATAGTCTTAGCTCCCAAATATGTTTTTGAATGGCCTAGCTACTTAACCAACTTCAAAGTGCAAATATTTAGACCAGATCCACTGTCCACAAGTACCTTCTTGATTTTGTGATAGGTAACCACCACTTCTAGATATAAGGGTAAGTTGTGCTCTGGATTGTTACATGTGATTTCAGTGCGATCAAAAGTAATATGATCATTGGAGTCTATGCATGCAATCATGGCTTGGAGGTTTGTGGGATCTACATCTGTAGAAACTCCTGAATTTTGTAACATTTTATACAATATGTTCTTGTGGATAGTAGAGATTTTAAGGAGATCGAGAATAGATATCCTAGCAGGTGTTTTCTCTAACTAATCTATCAAATTATATTGACCTTCCTGAGGGATAGGCATGGGATCTGGTATGATTAAACAAGCACATCTCATCCCTACTGTGCAACTCTTTTCTAAGATCTGGATAGTGTTGACCTGTTCATCAGAGGAGCGAATACATCCTATGAGAGAATCAAAGGAACTATCATTAGTAGGGTAAACATAAGCAGCAGTTCTATAGTCATTGGAGGTTTTCCCATGATCTGGCTTCCTTTTCTTTTTATCTACATGATTAGGAAAAGGCTCTTTGTAGATACCCATTTTCTCATTTGGACCTTGTCCTGAGTCAGGGGGAGAATCTACGGCTATCTTACCCTCTTCAATGAGGTCTTGTATGTAGTGACGTAGTCTTAAACACCTATCTATCTTGTGTCCTTTAACACGGTGGAAGTTGCAGTATTCATGGTCTTTGAACCAACCAGGTTTTGGAGCATCCTCTGGGTATGGTACTATCGCAGTTGGATATTCCACCATTTTTACATTATCTAACTACTTTAGTATGGTTGATAGGGATTCTGTTAATGGCGTGAACATGCATTTAGTGGGAGCCTTGGGATGAGGTCCTTATGAAAGCTTTAAAAGTGGGCCCGTCTGTATGGCTTAGACTCTCTTGGAGTTCGTAATGCCATCACCAACAACATGTTTGTTTTTATTGAAGAATTTCAATTTTTCTACAGTTTTCACTTAATGTTTGTCTTTAACGACAGATTTAAGCATTCCCTTTGCAATGAGGTATTTCTTGATTTGACCACCTTTCTCTATGACCTCTTCGAAGTTTGAGCCACAGTGCATCTATAAATAGAAGGCTATTTATGGGTTTAAGTTAAGAACAAATATTCTCACTAGCTATTTTTTCGATAATGCACAAGGGAAACGACTAGCTAACCCTCGCCATTGTTGTAAAAATCCTACAAAGGTCTCATTGGGTTTCTATTTTTTATTGCACAGATCGTTCATTATGATATCATTTTCCATATTATAGGAATAATGTTGAACAAATTTTTTTACTAATGCGGGCCATGTTATAATGGAGCCCTTAGGAATACTATAGAACCATTCCAATCCTAGTGCTCCTAGGCTATGAGGAAAAATTCTTATTAAGAATTTATCACTATATGCAACCTCTTGGAAAACCATGTAAAAGTTTTTTATATGGTTGCGAGGATCACTCTTGCACTTATACTTATCAAACTCGGGAACAGTAAAGTGTTTTAGGAAGGGTTGTCGTAACATGTCCTTATCGAAGGGGTAAGGGCATAGTTCTTCATCGTGACTCCTAAACGTGTGGTTTTGCAAGCCGTTCAAGGTGATGTTTGAAATATACCACAGTGTGTCCTAGACGCAATGCTATCTAGTTTTTTTATCACAAAACACTCATATACACACCTAAACGTAATGATTACTCAATTTCGTTGCCACCAAGTCTATACCCTAAAACAAATAGTGACAATATCATGTCAATTCGTAGGTCAAGTTAGAATTCTAACAATACCTAAATATCAAAGTGGTATTGACACAGTCTCCTGACAAGGTATACTTAAAATTAGTTTGAATGCCGATGAAAGCTAAGTCTTCTGAAAAATGGAAGTCACGACTAGATATAGCGTAACAACATTATCGTGATACACTAACTGAGAAAGCAAGGTGTTAGTATCATGAAAACTTTATTGCAATATATATAAGGTAATATCGACACCTTTTAAAAGACTCAGATGACGTCAAAACTGAAACCAAGTGATAAATATAACAAGGATTTTTTTAATTGTGCAAGCAACGTAACCACATAATAAAGAGACTTATATCACATTCTCAAAAAAATGAAAACAAGACATAGGTGCCAAGATTGTGTGACTATAATTCGATTAAAACTATCAGCTCAAGAAGATACAAATGATGAATTGAACTCGCAACAGTGAAGATGATCTTGAAATCAAGATCGAAGGACTTTAGCAAAGATATGAAAAAAATTTACCTACGCACTTTAGACATTTAACAACCCAGCCGTAAACATGGATGGGCGTAAACGGACAAAAAAGTAGCAAGTACTATCTCTGATAAAAATGCACAAGGTATTCTCCTTTCTCACCCAAAAAAATGGGTGGTGAGAACGCAATGGTATGTATCAAAAAAGATGAAAATAAACTAAGCACCACTTGGGCAGAGTTTCACCTCATCCAAAAACGAGGATAAAAACTGAGCTAAAGTGGGACATAGTTTCTTTCCATGATAAATGACACTTAGATCAAACGTACATGGATTTTTTCCTTGTTCGAAAAACAAGGTTCAGACTCCAAGTGAGTCGTCACTTTGTGATGGCTTGACGTAACAATAGACTATAAAAGTGGGCTCCAAGAAAAATGGCCTCCTTAATAAGTTCTCTCAACTAGGTGTCACAAGCCATCTTAAGCGAGCTCAATTTACCCAAATAGTCACCCTGACTATCTTCGGAGTACCTCATCTTTACTTTACCCCCTTCTGATATAATGAACAACTAGTGTGTTCCGTTGTATCATCACTGGGGTCGCCATATGGATAACTTGTGATGCTAATCTCACAAGGCGTACTAGTCAAGTGGGTAAGCGGAGTGTTTCCTATTTCATCCATGAGGTTACTCAGTAGTGGATTACTTTAGGGTTCTTGAAACCACTCCCATTGTTGTAGCTTAAGGTGTTATGCCAAAGGGGTTATGTTTCAGTTGAGTGGATAGGGATGTACCCTTTTTCGAAACCTACAATACAATGTGATGAAAGTGGTGTGTTTTTTTTATCTTTTTAACTTTAAATGTGGTTTCAAGTAGAACACCATTTGGCAATCTGCATGTAAACACGTGTATTATAAGTTTTGTGTTTTATTTCGATGCCTTTCTTTAGCAAGCATTAGGTCCTATAGATAACGGGTTTAGTAGTTTTCCATTTGCAAACTTCAAGAAAGAGACTTTACACTTTGCTTTTGATTCCTAATATCGCCAAAAGGCGCAAAGGAAGAGCATACGTAATGTGAAAATTCCACTAAGACAAATCATATGGAAATTTATTTTAATTTTTTAGCATCATAAAACAAGTGATTTTTAAAGTATGAGATAAAGTTTGTACAAGTGTTTTTGATCTCCAAGATCGCCTAAAAGGCACAAGGAGAGAGCATACACACTTTACAAGCTTTATTCAAGCTAAGAAATGAAAACATGTAAGTTATGCAAGCTGAAATAACAAGAAAAAACCCTGCAACAACCTTGTTAGTGAAAAACATCATAAAAGTTTAAGAAAATGATTTCACAGCCTGGAGAATAGTTTTCAAATTTAAACACAGACACCTCCGCGCCCAAAATGATACTAATGATCGATACACGCCCTTACCAGGGCAGATGCGTAGCAAGAAAAATTGACAGAGGGGTATAACACCTATGTGGTTTTGTCAAATAGGTATGTTAGGGTTTCAATGCGTGTGCTCTCTGTTCGACTTGTACGCCTACATGCAAAAACTGTCAGAAAACCTAGTACCACACCAGAACCAATGTGATCCAGTTCACACGAAGATACTCAAAAGTTCTACAGAGACACTAACATTTCAATGGAGACGTGCGACAGTCATGGTCAGAAAATGACAGAGTTTTACCCAGTAAGCTGAGTTTACACCAACACTATCCAGCATGACATGCGTGCTCTACCAAGTTGATGCAGACACCCACCTCTGCGACACAAAAACAACCTCTGTCTAAAATGAACTTGTCAACTGTGTAATATGCCTCAGATGGGTTAGTGCACCCAACTGAACACTAGTGCTAGGGTTTTGACGGAGACGCATGCCCAGTCAAGACACCTGCATGCGTATGCCCTAGAAACACATGCAAAAAACATGGATTTTGAAAAATTTTAAAAATCCAATAGGTTAGTTGTTCAGTCAAAGAAGCTTATTTCTAGTCTCAAACCAATAGAATTAACTATGTAAAAAAGGGTGGTTTAACTATCTTTAATAAATGGAAATAAGGAAATAACAAGTTGTTTTCTCCTTGAAAAACGGGTAAGTGAACTTTGAAAAACTTGGAATAAGACCTCCATTAATCGAGGATGGACATAATGCCTCCCATTAGGCATGCCAAATGTATGCAATGGAAAGGTTTGCAAAGCTATGGGATGAGGTTAAAGAACCTCAAATCTTAACTAAACTCAATCATGCACCATAATATTTGAGCTAAAAAAGAAACTATCTATACATATAAAAATTTGAAACAAACACTCAAACCCTAGCATATATACTACTCTCTACTCTGTGAAAGCTTAATGACAGTGAACCTAGTTAGATTCTAAGCAATCAAATTATATATTGTTTGCTCTCAAACATAGTGATGAGATCTCTCCAAGTTGGCTACATGGCCAAGCTTTAGATCTGCCCTTACTAACTATATTTAGAATGGATGGATGCAAGATGGGGGAGCTCTTAATAATGGAGTATGGCCAAGATCCAAATCTTTTATAGCTTAAAGCTATCACAAATGATTTCTATCGCCAAGATCTCCAAATATGAGAGATTTTTATTATGAAAACAAGGTGTAAGGTTGAGAAGGAGGGGTGACCCTTCTATTTATGGTTTTCCACTTGGGAGAGTTTGGAATTTGGGTGCATGTGGGACTAAAGCTCAAAAATCACTTTTAGATTAGATTAGGATAAACATGCTTTATGCTTAGTTAAGCTTGGTTTAGGCGAGTTAACTAGGGTTTAGGCTAGTTAAACTTGATTAACAAGTTATTAGAGACTCATTGAGAGTTAGGAGGGGTCTGGTTAATCAATTTTGATTGATAAATAGCCTATAAAGCCAATAGAAGTGGTCTAGAGAGAACTAGGGAGGTTTTGAATGGTCGAAAGGGAGAATGTTTAGCGAATAAGAGAGATATTAGATAAATAAGTTGAATATGGGAAGAATACAATCGAAAGAGTGTCATGAATGGGCATCTAAGAGTGGAGCGAAGAAGGGTTGATTAACGAAGTGTTGTCAATTGGTTGAATTGGAGGAAACGCTAAGTGTAAGCATATTCTAAGTGTCTACAAGGAAGTTTAATGATAAAAAATGTGGTTATATATATACATATATAAGAAGGATTTCCATGTAAATTAAATGATATATTATATGGAATTAGTTATTGGAACTGTGTGTGTGTGTGTGTGTGTGTGTGTGTGTGTGTGTGTGTGTGTGTGTGTGTGTGTGTGTGTGTGTGTGTGTGTGTGTGTGTGTGTGTGTGTGTGTGTGTGTGTGTAAGTATGTAAATGTGAAATAAAACTTGTGTGTGTGTGTGTGTGTGTGTGTATGTATATATGAAGGGGTAGGGTGGATGAGCTGATGAAACCCTTCATCTCCACAAACTTTTCTAAGGGCTCATCCCTCATGGGTTAAAGACTCGGTACATGGCATGGTCATTGAATGGATCTTCCTTCCATGGCTTGAGTAGCCACTCTATGGTCTGTTGATGCTTCCTTCCTAGGCTGCGACCTACTACATCTCTACCCATGCTTATATTCTTTCAAAAATTGGTATATAAACAAAAAATGTATATACAAAAAATAAAACTAAATATAGATATACACCTCTAGGAATGACCTATGAGTTTAGGTACATAAATACATAGTATATACATATGCATTGAAACCCTAATATGGGCATTATAAAGAAAATGATGATAAATTGAAGAAATATGAATAAAAACAATTAGAGGTAAGTAGATAAAATTCATTGCCTCCATGCAGGTAAACTCCTCAAACCTGCAATAACATAACACAAAAGAGAAATGAGGAAAATTATATCATAGTGGATTTTCAAAAGGAAATCTAGGGTTTCCTACCCAATCCTTAGATCAATGATCTAGGATCTTTTGATCATATGACCCTAAATAAAATTAGAACCTTGACTTGTACGGTAGTCCTCATGTTGACTTGCCAAATTTAAATTTTGCAAGTGGAATTATTAAATACCTATTCTCTTCTCTTCTCTTGCTTTTTTATTTCAAGTGTTTCGCCTAAGGGACTAAGTGAGACCTTAAATAATTTTCTCCTTAAGTGCACAATTTAGGTCCTTATATAATCAAGTTAATCATCTTTAATGTCAAGTGAAGAATAATTTGTAGTGAGATAAATTATTTTTCTAAGGGAGGTTGAAATTTACCCCATAATGAAATTTATTGTGACCCCTGAGGTAACGAATGTATGCCAAATACATGGAAATATCTTCATAACTTAGTTATCACCCTTGCAAGAAAATAAGGATCCCCACGTTCATAACAACTTATCGCAATGGATTATTACAATCAACGCTAACTTAGTAACTCATTCGAACAATCACAAACTATTGACCAAATTGAACCTAATCAACGTTTTCCAAAAGATCTAACTTGAAAACGCTTACTTAATTTGCAGTGTGGAAAGAAATTTTGTCTTCATCTCAAGGAGTTTAAACAACATTTTCAAAAAAAATTGCCCCAAATTTTTCTTGAGGTTATTTAGGGAGGGATAATTAGTTGTTTTGGGTTGAAAAATCTTTGACATGACAGAATGGATCTCACACCCTCAATTCCAGGATTACCTTTTGAAACTCCATAATTTAACTTCACCATACTATTTTTTGTAGTTTCTATAGGATCCCCTATTTATTAAATTTACAATAAGTAAACACATGTTTTTGACATAAAGTTATCCTTGGCCATTTTTGTAAAATATGTAGCTCATTATCTTATAAAATATTTTTCTTAATGCTCTCATAAAAGGACACATTCTCATACATTGCCAATTCAATTCTAATTCAACATTTCTCCCAAACCTGCTCTTTATCTTCAAAAATACAGTTTTGCGCTTTTCCAAATATTCCAAATTGCATTTGCAAGACATGGCAACCATAATCCTTCTATCCACTTCAACCCCTACTACCAAGCACAAAAGTTTCCTTTTACTATTTGTGGACAAACCCATGTAAAATCCAAGAGTTGACAAAGAGTAGTCCATATATTTCATGCATAAATGAAATGAAGGAGTAAGCCGTCAACAGAGTCACCATTTTGTTTACACGTGATACAAATAGACAAACCAAAAAAAATTATTTTATATAGTCTATTATGAATAAGTATTTTCCGAAGATAATCCAACCAAGAAAAAGTGTTTGCTCATAGTGT
Source organism: Taxus chinensis (assembly GCA_019776745.2). Lineage (NCBI taxonomy): Eukaryota > Viridiplantae > Streptophyta > Pinopsida > Cupressales > Taxaceae > Taxus > Taxus chinensis. The sequence continues at coordinate 226,472,835 of CM034147.1, read as the reverse complement.
ACCAATTGCATTCCAAATGGTTGAACTGGGTCAATCAGATTCTCCTTGGTCTTTCTTTGTTAGAACATTGTAACCATCCCTAAGTGTATATTTCCCAGAGTTATCGGCATTCCATTGCAGGCTATCCTCACAATGTGAATTCAAGTTTTTTAATTTTAGAACTTGACTAAGTGCCAATATTTGTTCTACTAAGCGGCCTTAAAAAAATTCCAAACATTTTCATTTTCTTACATATCCTTGATCAGCACCCTCTTCTTCTCAATAATGTTAAGCTCAATTTTTTAGTTAATAATGATAATGCTAATTATGGAAAATATAGTAATCCTATAATATAAAACAATTTAACTTTAAAGTTTATGAAATAAAACCAAAATAATACCACTTGAAAAAATTACATTAGAGTAAAATAGAATATTCTAACCTCCTCTAAATGGCTCTTTTCAATTTCCTTCTACATTTAAAAACATCTTATGAGTAATATATGTGTTTAAACAATTTCTATTGATGAAATTAAAAACTGTAAGAAATAATATCAAAAGTAAGAAACAATCAATGAAATAACACTTAAAGCAATTTAGATATTAGAAATTTAGAATTGTACTTGTAGTTTACTTAATTTTTTTAAAAATAAAATTATTATATATAGTATATTATGTGTTGTGTTTAAACTTGCAAATTATTTTGGAAGTTAATTAATATTCTCATTTTTTACTTAGACATAGCATACAGTCTAAAGAATGAACTATATAGATGTATAGCATCAAGTCTTGTGATTTTAAAAGAAATTGATTACATCATTAAAATCTTAATCAAGAATAGATGGATTAGATTATTATAGAATATTACTAGAATGATATTCAGATTTTTTCAAATTTCCACCTTCAAATAACAGAGTTGCCATGATTTTAGATTTTAAAAAACTGATAGATGTTATTAATAAAAATTTAGCTCATATAAAATAAGGGTGCCACTACCAAACCATTTAAATCTTTAAAAATATAAAGTTGTAATAAATAAAACACTATTGGTTTTATGTTTTAGTGTGGAGATTTACAAGTTACTTATTCTCAATTATTTTTTCGATATTTTAAAATTGATTTCAATTCAAATGATACTAACTAAAATTTCCATTTATATTATGTTTTCAATTTTAGAATATTTTATTTATTCTTTTAATACAATTAATAATGTGGAGTTTGGCTAACAAAACTTAATATGGGTCATGTGTTTATGCCATTAGTATTTGGGGAACCTTTTAATGTTGTCTTTATTCTATGTATATAAATATGAATTTAGATATATTATTTTATTTTTGGAATAAGTTAAAAGACTTTCATAACCAATATACTTATGTATTTTTTATTAGAATGCATCACAAATTATATTAACTTATATATTTCAAAAATAAAATATAAGATAATTATAATAGAAGAGTGATGAGTTGTATTTATGACTCAATTATAATATTAGGAAAATTACAATTCAAAAAATAAACAACATGAGTTAAACATGATAAGAACAATAAAACCTTAAAAAACCAAACAATAGTAATAGACAATAAAACACTAACGACACTTCTCATACAAACACATTGTGCATCATTAGTTTGTCAACACCAATCTTCTACATACAACAATTAGTCTTATACATGATTTTCAAGAATGTCAAGTGCTTTCAACCCAAATCTGTGAAAGCTCTTGTTGTTAAACACCTTGAGTATATGCAACATTGTTGTTATCAAGTAGAAAGTCTTTAGGTAATTTGGCATATTTACATTTCCTTAAGAGGGCATAGAAAGAAGCATATAATTTTCCATTTCCATAAGAGGGCATAATGAGGTTTTTTTTCAGTGTGGAGTCAAGTTAGTGATCTTCAAATCAACTAGGCATAATGGAGTCTTTGTATAGAATCAAGTTAGTGATATATAAACCATTGTATCTCATATGATTTATGTGAGATTAATTAGTGTTACAAAGTTATCATGTGATAACAATGATGTATGTATTTGTAATGTAAAGTTTAACTATAGTTATTGTTATGAGGTTATCTTGTGGCTATTTAATAACAATGATGTATACACATTTAAAGAAAAAATATTTTTGAGACGGACACAAAACTAAACAATAACAATAATATTTTAGTCATGTAGAAATCATTGTTATTATGTAGTCATGTAGAATTCATATTTTTGAGACGACACAATTCGCATAACTAAATAATTCCATTTACCACAAATCAACTGGGCATTAATAGAGATAATTTAATGAAATTATTGTTTAAAGAGAATTTTTTATAATATACTTATTTTGTTCATTTTTTTTGTATACTTATACTCCACTTGCATAGTTAAATAGGTGTTTCTATCTCTCAATGTATTCTACATAGATCTATTTAAGAAATCTATATTAATATTATATTAGTTATCCAACTTTTCTTTAATAATTCTATAATGCTGTTAAGTAACTTAAAATTCACTACGGAATAAATTCTAGAAAAATTAAAATAAATAAGGTCTGGTGTGGGAGCCATTCCAATAGAGACATCTCTCCCCGGAAGAGCCTATCCCACACTTATGTTCGTGAGGGAGATGGCCAAATTCAAACCTGGGTAGTCAGCGAAACAAGATCAGGGCCCAACAATGCACTCCAGTCAGCTTTTAGATAAAGTTAGCCCCCCGCCAACTAAATTAACCCCTGCAAATATGTGAAGGTTAGGCAAAAAGTATCTCCCCTACTGCAATATAACATACCACAACCAGTATGTCCTTAATCCAAAGAGAAACTAATTGTTTTTTAATATGAGGAATCATTAGATTTTACATTCTTTGGTCGAAGTTGGATGAACTCCAACAACTAGACAAGATTCAGACCGAGCTTCCACCCCATGAAAACACAAAAAATTATTGCAAATACAAAAATTTGTAAGCGAAATGCAGACTTTGCATAATTACAATCATTTCTTCAATTTCATCAGAGCCTGAAGACATTATAGTAATTTCACCCTTGATTTCCCCGCGATGAAAAGGTTCCAGAAAATTTAAAATCCTGCTATTAAGAAGTACATCACTATAAACTCCGTCCTAACATATGCAGCATTGCTATGAAGGGAAATTGCAAATATAAAAGAATGGTTTTTGCTGCTCTGATAAGTTTTCTTTACATTAATGGCGGTGAACTATCTGTTTGAATAAGTTAGAGAGCTGAACGTGTTGAGCAGTCCACATTTCCATCATCCTCGCTTCCTTAAATTCCTCGTCTTTATGCAATCGAGCAATCTGATCTCTATAATCTTTCTCCAGTCGATCCAAACATATTTTCTCTTCCTCTCTGAGAGCCCACACTTTAGAATCTATTTCCTCAATTTTTTCTCTTCGCTTACGAGCCTTCTCAGATTCAAGCTGATCTTGGAGCCGTTTCAACCTCCAGGAAGCTTCCTTCTTATGCTTAAGCCACGACTGGTGTCTCTCTTCTAAATCCTTGTAGTGCTCGAATAACGTAGACATTTGCTGCATTATTACACTATCTGAAGCCGCTTGCCTGTTAGGAGCCGAATCATCAAAATGGATACTAGATTTGTCTCTGGCAGAAGTTTCAGAGATTTCATTTGCAGTATTCTTTGGAGCTGGAGCAACATGACTGTTCAGGGATGGAGAAAGAGAAAGAGTTACAGAAGGCGAGGAGCAAGAAGGACTTGCAGAATATTCTGATGATGTGTAAGAAGAACTAACTGAGGATTTTTTGGCGGTCAAAATCCATGGAGAACGATCGGGTAGGAGTTCCATTGATGAAAAAGGATTTGGTGCGGGCAAGTTAAGAAAATCAGGAACAGGAATAGTGTTTGTTGGAAAATTTAGGGAGAGAGAAGGAGGCGGCATTGCAACCGTAATGGATGGTGAAGGAGAAATGTACTGGTTTTGGTTTTGCATGTATTTCTCTGCAAAAGTTTCGAGAATATGATGGTACTTGTTACCTTCTGTAACGAGGTTAGAAGAATGCATGGGCGTATCCTCTGTGTCTTTCTTCTGTTGTTTTTCTTTGTAGACTTCCCACCATTTACCCAATCTCTTGGCAGTTCTTCCAGGAACTTGTGCTGCGATTTTCTTCCATTTGTTTCCGTACTTCGCTTGAAGACTTATGACTAGACGCTGCTCTTCTTCCGACAAAGAGCCCTTTTTAATTCCGGGCTTTAAATAATTCTTCCACCTCTCTTCGCAGGACTTGCCGTCCCTGTCGAGGTCTTTATTCATTCTCTGGGATACCAGGTTCCATTCTCTTGCCCCATATTTCTTGACGTAGGCATGTAACAAAGAGTCTTCCTCAGGCCGCCATCTCTCCCGCTCCTTCATCTCCAGCGTTCCATTCTCATTTCACCAAATTCTGCAAACAGGAAAACAAGTGTATATTCTCAAAATCAAAGGAACAAAAACAAATTAATAAAGATATATACACCTGATCAAACATCTACAGCTGAAGAAAAGCAGAAATTTGAACGAATGTTTAAATAACTAAGTCTTCACAATTTGGACAATTTCTCACACTTCGGATTATGATTTTTGTTTTTGGGGTTGCATAAATTATTTTGCTGGCGTTATCTATCCATCTTTAGTCAAAAAAGGACTGGAATAATTAGAAATTTCAGCAAAATCTAAGGTCTGAAAATAAAGCATTACCATAGGAGAAAGGTGGAGAATGCTAGCTCTCAGAGAACCAACCAAAACCACTCTCACTTTCACACAGCCTAAAGAGGCTGTAACTGGTTGGATTTTTGTTTTTTAGAAAAACAAAATCTGGAAAGTGGAAATAACCATCTCCACTGGCATTTCACTAAATTCTACAAACAGAAAAACATGAATTCCCTCAAAATTACCTTTCCCAGATGATTCCATATTTCAGTAAAATCTAAGATCTGAACATAAAGAATTACAATAAGCAAGATTCATGGGGGATGCTGTATTACAAAGAACCGACGAAACCGGGTCTAAACCCCACTAGATACTCTCACCCTCACTCAAAAGCCCAAAGGGGACTATCTCGTTCTTTTCTTTGTTAAAAAAAAAATAGAAGCTGGAAACTAGAAATAGCTATCTCCGGCATTCCAATCAAACAGAAATACATAAAAGTCATTGGGTCCCATGGACAATGTTGATCACATTATCTATCCATTAAAAGTACCTTACACAGATGGTTTCATATTTCAGCAAAATCTAGGATTTGAAAACAAAGAATTCAGGTAAGCCAGACCAATGGAGAATGCTGGCTCACAAAGAACACACATGCTCTCATCTTCAGACAAACATAGAGATACTGTAACTGATTGGTTTTCCTAGTTCAAATCTGGAAGAGTAGAAATATCATTTTTTACTTTCAGCAATATAGTTTCATGTCACTGAATTCTACAACCAGGAAACATGAAACTCTTGGGTCTATAGACTGTTTTGGTTGAGTTGTTATCCATTAAAACAAACCTAGGATAAGTACTGGAATAGTTCGACATTTCAGCAAAATATGAGATATGAAAATAACAAATTACCATAAGCCAGACTAGTGGAGAATCCCGGCTCCCAAAGAACACACCAAAATAAGGTATAAACCCCAATAGATACTCACCCCTTCACAGGAAGCCTAAAGAAACTGTAACTGGTTGGTTTCTCTCCATTTTTTTGTAGTATTTTCAAGAGTGAAAATAGTGTGTTTCATCTCCAGCGTTAAATTTTCATTTCCCCCAATTCTACAAAAAGAAACTGTAACTGGTTTGTTTCTCTCTTTGTTTTTTTTAGTATTTTCAAGAGTGGAAATAGTGTATTTCACCTCCGGCATTAAATTTTCATTTCCCCCAATTCTACAATCAAGGAAAAATGAAAGGCTTGGGGTCTTATGGACTATACAGAATGTAGTGCATAATATCTTAGCCAGGCCCATGAAAAAACGCCATAGATACTCTCACCCTCACTTAAATACCAAAGACAGTGTAACAAGCTAGTTGGGATTTTTGGTTTAAATCTAGCGAGTAGAAATAGCATCCTTTCATTTCCAGCATTACAATTCCATGCGATTACAAACAAGAAACATAAAACTCTTGGGCCCCATAGACTGTTTTGGCAGTGCTATTATCTATTAAAACCACCTAAAGCAAAAAGGACTGGGATAGTTCAATGTTTCAGCAAAACAAAATATCTGAAAATAAAGAATTACCACAAGCCAGAGCAGTGGAGAATGCTGGCTCAGAAAGAACAAATCAGAAGTAGGAATAAACCCCAATGGACACTCTTCCCTTCATACAAACCCTAACGAAATTGTAAGTTCTCTTTTTCAGAAACTTTGAAGAGTGGAAATAGTGTCTTTCATCTCGAGCGTTCCATTCTCATTTCCCTGAATTCTACAAACAGTAAAAGAGGAAAGGCTTTGGGTCCGCAGACTATTTTGGTCGTTCAGAAAAACGACTGATTAATATTTCAGCAGATTTTAAGATCTGAAAATAAAGAAGTGTGGCAATCCAGGCCCCTGAAAAATGCTAGCTCACAAAGAACTAACCTTCACCTTCACCATGGATACCGTCACCTTCACTCAAAGCCTAAAGAGACATCAACTGGTTAGATGTTTTTCTTTGAAATCTGCGGAGGAGAAATAGCGTCTTTCATTCTCATTTCACTGAATTCTTCGGAAAGAAAAACACGAAAGTCTTCGAGTCGCATTGACTGTTTTGGTCGCACTGTATTCATTAAATTTAACTTACTCAAAGAGAACCGGGAAAAATCCTCATCTCAGCAAAATATAACATATAAGATCTGAAAATACAATATTGCCTAACCAAAAAACCGACCAGAACCAGGTAAGAGACTCAACAGATACTCGTACCTTCATACACAAGCCTAAAGGTCTGGACAGACTGCAAGAGTGGTTTGTTTAATAATCTGGATCGTAGAAATCATTGAACAAAAATAATAATTTAAACGAACTTCCAACACACGCAACCGCCTACCGAATCGTGCCTGAAATAATTCCCGTGACACATTTTATTAACAAATAAACAAAAAGGAGCCAATGAGCATATTGTACCTGGGCGGCAATGCACCTCGGAATGATTCATCAACATTGATAGTCGAAACGATGGGACACGACATACAGTGGTCTCTGAGAAAAAAACCTCAACAGTTGCGGTATTTTATATCCAGAGCAAGCGAAATTGTCTCTGGACAAACAATTGGAGGGGCAAAATACACGTTCCGCCGAGATGAGGGCACGCGTATGACAAAGACAGAAAATACACAAAATGGAAAAGAACGAGTCAAATCAGCGGAATACGATGCCCCACGCAATGGCCCCGGGGGATTCGGATGACTTATCTTTAGCCTTACAAATATTCGGCCCAAATTCTCTATTGGTTTTGGGCTCCTGGGCCCTGCCCCGGCCATTTCCGCTGGCCGTGCCGCGGCCATCGAGACGGGCAAATGCACGTCGCGCCCAATCTCGTAATATACGGCGTGGGCTAACGGTCCTCCGATAACAACATATGGTCCATGTCCTTCAAATGCGCAAGGACATTTGGAAGGAACGAAAGAAATCCTGTGGTATGGATTCGGGAGGACGAGGCATGCGCGGCAGAGCGCATTCGGCGCCGTTGGGGCGGGGCGCATGCGGCGCCGGTGGGGCAGGGCGTTCGGCATGCGACATTGACGCTGTACAAAGGAAGAAGCAGACAAAATTATTGCAATTTGCGATGGTCGACCCGAAATTTGGTGACGGGTCGGCGAGTCGTAAACAAATCACGCGGGTCAGAGGGCGTAAGCTTCTCCTGCGCGCCGGAGATTCCGGCGTGACGCGCGCGGCGTCGCTGTTCTTTCGACCTTCCTTAACCTTTACCTTCCCCAGAGTACGACTCGCGTTTGGAACGCTGGGCCACGTTTAAGCCGCCGTGAATTTCGCCGCTTTTGCTGCTCGTGTGTCATGGTGTTAATCAAGCAAATTAACAAATTCACCCTATGTATATGGCAAAACTTACATCTTTAGCCTTACAAATTCACCCCATGGCGAGTAGAGGAGAGGGGTTATCATAAATTTTGTATATATATATATTTGGAGTGTTTAATGGGAGGAAAATTATCTTTTAAATTGATTTTAAATAATAAATTTTAGTTGTACTAAAATTATGGAGACCCATATTTATACATGGGTGATAACTATTGTACATTGGGCATTTAATAATTGTAAGTCTTACATGTCATGTGATTGCCTACTCTACATCATAATAATGTCAAGATTAAATAAGGAGTAGAGAGTAGTATAACAAATGCTAGGTGGTACTATGACAACTATAGGGTATTGTGATCAAGACCCATATGTAATATTGAACCATGTTAATCAATTGGTATTAATTTGTTTGTTACAACAAGGTAGGTTGTTCAAAATTTATGTTTTCCCACTCCCTCTTATGTTGGGTCAAGTTTATCTTGTAAATCTTTAGTAAGTGGGGTGAGATAAAAATAACAATATCCTTAAGCAAAGAAAAGCATCAATTATTAGGAATTCATATCAACCTTTTCAATATAATTATGATTAACCCATGGTTCTAATGGAGGGAGGCTCCTAAATTAGGGGTATTCGTGGAGATATATGGTTCCATGTTTTTTTATTAAAAATGGCTACTAACACTCCTTAAGATAATTTAGAGCCCCTCTCCACCAACCACATATGATTATTATAATCATACATTGTTAAGACTTCCCTTACACATGGAAATTGATTCAACAAATTATTGGTGGGAATGCATATTATATGTTAAGTGGATTAAAAAAAAACTAAACAATAAGGGAACCACCTCTTAAACTTAAATGGAAAACAATAAAACTCTTAATTTCTAGGGCAAGATTCCATTTTATCTTGTAGTTGGCTTGAAAAAAACTCATGGGACCTAGAGTGTGGGAGCCCCTCCATGGGACTTCCTATTAGTGTTCCAAATGAGCCGGATTTTTAGCACACTACAATTATTAAGAACAACATCAACTTCTTCACAATTTCCAACTAAATAGTGAGACAAAATGTTAATCTAACTACATTAATGTGTAAGGATTGAAAAAATATTATTGGATGAAAAAAAGGAATCCAAAGTGCATGTCAATATATTACAAATCTATAAAAGAAAAAAATCTCAATGATGGTCAAATTGATGTCAAATTTAAGTGAGCACACTAAAAGACAATTCAACCCACCACCACCCATTCAATTTCATTTTAAAACACCCCTATATGTATCCATTGTAGATACTTTAAATACATTTATCTAAAAAATGCTAATAGATATCAATTTAAAGGTTCTTATTTTAGTTTGATTACATCAATGTAGCAAGGCTTATAAAATTATTTTTAAGAAAAAAGGACTTCAAACTTCACTTTATGGCTAACATATTGCAATATTTAAATTGACTTCGCATAGCCAAAATAAAATAAGAGCAATGGATGTCAAATAAGATTGAAATGATCATATGTAATAATTAAATTAATTTCTAAATTTTTTTGTACGTACATTATAATCCTCAACTACCCTCATCATACTACTAGTTGCACCACTTGTTACAAAAGGTTTTGATAGAGAATAAAATTATAATTTATTTTAATAATATTATTAATCCAGAGAAATAATTTGTTTTCCTACTTCTACACACTAAAACTTCAAAACATTTACACATACAAACTAAATATAAATTAAAGTAAAACTAACAATTGAACACAAATGGTGGAATGGAAATGCCAAAAGACATGTGTCGAAGAAGTTAAACTTGAGGGAGGGAAACATTATAGGAGGAAGAAGGGAAATGAAGAGGAGGTTTGATGTAGGAGAAGTCTACATGGTTTGGGAAAATGTTAGGAGAACATATTTGAAGCTCTTGCTTCTTACACCCACACATATGTACTATGTGCCATTTTTTCAATTATTTCACTTGGAGAAGGTGGGTACGATGCAAGTTTTATTAGCAATGTTAGCCCTTATGAATTTTGGGTAATCATAATGCACTAATATTTTAAAGGGGAATTCGTTTATATGTGTCCCGAGGCACTTTAGATATAGGGATATGTTGAGTGAACTTGGCATCCCATGTTGATTCGATGTAGTAGTTGAATTCGATACGTAAAACATGATCACTTAAGTTGTTTTGTGTCATATTTATAAACTATCATCTTATGCCATTCTCCACACTTGCCCAAGAAATAATAGATATCATCTGTAAGATTTTTCCTTGTGGATTTCTAGCTAACATCACCTCTTCAATGTTCCAAGTTCTTAACACACATCAAATATGAAACATTATTGTGTATATCTATATCATGAAAGGTTTTCACAACAATTACTCTTTCATTGAATTCAAAACTGTTAGAAACGTTATCACTAAGGTTTGAAAACGTAACATGGCAGTGCACTTATAATAATTACTCTATAGACCTAGTTGACAAATAGAAGAAAACACTAATTAGTTTTTGAGTGACACCCATTCGTGTATTGTGTGGAGAGGTGAGTTGTTTGGTCACATCACAGAGTCTCTTTTGCCGCCACTTGTAAATAGGGAAATTTGTATCTTTTTGTATTCTAAACTCTGCATATGGGCATGTGCATGGAGATAGGGAATAAAAAAGCAACCAAAATCCATATTTGGCCATTTTTCACATAACATTACCACGTTATGGTTTGGTTGTGTTATAATGTGACCATGTAATTAAATGAGTGCATTACAATATGCTCACGATATGGATTAAAATTTCCAAGCCATAACACGCTTGTGTTATAACGTGCTCACATTATGGTGCTTATAACGTGGGCTCATTTCTTACTATGTAAATTTGAAATTTTCACTAATAAAAATAAAATGTGATCACATTTTGTTTTCCTTGTTTTGTAACCCACCCAACCTTTGGCTTAGATATCTAATCCTATGTTTTGGGTTGTGTAATCTATGAATAAATATGCGTTTTGCAGAAAAACATAACAATATCAAGTGTACGCCCCGATTTCTCAGGTGTTATAAGACAATATTCCAAAAAATCATGACTATGTAATTTCAAGCTCTATTTTACATTTGTGTCAATGTATTTATTTCTAAAATCTAATTTGTGCAAGTTTTTCATCCTTAATTTCTTTTACTAGTGCCTTCTTTTCTTGTTAAAACACATGTATCATTTTTTTTATAGATAATTTATGATTTTCTCATCCATTTATTTTTATTCTACACACACTTAAAAAAATTGATTTTCAAATTTTTTCTCAAAATTAGGGGGGTGTACACATAAATATTTCATTTTCAGGATGTGGTCACTTCGAAAATTAGTAAAAAATTATATATTCATCGAAAAATTATGAAATATTATTGAGACATCATACATGGTCTTAGCTATCTTTCTCATGAAGGGATTTGTAAAATAGTTTACTATGTTATCTTTTTGACACAAAAATAGGAACACTTTATGTGTGCACCACATTTGACCTTCTTAATATACACCATTTTTTTAAATTGTAGTTTATAAATTAGATTTTGAACACTATCATTCTTATTCTTATCACATTATCAAATTTTGAGCATATGCATGCCAAATTATTAGTTGAAGTTAATTTTTTGCTGATTTCAAGAAAAAAGTGGTTACTTTTGACCCCCTTTTGGGCCCCCATTTCCACACACTTACCCATATGTTAAATACGGAAACTCTACATTTAGGGTTTCTTCTATCATCAATTTCATGCACATTTACAATTAGGATTTTTCTTTAGCGATTATGGTTTTCCTTGTCAATGGTCTTGATGATGTCATATGTCAACGATCACCAACACAAAAGCTTTCTAGTCCTTTTTCCCAACTTTATTTTCCATTTCCCAATGCATATAAAGCACAACAATTAAGACTCCCATTTGGAAATGTCTACTGGAATAACTCATGTTTAATGCATTGGAAAAAGAGAAAAAATGTTTTTTTACACTCTTGGGTCCTTGAATTTTTTTATCATCTAAGGTTATAAACAAGGAATGCTTTAGTTTGAAGATTCTAAATTGATTGATCACTTTAAAGATTATAATTTGGTTTATTTTTCATGGAGCTCTATATTAGAGCCACGAGTCTTTAATAGATCACGTGTTATTTTTTCCGTTATTGAGGTATGAAAAATAAATGTGTTTAACATTTAATTAAATTTTAGGTAAATTTAATTAGTCTTTGATTAGATTAGATTTAGTTATAGATATTACAAAGATGTTATGAGAGAAATAATAACTCAAATTTACAACTTAGATCAGATAGAAAACATATATCATATACACCAATCAACCCAACATACAATTGAAAATATGAAACTGATGTATATAGACACTTAGCTGATAACAAATGGCTTCTGTAAAGATATCGAACTATACAACACTGGAAATGGGTAATCTAAACTTGAAAATCCTTCAAAACTAGAATTGTGAACGTGGATCCACCTGGAGCGGAACCATACCAAAATATTAGTACTATATTGTATATAATGACCAAACTATATTGTCACAAACCTACTATTATTCAACTTTTTTAACTTTATGTGGTGCTTGTCTTCTTAGATTATTTTTTCATTGTTAAACCATAGTTGTCACATATGCAGTGAGGCTCTCTAAATGGGCTAATCATTATCTCAAACCCTATCCATAGATGAAGAGTCCTACAAAATAAACACTATAAGGGTTGTGGGAACCCCCGTGTACCTCCAACATTGGCACTACTCCAACGAGTCCTCAAAACGCATGTCGTTCTCCATCTAACATGTGATATCTAGATAGATCAATTAAATTTTGCATTTTCTTTAACCATGTTTACTTTGACTTTTCTCTTGCTAAAATACTTGGAGAGAGGATTTTTGAGTGCTTGTAGATGAGAGATGTGGTTGCCTTCACCTAGTTTGTAGCTCCATACCTAATGCGGGTAATGCCCTAATAAATTTAGATGTGATAGTGTGAGATTTAGGGAGATTTGGATACCTTTTGTAAGTGTATGAAGTGAGTGATCTAGTGTATTTCCTTAAGAGTTCCAAGTTAGCAAATGCGGTTTTGTTTACTTAGTTGTATAGGGTTCTGTGGATGATTTGAAAGTTTGGCCTAAATGACAGATAAGACCCAATGAAAGATATCAATTTGAAATTAGAGTTGGAGGACATGTAATTCCAAGACCATACAGATGGGTAAGGATCAGATATAAATTCCTGATAAAACCATAAGGTCTTGAATTGGAGCATGAAATATGCATAGTGAGGTTTTCGATATGTCAAATGATGTTTTTTTAATAGATTTTTTGCATTATATTCTTAGAATGTGTCAAAATGTTAGTGTGCAAGGATAAACAAGCTAAACAATGGACCACATAAAGTGCTAAGTATGAATGGAGAAGTTGTATTTAGCATAGCAAGAGTGCATAGTCAAATCAAGGTTTAGCAAAGTGTATATTACCAAATTTGAGTTTCTACATTTTCCCCTTTAAGTATGAATTGAAAATTACATGCTTAAAGGAAATTGTACCTTAGTGTGTAAACACACTTTGCCTTTACTTGAATGTTTGTTTTGAAACTATGTTGTTATTGTTATAATAGGTTGTTTACCTTATCTCATGTTCACCTAGGTACTTTATTTACCTTCTACTTTATTTATCCTCACCCACTTATGTGTGGATATTTATTTTATCTTATTTAGGTATTAAGATGATATTATTTATTTGTTAGGTATTGTTATTTCCTTTATCTATGGTATTGGCTAGTTCTTTCATTGATTTATGGCTTGATCTATGGCCTTGACTAGTTCTTAGTTTGATCTTCATTTCCTATATAAGCAAAGGCCCCTTCTTATTGTACTACATAGAGTTCTGCGAGATATAATATACGATATTTTTGTTCTTTGTTTGCAAAGATTTTTGTAAGGTTATTCTATAAAAAAAATTCAACTTATTTAATGTAATGTTCTATTAGAATCTGAGATATTTTTAGATTCGAAAATTTTCGTTACCTTTAGTTATGCTTGATTTTGACATGCTCCACAATGAAACCTGCAACATAGAGTATAGTCAATGTTTGTGATAGGTAATTAACTATAACACAAAAAACATGTCATTAAAAATATTTGTATTTGCATATGTTATGCCCTTAGTCCTATAGGTTATATTGGATATGTAGGACCAACTTGTGGATTACATAATCCATTTTCTTGTCATATATAATTCATTTGTGCTTTCATATGTGTAGTAGGTCGACCTTGGTATTGGCCATAGCATAGGAATGGTATGTATAGGAATGGTAGTAAGGAGTAGTTAATCATCATATTGAAGCATTTGAGTCTTATTATATGGTTATTGTATGGTTTGGAGATTTCCCCCTCGAAGTGGCTAAGTCAATTCTACTTGCATATTGTGATCATTTATCTACAATTTGGTGTTCTTTAGTGTTCTCTTATTGTTGATATTCAGATATCATCCAAGTAATTTCATTACAAGTAGTATCAGAGCCACGATCTCGACCAGACGTAGCGTCAAACCCCATAATTGTGAAGGTTCGGCTATATCTTAGTCAAAAGGTATCTCCAATTTTTCTTCATTTCTTCTTTATGGGGTGTTGCGAAATCAGCTTGGTAAGATCCTCTACCAAATTTATAACATTTTTTACCACTTGCCATAGCAAAAGTTGATAGCAGTTTTAGGGTTTTTCATAACATCAGCTACCTAGGTTGCAATACTTGTTGATTTTATTTATGTTTCTTATATTTTTAGAACCACATGCTTACAAAAAAGAGAACAAGGTTTGATTCTCTACGATTCCCAAAGGTAGTTCAGCCAATAAATTAGACCATGACCCAAAACCCTGAGTTTTTACCCTGATTCCTTGTATCCTAAGACCCAAACCCTACAGTCATGACCGATAGATCAACTCGAGGCCAAGGGAAAGGTCAAGTAACTACCAAGAATGACCCCATAATAAGGAAGATATGGATTTGGAATCTTTTGTTTCTGGAGTATAATGAGGATATATAAAGCCATATAACAAACACATGAATGTCGTGGAGATGAAAAAAATTACCATGTGTTTACAAAAAGAGAAGAGAAATAATGGGATGATCCTAGCGACTACTAGCTTAGAAAAACAAAATTATCATCATAATATTACAATGAGAGTAGGGATTACATCCAAAAAATAAGGTTTAATTCTAGCTGAAAGACGTGTTGCTGAAATAATTTATCGTAGTGTAGATTATTGGTTTTCACCAATGGTCATGGGGTTAATCCCATCCTTATTAGGTATGGGAAGGATGCCATTATTGAATGTAAAAAAACTAAAACTGAGGGGTGGTTGTTACACCGAGGATCACATATGAATACTCCACTAAACCTGTGGTAAAGTGTTTGTATAGTATACGGGAGGAACTTGTTGTGAATGGAGGTAAAGAGGAGTAGGATAGATAGGGAGATAGGGTTGATGATGTGAGCATACTGACATAATTTACATACATTAACCAGACTAGGTTCACATTCAATTAGAAGAACACAACAATGTGAGGAATTAATAAGACTAATGAGCTAGAGACACAAAGTTCTACACATCCAACAGAGTTTCTTATTGGTTGTAAAAGATCAAAATAATTGCAAATTTGGAGAGTAGAGAGGATATAAGAACATAGACAAGGAGATAGAGGAAATGTAGCTTTTATTGCTAGATGTAGTAGTGATTCAAATCCCAACAACTTACAACAATCAACAATTGCCAACCCTTTGGGATGAGGAATCCCTTCCAATTTATATCGTTACAAATGTATTTTCATCTCCTCCCACATGAATTTTCACCTTTCCTCATCACTTTTGACCTATCATATTCCTAGGGAATAAAAGTGAGTTTATTTCTTATTAATGAAAAAGGACTCTTATAATGTTAAGTTGAAGGTCACTTAAGCAAATAAGAAAAAATACTGAAAAGTACATACTTAATGGAGAATTAGAATATAGACAGAGAAGTAAGAGGAGAGAGAGGGATGGTAAATTTGATGAAGATGAAGCCTCTATTGATGAATAACATGTTGAATTAAAGATATTTGATTACAATCACCTTCTTCTATGCGATATGAAAACATTCTATGGCATTAAATAAGTGTTCAAAACCACTATTATGAGATGTGCATTGAGATGGGAACATGATTACCTTCTCTAATCACAAGGTAGGAGTTAGGATATGGAGATCACTTCCTTACTCCTTGCGGCCTTCACAATTCACCTTTGTGACCAAAAATCAACTTCAATGATGGTTATTAAGGTTTTAATACTTGTTTGTTACTCACTAACATAGGTCTTCATCTTGAAGATAGAAGGTTATTTAATTAATCCTATGAACCAAATCTGGTGTGTCGATTGGTTGGGTACCCGTTAGGAGGTTAGATACTTTGATTAAATAGACTCCCTTCCCCCTGTCAAATGTGACAAAAATCGAATACGCATTTGAATGCAAAGTGTTTCAAAAATTCACCTTCATGAAGGATATGTCAAATTACCTCGATGCGTAAACATTCTCCAGGATACCTGGACATATTTTTTCTCATCTTCTCCACATTGAAATGGGTCTTTTCCTCCAAGTAGGAGGATTACAGTCTAAGTGAAACTTTGTTCATATGATCTCCTATTATAAATATACATTGTGGTACAAATTCCTTATTTTTTGAGATGTAAGAACACTCCAAAGTACCGAATTAGTGTTTAGAAACAATGATGCAAAACTTGCACCAAGTGAACCTGTGACAGTTTTCTACTCCTGTAAACATGATGGTATCGGGATGAATCACATAAGAATCAATGCATATGATGTAGGAGCATCCCTTGTACCCCCTTAATAGGATTACATTTGAATGTGTTCAGAGGTTGAAATAAGTCGATAAAGATATTGGTCTGAATAATGTTAGGAATTAATAATATCTAATGTAGAATAATTCCTCAGAATCACAATAATAAGAAGTATGAATAGAATTACATAAATGAAAAATGCACAACACGAAGACAATATTTAACATGGTTCACCCAATGTGGGCTACATCCACCAAGAACACTTGCTCAGATTTTATTACAAGCCAACAGTCTTCACAATTACAATAATCAGATCTTGTTTGGAGCTGTGCTCAACAAACCCTCCTGAATTCACACTTGAATTCACACACACTATTCACCTTCACAAAACACACTCATATAAATCCACTATTAAGTATTTCCATCTATTTATAAGTACATCAATAGGTAGCCGAAGAGGTGGTTTTACAAAACAATGGGTACTGAAAAAACCATGGGCCCAAAAACAACCCATAACGGTTACCCATTACCCATGGGTTAATAAACCACCCATGAAAATTTGCTTCGGGGGCTTCGCCCCCGAACCCCCTTGACCCACTCACCGGTGAGCGGGACCACCGTAAAAATATCTGAGTGTAACACATAGAAGGTGTACCAAACTCTAACATGAAAAACAGGCTCCACAAACATAACAATCTCCCACTTGGAGACTGATTTCCACTGAGCAAGCTTCTCAACCCTTCACTGTCATCCACGAAGGCCAACCAAAGTTGAACATAGCTTTAGTTTATCCCTTGTGACCACCTTGGTCATCATGTCTGCAGGATTCTGACTGGTATGAATCTTCTCCAACTTCAACTTATCTTCCTCCAAAGTTGTCCTGATGAAGTGATATCTCAACTGTATATGCTTCATCCTGGAGTGGAAAGCAGAGTTCTTAGCTAGGTGTATAGCACTTTGACTATCACTATGCATCTTACATTCCTCCTGCTTATGCCCCAACTCCTCAAGAAATTGTTGTAACCAAATCATCTCTTTGCTTGCCTCTGTGGCAGCAACATACTCAGCCTTCGTGGTTGACAAAGCCACCAGCTTCTGTAGTCGTGAAATCCAGCTCACTGCTGTCCCACCTACAGTGTAAATATAACCTGTCATGCTCCTCCTGCTGTCTACATCTCTAGCCATGTCTGAATCTACATAACCACGTAAAGTGGTGTCTGATCCACTATAGCAAAAAATTGTCCCCATGGTCCCTCTCAAATACCGAAGGATCCACTTTACTGCTTGCCAATGCTCTTTACCTGGATCACTCATAAATCTACTCACAGCTCCCACTACATGGGCAATATCAGGCCTAGTGCACACCATAGCATACATCAAACTGCCAATTACTGATGAGTAAGGTACCTTGGACATCTGGTTTCTTTCCTGCTCTGTCTTGGGACACTGCTCCTTTGATAACTTAAAATGGCCTGCCAAAGGAGTCCCAACCGGTTTAGCATCCTGCATGTTAAACCTATCCAATACCTTCTTAATGTACTCTTCCTGAGATAAAGTCAGCTTCCATTCCTTCCTATCCTGAGTTATCCTCATACCAAGGATTTTTCTGGCTACCCCCAAATCCTTCATATCAAAGGATTCACTTAGTTATTTCTTGAGTACTTTTATTTCCTGCATGTTTTTACCTATAACCAACATGTCATCAACATACAAACACAGGATAATATAACTTCCATCCTCAAATTTATTTGTATACACGCAATGGTCAGAATGACATCTAATATAACCTTGCTCCATCATGAAGCTATCAAACTTCTTATACCATTGACGTGGAGCTTGTTTCAAGCCATACAATCTCTTCTTCAGTTTGCACACCATCTCCTCTTTACCTTTGACTTCATATCCTTCTGGTTGCTGCATATATAGCTCCTCCTCCAAATCACCATGGAGAAATGCAGTCTTTACATCTAACTGTTCTAAGTGCAAGTCTTCTGCTGCCACTATTCCAAGAACAGTTCTGATAGAAGTCATTTTTACTATAGGAGAAAAAATCTCATCAAAATCTATACCTTGTTTCTGTGCAAACCCCTTGACCACCAACCAGGCCTTATATCTTTTCTTTCCTCCTTCTTCTTCTTTAACTCTGTACACCCACTTGTTCTGTAATGCTCTTTTGCCTTCCGGTAGCTTCACCAAATCCCAAGTCTGGTTCTCCATGAGAGACTTATGCTCCTCATCCATGGATTGCTCCCACTTCTTACTGGCATCTACCTGCATTGCTTCATCAAAGCTCTCTGGCTCTCCACTATCAGTGAGTAATAAATAATAAAGAGAAGGAGAAAAACATTCAGGTTCTTTTCTTACCCTAGAAGACCTCCTCACTATATAGGAGTTTGGGGTATCTGTTGAGTAGGTTCCTGAACTGATTCATGGGTCACTATCCCATCCGGAAGATCCTCTACCACTACATATTCTTTCTTGGATTCTTCCTTGTTTTCCTGCAACTGTTGCTTATACATGACTTTCTCATTAAAGACCACATCCCTAGACCAAATGATTTTCTTGTCCTTAATACTCCAACATTTAAATCCAAAGTCATCACCACCATAACCAATAAAAGTGCATTTTTTTTTATTTAGCCTCTAGCTTGGTCCTATCATCCTTGTCAATATGAACAAACACCTCACATCCAAAGACTCTAAGAAATGAGTAATCAAATTTCTTACCGTACCAAGCCTCCTCAGGTATGCCTCCATCCAAGGCACTTGAGGGTCCTCTGTTTATCAAGTACACAGCTGTGCTCACCGCTTCTACCCAAAAATAAAGAGGCAGTCCTGCATGTATCCTCATGCTCCTAGCACGTTCCATTATTGTTCTGTTCATCCTTTCTGACACCCCATTCTGCTGTGGGGTTCCTGGAACCGTCTTTTTCCTGTGGATTCCATTCTTAGAACAATAATCATCAAATTCATTGTTGCAATACTCCCCTCCATTATCTAACCTGAGACATTTTAACTTAAGACTTGTTTCATTCTCTACCAAGGATTTCCATTTAACAAAAGTATCAAATACATCAGATTTGTTTCTAATACAATAAACCCAAACTTTCCTTGTTGCATCATCAATAAAAGTAACATAATAACTTGAACCCCCAAGAGATGATACCCGAACTGACCCCCACACATCAGAATGTACCAGCTCTAACTTACTCTCTTTCTTCATAGGTCCAACCTTGAGAAACCTTACTCGCTTTTGTTTCCCATATATGTAGTTCTCACAGAAATCCAAACCTGTTTTTGTATATCCAGGAAAATTCTTCTTTATGATGTCCATGCCCTTATGGCTCATATGACCGAGCCTATAGTGCCATAATGTTGTATCTGCATCTGAAGCCACAAGATTACAATCATTAGTACTATCAGTGGATAAATACAAGGTTCCAACCTTCTTACCTCTTGCCACCACAAGAGCACCCTTGGTAACCTTCCAAGAGTTAGTTGTAAATATCACAGTACAACCATCACTTCCCAATTGCCCTGCCGATATCAAATTTCTCCTTAATGTAGGCACATGTCTGACATCCTTCAATAGCCATGTATTCCCATTCTACATCTTAACCTGAACAGAACCTTTTCCAACTATACTGCAAGGCTCATCATCACCAAGAAAAACATGCCCAAAATCCCCTTGAACATAATCAACAAAATAATGCCTATGTGGAGTAGCATGAAAAGAAGCCCCTGAATCTAAAACCCAAGATTCAGTAATATTATGCAAAGAAAGAATCAAAGCATCCTGACATACATTACCCGATGCCACATTTTCCTCCTTGTTTTCTTCCTGTTGTTTCTTCTTATCCCAAAGCTCCCAACATTCCTTCTTTGCATGCCCAGACTTTTCACAATTCCAACATATAATCTTGCTCTTGGATTTTGACCCTTCCCGATCTTTCGATTTTCCACAGTTTCCTCTATTCTTCTATCTCCCTCTATTTTCCACTATCAAAGCATTCCCTGAACTTGAAGATTCCCTAGAGATTTTTCTTCACATTTCCTCGCTTAGAATCACCCCTACAACATCCTCAAACTTCAAATTTGAGTTAGCTGGAACCGAGTTGCTTACCACCATTACCAGGCTATTCCAACTTTCAGGTAAAGAGCACAGAATTAATAAAGCCCTAAATTCTTCATCAAATTCTATTGTAACCGAAGCTAGCATATTCACAACTGTATTGAAATCATTTAAATGATCTGCTACTGAACTATTCTCATACATCTTCATATTAAACAACTTTTTCATTAAAAATATCTTGTTAGAGGCAAAGGGTTTTTCATACAACTTCCCTAATGCATCCATTAGATCTTTTGTAGTCTTTTCCTTTGAAACATTAAATAATACCAAAGATGCAAGACATAGTCAGATTGTCCCAAGTGCCTTCCTATCCAGCAAATCCCATTCCGCATCTGTCATACTCGAGGATTTGTTCACCTTCTCAGACAACGGAGTATAAAGATCCTTCTGATAAAGGTAATCTTCCATCTGCATCTTCCAAAGACTGAAATTCTTCCCGTTGAATTTATCAACCCTATATTTTCCATCATTTTCCATAGCTCCCACTCAAGCTAAAAACTTTCCTTGCGATTCAACACTTCAGCAAACCAAACCAAGCTTTGATACTAATTGTTAGGAATTAATAATATCTAATGTGGAATAATTCCTCAGAATCACAATAATAAGAAGTATGACTAGAATTACAGAAATGAAAAATGCACAACACGAAGATAATATTTAATGTGGTTCACCCAATGTGGGCTACATCCACCAAGAACACTTGCTTATATTTTATTACAAGCCAACAGTCTTCACAATTACAATAATCAGATCTTGTTTGGAGCTGCGCTCAACAAACCCTCCCAAATTCTCACACACTATTCACCTTCACAAAACACACTCACATAAATCTTATTATATGTCCATCTATTTATAAGTACATCAATAGGTAGCCAAAGAGGCGGTTTTACAAAACAATGGGTACTAAAAAACCATGGGCCCAAAAACAACCCATAATGGTTACCCATTACCCATGGGTTAATAAACCACCCATGAAAATTTACTTCGGGGGCTTCACCCCCCTGAACCCCCTTGACCCGCTCACCGGCGAGTGGGACCACCATAAAAATATCTGAGTGTAACACATGGAAGGTGTACCAAACTCTAACATGAAAACAAGCTCCACAAACATAACAACAACCCCCATGTATTTGGTCTAGAGCCCACATAAATGTGGTTCAGAGCTTCCTGATTCACCTTAGTGATGAAGAAATATTATTCTTGAATGAATTTAACCATAATAAATCCTTTTCTCTGATAATTAGGGTGATTTGAATCATCCAAATTATTGCATCCAAGTGTGCTATGTAAAATTAACCTTGGGACTGATGTCTTGGGAGCATGTGAAGGCTTTCACTCCTATCTAAACCACGAGACAACTTCCCATCCTAACAATCATGGAAAAAATCAATGAAATGGGTGGAATGTGAGTTGATACAAGTGATCCGAGTCTAATTACAAAACTTTATATTTTTAGTAAGTCTTAACTAAGATGGCCATTTTTAGTAAGTTTTCCCTATTTTCACCTTTTAATGGTTTTTACTTGTTTGGAGTGCATGTGTGTTGAAAATTCACCATTTTGGGAAACTTACTAAATTTATAAAATTTAAGTATTGTACACTTAATATTTTTAGAAAGGTGTATTTTGTATGTCATATTATAATGAAACTATTCTCAAAATCTTAGGTTTTACTTCAGGACTTCATGCTACTCTTTTTGAAGTTTTTCATTTGCTAGAGCTCTATAGATATGAAAAGACACCCTATGGGTATGAAAATTTATTCTTTATGTTGTAAATTATATATAACATCCATGAAATTATTCTTGAAGTCATCTTAAATATATTTTTGGAAGCATTTCACTAGAAAATTTTGGTGGAAATGCAATGCATCGTTTTGGATATATAAGCATTCTTCGATTTTGGGAGCTTGATGTTTTAGGAAAATCGACAACATACATGTACACCAATAATTTTTTTGGAGGGAAATAACACAACATTTGATATTTTTAAAATGACTAAGTATGTGAAGTGATGGATTTATTCACTTTTCTTGCAAGTTTTAACTCATATTTTGACCTATCAGCTTAATTGGAGTTGGGATATAGCTGAAGTTGAATTGCACGAATGAAAGAGGGACAAAGTGTACACAAGAGACACAAAAAGGGACTTGAACTAGTGAAAGAGGGAAAAATGGACACACGAGAAAAAAAATGTGAATTTCACTAGATGGTGATAATTGGCACCCTCAGGTTCCTTGTGGGTGAGATACATGGGCTGGGAATGAGCACTGACGAGATGAAATTTGGTCACTGGGAGATAGAAATGTGTTTTTACATGACCACGAGCTACATGGAAGTAAGGGGATCAAATTTTTGTGTCCCATTTTCACATTGGGGGAAATGGGGACAACATGAGTGAAAACATGTGATTTGGGCTTGAGCTCATGAGAGAGGGACAAGGCGTAGAGAAAGTTTATGCATCCTAGGTGCAAAAGTGGTGGGGGATGAGTTTTGAGAGGTTTTCCATGAACGAGGGTCAAAATTTTATGTCTTCCTTGTCCCATTTTGACCTTGGGAAAATCCAAGGGGGTATAGAGGGTGAAAACGTGCAACTTGAGGGTTTGGGTACATGAAAAGTGGGGCCAGGAAACTCAAACCACTCATTTTCTCACCCTAATACCCAAACTTGAGATTTTAAGTGACAAAACTTCCAAATTGATGGGGGTTGAATTTTGGTGTCCAATTTTCACCTTAGAGAAAATACAAGGGGGATACCAAGAGTGAAAAAGTGTGACAAAGGAGTTTTGAAGTGTTGTTATCACCCGTCGAGTACAATTGATGACCCCGACAATGATTTTTCTGCCCTGGGAGCATGGAAGAGTGTTTTGGGGTATAAAATTATATGATTTTGAATCTAATTTTTTTAAAGATAATTATGTCCATTAATAGGATATAATTCTACCTTCTATTTCCTTTTTCAGGGAATATCTCAATCTTGCCTAGAAGGGGCAGTTACAGTGTCTTGGATTCTCATAAAATATATTTGAGTCTCAGAACAAAAATAATTTTTCCATCATGTATAGGGTTCCAATATATTTATAATGATTATTTTTTTGACCTCTAAACTCTTTCTAGAGCTCCCAGAATCATTCAAACAAGATATCTTTTACCGTTGGAGCCTTAGTTCCCTGTGCCAAAAATTACTCGATATTGCACAAGTTGTTCTTGAATTAAATTTCTTCCACCCAATTTCCTTAAACTACCTTTGATGAATTAATTATTCTTCGAAACCACTTCTTGATGATTTCAAAATTCTCCATAAGCTTCCATAGGGTTTTTACTAGCTATTAAATGTCCAAAAATGGTTGTAATGCCCCGTTCACCATTATTCCTTTTCTTCTTCAATGACCGTGTTGCTAAGCGTTTAATGTCATTGTGCTCTTGTAGATCTTTTGTTGGATTCGCCCTGTTCGACTATCCGGTTAAAGGAAAATATGGTTCTCGGTTCTTCGAGTTTTCTTGGTCATCACCATTAATAGGATTAATAATTATTATCATTATTTTAGCCGTAAAATCATTACAATAATGTTTATAATAATATTATAATTTATATTGCCGGCTTACGATTAGTTGCTTTTGGTCGAAATTTTATCACTGGAAATGGATTAACTTTAAGCTATAGTTTATTTATTTATCTACTTCGTTTTTGGGTCTTATGACCTTTTTTAGATTAAAACAAACAAACAAACAAATAAATAAATAAAATAAAAGTTTTAAATTAAAAAGGTTGTGATTTCTTTGTTGGGGTGGTTTAGGGTAAAGGGGGCTCCTTTATGTTTTTTGTTTCGGTCTTTTGCTGAGAGAGAGGGAGCACCACCGCCATGGAGGAATGGGGGAAAACGCCACTTTGGCGGTGGTTTTTTGGACTGCAACGGTTGTAAGATTTCCACAAAATAGATTTGTTAAAAAGGCTTTAGAAACTTTCACGTAGAGGCTAGTGGTAGATTTAAGAACAATCTCAGCAACCTTCTACATCATCCTCCCTGTCTACACCTAAATGGAAGCTTTCTCCAGGAAAGTAGCAGATTTCTTGACATTTTTAGCTTCACCCTGCCATGCCAAATTAGTGTAGTGGAGTATTTTGGGCCTCAAACCTGCAGACTTGCTCCTGGGTGCCCTTCTAGCATGGAAGACTGGACATTTGGGTAGATGTTGTAGTTTCAAGAGCTTTGGCAGACGTGTATGTGCATAGTTGGAGGCTGTGAATGTCAAAATGCCTCAATTAAAATAAAGTGTTGTCATTGACAACTTATTGTAGGATATACACAAAATGGGTCTGTTTAAAAAAAAGCTTTAGAAACTTTCAAGCAAATACTGTTGGCAGGTTTAAAGCCAAACTCCACAACACACTCAACATCCTTCACACATGTGCCAAAATGGGAAGCCTTGGAATAGGACATGAGCGCCTTTGATTTTATCAGGGCAAGATAAAATAATAATAATAATAATAATATATTTTCTTGTGTGTGTGAATGACCATTCATGGCCGGGCCCAGCTATCTTGAGGAAGCTCTAAAATTTTTCATCAGCATGACAATAAACTAGTGGTGGCTATGTGAAGGTGTTTGCTTGGTGTTTGCAGCAACCTATGGCGGTTGTGTGGATGTGCTTGCTTGGTGTTTGGGAAAAGCCTATGGTGGCTGGGAGGATGTGTTTGCTTGGTTCTAGTGAAATAAAAACGTGGTCTCAAGGGCTTCAGTCAGGGCAGGGACGTTTGGCAGATGTTGTAGTTGCAGTTTTTATGGCAGATATGTATACAAAAATGTGAACTGTTTGAAAAAATGCCTCAAAGAGATGTGGTCTTATGGAAACATACCCTGACCATGTAAGTTTCATTTTTGTTTTATTAGCATTTAGCCATGTAGGTTCAGTGCATGAGGGTTGTAAATAATTTGATGGCATGAGTTCCTCTTATAGAATCGTGCCTAGAATTAATCATTATGTTTGCATGATTGAAATTCTTGGTCATGTCGGTTATCTTGAGGAAACCCTATATTGTATCATCAACATGCCAATTCGGCCTGTGGTGGCTGTGTGGATATGTTTTCTTGGTGTTTGATGAGCACATGAGAATGTGCAAAATGTGGAGGCATGCTTAAGGCATGTGAAGTGTTTGACAAAATGCCTTCAAAAATCATGGTCTCATGGTTGCAAGATTTGAGGCTATGCACAAAAGGAGGAAGATCTCATT
Source organism: Taxus chinensis (assembly GCA_019776745.2). Classification (NCBI taxonomy): domain Eukaryota; kingdom Viridiplantae; phylum Streptophyta; class Pinopsida; order Cupressales; family Taxaceae; genus Taxus; species Taxus chinensis. Next base: position 226,446,668 of record CM034147.1, on the reverse strand, counting down.
CTATCCAAACAACAACAATAAGAAACCATTTGATCATGCTCAACAAGTGGTTGGTCAAATCTAGAAGGTAGGATAAATGTGATCAGAGTAGCGGAATAGTTTCAAATATGTAATTACACATTTTATGATAGACGTGTATATAAAATGGTGGAGCTATGGATGCTCGTGATTTGGTTGAAGATGTGCCCAAGGAAACTACTGAACTGAATCCCGTAGTTTCGAACGAATTCATTCTCTAGGCATGGTTCATCTTCCCTTACCTCTCATAATTCTCGTGTTTTAGTTCTCTTTTGCAAATTAATAGAATCTTAAAATATTAGGATTTTAATACAGTTAAATGTTTTTATCAACTCGTTGCAAAACAATGAAATGTCGTGTCGAAACTCACGAAGTCAAATAAAAAATTTGCATTAAAATGTGACCTTCCACCCTCATTCTGAGGTGATGTAGAAAACTTACCCAACTGGTTTGCTACAACATTGCTTTATCGCCAAGACGAGATTGACTTCCCAATAATAATGTTGACCTTCTCCCTGTTTTCAATAGTTAATTTTTACATTTTTCGGAGACTCATTAAGTACCCTTCGAAACTTTGAAAATGAGATGTTAGGATTCATTCGTGTACCTTGTTATGTGAGGAATCACCTGGACCATTGGATTGACCTCGAATGAACATTTGTGATATTTTGATGCTCTTATAGGAGCCCTGTTACACTAGTTTACAGTAGTAGAAGGCTGTCAAATCTAGAAAGTTGGCTTTCGTTTTGAACCGCCATTTGAAACCTGGATAGAGAAATTATTTCCCATCTTCGCAAACATCTAGTTTTTATTCTAGACAATTGCATGGAACATTCAGCTTATGGAAAAACACTCTTTTGGATAGTTTAGAAAAACCATTTTGTAGGCCTTCGGCCGCAGTTTGACGAGGTCAAAATGGACCAATTTTGACTTGCCACTCCAGAAAACTTGTCGCCGTTTGAAAATGGTTTTCTAGTTCTCAATCCCATCAACTTTGATGAATTATCCTCATATAGAGGAACTTGTAGGAAGTGTCTCGTTGTGTTCTCATCTATCGAATGCCAATTATGGACGTATTTTTCTGGGCCCTCGAGCTAAATTTTGTTCATTTGCAACTGGGTCAACGACGACTAGTGGCCCCGGAGAACTATCCGCCAAACGTAAACCGTTCGCTCTTTCCCATTTCTGTTAGTTTCTATGAACTCTTGGTATATCTGGGACATGTAGAAAGTTGATCGTGGTGTGCATTCTCTTCAGAAGATAACTTTTGGAAGTGGTTTCCTAGCCTCCGAGCCCGTTTTGTACATTTTTGTAGCTAGTAAGAAAATGTGAAAATAGAAAGTTGCGGACCCTCGTAGGGTTGCCAAACCACCTTGGAAACTTTTAACACATGCAAATAACTATTGAAGACTCTATAGTGTAACCTATTGTGTGAAATAGAACTTTTGAAAAATGGTGTTTTCTCTCTCTTCCCTTCTCTTTCTCTCTCCTGGGCTATAACAAGAAGTAAAATGAAATGTAACGGATATATGTCTTTAAACCTTTTATTTCAATTGTAATTTGTAATTATTATCATATGTAAAATGGGAAATTGAAAAATGATAATTATGTTAGATTAGGGTGGATTCCATGCCAACGAATTATAGTTGATATCATGCTCATGTGGTTTTGCAGGATGAAAGAATGACGAAAAAAAGGTGATGTGTAATTCATTTAATTATCATTTTAATTTAAATAGTTCATTTTTAAATGACTAAATGTATTTTGTAGTCTCATGTTTCATAAGGTTATATTTGATAATTTGTTGATATGTATGAGATGCTAGTTTATAGGACATCTAGGAAATGTGCATTTAATCTTAGTTTCAATTTTGATTCAAAGAACACATAGTTAAAAGGGGTTGATATATGTATATATAAGGTAGATGAATTTGAAGTAATATCTTGTAGTGTATGTTTAGTGTTCAATTAATGATTAATGAGTCATCTTGTGCATTCATACTTTGTAAATGTAATAAAGAGTTTTAATCGAAAACACACTACCATTGTTCAAGATCGGGACATAATTTTTTTTTCATGTGCGATACTCCTTACCGTAGAAGACATTGAAAACCATAGGATGAACTTAATATTTGCTCTTGGTGGAACGTCCTAATTTAGGTAAATCAGAGCTCAAGAATGGGTTTATCGTCTTAGTTAGTATGGTTAGTGACATTGTCATAAACCTGGTAGATAGGAGTGATACAGTCAAACTTCACTTGGAGTATGTAGAGATAACTCCTCCTTCGTAACCTAGCAGACTACCTTGTCATCCGAAGATAGATTAAAATTAAAGTTCTTCATAGAGTGAAATCCCTGTTGGATCCAGACAACATAGATGGAGGTTGTGACTTAGTTATTCTAGGTCTTAAACTCTTGTTAATGAAACCCTTATCTCCACTCAGCTAAAGGTGTTACATTGGTTTCTCTCAACATCACACCTTGGTCCTTTTTGGATGGTGGTTTAGCATAAATTTGTCCACTCGCTTAAAATTCACATATAGTTGAGGGGTAGACCCTTAAGTGAAGTTGGAATTAATCTAAAACTTAGTTGACTCAGATGTTAGCTTGGATTCATGTGAAGTTTCAAGTCTTCTAATCATTCTTGTCTTCAAGAGGTTACACACGCACTTCGTAACTCCATTTATAAGACAATGCTAATAATAAGACCTTTTTGTGACGTAGAAAATAAAGTATATAAGAGTGAATATGAGAGTTGAGGTTCAGAATAAGGCAACCATTGAAGATCTTATAACTCAATTAAATATATCTAGTTGTTTCAAAGGATATGGATTGTCTTGGTGTGGTAAACCTTCGAGAAACAAAATACATATATAAATCAAAATGGAATTTCTCAAGTCATTGAATTAGAATAAATATGGTAGGGAAATAACTTTTCCGTGATCGAGGAATGTTTTGGTAAAAAGCTAACTTGTATCTAAATCTCCGTTAAATCCTTTTATTGCATTATGGACACCAAATCACATTCACTTGAGTGGTAAGAAAAAAAAAGGTAGACATCGAATAAATGTTGGGGAAGAATATTCTTAACACCATAATAAGATAATTAAGTACTTTGTATGCAATTTTATTTATGTCAAATAAGTATGTTAGTTATGGAAACTTTTGTAAAGAATAATAAACCAACTTAAAAGGGAAGAAAGATAATTTAACCGCGTTATGAACTTGAGAATCTGTAGGTGGAAAAATGAGGAACTTATCCTTGCACAATAATGTTCTAGGAGTGTTAATCATAAACTAAAATACAATTAAAGAAAAGATGTGTTGTGGGTATGCTTATCCTTGAGTCTTCTTTCTATGGTTGAGGCAATGCTAGTATTCGTTCATTGGGAAAAGTGTGGCATAGACATGCCTATGTGTTTTCATGTGTCTATGTGAGTTGACAACTTATGTGATTGTTATATACAAGTCAAGTTTCTATACTTGAAGCCCATGTTGTGTTGTGTGTAGTGAGCAATGTAAGTAAAAAAAAAATATCCTAGAATTTTACTGTTGTTATTGTGTGTGTAAAATGTGGGCACTACATATGGTATCAGAGCGGAGGTTCATGCTCTTGAACCTCTGGGGCAGATTGGAGTTGTGATGGTGTTGCATGATGGTGGTGGATATTGGAAGAGTAATGTGATATATGCGTGATGTGAACTATGTCGTAATTGCGAAATTGTGAACGCACATGTTGTGCATGTCACTTAGTGTGTATTTTTTGTCATGTTAATGTACTGAGGATGAGATTATTCACTCTCTATTCTGTGGATCCTATGAGGAATCCACGTGTGATGTACCACCTTGTTGTGTGTGAAAGGAATGATATTGTGAATTGCAGAGTGTTGGAAAACATTTCGCCTTTATGTGATGTGAAGGTGTATTGATGTATTGCATGATAAAATTGATGTAAAGTGAATCACAGTTTATCATGATGTCATCACTGTATTGTGATTTGTTGTGTGCATCGTCATGTTGTATTGCAATTGACTATATGTTGTAAGGTTAGACATTGTTTTCCTCATACATATAATTCATGTAATATGTGATGGTTCATGTCGTGATTTAAGGGCATATGGTGAGTATGATCCCTAGTGTACAATGATTGCACTTTGGGTGCAGGATGTGGTAATGTGATGTATCGTAACCTGTGAAAGTAGTGATTGTGTTATATCCTGTATATAAATACCATGCATAAGATGTTATGGTTAATGTGCGTGAATCACCATTGTGTTAGTGATGTAGTTATGTGTATGTTGTGAACCTTACACTAGACGACCCTAAGGGGATAAAATGTCAAGAGTGTATGTGTGGAGAGAGGAGGTGTGGACCAGGTTTTCATAATCTTGAGCTGAGTACGAGTGAGGAATTGGAGTCTTATACAGACTGAAAACCCACTTCTATCTGTTTAGTATACTTGGAGCTTGCTCAGTATATTGTGGGTGCGCACTACCTTAGGCTCAATTTATGCAACTAGAGTTCCTTGCTCTTTCCTATTGGATTGTTCATTGAATTATCCTATGTGATTTTGACTATGTTGATCCTTGCGGGGGTATGGAGTAATGATTCAAGAAGAGATGATGACAATTACATTATTTGACATACTAATTTATGGTTACATGTATATTTTTACGAGCTGAGGCTCGATGTCCGAGTGCCAGCAACTCGATGAGTACCCCTTTGGTGGTGATATGAGGCCACATAGTGATTGTAATGTGCTATTTCTCTATACATATTTTCATTCGTAAATTGATCATTATCTCTTTTAGCTAGAACCAGTTGTTATCTTGATTGACATGTTCTTATCTTTTGGGCATCTATTTGATTGTTGCATTAACATTTGGATTTTGCACTAACCATGGCTAATTAGCCATTTGTTTTTTTTCTTAGTTTTAAAACTTTCTTTCATATTTAAAAGTTTTGTAGCCTAGCCTGAGGCTTTTGAGTTTGCCACTTGGAATTTGAATGGATTGTTATGCTAGTTCTAATGTCGTAATGTGTTGGAATAGGGTCATGGGATTAACCATGGGGTGGTTGAGCCTATGGACCCGCTTCGTAGTATGGGGGTATGCCCCAAGGAGTTATAGATAACTAGCGGGTTGTCAAACCATGAGTTATTATGTAACTTGGGTTTGGGGTGACGGGGCTCTATGTGCCCAGGGCCATAGGGTGACCCGACCTCATTAAAAGGAGAAAGGAGAAGAGCCTCTATGGTTGAGTGACCTATTATTCTTTATAGCACTCTATGGTTGAGTGACCAGACTTGGTTTTGGCACTATGATTATTTCTCTTGGGAGGTATATGGAGATTATTTGGTGATGCTTTGGGGAGGTATATGGAGTTACATTTTTTGCTTTTGGAGATATCTGGAGATTTTTTTTGTGATGCCTTGTGATGTGTGGAGTTGGTATAGTAAGTTATGTGTACTCTTGCGAGTCTGGTTAGACATCGTTATGCTTGAGGATTGACATTTCCATTTTTATTGACTACTAGATATTGGATTGGAACTATGTTGTTACAGTCATGGATTTCTTTGGGTCTTGTGATACTCATTGTATATGTATCAGCGTGTTGACCCGGTTTGTCAGTCATATGTGTGTACTAGATCTATGTCTAGGATGTAATTGTTGGAAATTTTTGCTATGTGGTCTACTTGTTGTCATTCCTTGGTTTGGTGAAAACCTTGTGATGTGATATGGTCGTGAAAGTATGTAAAAGTACGCTTGTGAAATGTTAGTGTTGTGTATGACCCTGGTAGGGTGTTGTGACTGTAGTTCATGATGGGAACTCACAGGAATGAATAAACTAAAATTCTACAACAACGGAATTCTAAATGACTTGAATTAAGAATAATGTTAATGGAAAGAGATTAATGAAATGATGAATAAGAGAGAACAACCAATCTTCACAGAACCTTGAAAGTTAAAATTTCTACCAAATGTTCCTAAGGCCACCTCATGGCTGTGCTTTAATCAACTAAAATTTTAACCATAGAGTGCACTTTTGCCATTATTTGTTCTTTGTTGCTTACCATTTCTTTTCCTCTGTGTTTTGTCACATCGAGGATGATGCTTTCTTAAGGGGAGGAGAATGTAATGCCCCATTCACCATTGTTCTTTTTCTTCTTCAACGACTGTGTTGCTAAGCATTTAATGTCGTTGTGCTCCTATTGATATTTTGTTGGATTCGCCCTGTTCGACTATCTGGTTAAAGGAAAATATGGTTCTTGGTTCTTCGAGTTTCCCTGGTAGTTTCCATTAATAGGATTAATAATTATTATCATTATTTTAGCTGTAAAATCATTAAAATAATGTTTATAATTTATATTGCCGACTTTCGATCAATTGCTTTTGGTCAAAATTTTATCACTGGAAATGGATTAACTTTAAGCTATAGTTTATTTATTTATCTACTTCATTTTAGGGTCTTATGACCTTTTTTAGATTAAAACAAATAAAAATAAAAATAAATAAATAAAATAAAAGTTTTAAATTAAAAAGGGCCATGATTTCTTTGTTGGGGCAGTTTAGGGCAAATGGGGCTCCTTTGTGTTTTTTATTTCTGTCTTTTGCTGAGGGAGAGGGAGTGCCACCGCCATGGAGGGAGGGGGGGAAATGCCACTTTGGCGGTGGATTTTTGGACTGAAACGACTGTAAGATCTGCACAAAACAAATTTGTTAAAAATGCTTTAGAAACTTTCACGCAGAGGCTAGTGGTAGATTTAAGAACAAACTCAACAACCTTCTACATCATCTTCCTTGTCTGCACCTAAATGGAAGCTTTCTCTAGGAAATTAGCAGATTTCTTGACATTTCTAGCTTCACCCTACCATAACAAATCAGTGTAGTGGAGTATTTCGGGCCTCAAACCTGTAGAATTTCTCCTGGGTGCCCTTCTAGCATGGCAGACTGGACATTTGGGTAGATATTGTAGTTTCAAGAGCCCTGACAGACATGTATGTGCATAGTTGGAGGCTATGAATGTCAAAATGCCTCAATTAAAATAAAGTGTTGTCGGTGACAACTCATTGCAGGATATGCACAAAATGGGTTTGTTTAAAAAAAAGGCTTTAGAAACTTTCAAGCAAATATTGTTGGTAGATTTAAAGCCAAACTCCACAACACACTCAGCATCCTTCACATATGTGCCAAAATGGGAAGCCTTGGAACATGACATAGGTGCCTTTGATTTTATCAGGGAAAGATAAAATAATAATAATAATAATATATTTTTTTGTGTGTGAATGGCCATTCGTGGCCGGGCCCAGCTATCTTGAGGAAGCTCTAAACTTTTTCATTAGCATGATAATAAACTGGTGGTGGCTGTGTGAAGGTGTTTTCTTGGTGCTTGCAGCAACCTGTGGCGGTTGTGTGGATGTGCTTGCTTGGTGTTTAGGAAAATCTTGTGGTGATTGGGAGGATGTGTTTGCTTGGTTCTAGTGAAATAAAAACGTGGTCTCAAGGGCTTCAGTCAGGGTAGGGACATTTGGCAGATGCTGTAGTTGCAGTTGTTATGGAAGATATGTATACAAAAATATGAACTGTTTGACAAAATGCCTCAAAGAGATGTAGTCTTATGGAAACATACCTTGACCATGTAAGTTTCACTTTTGTTTTATTAGCATTTAGCCATGCAGGATCAGTGTATGAGGGTTGTAAATAATTTGATGACATGAGTGCCTCTTATAGAATCATGCCTAGAATTAATCATTATGTTTGCATGATTGACTTTCTTGGCCATGCCGGTTATCTTAAGGAAACCATATATTGTATCATCAACATGCCAATCCGGCCTGTGGTGGCTATGTGGCTATGTTTGCTTGGTGTTTAATGAGCACATGAGAATGTGAAAATTATGGAGGCATGCTTAAGGCATGTGAAGTGTTTGACAAAATGCCTTCAAAAATCATGGTCTCATGGTTGCAAGATTTGAGGCTATGCACAAAAGGAGGAAGATCTCATTCTATCCAAACAACAACAATAAGAAACCATTTGATCATGCTCAACAAGTGGTGGGTCAAATCCAGAAGGTAGGAGAAATGTGATCAGAGTAGTGGAATGGTTTCAAATCTGCAGTTACAAATTTTATGTTAGATGTGTATGTAAAATGGTGTAGCTGTGGATGCTTGTGATCTGGTTGACAATGTGCCCAAGCAAGCTACTGAACTAAATCCCGTAGTTTCGACCGAATTCATTCTCCAAGCATGGTTCATCTTCCCTTACGTCTCATAATTCTCGTGTTTTAGTTCTCTTTTGCAACTTAATAGAATCTTAAAATATTAGGATTTTAATACAGTTAAATGTTTTTATCAACTCGTTGCAAAACAATGAAATGTCATGTTGAAACTCACGAAGTCAAATAAATCGTTTGCATTAAAATATAACCTTCCACCCTCATTTTGAGGTGATGTAGAAAACTTACTACCCAACTGGTTCGCTACAACATTGATTTATCGCCAAGATGAGATTGACTTCCCAGTAATAATGTTGACCTTCTCCTTGTTTTAAATAGTTAATTTTTACATTTTTTGGAGACTCATTAAGTACCCTTCGGAACTCTGAAACCTATTTAATGAAACCTGTCAAATCTAGAAAGTTGGCTTTCGTTTTGAACTGCCATTTGAAGCCTGGATAGAGAAATTATTTCCCGTCTTCACAAACCTCTAGTGTTTATACTAAAAAATTGCATGGAACATTCAGCTTAGGGAAAATCACTCTTCTGGATAGTTTGGCAAAGCCATTTTGTAGGCCTTCGACTGCAGTTTGATGAGGTCAAAATGGACCAATTTCAACTTGCCACTTCAGAAAACTTGTCGCCGTTTGAAAATGGTTTTCTAGTTCTTAGTCCCGTCAACTCTGATGAATTCTCCTCATATAGGGGAACTTGTAGGAAGTGTCTTGTTGCATTCTCATCCATCGAATGCTAGTTATTTACGTGGTTTTCTGGGCCCTCGAGCTAATTTTTGTTCATTTGCAACTGGGTCAACTACAACCAGTGGCCTTGATAACTAACCGCCAAACGTAAACCGTTCACTCTTTCCCATTTCCATTATTTTCTATGAAATCTTGGTATATCTGGGGACACGTAGATAGTTGATCGTGGTGTGCGTTCTCTTCGGAAGATAAATTTTGGAAACAGTTTCTTAGCCTCCGAGCCCGTTTTGTATTTTTTTGTAGCTAGTAAGAAAATGTGAAAATAGAAAGTTGCGGACCCCCGTAGGGTTGCCAAACCACCCTAGAAAATTTTAACACATGAAAATAACTGTTTAAGACTCTATAGTGTAACCTATTGTGTGAAATAGAACTTTTGACAATGGTTTTTTCTCTGTCTTCCCTTCTCTTTCTCTCTCTTGGGCTATAAAAAGAAGTAAAATGAAATGTAATGGATATGTCTCTAAACCTTTTATTTCGATTGCAATTTGTAATTATTATCATATGTAAAATGGGAAACTGAAAAATGATAATTATGTTAGATTAGGGTGGATGCCATGCCAGCAAATTATCACTGATATCATGCTCACGTGGTTTTGCAGGATGAAAGAATGATGACAAAAAGGTGATGTGTAATTCATTTCATTATCGTTGTAATTTATATAGTTCATTTTTAAATGAATAAATGTATTTTGTAGTCTCATGTTTCAGAAGGTTATATTTGATAATTTGTTGCTATGTATGAGATGATGGTTTCTAGGACAGATAGGAAATGTGCATTTAATCTTAGGTTCAATTTTGATTTAGAGAACACATGGCTAAAGGGGGTTGATAGATGTATATATAAGGTAGATGAATTTGAAGTAATATCTTGTAGTGTATGTTTAGTGTTCAATCAATGATTAACGAGTCATCTTGTGCATTCATACTTTGTAAATGTAATAAAGAGTTTTAATTGAAAACACACTACCCTTGTTCAACATCAGGACATAACTTGTTTTTTATGTGCGATACTCCTTACCGTAGAAGACATTGAAAACCGTAGGATGAACTTAATCTTTGCTCTTGGTGGAACGTCCTAATTTAGGTAAATCAGAGCTCAAGAATGGGTTTATCATCTTAGTCAGTATGGTTAGTGACATTTTCATAAACCAAGTAGATAGGAGCGATATAGTCAAACTTCACTTGGAGTATGTAGAGCTAACTCCTCCTTCGTAACCTAGCAGACTACCTTGTCATCCGAAGATAGATTAAAATTAAAGTTCTTCATAGAGTGAAATCCCTGTTGGATCCAGACGACATAGATGAAGGTTGTGACTTAGTTCTAGGTCTTAAACTCTTGTTAATGAAACCCTTATCTCCACTCAGCTAAAGGTGTTACATTGGTTTCTCTCAACATCACACCTTGGTCCTTTCTGGATGGTGGTTTAGCATAAATTTTTCCTCTCTCTTAAAATTCATATATAGTTGAGGGGTAGACCCTTAGGTGAAGTTGGAATTAATCTAAAACTTAGTTGACTCGGATGTTAACTTGGGTTCGTGTGAAGTTTCAAGTCTTCTAATCATTCTCTTCTTCAAGAGGTTAGACACGCACTTTGTAACTCTGTTTATAAGACAATGCTAATAATAAGACCTTTTTGTGACATAGAAAATAAAGTATATAAGAGTAAATACGAGAGTTGAGGTTTGGAATAAGGCCACCATTAAAGACCGTATAACTCAATTAAATATATTTAGTTGTTTCAAAGGATATGGATTGTCTTGGTGTGGTCAACCTTTGAGAAACAAAATACATATATAAATCAAAATGTAATTTCTCAAGTCATTGAGTTAGAATAAATATGGTAGGGAAATAACTTTTCCGTGATCGAGGAATGTTTTGGTAAAAATCTACCTTGTATCTAAATCTTTGTTAAATCCTTTTATTGTGTTATGGACACCAAATCACATTCACTTGAGTGGTAAGAAAAAAAAAAGTAGACACTAAATAAATGCTGGGGAAGAATATTCTTAATACCATAATAAAATAATTAAGTACTTTGTATGCAATTTGATTTATGCCAAAGAAGTATGTTAGTTATGGAAACTTTTGTAAAGAATAAGAAACAAACTTAAAAGGGAAGAAAGATAATTTAACCGCGTTATGAACTTGAGTATCTGTAGGTGGAAAAATGAGGAACTTATCCTTGCACAATAATGTTCTGGGAGTGTTAATCATAAACTAAAATACAATTAAAGAAAAGATGTGTTGTGGGTATGCTTATCCTTGAGTCTTATTTCTGTGGTTGAGGCATTGCTAGTATTCGTTCATTGGGAAAAGTGTGGCATCGACATGCCTATGTGTTTTCATGTGTCTATGTAAGTCGACGAATTATGTGATTGTCATATGTGAGTCGAGTTTCTGTACTTGAAGCCCATGCTGTGTTGTGTGTAGTGAGAAATGTAAGTAAAAAAAAAATTATCCTGGCATTTTACTGTTGTTATAGTGTGTGTAAAATGTGGGCACTACAATGGCCTTTTCTCAGCTTCTGTGAGTAGTTTTTCCTTAAATTTCAAATACTTCATCAATCACCTTGGGAATATATCCCTACACATTAAAAAAACTTAAAATTATTATTAACATATTCCTTGTAGATAGAATGAGGGTGAAACCGAGGACAAGATAGCTAAAGGAAGGATTCACAATGACTGAGAGAGGAAATTTTCAAGTGTGGGCTTAGTTTTCATGGCTAAAATTTTCAATTTTGCATGCTTGAAATTTAGCATGAGAATAGTTAGATCTATCTTAGGGACATTAGAAAAAAAGGGAAATGAATAACCTCAGGTATCTCATAGATTAACAAACCAGTGCCTTATCACTTGGGCCATAGATTCACCATACTGAAAAACTAGCAAAGCTACAAACAAGACCATGAAACAAACAAAACAAACACACGATAGGGAAAGGAAACACACAAAAAAAAAAAGGTAAACCATGATACAACATCCTAAATCACATATTTTATTTGTGGGGGACAACCCACTTTCACTATAGCACCAATTCTTCACTGAATGTTTACCCGTGTATGGGCATAAACAAATTCCTTAGTTCTAAAAATCCATTAACTGGCTCACTTAAATATAATCCCTTTCTCAATTTCATGAGAAATTTTGTATGATTGTTCTTGTAAGTGAGGATATAATTAGAAATCTCATTTCCTTCATTGTTTTGACATATTGTTTCCACTTGCTCATTTATTTCCAAATTCATTCCAATTGCTGATTTTCTATTACTGCTACATGAATGAGTCTTGATCACACTAGGATTGTTATTTTCATACCGAAGCTTATGACCTTTGATAGGAATTTGAATTTTATTTTTTATCTAATTCATGACCATGGTATATATGAACTAGTTCTTGGAATTTTTTTTTAAGATTTTCAACACTATCATGAGCCTTTTGGTGTTCAATATTTACAAGTTTCTCCAATTAATTTTTCTTCATAAAAATTTTATCACCCTCAACCTGGTTCTTACTACGTTGTGATGTGCATAATGTTTCATCCTCCTGGAAAGAAAAAATGCATAAGGTCAGATGTGAAAAATGAAAACTATCATCTTCTCCATCATGTTCATTTGAGTCTTAAAATCCATCTTCATGATGAAAACATCCTTTCCTTGAGTAATGACAACCTTGAAAGATTTACGAATATTATTAATCATACTTTACTCATTGATAAAATATTCATCTTATTGAAAGGAGAATGAGTACAAGGTTGGGGATGAAATATCAAGATCATCATTTTCCTAATATTGACTATCATGATATTGGAAACTCATTTCCATGATGAATTCATCCTCTTTTTGAGTATAGTCAACTTCAAGAGGCCCAAACATCTTAGCATTTATGCATTACTTATTTAAAGAGTCATTCTCTCCTAATGGGAAAGAGAAATATTCACATTCATAATTGTTTTCATATTCGTCGAAAAATTATTCATGTTGAACCTTGAGAACATGATTGGAAACATGGGAATTTCCTACCAAGATTTTTTTTATATCACTCCTTGTGTAGACACCAAATTTGTGTCTTACGACCCCCTGTGCCCCGCATCTCATTTCGCAACCTAACCTCATCACCTAAACCTTACATAATTATTTATTAATTACCTTATAATTAATAAATCCACATCGCCATACCTGCCACCTCATTTCGCCACCTCATCATAACCTAGTCTTAACCCTAAACTAACCTAATTAAGACCTATAACTTGGTCCACATCCACACCCATGACTAATTACTCCTCACCCGCACCTAAAACCAACCTCATAATGACTTGACCAAGCCCGCAACTAATCCCTCGGGAGAAAAGGAGGGAAAGCTGGCTATTTTACCAAAAATAGCCCGCTTTGACCTGACCGACATCGGTTCCTACTCGACCGCCGTCGGTTGCGTAACCGCCATCGGTTCCCTGTAAATGACCACCTCCAACCAAAAACAAGGGATCGGATTTTCATTTGATCGGGAGGAGGAGAAATCATTGAAAGGATCCGGATTTGCTTGGCCGAACAGAGACAAGTGAAGAAACAAGAAGAGTTTGCAGAGAAGGACATCAAGCCCAAGACTGCAACTGAATAACCAGAGCCCAGTGACACTCATCCGAGCATCAGAAGAGGAGATAGCACATCTTGGATTGTCAGATCATCCTACTTGAGCCCTGTCTTCGTCATCACAGTCGTGGAACCTGCATCTTCATCAGGAACGAGTAAGCAGTGTCTTGTATGTTTCTAAGCACCATTTCTTGAGCCTGTGGATTGATAGTAATTATAAACTCATTCCTAGATCTACCACCTACCAGCACCCTGCACTTAACCTTCATCCATACATCCTTGTATTTCCCAGAAGACCATTTTATCACACTCTGAGTCTTCCCTGTCCTCTCACTATTCCCCTCAGCCATCCGCTAGTCTTAATAACCCCACAATCACCCTGCAACCAACCTCTATCCAGAAGCACCTAGATTACTGACCCTACCGGTGTCGGTTATCCCCTACCGGCAGCGGTTCTCTAACCGCGGTCGGTTATCCAGTGACCGGCATCGGTCACTGTGACTTATACCCCAAAACCTTCCTCTCACCTATTTGTCACCTAACAACCTCAGGTCCAGTCTGGTTTATCCCTGTAACTCAACCTGAATGTATCAACGACCAGTAACCGAACAAACAACGTGACTCTTTATTATTGATAGTTTAGCCTCTATTGCTTTGTAACGAGGTACCTAAATCGTGATTTTGCAATAGCTTTCTTTGTTATCATTTGTGTTAATTCGTATTAAAAGGGGAACTGACCACCTTCGAAAGGAAGTTTTATATTTCCTGGGCCCAAGGCAGTTCCCTCATTTATTGTCTAATCAAAATCGGGTGGTCTTGTATTCTTATTTGCAGGTAGTCCTTCCAAGACAAAAAGGAGTTCTTCGCAATCAACCTGATCTCTCTCTACGGTACGCGCAAGCCTCACCCTCTCAACATTCAACAGGTATTCCTCCTAGCCCTAACCCTTATCTGTTTCTAAAAGGAATGAAAGGATAGAAGCAACTCTATTCCCAAAAGCTGAAACATTCCGTGTGAAACATTTTGGCACGCCCGGTGGGACCCATTTCGGGTTTCTTTAATTCTTGCTTGCTTTCATATAGGGAGCATACCTGCTGTTTTCTTCTTCTAAAGATATTCACAAGGTATTTTGTTATTTTGGTAAAAGAACTGGCCTTGCTTTTACATCTTTGCATTAGTGAAAGTCATCTCTTTTGCTTCATCGAATATCATTTTCGATTTGGGTTTAAAACACGTGCATCACATTCTTGCTTGTTGTTTTCAATTCTAGTGAACATAGATTAAGTAACAGGTCGTACACGTGGGGGTGATATCCACGGTATTGACAAGAAATTAATCTTACTTTCACTGCACAACACATACCGAATCACTTCACAATTAACACAACAGCTCAAAACATCCCCCCTTTTTCCGCGGTATTCCTCCGCCCGATTGAGGTAACCTTATGAGCCAAAACAAACTTGACATTTCCCCTAAGTCTTTTGTTTAGGATTCTGACATCATTCTATGTCTAAAGGCATAAGCCCACAATAATTAAAATTAACCCTAGGGTTAGTCTCTGGATTTGCGTGTGCATCTTGCTTGTTTTCAGTTCTGTTTTCTCTGTTATACACTGTCTTCTGTGATCACCTTAGAACAATTTGATAAATGTACTAAGCGTTGTTAAAAATCAAATCAGCAGCTTCTTATATTTTCTTATACCAGTCTTATTACACCGACATCGGTTAACTGACCGACGTCAGCTATAGTCTAACCGACATCGGTTATCAGACCGATATCGGTTACTGTCTTTTACAGTTCCTGACAAACCAGCAACCTACCAATTTCACCATTCTGAGGCTGTTTCTGTTCCTGATAGATCGAAGCCCTACTGTGTACTCTTGTCCATGGTTGTTATCACTCGGAAGCAAGCCACCGCCATGGTTTCACATGCCTGCTCTGTGCCTTTGCCTGAATCACCCCCTTCACATTCTATAGGGAACCCTACGGACACCAGTGAGATCCCCAAAATTCCTGTAGGAGATAAGGAATTTGCCAAATTTTTGGATGCTAATCCTAGCACTGTACAATACTATTTGTCTCATGCCCCTGACCGTACGCCCGATGGTCAACTCCTTGTTGGCATGCCTATTAGTATAGCTGCTCATTTAGCTCCCACTCCGCCTGATAACACCGTCTTGCCTTCTGCATCCTTAGCCCCGTCTCCCAATCCGACGGCTTCAGAGGTTCATACGACACAGATTGGCTTTCCTTTGGTTAATCTTGGGCCCCACATGTCATTACCACTGACTGCTCCTACCTCGTCTCTCTTGCAGACTGCTCCGTTCATGACTTGCTCTCTGCCACCTGTCCACACGAGCTTTCCTTCTCAAGCTCCGCCTACCTTTTCATTCCCACACACGTATCCAGTGACCTCAACATCTTATATAGGACATCCCTATTCGGTCGCTTCAACATATTCGTCCCCCATACCTTATCAACACTTAACCCCACCATTGTCTAGCGGAGGCCCTTGGCCCAATTTGCCTCCGTTTACCACAACCGCACCATCATCTCATCCAACCACGGATTTCATCAAACAAATGATGGACAAAATGCAAAATCTGGAGGCTTCTGTTTCGGGAAGTCGTAGCGCCTTGACATACGAGCAAGTTTGTTGGGAGCCTATTCACCCTTCTGTCCCCCTTCATTCATATCCTCCTCAATGGGAATTGCCGAAATTTACTCGTTTTAATAGTAAAGAGGATCCTCAACAACACTTGCGATCATTTAGACATGCTTGTTATTTGATTGCTCATGATGATGCCTTGCTACTCCACACCTTTCCCATGTCCTTATCAGGACCCGCCTTGGAGTGGTACAGTGCTTTAACCCAGCACTCAATCTTCTCTTTTAACCAACTAGCCCAATCTTTCTTGGATCATTTCTCCATTAACATTGCCAAGAAAGTATCTATCACCGACCTCTATGCCATCCGACAATTTGAAGACGAATCTATCGCAGATTTCGTTGGACGATGGCGGGGCCTTATCAACCAACTTACATATGCCTTGCCTCAGGCTGAACTTATCAAACTTTTTACGCGGGCATGCGCTAAGCACATCTCTCCTACCCTTCAAATTCAAACCTTCCGCACATTTGACGAGGCCTTTACTATGGCTCGGAAACTAGAAATTCGAGCCTTAGAAGAAGAGAAATTGCGGTTGCGCAACAAAAACCCCAATTTCCGAACTCCAGATTCCACCAATAAACCAAACACCACCACTCCTCACACATCTACTTCTTCGAAATCAAAAGGAGCTGTCCACGTGGTGATGGTCAAATCTCAAACACCATCTAATACCCCACCAAAAACCACCTATAAATATAAAGCCGAGCCCATCAACTACACTCCCTTGGGAGAAACATATGGTGTGATATTGGAAAAATTGCTCAAAGCCGGAGCTATCACCTTGCCTCCTGTTAAACCTCACTCTGGGTTTGACTCCACCCACGCTATACCTTCCTGGTACAAAGAAAATGACTTCTGTAACTTTCACCGCGTAAAGGGACATAGTCACGAAAACTGCAAGATGTTGAAAAACATAGTGCAGGAAATGGTTGATGCAGGGGATATAACCCTCGATAATCCTAATGCCCCTGCTAACCGAAATTTGAAAATCTTCAACAAACCATTCCCGAATCACTCTTCTAACAGTAACATAAACCAAGATATCTTAGCCGAGGAGAGTGTTCATGAGATCCATGCAGTCTTCGACTCCCAGCCAAAAGCCTCTATCGAGAAAATTTTGAATCAAGCCTCTTCACTGACGCAGGGGCCCGAACCTCCTTCACCACCATCAAGACAAGGTGAAATCATTCCTTTATCCGTAAAGGAATTAACCGCCCAGAGTCCTCTTCTCATAGATGAGTCTTCTTACACCACATCCCTACAAGACTGTGAGCGGATGTTATCCAACTTATCTATTTCCCAAACGTCTCTTTCTACCATTCTTGCTGTACAAGAAGAAGGCTCGCCACTTCTTTTGTCATCCTTAGATGAAAAACCTCTTGAACCGACATCACCACATTCTTTAAACATGATGGATCCTCTCAAACACGCCCTCCTACCTATTAGTTCTTCATCGCCTAAATCTTTTCAGCGACCGGTTGACCTCTTAACGCCCATTGATACAGTGCCTCATCTACCCCCTGTATCACACCCACAGTGGACCGGAATCACAACCCACCTTTCTTCCATACAAAAGTTCCTATTCACATGTGAGGACTGTCATTCCCCAGAAGATAGACAGGTCCTATGGGAACGTTTGAGTACGCCATATTCTACTCAAATGCAGATGACCGATCCAGATGCCTCTACCATATACCCGAAGTGTTTACAGAAGCTTAAAATGCCTATGTCCTCATCTTCACCCCCCTCATCTCTACCAAATACCTCATCCACTTCTATTAACCTAACCAAATCTTCCCCTACGCTTGGGACCCCACCAATACCCAGTCTAACACACCCACCTAAGTGGCTTGATTTATCTAAAAATAAAGCCGTCCATCCCATTAGGAGACAGACTCAATCTCCTCAATCTATGCCGCTATCACAACTAAAACCCTCGTCGTCACACCTACCTTCCATATTGGGACCCCATCCTTCTACCCTGCATCAATATATCATACCTCCTGCGTTTTCTTTAAAGCGACCTACGCCTTCTGCACCCATACAGAAATCCAAGGGTATAGCAACACCGTCACCCCGTGTATCCTGTCCACCTATCAACCTTAAACAAATTCCATCATCAAAAGATTTGTTTTCTGTCACTCCTATTTCTCCGTGGTTGTTTTCTGATACCACATCATCTGTGGCCTCATCATCCAACCAGCTAAACATAGCTTCTGCGTCAAAGAAGCCACGTTTAGTTAAAACCCATTATCAAAACTCCTTGGCTAAACCACCACCCATACAAACCAACCATACCACGTCATCACCAGAATCGACCCAGTCAATAGCCTCCTCTTCCTCTGACTTTGACCCACTCAAAGGGTCTTACGCCAAAATCCTTGCTATGTTGGTAGAGAATGCGACCATTTCCCTACCCCCACTTAGACCTTATGATCCATCTAAACCTCGACCTATAGGTTACGATGAGTCTAAAATCTGTGCTTACCACTACACACCAGGACATGACATAGAGGGATGCAAAGCGTTGAAAGCTATACTTCGTCAGTCACCTCTCTCAGATAGAAAAGTTAAGAAAGATAACTTACGAAGAGAGAGACCTTTAGCTTCAATTCCCTCTCCTATACCACCTGTCCCCGCCTCACCAAGATCTATCATTATTACAGCCCCACCTCTCGAAGACCATGACCTATCCCTACCGTCTTCCTCCTCTCGTATTCACGAGATCAATATGATTAGTGTTGCTACTCGAGGACAGAAAAACAATGGGAAAGCGAAAGAAAACACACCTGCGGCATCTCTTTCTCCGTCCACCATCCCGATGGCACCACCACCTAAAGTAGTTATTCGCGGACCCGCCTATCCCGTCTCTAATGGAATTTCCCACCGAACCATGATCAAACAGCTTCACCAATCGCCTGTAAAAATGACACTGTATGATCTCATTCAGACTTCTGAATCTCATCGACAAGCTCTCGTTGAAATCCTTCAAGGGATAGAGGTCTTACCTAATGAAACCTTTCCTGTTACCTCTATTCTAACACCCAATCACGTTGCTTCACTCACCAAACAATCTATCTCCCCAACCACTTCTGTCTCTGTACAGCAAGCCGCTGCTGTCAGTTTCTCCGAAGATGAAATTATCGACTTTGGTGCCGAAGATCCTGACCCTACTCTTTTCATCTCAGCTTATGTCTGGGACATTCGGGTACGTCGTGTTATGATTGACGGGGGCGCTAGCCTAAACATCATCTCTTCAAAAGCCTTCCAACAAATGAATATCCCTTCTAGTTGCATGTGTGCCAACCCCATCATGTTGCGGTCATTCAATGATGCTATTACTTCTACCTTAGGCACCGTGATCCTTAACATTCGTGTAGGGCCACGCACTTTACCCGAACTCTTCTATGTCCTTGAGGGAGAGTTCCAATACAATATGTTGTTAGGCCGCCCTTGGATCCGGGCTATGGGATGCGTTCCTTCCACCTTACATAGATGCATAAAATTTGAGTACGAGGGGAAGTCCTACACCGTAAAAGCTGATCCTCCCCCCTTCAAAACCTGCAATATGTTGTATCACCCTAATGATGTGCTTGTACCAGTCAAGACACCCATTCATCCAACCCAACCATCCACTTCAACTGCACCTACACCTTCAACCAATGAAACCGCCGTCACAAATACCACTTCCTTTCCCGCAGATAACATCCCAACCTCCGACCCCTTAGTAGATGTTTTTCAACGCCTTACGCTGGGGGAGTACCGCCTATATAACGTTAGCTCTTTCCATACCCCGCAGGAGTACGGACAGTTACATGCACATCCTACCTACGACCGTCACGTGGGGGAGGTAATCTCTTACGGACCACCCCATTGCCGCACCAACCTAACGTATGGGGGTGTTGACACATCCTCCGTTACCCCTGAACCTCCTCTTGGTGTGGTTCCCTTCCAATCCAATTTTCAATACTTGACAAATCGTCGTTTCGCCCTCACCTTTTTGACTCGCTGTGCTTGGAAAGGCTTTGGTTTTGGTCTTTATGAACAAGGCCGACATACACTCATTCCCGTGACTACACGCAAACACAATGATCGTAGTGGTCTCGGTTTTCCTGAAACACTTACACCGGAGAAACCTCATGTCAGTTGTATCCTGGAAGATGACGACGTCACCCCTACCAAACCATCATCACCCATTTTGCCATCATCACCCACAGAGTCGATAGACCCTGAATCTATCCCTCCTAACTTTTTTTTTTCATAAATGCTATCTCCCTAGGTCCTCTCACTTATCAACGTGATAATGAGGACCCATCTTCTCTTCCCCTTCTGTATCCAGACATGATCGAAGAGGATTCACCTTCAATTAATGTTGTTGAGTGCCAGGATGATGACTCCATCCTCACTTATCTTGGCGCGGATGACTCTTATATTCAACGCGCCTTACCATCTGAAACTCAAACCATGTTGAATGAGTCGACTATAGAAATCAACATCCACACAGAGGAGGATCCTCACGTTGTGAAGATCAGACAATCCCTTAACACATCAGAACAAGCCGCCTTTACTACCTTTCTCCGTACCCGCAACCAAGCTTTCGCTTGGTCCTACGCTGACATGCCAGGAATTGATCCTGCCATTGCTGTCCATAACATTACCCTGAAACCCGATTCCAAGCCAATTAAACAGAAACTGAGAAAAATGCATCCACGCATTGCCCTCTTGGTCAAAGAAGAGCTTCAACGACTCCTTTCTGTTTCCTTCATCCTGCCTATTGACTATCCTCAATGGATTTCTAACATCGTACCTGTCACTAAAGCGACGGGGGGACTTCGGATATGCACGGATTTCTGAGATCTTAACCTCGCTTGCCCCAAGGATGACTTCCCCCTCCCAAGTATTGATCAACTTGTTGATCTCACTGCGGGCCATGAGATGCTCTCTCTCATGGATGGCTTTTCAGGATACAACCAAATTTTGGTTGCCCCTGCCGATCAACATAAAACTACCTTCATAACTCCTTGGGGAACCTTCTGTTATCGTGTCATGCCATTTGGCCTTAAGAATGCTGGTGCGACCTATCAGCGGGCTATGACTTACATTTTTCATGACATTATGCACACTATCCTTGAGGATTATGTCGATGATCTTCTTGGCAAATCTAAACATCGCAGTGAACATCTCGATGTTTTAACCATTATTTTCGATCGCCTATTACAATATTCGGTCCGGCTTCAACCAAAGAAATGTGTCTTTGGTGTTCTTTCGGGAAAACTTCTTGGCTTTATCGTCTCTTTGCGTGGCATTGAGGTCGATCCATCTAAAGTCAAAGCTATCCTAGAAATGCCCCCACCCAAAAACCTCAAACAATTGCGTAGTTTGCAGGGTAAACTTCAATCCATCCGGCGTTTCATCTCCCAACTCTCGGATCGATGTCAACCTTTCCATCACCTTCTTAAAAAGGACATTGCCTTTCAATGGAGCGAAGAGTGTCACCAAGCCTTTGAAGCTCTCAAAGCCTATCTCTTGCAGCCACCCGTGCTTATTCCACCTCAGGATGATCGCCCTTTCTACCTTTACCTTTCTGCCACTGACCATGCTATAGGAGCCATGCTCGCACATCGGGACTCGGCACGTCGAGAACAAGCCGTTTATTATATAAGTCATACTCTCGTGGATTACGAGACTAGGTATACACATGTAGAAAAATTGTGCCTAGCCCTATCATTCGTAGCCACCAAACTTCGACATTACCTCCTGAATCACAAAACTTTTGTCATTACCAACACGGACCCCATTCATTATATGTACGCCAAACCACATCTAAACCAACGCATCACCCGATGGCTTATGCTCCTCGCTGACCTCGACCTTGAGTTTGTACAACAGAAGTCAATCAAAGGACAAACTATTGCGGACCAACTTGCGGAGGCCCCTTTACCTGGGGAACAATTTACCAATTTTAATTTCCCCGACGAACTCATCGCCACTCTTTCACTCAGGGAAGAGTCGTATCCAATGACCCTCTTCTTCGATGGATCCAAATGCCAGTGCGGCGGAGGGGCCGGCATTGTTCTCATTCCTCTTGACGCTGAGCCTATGCCTCTTTCATTCCGGCTCGATTTCCCCTGCACTAATAATACAGCGGAATACGAGGCCCTTGTTTTGGGTCTCCAGGTTGCGTTACACTTAGGTGTCAAATCTATTAATATTTTTGGTGACTCTCAATTGGTAGTCAATCAAGTTATGGGCATCTACCAATGTAAAAATGAGGAACTTCAAAAGTACAAACATTACGTGGATTCACTTTTGACCTCATTTACTCGTTATTCTATCCAGACCATTCCCCGCTCCACTAACAAATTTGTGGATACTATGGCTTGCTTAGCCTCACAAATTCCTACCTCACCAACTGACTCTGACATATTCATCTTGGTCCAACAACTCTTTGCCCCATCTTACTCAGCCCCGGTTGTTTGTATGATAAATAATGTGTCTGCTAATTCGCAGGATACCTGGTACCACAAATTTCACGACTACCTTACAACCTCTGTTCTCCCACCTGACCTAACTAGTACCGGAAAACGTGCTTTTCTTAAACGTGTTTCTCATTATGTCGTCATGGGGGGACTCCTTTATAAACGTGGCTTTGATGGTATCCTCCTTCGATGTCTAACCGGCGCGGAGATCACCTATACCATCCAACAGGTCCATGACGGTATTTGTGGTGGACATTTTAGCGGCCTTGCCATGGCCAAACGAATCCTTCGCCTAGGTTATTATTGGCCTACTCTCAATAACGACTGCTACGAATATGTTAAGCGTTGTGTTATGTGTCAACAACATGCCAACCTTCAACATACTCCTAGCCATCCGCTACAGGTCGCACGAGATCTTTGGCCTTTCTCACAATGGGGTTTAGACCTTATTGGTGAGATTCATCCGCCCTCTTCACAACGTCACCGATGGATAATCACAGCAACCGAATATTACACAAAATGGGTGGAGGCTATTCCACTCATTTCAACTAAAAAAGAAAAAATTGTAGAGTTCATTAACCACCACATTATCTGTCGTTTTGGTGTTCCTCATCGCCTGATAACAGATAATGGAAAATCTTTCAAAAATAAGTTGTTGCAAGACCTTTGTGACAACTTTGGTATCAAACTTAGCTTCTCATCACCCTACTATCCACAAGCGAATGGACAAGCCGAATCTTCTAATAAAACCCTGACCAAAATCCTCATGAAAGTTGTTAATGATTCTGGAAGAAATTGGCATGATCACATTCCCTTTGCCCTTTGGGCTTATCGTACTAGCATTCGTACCTCCACTAATGCCACACCATTTTCTTTGGTATATGGTACCGAGGCGGTCTTGCCTCTCGAAATACAAATACCCTCCCTCAGAATATCTCTTCAGGATATTCTCACCAACGATGATTTCCGCCAAGAGCGGTTAGCCCAATTAGAGCTTCTTGACGAGCGTCGTCTTACGGCTCTTGACCACCTTCAAATCTACCAAAAACGCATCAAGCGTGCTTATGATAAATGACTTCATGAGCGTACCTTTAAGGTTGGTGATCTTGTCCTCAAAGAGAATCAACATGTAACCAAACTAGAAAAGAGCAAACGTGGAAAATTTGCTCCCAATTGGATTGGGCCTTACATAATCACTCACACTTATGGATCAGGCACTTATCGTTTAGCTTCGCTTAATGGTAAACCTGAGCCTGAACCCCTTAATGCCTTGCATCTTCGACCATTCTACTGTTGAATTTAGTGTTATATCACTTCTTATCTACCTACCGCTCGTCCCTTGAGCTCATTTTACCACCACATACACGTTGTTTCCTACATCTCAAAATAAAATCAAGCTCACATAGTTTGATTCTCACCTCCCCTTAAAGATGCCTTCCCCTTTTTAGTCTAGTCCATGACTTCAAAGTATTAAAATGACACATTCTTAATTATATGCTTATGGGATTTTCTTGAGTCAAACTTCCTACCAAACTAGATGCTTTACGCCAAAAGGACATCTAGCTCTCTAAATTATATATAGACTGCTCCCCCGAAGGACAGCTATGCACTAAAACCACATCTGCTACTATAAATAGACTGCTCCCTTGAAGGACAGCTATACACAGTCAGCCTTTATCAGAAGCTTCTCACATTGATCAGCTTCGTGAAGACCTCAAGAATAAAACAAAAAAATATCCCTTGTAGACTTCCCGCATCGATCAGTCTATATTCAGCAAAATAAAAGCCACATTCAAAAGAACTTTTGAGTCATGGACTTGTCTATTTGGGTTAGGTTCTCTTTCGTCAGAATACTCACTTTATAACAAGTTCTCTGTGTCTCAGCTACACCATCCACTTCACCTCACCATTTGTTAAAACAACACAGCTCAAGGGACGTGACGTACACCCGATATATTGTGATCATACAACTCTTTTCACCTATTGACTTCTCGTCTATGCACGGTACCTAGGGGTTCAAGCTCATTCTACGTTATTATGTGGTTTGTTTAGCTCTTTTCACCTACGGAGCACTCTTTCCTCTTTGACTCGAATCTAGGATTATGTGTTGATCTTAATCAGGACATGGTTCCCTACCACTTGGGTAGGCTAACTTTCGCGTCACTTATACCTATTCCAAAATCACCAATTCATTACCAACACCAACAACATTACCCTACCAATATCAATATCAATATTTTTACCAACCAACAAATTGCCTAACCATACCTAAATTGCCTGAATTCACCTCTCCCTGGTCCTAAGGGAGAACTACATCGGTCTGAGGCCCCTCCTTGCTTTGTGCAATGGGCTATGTAGGCAGCACTTAGGAGACATGGAGTCTCCCAAGGTTAGCTCGACCATCCCCTACCATACCCTATCATGTGTTGTAAATATAAATATTTTTTGTGTATTTCTATTTGCCAACATTCATCTTTATCCTTTTTCAAACAAAACAAAAACAACATTCAAAACACAACCATTCTTATTATTATCATCACTCAAAACCACATACATCTTTAGTTTTATTTTAGATGTTAAACAAATACATCTTCTCTATCATCGACTCGCAGGTCGGCATCCTTATTTATTCTTATATTCCTATGAAATTCACTTAGACCCTTGCACCTCCTCCCGAATCAGGTGGTGATCGTGATCATCGGTGCCCCTCAGTTGGCCTCTCCATCCTCAAAGGTGCCACTGCCATTGGTTCCTCCCATTGATCCGCCAACATCTCCTGTAACATACGAATACGTCCTCTCGCGTGGAGGAATCTTGCCTCCAGTCTCTCCACTCGTAACTGTGAAACCTCTAACAATCCCATTGTCTCATTCACCTGTGTTTGAAGCTGGTGAGCCAACTCCTGCAGACGATCTCTCTCCGCTGTAATCACAGCTATGTCTGGGCGCTCACGTGCACCTCGCAGCTCTGCTACCCACCATACTCTATAGGCCTCTGTCGTTCCCGCATCCATTACCCTACGATCGGCTGCTATCTCTTCTGGCCCTTCTGGAGGTGTAGGCCGGGGAGGTGAGAATGCTGCCTCGGCGTCGATCCTCATGTATGGTCTATATGTCATCGGTATATCCTGAACGAACCCAAATTGTCGCCGCACGCGATCTAGAGGAATCCTCTCGTACTCACCCGGCCTGTGCCCTGCGATCCATCTCAATCGCTCTACACCCCTCAACTCCTCAGCTATGTGCTCTGTCACCATATAGTTCCCGTAAGGCCTCCAACAAATATCCACAATCGTCACCATCTCCCATACCTGTCTATAATACTCGATGTCATCTATCACGGCCTGGGATCTCACTTCTTGTTCTGTCTGGACCCATCGTCTGAATCCCAACCTTTGCACTCCTGCCTCTCCCGACTCGATGGGTCGGCCTATTGGACGCACACAAACAATATGCTCATAGGCCCAACAATGTAATAAGTACGAACAATCCAGTGTCGTCCTGTGTTTTCGCTTGCAGGCCCATAGACCCCTATATAACTCTGCCAGATATGCGGGTGCCCATGCGAAAGTCACGCTCATTTCTATCATTTCCCAAATAACACTCATCAACGCTTTTGGAAATCTTCCCCCTTCCGCCCTCGGCAATGCATAATACCCCACCGCTATCATTAATAGCACGGCCAACCTTGTTTCCTCAGGGTGTGTTGCATACATTGTACCATACGTAAAAGATAAACCTCGTTGTGTCAAATCTCGTGCAGCTGACCCAAATACTGTTGTTATCGCTGCCCGCCCCGCGCTAGGCAACGCCTGATACACTGTTTTTCCTATCATTGGGAGTCTCAAAATACGGAACACATCTTCCAAAGTCACTGTCATCTCCCCTGTTGGCAGATAGAAGGTATTCTTTTCTGGATTCCATCTCTCAATCAACACCTGCAACATAGCATGGTTACGCGTGATTCTTGAATAATAGCGGATTCCACTTAACCCCAAACGATTTATCAATGCCCATTCAGCTGGTGTTACATCCGCTCGGATTCGTGACAACAACGCTGGCACAGTATCATTCATCCTTAACCCTGCTTCTGCCTGCATACATCAAAACGACACATAATTATTCAAAAGAACAAATCTCTACGGGTTTTTTTCTCAAGTTCTGGAAACTCTTACAGTGACCGATATCGGTTATGAATAACCGATACCGGTTTGCTAACTGATACCGGTTATCTCTAAACGATACCGGTCACTGTCAAAAATATACCTACCCTGCTTAAAACATACACCTACGATAATTTTGCCCGTTTACTCCTATTTATACCTAAAAACATACGTGACCACCCTGTTTACCTACCCCATAGCACTCACCCCATCCCCAACCCTTGCCTATCACCTTTTCTTTCTCATCTTTACCCACTTACACTTCTCTCATCCTATTCACAAAACATGCAAGAATCAAATTACAACCAAACAGTTTACCTCTCGGGATGCAGCAGCTTGGGGCGGAACATGTCTTCCCCCTCGTCCCTGCCTGCTGGATGCTTCTCCTCGTTCAGCCATGTTCACTACCCTCTTCAAATATAACTTGTCTTTCTGCCTTCTGAATCTCAGCCCACGCTCACTTCACCTGTCTCTTTCCTCCTTATCACTCAAATTCTTTCATGCAATTACCTGTAGCAGTCGTCAAACAGCGTCGCATTCACATATTTAACTTGTTGCATGACTCTAAAAATAAGAATGCTAAAAATAAGAACTTAAGTTGCCAACCAAGCAGTTCTATTTTTAGGAAAATAATTCTTGCATAACCGATATCGGTTACATAACCGATATCGGTCATATAGATACCGACATCGGTTAGATAACCGATATCGGTCATGTACCCCCTTGTTGCTTAAACCTAAGCCGTTTCTTCATTTTTGCAAATTTTTGTGGCGCCCGTCCCTTTTTCCTGCATAAACAACACCATTATCTATAATTTTTCATTAAATCCATATCTCATCACAATTTCATCAACATCATCTATCCATATTACAAAAACAACCAAGCCATCAACAAACGATATCAAAAACCATCAATCTATACACCATTTGGATCCAATTCAGCAGCTACATACGTTCAATTTCACAAACCAGCGACAAAACACATCCAACATTTCATAAACACAACATGTCAATTAAACTCATCATCTATATATACATACATCCCATCAACAAAAGACATCAACACCATCAATATATAAACCATGTGGATCAAACTCATCATACATTCCATTTCAAAAAGCCATCAACAAAAGACATCAACACCATTTCATATACACCATGTGGGTCAAAATCATATCATATATATATACTAAAGGTTTCAAATATACAACTTGCCCTGCATAGGGGCCTCTGTGATCTTATGATAATACAAAGTCGGCACGTAGGCCACAACAACTGTCAAAATATCGACTCGGCTCGCAAGCTGGTCTCTCATATCAAAAATATACTCGGCTCACAAGCCGGTATCAACGGTACAACCTGTACTCAGCTCGCAGGCCGGTATATACAATAAATGAATAAATAAATGAAAGAATCATATGTGGGCACGCAGGCCTCTCTATACATAGCCGGTTCGCAGACCGGTGCCTCTATCTAATATCCATCTACAAACAAAACATCTCTCTCTGACCCAGGGATCCCTCAGCTCTCCCCACCGCCCTCTGCCTGTCTCCCTGCGGGTCCCTGTGCTGCCTCTCGTCTCCTCCCTGTA
The DNA here is from genome assembly GCA_019776745.2 of Taxus chinensis. NCBI lineage: Eukaryota > Viridiplantae > Streptophyta > Pinopsida > Cupressales > Taxaceae > Taxus > Taxus chinensis. Next base: position 226,418,186 of record CM034147.1, on the reverse strand, counting down.
ACAGACCCACCGGCTGTGGCTGCACCACCCTGGGATCTCTGGCTACGCGAGGTCTCCGCTCTATGCGCCGCATACGGCTGATAGTCAGCCCCGGTACCATCAAGGATGTCCTGATAGTACCGGGCCTCCGCTCTCACCTCCATATACCGGGCCCGTGCCACCAAAGCTGCTGGGGCTGGTCCCCCGACTCCTAATACCAATGGCCCCTGTCCTACCAGTACACCCTGTGCCTGTGCCGGTGCCTGTGGCTGTGCCGGTGGTGGTGCCTGTACCTGTGCCTGTGCTGGTGCCGCTGGTGGTGCCTGTGGCGGTACCTGTACTTGTGGTGGTACCTGTGGTGGTGCCTGTGGCTGGGCCTGTACCTGTGCCTGGGCTAACTGCCCCTGTAGGACACCTATCTGTGCCTGTGCGGTAGCAAGCTGCCCCTGTAACAACTGTACCTGTCCTCTGAGCTGGTCCCTCTCTGCTCTAACAGCCGCTAAGTCTGGCTGTGCGGGCTGTGCTCTCCTCGCGGCTCTCTCCCCTGCCCACCATACCAAAAATGATCCTGTACACCCGGCGTCATCCACTGTATCGTCTGCCTGCCGCTCGGCTACCCAATCTGGGTCCATAGGCTGTGGTGCAGGCAGTGGAGCCTCTACATCATCCCTCCGGTACTGAGGGAAGGGAGGTGGCTCATCCTGTCGTAGCCCCAGCTGTCGTCGTACCCTCTCCAGGGGTATCCGCTCGTACTCTCCCGGCCTCCGTCCCGCTATCCAGAATGTATACTGGATCCACCGTAACTGTGATCGGGCTCCTCCGCGGGGCTGATGACCTCTGTAAGGTCTCCATACAATATCTAAAGCTGTCAAGCCCTCTAATACATGCCGGTAATATGCTACATCTCGTCCGGCGAGAACTGCTCGTGGCTGGCCCACGACCCCCAACCACCTCTGAAAGCCATATCTGTAAATCACCTGTGGCCCTGGCTGCTGGGGCAGCCCTACTGGTCGAATGCATATGATATGCTCATATGCCCAGCAGTGTAACAAAAACGTAGAGAAAATCCTGAATCGCCTCATCCGGCGATAGCCCCACAGCTCTCGGTATAACTGCACTAGGTATACTGGTGCCCACGCATAACATGTATGCTCCTCAACCATCTCGTGTAAAACCCCCATCAGCGCCCGTGGAAAGCGGCCTCCCTCTGAGTCCGGGAGGGCGAAGCATGTGATGCCGATCATCATCAACACGGCAAGCCGTGTCTCATGTCGGTGGGCACGGTACATATCTCCATAGGCGATGCTCGCGCTGTGATAAGTCAATAGCGCGGCTGCATCCCCGAATACCTGTAAGATGCTGTCCATGGCTGTCTCTGCGTCCACCTGGAAGACTGCCTCTCCATCAATCGGTAATCTAAGGATGTGATACACATCCTCCAATGTAATGGTCATCTCTCCAGTCGGGAGATGGAACACATTGGTCGCCGGATCCCATCTCTCGATGAGGGCGACCATCAGACTGTGATCCCTATCGATCGCCCTATACCGCTGGACTCCGCCGAGTCCCACCTCGCGCATAATGCCCCACTGCGCTGCGGACACGTGTGGCCACATCCATCCCAACAGCGGGGGCATCCTGTCCCGCATCGTCAGCTGCTGACGTGCCTGCAAAACCACCTAACTGCATTAGCCCTACTCTTTATCACAACAACTACTTTAACCCTCTATACCCCCTTTTTTATCCCCCCGACCACACCCCGACTCTATAACACACACCTCCACCCACCTATCTTCTACACTATCCCCCTCCATCTTCACACCCAAAACACAAAACCCAATCATAACTAACAACAAACAACACAACACGCCAACCCCAACAAGAACTTAACACCCAAAACCACAACAAAACCATGCAACAAAAATAGAAAATCCTGGCTAGGGACCGGTACCGGTCACCCATAACCGACCCCGGTCCCCTCTCCACCGACGCCGGTCAATGTTCGACCGCCACCGGTCACCCACAAACCCCACCTGCCCCAAAACTTCGTGACCGATGCCGGTCGCTTAGTGACCGGCATCGGTCACTGGAAAATAGCCGAGCCGAACCCGACGCGGCCCCCAAATGCATTTTTTCCCTATTTCTCCCTATATACCCACCCAAACACCCTAAAAACCTACCCACCCTGCCGCCTTGGCCTATTTCACCTATCTACCCTCTCCTTTTTTCAAATAATTTCCATTTATTAATTATTTTCTAAAAACCTTACATTCCTACCCAAAACCCAAATCCAGCTTAACACAATCAAATTCACACAATGAAGGGTTTCGAACCTACCGGTACGACGACACGTCGTCGTGGTGGGATGGGTGGTGGTGGTCCAGCTGGTCCAGCACCTCCTGCTCCTCCTGGCTGTGCCATAGCTCTACCTCTCCTCTGCTGGGTCCTCCACCAATCAACTGCTGCCTCCTACTCACTCGGGCCCACTAACCACTCACTTCTCCACTCAAATAGCGCCACCTCAACCGACAAATGCTCCAATCTCAACACTCCACCTCAGACAACTCAAATTGTGTTTCAAAGTGACAATGTGACAATGACAGGCCGTATTTTTCTTTTTATAGGTTTTTCACCTATAACCGATATCGGTTTTATTGTGCCCTAAGGAACCGGTATCGGTCACCTAACCGATATCGGTCACAGACAATCGACACCGGTTTTATCCCAACTCTTCCCCAAATTTCTGCCCTTATTTACTACTCGCCCTTTCTCACAACATCGCCTATATCCACCTTTGCTGAAAACCCTTTGTTAACTTCATTGGCCTGACCCACGGCCGCAACCAACTAACCCGGCCCGCCCCAAGGCCGCAACCCAACCATTTGGCCCGACCCAAGGCCGCAACCCAACCATTTGGCCCGACCCAAGGCCGCACCCAACCATTTGGCCCGACCCAAGGCCGCAACCCAACCATTTGGCCTGACCCAAGGCCGCAAGGCCCAACCATTTGGCCCGACCCAAGGCCGCACCCAACCATTTGGCCCGACCCAAGGCCGCACCTAACCATTTGGCCCGACCCAAGGCCGCAACCAACCTATTTGGCCCGACCCAAGGCCGCACCCAACCATTTGGCCCGACCCAAGGCCGCACCAATTAAATACCTCGCCCAACCTCAACACAATACAATTTTATCCACCCATCATGTAGCTTTTTGTTCAATCGAGCTCACCTGTTCGTGTTTTAGCATGATTAGGGTCCTTGACTTGATCAGTCGACAAACTTTGCCTAGACCAAGACCGTGACGTTTATCTCAACCAAACCAACCATTTGGTACTGCCGAACATGCCTAAACGTTCCTGTACCTTACCCGTTATATCCCCTGGAGCTACTTCCTATGCCTTGGATACCAGGATTATATCACCCTTGTTTGGATAAACTATCGACCTTTGCCTATGAATTGCTTGTTTGCTCTTCAAATCATGTACCCTGGTCGCACTACTGCATGTCAACGTGCGTCTACTTCCTTGGACCTACCCCACCATCTTACCATTATCTAAACACCATTTACCCTTTATCAACCCTATCCCTGATTTCACGCTACCTCAATCTGTGATAGATTTGAGGGGGATTACCTATACCCTTAACAGGGGTAACCACCTCGTATTATTGTCCGTGTAGCTTTAACAAAGACAAGCTACACGACAACAAGGGGCTAATGTAGACACCAAATTTGTGTCTTACGACCCCCTGTGCCCCGCATCTCATTTCGCAACCTAACCTCATCACCTAAACCTTACACAATTATTTATTAATTACCTTATAATTAATAAATCCACATCGCCATACCTGCCACCTCATTTCGCCACCTCATCATAACCTAGTCTTAACCCTAAACTAACCTAATTAAGACCTATAACTTGGTCCACATCCACACCCATGACTAATTACTCCTCACCCGCACCTAAAACCAACCTCATAATGACTTGACCAAGCCCGCAACTAATCCCTCAGGAGAAAAGGAGGGAAAGCTGGCTATTTTACCAAAAATAGCCCGCTTTGACCTGACCGACATCGGTTCCTACTCGACCGCCGTCGGTTGTGTAACCACCATCGGTTCCCTGTAAATGACCACCTCCAACCAAAAATAAGGGATTGGATTTTCATTTGATCGGGAGGAGGAGAAATCATTGAAAGGATCCAGATTTGCTTGGCCGAACAGAGACAAGTGAAGAAACAAGAAGAGTTTGTAGAGAAGGACATCAAGCCCAAGACTGCAACTGAATAACCAAAGCCTAGTGACACTCATCCGAGCATCAGAAGAGGAGATAACACATCTTGGATTGTCAGATCATCCTACTTGAGCCCTGTCTTCGTCATCACAGTCGTGGAACCTGCATCTTCATCAGGAACGAGTAAGCAGTGTCTTGTATGTTTCTAAGCACCATTTCTTGAGCCTGTGGATTGATAGTAATTATAAACTCATTCCTAGATCTACCACCTACCAGCACCCTGCACTTAACCTTCATCCATACATCCTTGTATTGCCCAGAAGACCATTTTATCACACTCTGAGTCTTCCCTGTCCTCTCACTATTCCCCTCAGCCATCTGCTAGTCTTAATAACCCCACAATCACCCTGCAACCAACCTCTATCCAGAAGCACCTAGATTACTGACCCTACCGGTGTCGGTTATCCCCTACCGGCAGCGGTTCTCTAACCGCGGTCGGTTATCCAGTGACCGGCATCGGTCACTGTGACTTATACCCCAAAACCTTCCTCTCGCCTATTTGTCACCTAACAACCTCAGGTCCAGTCTGGTTTATCCCTGTAACTCAACCTGAATGTATCAACGACCAGTAACCGAACAAACAACGTGACTCTTTATTATTGATAGTTTAGCCTCTATTGCTTTGTAACGAGGTACCTAAATCGTGATTTTGCAATAGCTTTATTTGTTATCATTTGTGTTAATTCGTATTAAAAGGGGAACTGACCACCTTCGAAAGGAAGTTTTATATTTCCTGGGCCCAAGGCAGTTCCCTCATTTATTGTCTAATCAAAATCGGGTGGTCTTGTATTCTTATTTGCAGGTAGTCCTTCCAAGACAAAAAGGAGTTCTTCGCAATCAACCTGATCTCTCTCTATGGTACGCGCAAGCCTCACCCTCTCGACATTCAACAGGTATTCCTCCTAGCCCTAACCCTTATCTGTTTCTAAAAGGAATGAAAGGATAGAAGCAACTCTATTCCCAAAAGCTGAAACATTCCATGCGAAACACCTTGATCCGCATTTCTTATCATCTAAGGATTGATTTGTTGTAAGCCAAGATTTTCGTGACCTCTGTCACCTACAAATAGAGAATTTACATTGATGTTCAATAAGAAGTACATACTATCAAATTTCAACTCCATCAAATCATCATGATGTCTTCCAATTGGTTCTATTACACCTGAATACTCCTTAGTCTACATGGATAATTTAGAATATTCTTCTAAAGCTATGAAAAAGTGTCCATACATTGAATCTTGAAATATTATATCAACCCTTGGTCGTCTGGTTTTTGAATCATCTATTTCATTGTCCTAGTGGGAAGGAGATTATTCATATTACCATTGATTAGAATGGTGGCATGCAACTAATCCATCTATATATCTCTGCAAACATCCCTACATAAGTTTTGGCTAAACAACATACCATACGAAGTGGGCATGTATGCTACAAGTGTTTTCATCATGATATTATTATCTAGAAATTCTACAAATAATATTTATGCATCTTTTAATTGGCCAATAAGAGGAAATTATTTAGTTTCCATGGAGTAAAAATGACCAGTAGTGGGAGTGAGAGAGAGAGATACCAAGGTCTTTAGAAAATTTTGTAGGCATGACATTACTAGAGGAACTAGAGTCGATAATGTAGTTATTCAATTTATATCCATTAACCAACAAGGCTAGATAAAAATGTTCTACTTTCCCAAAAGTGGAGGGTGTGGAAGCAAGAAGATTCAGAGAAGGAGTGGTATGAGGAGAAAGAGGTGATTCTTTGACAATGGAATTTTAAACATAAATTCAATCTATTTCCTTTTATAAACTACTCAAGCCTATCAAATTACTTGAGACAAGTTCTAAAAAATGAGACTTAAAAATATGAACTTTGGATTTCTTGACATGGTCAATGATGTCAAAGGGTGGAAAATTTTTAGGCACATCAGGAATTATGGTTACCTTGAAAAGCCTAGGATTTGCATTCTTATTATCAATAGAAGTAGAAATTTATTTGTTAAGAGGATATGAAAGAGACTTGATCAAAGAGGTAGATGGATTCTTGGTTGAGGTAGTGTCATAATTCTTCTTGGCTAACTTCGTGGAAGTAAGCAACACCGATCCTCCTTTTTTATTCTTTTTTGTAGATTCAAAATTTGAGGATTCAAATTCTTATCTTGGGTGCTGGAAGAAGAGGTTTCTTTCTATATTTGTGATAAGGTGAACACTTCACACAAGTAGCTATTCATATCAACCATGGACTCTTCAAAATATTCATCTAGTGAGTATTCAAACTACCAAATATTGGAACATTCATCTTCTTCTTCTTCAATTTTTGATTCAGAATTTTCTTATCCTTCATCTTCACAAGTTCCACATATTTCATTAACCGATGGAACTTCTAGGATAAGCCTTCAGGGTACTCCTGCAATCTAATTTTTGCTCTATTTTTTGTATGAGGCATGTTGAAAAATTTCCTTCTTCAATGAAGTAAAATCATTGACCAATCTTTATTGAAATGGACTGGCACTTTCATCTTTAGAACTATGGTTCTTATTATTCATTGAATAGTTATTGATCTTCCTTGACATGATAATACCATCTTTTACTTCAATGGAAATTTTTTGAGAATTTTCTAGAGTTTTTAGTTGTTCTCTCTGCAATATGAAACAAAATTGGGGTAATTGAGCATTCACAAATAACCTCTTCTAATTATCTATAGTAAGACAAGTGCCAATAGGAATCTTGTTGATAAACTTATTGAATTTTGTTAAAAATTATCTCATGGGATCTTATGGTTCTTTCTTCATCTGATCCAACTGAGTAAGGAGGTCATGTGCATCTGTTGCAGTCTTCAATCTTACTTCAAACTTAGTTTTCATATCATCTGAGTAAAAAATTGAACATGACGACAGGTAGTAAAATAATTCCATTGTGGCATCGTGCAATGAATCCACAAATGGTATAATATAAACATATTCATATCCCACTCTAATAATGCCACAAGATGTGATGAAAGTTGTAATGTGATCATTTGGACATTACTTTCCATCTCCATAGAATTTTGGAAATTTCTTTCTTGATATTTTTTGTAATTCATGACGCTAGCAGAACATTGTTTTGTCCCCATGACATAGATAAAACCATCTATAGAAGAAGACTATTCAATGGTTGGGGAAGGAGTGGGGATGTAACTGAGCCAATAGGTGAAGACTCAAGTGCTTGTCTTGGAATCTGTATGAGAGCAAGTATGAAACCAACTTATTTCTACAACTCAAATTCGACATTGTGAAATACAAAAGTGTCAATCGCTAGGTATTCTCTAGTGAATATTTATTTTTCTGTTTTGTACAAAAAAATATAACATGTAAGTGGATATTTTCATCCTGGAAGCATTAGGTTTATAGAAGAAATCAGCAGTGAATTTTCAACAATGAGTTTCAAGGTTTATGATTTTTTTGTTTTATGAAATTTTGTGATTTTCAAGTATCTATTTTTTTTATATTTTTAGATATATTTTAAGGGTGCACAAAGGGAAGATATTCCCCAATGGAGTCACTAAAAACTATTGGTGAACTAATTTTTTGCAATATAATTTTTTTCTTTTCACTAACGCTCACTAGGTTAAACCCCTCCTTCTTAGGTATGGGGAGGCTCCCATTATTGAATGTAAAAGAACTAAAATTATGTCTTGGCAGTTAAGCTAGGGATCACATAGAAATAATCCATTAAACTTGTGGCAAAGTTCTTGTACAATGTATAAGGGAGGAATTAACTATGAAGGGAGGTAAAGAGGAGTATGATAAATATGGAGAGAGGGTTGATGATGTTAGTAGACTTATAACATACACATACGTTAAAAAGAGTACATCAACATTCAATTAGAATAACACAACATTGCAAGTAATCAACAAGACTAATAAACCAAAGAGATAAATTTCTACATATTCATTAATCAAGTACACAAAATTCCTTCTTGGTTGTAGATCAAAATGCTTTCAAAATTGGAGAGTAGAGAGTATAAAGGAACATAGACAAAGAGCTAGAGGAAATTATCTTTTATTGCTTGATGTAGTAGTGATAAAAATCCCAACAACTTACACTAATAAAAAATTTCCAACCCTTTGGAATGGGGAAACCATTCCAATTTATAGAATTAAAAATGTCTTTTCATCTCCCCCATATGAGTTTGCACCTTTCCTCATCACTTATGCAGGGAAAGTTTTAAGACCCTGTCAAAAAAAAATTCGTAGAAATTCGTTAGCGAATATGTGAAAATTGAATTTCATGTGATTGACGAATATGAATATATCATAGCATCACTATTAAATGCTTCAAGACGATAGCTTTTTTAAATACTACCGGTGGGTAGCATAAAAATGTTACCATACGGTAGCATATTTTATGCTATTGATTGACAACATATAGTATGATGCTGACCAGAAGCATAAAAATACTACCATCTAGTAGCTATTGTCACATGGATTGTGCAATCATTGAATCATTAGGTGATCTAGTACAACATGGGAACATCCCCAAGTTGTGGGACCTTGGCTCCTTGGGATGAACTTCTAGAGAAGGCCAACTTCCTACTAAAGTATGTGTATCTGATGTAAGATTAAGGTGAAAAACTACAAAAATTTAAAGCAAAGGTAATTTATTTGTTTCTTTGGGGTAAATAGATAGAAATATAACTGAAATGTATGGAAAAGAGGTGATGCACCAAAGTTTTAAGAACAAGTAGATCTATCTCACATACACATAGTATTATTTTAGAACCTCATATAACTTGTAAAAATTCATAAATCTTCTCCATGAATGATTTTAAAGAATTTGAACTTAAAATAACAAAAGACACTTGATATTTTACACAACTAAAATAATAAGACAATAAAACATAACTTGTAATTAAACTAAGAAAGATTGTCAATATGCAAGAAATACAAACCACTATATACAAGGAACTAAAACATCCACAAGTATTCAATGGATCATTTAAATGCATAACATATTAAATATCCAGAGGAAAAATATTGTTTTGAATATACTAAGGTTAAAGATTTTTTCTTGGCTCTCCAAAATGACAAAGACTCCTCACAAATAATATCTAAAATTTATTCAAACATAATGCATTCTCCTATTTATAGACTAAGAGGATTGAGCAATTATATCTCTGCCCCTTAACTACTTCCTACTAAAAATAGAATACATTTATATTTAGGGAAAAAAATCCCACGAAAATAGAAAAAATAGTTGCATAGGTTTGAACAAGTCAACCCTGCAACTTCCAGTAGTTTCGTAGCTTAGAGGCTATTCAACAATGGCTACCATGCCTAACTAGGACTGACACCACTTCCTTCCTTTTCTGGTTCCTCTTTCTTCTCTTCTGCAGCTATATTATTCATGTACTCTAAAAATTGTTTGATAATTCCTTATACCTCTTCATCCTCAAGTCCACATGTAGAGTGGTTCAGAATTTCTGCTGATTCATTTTCTCTTGTTATTTTTTCTAGTAATATTTTAGTCTTGTCGATGACCTTCTTGAGTTGAATCAGGAATTTTTGGTAAGATAAAAACTTGTAAATAGATTCAAGACTAAAAGACTTAGTTACATCATCATATTAATTAACCAAACTCTTAAAATCATTAATAATTTGATCAACTGGAAGAATATCAACATTTTGTTCTATAAATTCACAATTTGTATTGTCAATTTTTTCCATAATGTCACTCAAACCATCTACTGCTTCAAAGTATTTCTCCTCCAACTTTTATGTAACCTCCTGAAATATACAAACTGTGAATTCCATTGCTTCTTTAAATTCAAAAGGTTTTGAAACATCATCAATAACACCCTCCTTTAGAAGCAGATAAAAAATGACACTTCAAATTTCCTTCCATGTTTCAAGAGTAAGTTCTAAGTTATCACTCTCCTCAGTAAGGAGTTCACTCATCTTCAAGATAACATCTTTTTCAGCATACAATTCATTATACAAATCAACATCAGCTTTAATCAATGGGTGTGCCTCATGAATTATGTTTTCCATCCAACCCCCTACTGCTCTTCCCTTATGTCCAATATTTTCTACTGCATATAATGATGTATCATCAAACCTTGGAGGAATAACGAGAGTGGTAGTTTGGACAGGCTATGTGATCTTAGTCAAAAGGGAAGTTAGATGTTTACCCTTAAGCTCATCCTTAGTTGTTTTATCCTTATCATATTTGTCTAGAAAATTACCCAAGGCCACCTGAACATCTTGCTTTACTCCTTCATGGGTGAATTTTCCAAGAGCAAACATGGATATCTGATAATTTACAGCTCTGATTGTCTCCTTAGTCTTCCCCACAGCTAAAGTATATATCTCAACAAATCTTTCCCCTGTTCAGTCAACTGATAGGTTAAAAATAACTCTTAGTTGCTTGGATTATCTTCAGGGGGTATATCTATAACACTCATATCAAAAACATCAATGATAAGAAATTTCTTTTTCTAGTTTTTTGTTTATCTGTGTAGCCACATAGGAATAGAAGAAGAAGAATTAGAAGAAAACATATGCATTGTTATAGTAGTAGTTGAAGTGGTTGATATAACTAGGGTACTGGTTGTATTCATTGAAAGTGATAATGATGTGGTAACGATTGAGGGCGGAGTGGAAAGGATGGGCTTAGGTGCGGGTGAAATAGAAGTGGAAATGGGAAGAGAGTTTTTGGGAAGAGGGGTTTTGTAAGGAGATCCTAACCCCAAAATCTCTCCATTTGAAAGAGTTGGAAGGGAAGAGAAAATACGGGCCAAAGAGGGAGATGTGGTGAGAGATGTAGGAGAAGTGGGAATAGAGGAAATGAAAGACACAGTCAAAGGAAGAGTGAGAGGTGTAGGGGGAAAAGGAAATGAGGATGGTGAAGATAGAAAAGATAAGGAGAGGGGTGACTGTGACACTTGAGGGATTTAAGGGGAAACACTGAGGTCAATGAAATCAATTTATTTCACTTTGAGAGATGGAGCTCCCTTTGTAGAAAATCCAAAAGAGATTCCTGAACCTCCAACAATGAAAGAAATCTTACGATGCCTTAAGATAGGCTTGGGAGTCAACCTCTTCCCTTTAGATGGAGTGATATGAACCACCATTGACTGTTCTTAAATAACCTCTATGATAAGTATCTCTGATGCTTTGGGTGTAATTCCCAAAGTTATCAACCATTGGCATGTTTGATTTAGAATGGAACCCACCCTTTCCTTTGTGTTGCTACATTCCTTAACTGACCCATCAATCCAAGGTGATGGCTGATTCATGAGATTATTTTAGTCCTAAGAAGGATCTAAAAATTATTTTTCATCCTGTAGGCCCTTGGGCACGACTGCAATTCCATATTACGTGACCTCTTGAAGGATTAACCTTTTAAATTCTCTTTCACTTACTCGATTCTCATCTCGACAGTGGATCCAAATGTCCTCCAATTAAGGTATGTGAGCACTAGCCAATCTTTTTTTCCCAAACTTGTCGTAGTAGTCAAAATTAGTGTGCAGATGAAAATTTTTCAAAGTCATTTGTGACATATCCCCCTCAATACTTTTAGCTTTCTATGTAGAAGTGCACATGTATTTACCTGTAGTGATGGGAAATTGGGCTCTTGATTTACATTGATTGTGTTGGATCTTGTGATAACTCAGAAAATGGTGAACCAATTCCATTAGAACCCACTTGTCCGTTGGGAATCTTGGCAATTTCATAAGAGAACATATGAATATAAGCATCCTAATGTATGTGAATGTAGAAAACTACAAATAGATAGCTCCCCATTCCCTTACTTTTTTCTAAGCTTCATCTAAAATTCTTTGGTTATATAAATATTTATCAAAGAAATATAAGAGAACTGTAAAGAAGGCATCATTTACTCTCAAAAAGTGCTTAGGACCCTCTACCATCGTGAGTTGGGGATAACAATCATATATTTGAACTGTGTTCCTAGATCCCTTTAGAGTTAATACCAGATAATGTCTCATTCCCACCGCTGAATACATAAGGTAGGAGGTTATGAAGAAATTTCCCGAGGTTAACACATTAGATAGTTGAAAATAGATAACATTGCTTATGTGTTCACCCCATTGAATAAGGTCCTTGCTTCTCTTAATAGTGGAAATGTAAAGGCACATCCACTCTTGGAACTCCCTAGAAGAAGGAAGATCAACAACCCTACTCATCAGTGTAATAATATGTAATGCCCACATTTTCAATGCCAAAATACAATAGTAAAATTATTAGAATAATTATTTTTTGACTTTGATTGCACGCTACACAACACCACATGAGATCTAAATAAAAAAACTCGACATCATGTAGGAAAATTACATAAACATCAACCCATTCATATATTAGGATAACATAGGGTATGCACCAATGTCTTACTCAAATGACGTTAACCAGGACAATGACCCAATTACAGTAAGAAACATAGGATAGGCATACTCCATGACATGGCCTTTTCATGGTTTACATATTCATTAGATTAAGGTTTCCATTATATGACTTTATATTTTTCAGCAAGATTAAACACAAGGTTTAAAATTTCTTATTTTTCAAACTCCAATTGCTTTATTTTACGGAGCAGTAGTCTTTAAAAAAGAATGTGTGGTTGGTTTCTTTCTCCAATTCCATTAGTTATCCATAGCTCATTTGTGTAATAAATTCATTTTAAACAACTATGAGTCTCCTAATATTCAATTCTTATGTTAAAGGTTTATTTCTCAAAAATTGTTTAGTTGAATATAATTGTCTAAAGAACACATAACATGGGACCCTTTGGTTCTTTACAACTAGGCTGCATGTTTTTGTTTAACATTTCACCTATAACGGTTCCTTTAAAATTTGCTAGTTTATCTTATGGAAATAACTTTATATATCTTGATTGTGATTAGGAACATATATACACACATGCGCCTCCTAATATTTGACTTAAGGATTTGTTTGAGAGATCCATGTTTACTTGGTTTGGACAAGTACTCTCGTTACAAGGAGGAAAAAATCATAGTAAGAAAAGGAAGGTTACTAGATCAATAGAAAACCTATCTCGAGTTCATTTCATAACATTGTTTAATACTAAAAATACATATTTTAATCTTCAAGTTATTACAGCCAACTATGTAGGTTAATTAATTAAGTTGTATCATTCTAGATTCACAATCTATTGCTCCAATTAGGAATTCATATTTTCACAATCATATTGCGTAAGGAAGGGTATATTACACCTATGTTCATCTTATAGATATTTTTCCTTGAATCTAAGTGATGAAATTCAAATTTCAAACTACTTTTGTTTCATCATATTAAGGGTTCACTCTCAGTAGCAACGAGTTAATTGCATGTTTCGACCATACATTCTTCCTGAGTGATCCTAGATTTAATACATTCCTTACTATGCCAAGGTTTCTACTAATGTTTACAAGTCCAACAAGAGTGTAATCTCCTTATCTCACAAGACCTTGGCTAAAGCTGCAGGTATCCCATTGTCAAGGTTATATTTTATTATTTCATTAGCATCATTGTTTGATTCATATATATGCAAAAAAAACATGTGGTCATGCATCATATTTGGATTTTTTGATTTATTAGGTTGTTGAATTAGTCATCAACATCTACTTTATTAAATTCATTTTATGATCACCTTTGACATTTTTGTTGGTTTTGACATTGGTCAAAGGTGTACCATTTTCATAGTGGCATTCCATAGATTAATCTTATTTACCCTTTTTTACTAACTATATTTACACGGTTACTTTGGTCTCGTATTAACATCATTTTGGAAAAAAATGTTATCCCTATAACACTTACGAAACACCTAGGGATTTAATACTACAAGGAGTATGACCTCACATAAGAAACTCATTTCAATGATCTTGGACATGAAAATACAAGTGTATATTGAAAGAGAGATATCCCAAACAACATTATGAATTTCCAAAAGTCTCCTAGGGACCTATTTCAATTGTTTGGTAAATACGCAAGTAATTCGACACATAGTCGCCACTCACATAATATATATCTCAAAATAGATCAATCGAATGTACAACCACCAACTATCTTGCAAGGCTTTGGCAACCCACTAGGGTACCAAGGGAAATCACATATAAGAGGGTTAAACTTATTCAGGATATGGTCATACTTACAACACCTAGGTATGATCACTTCACTCATGTCAAAATGATAGGTTTCACAACATATATACACCACCTCATAAAATATCAAAGAAATAGTCCTAAATAAGACGTCTTAGGTGTGAAACAAGCAGATGATTAATGAGGTTACAATATTTTATTAACACGATCAATGTTTTATATCCTAGAAAAAGACTCAAATGGGGGAAGGAAGGAAAATAGACATTATAATTCATTCTTTTAATTTAGTTAGTTAGCATGAGAGGATATTATACCTAGCATTTTAGGTGTTAAGGAAATAAACCAATACTTAACATAGCAAAAGATTAGTTTAATATCTTTATAACATAGGTACAACCTTGAGTACAACTTCACATTCAATTCGACACTACAAAATATAACCACATTGGTATTCTCTTTTCAAAATATACAAAGAACAATTCTTGGAACAACAATACATATAATTATTCTATGGTAATATATGTATTGGAAGATGAATATAGCTTCACAATGAAAGCTCATTGATTACAACATATCACATCCAAAAATTTCCTCTTGTTCGAAGTACCTAAAACCAATGTTGCGTCAGTCCTAAAATTGAGTATGGAAATACCCTACAATCAAGCATAAATTCCATGCATCCATCATTTCAAACAATCAAAACATACATTAGAGAGAGATGGATAGAGAGAGAGAGAGAGGGAAGGAGGAAGAAAATATAGTATTCATTTTCTTTTCAAATCACCATAACATCCCATATCCACTTTTCATTTCATTTCAACTCATATACATTTTGGCCCATTTGTCTTTTCAAAACCCAATCAATATTTTCATAATTATCTCTAGAGAGAGAAAGGGGAAGAGAGAAAAGGTATGGATTTCATTTTCCTGTCTATTAATCATATCATAACAACATACATTATCAAATTTTCATTTCATTTCCAACCCATGAACATCTATAACTCATTTACATTTCTATAATTAGTCAAAATATCAGAGTTACTTCTAGAAAGAGAAAAGGGAAGAGAGAGAAACATCATAATCTCCCAAAAAGAATTCATACAATATTTTTATCAATTCATACTCTATAACATGTGGATATGATATGTAAAAGGTTCCATGGTTAGTTAGGAGTCAAAAAAACCCTTAGAAGATGTGCTCAGCTAAGGTTGCAATTTTGGTGCAAGCTGGCTGAAACATCTAAAGTGCTCCCAATTTGGGGCTTGAAAACACTCGTTTTAAGGTAGAACACAAATTTTTATGATTCCTACGTCCTCTCCCATATACATTTAATTCATTGTGTCTTACAAGAATTTATTATGAAAATCAAAGCTCAAGTTACAAGAGCAGCTCTAGGTCTAGTTATTGTAATTACGAAAACAACTCTTGTCACTCAGTGATTAGTGGGCCCCAAAACCCACTCACAAAACTAGTCTCCGAATGTGTTTTTCTTGAAATTCAGGTGGTTTAATATTCTCTTGTTGGTAGTCTAGGGGTAGGCGGAAGTGTTTTTTTTTCATTTTTGCTCAAACTAAGCGGTAACCAGAGCCCGAAACCGATTACATTTTACAAAAAAGAACACGTCACTACAAGTGACTGGTAACCTAAATGGGCTTATAAATTTGACATGCAAGGTAATTAATTAAGTTCAAACTACTTAGTTAAGTTTCCCCATAGTGTACCACACTACCAAGGATCATGTAAGGAATTTCAGATTTGCGGTATGTTTGGGTGTGTCACTCCATGCGCGTAACTTTCGCGGTTATAATTTTTTTTTATGTTTTATAGTAATAAATGAAGTAAAATTTTATCATTGGTGTGAGTTAAATTTCCTAAAAAATTAACATGTAATTTCCAAATGCAAGAAATGATAAAATCAAAATTTAGTACAAGAGAAAAAGGGAAAATCCATACGGTTTTTACGCAAAAAATCATGATACCTGCATTTGACGAAACCTCATCAGCTTCAGGTATCCCTAAAAAAAATTGTAGGTTTTATCAATCATCCTTGCTTATAACTAATAAGTGAATTGTGAGCCTATCCTCAGGTCCCTTTCATTCACTGGTTTCACAAGAGACAAACAAAACTAAAGTGTATCATTTTCCTTCCATTCTTAACATAAGAGATAAGTTTTTGAAAATATTTATGTAGTTTGATCTTCTTGTATCCTCTAGGTGCCTATACCTTTATCTAAACTCCCATTTAACATGACTTGGGAGAAATTTGGGAACATATACAGATTGGGCATTTATTTTACCATTTGCATTAGCTTGAAAGTCCTAAATCTGTTTCACTAAACCAATTTTTTTTGTGTATACCCAATGATCAAAGCATTCCATGAAACTATTTCCTGATGGTAGTTACAAATTTTATAGAATTTTCTCCATGCGCAGATTCGTTTTAACCCATAGTGGAGTTACTTTTAGAATGGTTACATCTGGAGTTCCCTTTAACATTGCCTGGAATGATAGCCTTCTCCTTCTATTTCCAAGATTTATTGGATGCCCTTGACCTACTGTTGAAGCTCCACTTTAGTTGTGTGTAGGGGAAAAGTGTGCAATGCCTCCAACCAACCCTCTCTATCAAGCTAGGAATGTAAACTAGATGGTTTCACATAGAGGGAGAGTGAAAGAGACAAAACCTGTAAGGCATGCGTGGAACAATAGGATAGGGAACTTTTAATGTCTTACTCAGTACACAAATAACTCAGAAAATAAGGTAAACAATAGATAATGACAAAGAATATCATGCTTACAGTGTATGTGGGATAGGAACTTAGAAGCAAATGAAGTAGGAATCAATACAGGAAAACATTATGCCCTAATGAAGTGCCTCATACCTCCAATCTTCTTCTGATTTTGCATATAACAATAAAACAACAGTAGCAGACATCCAAAAGCTTACTTTACATCCAAAAACAAATGAAAATGCTTCAGACGTATATATAGATCTAGATTAGTCAATTCACATATGCTGAAATTAGGAGATATTTGGTGATAATTTTATTTCCATGTGCAAGATGTTTCGACCCATAATGTACTTATTTTACTACTATTAGCATAGCTCCTTTCATCATAGTTCCCATTAAGTTATGTTTATTTAATTTTGATAGTGCACCCAACAACCTCTTCCACCATCCAATCACTGCTAAATCTACAACGTATCTTGGCCATCCTCGTGGTTGATGCTTTTGGACGTCAAATAAAGTGCTTGTATTATTTTGCAAGGAAAAGGACAGGTTTGAAATGGAGTTTAGGATGTGTCACTTCCTTTCTTAGACAACTGATAGATTCTCTGGTAAAGGCAACTCAGGTAATTAATTAAGGGGCATTACATAATATGATTTACTTCTTGGATGAAGTCTAACTGAGGAATCATCTTTGGAAATCTATATAATGAACTTTTAGTTTTAGTCAAATAGATTTTATTGAAGACTCTCGTGCAAGTATCATTTTGTGCATCCAAGTGCTCGAGAGTAGACTTTAGGGAAATGATAGCGTATTCTTCAACATTAGGAAGTTTTAGTAGATATTCAAAGAAATTAGTATCTAGCTTGATCACCACGGTTCCATCATCATCCTTCACTGTACATGAATGTTTATCAAAATTTGATGTGGTGTAAAGCAAAAAATCAGGGAATTTCATGGATTGGGGAAATGTGGTAGCTAGGGAAAACCCACTATCATAAATTTCTTTCTTCCATGGTTTCTTATTCTGAGCCTTAACTCTTTCCTAGAATTTGGGCATGTCAATATGCCCCAAGTTTGTATCCCCAATATTATCAACATCGGATGAAATGCTTGTAGGGGGTGCTACTCCTTGATAGCCATATTTCATTTTCTCCTTCCCTTTTGATGAAGATCTAGACATCTACCCTACTGAAAAACTCAAAAAAATCAGAATTCGAGGCGGAAGTGTATGCTTGCAGAACAAACTTATAAAATAAACCTGGAATTTTGAAACACCGAAGTCTCAAGTTTCAAAATCGAAACTCACACCCTGTTGAACAGCTCAAAAACTCCAAAGTGAAAAAACCCCCAAACTCTGAACCTCCGAAACTTCGAACCTCTAAGTTTCTAAAGTTCAAAACACTGAAGTGTTGAAGTGTTGAACTTCCAAAACTCTAAACTTTCGAACTGCCTAAAATCTCTAAAACTTCGAACCTTCGACAATCTGACCTGTGAACTTCTGATATACTTGCTGATTTTTTACTTTTGAAAGGTGTAAATTGTCTCTTGTAAGGTGGTGTGAGGTTTTTGAAAAACCTTTTTCTTCTTGAAGTATTTTTTATTTTTGTTCGTGCAAGGATTCAAAAACTTGGCTTAAAAAACAATAAGAATTCGAAGGAAGAGAAATCCATTGAGTAATATTTGAAGATGAAAATCGAAAGGAAAATGAGATGTAAACAAAGAAATATGACTATAAGGTAGACTAAAAAAAATAAAACCCTACAAAAAACCTAATCAAAAAGTAAAAAATGAAAATTAAATTTGCAATCTTACCTTAAACCGATGAGAAAATATGGAAAAAATGCTTCAAAAATTCCTAGGGGTGAACTTGGGTTTCATGGGTATGTCAGTAATGTCAGAGTACTTAATTTGTCTAGTAAAAATGATAAGTAAAACTCATCCTCTTATAGCAAAGTAAAAAATAATTACCTTCGATTCGACACGTGTGGGTAGTTGGGATTTTATTATCATCGGGCATAAGAATTTGAAGGTTAGAGTGCAAACTGCATGCAGGCTGCATTTTAGAATCCAAAGTCCAAAATGATGATGACCCAAAATTCCAATATATGTGTGGGTATTTAGGCATTTATTGTCATTAGTTTTTAGAATTCGGAAGTGGGGGTACAATTTGTATGCAACTTGCACTTTGGAATTTGAAGTTTGAAATGATAGTACAGAAACAGACTTCAGAAATCGGAAGTTATAATACATGAAAAATGACTCATAGTTTCAACTTCTGATTCAAAAATATAATTGCAGTGGGTTTCAGGTTTCAAAACTTGATGTACATTTTTCATGTAAAATTCATGTTGACTTCTGAAGTCTGAAATCCAATCAAAATGAAACTAAGGAAAATTTTAAAAAACAAATTTCCTAAAAAATTGAAGAATGGTTAAGGTAGAAAATTTGTAAGAAAAATTTAGAAAATCCTCTTGGCATGGTGAACTTGTAAAGTTAATTTTTTTGGAGACCTCTCATGAATGATTTTATTCTAATCATTATTCTAGTTGCCTTACGAAATTAATTGGGAATAGGAGTCTTTAACCTCAAAACAAATAGAACAAAACACAACCAGGAAAAACAAGACCAAGAAAAACAAAGAAAATCAAATAATGTGGAAAGTGCTTGGAGGAAATAAACCTAGACTAATATTTTATAGGGTGAAATTCTCTCAATTTTTTTTTTGAGATGTATCGCATTCATTTGAATGGGCATTGCTTCTCCATTGAGTCTAGATAGGAAAAATGAATTTGCCTCTTTGTAATCTATGATCATGTACGACCCGCTCCAGAGAGTGTAAAATTTTGTGTGCATTCTTGGCTTAGCCCTGTCTGTATCCCATTTGAGAAACAAATTTCCTTCTTAAAGTTACCTAAGAACTACTTTCTTATTGAAGGTTTTCTTCATTTGAGCCTGATGCAGCTCCATAGTCTTCATAGCCTTGTTCCTAGTTTCTTTCAGCTCCATCAACTCCGTGAACCTTACATCCATAGGATCACTTTCCATAACTTCCATTTGATGTGCTAACTCCAAAGAGGGAAATTCTAGAGACAAAGGAATTTTTTTCTACCTACCATATACGAGCATGAAAGGATAATTCCCAATGGCCCTTTTTAGTATGATCCTATCTTCCCATAAGGTAGTCTTTAGTTGTGTGTGCCAAGTTCGTAGGTTAATCTCCATCGTCCATTTGATGATATGTATTAGATTATTATTACTGGACTCATCCAAACCATTACCTTGTGGGTAATAGTTACATGAAGTTTTCAAATATATTTAATTCTTAACAGTCCACTCACTAAGCTTTGTTCCTATGAAAGCCTTGGTGTTATCTAAAATCATCGTGAATTGGACACCAAACCTTGTCATTATACCTTCTATAAAATATAGAACATAATTTTCATTTCCTTCCTTTAATGCCACCACCTCATTCCATCGAGTGAAATAGTTTGTTGCGGTCAACACCCACTTATGTCCATCACTTGATGTCATGTTTGTCATCCCAATAAAGTATAACCCCCATTGAATAAAGGATTGATCTACTTGAATTGGATATAGTGGTAAGGCTACCAAAATTTTCTTTCCTGTAAAGAAAGTACATTATTTATATTTACTTACCCACTGATGAGCATCTTTGAAAAAATGTGGCTAGTAATACCTAGCTTGCATAATATTTGTGGCAGTGGTTCTGACTGAAAAATGTCCTCTTGACAATCCATTGTGGAAATATTCAAGTATCCTATCAATCTGTTTGGGATCTATGCATTTGAGGATAACTCCATTTAGATATCTTCGAAAGAGTACGTTATCAACGAGAATATAGGGTATTGATTGAAGTCAAAAACTTCACCTCTAGGTTATGTCTAAGCCAAGAGGATATTATCGTAATAGAAGAAAATTATTCATTTTTTAATAACCAGTCAGTAGGAGTATCTTCTTGAGAATGATTATGAAACACCCTGTGTCCTTTTTCATTTGATTTGAAATCAATGAAAAGTTTTTGGAATAAACCCTTTCCCTTGACCAACTTAGTTTCCTTAAGATACATGTCATATTTCATGACCTTGGTGATCCATACAGATCGTTTCTCATTCATATCCTTATTGAACAGAAAATATTTGACTCCTAGATGCAACACCATTAAATGTATCTTGTTATTAGACAACATATGTTTGAATTTATTTAATGCCCAAATGACATCAAAAACTTGTTTCTCAACAACCGAGTATTTGAGATCATAATATTTAAGGGAATGACTGAAAAAAGTAATTGGTTGCTCTATCTAATCATTGTTTTGTTGAGTGAGAAATTTTGAAATGATTTCCAATCTTGTAAAGGCACAGAGGTTGAAATCTTTATCATACATGGGGTTCACCACTGGGAAATATTTTTCTTAATAGCTTCGAATCTCTCTTTCCCTTATTTGGTCCAATTAAAGGGTGTATTATTTTTTAACATGACTGTCAATCATTTGGCCAAATCCGTGAACTGAGGTAAAAAAAATCCTTACAAAGTTAATAGTTCCTAAGAAAATATGAAGGCCTTTCTTATGGATTTGAAGGGATAGAGAAAAGATGGCTTGAATCCTTTCTAAGTAAATAGAGATTCCTTCCGTGGAAACAATATTACCTAATAATTTTCCTTCGTGAACCAAAAAAATGCACTTCTTGGGATTTAGTGAAACCCCAATTTCTTTGCACCTCTCATAAACCTTTTCCAAATGGGCTATGTTATCTTCTACATACTTGGAGTAAACTGTTACGTCATCAAGGTAAACAAGAATCATATCATGTCATTCCCTTCATTTAATCAACTTCTTGTTGATGTCATATCAAACCAGGGGTGTGTTTAAAGCTATATGCAACAAGAGTACTTTAACCAATCTAGTAGTTGACTGCATTTATTTTTGTATTTTTTGGGAGATCTCTTTAATGTCTTAAGGACTTCTTGGTAAAACCTTATTTAAATCAAACTATGAAAACTTACTGAAAGTAAACACACTGAAAGATTTGCTGAAAGGAAACACATCGTGTATAATGGAAACACACTTACTTTTGGAAAATAAACACACTTGCTTTTGGAAATAAACACACCCAATTTAGAATGCTTGAAAACAATTGCAAGAAATATAATAATTTATCTAAACACTTGCAGGAACAAGTATACAACAGAGTTTAATTGGAAATAATTTTAAAAAATACAGATTTAATAGATCTAAGCTATTTGTTGAAGAAATATAAATACCAAATAAATGAATATCCTGGTCCTTGGGGGAGTGGGCCCTTTCTCCTCCTCGAATCAAGATTAAGAAACTCATAATTCTCTCAAATAAGAATGGCTATTTTATTGATAAAATATTCAGAATTACAAACGTATTGGATTTGAGTACTTAGTCTATTTCTCTTTTCTATTCTATTTCTCTATTTCTATTTTACAATCACATCTGCCTCAATGATTCTGATGAAATCAAATCATGCCCAGAATAGATGCTAAGTCAGATTGTGGTTGATCAGATAGCTGTAGGATAACTCTCCCTGGATCTGTGTTCAGAAATATTCTTGTCCTTCCTGATTGAAAGTGTCGTAGATGCAAAATCTCTAGATGTGGTTTTAAAATAGATAACTCCCATTGGTTCCGGAACTTTTGAGAAGTTCCAGAACCATAGGAAATTGTTAAGAACCAAAACCTGTGAGTGTTCTGGAGCTATCCCCAGGAGTTTCGAAACTAAGTCCGAAAATTCTGAAACTAAATACTGGAGTTCTAGAACTAAGTCCGAAAGTTCTGGAACTAGATAATGACTATGTGATGGAGTTCTAGAACTAGCTTGGAAGTTCCAGAACTAACCTATGTGGGAACACATGTTTCTAAAAACATACTAAATGCTTCCTATTTTATTTCCTCGACTGATTAGACTTAATTTATTACAAAACTAAATTCAAACACACACACACACACACACACACACACACACACACTTACACTTGTCAAGAATTCTAGAGCTTTTAACATTATAATCACAATAAGTTAAAACACAGACAATTACATCCTAACTCATATTAGATCAATTAAAAGTCACACAATGCAATAAACTTAATAAAAAGGAGAGTAAGATGAGATCATTTTTTATACATTAATCAGACATATTCTAGCCTCATCATTTCCCCCAAACTTACTTTTTTTTAAGTCCCTTTACAAACTCATTCATCAAAAGTGGGATCATATGTTCTACATTCAATTTGATTGCTTAGATCAAATGGATGAAAATAGATTTCCTAATGCTTAATCTCAAATGTATTGTACTTAGCTCCTTCATCTATTTTCCTCTCCCACTTTTCAAATTCAGTAGGGTCTTGAGGTTCTTTGTTTTTCCAAGGAGACATGGGGGTGAAAAGTAGAGGGGGCCTTGTTTGCATTCCCATCCATATCTACCTGTAGGTTTCATTAACTTGGGGAATTATTGTTCATAATGCTTTGGCCCTCTCTAAACTCTAGATCAGATTTGTAGGGGAAATTACTTCCCTTCTATTCAAAGAAATAGTAAGGAGTTCCCACCTCTTTGACATCCTTCATAAATATCTTAAAAATTTTCCTCCTCATAGGAGGTAAAGGCATCAATACTATTTTACAGAATGACAGGGTAATGTGTCTTGAATATTCTATCAAAGGCATGAGTTCTAAAATGTGTGAGGAAGGAAAAAGGTTTACCATAGTGAGCTCTCATATAGAGGCCTGTTGAGCTCTTCAATAAAAATTTAGATTCCCTTTCCTTCCATGCAATTTGGTTTTACAAAACAGAGACAAATGCATTGAGCTGGCTCTCCCCTACATACAAGTTGATCATAAATCCTGTATTTTTCTCTAGCATATAATAACAAAGATAAAATTCACACAGAAGATTTTTCTACTCAGGGCTAGATAGAGAGTAAGCTGCGATGAATTCAGATTCATCTTGTAGTTCATGTGGAAGCCCACATGAAATTCTTGACAGCTTCCAGTGAATGAACCGATCTTCCAAAAACACACTATATGAAGGAGAAGGCCTCTTGCAGACAAGCAATTTCTCAGTCATAATATAGACCATATGAATTTTGGTAAGAAATTTATATTTCTTTCCTTCCTCCTTATAAAATTTTTCTTCCCATTCTTTTCTTACCTTCATCTCTTCCTCCATCTTGGTCTTTAATTCTTCATTTTATGTTTTGGCTTCTCTGAGCTCTCTGCAAATGTCATCCCATAGCTATTTGACTGGAAAATAGGTCAACTCAGTTTGTACAGAGGCTGTGGACACAACAGTCTATTTTCTGGAATTCTAGAATTCTTCCTTTTTTTTTCTATCAGTTGCTTCTTGGTTGCTGATAACTCCTTAGTCCTAGATACAAGCTGAGTTGTTAGCTCATCAATGATAATTTCCCTTTGTTCTAATTTAAGTTTTAGAAATTCCAATTCCTCATCTTTTTCTTTGATAATGAGCTTTGTTGTAGACAAGAACAGAGCCTATTTAACTTGTTGTCTTTCTTCTTCGTCTGAAATTATTTGAGTTGGGCATTCTTCTTCTATCAAAGGAAATTTTCCTTTTCTTATCCTAGATGCCAACTCCTCTTCTTCATTTGGCACTGCTGATGGTTTAGCAAATTACTAAAAATATTACTCTCCAAATCTCTCCTCTCTGTCCATTTCAAATTGACTTGGCTCAGGTGGAGTCATGGCCATGCTACCCAAAATGTTGGCAACTTCCTCTTCCATCCTTTCCTATTCACTCCTTATGGGGTTTCCCTTGACCTCTTATGAATTTTTATTATCTGGGGAAGTTCAACATGCCCAATAGTGAATTTCCTTCTAAAGCTTCTTCTTACTATTCTTTCTTGTTCTTGTGTGGGTGAGGTATCACCGTTAGAGACAGATATTGGCTCCCTTGAAGCTAATGTAGAAGAAGGAATTTCCTTCACAGGTACAGAAGGCTCTGTTATTTTTATCTTTCTCATCAACCTTCTTTTTTTGGGTGTGTTTTCTCTTTCCATTTCCCTCTGTCCTTCTACAGGGGCATCAATTTCCACATTAGCTGAAGGATAGAATGGGGCTGGAATTCTCCTTTTGATAATATTAGGGTTTTTCTTGAACTTGCCAAGAAACTTGTCCCAAATTTCTTCTCCATTCTTCTTTTAAAGGAAATGGTGCTAGCATATCAAATGAATTAGACCATGATGCCTAATTATACCAACACCCCAGGAATACCTATGAGCCATGGTCTGAATGGAATAAAAAAGAAACCCTGGGAGGTTTATTATGTATTTAGGTTTGGTGGCTCCATACTTCATATATATGAGCATTTTTAAGACTTCTTTTCCCACAGACCCAAACTCACCATCACAGGTTAACTATTTTATTATCGAAAACACTACCCTAACAAAGGGTTTGGGAAAACTGGCCCTTTTGACCCATTTTATGATTTTATTTGTATTGTAGATTTACAGGGGTTCAGTTTCTTCTTCTTGCAGTAAGACTTCAACCAGTTCTTTCAAAGTCCCCTTGGCAGGTTGTGGGACATACACAATGGGAACTCCAGAAACATTACTTACAGTAATTACAGAAAAAGGAATAAAGACATTTCTCACCTTTGTTCTGGACTACTCTAGGTTTATGAAAAATTCTCTTACCAATTCATCATTAGTCCTTGAAAATTTCTTCAGGAATTCAAGCCATCCTGTATTCTCAAAGATGGATGCCACTTCTTCATCTATGAGAAGATGGGAATCATCCTCTGGTTCAGATTTTTTCTTAATCCCCATCTCGGCTTGAGTTCTGTCTCTTTTGATTTTGTGTGAATTGGTTGCAGGCCCTTTTTATCAGCTGTGAAACTAATGACTTGGCTATGAAACCTCTGTTTTTAGCTGTAGAACCTCAGTTATTAGTTGCGGAACTTCTGAATTCTTTATTCTTTGCTGCGGAATATGAACTCAATTCGCTGCTCCTTCCTCAAAATATCTCTGTAACTTTTTTCACTTGATTTTTGCAATAATGATTACTAATGATAACCATGCCACCACTTATTTCATCCAAATAAATTTCATGATTACACAATTGTAATAATACTGTATAAATAGATGACTCATCATACCTACTTTTAAATTAAGTCACATCACACATGTAAACATTTAATCAACCCTAAATGAGTTAAATGCATAATTACCATCCTTGATGATGTAATCCTTTTACTATGATAACTCGTCATTCCTACAAGTGGAACAAAACATGATTGGATAAGACAACTGGAATTTAAAAGAATTTCTTTATTTGAACTAGACAAAAAGAGGTCAACAGCCATTTGCTGGTTTTCAATTGACCTTTGAGATATATATATATATATTGGGGAAGAAAACACCATTTGCTGGTTTTCATCTTCTTCCCTTTATTCTGGATCTATCATCTAGTTATTTGATCATTTTGGAAGAACTAAGTTCTTTCATATGATCAAAATCTTTATCTACTTCAATCTTCCTCAAAAATTCATCCTTAGTGGGAGGTTTCCTATAGAGTTTCAGCCTATGTCTATTGACCAAGAGTGTTCTGCTGCTGCCATCAATGGGAAGTAACTGAATAGAACCATTGTTAAAAATATGCTCAATCTAATAGGGTCATAACCATTTGGTCCTCAATTTTCCCTTGAACTATTGGTACTTAGAATCAAATAGTAATGCCTAATATCCTACTTTGAATTGTATTTTCTTGATATGTATGTCATGCCATTGCTTCCTTTGCTCTTGAATCATCTCTGTCTGCTGAAGTGCTTCCAACCTTAATTCATCCAACTCATTGAGTTAAAGGATTCTTTCTTTTTGAGCTGTATTCAACTCAATTCCCACCTTCACTACTGTCCTTAATGTCTGAAGTTCAAATTCTACAGGAAATAAGGGATTTTTCCCATAGACTAATTCATATGGTGAAAACCCTGTTGTAGTTTTCCAAGTTGTATTATAAGCCCAAAAAGCTTCATGTAGTCTCTTTACCCAATATTTTCTCCCAGCTTCAATTGTTTTGGTAAGGATGTTCTCCAATTCTCTGTTTGTTACTCTAGCTTGTCCATTTGAGTATGGGTGGTAAGGAGATGAATTCCTATGATTGATTTGGTAATACCTTGTGAAAGCTTAGATCATATTAGACATGAATTGTGGTCCCTGATCTAAAACTATGCTCCTTGGTGCTCCAAACTTGATTATAATTATGTTCCAAAGGAAATCAACAACTGCTTCCTCAGTGGCATTTATCAATGCCTACACTTCTGCCCATTTTGTCACATAGTCATTATATACAAGAATATATTCCTTCCCTTGTGAAGGAGGATTAAAGGGACCAACAAAATCCAATCCTCATCTCTCAAATGGTTCAACCACAACTTGAGGTTGAAGAGGCATTTCATTGGTGAAAGTTGGCTGTCCCATCCTTTGACAAGGATCACACCTCTTGATATATCATTTCACATCCTTGTACAGAGATGGCCAATAATAACCAGTGCCATGTATCTTATGGGCTATTCATTTTACTGAATAGTGTCCTCCACTTGGTTCATCATGACATGCTCTGAGGATGTCAAATATTTCATCCTCTTTTACACACTTGTGCAAGACAAAATGAGGACCACACTTAAATAGCATTCCATTTAACCATTTGAATTGTGCACTAGTTTTAATTAACTTCTTTATTTGTTTCTTAGTGAAAGAACGAGGAAACTTCCTTGTTGCAAGATAATTTTCCATATCAGCAAACCATGGTGTACTTGTTGAGATAGAAAACAATTTTTCATCTTGAAAGTTATCATTGACTAGATCTTGCTCCCCTATAGTGGTTAGTCTTGAAAAAAACTCAGATACCACATTAGATTTACCTGGATTGTCCACAATGGGAATATCAAATTCTTACAAAATTAACAACCATCTAATTATTCTTCCTCCAACCACTGGTTTGTTCATTAAATATTTAATTTCTGAATGATCAGTGTGTACAAATATCTTGTAACCTGTAATGTAATGTCTGAATTTATTGATTGCATAAATTAAAACAAGAAATTCTTTTAAGTGGTGGTGTAATTCTTTTCAGTGGGAGTAAGATTCTTACTAAGATAATAAATAGCATACATTTTTCCTTCTTCATCTTTCTGTCCCAAAACTGCACCAATGGAATTATTTGAAGCATCTATTTGGATATGAAATGGATTTTCCCAATTAGGTCCTCTCAATATTGGAGCAGTGACTAACATTTCTTTAACTTCTTCAAAAGCATGCTGACACTTTTCATCCCAAAGAAATTCACAATCCTTTAGTTAAAAAATTAAACATAGGGGCAGCAATTTTACTGAAATATTTTGTAAAGTGCCTATAGTACCCAACATGTCCTAGAAATGACTTGATATCTGTGGGGGTTTGAGGAATAGATAAATCTGAAATGATACTAATTTTGTTTTGATCCACCTCAATTCCTTTCTTTGAAATATGGTGTCCTAATACAATCCCCTCATCAACCATCATTAAACACTTTTCATCACTAAGAGATATATTGTGTTGTTCACATCTTGTTAACACTTTGTCTAGATTTATCAAAGCATCATCAAATGTATCTCCGTGAAGTCATCCATATATACCTCAACACAGTCATTTGTTAGATCAGCAAAGATTACAAGTACATCTCTCTGAAAATTTGCAGGAGCATTGCATAATCCAAATGGTAACAACCTATAGGAAAAGGTACCCCATGGACATGTAAATGTTGCTTTTTCCTGATCTTCAACAACAAATTTGATTTGATTGTATCCACTAAAGCCATCCAAGAAGGAAAAGTACTGTTTACCTGAAAGGTTTTCTAGGACTTGATCTATGAATGGTAAGGGAAAATAATCTCTCAGTGTGTATTTTTTCAGTTCCCTATAGTCAACACATATTCTCCATTTCCCGTTATTTTTAGGAACAATTACAAGAGGAGATACCCACTGACTATCTGAGATAGGGTAGATAAAACCTACTTGTAATAGTTTTTCAATTTCTTGTTTGACTATATTCCTTAAGGCTGGGTTAATTCTTATTTGAGGCTTCCTAACTGTTTAACATTTTCAGTAGAGATGTGATGAGTGCATATACTTGGATGAATCCCCTTCATGTCTTTGTAATCCCAAGAAAAAGCTTTAGTATGATTTTTTAAAATATCAAACAATTTAGCTTCTTCATCATCCTTAAACCAATTGTTAATGTTCAAAGTTTTACCTAGTTGAATCTCAACATGCTTGGTTCCAATGTGTGATGAACTGATTTGTTGAAAGGGTTCCATTACAGTATTTAATAAACATTCATGTGGTAGCAACATATGGTATGTAGAAACATCTCCAAAAGTTCTTTGAGATAGAATATTGGGAAAAGGAAAATAATAAGAATTATGATACTTATCTCTTTATAGGCCAAACTCTTCGTCACTGCTACTTTCCATAAAGTCTTCACCACTCCCTGATGTATTTGAAACTAAAGCTATTTATTCTTCCTCTCCCGATAAGAAATCTCATTCCTTCGAAGAAAAATTATTTCCAATCACAGATAACTGCTATTGTCGTGGTTCTAGAACTTCATGTGGTGGTTCCGGAACTATAGTCGCAGGTTCCAAAACTATATCTAATTGCTTTGAGGACAGTTGGTGCTCATCCAATGGTGGATTACTCATCTCTTCTACTTCTCTTACATGACCCTGTAATGTGATCATGTCCAAAGAAGACAAATTTTGCTTATTAGTATCAGGAGAATCAACCCACAATTATTCATGATTGTCAGTAAAAGGTAATGCAGAAGGATATAAGGAAATTTTCTTAGAGTTCTTACCATTCAAGATTTTCATATCACCTGACCTGCAATCAATTAAGGCAGCTATTGGTGTGAGTGATCCATGTGTCCTCCACTCACAATAATGGAGGGTCATCTCACATGGGTGATGTCATCCTGGGTTAGGCTATAGGGTATAAGCTTGAAGTCATGCACTAGGGTTACTCAACACCCTAAATGTATCCCTTCTGGTTTGACTATTTACTGAGTATACCATCTACACTATGGTACTAGTAGGTTGTACTACTGTTAATAGTGCAATGCTTTGTTATATTATGCACTAGCTCTTTACATTGATAGCAGCTCCCAATTCTATCAAAACATTATGTAGATCCTTATTTCCTATAGAGACAAAAATAACTTCGACTTCCATCAGAGTGTAACTGTCATCGTGGTGCAGTCAAATTTTCCATTCGAATAAATCAACAAGTTTCCGATCTACTTTCATGGACAGGGGTGTTCGCGTAATAGCTATTTAACACAGTGAGATCCCTCTCCATGCATCACATTCAAGCTTAATTGGTGTGAATTCTGGAAAATCTGTAATTGGTTGTCAGAGCAGTGGTAGTTCAATATTCAATTTCCTTAGTTCCTGTAGAAATAAAGAATTGGCGATGGGTATACCCCCTGAGAATCTATCCTGGTGTAACTGGAGTCTCAGTAATGTTGCTATCTAGCTCCTTTTATTGGGTGTCTATATCCTCAGCTGGAACATCAGTACAAAGGATTTCATGTTCTTTTGTCATAGTCAGCTAATTATACAGGGGTTGACTCTTAATGATCCCTCTCCACCATCTAGTTTGAGATTTTGGTGTGATGGAATCAATATTTCATGGTAAATCAGAGCTGAGATTTCTGTTCTGTTCTATAAACGTGCACTCGTTGGTTTGTTTAGTTGTGATTACTACTATTTGCACTGGAATTCGTTCATCTTGGACTCCATTCGTACAAGTATTTTCGAATCTTTATATTGTGGATTTTATGATGGCATGTTGATTCGGATTAACATATGCTACTTCCTTGGAAATAGTTATTAGGGTTCCATCTAGATTGTGACCAAGCATAAGGATTTCCTTGACCATGTGCATGGTTGTTGATGTCCCTGAGCTTTCCAGGCTTGATTTTACCAATATTACAGGGTCCTTAGCTGGCTGTAGTCCCTAAATTTGGTAGATACTGCCAAAATAGTCCATGTTCTTTTTCCATTGTTTTTTTAACTAATCCTGGCATAAATTAAAATTGAATTAGGTTGTCTCTAAGAAAAATTCAATTCTGGCTCTTGTAGATGAGGCTCTGGTGTGTTTGAGATGGTTTTTAATAGGTACAAGAAGTTTAAGAACTAAAGTTTTTTTTGGTGTTATTGGTGGTTTCACAGATAAGGCTCCGTTTCTGTGCTACACCACCGATAGTCTCCTTAATACATCCTTCTTCCTACATCTAGGACGATACATACCTCAACTGGTTGCAGTTTTGGAGCTTTCTCGGGCTCGCTCAACTGCAGTCCTTAGTATTGGTTAATTGCTCTGACCGAACATTTCAACCTCTTCAGGTTTGCTAACTCATCCATTAGCTTTCTTCATGGTGAAGATTCACACGTTTCACTAATTTTCCTGAGCTGAGGTTGAGTTTCTCCTTCTGTGAATAGCTTCTACAAATCTCTTTAATTCCATTCATTATTATCTGATCAATGTCTCCACCTACTATCAAGTTAAGGGATTCTATAGATTTTTCATCCAAAAATTTAAGAAAAATGGTTTTACTTAACTCCTATATAAGCACAAATCCACATCTTTTGCTAACAAACAGGAATCTGTCTAAATAGTCTTCTATGTTTTCATCTTCCTCCTGCTTGATTTTGAAGAAATATTCCTTCATATTTCTCCATATATAATAATCTTGGTATTTATCTAGGAAGGAAATCTCCATTTGTGCCTAAGTGCTAATAGATTTGGATGGTAATCCCATGAACCACCTCATTGCTGCATCCTTCAAAGTGGATGGAAATAGCTTGAGTTTTTGATTATCTATTTTATAATCATAGGTTTGACATAATACCTTGAATTCAAACAGAAATTGGTCAGGATCTTTAGATGAAATCCCTCTAAAGGTGGGTAAATGTGTAGGTGAGATATTTTTCATTGATGTGTCATCATCTCCCAATTGGATTAGATAGGTAAAGGTGCTATCAGGTTCTCTCTTAGCTTCAAGTGCCATTTTAAAAATATTTTCTGAATTTTCCTCCCAATCAATATGGTAAGCGGTATTCCTTGGGGAAGGTGAAAAATTAGGAGTAGGAGGTTGAATACTCAATTGAGAATCGAAACTCACCCTAAATGGATCTTGGGTAATAATCCTTCTCCTAAAATTTCCACTCCCTTTAGGTGACTGATCTAAGAATTCCAAAAATGGAAATTCTATTTCTTGTTTGATGGGGGATGGTGGTGCCTCTAATTCTTGATAAATTTCCTTACTTTGACTAGAGGGTGTTATGAATTCTTGTGAAGATGTTTTTGGGAGGAATATACCCTATGAGTCTCTTGGTCTACTCATATATTTTGTGATATAGCAGGGAATATTCTTCAAATACTAGATGTATGTTTTGTTGCTCTTGCTAACACTTGATTAGAAAGTTTCAACTAGTGTTCCCCAAAAATGGCACCAAAAATTATGGGTTTCATCATTCCCTTCATTTAATCAACTTGTTTTTGATGTCATATCAAACCAGGGGTGTTTCTAAAGCTATATGCAACAAGAGTACTTTAACCGATCTAGTAGTTGACTGTATTTATTTTTGTATTTTCTAGGGGATCTCATTAATGTCTTAAGGACTTCTTGGTAAAACCTTATTCAAATCAAAATATGAAAACTTGCTAAAAGTAAACACACTGAAAGCTTTGCTGAAAGGAAACACACCGTGCAGAATGGAAACACACTTACTGTTGAAAAATAAACACACTTTATTTTGGAAATAAACACACCCAATTTAGAATGCTTGAAAACAATTTCAAGAAATATAAGAATTTATCTAAACACCTGTAGGAACAAGTATACAAAAATTTTTAACTAGAAATATTTAAAACAAATACAAAATTAATAGATCTAAGATATTTGCTGAAGAAATATAAATGCCAAATAAATGAATATCTTGGTCATTGGGGGAGTTGTCCCTTTCTCCTCCTCAAATCAGGATTTAACAACTCAGAATTCTCTCAAATCAGAATGACTATTTTATTGATAAAACATTAGGATTTACAAACTTACTGGATTTGAGTACTTATTTTATTTCTCTTTTCTGTTCTATTTCTCTATTTCTATATATATAATAATTATTTCTATCTGCTGCAGGTCTGCTTTTATATAGATTTTACAATCACAACTGTCTTAATGATTCTCATGAAATCAAATTATGCCCAAAATAGATGTTGGGTCAGATTGTGGTTGATCAGATAGCTATAGGATAAATCTTCCTAGATCTACATTCAAAAATCTTCTCATCCTTCCTGATTGAAAGGGTCCTAGATGTAAAATCTCTAGATGTGGTTTTAAAATAGATAACTCCCATTTGTTTCAGAACTTTTGAGAAGTTCCAGAACCATAGGAAATTGTTAAGAACCAAGACCTGTGAGAGTTCTAGAGCTATCCCTAGGAGTTCCAGAAATAATTCTAAAAATTCAAGAACCAAATACTGGAGTTCCGGAACTAAGTCTGAAAGTTCCAGAACTAGATGACGACTATGTGATGGAGTTTCGGAACTAGCTTGGAAGTTCCAGAACTAAGGTGTGTGGGAACAGATGTTGCTGAAAACATACTGAATGCTTCCTACTTCATTTCCTCGACTGATTAGACCTGCTTTATTACAAAACTAAATTCAAACACACACACTTGTCAGGAATTCTAGAGCTTTTAACATTAGAATCACAATCAGTTAAAAGACATATAATTATATCCTAAATCGTATCAGATAAACTAAAAGTCACATAATGCAATCAAACTTAATCAAAAGGAGAGTAAGATGAGATCATATATTATACATTAATCAGACATATCCTAGCCTCATCATTTCCCCCAAACTTACTTTTTTATAAGTCCCTTTACAAACTCATTCTTCAAAAGTGGGATCATATGTTCTACATTCCATTTGATTGCTTAGATCAAATGGCCGAAACTGGATTTCCCAATGCTTAAGCTCAAATGTATTGTACCTGGCTCCTTCTGCTATTTTCCTCTCTCACTTTTCAAATTCAACAAGGTCTTGAGGTTCTTTGTTTTGCCAAGGAGACATGGGGGTGAGAAGTCGAGGGGGCCTTGTTCACATTCCCATCCATATATGCCCATAGGTTTCATTAACTTTGGGAATTATTGTGCATAATTCTTTGGCCCTCTCTAAACTCTAGATCAAATTTGTAGGGGAAATTACTTCCCTTATTTTGAAAGAAATAGTAAGGAGTTCCCACCTCTTTGAGCATCCTTCAAAAATATCATAAAATTTTCCTCCTCATAGGAGGTGAAGGCATCAATTCTCTTTTGCAGAATGGCAGTGTAATGTTTCTTGAATCTCCTATCAAAGGCATGGGTTCTAAAATGTGTGAGGAAGGCAGAAGGTTTACCATAGTGAGCTCTCATATAAAGACCTGTTGAGCTAGCTTTCAATAAAAATTTAGATTCACTTTCCTTCCATACAATCTAGTTTTGAAAAACAGAGACAAATGCATTGATCTGGGTCTCCCCTACATACAATTTGATCATAAATCCTATGTTTTTCTCTAGCATATAATTGCAAAGATAAAATTCACACAGGAGATTTTTCTGCTTAGGGCTAGATAGAGAGTGAGCTGTGATGAATTCAAATTCATCTTGTAGTTCATGTGGAAGCCCACATGTAATTCTTGACAGCTGCTAGTGAATGAACCGATCTTCCAAAAACACACTATATGCAGAAGACCACCTCCTGCAGACAAGCGATTTCTTAGTCATAATATAGACCATATGAATTTTGGCAAGAAATTTATATTTATTTCCTTCCTCCTTATAAAAATTTTCTTCCCATTCTTTTCTTGACTTCATCTCTTCCTCCATCTTGGTCTTTAATTCTTCATTTGATGTTTTAGCTTCTCTGGGCTCTCTACAAATGTCATCCCATAGCTATTTGAGTGGAAAATAAGTCAAATCAGTTTGTACAAAGGTTGTGGACACAACAGTCTATTTTCTGGAAGTCTGGAATTCTTCCTCTTTTTTTATCAGCTGCTTCTTGGTTGCTGATAATTCCTCAGTCCTGGATACAAGGTGAGTTGTTAGCTCATCAATGAGCATTTCCCTTTGTTCCAATTTAATTCTAAGGAAGTCCAATTCCTCATCTTTTTCTCTAATAATGAGATTTTCTCTAGAAAATAACAGAGCCTATTTAACTTGTTGTCTTTCTTCTTCCTCTGAAATTATTTGAGTTAGGCATTCTTCTTCTGTCAAAGAAAATTTTTCTTTTCTTATCCTGGATGCCAATTCCTGAAAATCTTTCTCTTTAAATCTCTCCTCTCATCTATCCATTTAAAATTGAGTTGGCTTAGGTGGAGTCATGGGCATGTTGCCCAAAATGTTAGCAGCTTCCTCTTCTATTCTTTCCTGCTCACTCCTTCCTTATGGGGTTTCCCTTGACCTCTTATGAATTTTTCTTATCTGGGGAAGTTCAACATGCTCAACAATGAATTTCCTTCTAGATCTTTTTCTTACTATTCTTTCTTGTTCTTGTGTGGGTGAGGTATCACCGTCAGAGACTAATTTCATAGGTTCCATAACTAATTTCACGGGTTTTGGAACTAAGTTCATGGGTTTCAGAACTAATTTCACAGGTTTCAGAATTATTTCTGATTGCTCTGAAGATAGCAGGTTCTCATCCAATGGTGGATTAATCATCTCTTCTACTTCTCTTACATGATCCTACAATGTGATCATAGCCAAAGAAGACAAATTTTTGCTTATTATCTTCAGGAGAATAAACCCACAATTGTTCATGATTGTCAGTAAAAGGTTTTGCAGTAGGATAAAAAGGAAATTTGTTTAGAGTTCTTACCATTCGAGATTGTCATATCACCTGACCTGCAATCTATCAAAGCAAAAACTATAGCTAACCATGGTCTACCCAAAATAATGGGATAACCCAATGTTTTACCTTTTGGCTGCAGTATAAGGAATTCAATTAGATATTCCCATGACTCCACCATAACTGACACATCTACAATAATTCCTTCTGGTTTTGCTACATATTGATCTACCATCTACAATATGGTATTAGTAGGTTGTATTCCCATTAATGGTAATGTTTGTAGAGTATCCAATGGATTACATTGATAGCAGCTCCCAAATCTATCAAAACATTAGGGACATCCTTATTTCCTATAGAGATAGAAATAACATGACTTCTAGGATCTCCGTATATGGGAAGTAAAAGTTTTCATGCTAATAAATCAACAAGTTTCCCATCTACTTTGATAGTCTTGGGGTACTATTTCTTCCTTCCAGGATTTTTCATGCATAACATTTTGATTAATTTGTTCAATTCTGTAATATCTTTAATTGCTTGTAACAGTGGTATTTCAATATTCAATTTCCTTAGTTACTGTACCAATTCAGAATTTTTGATTTCTATAGATTCTTTGAATTTATCTGGAAATAGAGTCTCAGTAGTGTTGCTATCTGTCTCCTTTTATTTTCTTTCTATATCCTCGTTTGGAAGAACAGTACTAGGGATATCATTTTATTCTGTCATTTCAGTGATTATAAGGGGTGGATTGTTAATGATTTTCCCAGATCTAGTTTGAATATCCTTACAATCAATAGCATGTAAATCAACTGATTTTTCTGGATCTATTCCATAAACATGAGTTGTTTGTTTCTTTCTGGGGTTTGCTACTAGCTGTGGTGGCATTTGCATTTGGACTACATTCTCATTTTGTCAATTTTGTTCAGGGGATCCCATGATGGCCCGTTGATTCTGATTTGAATATGTTCTTCATTGGGAATAATTAATAGGGTTCCATCTAGGTTGTGACCAAGCATAAGGATTTTCTTGACCAGCCCATGGTTGTTGATGTCCCTGAGAATACCAAGCTTAACTTGCCCAATCTTGAGGGTTCCATGTTGGTTTAGGTACCCAAGGTGGTTGTCCCCAATTTTGTGGTACTGTCTGAGAAGCCAATGGCATCGTCCAGGGATTAGGAACTGATCTTGGCATAAACTGTCCTTAGTTTGTCTCTGAATAAAATTCAATTCTTCTGTTGTGGATGATGTAATGATTTGTTTAAACTGATTCTTTATGATTAGAAGTATAGAACAAGCATCAGTATCATGTTATTTAGATTCACTGATAAGACACATTTCTATTTTATCCAAAGGACAGTCTCTTATTGCATGCTTCTTCCTGCATCTAAGAAAATACATAGCCAATGGTTTAGTTTTGTCATTTTCTTTAGCTTGTAATCCATCCATAGTAGAGGTAAATTGAACTAAAATGTCCGTTTTAAAATTTTCTAACTCATCCATTAGTTTGTTCATATATCTGGATTCAGAATTTTCACTGATTTTCCTTTTCTAGGTCCACCCCTTGTTCTGGAATAGCTTCTACAAATCTCCTTAATTTAATTCATTCTTAACTGATCAATGTCTCCACCTCCTATCAAGTTAAGGGATTCTCTAGATTCGTCATCCAAACCTTTACGAAAAATGGTTTTACTTAACTCCTCTGTGAAGTACAAATCCACATCTTTTGCTCACAAAGAAGAATTTGTCTAAATAGTCTTCTATATTTTCATCTTCCTCCTAGTTGATTTTGAAGAATTATTCCTTCCTATTTCTCCCTCTACAATAATCTTGGTATTTGTCTAGAAAGGCAGTCTCCATTTGTGCCCAAGTGCTAATAAAGTTGGATGGTAATCACATGAACCACCTCATTGTTGCATCCTTCAGAGTGGATGGAAATAAATTGAGTTTTTGATTATCTGTTTTGTAATCATAGGTCTGACATAGTACCTTGAACTCAAACAGAAATTGGCCAGGATCTTCATATGACATCCCTCTAAATGTGGGTAAATGTGTAGGTGAGATATTTTTCATTGATGTATCATCATCTCCCAATTGGATTGGATAAGTAAAGGTCCTATCATGTACTCTTCCAGCTTCTCGTGCCATTTTTAAAATATTTTCTGAATTTTTCTCCTAATCAATGTGGTATGTGGTATGCCTTGGGTAAGGTGAAAAATCAGGTGTAGGAGGTTTCCTACTCAATTGAGAATCAAAACTCACCCTAAATGGATCTTGAGTAATAATCCTTTTCCTAAAAGCTCCACTTCCTTTAGGTGACTGATCTAAGAATTTCAAAGATGGCAATTCTATTTCTTGTATGATAGGGATGATGGTGCCTCCAATTCTTGATCAATTTCCCTATTTGGACTAGAGGATGTTGTGAATTCTTTTGAAGATGTTCTTGGGAGGAATCTACCCTTTGAGTCTCTTGGTCTACTCATACATTTTATGATATAGTAGGGAAGATCCTTCAACTACTAAATGTATGATTGTTGCTCTTGCTAACACTTAATTAGAAAATTCCAACTAGTGTTTCCCCGGAAACGGTGCCAAATTTTAGGGGTGTCGTTATTCCCTTCATTTAATCAACTTCTTATTAATGTCATATCAAACCAGGGGTGTGTATAAAGCTATATACAACAAGAGTAATCCTTATTGATCTAGTAGTTGACTGTAGTTGTTTTTTTTTGTATTTTCTGGGGGATCTTTTCAATGTCTTAAGGACTTCTTGGTAAAACATGATTTAAATCATACTATGAAAACTTTGCTGAAAGTAAACACACTAAAGGATTTGCTGAAAGGAAACACATCATGCAGAATGGAAACACACTTACTTCTGCTGAAAGGAAACATGCTTTGCAAAATGGAAATAAACACACAACTTAGAATGTTTATAAATGATTGCAAGATCTATCTAGACACCTACAGGAACAAGTATACAACAAAGTTTAACCAGAAGAATTAAAGCAATACAGAATTAATAGATATAAACTATGTTCTTAAGAAATATAAATACCAAATAAATGAATATCTTGGTCCTTGGGGGAGTGGGCCCTTGCTCCTCCTTGAATTAGGATTTAACAAATCATAATTCTCTCAAACAAGAATGACTATTTTATTGATAAAACATTCGGATATTACAAAACGTACTGGATCTGTGTACTTAGTCTATATCTCTCTTCTCTGTTATATTTCTCTATTTCTATATATCTAATAATTAATTCTATCTACTGTACTTCTTCTTATATATAAATTTTACAATCATAGCTATCTCATACGATTCTGATGAAATCAAATCGTTTCCAAGAATAGATGCTAAGTCGGATTGGGGATGATCAGACAGCTGTAAGATAACTATCCTTGGATCTGCATGTTCAGAATATCTTCTCATCCTTTCCTAATTGAAATGGTCGTTGATGCAGAATCTCCGGATATGGTTAAAATAGATAAACTTTCATCGGTTTCGAAACTTTAGAGAAGTTCCATAACCATAGGAAATCGTTAAGGATCAAAACCGTGAGAGTCCCGAAGCTATACCCAAGAGTTCCAGTACTAAGTCTGAAAATTATGGAACTAAATACTGGAGTTCCAAAACTAAGTCTGAAAGTTATGAAACTAGATGATGATTGTGTAATGGATTTCTGAAACTAGCTTGGAAGTTCTGGAACTAAGTTGTGTTGGAACAGATGCTACCGAAAACATACTGATCGCTACATACTTCATTTCTTTGAATGATTAGACCTGCTTTATTACAAAACTGAATTTCAAACACACTTCGTCAGGAATTTCAGAGATTTTAACATTAGAATCACAATCAATCAAAAGACATACAATTACATCCTAACTCATATCAGATAAACTAAAAGTCAAACAAAGTAATCGAACTTAATCAAAAGGAGTGTAAGATGAGATCATATATTTTACATTAATCAGACATATTCCATCCTCATCAATAGATCTTAATGCGTTAATTATTCATCATGATAACATCCTTCAAAATAAACCCTAAAGAGTGGCCTGGTACCTTTGCATGCTTCAGGTGAGTGTTGAGTCTATGCTAAGTGATGTGCCAACGTGCCCGGGCTTTTATTAGTGAATTCTAGGCTACATCATTGGTTCCATTTCTGGGATCTCTTTTTCAGTTGTTTTCAGGACGGTTCATGATGAAGATATACCGGTTGACCCTAACAAGTGTTAAGGAGTGGATACATGACCTAGAAGAAGAATAC
Source organism: Taxus chinensis (assembly GCA_019776745.2). Taxonomy (NCBI): domain Eukaryota; kingdom Viridiplantae; phylum Streptophyta; class Pinopsida; order Cupressales; family Taxaceae; genus Taxus; species Taxus chinensis. The sequence continues at coordinate 226,377,909 of CM034147.1, read as the reverse complement.
ACAAGATTATTCAACACTGGATCTGAGTTTAATGCACGCACCTAGGTGGAGCAAAATCTATATGAATATTTATATGAAAGATTCTTCACTATCTTTATGATAGAACTATACTAATGGCTGATTGCTTATGCATCTAAATGGAATTGGAGGTATCACACACTTGTTTGGATGTAGGAAGAATTTTAGGCCCTTAATTATGCTAATCTGATTTGGACTTGCGAAATGGATATGTGGTTCCATGGTGTTTTGAATAGTTATATTTTGGAGTACTCAATTTCCACTTATTCATACCTAGAGGGTAGCTGAATTCTAGTTTGTATGATATCCAAGGGGAACTTACCTATAAGGAATTCCACAGGCGATCAAGATCCTGATGGTAACTTTGAATTTGGAGAGAAAACTAATGGCTAACTAAACCCCACCACGCGCGGGGATAGGAACAGGTTTGGTGAAATATGGCAGACCTAGCGATAGAGAGGTAGAGAGAGGAAAGGTGACTTAAGTATAATAAGTCACATGAGAGGGAATTAGATAAGTAATGAGAGGTTCCAGAGAAAATGCCATTATGGAGAAAGATAGTTCGGGAAGGAGTTAAAGTTCACACAAAAGACGTGGAACCCTAGCATCAAGAACTCCCCCATTTGGAAAAGCATGATAGGGAACCCTCCTTGGCCTCATGTAGAAGCGTGCCAATAGAAATGTCTTGGGATGTAAGTGCACATCTAAATCCACCTTACAAACTTTCCCTTGCACTTGGTTTTCCAGCATCTAGCACAAAAAAAAGTCATATTGCTAATTCAAACAGTGGGAGATTAGGAGTGAGTATTATAAGAGGCACATTGATGATAGTGCAAATGAATTTTTGTTATATGGGAGTACCTTTTGGGTGTAACAATCCACACAAAATTCAAGTGCATAGATTTTTAGACTATCTTCTGGGAGTAGTAACATTTTGTAGACTATGGGGTGCAGTTCAGTACTAGTGTTAGGACATAGGGAAGTACATATTTTGGTCCGACCCAGCTATAGGTTCAGGATCAGGAGGTATAGGTGGCTCTAGCTCTGGTGGATCTAGTGGTTTTGGAGGTAGAGGAAACACATGAGGTTCTAGATTAGGTGGGAAAGGTCCGTACCAACCCCAGAATATTTGCATAGAGATGTATCTTCGTATTCTAGAGTATAGGGGCATAAAAGATGTTGTTGAACATGTACATATGTGTGAAATATTGTGGCACGTAAAAGGAATCATGGCTTATGAGTGTAGGGCATCCAATTTACTACTACGTTACAAGGGCACACACAAAGTTGGTATAGAAAGTTTGACCCTGATCAGACTTGCCTATACTATCTAGCTTTAAAAGATGTGTTCCTTAAAGAGTTTCACATCCCTAAGTTTGAGTAGAAGAGTATAAGTGCACTTAAATATATTAAGGAAAGGTATTACTGAGAGTGTCAGAGAGTATGATGCCCAGTTCAAAACACTGTTATCTAAGTTATCTTATGATATTCATGCAAATCAGTATGTAAAATGGTTTTTTGGAGGACTGATGACACCTTTTAGGAGGGCAACTATCACATAAAACATATACCAATCATGTCAAGCACTTGAAGCCTCCTTACGCGTTGAGGTAGTTAGAAGTATAGACATTGGGGTGAGCCTATTTTTAGAAGCACATATCACAACTATGGCAAGGAAGTTAGAGAAACTACAAGAAATTTAGCACATGAGACATGCACAAGGATTTGGGTGCACAAATTATGAAGTGGAAGATCACAGAAAGGATATTTGTCCCCGCATATCAATGCACTCATTATTGTAGGACTGTGAGATATGTCATTTAACCATGATGCTAGCTGCTTGCCCATTACTACAACCAATGATGAGGAAGAATGTTTCATGTAAAATCTATAGATTGACTACCTCATGACATGGAAGACTCTCAGTTGATTGGTTATATCCATGATGCTATAGATATTGGTGTATGACAGACAAGAGTTTCAGATAACTCTGAAGGAAATAACAAGCATCAGGATCAAGGACACAATCAGGTGTGCTTATCCAAAATGAAGGTTGTTTTGAAGTTTTTGTGGGGCCGAAGTCGAGGATACCATGGGTGGTGAAGAAGTGATTTCCCTTGTGGAACGTGTTTATACATGTAGATTCCTACCCACTACAAGCGTGAATGTTCGCAGAATATTATATGTATTTTTTGGAAAGAATAATAGCTATGAGGGAGTGCCCGAATATATGAGCATATTAGCAAGTCGCAACATAAATATAAAAATAAAGGTCCTAGGATGTTTAGGTATATAACAGCTCTGTGGAAATCAGTGGATCTCCAAAGTTAGAACCCACAGAATCTGAGCATTATAGGTAAAGATCCACACCCCGCATTTAAGCATCGTCACGCCAAAGAAGCATGCAATAGAGGCCTTACCTTACTAAGGAGGGGTTCCTAACACGGTACCCAAGATCCTCTCCCCATCAAAATGATTTTACTAGAAAACAAGGAGTATCTCAGAATCTCTAATGTGAAATACAATATTTAACAGGAGAAATCCGCAGAGATGGAGCACAAGAAACCATCATAGACATCCAAATTTATATATATAACTTGAGCGAAGTGTGAAGAATTGTTGACACTAAAACGATATCAGGTCACTATTGCGGGAATTGTTGTTTAATTAAAAGGAAATACTCCCAGCACACTTATGAGACGAGAGATAATAGATCCGCATGAAAACTTCCCCTATGTGTCAATTATGACAAAGAAATAACTTTGAATGGTGTTGTGGAGGGGGAGCTATTGAGAAAAGATTGATTGATACTGGCGTAGCGTAAGAATCAATGTTCTTACCTAAGGCATGGAAAAAATGGGGAGTACCTCCATTGACAGCATACTCAATGATTTTCATGGATAATTATGACTAAGGCCACTCCCATCAAGAGTTTTAAAAGATTGTGCATCCGATACCATACAAGGAGCCAAGTTCACTGCAGGGACTTTGATGGTTTTATGTGCTGCAGAGGAGATAGCTTCCCAGTTATATTGGGGGTGGCGTGTTATGGTGCTATGAAAATAATGTTGATATTGGTTCAACAAGGTTATATCAAACTTTGAAAATAAGGAGAAGAACAGAGTTATATCCCTTTAACACATGAAACTTTGCACCGTATGTTGAGCCCTTGATGAAAGACGACCTGAATGAGGATTATGTACCACCATTCGGGATCCAGAGGTGCGTAAGCCATGTAAAGAAGGAATCTTTCAGTTTGAGATGCACAATCTATTAGAGATACTACAAGCATGCTGGTGATTACTTGGGCTCATAGCCACTTATGAGTTGGTAGGGCACAAAGTAAAGAGCATATTTCCTAAGGGAAAAACCCATGTTATGTTAGGGAAATAGGGTAAAAACTTGGTCCCTGACATTAGAGAAGGATGATCCTATGGTGTTCCTGCATTGCCAATGGAGGGATGGAACATGGATTAGACCAAAGAAAGGAAGAAATATGCTAGTATATACATTGCAGGGGAAAACAATGGATGTGGGTGGTCCATAGGGATAATTTTTGTAGGCTTAGATGAAATTGGGATTTCTCTACACTAGGTCTAATAAAGGAGTAAATGCACCTACTCAAATCTATACTTATCATGGTCATCAACATATTTCATCACCACATCAGAATAGAGGGGTAGGAAGCTTACCACTTCACTTGGGTGTACAAATTTATCCACTTTACAAGGTTACGCGAGGTTGTGTTTGGTTGGTTGTATATGCCAAAATCCCATCGAGTGTGAAGGAGACTAGAACTTGGAAGGATTGACTTGTAGGAATGGCCCAAACATTTGACTTTTCTCTACCAAGCCTCTCGTGGAATAATCATAAAAGTCATAAATCCTTAACTAGGAGAGAGTTCCAAGCTGAAGAACTCCTTAAAGAGTTATTGGATGATAGAAATTCAGGAGTTTGTCTTAGTAAAGAGACAAAGGCCTATGCCACACTACTTCAAATGGTTTCCTTGAGAAGAAAAAGGCAAAGGAAAAAGGAAAAAAATGGTCTACTTAATGGATGATGGAAGAAGTAGAAGATTTGGATGTAAACCTTCAATTGGTAGTGTGAGTGTTGGAATTTTATTTGTAGGATAAATGACCATGTGTGTCCTAGCATGACAGAACACTAACACACCAAAGAGTGCAGAGAGGAGGACCGGGAGGGGGAGAAGAAGGGGTAAGGTGAATATAGAACAAATGTTGGGCTAAGGGGGCCATAATCAGAGACTATTGGTCAGACTCTTGAAGTGGAAAAATTGTAGAGCTACGTAGGGATGTATCAGGACTATTCACTTGCGGGGTACCATGTGAAATGAAGGTGTGCATGAATCATTAGGGAGATGAAGATAAAGCTGAAAGAGGGTGCACACCTAGTTGAAAGATACCACAAGATGAACCCCAATTGCATGAAAAGGTGCAAAGAAAGAGATTGAAAAAATGTTGAGTCTGACTCATCAAGCACCTCGACAATGTCAGAATGGGTTAGTCTAATGGTGATCCAGTATCAAGAAGGAGGATGATTGGATCTATGTGGAATATAGGGAGAGATGAAGTTACATGTGTGACTTATCCCATTCTACACCATCACTAAGGAAATACTAGAAGTGTTGTAGCGGCACCAAATATATGTCATTTTCAAGATGGGTTCTCTGGGGATCATAGGTTAGGATTGCCGAGGAGGATCGAGGAAAAATAATACTTTACTATGAATGGGGTAGCTTTTCCTATACTGTGATGACTATTTGGTTTGAAAAATGTGCATGCTATATTTCACTCATTAGTTGTTTAAGCATTCAAGGAGTCTATTCACATCACTTCTTAGAGTTTATTAGATGATTGGATGATGTATGGATTAGTAAGGATCATTGTGACAATCTGGCGTAATGTTTGAAAAGAGTAGAAACATTGAGTATCTCTTTTGAACATCAAGACGTGCATATTTTTACACCATTTGACAGACTATTAGGACATATAATCTAAAAGGAGGTTTGTTGGTTGATCCAACTAAGGTTGCAGGTCATTAAAGGCCTAAAGACATATAGTCAGATGAGGTTCACGGTTTTTGGGTCATACATGATATTACAGGAAGGGTATTAAAGGATATGCCAAAGTTGCTGGCACCGTTGAGGAGTACTAAAAGGGAAAGTGTTAGTTATACTTGGGTTTAACCACAATAGAAACCATTTGAGAAATTAAAGGAGAAAATTACTACCACCGCGCTTTTGTATTTTCCTTCATGGGACTAACCATTTCACGTACATGGGACAATCTGGCATGACCATTGGTGCAATATTGGCTCAGCCCGACGAAGGGATTAGATTATCATCCTATGTATTTTCTAGTAGAAATCTTACTCCTGTAAAACAAAACAACACAACTATAGAGGCAAGAAGCTTGTCATGATCTATACATACATTAAAGTCCGATAGTACACTGACTACACCATTTGTCTTCTATTACCGATCACATGACATGAAGTATTTGGTAAAAAACTCTGTTTTACATGGGTGCAATATGTAGATGGGTACTATTATTTCAAGAAAGAATTTGACTCATAGTTGTGGTTAAAACCAGGGAAAATTATTCGTATGACTAGACATTATACCGAGAATACAGCAGGAAAGGAAACACAAGGGAATTGAAGATACCATGCTAGACATACACTTATATAGGTAAATGAGTGCCATCAGAATTAGAGGAACAGTGTTTCTGTTTTTACGAATAGGAGGACACCAGAAGAATGAAACCTTGAGAACGAAACAACTTGCTATACACACGACACCCTAGATGTGAATTAGTAGTGACATGTACAAGGTGAGGCCGAGATGTGAAACTAGTGCGTTGTTGATTGCATATTAGACAATGAGCGCTAGATATCAGTGGAAGGGAAGCTCCATGGTGCTATTTCCATGGCCACTATGCAAGTGATGCCACTGCGCACAAGATTTTACTCATTGTATTATGGTGGGAGACCCTGTATTACAGATTTGTAGTATTATGCAAGCTTGTGATCATTTTAAATGTCTGGGGAACCAGGTGAAATGCGACCGAAATTCACCTGATACATATCAATAGTTCAGAATCTATTTGAGAAAATGGGCTATAAGATTTTGGGTCCTATTTTCACCAGTTTGGAATAGGACTGATCGAGCTTTATATCATAACTTACACAAACTATCAAACACGGTGGGGTAGAGGGCCACGCGCTATAAAGGATTGTACAATGACTACAAAACTGCTTTATGTGGGAAATGTTATTAAATGGTGTGGATGCCTTTAAAGTTTGAACAAGTGATGGGGCACACACACTTTTTGAATGAGCCAGATTAGCTGAAGGAGAGAATGGGGCTGGAATTGTCCTTCTGATAATATTAGGGTTTTTCTTGAACTTGCCAAGAAAAACTTGTCCCAAATTTCTTCTCCATTTTCTTTTGACAGGAAATGGTGCTGGCATATTAAATGAATTAGACCATGATGCCTAATTGTCCCAACACCCCAGGATACCTCTGAGCCATGGTCTGAATGGAATAAAAAAGAAACCCTGGGAGGTTTATTATGTATTCAGGTTTTGGTGGCTCCATACTTCAGATATATGAGCATTTTTAAGACTTCTTTTCCCACAGACCCCAAATTGACCATCACAGGTTAAATATTTTACTATCCAAAATGCTACCCTATCAAAGGGTTTGGGAAAACTGGCTGACCTTCTGACCCCTTTTATGATTTTCTTTGTATTATAGATGTACTGGGGTTCAGTTTCTTCTTCTTGTTCTTGTAAGACTTCAACCAATTCTTTCAAAGTCCCCTTTGCAGGTGGGACATGAACATGCACAATGGGCACTCCACACACATTACTTACAGTATTTATAGAAAAAGGAATAAAGACATTTCTCACCTTTGTTCTAGATTGTTCTAGGTTTATGATGATGAATTCTCTTACCAATTCGTCATTATGCCTTGAAAATTTCTTCAGGAATCAAGCCATCCTGCATGCTCAAAGATGGATGCTACTTCTTCATCTGCGAGCAGCTGGGAATCATCCTCCTGGTTCTGATTTTCTTCTTAATCCCCATATCGGCTTGAGTTCTGTCTCTCTTGATTTTGTGTGAATTGGTTGTAGGCCTTCTTCTTAGCTGCATGGAACTAATGAACTTGGCTGTGGAAACCTCTGTTTTTTAGCTGCGGAACCTCTGTTCTTAGCTACGGAACTTCTGAATTCTCTTTCTTTTGCTACGGAATACAAAAATCAATTCACTTCTCCTTCCTCAAATATTTCTTTGCAATCTTTATTTCACTTGATTTTTGCAATAATGATTACTAATGATAACCATGCCGCCACTTATTCCATCCAAATCAATATCATGATTACACACTGTAATCATAATGTATAAATAGATGACTCATCATACCTACTTTTAAATTAAGTCACATCACACATGCAAACATTTAATCAACCCTAAATAAGTTAAAAGACATAATTACCATCCTTGATGATGTAAATCCTTTTGCTATGATGACTCGTCATTCCTACAAGTGGAACAAAACATGATTAGATAAGACAACTGGAATTCAAAAGAATTCCTTTATTTGAACTAGCCAAACTGTATAAATTCCTTACTTTGATAGAGGGTGTTATGATTCTGTGAAGATGTTTTTTGGTAAGGAATTACCCTATGAGTCTCTGGTCTAACTCATATATTTGTGGATATAGGCAGGGAATATTGCTTCAAATACTAGATGTATGTTTTGTTGCTCTTGCTAACACTTGAATTTAGAAAGTTTCAACTAGTGTTCCCCAAAATGGCAGCCAAAAATTATGGGTTTCATCATTCCCTTCATTTAATCAACTTGTTTTTGATGTCATATCAACCAGGGGTGTTTCTAACCTATATGCCACAAGAGTACTTTAATAAAAAATTCACCGATCTAGTAGTTGACTGTATTGATTTGTATTTTCTAGGGGATTCTCATGTAATGTCTTAAGGACTTCTTTTTGGTAAAACCTATCAAATCAAAATATGAAAACTTGCTAAAAGTACACACACTGAAAGCTTTGCTGAAAGGAAACCACACCGTGGCAGTATGGAACACACTTAACTGTTTGAAAAATAAACACACTTTGATTTTGGGAAATACACACACCCATTTAGAATGCTTGAAAACAATTTCAAGAAATATAAGAATTTATCTAAACACCTGTGGAAACAGTATCAAAAAAAAATTTTTAACTAGAAATATTTAAAACAAATACAAAATTAATAGATCTAAGATATTTGCTGAAGAAATATAAATGCCAAATAAATGAATATCTTGGTCATTGGGGGAGTTGTCCCTTTCTCCTCCTCAAATCAGGATTTAACAACTCAGAAGATTCTCTCAAATCAGAATGACTATTTTATTGATAAAACATTAGGATTTACAAACTTCTGGTTTTGAGTACTTATTTTATTTCTCTTTTCTGTTCTATTTCTCTATTTCTATATATATAATAATTATTTCTATCTGCTGCAGGTCTGCTTTATATAGATTTTACAATCACAACTGTCTTAATGATTCTCATGAAATCAAATTATGCCCAAAAATAGATGTTGGGGTCAGATTGTGGTTGATCAGATAGCTATAGGATAATTATTCCTAGATCTTCATTTAGAAATCTTCTCATCCTCCTGATGAAAGGGTCCTAGATGTAAAAATCTCTAGATGTGGTTTTAAAATAGATAACTCCCATTTGTGTCAGAACCTTTTGAGAAGTTCCAGAACCATAGGAAATTGTTAAGAACCAAGACCTGTGAGAGTTCTAGAGCTATCCCTAGGAGTTCCAGAAATAATTCTAAAAATTCAAGAACCAAATACTGGAGTTCCGGAACTAAGTCTGAAAGTTCCAGAACTAGATGACGACTATGTGATGGAGTTTCGGAACTAGCTTGGAAGTTCCAGAACTAAGGTGTGTGGGAACAGATGTTGCTGAAAACATACTGAATGCTTCCTACTTCATTTCCTCGACTGATTAGACCTGCTTTATTACAAAACTAAATTCAAACACACACACTTGTCAGGAATTCTAGAGCTTTTAACATTAGAATCACAATCAGTTAAAAGACATATAATTATATCCTAAATCGTATCAATAAGATACTAAAAGTCAATAATGCAATCAACTTAATCAAAAGGAGAGTAAGATGAGATCATATATTATACATTAATCAGACATATCCAGCCTCATCATTTCCCCCAAACTTACTTTTTTATAAGTCCCTTACAAACTCATTCTTCAAAAGTGGGATCATATGTTCTACATTCCATTGATTGCTTAGATCAATGGCCGAAACTGGATTCCCAATGCTTAAGCTCAAATGTATTGTACCTGGCTCCTTCTGCTATTTTCCTCTCTACTACCTTTCAAATTCAACAAGGTTCTTGAGGTTCTTTGTTTGCCAAGGAGACATGGGGGTGAGAAGTCGAGGGGCCTGTTCACATTCCCATCCATATATGCCCATAGGTTTCATTAACTTTGGGGAATTATTGTGCATAATTCTTTGGCCCTCTCTAACTCTTAGATCAAATTTGTAGGGGAAATTACTTCCCTTATTTTGAAAAGAATAGTAAGGAGTTCCCACCCTCTTGAGCATCTTCAAAAATATCATAAAATTTTCCTCCTCATAGGAGTGAAAGGCATCAATTCTCTTTTGCAGAATGGCAGTGTAATGTTTCTTGAATCTCCTATCAAAGGCATGGGTTCTAAAATGTGTGAGGAAGGCAGAAGGTTTACCATAGTGAGCTCTCATATAAAGACCTGTTGAGCTAGCTTTCAATAAAAATTTAGATTCACTTTCCTTCCATACAATCTAGTTTTGAAAAACAGAGACAAATGCATTGATCTGGGTCTCCCCTACATACAATTTGATCATAATCCTATGTTTTTCTCTAGCATATAATTGCAAAGATAAAATTCACACATGGAGATTTTTCTGCTTAGGGCTAGATAGAGAGTGAGCTGTGATGAATTCAATTCATCTTGTAGTTCATGTGGAAGCCCACATGTAATTCTTGACAGCTGCTAGTGATTAACCGATCTTCCAAAAACACACTATATGCAGAAGACCACCTCCTGCAGACAAGCGATTTCTTAGTCATAATATAGACCATATGAATTTTGGCAAGAAATTTATATTTATTTCCTTCCTCCTTATAAAAATTTTCTTCCCATTCTTTTCTTGACTTCATCTCTTCCTCCATCTTGGTCTTTAATTCTTCATTTGATGTTTTAGCTTCTCTGGGCTCTCTACAAATGTCATCCCATAGCTATTTGAGTGGAAAATAAGTCAAATCAGTTTGTTACAAAGGTTGTGGACACAACAGTCTATTTTTGGAAGTCTGGAATTCTTCCTCTTTTTTTATCAGCTTGCTTCTTGGTTGCTGATAATTCCTCAGTCCTGGATACAAGGTGAGTTGTTAGCTCATCAATGAGCATTTCCCTTTGTTCCAATTTAATTCTAAGGAAGTCCAATTCCTCATCTTTTCTCTAATAATTGAGATTTTCTCTAGAAAATAACAGAGCCTATTTAACTTGTTGTCTTTCTTCTTCCTCTGAAATTATTTGAGTTAGGCATTCTTCTTCTGTCAAAGAAAATTTTTCTTTTCTTATCCTGGATGCCAATTCCTGAAAATCTTTCTCTTTAAATCTCTCCTCTCATCTATCCATTTAAAATTGAGTTGGCTTAGGTGGAGTCATGGGCATGTTGCCCAAAATGTTAGCAGCTTCCTCTTCTATTCTTTCCTGCTCACTCCTTCACTTATGGGGTTCCCTTGACCTCTTATGAATTTTTCTTATCTGGGGAAGTTCAACATGCTCAACAATGAATTTCCTTCTAGATCTTTTTCTTACTATTCTTTCTTGTTCTTGTGTGGGTGAGGTATCACCGTCAGAGACTAATTTCACAGGTTCCATAACTAATTTCACGGGTTTTGGAACTAAGTTCATGGGTTTCAGAACTAATTTCACAGGTTTCAGAATTATTTCTGATTTCTATGAAGATAGCAGGTTCTCATCCAATGGTGGATTAATCATCTCTTCTACTTCTCTTACATGATCCTACAATGTGATCATAGCCAAAGAAGAAAATTTTTGCTTATTATCTTCAGGAGAATAAACCCACAATTGTTCATGATTGTCAGTACAAGGTTTTGCAGTAGGATAAAAGGAAATTTGTTTAGAGTTCTTACCATTCGAGATTGTCATATCACCTGACCTGCAATCTATCAAAGCAAAAACTGTAGCTAACCATGGTCTACCCAAAATAATGGGATAACCCAATGTTTTACCTTTTGGCTGCAGTATAAGGAATTCAATTGGATATTCCCATGACTCCACCATAACTGACACGTCTACAATAATTCCTTCTGGTTTTGCTACATATTGATCTACCATCTACAATATGGTATTAGTAGGTTGTATTCCCGTTAATGGTAATGTTTGTAGAGTATCCAATGGATTACATTGATAGCAGCTCCCAAATCTATCAAAACATTAGGGACATCCTTATTTCCTATAGAGATAGAAATAACATGACTTCTAGGATCTCCGTATATGGGAAGTAAAAGTTTTCATGCTAATAAATCAACAAGTTTCCCATCTACTTTGATAGTCTTGGGGTACTATTTCTTCCTTCCAGGATTTTTCATGCATAACATTTTGATTAATTTGTTCAATTCTGTAATATCTTTAATTGCTTGTAACAGTGGTATTTTCAATATTCAATTTCCTTAGTTACTGTACAATTCAGAATTTTTGATTTCTATAGATTCTTTGAATTTATCTGGAAATAGAGTCTCAGTAGTGTTGCTATCTGTCTCCTTTTATTTTCTTTCTATATCCTCGTTTGGAAGAACAGTACTAGGGATATCATTTTATTCTGTCATTTCAGTGATTATAAGGGGTGGATTGTTAATGATTTTCCCAGATCTAGTTTGAATATCCTTACAATCAATAGCATGTAAATCAACTGATTTTTCTAGTTCTGTTCCATAAACAAGAGTTGTTTGTTTCTTTCTAGGGTTTGCTACTGGCTGTGTTGGCATTTGCATTTGGACTACATTCTCATTTTGTAAATTTTATGTAGGGGATCCCAAGATGGCCCGTTGATTCTGATTTGGATATGTTCTTCATTGGGAATAATTAATAGGGTTCCATCTAGGTTGTGACCAAGCATAAGGATTTTCTTGACCAGCCCATGGTTGTTGATGTCTCTAAGCATACCAAGCTTGATTTTCCCAATCTTGAGGGTTTGAAGTTGGTTGAGGTACCCAAGGTGGTTGTCCCTAATTTTTTGGTACTTCCTGAGTAGCCCATGGCATTGTCCATGCATTAGGAACTGATCTTGGCATAAATTTCCCTTGGTTAGGTGGTCTCTAAACAAAATTCAATTCTTCTGTTGAAGATGAGGCACTAGTTTGTTTGAGCTGATTTTTAATAACATGAATTAAAGAACAAACATCAATATCATGTTCTTTAGATTCATAGATAAGACACATTTCTGTTTTATCCAAAGGACATTCTCTTAATGCATGCTTCTTCCTGCATCTAGGACAATATATAGCCAATGGTTCAATTTTAGAATTTACTTTAGCTTGCAATACATCCATAGTAGAGGTTAATTACACTAAAATTTCTATTTTAATGTTTGCTAACTCATCCATTATTTTGTTCATGTCTGGATTAATAATTTTCACTGATTTTCGTTTTCTAGGTCCACCTCTCGTTCTGTAATAGATTCTACAAATCTCTTTAATTCCATTCATTCTTATCTGATCAATTTCTCCACCTCCTATCAAGTTAAGGGATTCTTTAGATTCGTCATCCAAACCATTAAGAAAAATTGCTTTACTTAACTCCTATGTAAGCACAAATCCACATCTTTTGCTAACAAAGAGGAATTTGTCTAAACAGTTTTCTATGTTTTCATCTTCCTCATGCTTGATTTTGAAGAATTCTTCCTTCCTATTTATCCCTCTACAATAATCTTGGTATTTATCTAGGAAGGTAGTCTCCATTTATTCCCAAGTGCTAATAGAGTTAGATGGTAATCCCATGAACCACCTCATTGCTACATCCTTCAAAGTGGATGGAAACAACTTGAGTTTTTGATTATCTGTTTTATAATCATAGGTCTGACATAGTACCTTGGATTCAAATAGAAATTAGTCAAGATCTTTAGATGACATCCCTATAAAGGTGGGTAAATGTGCAGGTGAGATATTTTTCATTGATGTGTCATCATCTCCCAATTGGATTGGATAGGTAAAGGTACTATCAGGTTCTCTCTCAGCTTCTCGTGCCATTTTAAAAATATTTTTTGAATTTTCCTCCCGATCAATATGGTAAGTTTTATGCCTTAGGGAAGGTGAAAAATTAGGAGTAGGAGGTTCAATACTCAATTGAGAATCAAAACTCACCCTAAATGGATCTTGGGTAATAATCCTTCTCCTAAAAGTTCCACTCCCTTCAGGAAACTGATCTAAGAATTCCAAAAATGGCAATTTTGTTTCTTGTTTGACAAGGGATGGTGGTGCCTTTAATTCTTGATCAATTTCCTTACTTTGACTAGAGGGTTTTATGAATTCTTGTGAATATGTTTTTGGGAGGAATCTACCCTGTGAGTCTCTTGGTCTACTCATATATTTTGTGATATAGTAGGGAAGATTCTTCAACTACTAGATGTATGTTTTGTTTCTCTTGCTAACACTTAATTAGAAAGTTCCAACTGGTGTTCCCTGGAAATAGTGCCAAAAATGATGGGTGTCGTCATTCCCTTCATTTAATCAACTTGTTGTTGATGTCATATAAAACTAGGGGTGTTTCTAAAGCTATATGCAACAAGAGTACTTTAATTGATCTAGTAGTTGACTATATTTGTTTTTGTATTTTCTAGGGGATCCCTTTAATGTCTTAAGGACTTCTTGGTAAAACCTTATTCAAATCAAACTATGAAAACTTGCTGGAAGTAAACACACTTACTTTTGGAAAATAAACACACTTGCTTTTGGAAATAAACACAACCAATTTAGAATGCTTGAAAGCAATTGCAAGAAATATAATAATTTATCTAAACACTTGTAGGAACAACTATACAATAGAGTTTAACTGGAAATATTTTTAAAAAATACAGAATTAACATATCTAAGCTATTTTCTAAAGAAATATAAATACCAAATAAAAGAATATCCTGGTCCTTGGGGGAGTGGGCCCTTGCTCCTCCTCAAATTAGGATTTAACAACTTAGAATTCTCTCAAATTAGAATGGCTATTTTATTGATAAAACATTCGGAATTACAAACGTACTTGATTTGAGTACTTAGCCTATTTCTCTTTTCTGTTCTATTTCTCTATTTCTATATATCTAATAATTAATTCTATCTATTGTAGTTCTTCTTTTATATACATTTTACAATCATAGTTGTCTCAATGATTCTGATGAAATCAAATCATGCCTAGAATAGAAGCTGAGTCAGATTACGTTTGATAAGATAGCTGTAGGATAACTCTTCTCGGATCTGCATTCAGAAATCTTCTCATCCTTCCTGATTAAAAGGGTCGTAGATGAAAAATCTCCAGATGTGATTTTAAAATAGATAAATCCCATTGGTTCTAGAACTTTTGAGAAGTTCCAGAACCATAGGAAATTGTTAAGAACCAAAACCTGTGAGAGTTTCGGAGCTATCCCTAGGAATTCTGGAACTAAGTTTGAAAATTCCAGAACTAAATACTAGAGTTCCAAAACTAAGTCTGAAGATTCTGGAACTAGATGATGACTATGTTATGGAGTTCCATAACTAGCTTGGAAGTTCCAAAACTAAGTTGTGTGGGAACAGATGTTGCTGAAAACATACTAAACACTTCCTACTTCATTTCCTTGATTATTAGACCTGCTTTATTACAAAATTGAATTCAAACACACACACACACACACACACACACACTTGTCAGGAATTCTAAAGCTTTTAACATTAGAATCACAATCAGTCAAAAGACATACAATTACATCCTAACTCATATCAGATAAACTAAAAGTCAAACAAAGTAATCGAACTTAATCAAAAGGAGTGTAAGATGAGATCATATATTTTACATTAATCAGACATATTCCATCCTCATCAATAGATCTTAATGCATTAATTATTCATCATGCTAACATCCTTCAAAATAAACCCTAAAGAGTGGCCTGGTACCTTTGCATGCTTCAGGTGAGTGTTGAGTCTATGCTAAGTGATGTGCCAACGTGCCCGGGCTTTTATTAGTGAATTCTAGGCTACATCATTGGTTCCATTTCTGGGATCTCTTTTTCAGTTGTTTTCAGGACGGTTCATGATGAAGATATACCGGTTGACCCTAACAAGTGTTAAGGAGTGGATACATGACCTAGAAGAAGAATACACAAGATTATTCAACACTGGATCTGAGTTTAATGCACGCACCTAGGTGGAGCAAAATCTATATGAATATTTATATGAAAGATTCTTCACTATCTTTATGATAGAACTATACTAATGGCTGATTGCTTATGCATCTAATGGAATTGGAGGTATCACACACTTGTTTGGATGTAGGAAGAATTTTAGGCCCTTAATTATGCTAATCTGATTTGGACTTGCGAAATGGATATGTGGTTCCATGGTGTTTTGAATAGTTATATTTTGGAGTACTCAATTTCCACTTATTCATACCTAGAGGTAGCTGAATTCTAGTTTGTATGATATCCAAGGGGAACTTACCTATAAGGAATTCCACAGGCGATCAAGATCCTGATGGTAACTTTGAATTTGGAGAGAAAACTAATGGCTAACTAAACCCCACCACGCGCGGGGATAGGAACAGGTTTGGTGAAATATGGCAGACCTAGCGATAGAGAGGTAGAGAGAGGAAAGGTGACTTAAGTATAATAAGTCACATGAGAGGGAATTAGATAAGTAATGAGAGGTTCCAGAGAAAATGCCATTATGGAGAAAGATAGTTCGGGAAGGAGTTAAAGTTCACACAAAAGACGTGGAACCCTAGCATCAAGAACTCCCCCATTTGGAAAAGCATGATAGGGAACCCTCCTTGGCCTCATGTAGAAGCGTGCCAATAGAAATGTCTTGGGATGTAAGTGCACATCTAAATCCACCTTACAAACTTTCCCTTGCACTTGGTTTTCCAGCATCTAGCACAAAAAAAAGTCATATTGCTAATTCAAACAGTGGGAGATTAGGAGTGAGTATTATAAGAGGCACATTGATGATAGTGCAAATGAATTTTTTGTTATATGGGAGTACCTTTTTGGGTGTAACATCCACACAAAATTCAAGTGCATAGATTTTTAGACTATCTTCTGGGAGTAGTAACATTTTGTAGACTATTGGGGTGCAGTTCAGTACTAGTGTTAGGACATAGGGAAGTACATATTTTGGTCCGACCCCAGCTATAGGTTCAGGATCAGGAGGTATAGGTGGCTCTAGCTCTGGTGGATCTAGTGGTTTTGGAGGTAGAGGAAACACATGAGGTTCTAGATTAGGTGGGAAAGGTCCGTACCAACCCCAGAATATTTGCATAGAGATGTATCTTCGTATTCTAGAGTATAGGGGCATAAAAGATGTTGTTGAACATGTACATATGTGTGAAATATTGTGGCACGTAAAAGGAATCATGGCTTATGAGTGTAGGGCAATCCAATTTACTACTACGTTACAAGGGCACACACAAAGTTGGTATAGAAAGTTTGACCCTGATCAGACTTGCCTATACTATCTAGCTTTAAAAGATGTGTTCCTTAAAGAGTTTCACATCCCTAAGTTTGAGTAGAAGAGTATAAGTGCACTTAAATATATTAAGAAAGGTATTACTGAGAGTGTCAGAGAGTATGATGCCCATTTCAAAACACTGTTATCTAAGTTATCTTATGATATTCATGCAAATCAGTATGTAAAATGGTTTTTTGGAGGTCTGATGACACCTTTTAGGAGGGCACTATCACATAAAACATATACCAATCCATGTCAAGCACTTGAAGCCTCCTTACGCGTTGAGGTAGTTAGAAGTATAGACATTGGGGTGAGCCTATTTTTAGAAGCACATATCACAACTATGGCAAGGAAGTTAGAGAAACTACAAGAAAATTTAGCACATGAGACATGCACAAGGATTTGGTGCACAAATTATGAAGTGGAAGGTCACACAAAGGATAGTTGTCTCCGCATATCAATGCACTCACTATTGTTAGACTGTGAGATATGTCATTTAAACCATGATGCTAGCTGCTGCCCATTACTACAACCAATGATGAGGAAGAATGTTTCATGTAAAATCTATAGATTGACGACTCATGACATGGAAGACTCTCAGTTGATTGGTTATATCCATGATGCTATAGATATTGGTGTATGACAGACAAGAGTTTCAGATAACTCTGAAGGAAATAACAAGCATCAGGATCAAGGACACAATCAGGTGTGCTATAATCAAAATGAAGGGTGTTTTGAAGGTTGTTGTGGCCGAAGTCGAGGATACCATGGTGGTGGAAGAAGTGAGTTCCCTTGTGGAACGTGTTATACATGTAGATCTCCTAACCACTACAAGCGTGAATGTTCTCAGAATATTATATGTTATTTTTGTGGAAAGAATAATAGCTATGAGGAGTGCCCAGAATTATATGAGCATATTAGCAAGCAACATAAATAGAAAAATAAAGGCCTAGGGATGGTTAGGATATAACGCGCTGTGGAGAATCAGTGGATTCCAAAGTTAGAACCAGAATCTGAGGCATTATAGGTAAAGATCACGACCCGCATTGAAGCATCGCACGCCAAAGAAGCATTGCAATAGAGGCCTACCATTACTAAGGAGGAGGTTCTACATGCACGGTACCAAGATCCTTCCCATCAAAAGGAGGTTTACTAGGAAAACAAGGAGGTACTCAAGAATCTCTAAGGTGAAATACAATATTTAAAGGAGAAATCGCAGAAGATGGAGCAAAAGAAACCATCATAGACAGTCCAAATTTATATATATAACTTGAGAGAAGTGTGAAAATTGTTGCACTAAAAGAATATCAGTCCACTATTGGGGAATTGGTTAAAAGGAAATACTCCAAGCACAATTACTGAGACTAGATGATAGATCCTGCATGAAAATCTTCCCCCTCATAGTGTCAATTATGACAAAGAAATAACTTTGAATGTTGTTGTGGATGGGTGGCTATTGAGTAAAATATTGATTGATACTGGCGTAGAAGTCAATGTTCTTACCTTACATGCATGGGAAAAAATGGGGAGACCTCCATTGCAGCCATACTCTAATGTATTTTTCATGGATAATTAGACTAAGGCCACTCCCATCAGAGTTTTAAAAGATGCATCCATTACCATACAAGGAGCCAAGTTCACTTGAGACTTTGATGGTTTTAGTGCTGGCAGAGTTAGATAGCTTCCCAGTTATATTGGGGTGTTCATGGTGCTATGAAAATAATGTTGATATTTGGTTCAACAAGGGTTATATCAACTTTGAAAATAAGGAGAAAAGAGTTATTATCCCTTTAACACATGAAAAATTTGCACCGTATGTTGAGCCCTTGAATGAAGAAGACCTGAATAGGATTTATGTACACACCATTCGGGATCCAGAGGTGCTTAAGCCATGTAAAGAAGGAATCTTTCAGTTTGAGGATGCACAATCTATTAGAGATACTACAAGCATTGCTTGTGATAATTGGGCTCATAGCACTTATGAGTTGGTAGGGCACAAAGTAAAGAGCATATTTCCTAAGGGTAAAAAACCATGTTATGTTAGGAGAATAGGTAAAAACTTGGTCCCTTGTTACATTAGAGAAGGAGATCCTATGGTGTTCCTGCATGCCATGGAGGAACATTGGATAGACCCACTAGAAAGAAGAAATATGCTAGTATATACATTGCACGGGAAAACAATGCTCTGGTGGGTGGTCCATAGGGATAATTTTGTAGGATAGAATGAAATTAGGATTTCTCTTACCACTAGGTTCTAAAGGAGTAATGCACCTACTCAAATCTATACTTATCATGGTAATCAACCTATTCATCACCACATTCAGAATAGAGGGGTAGGAAGCTTTACCACCTTCACTCTGGGTGTACAAATTTTATTCCACTTTACAAGGTTACGCGTGTGTTTGGTGTGTCTATGCCAAAATCCATAGAGAGACTAGAAATTGGAAGGATTTAACTTTAGGAATGGCCCAAACATTTGACTTCTTCTCTACCAAGCCTCTAGTGGAATAATCATTAAAAGTCATAAATCCTTAACTATGGGAGATAGTTCCAAGGCTGAAGAACTCCTTCAAGAGTTATTGGATGATAGAAATTCAGGAGTGTGTCTTAGTAAAGAGACAAAGGCCTATGCCACACTACTTCAAATTGCTTTCCTTGAGAAAGAAAAAGGAAAAATGGTCTACTTAATGGATGATGAAGAAGTAGAAGATTTGGATGTAAACCATTCAATTGGTAGGTGTGAGGTGTTGGAAAATGTAGATAAGACCATGTGTGCCTATCATGAACCTATGAAGAAAAATAAGGTGAATATTAGAACAAATGTTGAGCCTAAGGGGGCCATAATCAGAGACTATTGGTCAGACTCTGAAGTGGAAAAATTTGTAGAGCTACTATGGGATTATCAGGACTTATTCACTTGAGGGTACCATGAAATGAAAGGTGTGCATGAATCATTAGGGGAGATGAAGATAAAGCTTAAAGAGGGTGCACACCTAGTTTGAAAGATACCCTACAAGATGAACCCCAACTTGCATGAAAAGGTCAAAGAAGAGATTGAAAAAATGTTGAAGTCTGGAATCATCAAGCCCCTCGACAATTCAGAATGGGTTAGTCTAATGGTGATCAGTATCAAGAAGGATGGATGGATTAGGATCTATGTGGACTATAGGGAGATGAATGTTACATGTGTGACTTATCCCATTCCTACACCATTCACTAAGGAAATACTAGAAGGTGTTGTAGGGCACCAAATCTATTCATTTACAGATGGGTTCTCTGGGTATCATAAGGTTAGGATTGCCGAGGAGGATCGAGAAAATAATACTTTTACTATTGAATGGGGTAGCTTTTCCTATACTGTGATGCCTTTTGGTTTGAAAAATGTGCATGCTATATTTTCACTCATAGTTGTTTAAGCATTCAAGGAGTTTATTCACAACTTCTTATAGGTTTATTTAGATGATTGGATGATGTATGGATTAGTTAAGGATCATTGTGACAATCTGTGCTTAATGTTTGAAAGATGTAGAAAATTGAGTATCTCTTTGAACATCAAGAAGTGCATATTTGTTACACCATTTGACATACTATTAGGACATATAATCTACAAGGAAGGTTTGTTGGTTGATCCAACTAAGGTTGCAGTCATTATAGGCCTAAAAGATCATACTAGTCAGAATGAGGTTCACGGATTTTTGGGTCATACATGATATTACAGGAAGTGTATTAAAGGATATGCCAAAGTTGCTGCACCGTTGGAGGAGTTACTAAAAGGGAAAGGTATTTTATACTGGGTTTAACCACAATAGAACACATTTGAGAAATTAAAGGAGAAAATTACTACCACGCCTATTCTGTATTTTCCTTCATGGGACTAACCATTTCACGTACATGTGGACACCTCTGGCATGACCATTGGTGCAATATTGGCTCAGCCCGAAGAAGGTATTATATATCATCCTATGTATTTTTCTAGTAGAAAGCTGACTCCTGTAAAACAAAACAACACAACTATAGAGCACGAAGCTTTGTCAATGATCTATACACTACATAAATTCCGATAGTACCTACTGACTACACCATTTGTCTTCTATACAGATCACATGACATTGAAGTATTTGGTAAAAAAACTTGTTTTACATGGGTGCATATGTAGATGGGTACTCTTATTTCAAGAATTTGACTTCATAGTTGTGGTAAAACCAGGGAAAATTAATTCTATACTAGACCATTTATCCAGAATACAGTCAGGAGAAGAAACACAGGGAATTGAAGATACCATGCTAGACATACACTTATATAGGTTACAATGAGTGCCATCAGAATTAGAGGACATTGTTTTCTTTCTACGAATAGGCATGACACCAGAAGGAATGAAATCCTTAGAAAAGAAACAACTTGCTATACACACGACACCCTATATGTTAATTAGTAGTGACATGTACAAGTTAGGCCGAGATGAACTATTGCGTTGTTGCATATTAGACAATGAGCGCATAGATATCATGGAGGAAGCTCATGGTGCTATTTCCAGTGGCCACTATGCAAGTGATGCCACTGCGCACAAGATTTTACTCATTGTATTATGGTGGGAGACCCTGTATAAAGATTGTAAGTATTATTGCAAGGCTTGTGATCATTTTCAATGTCTTGGCGAACCAGGTCAATGAGACGAAATTCCCCTGATACCTATCAATAGTTCAGAATCATTTGAGAAATGGGCTATAGATTTTTTGGGTCCTATTTCACCAGTTGTGCATAGGACTGGATCGAGCTATATCATAACTTACACAAACTATCAAACAAGGTGGGTAGAGGCAGCGCCTATAAAGGATTGTACAATGACTACAAAAACTAGATTTATGTGGGAAAATGTTATTAAATGGTCTGGATGTCCTTTAAGTTTGACCAGTGATAGGGGCACACACTTTTTGAATGAGACAATCAGAATTTTATTAGATGAATTCATGATTGCACACCATAAGACTACACCATATCATCCTCAAGAAAATGGGACTGCTGAGGCTTTCAACAAAATTTTGAGCCAGACATTAAAAAACTCTTTGATGTTGGAAGAAAGGATTGGGATGATAAAGTATTTACAATACTTTGGGAATATCGAACAACATAAAAAAGGTTGAAAAAACCACACCATTTCAGTTAGTGTTTGGTGCAGAAACAGTTCTTCCTATGGAATTCATGTTACCATCTTTGTGAATTGCATGCACTGGAGGTCTAGCTGATGAGAAAGCATTAGAAGAACGGATTGAAAAGTTAATTAAGTTGGATGAGTGATGAGAAATAACACATTGGAGTCAGAAACAAGAAAAGGCTAGGCTGAAAGCATGGCATGAAAGGAACATAAGGGAATTTTTTTTGATATTGGATAGATGGTGCTCCTTTATGATTCTAAATTTTTGTGCCATCTAGGCAAAATCAAAGTACATTGGTTGGGGCTGTATGTTATCACTCACATACTCAAATCAGGCACTTGTCAACTAGAGGTGATTTATGACACATGGTTACCTAATTACTTCAACAGGAGTAGGCTGAAGCCCTACTATAAATAACTCTTCTTGGTGTTTGCAATAAGGTAGTGTTTCCATTTAGATTAGGTTTCCAATTTTTTATTTCCTTAATGTGTTTCCTTCTTTATCACTATGCTTTGTCAATTTAATTGGTGTTTTTTTGTAATAAGCGTGCTTACGCGCAAGAAGCTAATTACTATTTGGTGAATTTTTATGCGTAGAGGATTGCACATACCCTTAGTGTAGGGTGGTTATTGATATCCAAGTATAGGACTAATCAAAATAAGTACACATGAATGGAACTAACTGCTATGGGTGTTATTTAAGTGGGAAATTGAAAGAAAAAAGATTGCTTCTAGAAATGAGGACCATAGGTGGAGGCAAATGAAGAAACAAGTATAACGTGACGTAAGAAGAGGCCATGGGAACTATCAAAAGAAGGTGCAGTGGCGAGGTACTCGGGCGCATGGAGGCACGCTGAAGAGAAGTCTACGGCTAGAAGGTAGGAAGGTGTGCTAGAAGGTTATAGCTTGGGCGCGAAGATGTACCACACAGAAGGAACAAAAATGGTCAATTAATAAGAGGATTGTTGGTAGGTGGAGGAGCAATAAATGCACTAAAAATTTTAAACTCTATATAAGGATGGGATGCAAGTTCATTTTTACCATTGCAATTAGGAGAATTTGAAAAGAGCTAAGTGTGAATGAGCCAAGAAATCATGTTGAGGTGCGAAGAGTGTGAAACCAAATGTGGAGAGAAGGTTTGTGCATAGGAGAAGCTTACGTTCCCATAGGTGAAGGGTTTGAGCAAAGAAAACGTGTTACAAATGAGCTAGGACATGTGATTTCTACTAGGGCACAAAGATTTGAACTAGGGTTTCAACTTGCTCGATTACAGAGGGTAGAAAAGAGGTAATTTTCAGATGGCACCAAAGAAAGCACTCACAACAGGAGTAAAAGGGAAGAAGAAGGTGTAAGTGGAAGAAGAAATTCCTCCTGAGAGTAATTTCTCAGAAATGCAGTATCCAGAGGGCATGGTTGTGGGACAAGAATGGGATTCCCACATCCATCAATGTAAAATAAGCGATTACAACCATTGTACATCAAATAATAAGAAGGATTTTGATGCATTATTGAGCAAAAAAATGAACAAGCGCACAATAGAAGATATGCCATTATACAACGATGCTGGTGAGAAGTTACTAAAGTAAATTGGAGTGTACCAATTGTACGAGCTTCCATACTTTGGGAAGTATGAACCATTGTATTAATGGTTGATGAGCATAGTTCATGAGGACTTCTTCTACTTCACCGGATGGAGGGTTAGAATCACAGCTACCTTGATTTCAACAGTGACAAGACTAAGGGCCTCAGGATCATATATGGAGAGTGATTTAACTGATAAGGCCACAATCCTAGAGATAAGGAAGGAGATGGGGTATACCACAGGTTTGTGTGGCTCAAATCAACAAATTGAAGAAGCACCCATTAGTGTAGGCAGTTGCACATCTTGTAACAAAGTTGAATGACCAAGAAAGGTGGTCGTAGGTAAACACAATGTGGTTAAACGTTACAAAGAAGATGTATCAAGGAGTGATCTACAATATTGTGGATCACATAGCAAAGAAAATCATTTAAGAAGCATGAAAAGGTGAAAAAATAATTTTTGGCACTATTTTATTGTCTTTGGTGTTTATGGAGATTAGAGTCCCCAATGGGCCAAAGGAGAAGATTTGGGAGTACCCCATGAAACAAAAATCTATGGCGGAAAGATTTTATAAATACTTGTGTGAAGGATCAATGAGCAGACCATTCAATTAGTGGGTATAGAAGTGGTATGATAGGTTCTGCGCAACATTTGAAGAAGAATGGTGTATACCCAAGGAGTTACCTTCGGTAGTAGGGAAGGTAGTGTAGTTCGCGGTATACCGACACTTTTGCATCACACGGTTTTCCATAAAAGATGGGGATTGGAGCCCATGGTGAAAATTACCATATGCATTCACATCATGATATTTATAGGCATCAGATCACCAGGTTTTAGATGCGTACCGTATAAGCTTCAATGCAGAAAAGGTAGATTGTGACTACCACACTCTGAGAAAGACATATGTCTATCTAGGATGGAATGCCTACATTGAGAGGCTTATCTTAGATATTATAAGAATGAGTCCTGTACACTTGGTTGTTGGGGACACCAAAGAAATGCTTATGTACCTATAACTCAAGTCCAAGTTGGAGAATAATAAATATGTGGAGAATGAGTTCATGCTCCTAGGGCCGCCAAAAGGTAAGCATACAATGGAAAATTTTCTAGCACCTAAGCCCACAGAGACAATACAAGTAGATGATGAAGAAGAGGAACATGAAGATAGTGGTGGTTTGGAGCATAGAGATAGGAGGCAGCCTCCAAATAGGGAAGAAGATGAGTGCGTGACTACTCCACCCCAGACACAAGAAGGAGATGATGAGGACCTAGATGCGGTACAAGAAGAGCGCCACTTCAAAAGAGTATTCAAGAGAACAAAGACCCAAGGTGCTACTTGAAAATCAGTGCACAGATCACCTCGAATCTCTCCACAAAAGGAGAAAATAGAGAAGAGAAGAAGGAATTTGAATTTTAATGAGGAGGCAAAAGAGTCTGAGGAAAGCGTGCCTAATTCTGCTACACCTCTAGAGAATCTGGAAGAACCAAAGGACAAAGAATTGAAGGTTAGAGAAGAGGGAGAAAAGGAGGTAGATGAGATAGTTACTGAGACTTCTTAGGGTATGACATAACAAGCTCTAAAACTTGAATCCCAAGTTTCGAAGGGGACAAGATTAAAGAGAACAAGTGGAGAATATGTTGCATCAATCATGGGCTATGCGAAGGACACAAGTAAAATTGTTCGCACCTACTTTCAAAGAGTAATGACACTAAAGGAGTTATATGGGTGTGAGTTGATGGATGAAGATATGGAAACCATACACATAAGGAAGAAACTTTCATGGTCGATTCACACACATATGGATGAACAATATTTTGATGTATGTGAAGAGTCATGTGTATGAAGGAGGTTGAAGAAGAAACCTCATACTAGACACATAACAGTAAAGCCTATTGTTATGTCAAATGAACAAGTGAGAAATGCTTTGGTAAAAGTCTCAATAGAGGTGACATGATGAAATATGGATAAGGCTATAGCAAATAGGGTGCTAAGAAAATAGCTCAAAACTAAGGGTACAAAAATAGCGTTCTTAGAGCAAGAAAAATACTTGGAAAAAAATAAGGAAGCTAGGGATAATATAATGAAAGCAGAACCACACTTAGAGCCAAAGGTACCAAATTTTTTTCCTTTGGTAAGGAATTATGTAAGTACCTTGGTGGACTTAGTTCTTGAAGATGAACCTCTATGCATTCTGAGACAAAAGAATCCTGAGTAGGAAGAAAAGTGAGAAAAGGCTTCAGTGATGAGAAATATTGCATCATATGAGGGGTTACTTTAGAGCTTGTAGGAGGAACTCAAGAAATCAGATCAAGTGTTGAATATCTGTATAACCCCAGAAGCCATTATAAGAACTAGGACCATTTCGGAAGACAATGAAGTCCTGAAGGCCATAAAAGATGAGACCTTGGGCCATGCAAAATTATTAGCGCTTGTCAAACAGAATCACAATGCCCTTATAATAGCTCAATAACCAAACAAGGAAATGATGGATGAGCTTGGGAAACTCATCACAAAAAATATGGAATTATTAGAAGGAAGAATGACTGTCATGTCTAACATTGTGTTGGTATTGCATAATGAGAAAGGAGAGATTGCAAAGATGAATTAGAGTCAATTGAAGTGGATATCCCAGAAAAGGCAAAGGCCACGCTCAATGATTGACAAAATTTAGAGGTTGAAGTAAAAGAAGAATATCCAGGATTGATTATTCAGGTTAAAGTAGAAGATGTTATAGGGTAAAGAGATTATTTTATTCATCAAAATTCTTTCTATTCTTCTATTCATAATCTTTAATTCATTTTGAAGACAACCATTTCTTGGGAGGAAATGGAGTTAGTGTGGAGTAATGTTGATCAGTTAAAGTATAGAACTTAGCAAAGAACATATAGTTGGTTCACGTGAAAGAGCAGAGCACATTCAAAAGCACAGAAGGATTGGAAAGGAATCACACGCTGAGAATAGGGATAGATTCAGGATTTAGTCATTTTCATGATGAGGAGCTACTTTTAGATATAGCATGTGGATCACATAAATGGGTTAAAGACTTACATGACACGCATTGGCTATTTTTGGAGGAATGTTCACAAAGCGCTTTGCATGGATAAATGCTGAGAATAGATTTATCACTAATAGTTAACGAGAAGAAGTCTATTGTTAGCGCACTTAAATGTGTGGCTATTTTTTTAATGGCGTGTGGCTAATGATAGCATGTGACCAATTTTGGGATTAGATAAGTGGTGAAGGGAAAGTCCCCACCCTTATAAATATGAAAAAAACTGTGGCATAGGGTGGCATGTGAGAACGGAGTTATTGTGAGGTTATGCTATGAAATCTGATGCACGCATAGAATATAGTATTATCTATTGTAATAAGCTTCTGTGTATTTATCATGTTTAATGCAATGGAATGTATTGGTTGAATCAAGGTGTCAAATCCTTAGTATAATTGGTTCGTACATGCTTGATTTCATCATGGTTATCTCTTAAGTCTGTTATTCTCTAGATCTAGATCTGAATATGTACTATAGAATGATATACTAGTCATAAATCTAAATGCTTTAAATCTTCATCATGATAACATCCTACGACAAAAACCATAAAGAGGGGCCAAGTACCTTTGCACATTTCAAGCGAGTGCTCAGTCTAGGCTGATTGATGTGCCAGTGCACCTAGTCTTTTATTGATGAATTCTAGGCTACATTAATAATGATAAGAAAATTATTCTTTTTCTATATGAGGAAGATGAATTATCTTCGAAGAACCAATCTAAGATTCATGAAGCATATAACGATCAAATTATATAATTGAAAAAAATAAATTTCCGAAGGGATTGGTCACTCTTGAATCAATCTTCAATTCGAATGATCAAGTTAAAAGACAGAGTGCTAATATGATAATTAAAGAAGATGATTTTGAACAGGTTTAGGTTGTGAAAGATAGGTTTCTAAAGATTAGGAAAGTGTGGTTGCCGGAAGAAAATAAGATTTTGTTGGGTTTTGTCAAGAGTATAGTGATATATTTGCATATAACTATGTATATCTTCATTTTTTCGATCCAATATTAGCACAACAAACTATCGAGCTCAAATTGAATACTAAGATAGTTCGGAAAAATCAAATAGTGGTTAACCCCAAAATTGAACCCCTTATAAAGAAAGAGCTTTCAAATCTCATTGAATCTAGTATCATCTTCCCAATCAAAAATTATTATTGGGTGGCTAATATAGTTCTAGTTAGAAATAAGAATAGCGAAATCGGGCTATGCATGGACTTTAAAGACTTAAACCGAGCCTCCCTAAAGGATCATTAACCTGTTCCATCTATGGATAAGATTTTCCAAATAATGGCAAGATCAAAAAAAAATTCACTACTTGATGGTTACTCAGGCTATAACCAAATTTTGGTTAAGCAATTAGATTAATTCAAAATAGATTTCACTACCATGTGAGGTACATATGCCTATAATAAAATGCCATTTTGGCTGTATGATGTCGGGGCCACCTTCAAATGAGCTATGGATATGGCCTTCAAAGGGATCATAAATGATATGATCCTTGTTTACCTTGATGACATAAAAGTGTACTCAAAGCATGCAAAAGACCACATAGCCCATTTGGAAAAGGGTTTTAAGAGGTGTAGGTAGTTTGGGGTCTCACTAAATCCCAAGAAGTGAATTTTTGTAGTTCACGAAGGAAAATTATTAGGGCATATTGTTTCGTCACAAGGAATCTCTATTTACCTAGAAAGGATTCGTGCCATCTTGGATTTATCCCTTCCATGCAATAAGAAATGCCTTTAGAGTTTCTTATGAACTATTAACTTTGTAAGGAGGTTTATACCTCAATTCACAACTTTGTCCAAACCACTGATGACCATGTTGAAAATGAATACACCCTTTAACTAGACCAAATAAGGGAAGGAGAGCTTTGAAGCTATTAAAATAGATATTTCTAAGGACCCTACATTGGTGAACCCCATGTATGATAATGATTTCATCCTCTACGCCTTTACAGGACATGAAGGTTTTTCAGAAATTCTCACACAACAAAATGATGATTTGATATAGTAACCAATTACATTTTTCAGCAAGTCCCTTAATGATTATGATCTCAAATACTCGTTTGTTGAGAATTTTTTTTTTCTATCATCTAGGCATTACAGAAATTCAAACATATGTTGTCTAATATCAAGATACAGTTGATGGTGTCACATCCAAAGGTCAAATACTTTATGTTGAATAAGGATATGAACAAGAAACAAGCTGGATGGATCACCAAGGTCATGGAATATGATGTGCATATTAAGGTAACCAAGTTTGTAAGGGGAAATTGTTCATGCCAACTTGTCGTTGATTTGGAATCAAATGAAAAAGGAGACATGGTGTTTCATAATCATCCTCAAGAAGATACTCCTACTGTCTG
The DNA here is from genome assembly GCA_019776745.2 of Taxus chinensis. Taxonomy (NCBI): domain Eukaryota; kingdom Viridiplantae; phylum Streptophyta; class Pinopsida; order Cupressales; family Taxaceae; genus Taxus; species Taxus chinensis. Next base: position 226,348,927 of record CM034147.1, on the reverse strand, counting down.
GTTATCAAAAATGAAGAACTTTCTTCTATTAGGAGAATATCCTCTTGACTTGGATGGAATCCAAAGGTGAAGTTTTAAATTTCAATCAATACCCTATGTTCTCATTGATAATGTACTCTTTTAAAGAGATTGTAATGAAATTACTTGTATAATTCAGATCATGAGAAGAAATATAAGACCAAATAACACAATATTCCATAATAATGATATCAATATGTAATTAGAATAGCTTCACCACTTTGAGGGGGCAACCTCCAAACCATACAATAAGACTCAAATGCTCCAAATGATGATGAAATACTACCTAAAATCCCCTATATATACTATTCCTATGTTATGGCCAACACCAAGGCCGACCTACTAAGCATGAGAAAGTATAAATGATATAATAAAATGATATGGTAAGCCACAAGTTGGATACTCATATCCTAATACAAGCAATAGGTTAAGGGTGTAGCATGCCCTTCCCCTTTAAAGTAACATTGTCCCTAATGTTGAGAAGCTCTGGGTGCTATTGCAGGAATGTCATATCTTCCCATGTTGCATCTTCATTGTCCATATTCTTCCACTTGATCAGGTACGCAGTAATAAACCGTGTCCTCAATCTTTTAGTGCGTGTTTGAAGGATGCATTTAGGTTCCAATATGACTCTCCCCTCCTCATCGATCTCAGGTAACATTGTTTGGGTTGATACTCTCTATCCAATTACTTTCTTTAGGTAAGAAACATGAAAGATTGGATGTATTTTGGTCGATTGTGGAAGTTCTAATTTGTATGATATGGTACCAATCTTTTGCAATACTTGAAAGGGGCCATAATACTTCGGTGAAAGTTTTTTATCCTTTTGTTGTTGTTTCAAAGACATTTTCTTATATGGTTGTAACCACACAAAAACCCAATCACCAACTTCGAAATGCCTTTCTGTGTGATTTTGATCAGCTTGTTGCTTCATGTGGTTTTGTGCCATGACCAAGTTCTCCTTGAGACTAGAGAGGACCTCTTGTTGATACTGAATGTGTTCTTCTACTACTCTAACCCATGTTTGTCCTCTAAATGATGATGTGATGGATGGTGGATGGTACCCATAGAGTGCTAGAAAAGGAGACATTTTAGATGAAGTATGGAAGGAAGTGTTATACCACCATTTTACAAGTGGTAACCATTGGACCCATCTTACTTCTATCTGACGTAAAGAAACAAAGATATCCCTCCAAACACTTATTTAATAACTTCTATTTTCCCATTAGACTGGGGATGATAAGAAGAGCTATGAGCTAACTGAGTACCCAAACATGAGACTAAATTAGTCCAAAAATTACTAGTAAATATAGGGTCTCGATCACTTACTATAATATTTGGTGTTCCATGAAGCTTCTGAACTGTGTCCATGAAGGCTGTTGCTACTGTGCTTGCAGCAAATGGGTGTGCCAAGGCACAAAAATGAGCATACTTGGTGAGTCTATCCACCACAACCATAATGACATTTTTTCTTCTAGATTCAGGCAATCCTGTGATAAAGTCCATGGAAACCTCTTCCCACTGCTGGCTAGGAATAGATAGAGGTTATAGAAGACCTGGGGATCGAACTGTTTCACCCTTATTTTGCTAACAAACCATGCATTCTGCCACAAATTTTTGGACATCCCCTTTGAGACCTTCCCAAAAGAAATCTTGTTTGACTCGATGATAAGTCTTCAAGAATCCAGAGTGCCCCCGTACTGGAGAAGAATGAAGCTCAAATAGAATCCTATTTATAAGAGTGGAGTTCTTACATAGGTATAATCTATCTTTATACCATAAAGCATCCCCTTTCAATAAAAATTTTTCAGACATGCTTGGATCATTCTGGAGATGATGAATGAGGTTTTGTGTGGTTGGGTCATTTCTCCATTCAGACCTTGCCTCATCCATCCAATCTTCCTGTAATATGGATATGGCACATAACAAGGCTGCAATTGATTCATCTTTCCATGACAGAGCATCCGTAACTACATTCTCCTTCCCTTTCTTATAGATAATCTCAAAATCATGTCCCAACATCTTGGAGACCCATTTTTGTTGTTCATCAGATGATAAATGTTTCTCCAAGAAGTATTTCAGACTATCATGACCTGTCTTCACTTTAAAGTGTCTACCTATGAGATATGGTCTCCATTGCTTTACTACATGAAGTATGGCTAGAATTTCCTTCTCATAAGTCAGCTTGGAAATATTCTTACCTATGAATTGATGGCTCAAAAAGGTAATAGGATGGCCTTCTTACATGAGAACTACTCCCATACCCACCCTTGATGCATCACATTCAACAATGAATGTTTTGGAAAAATCTGGAGTAGCCAAGATTGGAGTAGTGCACATGGCCACATTTAGTTGCTTAAATGCTTTGGTTGCATCCTCACTCCAATGGAAGGATTCCTTCTTTAATAAAGCTATAAGAGTTGCAGATATGCTTCCATAATGCCTTACAAATCTTCAATAATAACCTGTAAGCCCCAAAAATCCTCGTAGATTCTTTAGGGTTTTTGGAACCTTCCACTCCATCATGGCTTTGATCTTATTAGGATCCACTTTAACCCCTTCATGAGAGACAATGTGACCCAAATATTCAACCTCCTTGAGTCCAAAATAACACTTAGAGGGCTTTGCATAAAGTTGATGTTGCTTAAGGGTTTCCAAAACCTTATTTATATGATGCAAATGTTCCTCCCATGTTTTGCTATAAATTAATATATCATCAAAAAAACTTAGACAAACTTCTGCAAGAATGAATTAAAAATAGAATTCATCAAACTTTGAAATGTAGAAGGTGCATTTGTGAGTCCAAAAGGCATTACCAGGAATTCATAATGGCCTTCATGTGTCTGAAAGGCAGTTTTATGAACATCCTCATACTTTATTATGATTTGGTGGTATCCCAAATGAAGATCAAGCTTTGTAAAATAAACAGCACCATGAAAATCATCAAGCAAATCATCAATTACATGAATAGGAAACTTATATTTGATAGTGTACTTATTAAGTTCCCTATAATCAGGACACATGCACCACAGGTCATCTTTCTTCCGTACCATCACTACTGGAGAAGAATAAGCACTCTGAATATGATTGATAATTCCTACTTCCAACATCTCTTGTACAATCTTTTCAATTTCACTCTTTTGCACATATGGTTACCTATAAGGTCTGATGTTAGGTGGTTGACTTCCTGGTAATCACTGAATAACATGATCATGATCTCTCTTTGGAGGTAAGCCCTTTAGTATATTTTCAAATACAACAGAGTGTGCATCTAACACTGCTTGCATATCTGATGGTATACTGTCTGTAGAATGATGAGCCTCCAATGAAAATTGTTGTGCCAAAAATTCCTTTGCACCTTTTTTTAGCATTTTGTGCATCTAATGAGAACTTACTATTTGTGGAGACTTTTCTCTTAAGACTCTTAGCTCAAAATTTCTTCCTTCAGAGTGAAATCGCATGAACAAGTCTTGGAAGTTCATCTCAATGGTTCCCAAAGTGGTAAGCCATTGAACCCCTAACACAATGTCTGATCCTCCCATAGAAATGGAATACATGGGACTATTTAGTATGTAATCTCCAATGACAAGCTTAATGCTATGGCATTTTCTAGAACAAGTAACAGTATCTCCATCAACAATCATTACTTGACATTCAGGAGTTGGATAAATGAAGTAGTTTAGGTGCACTGCTAACTTATGATTGATAAAGTTGTGAGTACTTCCGGAATCAATCAACACTAACCACCTTTAGGGTTTGGCGGGTGCTAATACCTGAAATTGCATGGCATGAGATTGTTGGTTGAGGATCTCCTGACTCCTCCTCTAGCTCAGCCAAGACCTCTGACTCTGAATCTTCATCCTTCTCTTCATCTTCACTAGGCCCATTAATGTAGAACAACTTATTTTTAACACATTTATGTCTTGGTCCAAATTTACTGTCATAGTTAAAACATAAACCTTTTTCTCTTTTTTCTTCAATTTGTTGAGGTGTCAATCTAACTGGTCAAGGGAGTGCTAGGGCCAAGGTGTTGCGATCTCTGGTATAAGTGAAATGTTGTCTCGTACTTGAAACAAATTTCTCCTCTACCCTTCTTGCCATAATCATCGAATCAGAAACCTTATGAGGATTAAACATACACACCTCATGCTCAATGTGATTCTTAAGACCCCCAAGAAATAGGTCATTCAGATTCTCATCAGTAATATTTTCCACCCATAGAGAAAGGTTTTGGAAGTGATGAATGTAATCCTTAACAGATCCTATCTGTCTCAATTTTGATAATTGGCTGAAGGAATTATCTGACACACTATAATTATAGTGTAATTGTAACTCTTTAGTGAACACTATCCATGTAACATTGAGACCACTCTTCTTCCTTTGAGCACATAACCATCGATACCAGACGAATTGGTCAGATTCGAGATACAAAGTTGCCATGGTCACCTTTTTTCCTGGTGGAATCTGATGTAGTTCAAAAAAATTCTCCATTTGGTTGATCCAATTGAGTGGATCCTTTCCATCAAACTTACACATATCCACTTTTGGAAACATAGTACGGGCTTGCAGAGTGCTCGTATTTGGATTGTGCACACTCGAAGATCCACTCTGGCTCATGTGTTTATTATGTTGACTTGAGGATCCACCTTGATTGACATAAGTATGATTACCCATCATATACGTACTGAAGTTTTACATGAAATCCTCCAATATTTTTCCAATCCTATCCACATATTCTTTGCTGGCCACCCAAGATTCGAGGTCTCTCAGGTTAAACTCAAGTTGGCTTACTTTGTGGTCTGTCGAAGTAAACCCTAACCCTGAGGAATCTGTAGTTATATCTTCTGTCTCCAAATCCTCAACTACTATCTCATCCTTTTCTAGTGTTTTACCTGGAGTGATGGGATTCTTTTTTCCTCTTGTGGAAGGCCCCACCATGATGCCCCAAAATAGTAGGATGTAGGGATCATAGTCAAATTTTAGTGTTTTTTATTTCAATAAGAATTCAGAAAAATATAAAAAAACTTAAATAACAAACCACAAATAATTTTTTTTTATTTTCGAAAAAGTAAAAAATTTGAAAATATTCCACAATTTTCACCCTAGGGAGCTATTTTATGAAAAACCCTAAATTTGTAATAAATTTTACAAAATAAATCAAAAAATTCTGAAATTTTCAAGGAAACTTATTTGAAATGTTTTTCAACTCTGGTAAAAATATCTCCCACTAGTTCATGTTGGTTCAAAATATATGGTGGAAACAAAACATTAGGGTTTTGCCCTAATTTTGGCCAATATCGTAGCTCTGATACCACTTGTAATGAAATTACTTGTATAATTAAGCTCATAAGCAGAAATATAACACCAAATAACACAATATTCTAGAATAACGATCTCAATATGTAATTAGAATAGCTTCGCCTGTAACATCCTCATTTTAGACAATAGAACAAGTCAATTTTTTTTTTTTGATAAATGCTTCCTGGTTCTAAATACATAATTTAGAACTCACAAATCAAATAACCATTCATATAATAGATAACCATATGCAGCTGTAATGACTCGGAGTACCTCCGATCTATTCATTCCATGACTCGGTAATCTACCGATCTATTCATGAGTAATAAGAGTTGGCGTTATTATTTAACACATCACTCTTGCGGTTCTCTTCCCTATTCTGGGATTCAGAATGCTCTGTCCAAGGAACCTAACTGAATAACTGTTACCATTATTCATCGGCATCTCATCCCTTAGACCAGGTGACTCAGGACAATGCAATCAGCAGCTTGCGATACTTTGGCCAAAGATTTGAAACATACTGCTTATGTCTCGTATTCCTTAACGGCATACTCGTCAATCTGGAATACGTCCTTCACCCCATTCCTATGTTATGTAGAATGTCTTATACTAACTTCTGTCAGTCCCTATTATCCCAAGTTAATCACTTGGGAACGGATTAGTAAGGTGACCACGTTATATGGATGCTCCCGAGGACTAGGGATAAGATGACATACTGGGTCAATCCTAATTAAACCAGTGTGTCAAGATACCCCGAGTCTCCTAGGCAGCCATATAATGCGACCACATACCTAATCGGTCCCAAAGTAACTTGTACGAGTTAAAAAGTGTAAATCTTAACGATCAATGCAAAGGATGTCGTCATAAGTCACCTGCATTGTGGTATCTTCGAGAAGATCCTAATCTTCTTGAAGGTACAACCCTGCAGTTGTCTTATGCCTTCAACCTTTAAATCTGCCTCGAAAAGATCTACTTATTAATAAGCGTTACGCACATAGAGTTAGATTAAATTAAAAGACGTTCCCCAAAGGTTAGCCTTTCCCGATCCTTGGATTCTTCTTCATAGGATGACCTTTCGCAATTAAACCCATTACACAGAGGAGTTATTAAGACCAAGGTCTCATCACGGAGTTCCTAGAATATACATAATTCTAAAACAACGGAATTGGACAATATCTCATAAACTTCACATGAGATTGCCATCTGAACCCCATTAGGTTTATATCAGTTCTCATAACTGAATTTATATCATACTTATTAGTATCAAATATAAATGATTCAGAATCCAATTAAATGTTGTCCTGTCATAATCAGGACTAGGGATTAATGATTTAATTCAGTTTGTTTAGCGTTCTGCTTAGGTATATTTTAACCCTATCTTCCAAAAAGATAGTTACCTAAATTTCAATTTAGCTTCTGATAGAACATACCGGAACTGCTAAACAATCATAAGAATTCAGTCTTATATTCTTGCAAAGCTTACATTGATAATCACAAAAGTCTCCAAATTATATAATAATAACAATGCTCTTTAGATCATTTGAACCGAAGAAGGTCAAACTATCAAGATAAGAATATAGACACATAAGTAACAATATCAATTTCCATTCCTTTCAGAACTAATCAAATACATTTTATGCATTCAGCATACTTGATACAATACTCAACGGAAGAAGAACATCTTTCCTCTTATAGTACATTTAAAGAAATTCAAACTGAAATTCTACTTAAAATCAAATCTAAACAATCTGATCATCCTATCAGATCTGCATGCTTTTACCACTCACGGCAACCATCTGCAAAAATAGTCAACATGGGTCAGTTCGATGAACTGAGCATGATAAGCACTAACTCTTAAAACAATTGCAATCCACCAACTGTTTTCATTAAACAACCTGTTTAAATGAGATCAATTCACCAAACAAGTATACATATTTCAGACTATGCTGATGTAATACAAAAATGACTACAAACATGTAACTCTATTATCGTTACAGAATAGTCCTAAATACTTCCCAAATATTTCATCACAATATTAGAAATCAAGAAGAACGAAAGTATCCAAATCATTTATCCATCTGAATTCCAAAAACAACAAACTTCAGACAGATCATTTCCTTCAACAGTAAAAGGAATATCATTACAAATCATGATTCCATAAATAGGATCAAAACAGTTCCAACGGTTAGATAAAAATATCAACATATATTTTCATAACAGAAGAGAAAGAAAACAAGTCATACAAATTTCCCTTCAACAAGCTCATGACTGTACCATTTCCTTAAATGGAAAACATTCACCTTACATGCATACGAAAAAGTCAGACGAGTCACAAGAAGAATCACTGTTTTGTTAACATCAAATATAACAAAACTTCTGTACAGTAGCTATCACGCCAACAGTGATGACTATCAACCAAACAGACTCCACATGACCTGCCACATGAAACAGCCAACAAGAAGATATTCCCCACATCGCCCGTCGAGGTGCAGTTGACAGCTCATAGTTCAGTCAAGCTCAAGGCAGGATAGTCATGCAACAGAATACGTAAACACGACTACAATCCCATACATTAACCTACAGTCCCCTTCTAGTTCATAATAAACACTACAAGGCTTTCAGACCCCAGGTCGAAATCAAAGAGCTTCAATTATTCGCAGTCAACAATAGACTCCCTAGCATTGAGCAATAGATGTTTCCCTAAGACAATGCCGAGGTAATCACACAGAATTCCCGCAACAAGCACAGCCTCAAACTGACTGGAATATACAGAAAGTAAACATAACATGTCTATTCTCATCTGGACACATTCAGAGTTTAAAGTATGATATTCGCGTCTCACTTCAACAGATCCAGGACACATGATAACTATCCATACTCAAGGAACTTCCACAGTGACAAAAACAACAGTGTACCAAATCAGGTTTACTTTGAGGCAAAAATACAGGTTACCCTCCAAGATTCAACTGAATCCGAACAACAGTAACAAGATAAATAAATTAAATGATTCCATCTGTGCCAATCAATGGTACACATTTAAAAATCAGGCAAAAGTAAATCTAAATACTGATTTCAAAACAAGGAATCCGACTGAACCCTTATCAATTTTTCGCACAAGTTTGCACAGAATGAAAACGTAAAAATACACCCAAAGAGTCTGTACCACAAAATCCTTGCAACACGAAGGTATTCTTACAAAATAACAGAGGTCGTAATACATGTTATTCCTTCAAGTCTCTGGCACATCAATTACCAATATTCAATTATATTTAGCTTCAACAGTGGTCCAAATATATGAATCATTCAATCGACTTCACAGAGTCGTTTCGATTACAACAAACATAAATATATACATACTGCATACTGTCAACGGGTTGAAACCCATAACCACAACGCAAGGAAAAACAACCTCAACAGGGTCGCGATGAGATACAGTAACACAGCAAGTTATTTATTAACAAATAACTTTAAATTTCAAACGAAACCCAACAAGAATCTATAACCACAACCAACATTTATCACGACAGAGCTTACAAATAGTTCAATAAACTGAGAAATCAAACAAAAGTCCATCAGTATTCCTTTCTACGAGTAACCACAACCAGCATTGACGGCAAGTATCAACAACAAGCATCGACTACGAAAATCAATCAACAAGCATCACAGTAGCCTGAACCCAGCAAGGGAATCATGCACGGGTTCTCACAGAGCAGGATAAGTACCCTTCAAGCATACGTTTCACAGGCTTACGCCGGAATGTAAAATGCAATAAAACAGAATAACAGTTCGAAATACAACACACACCCTTCAAGGGTTAAATTTGAAAATCGAACAGCAAGAAGATACAGTAACAAAATCACCCGTAACTGCCATAAAATCATCTAAACCCATAAATCATTTGAACAGAGTTGTTCTAATGAAATCACTTGAAAGACAGCAAGATTTTTAAAGGTTAGGGCCTAACATGCCTGGATATTTGCTTAAAATTTCGAAGCAGACCACTGAAAGAGCTCAAACCTTCTCCTTCTTTTCCAAGTTAGATCCACCAACAGAAATTTACTATTTCCATGACTTATATATTTTCCTTGCCAAAAGAAAGAGCTAGCTATGTTCATACTTTCCATGCAACACCAAGAAGACTGGTGCGAAGAACCAGTGAACAGACAGAAGGAAAACCGGAGCGCATGCAAAACCAAACAAACAATCAACTTTCCATTTTGCATGCTTCCCCAAGAAATCCGAGCTCGAAGCCCGAGTGCATTGATTGCATTAATTCCCAGTTTCCCGCTCAAACTCCACTGCCACCGACCGCCATAGTTGGCGATAGACAAATGAAATTCCAAGACCATTTCCAATTTTGGCGACCTGCCACGTCGGCTCAAGATAGCCGTTATAAAACCTCCACCATATTACCTGTCTTTCATACTTATCCACGCATTTAATAACATAGAAACTGCCGCCCATGGTTCGCACCCCTTCCATAGGTCCCCTTATTCTTTGCTCAATAGTTAGGTTAGTAACTTAGGTTAGGATTTAGGATAACACCTAGTCTAACCACTTAGCACAAAGATACTAACTTAGAACATTAGCTCATAGCCTAGGTCTAGGTTAGATTAACACTAATCTAACCCCTAGGTTAAGTTTAGTTTTAGGTTACTAACATTAATAATTCCTAGTTAGGTCTAACATTTCATATACTCAGAAAAAGACCTACAGCATGCATTCTCGAACAGGGTTCACTCCTGTACTGCCATTAGGCTACAGAATTATATGCAACAGAATTATTACCTGGTCCACGACCAAGACCTTCCAGATATACTTCGATATCGGGAACCATTCCATTTCACACGATCAACCTGAGTTAGACTCGGGATTGGCTTTATTCAACGAATTCAGACCTTGCAACCTGTGAAAGGTTTATAATTTTTAATTCATCACGAAAAACTTAAAGCACCACTTGGATCAATACCACTGATCCAAGGCTAGGTCTTATAGATGAATAACTTCATAATTCGTTCCGAGATCAGATTAAACTCAGATGTAAAATGAAATAAATAAAAGAGTCTAATCATATTCTGACTCAGTCAAAGATCTGCAATCTGCAAAGAAGATACAGTACATATCAAGCATGACTTCTCAATCAAAGGAACACATCCTTTTTTTACAAAAGAAATCACATATCAACACTTGTATGCTTAGGAGGAAGTAACAACAGTTCAGGGTGTTACATGCTTCCCTCCTAAAAAGATTCATCGTCCCGATGATTACATATTCAATTAACCTTCAGGTCAACTAATTTATTAGTTCACAAATCAGTGCGACTATTTTCCAACTTGAATAGTTCCAGAAATCAATGTCACAACACATTTTATTCAACCTGAATAATGTTTGCCTTCATCTGGACTTTCATAAATACTAAAAAAAATAAGTTCATAAAAGAATGTTTTGTCAACAGATTTCATTCTGTTGAAAAAGAGAAGGAAAAGCAATTTTCATCTCTTCCAGATTTTCCCAAGTTGCACTTTCTTCGTTAAACTGGTCCCACTGGACCTTACATTGTTGTATTTCACGATTTCTTAAATGCAATTGGCGAGTTTCCAGCACTCGTGTGGGTTTAACCACGATTATTCCTGGGTCTTGGACCTGCAAGGAATTCCAATTTAAAACATGTGACAGATCTAAAACGTATTTCTTAAGCAAAGAAATATGGAAAACATCATGCATGTGAGATAAAGCAGGTGGTAATGCTAAACGATAAGCTACAGGATTGATTATTTCGACAATTTCGAAAGGTCCCACAAATCGAGGGTGACAACTTGGCAGCCTTGCCAAAAGTTATAGAACTCTTTCTGGGTTTAACACATAGAAAAACCTTCTCACCAAGCTCAAACCTTCTATCAACCCGCTTAAGGTTAGCATAGCTCTTCTGCCTATCCGCTGCTTCCTTTAATCTTTCACGAATCAGCTTAACTTGCTGTTCCATTTCTGTGAGAATCTCTGGTCTAATTACCACTCTATCTTCAACACTATCCCAGCTAACAGGAGTTCTGCACTTTCTTCCATAAAGTGCTTCAAATGGTGCCATTTTAAGAGATGAGTGATAAGTGTTGTTGTATGCGAACTCAACTAATGGAAGATACTCTTCCCATTTATACTGTTGATCCATGCAATACATTCGCAACATGTCCTCCAACACTTGATTTACCCTTTCAGTTTGTCCATCCGTTTCCGGATGATATGCGGAACTGAAGTTTAGTTTTGTTCCAAGAGCTGTATTAAGTGTTTGCCAAAACCTTGACGTCATTCTTGGATCCCTGTCAGATATAATCAATTCTGGTACACCATGCAATCTGAAAATTTCATGTACGAATCTTTTGGCCAGCACTGGTGAATCATCCTTTAGATTTCCAGTGATGAAATGAGCTACCTTAGTCAGTTTATCTACAACTACCAGGATAACATCATGTTTATTCCTGGACATGGGTAATCCTTGTACAAAATCCATGGTTATTACTTGCCATTTGTACTGCGGTATGCTATGAGGATATAACAGTCCAGCAGGGTGCATATGTTCTGCCTTAACCCGCTGACACTCCAAACAATGGGTCACAAAATTTATGACATCCTTTTTCATACCTTTCCAAAAGTATTGCTGTTTCAGATCAGCAAGCATCTTTGTGATACCCGGGTGTCCAGAGAAAGGTGAATTATGAAATTCCACTAACAACTTCTTCCTCAAGTCGTTCAACATAGGTACATATACCCTATTTTCATAACGCAAGATTCCTTCATTATCAAAATGAAAACCTTTATACCTTTCATCATTAGGTTCTGCAGCAAGTGCTGCCTTTACCTGCAGAAAGTAATTATCAGATTCTGAGGCACTCTTTACCTCCTCCTTGAACTGAGTTCTTAATGTTATAAGAGCAGAAATGTGCCTCCTACGACTTAGAGCATTAGCTACTCTATTCTCCTTCCCTTTGATATAGCTAATATCAAAATCATATTGTGATAAAAATTCTAACCACCTTCTCTGTCTGGCATTCAGATTAGGCTGAGTAAAAATATATTTCAGCCCTAAGTGATCAGTTTTCAACTCAAAAGGTTTCCCAAGTAAGTAGTGTCTCCAGACTTGAAGTGCATGAACAATGGCAGCAAGCTCCAAATCATGAGGGGCATAGTTCAGCTCATGTAACTTGAGTTTTCTACTTTCATATGCAATGACTTGATCATTTTGTAGCAAAACACCTCCAAGGCCTTCCCCGGAAGCATCCGTTACAACAGTAAAATTCCCATTAGGGTCTGGTACAGCTAATATAGGTGCAGAAGTCAACTGGTCTTTCAGACTTTTGAAATCCACTTCGCACTTGTCGTTCCATATGAATTTCTTATCCTTCTTCTGCAATGAAGTTATTGGTGCAGCTACCTTAGAAAAATCCTTTACAAATTTTCTATAGTAACCTGCAAGACCCATGAAGCTTCTTACTTCATGCACATTCTTTGGCGCAGGCCACTCAGTTATTGCCACTATTTTTGAAGGATCTACAACAATTCCTTCTTTACTTATGACATGACCCAAATAGTGAACTTCTGAATCAAAGAAAGAACATTTGGATAACTTACCATACAACTTTCTTTTTCTCAAAATTCCCAAAATTATCCTCAAATGCTCATTGTGCTCCTCAACGCTTTTAGAATAAATGAGAATATCGTCCAAGAATACAAGTACAAACTTGTCCAGATATTCTTGAAAAATATTATTCATTAAGTTCATAAAGGCTGCGGGTGCATTAGTTAATCCAAAGGGTAGAACCGTGAATTCATAATGTCCGTACCTTGTTCGGAAAGCTGTTTTATGAATGTCTTCTTCTTTAATCCTTAACTGATGATAACCAGATCGAAGGTCTATCTTAGAATAAACCGCTGCTCCATGCATCTGATCAAATAGATCGTCGATCCTTGGAAGTGGATATCGGTTCTTGATTGTTGCTTTGTTCAACATCCGATAATCAATACACAGCCTAAGTGTTCCATCCTTCTTTTTCACAAATATCACAGGCGCACCCCAAGGTGAAACACTTGGTCTAATCAAACCTTTTGTCAAAAGTTCTTGCAACTGTGCCTTAAGCTCGACTAACTCTGTAGTAGTCATCCTATAAGGCGCTTTGGAAATAGGTTCAGTTCCCGGTTTGATTTCGATGGTGAAGTCAAATTCTCTCTTGGGTGGTAACCCTGGTAATTCTTCAGGAAAAACATCCCTGAAACTTTGTAACAGAGGAATTTGCTTCATATAATCACCATCTTCTTCTGAAGATTCAGATATCTTTACTGCATAAAGAGTACATCCTTTATTCTTAGCCTTTTTAAGCTGCATAGCTGACAGTTTCCTAACTGAAATTTCTCGTTTCACACCTTGAATCTCTGCGGTTTCCAGCTGATCATCTAAACACTTTATGTTCTTTTCATAGCAATCTACCTTTGCTTTATGGTCAGCTAACCAATTGACACCAATGATAATGTCATACGATCCTAAAGGTGTAACATAGAGGTCAACTTCCGTGGAAAAGTTAGGTAAGTCAAGGACTGCCCCAAAAAGACACATACTCACTGTATGAACAGAGTTATTACCATACTGTACAGTCCAAGATTTATCCATTTTCCCATCTTTTCTTTTAAGTTTAGAAGCAAGTTTATTAGAAATAAAACATTCAGTAGCTCCTGTATCAAAAAGAATAGTGACAGGTATGCCAAATAACTTACCCGGAACTTCTATAGGTGTTACTTGCTTTTCAGCTTGCTTGTCTGCTACTGCAGCATGTATCTTATGCTGCTGATTACGATCATCCTTCTTCAAAGGGCATTGATTAGCGTAGTGATCTTTGCCACAATTGTAGCAGCCTCCTACAGGTCCCTTTTTAGGCTCAGAATTGCCTCCAGCCTTGTAATTGTCACGTTGTCCTCCATAGGGCTTCTGCCCATTGTTATAATTTTTAGCAAAATTATCCCTTACATTTCCAGCAGGCTTATTTACTGCTGCTTTCTTACTGTTATCTCCTGAAAACTTATTCTTGTTTCCAAACTTTTTCCATGGTCCTTTTCTGGGTGCAAGAGAGGTTGAAGAAGGATTTGCAGTCTTCTTCCGCACTTCCTCTTTATGAGCAGAAATAGCCTTTAATTTCTGTTCTTGCCTTATGGCCTTTTCAACAACTCCTTCCATAGTGGTTGGACTGTGAACATCGACCTCTCCCCCTATCACGGGATTCAATCCCATGATGAATTTCCGTATTCTGAACTTCTCGTCAGTTTGATACTGCGGTACATACTTGAGGAGTTTTGTAAACCGCTCCCAGAATTCAGTTACCGTTAGCTTCCCTTGAGCTAAGTTCTGAAATTCCGTCATTTTCTGATCATAGAACAGTTGTGGCAGCCAACGTTGCCTAAAATAGCCTTTAAATTGATCCCAAGTAATATTGGTCTCATCAATGTTTAGTTCAGCTTTACGGCTATCCCACCACGAAGATGCTTCGTGGGAAAGCTGATAGGCTCCCCAAATAGCTTTGGTTTCCTCTGAGAAGTTCCTTATTGCAAAGTACTTCTCCATTTCACTGAGCCAGTTCTCAGCTCCATCTCCTAATGTGGTGCCATCATACTTAGGTGGGCTTATCCTTTTTATATCATTAGTGAGTTCTGCTGCCAATCTGGCCTTTTTGTTTTCTGGTTGGACAGGTGCATTTACAGCATTAACATCAACACCCATATTGGGGTTGTCCTCAGGAGGTGGCTGATTGTCATTTCTAGCTTCTTCATCCTCCTCATTCCCCATCGCCTGCTACTCAAGTACAGCTAAACGATCTCTTGTGTCCAATAGGGCAGCAAGGATCTCATCAAGTTTCTGGGTTGTTGCCGCCCCTCCTTCAGGTGGAGCATTATTCGCAATGTTCCCCCTTGTTCTAACCATTTTCTGTTACAAGAAAATTCAGGTTTTTATCAGATTATGGACATAATAGGTCCAAGAGCTGCAACCTTTAGCTCTGATACCAAGATGTAACATCCTCATTTTAGACAATAGAACAAGTCAATTTTTTATTTTTTATTTTTACTTCCTGGTTCTAAATACATAATTTAGAACTCACAAATCGAATAACCATTCATATAACAGATAACCATATGCAGCTGTAATGACTCGGAGTACCTCCGATCTATTCATTCCATGACTCGGTAATCTACCGATCTATTCATGAGTAATAAGAGTTGGCGTTATTATTTAACACATCACTCTTGCGGTTCTCTTCCCTATTCTGGGATTCAGAATGCTCTGTCCAAGGAACCTAACTGAATAACTGTTACCATTATTCATCGGCATCTCATCCCTTAGACCAGGTGACTCAGGACAACGCAATCAGCAGCTTGCGATACTTTGGC
The DNA here is from genome assembly GCA_019776745.2 of Taxus chinensis. Classification (NCBI taxonomy): domain Eukaryota; kingdom Viridiplantae; phylum Streptophyta; class Pinopsida; order Cupressales; family Taxaceae; genus Taxus; species Taxus chinensis. The sequence goes on along the minus strand of CM034147.1, from coordinate 226,333,189 downwards.
CAAAGATTTGAAACATACTGCTTATGTCTCGTATTCCTTAACGGCATACTCGTCAATCTGGAATACGTCCTTCACCCCATTCCTATGTTATGTAGAATGTCTTATACCGACTTCTGTCAGTCCCTATTATCCCAAGTTAATCACTCGGGAATGGATTAGTAAGGTGACCACGTTATATGGATGCTCCCGAGGACTAGGGATAAGATGACATACTGGGTCAATCCTAATTAAACCAGTGTGTCAAGATACCCCGAGTCTCCTAGGCAGCCATATAATGCGACCACATACCTAATCGGTCCCAAAGTAACTTGTACGAGTTAAAAGTGTAAATCTTAACGATCAATGCAAAGGATGTCGTCATAAGTCACCTGCATTGTGGTATCTTCGAGAAGATCCTAATCTTCTTGAAGGTACAACCCTGCAGTTGTCTTATGCCGTCAACCTTTAAATCTGCCTCGAAAAGATCTACTTATTAATAAGCGTTACGCACATAGAGTTAAATTAAATTAAAAGACGTTCCCCAAAGGTTAGCCTTTCCCGATCCTTGGATTCTTCTTCATAGAATGACCTTTCGCAATAAAACCCATTACACAGAGGAGTTATTAAGACCAAGGTCTCATCACGGAGTTCATAGAATATACATAATTCTAAAACAACGGAATTGGACAATATCTCATAAACTTCACATGAGATTGCCATCTGAACCCCATTAGGTTTATATCAGTTCTCATAACTGAATTTATATCATACTTATTAGTATCAAATATAAATGATTCAGAATCCAATTAAATGTTGTCCTGTCATAATCAGGACTAGGGATTAATGATTTAATTCAGTTTGTTTAGCGTTCTGCTTAGGTATATTTTAACCCTATCTTCCAAAAAGATAGTTACCTAAATTTCAATTTAGCTTCTGATAGAACATACCGGAACTGCTAAACAATCATAAGAATTCAGTCTTATATTCTTGCAAAGCTTACATTGATAATCACAAAAGTCTCCAAATTATATAATAATAACAATGCTCTTTAGATCATTTGAACCGAAGAAGGTCAAACTATCAAGATAAGAATATAGACACATAAGTAACAATATCAATTTCCATTCCTTTCAGAACTAATCAAATACATTTTATGCATTCAGCATACTTGATACAATACTCAACGGAAGAAGAACATCTTTCCTCTTATAGTACATTTAAAGAAATTCAAACTGAAATTCTACTTAAAATCAAATCTAAACAATCTGATCATCCTATCAGATCTGCATGCTTTTACCACTCACGGCAACCATCTGCAAAAATAGTCAAACATGGGTCAGTTCGATTAACTGAACATGATAAGCACTAACTCTTAAAACAATTGCATTCCACCAACTGTTTTCATTAAACAACCTATTTAAATGAGATCAATTCACCAATCAAGTATACATATTTCAGACTATGCTGATGTAATACAATGCCACCTCATCCTCTTGTGCCCTCAGATCCAATCCCAAGAGTTTGAATGTGGTCCTCTATGCGAGCATGCTTCTCCAGGCCTAACCCTTCCACTTTATACCATGATGTGCTTCTAGAAGCTTCTACCACAGACATGCTCCTTCTTGGGCCAACCTGTCGCTAGGCTGACACCTTATCCATGTGCAACTAGGTCATGCTTTTCACGTGTTCTACCCCAGACGTCGAATTTGAATAATTATTGAACCCTTGGTTCTGTCTATGTGCGTCGCGTGTGCCACGTGATTCCTTAAACCCTTTTCTTAAACCCTACCTTGCACACTTTGTCCTTGCGTGCCTTTCCTTAATTGGGACCTTATGCACCTACTCACCTTTTGTACTTAGTCAATATTCTAGGGGCCCAACATCACCCAACACTACGCCTGTTCTCTTCCCATGGGAAAAATTCTATTAGTGAGAGAAAGAATACAATAGGCTTACACCTAGGAAAAAGAATAAGGGGATGAAAGAATGGGGAAAGAAGAAAGAATGGGAGAGTGAAAGAATTAATGCAATAGACTGGGAAAATCCTTTTGCAAGACGGCCTCCAATTTATTTAGGGCATCAACTTCATCCTTTTCACTCTAACAGAGGTCACCGACCAGGGTGCTCACCTCCCAAAAATTTAGTCCATCTCCTTACACACTCATAGTATCCGTGATCTTCTCCAATTCCTTACATATATCCTCCACTTCATCCATTCTTTATGTGATACACGGATATAGCTCCTTTAACCAATTTTTGATTGAAACCCTTAACGTTTCAATGGCCTTTGATTTCTTCTAAACCTTAGCAAGGATTTTGTCTCTTTCCACCCTATTCCCATCATTTTTCTCCTAGAACTCCTTGAGTTCCGCTTCATGAGTGGCGGCCAAGGTGCTACCCACTTTTTCTCTATCCACATAATTATCGTAGGTGGCCTCAGCAATCCAGGAATCGGCCCTTACAACAGCAAGCACTTTGTTGTACTCTGTGACGAGTGCTATGATCTTCAACTTGTCTTCCTTCTCTAGGCGCATGGCCACTTCCTCTATAGAATCCAAGGCTAGAGGTTGTTTTTCCATGGTGAGGACCCTTGTTAAATCCTTCAGGCATCCCAAGGCAGATCCATACTTCTGTGCGGGTGATGCTAGGTCTATATGCTTTAATAGTATGGCCCCATTGATGGATTTTACATTCTTGTACACAATGCTCACCTTGCCCCTTTCATCCTTCAATTCCCGTTGCCATTGGGTGCTGATTAAATTTTCTTGGCTCAGCTCCTTGGTCAAAGTAGCTAGCTCTTCCTCTTTTTCCTTTAGCTCCCCTTCCAGACCCCTGATCCTCTCATTTCACCCAAATATTCTAGCCTCTATCTCAACAGAGACTTTATTAAGCACGTTGCTCAGTTGTTAATCCAAGAGCTACTGGCTATCCACCACTGGGTTATCTTCTCCTAGTTCTGGAAATGTTACTATTTCCCTGTGGCTTACCTCAAACTCCAGTTCATCAAGGTGGGACTCAATTTCCCAAGAGATCATCTTCCTTATCTGCGGATAGGGAACCTCCTTGTCAAAAGATGATATGCCTACAAGCTCCTTCTCTAGAAGTGTACTCTAGAACTGCGCACAAAACACCTTCTTGGGGTCATCAATATAACCCATCTTTGGCCTTCCCCCCTCTGCGTGACTTCCTCCTGTGCGCGTATCCTTGGGTATACTTAAAGTTAAAACCGGACATCTAGTGCTATCGCATTCCTCTGCTATGCTCTCCTCCTTCTCCTTGTTCAATATTGGCTCAGCACCACGTTCCACTTTGTCCTTCAAAAGGGTCTCCATGTCCCTTATCTCTTCTTCTTCTGCCACCTTGGCCGTATACTCTTGTGCTGAGCTAGGAACCTCTTGCTTCTACGTGCTAGCCTCTTCACCTTTTCCCATGTCAAGGGTGCTTCCTCCTACCTAGCAATCCTTGCTCCACACAAAAAGGAACCCTTATCCTTCTTCTCCGCCTTCCTCCTTTGAATCATGTACATTGAAAATAGGTGGCCCTTGATCTTTCCTGGGGTCCTCCTCCCAACTTACTTCTTATTCACTATTGTCCTTTCCTCCTATGCACTTGTCCAAACATCCAACTTCTGCCAAGGTGGTCTCCTCTTCTACCCTCTGCTTCTTCCTAACAAGATATTCCGATGTAGGTGACTCCTTATCTGATGGTTCTTCTAGCTCTGGAGTCTTCTCTTTTACTATGGGATTTTTCTTACGTGCATACATGCTAGTTATGGTGCTTATCCAGGGGGAACCTATTCCCTGTGTCTCCACCACACTTGGAATTTTATTTTCTAGTTATTTTCCTCCCCATTGGATCCTGAAGTATAGATACCTCGTTCTCTAGATATGTTCCCTTTTCTGACTTGGGTCTTATGCGAATGTATACGCACGCCATGGATCCTTCTACAGTGGGCAGAGTCATAGGCCTTGTCATTTGAACTTCATATGATATGTACTGCTCCATGTATGCATGCTTGCCAGGGTACACCAACCCTTTACACATTTCCCTATGGTCCTGGTCCAGATTACCAAGGTCCAACTTAAAATTTTTGGACTCCTTGAACCTGTTTACTCCCGCTTGGAAGCATTGAGCTGTGAAGGCAAAGGGGAGTTTGTACCATGGGCTCCATGTCCCATCTAACAGTTTGAATATACCCAAACAAAAATGATGGTAAACAAAAAATTCTAGTTCTCCCCTAGTGGTTTCTGGCAGTTGTTCAGGAATTCTCCATTCTACCCCAAACGTGTTCCTTAGGCGCATGTACCACTTTTACAAGCACGCCTTATGCACTATTGTCATAGTGTCACAAGCATATTTCTCAAACCTTTTGGCGGGTGAGGATTTTTCATCAAGGTAATCCCATACAAAATTATCTGATGTGTTTGGTACCCTAATCTCTGAAAACGTAATGGTTAGCAACACATTTCCAAAAAGGATCCTATCACCTTCCTTTGTGCAGTTGATAATTTCATCTGCGATGAATGCAAACAAATTATAGATGGCCCCCTCTGAAATATTTCTACAAATGTTTAACCATGGCTTATTGACTTGGGTCCATCTCTCCTATCCATTTATCTTTGACACCATGTGCACAGCCATCTTCATTACTAGATCCTTGATGTCTACAACATCATAATACCTTGACCCATTTTTGCATGTGAAAGCGGCGATAGTTTCCTTAATCTCTTATTTTTCATTCAAGTCATCCTACAAACCATCTCCTTCACATATGAGGCTTATGAAATGTTAAATTAGCTAAGGAGTTATGTGCATCTTGCACCCTGAGAAGTGGAAACAGTCCTCATGCACATGCGACATCAACCAATGATATAGTCACTCAGGTTTCCCAAAGTAGGGCAACTCAAAGAGTTGTAATAACCCTACCTTCTCCAACTTAACCTTCACATGATCATTATAAATGGGCAAACCCTCTGGTGTCATCTTGTATGTTGGGTGCACTAACTTTAGTGAAAACTCATTTTTGATTATACTTGTCTGATGATTATAATCATTTATGGACATGTCCCTAAGATAGGACTCCCACTCCTTCCCTAACAACACTCCATCTAGGTACTGCATTTCTTCATACGACTCTTCATTTGTGCTTGCTTCAATTTCCTACTACTTTCCCTCACCCTTTCCCTTGCCCTTATTAGGTGTACTAGCTGGTTTCTTAGGTGCCATTATCTAGGTCTTCTTCCCACTTCAATCACTCCATGTTACTCTATTCTTCCAATCTTTCCAACCTTAGATCTCAAACTTGTGAAGAAAATTTCTTAAACCCACACCCTAGTTCTTTAAACCCAAACTAGGATAATCCCTTCACAAGACTATGCCTTCTCACAACTTCACCTACGCCAATGAAATTCCTTCCTCCTGGTTCGCAAACCTGAACTAGTTACCCACGCTTCAATCGCTCCAAATTTTTCTTCACATGGATCAACTTTTTGGAAGCCCTAGTTTCTAAAGGTACAAAAAGCACTTCATTCTCCTTATACGCAAAGTGAAAAATGAAGTGCGTTGACCCCTTTATTTATAGTTTTTCCCCTTTTGAGCATTAAATGCTATTGTTGTCGCCAAATCACTGCACCCCCCAAATGGCCAGGATGTGAATAGGACGTTCGGTGTGATTGGGACACATGGGATCACCTCTCAAGCTGTGGGACTTGGGTTCGAGGTGAACCTCCGGAGAAGGCCGACTTCCTCTTCCTAAACTAAGTGCTGCACTACTCTTAGTGTAACAAAATGATTATCTAGTCCTACGCTAACATTTTCATGGGGTTTTAGGGAAAGAGATTTACAGAAATGAAAATATACTAGGGATGGTGATGCACCAAATAAAGGGTGTCTTCAGATTCAGGAAGGGTTAATTTGAAGAGGCTGTGTGCACCACAGGTCAACTTCACCTACTGCAACTTAGAGAGGTTACAGGATACCACAAACTAAGAGACACACGTTCCCTTTGTTAAACTTTATCGGACCGAGAAATATACCAGTTTCCAGTGAAGAAGGATGAACTCAAGAAGGGTGAATAGACACCACAACTCAACTGCATGCAATACTCCACCACTCGATAAGCACAGAACTCCAAGAACCTACAATAGAACTTAAACTTGCACAGTGTACCTGCAAGTACGAGAAAGGCACAAAGAAGCATAAAAGGATGAAAGGACCAAGATTAGTCAGAAAACACACACTTTTATTGCTCAATAACATGCACAATGCATCATACATTCAGAAGAGGCAATAGTTTCCATTACAGTCTTGAAGAGGAGGCTTGAAAGTTCTCTCAACACACAAGAACAACTTGCAGAAGAGGTAGGGTTCTTGAAAAGTATACACTCGCCTGAGATATCTAACTGTCCAACTTGTCTGAACTGTTGGAACCCTTTGAAATGAGATTCCAACTTACATTTATAGAAAAATATGTGAGAAAGAAGAGGAAAGGTCATAATTACATTCCTAAATTGAAGGCCCATGATGTATTTATTGCAGTTAGTTGAACTACCTGAGTAGGTTCCATCATGGGTCATTAATTTCCTGATGACCTAGTCTTCTCAATTAATTAAAAGAATATTTAAATAAAATATATTAATTTAATTAACATAATGTCGGGACCCCCCCGTTGACCCGTTTGACTTGAAGAGGAGGGGGGTCCATGTGGATAGAGTCTGCACAAATCTCAACTCGGTGAGCTTCGAATCCTCTAACTCAGTGTTGCAATCGATTTTGAACCCCACACTAACTCTTTCCTCGTCTTGGCAACCGAGCTCTTCTGCATTGAGTCCTTCAAATGGTGAGCTATCAAACTTGATTCTTATCGTTTTGCTAAAATGCATGTAGATCCTGTGAACCTGGCCTGACGCAAATTAAGATTCGCCTCACGAATGCCACTGCTACGGTCTTGCTTCAAACCCCAAATCGAGCCATTCTGAATTACCAAGCCACCTATATGCATTGTGAACATGAAGCTTTAAGCCCGAAATTGAAAGCCTCTACAAATACATTAAACTTCAACACCCACGAGCTTATTCTTTATCTCGACTTGGTACCAATGTTTCCACAATATGAAAAGTTTGACTCTAAATCATACTTAGTGGATTTGATCCATAATACATTGGTTGTACCCTCAGAGGTTAAACAATTCAATGAATTTAAATTATTTCACTCCTGCATGTTGCGCTATGAAAATTGTTAGGGATCACGTTACGTGCCCCTGTCAACACTCAATCAATTAATTTCTTTGTGATAGCTCTAACTTGACAGATAGAGTTATTTCTTCTTGTTTTGGACCACATATTCACATGCATTACACGTTCAAACTCCATGAAACAACACCATGAGCTCTTCAACTGATTCGACCTGGCTTTGTTTTGCATATCAACCTGAGCACCCGGTTGGCTCAAACTCACTTGAATGTCGTGCTTAACCCAACATTTCTAAAAAGAATGGTTTTACCACAATGTTCACGGTTCTTCCTTATCATATAACACTTGCAGTAAGAATGTTTTAGCTTGGCCATAATAAGCACAATTGTACCTTCCAAACGATGAGAAAATGCCATTATCAATAAAAACCTAATGTTGCCATGATGATGACCCAGGCTTATGCCCGTAACATGTTGATAGACACCCTTGAGACTGATTTTTGGCCAAAGAGACCTTTGGTATTTTGGCAGTGCACTCTGCAATCTAGGCTCCAACCAACAATTATGCCACTATTGGGGTCTTAGTATGGAAGGGGTAGCTGTGAGCTACACAATATACTCATTTTTCCAGAAACTAAAAAGATCCTTTAGCTGTGAGCTACACAATATACTCATTTTTCCAGAAACAAAAAAGATCCTTTAGCTGTGACAATCTGCAACACATAAAATAAGCCCTTCAAACAAAAATACGTTGAACAATTGGGGCAACCAAAAGGACCTTGGAAAAATGTACAGGTAACAACCATATGAATTCTTCCTTAGTCGTGGATAAAAGCTAATAGAAATAAAGCTAGATAAAATTAGCTTGAAACTGCAGTATAATCATCCATTTGTTAAAACAAGTTTCTCTGAACCTAGTAAAGGAATACTTTTTATTGTCTGATTGGACGTACATAATGGAAGGGTATAAATATTTCCTACTGCCCACAGAGTTTCTCAAAGAGACCATTTACGAGTAACAAGGATGTAACATGCAAAACCGCCAACCAGGTATTTTCAGAGCTGACCTTCACATTTAATTCGTTTCTAGGTAAAGAAATGTTGAGCAATACGAATCGTTTCATTCTGTACCGTAGTAAACCTTCATCTCCTGATTCAGGTAGATTTTATGAAGCCTTGAATGGTGTGACTCCAATCCATCGTACACGGCAGTGAATATTTGTTTCCTGCAGCTGTCATAGATCCGAGTTCAGAATAAGGATAAGCCACAGTTTGAGGATGCATTCGATATTGATCAGATAACAACACAGTTGGACAACCCGTTTGCTGGAAGCGTTCAAAAGGAAGGCTTCTACTGTACTGCAACATGCCTGCTACCTGTGCATGGGAGCTTGCCTCGCATCCTCCGAATGCTCAAAACTGTATAGAGGATGAGGAGAAGTATGCTGGAAAAGGCGAATTGATCAGGTCGGGCATCTGTCCGTTGCATTCGGTGAAACAATATCAACACCGTTGGACAACCTGCTTGCTGGAAGCGTTCAAAAGGCTTCTACTGTGCGTGGGAGTTTGTCTCATGACCACCGGTCTGGACGAGTTTTTAGCATTGCTTTCCTGTTAAACACTTCACACATGAGCCACTCAAATTCACAACTGTCCTATTAATCCTCCTGGTGACTCACACAAAAACTCAGACCACTCCAAGCTGTGTGGATTTCTGTTTACCGTGCAGAAATCTCATCATGATTTGCCATCTTAATATTTCCCCTTTGGCAATGTTTGCCTGAATCTCCCCTACGTGGAGTGAACAACTTGGAATGCCATCTTAATATTTCCCATTTAGCAATCTGATCCAATTTCTCCCCTACATGGAGTAAACAACATGGTTTTCCATCCCAAAATTTCCACTTGGCGGTGCTACTCTGAATCTCCCCCGCGTGGAATTTCTTCTTTGGTTTGCCATCCACAAAAACCCACTTGGCATTCCAGCTCTGAATCTCCACATAAGGGCTTGGCCAAATTAATTCACGGGCCCCGGCCTTAACTTCGCCACGCAGACTTGGCAAGTTTGTTCCTTAACTCCACAATTCCCACTAGCACGCGGGATCTTCATAAATCTTCTCCTGCAGAGTTTTCCTTCAACAGATTTGAGGATAACATTAAACTCTTAGTGCAAACATTTCAGTTGTAGCTTGTAAGGTGTGATAATTCTGACATAATCCTTTATACCTGCCAACTTAGTGACTCGTTGAAGATGCTCATATAATTGCAAAGAAAATTATACTCCATGAATATTCTGATATGAAACAGTTCCACCTCTATGATATCCACTTCCATGAGTTACATCGTAAAACAAGTAAGATCTCGATAGAGAATCTTTGTAATAATTTTCATCAGGTCTCCTGGTAACACTCTCACTGTCACTTAATCAATTTTCATAAAAATATCTTGAAGGAAAATCCTGAATTTGAGGATGCATTCAATGCTGAACAGATAAAAACATCGTTGGACGACTTGCTTGCTGGAAGTGCTCAAAAAGGATTCTACTATACTGCAACATGTCAACTGCTTGTGCACCAAATGCTCAGCCGAGGAAGGTCTGAACACCATTATGTAATTACAAACCCGAGATTCAATGATGTTGAACCTCCCATATCTGCATAATTTCATATCATCTCGGTCAAACAAGATAATTCTCCCAAGTGGTTGGTCGAGCACTGTCTTAATGGATTAAACCTAGCATCATGTTGACTTTGACTCTCCCTGACTTGGCCTTCAGATCTTTTTGCATCGATCTCCACCGAGATCCTTATACATTTCCTTTCATTTGTCAATTTTCAATGAGCTATATTTTGCATTAACAAGACCATCGTCAAGCTCATACAACTGAGATTCTCTACTGAGATGATTTCCGAGATGACTATCAATTTGACACCGGGTTCTTTAACAACTTGACCCTGAACTCTTCACTGAGTCGAGATCAACTGGGTTCCTTTCGATGCTAGGTGATCTCTTCATATGCAATTTAGGAATTATTATTTTTAATTATTGCATCTCGATAATAACCGAAGGTGGGTTCCTGGGACTACTATTTCATTTTGAACGTGATAGGACCCCCTTGTCCAATCTTGCCAGGTGTGCAAAATTGGATAACAGCTACTTCACCTACCACCATAATTTTTTTCATTTAATGCAGATTTTTCAAAAAATCCCATCTTAAGCGCTTTACCTCACGTGCACAACCTATGCGGACAATCCTCCAACCTTCTGGCGCATAACGAATCCAACATGATAGGAGACTTTTGCGAATGCATAACTAGCACCGAAGGCACTTCTTCTTTCCTTATTTTTTCTCTTGGCTACCTTGTGTTGCTTGATGCACTTTCCCTTCCTTTGTACGTGGGATCTATAAGTAGCTTTATCTTAACACCAACCATCCTTTTTCCATATTTTCTCTCCATACACCGCTTTCACCTGGGCCATTCAACTAAGATTTTTAACACAAACTTCCTTGGCACTTTAACCATGCACTCCTTCACATTACTCCACCCCACACTAAAATGATGTGCGGTCCTCTACGCACTCATAAGTTCTCAAAAATTAGCAATAAGGTTACCGGCACCTAAGGCACAAAATAAAACAACAACGTGAATGGGAAACAAAAGAAAATAAATGCATAAAGGAAAATTATAAACTAACTGGAAAACTTGCCTTATTTAAAAACATCAAGAAGACTTATTTATAGTAGGCTTCAACCTACTCCCATTGAAGTGTCCAGGAAACTTTGTCCCATCTAGCGCTTGTAACTGGCATGTGCCCGAATCAAGGATGTACAAGATTGTGTAAGGACCCAATCAATGGACTTTCAACTCCTAGGATGGCACAGAAATTTAGAATCATAAAGTAAGACCTTCTGCCCAACCTCAAACTTCTTGTTTCTTATGTGGTGATCATGCCAAGCCTTCTACTTTTCTTTCTCTGTTGTTTACCTCTGACTGTGAGTGATCTTCTCTCATCTAACTTAATTAACTTGTCAATTCTTTCTTCTAGTGCTTGTTGTTCAACTAACCCTCATGCGCGCTATTTGTAGAGATGGTAACATGAAATCAATTAGTAGAACAACTTCCATGCCAAAAAACAACTGAAACGGCGTGGCTTTGTTCAACCTTTTATATGTTGTCCTGTAAGCCCATAATACTAAGTACTGATACTTTGTCATCCTAGTCTTGACTTCTGACATCACAATTTTTTGTCAGGGTCTGACTCCGTATTTTGTTAAAAGCTTCTGTGGTTCTATTTGCTTATGGGTGATAGCACGTAGTCTTGTGATCAGCCACCATGAACTCTACTAACAGGATCCTCATGGTCTCATTCAAGAAATGCGTACGCATATCGTTGCTTAAACTCAAAGGACATCCATACATCATGATAATGTTCTCCCATAAGAATCTTACCACTGTGGCTGCTGTATAATCTTTAGTTGGGGTTAACTCCACCCACCTTGTCAGATAATCTGTGTAATTGATGACATAATGTGACTCAGTCCTACGCACCGCCGGTGCAATAGGGCCTACAAAGTCTATTGTGCACTTTTCAAAAGGATCCGCGCTAGGGATAGGGCACAAAGGCATTTCATCTCTCCTTCCTGGCTTGCCAATGCATTGATAATGGTCACACGCTTTAAAATAGTCTTTACAATCCTTATATAGGGTTTCCCACCACAAATTTCCATTAATATCTTACGTGCGGTGGCATCACCTACATAATTCCCACCCACACTTCCTCTGTGTGCTTCCTCCATGATGGCGAGGTGCTCATGCTCTAATACACACTTGCACAAAACATCATCATGTCCCAACTTGTATAAGTCTCCATTGATCAACATGTAGGGCGCGACGCATATGGGTAGTTACTTCTTCTCTAACACCTTCATTCCTTCTGGTGCCACACCTTCCTTTAAAAATAAAACAATTTCCTCCAAATCTAAGGGTGCACGCCACAAACTAAATAGTTGCGCATCCGACATTATCTCTTTAATACTCTGTGCATCCTCCCTTGAATGAATTCTTGACAGTTGATCAGGTCCACAATTGATTTTTCTAGGCTTCACTACTACAGTGAACTCAAAATCTTGAAATAACAATACCCACTGACATATGCACCCTTGCAGAATGGGCTTGTTCACCAAATAATTTAATGCCATGTGGTTGGTATAAAACATAAAGGGTGTTTCTAGTAGATACTGTCTAAACTTGAAAAACATGTAAATCATTAACAATATCTCACGTTCAGTCGTGGTGTAATTCTGCTCTACTAGTGTCAACTTCCTGCTTGCAAAACACAGAGGATGATCAATAATTCCTTCACCTGGCTATGCAAGCACTGCTCCAATAGCGGTTCCTGAGGCATCTACATGGACATGGAAGGGCTTGTCCCAAAAGGGAAAATGTAATATAGGCACGATGATAAGCCTATCCTTTAATGTATCAAATGCCCTCTACTGCGCCTCTCCTAAATGGAAGGTACTTTTATGTCTGAGCATCTCCTCTAAAGGTGCAGTTATCTTGGCATACCCCTTGATAAATTTCTTGTAATAACCTGTATGCCCAAGGAATCCGCCCACTGCGCTTTAGCTAGTAGGTGCTCCTAACCCCTCAATAACTGCAACTTTAGCGAGATCTACTAGCAATACCTCCTTAAATATGATATGCCCGAATAACATGCCAAAGGGTGTAGCAAATACCCATTTCTTAATATTGAGGGATATCGTCAACTACCTACACCTCTTAAACAATAACCTCAAATTGTCACAATGGTCTTTTACTAGACCATACACTGTCCAATCATCCAAATAGACCTGAAGAAACTTATGGATGAATTCCTAGAATGCTTGCACCACTATGCATGAAAAAATGGCAGGCACATTCTTCAACCGAAAGGGCATGACCGTATATGCAAAAATTCCCCACTTAGTGGTGAAATTTGTCTTCTCCTAATCTTGCTTTACAATCCAGATTTGGTGGTACCCTTAAAATCCATCCGTAAAGGAATATATTTCACACCCAGGGACTTCTTCAAAAATTTCTTCAGTGAAGGGGGTTGGAAAAGGATTGATGACATGAACTGTGTTCAACTCCCTATAATCCACATAGATCCTAATCTGCCCATCCTTCTTGATGCTGATTACCATCGGAATTATTCATTCTTATTCTTCCACTGCTTTAATGATCCCAGAAGCAATCATTTTGTCTATCTCATCTTTAACCTTTACACATAAATTGGGATTCATCTGGTACATCCTCTTCTTGACCGAGAATGCACTGTCCTTCAGCTTTATCTTCATCTCCCCTAAGGAATGGTGAACGCCTTTAAGCTCATGGTACCCCCGTGAGAATAAATAATCAAATTCACCCAACAGATCAATGATCTTAGAGAATTCCTTCTCAGACCAATAATCTCTAATAATAGCTTCCTTAGGATCTTCTCCTGAACTAATATTGACCTTCTTTTTATTTAAGGGCTCATGGTAGGCATGGGTGTGAGTATCAACATTGTCCACTAACTCACACATCCCTATAGATTGGTTAACATCCAAGCTTTTCGCTTCCTCTCCATCAATCACATACACCAAATTCCCTTTCTCCTTTTCCAAACATGCGTGCTCAAGTTGTAACTCTTCTATTTCCTCTACTTCTTCTTTAAAGCACACCTCCAAACCTGGTTCACCTAGTAACTCCAACAACCTATCTTCCACCATGGCACTATCCCCCATGGTAAGGTGTTTGATACCATGCAAGGCCTTATCAAATGATGGCTTGGTACTCTGATACTCAAAGGTTTGAATGAGGTCAGTTGTAAGCTCTTGCCAATTCCCTGTCTGGTGGCATGTCTCCAAATGAATGTACCATGTGCTAGCACAACCCTACAATGTAGAGTATAACTTATGCACCCAGAGGAATGGTGGAAAATATTCTATGCCTTCTCTCTAGATCCTTTCACATTCCTAGATATGGAAAGAGGTGGGCTCCTTCCCATGGTAGTCCTTGATGGTGGTGGGAATGTTTCTCCTAGAGAATCTAATAGAGAGAGCAATTCTTACCTCATGCCATTCTAAAAGGCTCTCGTGATGTGTAACCTACCACCGTGTAGCTGTGCCGAGTAGGACATAACTTAACATCCCTCTCCATTCCTTCTCATTCTTCCACTAAGATTCCATTTCATGCAAAAATATCTCAGGGAAGGCTCCTCCTGAATACTTAGGCATCTCCTTTCCTCATAGGCACCAGACTATGTACGAATTTGTCACCTTGGTCACCAACCCTCTCAACTGCCATCCCATTAATTCATAAGTTCCATGCACCCAATTGTCACATGCTAGACTAGTGGGATCACTTACTGACTTAGCATCTTTAAACTGGATAACTTCGTTGGTAGGATGTATTATCTTTGGGTCCCTAATTGAGCACACATATATCCCATCAAGAAATTCTTCCCCTAAAGGTTCAATATAGGGTGTTGACTTCCCATCAGCCAGGGGTATAATGACCCGTTCCTTATTATTTTAAAAGTTGATGTACCCTTTGTTAAACCAAAGGTCCACATTGTTCTTGTAACACCAAGGGCACCCAAGTAGTACTGGGAAATCATCTACCTCAGTGAGTGCCAAGACTTCGAAGTCCCTAGTAAATTTAGCTCCCTGGATCGTGATAGCTACATCCATTAAGACACCAATGGGCATCGCCTTAGTCTTATTTTCCATATATAACACATTTGAAGATGACTATAATGCAGGTATGCCCATCTGATGCTATGCATCCAAAGTTAGATCATTAACCTCTACGCCAATGTCAATGAGGATATTACTAAGGAGCCATCCATCTACAACTGAATTTAATGTGATCTCTTTGTCATATTCAAGGTTGTGAGGGGGAAGGTTTTCATGCAAGACCTACCTCTTGGGCTATCCTTCAGCGTGTGGTACCTTCTCTCTCAACCATGATCCTATCAAGTGAATGATATTCTCTTGCCTTAGCATTTTACACACCTCCTTGACCTCATCCAGGCCATCCTTTGGCACCTTGACTCTCCTCCCTTGTTACTCCTTCCTGGACTGCTCCTATAGACACTAGATTTCCCCTTATAAACTCTGAATGGCATCCATGGTGTCTTTATATACCTCCTTTTGATGCACAGGGTATGGGTACTTTCCATGAACTACTTCCTCCCTTGAAACTAGGTTTCTCTACATTGGTATATATTTTGCACATGCGGCTTCTGCACTTGTTGTTTCCAAGATAGGCTCCAAACTTACATCTCATGTTACCTAAGGCATCCACTATATGTCTACCTTCTTAATTCTGACCATTGCCGGGCCCTTGTCTTTCTGGTGCTACTGATTCATGTGCTCAAACAACTCCGGGCACTCCTCATACTTATGCTTCTTTCCGCACCATGAGTACTAAAACAGGTCCGAGCACTCTCATTTTCAATGCTTTGTAGATCCACAATTGAAACAGGTTCCATGTGGGAACTCTCTCCTTCCTCCTCCTTGGTTATCAGGACCATAAGATCGTCCTCGAAAACCTCTTACATGCGTGCATCCATCTGTGCGCTCCTCATAACGGCGATCATCACCCTTGGAACTACTGAAAATGCTAGTTTGGCACACCCCATGATCAATGGCCTCATGGATCTGATCAATGAGCCTACAGTCCTTAGTATCATGGGTTGTAGAGGTGAAAATATTACAGTGACAAGACACATTCTTCCAGATCATGCATTGTAGCAAGGGGCATCTACTTGCATCATGGTCTCCATGAAAAATTAACAATCTACTGCCACGATGCATACTATCCTCTAGGGAAAACTATGTGGAGAATAATAAATATGTGGAGAATGAGTTCATGCTCCCAGGGCTGCCAAAAGGTAAGCATACAATGGAAAATTTTCTAGCACCTAAGCCCACAAAGACAATACAAGTAGATGATGAAGAAGAGGAGCATGAAGATAGTGGTGGTTTGGAGCATAGAGGTAGGAGGCAACCTCCAAATGGGGAATAAGATGAGTACGTGATTACTCCACCCCAGACATAAGAAGGAGATGATGAGGACCTGGATGCAGTACAAGGAGAGTGTTGCTTCAAAAGAGTATTCAGGAGAATAAAGACCCAAGGTGCTACTCAAAAATCAGTGCACAAATCACCTCGAATCTGTCCACAAAAGGAGACAATAGAGAAGAGAAGAAGTTATTTGAATTTTAATGAGGAAAACTAGTATGAGGAAAGTATGCCTAATTCCCCTACACCTTTAGAGAATCTAGAAGAACCAACAGACGAAGAATTGGAGGTTCAAAAAGAAGGAGAAAAGGAGGTAGATGAGATAGTGACCGAGACTTCTTAGGGTATGACAGAACAAGCTCTAAAACTTGAATCCCAAGTTCCTAAGGGGACAAGATTGAAGAGAACAAGTGGAGAATATGTTGCATCAATCTTGGGCTATGCTAAGGACACAAGTAAAATTGTTCACACCTACTTTCTAAGAGCAATGACACTAAAGGATTTGTATGGGTGGGAGTTGATGGATGAATATATGGAAACCATAGGCACAAGGAAACAACTATCATGGTCGATGCACACACGCATCAATGAACAAGATTTTGATGTATGTGAAGATTCATGTGTATCAAGGACGTTGAAGAAGACACCTCATGCCAAACACATCACAGTAAAGACTACTGTTATGTCAAATGAACAAGTGAAAAATGCTTTGGTAAAAGTCTCAATATAGGTGGCATGATGAAATATGGATAAGGCTATACAATTAGGGTGCTAAGAGAAGAGATCAAAACTAAGGGTGTAGAAATAGCGTGCTTATAGCAAGAAAAATACTTAGCACAAAAGAAGGAAGTTGGGGATAATATAATGAAAGCAAAACCACACTTAGAGACAAAGGTACCAAAAAATTTTCCTTTGGTAAGGTATTATGTAAGTTCCTTGGTGGACTTAGTGCTTGAAGATGAACCTCTATGCATTTCAGGACAAAAGAATCTCGAGTAGGAAGAAAAGTGAGAAAAGGATTCAATGATGAGAAATATTGCATCATATGAGGGGTTACTTTAGAGCTTGTAGGAGGAACTCAAGAAATTAGATCAAGTGTTGAATATATGTACAACCCAAGAAGCCATTATAAGAACCATGACTAGTTCAGAAGACAATGAAGTCTTGAAAGCCATAAAAGATGAGACCTTGGGCCATGCAAGATTATTAGCAATTGTCAAACAGAAGCATGAGGCCCTTACAACAGCTCAAGAACCACACAAGGAAAGGATGGATGAGCTTTGGAAACTCATCACGTAAAAGATGGAATTATTATAAGGAAGAATGAAAATCATGTCTAACATTGTGTTGGTCTTGCAAAATGAGAAAGGAGAGATTACAAAAGATGAGTTAGAGTCAATTGCAGTGGATATCCCAGAAAAGGCAGAGGCCACGCTCAATGATTGATAGAATTTAGAGGTAGAAGTAAAAGAAGAATATCAAGAATTAATTCTTCAGGTTGAAGTAGAAGATGTTGTAGGTTAAAGAGATTATTTTATTCATCAAAATTCTTTCTATTATTCTATTCATAATCTTTGATTCATTTTGGAGACAACCATTTCTGGGGTGGAAATGGAATTAGTGTGGGGTAATGTTGATCAGTTAAAGTATAAAACTTAGCAAAGAACATATAGAAGGTTCACATGGAAGAGCATATCACATTCAAAAGCATAGAAGGATTAGAAAGGAATCACATGCTGAGAATAGGGATAGATTCGGGATTTAGCCATTTTCATGATGAATGACTATTTTTAGATATAGCATGTGGAGCACATAAACTGGTTAAAGACTTGCACGACACGCATTGGATATTTTTGGAGGATTGTCCACAAAGCACTTTGCATGGATAAATTCTGAGAAGATATTTACCACTAATAGTTAACTAGAAGAAGTCTATTGTTACCGCACTTACATGTGTGGCTATTTGTTTAATGGCGTGTGGCTAATGATAGCATGTGACCAATTTTGGGATTAGATAAGTGGTGAAGGGAAAGTACCCACCCTTATAAATATGAAAATAACTGTGGCATAGGGTGGCATGTGAGAAAAAAGTTATTATGAGGTTATGCTACGAAATATGATGGACACATAGACTATAGTATTAGCCTAATTAGTCGATTTATTAGCAAACAAGGAAATTTTTTATCTCACCGAGTAAATCGATTAATGTTGAAACAACAATGCCTAATAACTAGGGCTATTAAACAAGCTCGTATTCTATCTTTGATACCTTTTCTCTCTAATGAAAAGTAATTGGTGCCTAAGAAATGAACTTACTCATACTCCTGAATAGAATTGAAGCTGGGATATCTATCAATAGATAGAGCAGATTTTAATTCTTTAGAAAGGATTAAAAAAAGGAATTATTCAAATGTATCGAATATGAATTAAATTTAATTGTCTCTAATTAAATTTCCCAGAGGAAATTCTCCGGGAGATTCTATTTCATGATATGATATTTTTTTTCAAGAATCTATTGTAATAAGCTTATGTGTATTTATCATGTTTAATGTAATGGAATGTGTTGGTTGAATAAGGGTGTCAAATCCTGAGTATAATTGGTTCGTACATGCTTGATTTCATCATGGTTATCTCTTAAGTATGTTATTCTTTAGATCTAGATCTGAATATGTACTATAGAATGATATATTAGTCATAAATCTAAATGTTTTAAGTCTTCATGATAACATCCTGCAACAACAACCATAAAGAGGGGCCTAGTACCTTTGCTCATTTTAGGTGAGTGCTTAGTCTATGCTGATTGATGTGCCAGTGCGCTTGGTCTTTTATTGATGAATTCTAGGCTACATTAATAATGATAAGAAAATTATTCTTTTTCTATATGAGGAAGATGAATTCTCTTCGAAGAACCAATCTAAGATTAAGGAAGCATACAATGATCAAATTATACAATTGAAAAAAATAAATTTCTAAAGGGACTGGTCACTCTTGAATCAATCTTCAATTCGGATGATAAAGTTAAAAGACAGAGTGCTAATATGATAATTAAAGAAGATGATTTTAAACAGGTTCAGGTTGTGGAAGATAGGTTTCTAAAGATTAGGAAAGTGTAGTTGCCAGAAGAAAATAAGATTTTGTTGGTTTTTATCAAGAGTATAGTGATATATTTGCATATAGCTATGCATATCTTCGTGGTTTTGATCCAAGATTGGCACAAAAAACTATTGAGCTCGACCTGAATACTAAGCTAGTTCAAAAAAATCAAATAGCGGTTAACCCCAAAATTGAACCCCTTATAAAGAAAGAGCTTTCAAAGCTCATTGAATCTAGTATCATCTTCCCAATCAAAAATTATTATTGGGTGGCTAATATAGTTCCAGTTAGAAATCAGAATAGGGAAATCGGGCTATGCATGGACTTCAAAATTTAAACTGAGCCTCCCTAAAGGATCATTAACCTATTCTATCTATAGAAAAGATTCTCCAAATAATGGCAAGATCAGAATTTTTTTCACTACTTGATGGTTACTCAGGCTATAACTAGATTTTGGTTAAGTAATTAGATCAATTCAAAATAGATTTCACTACCACGTGAGGTACATATTCCTATAATAAAATTCCATTTGGGTTGTCCAACATCAGGGCCACCTTCAAATGAGCTATGGATATGGCCTTCAAAGGGATTATAAATGACATGATTCTTTTTTACCTTGATGACATAAAAGTGTACTCGAAGCATGCAAAAGACCACATAGCCCATTTGGAAAAGGGTTTTAAGAGGTGTAGGTAGTTTGGGGTCTCACTAAATCACAAGAAGTGCATTTTTTTAGTTCCCGAAGGAAAATTATTAGGGCATATTGTTTCCTCAGAAGGAAACTCTATTTACCTAGAAAGGATTCGTGCCATCTTGGCTTTATCGTTTCCATGCAATGAGAAATTCCTTTAGAGTTTCTTAGGAACTATTAACTTTGTAAGGAGGTTTATACCTCAATTCACAACTTTGTCCAAAACATTGATGACCATGTTGAAAATGAATACACCCTTTAACTAGACCAAATAAGGGAAGGAGAGCTTTGAAGCTATTAAAATAGATATTTCCCAGGACCCTAGATTGGTGAACCCCAAGTATGATAATGATTTCATCCTCTACGCCTTTACAGAAAATGAATTTTTTTCAGAAATTCTCACACAAGAAAATGATGATTTGATGGAGCAACTAATTATTTTTCTCAGCAAGTCCATTAATGATTATGAGCTCAAATACTCATTTGTTGAGAAAAAAAAAATTCTGTCATCTAGGCATTAAAGAAATTCAAACATATGTTGTCTAATAACAAGATATAGTTGATGGTGTCACATCCAGAGGTCAAATACTTTCTGTTGATTAAGGATATGAACAAGAAACAAGCTATATGGATCACCAAGGTGATGGAATATGATGTGCATATTAATGTAACCAAGTTGGTATGGGGAAAGGGTTCATGCCAACTTATCGTTGATTTGGAATCAAATGAAAAAGGAGACATGGTGTTTCATAATCATCCTCAAGAAGATACTCCTACTGTCTGGTTATCAAAAATGAAGAAATTTCTTCTATTAAGAGAATATCCTCTTGACTTGGACGGAATCCAAAGGTGAAGTTTTCAATTTCTATTAATAACCTATGTTCTCATGGATAATGTACTCTTTCAAAGAGATCCGAATGGAGTTCTCCTCAGATGCATAGATCCTGAAAAGGTTGATGGGATACTTGAAGATTTTCACAATTAATTGTCAGGAGGAAAATTTTCAGTGATAACCACTTCCATAAAGATTATGGGGGTTGGGTATTACTAGAAACATCTGTTCAAAGATGCTCATCAGTGGGTAAGGAAATCTAAAGAATGTTATTTCTTTAAAGAAAAGCAAAGGTTATAGCCATTTTTACCCTTATCATAAAAGAAAGGAACCCCATGTGCATTGAATTATCACCTAGCGGATGTTGGGGCACTCACCTGAGGCATGCATGGGTTCTGAGTCTCTCTTTTATGTGATTTTAGTAGGAAACATCATATTTGATTTGTGTTTAAGAGATTTTAAAAAGGATTTAAGACATACAAGAACCATAGAGCTCAGAACGGCCTCTAGATCCTTGTAGCCATTCCAGACAAAGTACTTAACAGATTATATAACTTGGACGATAACTGAAAGAAGTATATGAGAATCCATACTGAGCATAAAATGAAAAAGAACCTATGAACTAGATATATTGATCATAATCATTTATATTCATATATATATATATAAACCGGTAACCCCATTACATCCGTGGAGCCATTTACAGAATGTCACAGAGAAGCAGACTGTAGTCATGCATTATAACTGGACTAATGTAACTATACTACCAAAAAGAAAAATTACAATCCCCTTGCCCAATAAATCCTTTTGCAAATGCAATTATCCACTAACATAGTTCTTGCATTATTTCTGCAGAGCTCCGCTCACTCTCTAAGTCTCTTCTCCTCTCTTCTCTTCGTCTGTCTTTTACTCTACAGGTGCTTGTATTTATAGCCTTTCTAGACTACCAACTCATCCTCCAGTTCTCTCAGATATGATGCCAAGTGTTCGAATGTGGTCCTCCATGCGAGCATGCTTCTCCAGGCCTGAGCCTTCCACTTTATACCATGATGTGCTTCTAGAAGATTCTATCGCAGACATGCTCCTTCTTGGGCCAATTTGTCACCAAGCTGGCACCTTATCCACGTGCCACTGGGTCATGCTTTTCACATGTTCTGCCCCAAACGTCCAATTTTACTAAGTCCCAAACCCTTGATTCTGTCTGCACGTGTCGTGCACACCACAGGATTCCTTAAACCCTTTTCTTAAACCCTACCTTGCATGCTTTGTCCTTGCATGCCTTTCCTTAACTGGGACCTTATGTGCCTACGTGCCTTTTGTACTTAGTCAATATTCTAGGGGCCCAACATCACCCCACACTATGCCTATTCTCTGCCTACAAGAACACTTTTCTTAGTGAGAGAAAGAATATAATAGGCTTATGCCTAGGAAAAAGAATAAGGGGATGAAAGAATGGGGAAAGAAGAATGGGAGACTGAAATAATTACTGCAATAGAATGGGAAAATCCTTTTGCAAGTCGGCCTCCAATTTATTCCAGGCATCGAATTCATTCTTCGCTCTCTGACAGAGGTAGCCGACCAAGGTGCTTGCCTCCCAAAAATTTAGTCCATCTCCTTGCACACTCATAGTATCTGTGATCTTCTCCAATTCCTTGCATATATCCTCCAGTGCATCCATTCTTCATGTGATACATGGATATAGATCCTTTAACCGGTTTTTGATTGAAACCCTTAAGGTTTCAATGACCTCTGATTTCTTCTCAACCTTGGAAAGGATTTTGTCTCTTTCCACCCTATTCCCCTTATTTTTCTTATAGAACTCTTTGATTTTTGCTTTATGAGTGGAGACCAGGGTGCCTGCTACTTTGTCTCTATCCACACAATTGTCGTACATGGCCTCAATAGTTCAGGAAGTGGCCCTTACATCAGCAAGCACCTTTCTGTACTCTGTGACGAGTGCTACGATCTTCAACTTGTCTTCCTTCTCTAGGCGCGTGGCCACTTCCTCTATAGAATCCAAGGTTAGCGGTTGTCTTTCCATGGTGAGAACCCTTGTTAAATCCTTCATGCATCCCAAGGTAGATCCATACTTTTGTGTGGGTGATGCTAGGTCTGGATGCTTTAATAGTATGGCCTCGTTGATGGATTCTACTTTCTTGTAGACAACGCTCACCTTGGCCCTTTCATCCTTCAATTCCCGCTACCACTAGGTGCCGATTAAATTTTCTTAGCTCAGCTCCTTGGTCAAAGTAGCTAGCTCTTCCTCTTTCTCCTTCAGCTCCCCTTCCATATCCCTAATCCTATCATTTCACCTGAAGAGTCTAGCCTCTATCTCAACGAAGACTTTATTAAGCACATTTCTCAGTTGTTCATCTGAGAGCTTCTAGCTATCCACCACTGGGTTATCTTCTCCTGGTCCTAGAAATGTTACTATTTCCCTGTGGCTTACCTCAAACTTCAGCTCATCAAGGTGGGACTCAATTTCCCAAGAGATCATCTTCCTTGTCCACGGATAGGGAACCTCCTTGTCAAAAGATGGCATGCCTACAAGTTCCTCCTCTAGAAGTTTACTCTGGAACCACACACGAAACACCTTCTTGGGGTCATCAATATAACCCATCTCTGGCCTCCCCCCTCTGCGCACCTTCCTCCCGTGCATGTATGCTTGGGTATACTTACAGTTAAAACCAGGCCTCTAGTGCTGTCGCGTTCCTCTCCTACGCTCTCCTCCATCTCCTTGTTTAATACTGGCTCAACACCGTGTTCCACTTTATCCTTCACCAGGGTCTCCATGTCCCTTGTCTCTTCTTCTTCTACCACCTTGGCAATCTGCTCTTCTGCCAAGATTGGAACCTCTTACTTCTGCGTGCTAGCCTCTTCACCTTTTCCTATGTCAAGGGTGCTTCCTCCTACCTGGCTATCCTTTCACTGCACAAAAAGGAACCCTTGTTCTTCTTCTCTGCCTTCCTCCTCTGAATCATGTACATTAAAAATAGGTGGCCCTTGATCTTTCCTAGGGTCCTCCTCCCCACTTACTTCTTATTCACTATTGTCCTTTCCTCCTATGCACTTGTCTAAACTTCCAACTTCTTCCGAGGTGGTCTCCTCTTCTACCCTCTACTTCTTCCTAACCGGAGATTCCGGTGTAGGTGACTTTATTTCTTCTTCTTTTTATGACTCCTTATTTGATGTCTCTTCTGGCTCTGGATTCTTCTCTTTTAGTATGGGATTTTTCTTATGCGCGTACATGTTGGTTCTGGCGCTTGTCCCGGGGGAACCTATTAGTTGTGTCTCCACCACACTTGGAATTTTCTTTTTTGGTTATTTTACCTCCCGGTTGGGCACTGATAGTTTCATCTCCATTGGATCCTAAGGTATAGATACCTCGTTCTCTAGATATGTACCATTTTCTTACTTGGGTCTTATGTGAATGTATACGCATGCCGTGGATACTTCTGTAATGGGAAGAGTCATGGGCCTTGTCATCTAAACTTCATGTGATATGTAACACTCCACGTATGCACACTTGCCAGGGTACACTAACCCTTTACACATTTCCCTATGGTCCTGGTCCAGATTACCAAGGTCCAACTTAAAATTTTTGTTCTCCTTGAACCTTTTTACTTCCACTTGGAAGTATTGATCTGTGAAGGCAAATGGGAGTTTGTACCATGGGCTCCATGTCCCACCTGATAGTTTGAATCTACCCAAATAGAAATGCTGGTAAATAGCAAATTCCACTTCTCCACTGGTGGTTGCTGGAAGTTGTTCGGGAATTCTCTATTCTGCCCCAAACAAATTCCTTAGGCTCATGTACCACTTTTCTAACTGCACCTTGTGCACTGTTGTCATAGTGTCAAAAGTGTATTTCTCAAACCTTTTGGTGGGTGATGATTTTTCATAAGGGTACTCCCATACGAACTTATCTGATGCATCTGGTACCCTAATCTCCAAAAACACAATGGTTAGTAGCACATTTCCAAAAAGGATCCTGTCACCTTCCTTCACGCAGTTGATAATTTCATCTGCGATGAATGTGAACAAATTATAGATGGTGCTCTCTGAAATATTTCTACAAATGTTCAACCATGGCTTATTGACTTGGGTCCATATCTTCTAGCCATTTAGCTTTGACACTAGGTGCGTGAACATCTTCATTACTGGATCCTTGATGTCTGTGACATCATAATACCTTGACCCCTTTTTGCATGTGAAAGCAGTGATATTTTCCTTAATCACTTCTTTTTTAGTCAAGTCAGCCTCCAAACCATCTCCTTCACAGATGAGGCCTATGAAATGTGAAATTAGTTGAGGAGCTATGTGCATCTTGCACCCCGTGAAGTGGAAATAGTCCTCATGCACGCATGACATCAGCCACTGATACAGTCGCTCAGGTTTCCCAAAGTAGGGAAATTCAAAGAGTTGTAATAACCCTTCCTTCTCCAACTTGACCTTCACGTGATCATTATAAATGGGCAAACCCTCTGGTGTCCTCTTGTTTGTTGGGTGCACTAACTCCAACGTAAAATCCTTTTCAATTGTGCTTTTCCAATGATTATAATCGTTTACGGACATGTCCCTAAGATGGGACTCCCACTCCTTCCCTAACAACACTCCATCTAGGTATTGCATTTCTTCATACCACTCTTCATTTTTGCTTACTTCAATTTCCTGCTGCTTTCCCTTGCTCTTCTTAGGTGTACTAGCTGGTTTCTTGGGTGCCATTATCTAGGTTTTCTTTCCACTTCAATCACTTCATGTTACTCTGTTCTTACACTCTCTCCAACCTTTGATCTCGAACTTGTGAAGAAAATTTCTTAAACCCGTGCCCTAGTTCTCTAAACCCTAACTGGGATACTCCCTTCACAAGATGGTGCCTTCTCACAACTTCTCCTACGCCAAGGAATTTCCTTCCTCCTAGTTTGTAAACTGAAACTAGTTACCCACGATTCAATCTCTACAAATTTTTCTTCACACGAATTAGTTTTTTGGAAGCCCTAGTTTGTAAAGGTGCAAAAAGCACTTCGTTCTCCTTATACGCAAAGTGAAAAATGAAATGCCTTGACCCCTTTATTTATAGTTTTTCCCCTTTTGAGAATTAAATGCTACTTTACCTACCACCATACTTTTTTTCATTTAATGCAGATTTTTCAAACAAATCCTGTCTTAAGTGCTTTCCCTCACGTGCACAACCTGCGTGGAAAATCCTCCAACCTTCTGTGCATAACAAATCCAACATGACAGGAGACTCTTGCACGCACATAACTTGCACCAAAGGAACTTCTTCTTTCTTGATGTTTTCTCTTGGCTACCTCGTGTTGCTTGATGCGCTTTCTCCTCCTTTGTACGTGGGATCTATAAGTAGCTTTATCTTGACACCAACCATCCTTTATCCATATTTTCTCTCCATATAACTCTTTCACCTGAGCCATTCAACTAGGAGTTTTAACACAAACTTCATTGGCACTTTAACCATGTGCTCCTTCACATTACTCCACCCCACACTAAAATTATGCGTGGTCCTCTGTGCACTCACAAATTCTCAAAAAGTAGCAATAAGGTTACCGGCACCCAAGGCGCAAAACAAACCAACAATGTGAAAGGGAAACAAAGAAAAGAAATGCATAAAGTAAAATTCTAAACTAACTGGAAAAAATTCCTTATTTAAAAACACCAAGAAGACTTGTTTATAGTAGGGATTCAACCTACTCCCATTGAAGTGTCCAGGAAACTTTGTCCCATCTAGTGCTTGTAACTGGCATGCGCCTGAATCAACGATGTATGAGATTGTGTAAGGACCCAACCAATGGAATTTCAACTCCTAGGATGGTGCAGAAATTTAGAATCATAAAGTAAGACCATCTACCCAACCTCAAACTTCTTGTTTCTTATGTGGTGACCATGCCAAGCATTCTAATTTGCTTTCTCTGTTGTTTTCCTCCACCTGGCGAGTGATCTTCTCTCATCTAGCTTCATTAACTCGTCAATTCTTTATTCTAGTGTTTGTTAATCAAATAACCCTCCTGCGCACTATTCACAAATATGGTAACATAAACTCAACTGGTAGAACAGCTTCCGTACCAAACAACAACTGAAACAGTGTGGCTTTGTTGAACCTTTTATGTGTTGTCCTGTAAGCCCATAATACTACTGATACTTTGTCATCCTAGTCTTGTCTTCCAACATCACAAATTTTGGTTAGGGTATGACTTAGTATTTTTTTGAATGCTTCCATGGTTCTATTTGCTTGTGGGTGATAGGGCGTAGTCTTGTGATGAGCCACCATGAACTCTGCTAATAGGATCCTCATGGTATCATTCAAGAAATGCATACCCCTATCATTGGTTAAACTCAAGGGACATCCATACCTTGTGATAATGTTCTCCCATAAGAATCTTGCCACTGTGGCTACTGTAAAATATTTAGTTGGGGCTACCTCTTCCCACCTTGTCAGATAATCCATGTAAGTGACGAAATAATGTGACTCAGTACTACACATCGCTATTGCAATAGGGCCTACAAAGTCTATTGCCCACTTTTCAAAAGGCTCTGTACTAGGGATAGGCCACAAAGGCATTTCATCTCTCCTTCCTGGCTTGGTAATGCGATGAAAATGGTCACACACTTTACAATAGTCTTTACAATCCTTGTATAGGGTTTCCCACCACAAATATGCCATTAATATCTTACGCACGGTAGCATTGCCTGCATAATGCCCACCCACACTTCCTCTGTGGGCTTTCTCCATGATGGCAAGGTGCTCATGTTCTAATACACACATGTGTAAAACTTCATCAAGTCCCAACTTGTATAAGTCTCCAGTGATCAACATGTAGGGCATGACAGATATGGCTAGTTACTTCTTCTCTAACACCTTCATTCCTTCCAGTGCCACACAACAACTGAAATGGTAACATAAACTCAAACTCAACTAAAATAACAACTTCTAGAGATTGTAACATAAACTTCCTCTGTGTGGCATTTCCTGCATAATGCCCACCCACACTTCCTCCGTGTGCTTCCTCCATGATGGCGAGGAGCTCATGCTCTAATACACACTTGCACAAAACTTCATCATGTCCCAACTTGTATAAGTCTCCACTAATCAACATGTAGGGTGTGATGCATATGGCTAGTTACTTCTTCTCTAACACCTTCATTCCTTCCAGTGCCATACCTTCCTTTAAAAATAACACAATTTCCTCCAAATCTGAGGGCACACGCCACAATGTAAATAGTTGCACGTCCAACATTGTCTCCTCAATACTCTGTGTGTCCTCCCTTGAATCAATTCTTGACAGATGATTAGGTCCAAAATTGATTTTTCTAGGCTTCACTACTACGGTGAACTCAAACTCTTGAAATCACAATACCCACTGACATATGCACCCTTGCAGAATGGGCTTGTTCACCAAATAATTTAATGCCATGTGGTTAGTGTAAAACATGAAGGGTGTTTCCAGTAGATACTATCTAAACTTGAAAAACATGTAGATCATTAACAATGCCTCGTGTTCAGTCGTGGTGTAATTCTACTCTGCTAGTGTCAACTTCCTGCTTGCAAAACACAGAGGATGATCAACAATTCCTTCACTTGGCTATGCAAACACTGCTACAATAGTGGTTTCTGAGGAATCTACATGGACATGGAAGGGCTTGTCCCAAAAGGGAAAATGTAATATAGGCATGGTGACAAGCCTATCCTTTAATGTATCAAATGCCCTCTACTGCACCTCTCCCCAATGGAAGGCACTTTTATGTCTAAATAGCTCCTCTAAAGGCATAGTGATCTTGGCATACCCCTTGATGAATTTCCTATAATAACCCATATACCCAAGGAATCCACCCACTGCACTTTAGCTAGTAGGCTCCCCTAACCCTACAATAACTACAACTTTAGTGAGATATACTAGCAAGCCCTCCTTACATATGATATTCCCTAATAACATGCCAAAGGGTGTAGAAAATACACATTTCTTAATATTGAGGGATATCCTCAACTACCTACACCTCTCAAACATTAACCTCAAATTGTCACAATGGTCTTTTACTAGACCATACACTGTCCAATCATTCAAATAGACCTAAAGAAACTTATGGATGAATTCTTGGAATGCTTCCACCACTATGCATGAAAAAATGGCAGGTGCATTCTTCAACCCAAAGGGCATGACCGTATATGTAAAAATTCCCCACTCAGTGGTGAAAGTTGTATTCTCCTGATCTTCCTTTATAATCTAGATTTTGTGGTACCTTGAAAATCCATCTGTAAAGGAATAGATTTTGCATAATAGTTAAGGGGGTTGGAAAAGGATCGATGACACAAACTGCATTCAGCTCCCTATAATTTACGCAGATCCTAAACCACCCATCCTTCTTGATGCTGATTACCATCAGACTTACCTATTCTTATTCTTCCACTGCTTCAATGATCCCAGAAGCTATCATTTTTTATATCTCCTCCTTAACCTTTACACATAAATTGGGATTCATCTGGTATGACCTCTTCCTGACCGAGCACGCACCATCCTTCAGCTTTATCTTCATCTTCCCCAAGGAATGGTGAATGCCTTTGAGCTCATGGTACCCATGTGGGAATAAATCCTCAAATTCACCCAACGGATCAATGATCTTAGAGACTTCCTTCTCCGACCAATAATCTCCAATAATAGCTTCCTAAGCTCTTCTGCTGAACTGATGTTAACCTTGTTTTTCTTTAAGGGCTCATAGTAGGCATTTTTCTGAGTATCATCACTATCCACTACCTCACATGTCCCTACAGAATGGCTAACATCTAATCTTTCTGCTTCCTCTCCATGAATCACATACACCAGTTTCCCTTTCTCCTTTTCCAAACATGTGCTCTCAAGATGTAACTCTTCTATTTCCTCTACTTCTTCTTCAAAGTGCGCCTCCAAACCTGGTTCACCTAGTAACTCCAACAACCTATCTTCCGCCATCACACTATGCCCCCTGGTAAGACACTTAATACCCTACAAGGCCTTATAAGATGATGGCTTGGTACTCTGATACTCAAAGGTTTGAATGAGGTCAACCGCAAGATCTTGCCAATTTCCTGTCTAACGGTGTGTCTCCGAATGAATGTACCATGTGTGTGTGTAACCATACAATGTAGAGTATAAATTTTTCACCCAGAGGAATGGTGGAAAAGCTTCTATGCCTTCTCTCCAGATCCTTTCACATTCCTGGATATGGAAAAATGTGGGCTCCTTCCCATGGTAGTCCTTGATGATGGTGGGCACGTTGCTCCTAGAGAATCTTTATAAAGAGAGTAATTCTTACCTTGTGCCATTCTAAAAGGCTCTCATGATGTGTAACCTACCACCATGTAGCTGTGTCGAGCAGGACATAACTTAACCTACCACTGTGGAGCTGTGCCGAGTTGGATCACTTACTAACTTAGCATTTTTAAATTGGATAACTCCATTAGTAGGATGTATTATCTCTGGGTCCCTAATTGAGCACACATATATCCCATCAAGAACTTCTTCCCCTAAAGGTTCAATATAGGGTGTTGACTTCCCATCAGCCAAGGGTATAATGACCCGTTCCTTATTATTTTAAAATTTGATGTACCCTTTGTTAAACCAAAGGTCCGCATTGTTCTTGTAACACCAAGGGCACCCAAGTAGTACTGGGAAATTGTCTACCTCAGTGAGTGCCAAAACTTTGAAGTCCCCAGTAAATTTAGCTCCTTGGATCATGATAGCTACATCCTTTAAGACACCAATGGGCATCGCCTTAGTCTTATTTTCCATATACAACACATTCGAAGACTATAATGCAGGTATTCCCATCTGATGCTATGCATCCAAAGTTAGATCATTAACCTCTACGCCAATGTCAATGAGGATATTACTAAGGAGCCATCCATCTACAACTAAATTTAATGTGATCTCTTTGTCATATTCAAGGTTGTGAGGGGGAAGGTTTTCATGCAAGACCTACCTCTTGCGCTATCCTTCGGCGTGTGGTACCTTCTCTCTCAACCACGATCCTACCAAGTGAATGATATTCTCTTACCTTAGCATTTTACACACCTCCTTGACCTCATCCAGACCATCCTTTGGCACCTTGACTCTCCTCCCTTGTTACTACCTCTTGGATTACTCCTTTAGACACTAGATTTCCCCTTATAAACTCCGAATGACATCCATGGTGTCTTGATATACCTCCTTTTGATGCGTAGGGTATGGGTACTTTCCATGAACTACTTTCTCCCTTAAAACTAGGTTTCTCTGCCTTGGTATATCTTTTACACACGTGGCTTATGTCCTTGTTGTTACCAAGAAAGTCTCTAAACCTACATCCCATGTTACCCGAGGTATCCACTATGTGTCTGCCTTCTTAATGCCAACCATTACAGGGCCCTTGTCTTTCCAGTGCTACTAATTCATGTGCTCAAACAACTTTGGGCACTCCTCTGTCATCACCAATCCGGCACTATGATAATTCTTCACCGGGAACTCCTCGTGCTATGATTATTTACTAATGCACAGCCTTTAGTTTGGTGGATGTAATCTGGAAACAAAACAACAACATAACACAAGAATACCATCGACTATGATAAGACGGAATGATGAAAAATCTGAAATATCAAAGTAAATTATAATATTAACATGAAATTGTTACAATCTCACCCATGAGGTACTTCAAGTGTTATTGACTTCACTTGACTTTCACCAAGACTATGGGAGAAACTTTACAATTACACCTCTTAATGGCTTCTTCAACACACCTTTAAACTGATGGCTTCCTTCGCACACTTCCTACAATATTTCTCACAACTTCCTTCTATGCTAAATGAGGGGGGTGGCCTCTCTATTTATAGAACTTCCAGGCTTATCCATCTTATCTCTAAGATAGGATAAGAAATCCACTCTGACGAATCATATTCCATACCTTAACTCTTATCTGTACATGTAAGCTTATCTGTTAAGATAAGATAAACCTTATCATTTTACATGGGTTCCACATTTTTAGACTTTTTACAAATAAAATACACAAAATATTTATGACCTCACTCCTTGTCTTTATTACCAATATAATATTTCTAATTCCTAATCATGTAGACCCTACTTCTCTAATTACCCAAACTTTGACATTTTAACATTACCGGACCACTTACGACAAATATTTACTTTTTACAACATTCCTATTGTACTTTGACTGTTACCGTACTCCACATTATTGGCGACACCATACTGACGGCGCCGTTATCTTCTATCAGACGCTACTACTAATTATACTTAACAACATCATATTCCTAATACATACATTAATGAAATAGAAATTATGGAGGAAAATTTTAGTGTCGACATCTTCCCCCTTCCTAGCTTCTACTCCGTCCTCGGAGTAGACTATTCTGGTGCTTGGAAAATATTCAACTTGTCATGGTTGACCCATTTCGTAATGGGAGTGCCATCCAATTCCTCCAGTCGGTATGTACCATTTTCATGCACAACTGCTATTTTGTAGGGCCCCATCCATTTTGGAAGAAATTTTCTCTGTCTTCTTTTTTTGTATCTGGAATCATATACTAGAACCAAGTCATTCACATGAAATGGAGACCACCGGATCTTTTGATCAAAGTATTCCTTCTGCTTCATTTTCTTCTTATGGCTTGTATCCTTTGCTATTTCTCTCATTTCCTCCAGCAAATGAAGATGTACCAACCTTTCTTTTACTGAATCACTTTCATCCATCCTTTCATTTTTCATAACTCTCACAGTGGGAATATCAAACTCAATAGGAAGAACTGGATCAATGCCATAGGCCAACTGAAATGGGGAGTATCCTGTTGCTGACTTTGATGTTGCCCTATATGCCCACAATGCTGCATGAATCCTTTTATCCCATTTATGTACCTGCAAGGCTGCATCTTTTGCTAGAATTTGACACAACACAAAATTTGTTCGTTCCACCTGTCCATTTGTGCTTGGCTTGTATGTTGTTGCCTTCCTGTGCTTAATAGAAAACTTATTGACTAGGGCTTCTACCACCTCATTAATGAAGTGGCTTCCTTGATCTGTTACAATTTCTAATGGGCAACCAAATCTGGTGACAATGCGTTCATATATGAACCTTGCCACTTCATCCATGGAAGTTGTTTTCAATGGCCTAACTTCAACCCACTTGGTTAAATAATCTGTGGCAACTACAATATACTTATTTTGGCGTGATGTAGTTGGAAGTGGACCTACAATGTCTATTCCCCACTTCTCAAAGGGACCAAGTGGAAGAATAGGACATAATGGAGCTGATGAAGTCTTACGGTTACCATGTGTTTGACAAATATCACATGTCTTACAATAATTATAACAATCTTTAAAAAGAGTGGGCCAGTGATAACCTGCATCCAAGATCCTTCTTGTTGTAAGTTGTCCAGAGAAGTTCCCTCCACATGTACCATTGTGGAATTCTTCTAGCAGTTCCTTCCCTTGATCACGTCCAACTTCCCTCTTGTACTGTCCATCAGGTCCTATTCGAAATAATACTCCATGCAGAATAGAATATGGACGACTGGCTTGAGTAATCTTTCTCTTAGTCTTTGCATTGGCACCATCAGGAAACTTGAATTCATTCAGATAATTCCAAATATCTATGTATTCACTAGGGATTGTGTCAAGGGATAACAATGCTGCATCGGGGAAATCATCATCATCACAAGATGATCCTAAACCATCATAGGCTCGAGAGAGTGCATCTGCATTGATATGCTTCTTTCCTGGCCTATCTATAATATCAAATTCAAATTCTTGTAGCAAAATTATCCATCTTACTATCCTCCCTGATGGGTTAGGCTTATTTACAATATATTTTAGAGCCTGATGATCTGTTACAACTAGAAATTTTTCCCCTAGCAAGTAATTTCTAAAATTCTTTACAGCAAAAATGATAGCCAGAGCCTCTTTTTCAGTTACAGTATAATTTACCTCAGCACTGCTCATTTGTCTGCTCCCAAAGTAAATTGGATGTTCATTCCCATTTTCATCCTTTTGGCTCAAAGTACTTCCTAGTGCTGCATCTGAGGCATCAGTGTACACAATGAATGGCTTGCTCTAATCTGGATTCTTCAAAATAGGTGAAGACACCAGGGCTTCCTTCAGTTGTCCAAAAGCTTCATGTGCCTTATTTCCTGGTTCATAAGTAACATCCTTCTTCAAGAACTGGGTTAGTGGCTGTGTAATCTTTGAGAAATTCTTGATGAACCTTCTATAGTAACCCACATGGCCTAAAAATGATCTCAACTTACTTCTATTCATAGGAAATGGTAAATCTTTGATTTTTGAAACTTTATCAGGATCAGTACCAATACCATCTCTGGATACAACATGCCCTAACAAAATTCCTTTAGAACATCCAAAGACACACTTTGTAGGGTTTAGTGAGGCTTGTGCTTCATCTA
This sequence comes from Taxus chinensis, assembly GCA_019776745.2. Taxonomy (NCBI): domain Eukaryota; kingdom Viridiplantae; phylum Streptophyta; class Pinopsida; order Cupressales; family Taxaceae; genus Taxus; species Taxus chinensis. The sequence goes on along the minus strand of CM034147.1, from coordinate 226,298,924 downwards.
ACCTTTGAAATGTTGTCTCCATTTGGTGCAGGTGGTCCAACTTTCTCCCATAGATGTAAAAATCATCCAGAAATACTCTGATGAAGGTCCCAATGTAGGGTTCGAACACCCTATTCATCAAATGCTGGAATGTTGCTGGAGCATTACACAACCCAAAAGGCATAACTCTATAAGCAAACGTTCCCCAAGGAGTGGTGAACGTGGTCTTCAGCTGATCTTTCTCTGCTATACAAACTTGGTTGTAGCCGCTATATCCATCAGTAAAACTATAGCACTCCTGGCCAGCTACTTCGTCCAAGATCTGATCTGAAAATGGAAGAGGGTAATGATCCTTCTTTGTTGCCTTATTGAGCTTCCTGTAATCAACACAAATGCGTAGCTTCCCATTCTTTTTTATTGAGATCACAATGGGAGAAACCCATTCTGAATTCTCCACAGCAAATATGAATCCTGCATCAAGCAACTTATCTATTTCTTCTTTTACAGTCTTGGAAAAATTAGGATTCATTCTATATGGCATTTGCTTTATGGGCTTAGCACCATCTACCAGCTCAATACAATGTTCTACCCAACTTACTTGACGGAGTTCCTTGTAATCAAAAGTGAATAGGTGTATGTACCTTCGAAAGAGATGGAGGTAGGATTCCTTCTCACTCTCCATCACAGCATCACCAATCTTTATTTGTTGGAGACGATCATCAACTTCTTCTTCAGATAATTTTATGGGGTCATGAGTTGGTGTGACTGGAAGGATATCCATGACTGAAACATCCACCTCGCTTTCTTCATCTTCAGTGTCCACTTCACTGGTACTAGAGTAATCAGAGGATGTCCAATCATCAGTTTCATCACTTGAATCCACAAGGTTCTGCTTTATGATGTCGAGGGATCACGTTTATCTTCACCCTCTCTCTACCACATCCAAGTGTCATGAAACCTTCATTCCAGTAGTTTCTTGCATGAACTCTCCTTAGCCATGGTCTTCCCAGCAGCATTGGGTACGCAACAGTACCATTTTTCATCACCTGAAAGTCTACCACACATACAACACCCATAACAGATATTGCCACATTTGAAACTACACCTTCTGGTTTAGTTTTTCCTTTATTTAATGACCTTAACATAAGTGTTGAAGGGTGATCAATTTTTAAACCCAACATATTCATTACAGACTCGGTCATTACATTAACTGCAGCACCTCCATCAACTAAGACATCATGAATTGAAATACCATTACATAATACCTCAGCTTGTGGAGCATAGGGATCCGCCTCTGCCTCCAAAACAGGGACCTCAACCTCCTTCCTTTGTCGAGCATTGAGTCCACTTCGCAACTCCCACCTCTTCTCAGAAGACATAGCCAAGAGTTGACCATATGTAATATTTGCAGGCCTTTTGGACAGATCTTCCAAGATGGAGTATGGTCCTTGCCCCTGTGAAATCAGAAAATCCTGCACACCCAACTTTCTTCTCCTATGTTTCTTACTAGTTTCTTCTTTCATCTTCTTAGGATCATTTCCATCTTGATTATCTTTTTCTTTCTTTCTTTTTGTTACAAACACATCTACTTCATTATTTCTTCTCTTATCTACTACATCAAAAGAATTCACAGGTGCTTTTCCTTTATCATTATCTCCTTTACCAGATGTAGAAGCTCTATCTAGACAATTATACTTATAATGACCCTTTTTATAACAACCATAACATACAACTTCAGAAATATTTCTTTTTGGACCTCTATCTCCTCCCTGAGAACTAAATTCCTTTCCTTGAAGAAGATTAATAGTTAACTGACCCATATTTTTGAGCAGATCTTCATACTCAGTAGATGTACTAGGAGAAATATTTGTGCTCACCGGGAGTGGTTGTGGATTCTGGACCAAAGGTGCTGGTGTAGGCTCTACTTTAGCAACAATTTCTTTGGGCTCCTCTTCCATGCTTTCTTCTTGCCTTCTTACAATCTCCTTTGCTTGTTCAATGGTAGCTGGGTGGTCATACTTCACTCATTGTCTGATCTCTGGCTTCATCCCAAGAATGAAGTGCTTACATAGGAGATTATCCACGCCGTTCATCAACCCATCCGCTAATCCTTCCTTCCGGATCTGGGCATCGAGCTTCCTCCTTAGCTCTAGAACACGAGCATGATAATCCTTTATCTTCTCCTTCTCTCCTTGGGATAGCTTTGTGATCTCGATCATGAGATCTGCATATTTCTGTTGTTCACCAAATTCTTCAAGAAAACTTTCAGTTAATAAATCCCATGAATTTTTCACATTATCACCTAGTGTTTCAAACCACCTAAGTGCTGAACCATCCAAAAAGGTAGGAAAAAATTCAGTCCATTGTTCCCTTCTTATAAGGCCATTACAAATACAAGATCGCTTAAACTCTTGAATGAAAGAAGAAGCATCTTCATTAGATTGAGCTGAAAAAATAGGAATCTTTCCCATTTTCAAAAGTAACCACCGTGAAATACCAACCCACAAGTACAATCAACAAGACTTATGTGCACAAATAATTGGAATCACTATACTAGAAAGTGACTTTACACCTTTCTACAGTAAAATAGAAATGACCACGGTAAACTATGGTAAAACTTGACTTACTGCGGTAAAAACTGACTTTACTGTGGTAAACACTATTAAAAAGTGAAGTTACAGGTAAAAAGTGAAGTTACTGCGGTAAATACTATTCACGATAAAAAATGACTTACTGTGATAAATACTATTCACAGCAAAAATGACTTTATCATGGTAACTACTATTCATGGTAAAAATGACTTTACCATGGTAACTACTATGCACAGTAAAAATAAGGTTACCCTCTAATTGATTTTTGACTAAGTGGGAATATCTCTCCAGAAAATCCACCAACGAGGAATGGTCCCGGCAACGGAACCAAAATGTCATCACCAATCCGGCACTATGATAATTCTTCACCGGGAACTCCTCGTGCTATGATTATTTACTAATGCACAGCCTTTAGTTTGGTGGATGTAATCTGGAAACAAAACAACAACATAACACAAGAATACCATCGACTATGATAAGACGGAATGATGAAAAATCTGAAATATCAAAGTAAATTATAATATTAACATGAAATTGTTACAATCTCACCCATGAGGTACTTCAAGTGTTATTGACTTCACTTGACTTTCACCAAGACTATGGGAGAAACTTTACAATTACACCTCTTAATGGCTTCTTCAACACACCTTTAAACTGATGGCTTCCTTCACACACTTCCTACAATATTTCTCACAACTTCCTTCTATGCTAAATGAGGGGGGTGGCCTCTCTATTTATAGAACTTCCAGGCTTATCCATCTTATCTCTAAGATAGGATAAGAAATCCACTCTGACGAATCATATTCCATACCTTAACTCTTATCTGTACATGTAAGCTTATCTGTTAAGATAAGATAAACCTTATCATTTTACATGGGTTCCACATTTTTAGACTTTTTACAAATAAAATACACAAAATATTTATGACCTCACTCCTTGTCTTTATTACCAATATAATATTTCTAATTCCTAATCATGTAGACCCTACTTCTCTAATTACCCAAACTTTGACATTTTAACATTACCGGACCACTTACGACAAATATTTACTTTTTACAACATTCCTATTGTACTTTGACTGTTACCGTACTCCACATTATTGGTGACACCGTACTGACGGCGCTGTTATCTTCTATCAGACGCTACTACTAATTATACTTAACAACATCCTATTCCTAATACATTAACGGCAATCATCACCCTTGGAACTACTGAAAATGCTGGTCTAGCATACTCGATGATCAATGGCCTCATGGATACGATCAATGAGCCTATAGTCCTTATTATCATGGGTTGTAGAGGTACAAATATTGTAGTAACAAGACACATTCTTCCGGATCGTGCACTGTAGCAAGGGGCATATACTTGTATCATGGTCTCCATGAAAAATTTCACAATCTACTGCCATGACGCATACTGTCCTCTGGGGGAAACTATCCTTAACGTGGCCCTCTACTTTACTATCTATGCACCACAAACCACTCTGAGTCTCGTGGGCTGAGTTCATAGACAACATTTCCAACTGCTTGGTGATAGCAGCAATTTGAGCCTCTAGGAATGGGCTAACACTAGTGTCAACACTACCAACAGCCTTAGAGCGCAAGGCAACTTCCAATGCCTCGCGCATGTCTGTAAAAGTTTTATGAGATAAGGCCCTTCTAAAAGGGGTGATCAATCCTGCAACAAACCATTGAGCATGTTGCGAAGGGTGAAAATAATATGATAATTTAGAAAAGATAGTTTTAAAGCTCTCATCATACTCCCACACACTCTCTATCATTCCTTGCTGAATCTCCTTCAAAGTGTTGATGCTCTTCTGATCAAACTAAGGAATGTGGAATTCTGCCAAGAATGTGTTCTTTAAAGTAGTATAGTCCACCAGTGTTTGATGAGGGTCATACTTCTTATATCATTTATATGCACGCCCTTGCAACTTGGTTGCAAACTGACTAGCCTTCTTTTATGGGGTTGTGATACCCTTTGTGTGTCATAGTAGTTCACACTTGTGAATATGTTTCACAATATCCTCAATACCTCTATAATTAGGCAAATGTAGAGACATTTCAAATAAAACTTGGGGGGGTGGTTGGGGCTTGAATTATCTTAAGCCAAAGCCTTGGTTTCTACCTGTGTTTCCTTCGCTACCTGATCCACCAAGTCCACTAGGCCCTGAATCACCAGACCCACCAGATCCACCAGACCCATTAGGTCCTAAACCACTGGAGCCACCAGATCCACTAGGTCCTAAAGTGGTCATGCCAAGGGTCCCCACAGTTCCACTGAGTTGTGCGCCTATTGTATGCGACAATGCCCCACTACGAATAGTATACCCTGCACCACTCCCAGACGTGAGACCAAAATCTTGTGTGTCTATACCTTACCCAAAAATTTGTAACATTGGGTTGGGTTTTTATAGCCATAGAAGGCCCAAACGAGAAATTATACCTCCTCGATAAAGACCGATCACCTCCAATGTAACCAATTAGACTAGCAATATTTTCACCCTGATATGGAAAACCAAGTGCCAAGGTCTGGTCACTAGGTGGGCTCAGATGCATGCCAACGGTTCTTCTTTCTCCATGTAATAAACTCTCATCAGAAGCTAAAGGGGTCTCTCGTACGTGCTTTCCAAGATGGGGTCACACAGACTACTCAGGTTCCACGTCCTTTGTGTGAACCTCAAATCCTTCTCACAACATCTGCCACCATACATCCATCACACGTGCAACCTTGCGTTGTCTAAAAATTTCCCTTTCACATGATTCACCATACTTGAATCGTCTCTCTACCCTTTCTTTCTCTGTCACAACATCTGCCATCTTCCTCCACCCTAGCTTCCTCGCCCAATGCTCGAAATGGTTTAGCCAGCCATTAGGAATTCCTCTAAAATCATGATAACCATCAATATTTTCATAGCCAGAGGGAAAACATGTAGAAACGATCCTCTGGGCTCCCACAGAAATTCAAACTCAACAACCTCTGGACAAGAATATGTGGAAATGGCATACTCCAGAGTGTAGCTAGCCGATACTCCTTTCCATCAATGATCCACAACATGGGTCCACATCAGATCTACATGTTGTAGCCTTTGGTATTCTTCTTGGGTCCACACACGTGATCCATAATGCCAACTTGATCTAGATGCATAGGCTGAGATCCATTCATACAGTTTCACTAGGAAGCAGCAAAAAAAGTTTCATACAAATCATGGTAGAGGTTCTCTTCTACCCATCTATGTGCATCAAACTCAGGTCCAATGCTGAATCTCTGAGAAAATTCATCCTCCATGCTCTTGAACCATGATTCAACACTTTCCAACATTAACCACTCTATCATTACTCACTATATAGATCATGATGTATGTTATTTCCCACTACAACTTCAAAAATAGGTCCCGACAATGGAACCAAGATGTAGTCATTTTTACCCTTATCACAAAAGAAAGGAACCCCATTCTCATCGGCCTATCACCCAGAGGCTGCTGGGGCACTCACCCAAGGCATGCGTAGGTGCAAAGTCTCTTTTTTATGTTAGTATAGTGGGAAACATCATCTATGATTTGTGTTTAAGATATTTTAAAAAGGATTTAAGACATACAAGAATCATAGAGCTTAGAATGGCCTCTAGATCCTTGTAGCCATTCCAGATAGAGTAATTAACAGATTATATAACTTGTACCATAACAGAAAGAAGTATATGAGAATCCATACTAAGCATAAAATGAAAAAGAACCTATGAACGAGATATATGCATCATAATCATTTATTCATATATATATATAAACCGGTAACCTCATTACATCCATGGAGCCATTTATAGAATGTCACAGAGAAGCAAACCACAATCATGCATTGCAACTGGACTAATGTAACTATACTACCAAAAATAAAATTTGCAATCCCCTTGCCCAATACATCCTTTCCCAAATGCAATTATCCACTAATAGATTTCTTGCACTATTTCTACAGATCTTCGCCCACTCTCTAAGTCTCTTCTCCTCTCTTCTCTTTGTCTATCTTTTACTCTGTAGGTGCTTGTATTTATAGCCTTTCTGGATTTCCAACACATCCTCCAGTGCCCTTAGATCTAATGCCAAGTGTATGAATGTGGTCCTCCATGTGAGCATGCTTATCCAGGCATGAGCCTTCCACTTTATACCATGATGTGCTTCTAGAAGCTTCTACTGCAGGCATGCTCCTTCTTGGGCCAACCTGTCACTAGGCTGACACCTTATCCATGTGTAACTAGGTCATGCTTTTCATGTGTTCTTTCCTAGATGTCCAATTTGACTAAGTCCCGAACCCTTGGTTCTATCCACGCGTGTCGCGTGAGCCACGGACTTCCTTAAACCCTTTTCTTAAACCCTGCCTTGCGCGCTTTTTCCTTGTGTGCCTTTCCTTAACTGGGACCTTACCCACCTATGCACCTTTTGTACTTAGTCAATATTCTAGGGGCTCAACAAAGGCTAATGGCCTTACCACTACATCCAATTCAAGTAGATCAAACCTTTGTTCAATGGGGGTTAGACTTTATTGGAATGATAAACTCGCCATCAAGTGATGGACATAAGTGGGTGTTGAATGCAACAGACTATTTCACTCAATAGACTGAGGTGGTGGCATTAAAGGAAGGAAATGAAAAGTCTATCCTAGATTTTCTAGAAGGTATAATGACAAGGTTTGGTATCCCGTTCATGGTGATTTCAAATAACGCTAAGGCTTTTGTAGGAACAAAGCGTAGTGAGTGGGCTATCAAGAATGGAATATAATTGAAAACTTCATCTAACTATTACCCACAAGGTAAAGGTTTGGCTGAGTGCAGTAATAAGAATCTAATATGGATCATCAAATGGATTATGTACGGTCAAAAACAAACTTGGCATACACAACTAAAGATTGGCTTATGGGTAGATATGATCACACCAAAAAGGGCCATTGGGAATTCTCCTTTCATGCTCATATATGGTAAGGAGTAAAAACTTCCTTTTTCTTTTGAATTTACCTCTTTAGAGTTAGCACATCAACTGTAAGTCATGGAAAGTGGTCCTATAGAAGTAAAGTTTGCTAAGTTGATGGAGCTAGAAGAAACTAGGAACAAGGCTATGAAGAGTTTAGAAATGCATCAGGCTTAAAAGAATAAAACCTTAAGAAATCAATTCCTAGTTCCTTTCAAGAAGGATATTTGATTCTCAAATGGGATGAAGATAGGGCCAAGCCAGGAATACAATTTTTTTTTGAAATTCTCTGGAGTGGGCCGTAGATGATCATAGATTTTAAAGAGGCAAATTCATTTTTCCTGTCTAAACTCAATTAAGAAGCATTTCCCATTCCAGTGAATGGGATACATCTCAAAGCTTGTTTTTGATAGAATTTCACCTTGTACAGTGTAAGTATAGGTTTATTTCCTCCAAGTTCTCTACAAATTATTTGGTTTTCTTTTTTTCTTTATGTTTATTTTGTTTGGTTTTATTTTTCCTAGTTGTGTTTTGTTCTGTTTGTTTTAAGGTTAAAAACTCATATGCCTAGTAAATTACTTAAGATGACTGGAATAATTCATAGCAAGCAATCATCCCTGAGAGGTCACCAAAAATGTTAACTTTACAAGTTCACCTTTCAAAGAGGATTTAAAAAAAAATTCTTGCAAATTTTCTACCGTAACCATTCTTCAATTTTTATGAAATTTGGTTTTAAAATTTTCCTTAGTGTCATTTTGATCAGATTTCAGAATTTAGAATTCAACATGAATTTTTCATTCAAAATGCTCATTGAGTTCTGAAATCAAAAACTAGATTCCACATTCTCGTTTCAGAATTTGGAGTCCAAAGTGAAACTTGCACCCCAAATTCTGAATTCTATGAACCTAACCCTTGTACAACATTTTAGACTTCAGAGTCAGAAATGTAGCCTGCATGTAGACTACACTCCAACCTATGAATTATGATCCCCGATAGTAATAAATTACCAACCACCCACACGTGTCAGATTAGAAGTAATTAATTTTTACATTGCTATAAAAGGATGAGTTTTACTTTTAATTTTTATCAAACAAAGTAATTACTCTGTCATTGCTTATATACCTTTGAAACCTAATCATAACCCTAGGCATTTTCGAAGCATTTTTCCATATTTTCTCATTGGTTTAAGGTAAGATTACATGTTTTGTTTTCATGTTTTCCTTTTTAATTAGGGTTTTTGTAGAGTTTTATTTACTTTTGGTCTTCCTTATATGCATCTTTCTTTGTTTCCATCTCATTTTAATTTAAAGTTTCATCTTTATATGTTACTCAATGGATTTCTCTTATTTGGCATTCTTGTTTTTTTTAAAGTTGAGTTTTTGAATACTTGCATGAATAAAAATAAAAATTACTTCAAGAAGAAAAAGGTTTTTCGGAAACCTCAGGCCACCTTGCAAGAGACAATTTTCACCTTTCAAAAGTAAAAAATCAGCAAGTATATTGCAATTTCGTAGGTCAGATTGTCAAAGGTTCAGAGTTTTGGAGCTTTTAGGTAATTTGAAAGTTCAAAATTTCGGAAGTTCGACACTTCAGAAATTTTTTGTTTCAAACTCTAGAAATTTGGAGGTTCAAAGGTTCTTAGTTTCAAGGTTTTTCCACTTCAAAGTTTTAGAGCTATTTAATAGGGTGTAATTTTTTATTTCAAAACTTCAGACTTGAGGGTTTTGAAAGTCTAGGTTGAGTTTAAAAGTTTGTTCTGCAAGCATACACTTCTGCCTCGAATTCTAATTTTTTGATTTTTTCAGTAGGGAAAATGTTTTGATCTTCATCCAAGGGGAGTTTCATAGCTATTTAATAGGGTGTAAGTTTTGATTTCGAAACTTCAGACTCCAGGGTTTTGAAAGTCTAGGTTGAGTTTAAAAGTTTGTTCAACAAGCATACACTTTTTCCTCGAATTCTGATTTTTTAATTTTTTTAGCAGGTCTAATGTCTGTATCTTCATCCAAGGGGAAGAACAAAATGAAATATGGATCTCAAGGAGTATTACCCCATACGATCATTTCATTTTATGTTGATAATATTGAAGACATGGACTTGGGGCATATTGACATGTCCAAATTCTAGGGAAGAGTCAAGGCTTTGATTAAGAAACCATGGATGCAAGCAATTTATGACAGTGGGCTTACCCTAGCTACCACATTTCTCTAATCCACACAATACCCCAAATTATTTCTTGTTGCCACATCTCAATTTGATAAATATTCATGTACATTGAAGGATGATTATGGAACACTGGTGATCAAGCTAGATATTGACTTCTTTGAAGATCTACTAAAACTCTCTGATGCTGAAGAATACGCTACCATTTCCTCATAGTCTACTTTTGAGTAGTGGGATGTAGAAAATTATACTTTCACAAGGTTCATTAATAAAATCTATTTGAATAAAACTAAAAGTTCATTATCTATATTTCCAAAGACGATTCCTCGGTTGGACTCCATCCAAGAATTAAATGATATAATTACATTGCTGATCATGGTTATGGGTATTCCTTCTTATAGGGAGTTGCAAGAGTGGATGTACCTTTACATTACCACAATTAAGAGAATAAGGACCTTATTCGATGGGGTGAACACATAAGCAATGCTATCTATTTTCAACTATCTGACATGTTAACCTCAGGAAATTTGTTCATGACCTACTACCTTGTGTACGTAGCGGTGGGAATGAGACATTATCTAGGATTAACTCCAAAGGGATCTAGGAATATAGATAAAATATATGATTATTATCCCCAAATCATGATGGAAGAGGGTCTTAAGAATTTCAAATGAAGCTTGGAAACAAGTAATGGAATTGGGAGATATCTGTTAATAGTTCCCCACATTCACATACATCATGATGTCTAGATTCGTAGGTGATATTTTTAAACTGCCAAGATTCCCAATAGATAAATGGGTTCTAATGGACTTGGTTCATTAGTTGTTGAGTTATCACAAGATCGAAAATGATCGATATAAAGTAAGAGCCCAATTTCCCATCACTATTGGTAAATACATGTGCACTTCTACATACAAAGATAAAAATATTGAGGGTGAGATGTCATGGATGACTCCAAAAGCATTTCGCCTGTTGTGCATGGTTTTACCTTGAGGGTTTGCTTGATGTGGCAAGGGGGTAAAAATTAGTTCAATGTCGGTATGTCAGGGTTTTCAGGATACCTGCGACATGTGATGATGTTTCTGCGCTCTGTGAAGAATGAAAATAAGGCTCCTTTTCCCTATAAGTAAACCTGTAAATAAAAAAAACTTAAACAAGATGGAGTTATTAAAATAAGATGGGTAGGCTTCTTAGAAAGATAGAGAAAGAGAGAGAGTGTAAATTTTCAGTGTCTACATTTTCCCTTTTTGTCTAACAATTTTTGGTAAATCACTAGAAAAAAATGATGAGAATCTTGTGTTGATATGGGTGATTCTACTATAACGCAATATTGTGAACACTAATATCTTTTGTTTTAAAAGGATGCCCCAGTCGAAAGGGGTACAAAGTAGGGCACTGGAGAATCGGTTGACAAGGTGGCTAAAGGGCTTGACACCTGTAGATGTATGAAGCATGTCAGCTAAAATTGACGAACGAGAAAACCAAGTGATGGGGGCCAAAGGGCTTGTCTCCCCTAGACAAAAGGTAAATCCCAATATTTGACTATATTGGTTTGGTTCAATATTTCAAGGGCTAAGGCCTATTGAAGACATGAAACACTTGTGAAAATAGTGAAAATGGCAAGGTTTAAGGAAATGTGGGAATGAATTCCTAAAGAAGATAAATTGTTGACGATTAGTGCAATCTCAGACAATTGCATCGTGTAAAAATAAGGGTTATAAATAACCTAGAAGTATTGTTATTTTACCACATTGTGACTGTTGGGGAAAGTAACCTATCAAAGCAAAAATTCACTGTAAAAATGTGTATTTGAAGAGAAAGGTTATTAGAATGGCGTCCTCTAGTAGGAAGTGCAAACTAGTAATGGCCCAGTTAAGTTTTTTTTGGTGATTTTTTGTGGTTTTAGTGGATTTGATGTCGTATTGGGGCATGTAAATGCCCTAATTTGGATTTATAGGAATCGTTGGTGATTCCTCCAATCACTAGCGATTGAGGTGAATCGCCAATGATTCACCTATGATAAAAATATTTTTCATGTTGAATAAAAGGGCCAAGCTTTTAATAAGTGTTTTTCAATCTTAGGCAACGTTTATGGTTGTTATTTATATTTAGATGTTGATATTGATGATGTCACTTTTTAAGGATATTTTTGAGACATTATAGTTGGTGTTTTAATATTTGGAATGAAAGTTGTTTTTCAATACTAATTTAACAATATTGATGTTTATTTTGTGTGTTTTTGTTTTTTAGGTGGATGCACAATTGACTATTTGTGACCACATACCTTTAATGTTAGATGAGGTGTGGGAGGATTTATCTGATGAGGATTGGAAGCATCTAGAGGAAGTGGGATTTGGTGGTATGAGATTTTATCGATGGATTCATAGATTTCGCAGTATGATATTAGCATTATTGGAGAGGTGGAATCCTTCCACCAACACTTTCTGGCTTCCTACAAGGGAGATGACCATCACTAGATGGAGGATGTTAATCGGATTACTAGACTTCTAGTTTGTGGATAGCCCATTTATTATATTACAGAGGATGAGAGGGTAGACACCATGCAGAGGTTATATGGAGGGGATGCTCGGGATGTGAGATACTCATTAGGGGCCTTTGATTACTAAGCATTATATGAGCCTAGGAGAGTTGGTTATTCACTGATGACCATGATGATGATAGGAATTTCATGTTTTTTCTTACCAGATTCAAGAGGTGGGCGTTTCCCTTGGATGATGACTAGTGTTGTTGCAAAGATGGAGCACCACAAAATATTTGAGTGGGCACCTAATTTGTTAGCTCAAACATTCAGAGAGTTATGGGCTTAGACGTCCCACAAGCATTATCGTATTAATGTTGGATTTTTATTGCAGTGCTGGGAACATGTGCATATTACGATTTCTCATCCATTGGGCTTGCCTTGTGATATTGATGTGAGACACCCTGATTTTATGAGATGGAGCCAGAGTCTTGGTTAGGCGAGGAAGGCCGAGGGGCCTAGTTATTACAAAGATTTGATATATGGGTTATAGGTGGGTGATGAAGTGTGGAGACCATACCTAGATTTCCATGATTGGCTTGAGTTCCCTTAAGATTTATTGGGTTTACAACAAGATATTTTCATTCAAAGCCATAGATCTGGGGAGGATGAGATGTTACATTTTAGGAAAGTTAGGAGATAGTTTGGTCTTGTTCAGGGTATACTCAAGTATCCAGTACAATACAGATGAGAGGATGGGGACACTAAGACTCTGTAATATATTGTTATGAGACCTGTAGTTATTGATGAGAAACTAGGGGCTATGGGTCCTAATGATGAGGGCCACATGGTTTTGATTGATGACTTTGGGGTGACTCTAGAATTGTTTTACATTGTGGGCCTAATTTTTTAGGACTAGGGTGGCAGAGAGGGAGGCTTAGATAGTTAGATGAGTGTGTGCTTAGGTGATGGGAGGAAAACATGCACCAGAGGAGGAGAGAGATGAGGTCAATGATGCCATACATGTGGCTATTATAGTCGTGACGTCCGAGAAGTATGCGGTGGAGGGAAAGAGATATGGCACTCAAAGCGAGTGTGATGACCTTAAGCAAGTCAGGGATACTCTCATTGTAGAGAGGGATGGTATGATTATTGAGTGAGATAGCCTTCAAACACAACTTATATAGGTCTCTTCTAATAGAGACAAGTATAAGGGACACAAGGATACACTAAGGAAGGCCTTAGAGATCACAAGGCCTTCCATTTCTAGCATAGAGATGTCAATGATGGCTCAACAGAGGGGGGCATATGCAGCACCTCCTCCTAGCATGATTTTGGTAGTGCACCTCAAGGTTATGTGAGTGGAGAGAGACTAGTATGTGTACATGATCATCAAGAGTTATCCTGATGCCACTTTGTATGTCGATCATGTAGCTTCCTGAGGGGCAGCCACAGTAGTAACGAGGCTTAGTGATAGTGCTGCGAGCATGGGACATACACCTTAGAGGCTAGAGAGAGGGGGTGACGATGAGGGAGGACCTGGTGGTGGAGCTATTGTGATAGATTCTCATAGAGATACAGGTGCAGTTGGAAGGGAAATTTTACCGATAACCATACCGAAAATTTTGTTTCGATCCCTCGTTAGGGATCCTTCGAGTTCGAAACGTTGTAAAATCCCTTCCCGGGAAATCTAGTTTTCGAACTTAGTCTTTTTGAGCCTTTTTTGGCTGGGCGCATGGATTTTCCTTGCAACACAAAGTTTTGGTGCGCCCCCTTAAAAGCCTTTGGCGCATGGTTTTCCATGTTAGCATGTCTTTCGGTGCGCCAAAGGATGTTGAGTCTCTTTTGCGTGCGCCAAGGCGCATGCGCCTTATCGCTTTTGTTGCTCCACTTTTCGGTGCGCCAAAGGGCGCACATAATCTCGCTGTAACACGAAGTTTTCATGCGCCAAAGGGCGCACATAACTTCATGTCGACAATGCATATGGTGCGCCAAAGGCGCGCTCAATCTTCTGTTGTCAAATACTTTCGTGCGCCAAAGGGCGCACGCTTTCCCCTGTCGACAGCAACTTTCATGCGCCATTTCAAAAGTGGTTGGCGCATTGATGACCAGTTTTTCTATAAATATACGTGCGCGCCCATGTCATTTTCATTCTTTTGCAAAGCACGTGATCACTCTGGACTTGTCAGCCTCTGCTCCGTCGTTTTCATTGCCCTGTGGACCCACTCTCCCGCTTTTGCTATATATCTAAGGTGAGAGGTTCTCCCTCTTCTCCGTTTTTGTGCTTTCGGTTCTTTGAGTGTTCTTGGTCTGTGTTTTGGTTTGCTAGCCGGTGTTTAAATAAGAATTGGATTGAACTAGCTTCCCCCCCTGTGCTGTCCCGTCTCATTTTCTTCTTTTCCTCCTCCCTTCCCTCCCTCTTTCCAGATCTGCTGGTAAAGGGGTGTTGTTTTGAAAATGGCTTGGTCTGATAAACTTTTCTCTGAAACCTTATATGTCCAAGCAACCTTTGAAATGGAGGAAAGAATGAAAAGGTTTGAGCAAAGAGTTTAGTTCTATGGCGCACTGGCGCGTCTTGTTGCACTTAAGACAGTTGCGCCCCTCGGCGCATCTATCCGCCTTGTTGCATAATTGAAATCCGCGCCAATGGCGCAGCCTTTTGTCCTGCTACATCTAGAATTCATGCGCCCTCAAAGCGCGCCTTTTTCGCATGCTACAAGTATAAATCCCGCGCCTCCTTAAAAGCCTTTGGCGCACCATTTATCCATGTTACATCCCGTTTCCATGCGCCAAAGGGCGCACCCAGTTTTGATGCAACACAAGCCTTCTGCGCGCAAGTATAAAGCTATAAAGGCGCGGGCGCACCCCCGATCGCCAGTAACATGATGTTGTGTAAACCCTTCATGCGCCGCGCCATATCCCTTTTGGCGCACGAAAAATCCATGTTACACGGTCCATCAATGCGCCAAAGGGCGCACCGAATACCAATGTAACATACAATTCCCATGCGCCCTGCCATAAAATGCAATCTGCTACATCCATGCGCCATGCGCCTTTGGCGCCAGTTTAACCTCTGCAACATTCCTTTTCTGTGCGCCTTATCTATTTGGCCTGCCAGTTGCATTTTTCATGCGCCCTGCGCCCTGAGCCTTAAAATCTCTAACTCTTTCTTCTGCTAGCATTCCAATGGAAGATCAAATGACTAATTCAACCTTTTTGGATTGGGTCTCACTTCTTCTTCATGCAGATCAGCAACTGAGTTCGAAAGAACACATGTCTACGTCAAGCAAGAAACCCACCAAACCAAGAGGAAAGGCTAAGCTGACAGAAGAAGAGATGAAATACAAATATCAGAGGGTCAGGATGCCCGAATCACAGGCTGAGTGCAGTATGGATGTCAGAGACTCAGAATTGGGTCACATTGACATGGATGAATTCTGGGTTAGAACTCAGAAAGTTACAAGAAGTCCATGGATGGACAAGTTAATAGGCAGTGCCCTGCACTTCGCCGGAGGAATCCCCGTCAGCGCTGTCAACAACGAATTCATGATGGTGATTGCCCAATGTTACAACAAAGACACAAGATGTGTCGAAAATAGCAAGGGCGAGGTAGTCATAAACCTCACTGCCCGTCATTTTGAGTTGATGCTTGGCATCCCTCACCACCGGAACTTCGTGGCTGTTAGCCAACAAGAATGCATCAAGGCCTGGGAAGACAACGAAGACCAATGCATGCAGTTGATGAATGAGGTCTACTTAAAAAACAAGAAGGCAGTGACCCGGTGGCCACAGACTATCCACCGAAGTGATTTCTCAGAGGAGCTCAGCGATACTATCACCTTCCTGAGCAGAGTCTTCGGGCTTTCAGATGCCCACTATTTCCATAAGTGGATGCTGCGGTACTTGGAGACAATGAATAAAAATTTACCCGATCAGCACTTTTGCTGGGGTGAAATAATAAGCAGCACCATCTCTGAGCAGCTACAACAGTTCGCCACAACAGGAGTGTTCCATATGAACTCCTATGTAGTCTACGCTGCAGCGTCGGCAAGGGATTATCTGGGGCTGAACCGAAGTGGAGTATGGCCTCAGGCCAAGATATTTGATTACTACCCAGAGCTGAGGCTGGAGAATAGCATCCAACATTTCACAAAAGTTAACGATGCATTCTTCTATCATGTCATCTGCCTACTGAGGCCAAACATGACTCATAGCCGGACGACCAAAAACATAGTGGCAGTCACAGAGAAATGGGGGGCCCTGTTCACCCAATTTCCCACGTTCACCTATCTGAGGGCTGCCAACTTTTTGGGAGAGCCAACCAGGCTACCAAGGTATGCTGGGCCTAAGCTGATTCTACTAGAACTGTCAAGGCAGCTGGTCACATACCATGAGAAGTGCCTCAAAAGAAAGAAGGGTGGAACTCCTTTCCCCCTCAAAGTGGGCCGATACACATGCTCCACCCACCATAAGGCGAAGGAAATGTTCGCAGAGCTGGAGCTACTCAACTTGAAGCATGACTTCCCAGCCAGGCCTACCTTCGACCCAAGAAGCTGCCTGCCAAAAGCGAAGCTCGATCCGATCCATGTCCCTCAAATTGAGGATATTTACATTGACGTTCTCCATGAGGCGGAACTCAGAAGAAAGGATCACTCTCGCTTAGCATTGGCGGAAATCATCCAATACGGAGTGGCCATTGTCCCCAAAGGCTTCCAGACTACGGAAGATGAAGTAGATAAGGTGTATAATGACACAGATGGGGACAATTGGCCCTTCCCGGCCATTGACAGGAACAAGGCTCCTCAAACAATTGAGGAGAGGGTCAAGGAGACTATGCGGAGAACAGAGCATTGGTGCCGCATGAACGGACTAATCTACCTAGGGGTAGATTTCACAACTTCCCCGTTGGGCAATGCACCTCCAAGGTCCAAGAAGCAGCTGAAAGGCAAAGGTGCAGAAGGTGAAACTAGCACCATTCAGGAAGAAGCCCCTGAAAGTCCTCTTCCCTCAGAGCCAGAACAGGTTATAACTCTGGAGGAAGAATTGACAGAGGATAGTCCTATACGCCCATCCACCCAGGATGTCGGCGTCGCTACAACTTCAGAGGTCCCTTCTATCCCTTCTTCTTCTCTTCCTTCCCCTCCTCGAGTGACTCAAACGACCACCCCTTTGGTCGTGTCCTCTGCCCCTTCTTCTACCCTTTCCCCTGCTTCTTCATCTATCTTCTCCTCCCTCGCTGATTTGTCTTCCTCTATTTCTTCCCTCATCTCCGAGCTCCCTTCCCTTCCTATGTCTTCTGCAGTTGCGGTTTCCCTTCCTCCCGTGGACACTTCTTCGGCTATTCTTTCAATGCCGCCGCCGCGTGTCTCCACGTTTTTCCCCTCTTCTACCGTTGCTGCCTCCCCCTCTGTCTCTGGTCCTTCTTCTATAGGACCAGCTTGGATCTCTCAGCAGCTGAGCCAACAAAAGAGGAAAGTCCCCATCGCTCCGATGGACTTTTCGGTCATTCCAGCTAAAGGAGCAAAGAAACAGAAGCCGGTTACACGCTTCTCGAAGAGCGCTGCAGGTGAGAGAGTCATGGAAATAGCGTACCCCAACCCCCTCAAAGAGAAAGAAGATCTGTCTCCGACAGATTTCACCGTGACCCAAGTCACAATGGGGACATCCTCTGAAAGTCTCCAGGGGGAAGCTCTTTCCGCAGTTGATGCACTCTGCAAAAAGCTTCAGGAAACGAAAGAGGAGAAAAGGCTACTGAAGGAGCAGAACAAATACCTGCTTCAAGCCTTACAGAAGATGGGAAGTGCACCTCCCACAACTGCCGCCGAGACTCCTGAGCTGCTCAGTCAGGAGAAGATCAATGAGTATTCAAAGATCGGCGAGCAAGGTATGGCCGTTTCTGCTTGGAGGAGCCAAATCCTCAAGGATAGTGAAAGAGTAATCGCCGAGTATACCAGTTTATACCTAAACATCGGAAAGGTGAATAAGGAACTCCAAGCATTAGCGAGTCCGATATCAGAAGAGTTAGAGCATGCTAGACTCCAGCACGAGACCTTCCAGCAAATGTTCGACTGTTCAGTCGAAGATCTGGTCAAGTTCGGAGTATTCGGCCATCCAAGGGCCCTCAACAAAACTATGTCCACTCTGGACTATCGGATAGATCAGCTAGAATTCGTTCTGGAAAAGATAGACAAGGTAAAGGAAGAGGCCCTGGATGCAATGCATCAAATGGAGAAAGTTGTTCTCGCCATGACTCCAGGGTTGCTCACTCCTTCCCTTACCTTGAGATCAGCTGATGACACTATCCGGATTTTCAAGGAGATAGCTTCTCAAGGGACAGGGCCAGAGGTCACATTCGACACTGAATCTATCAACAACCTACTGGCCTGTAGGGACTTCATCGGGTTCCTTATCGAGGCGGGGAAAGATTATTCCAAACTCCCGGAAAAGCTCATAGACGAGCGGGAGACTTGCGAAGCAATCAGTGAACGGCACAAGGATCCATCACAGGATCAATTTGGGCCGATGATTAGCAAGTTTTTGGAATACCGCGCTCAGTTCCACATATCATCTCCTGAGCAGCATCAGAAACAGGCAACCCCTTTTCGGCCGCAGGATGATGATGATGAGTAGCTTCTTCTTCTTCTTCTTCTTCTTCTTCTTCTTCTCTCTATTCTCCGACTTTCTTTTTGAAATGTCTAAAATGTGTTGATACAAATGATGACATCATCCATGTTGCATCATGGGATGATGTCATCCACCAAGTTGTCAAAGTCAACATGACTTTTAGATATTTTGTAAATATCTTTGTAAATAAGTGGTTGGCTCCATTTTGCCTTCTCTCTCCCTCATCTTCTATAAATATGGGAATACTTGTTGTATTCAGGGTGAACATCTTTTAGATAGAAATAGAAGTGAGGAGAGAAAGACTTTGAGCTTTCTTGTAACAGAAGAGAACAGTAATACAATTATTCAGACTTTGTGCTCAATAGCTGTGTTATACATTAGATCTTTCTTACGTTAGATCTGTATGTGTTTAATCTGTTGGATTCATATCTACTTTTCCGTCATTTGTTTATCAGTATTGCTTTGTTTATTTATGCAAGTAGGTTTGGCTCTGTTTACTACCAAACTAAAAACATAAATCTTCTGACCTTTCTGCTTTGGAATTCATTTCTTTTCTCCCTTCGGATCTGTTCTTTCTCTTCTCCCTCTTTCATTCCTTTCTTTTCGCAGCCTGGAACACTCTACTGGGATGAGATCCCAACCCCCGAAGGCAGAATCTGTGAGACTTGCATAGGTTCCTGCTAGTAGAAATAGCAATAAACCAGTTTCGCTTTGCTGTCTCAAAGAGGGGCTAAGCCCTGCACACTGTTGGCTCGTCTATCCATAGATCTGTCCACGCGACAGATTTTCAGACCAACAGTTTTTGGCGACTCCGCTGGGGAACGGATAGATCTGTCAGATCTATGGTGGTGGTATAATATAAAATCAGAAAAATAATAAAATCACTGCCAGTTTGCAAATCTGAACTTTTTGTTGAAAATCCAAAAATTTGCAAAAGTGCCCGAAATTGAAAATTTTCTTCTGAGATCCATAGATCGGGCCTAGTTACAGATCTTTAGTTCGCTGAGTTTTTATCAAAATTAGCATTTTTCCGTAGATCTGAGTTTTTGACTGTTTTCTAAAAAAGTTTAAAACCCTCTGAAAAAGTAAAAATCAGATCTGAAAATCAGCCTGCTATTCTTCCCTGCCATCTTATCCTCGCTACTATTTGTCATTAACCGCAATCGGTTTTTCGAAGAGGATAGTTTTTAAATATCTAGAAAAGTGCCTGCTGCTGGTTTTTGTCAGAAAAACCAGAAAATCAGCAAGTACACCCAAAAATAAAGTTTAAATCTGCGCCATAACATCGCAGATCTGGAAGGTACGCTGGCAAGTGAACCTTTTACGCGCAGCAGGAGAGCCCGTGGAGAAGTTGATCCCACTTTCGATCTGCTTCAAAGGCACAATTTCAGCGTAACACCGGCACGTTTTTCAGCGCTAAGCTCGGCTAGCCGGTCATCCAGGAGTGTCTCACCTCCACGAAGAAAAAGTCTTTTACAAGGAGCATCTACATCCCTTTGTAGTGCCTTGCTGCTCAGTGGAACCACCCTCCCAGCTCATGTGCTTTTTCCAGCCTTTCAAATGGCGGTACCATGGGGAAATGCTATGGGTCCTCTCGCACTGCCACATCCAGTTCACGCGCTCCCTCACGGAAACTGAAAGAATTTTCCTAAATTCGACGGGAGCGGAAATCAAAGCACGGATTCCCACATATCTGCTTTCATTATGTCATGCATTATTTTGGGCGTGACTCACGAAGATGTGTCAGTTCACCTTTTTCTGGAAACTCTACAAGGGCCCGCAGCCGAATGGTTTCAGCATTTGCCGGCCGCATCTATCACCAGTTGGGCAACCTTGCGGGAAGCTTTTGAAGACAGATACAAGCCTTCAGAAGATGCATTTGCGTTGTTATCACGGATCACTCACCTGAAGAAAGAAGCCAATGAGACTATGCGCGATTTCGTCGCCCGGTTCAATGCATTAATCAACCGTGTCCCTACTGCCATGCTTCCAACACCGGAGAATCAGAAGTGTTTCTTCGTGAACGCCATGAGCTCAAAAGTCAGCTTCTTGCTCCTTCAAGAGCGAGTAGCTACCCTGCCGCTCGCTCAGGCTGCTGCCATTCGGATAGAAGACAATTTGATAATATCTGGCGAGTTGAAAAAGGAATCATCAAAGTCCAAATCTTCAGATCCCTCGCCTGCTACTTCGTCTGATCCGGCATTCCAAAAGATGGCGAATGATCTGCTCGCATTGAAAAAGCAGTTGGCCCAGGCTCCTAGTTCTTCATACCGAGACGTTCCACGAAGGAGTTTCGTTCCCAACAATGTTTCACAAAGACCGCGTCTACCTGCAACTGCTCCACGGTTGGCGCTTGAAGCTCCTCCGGTCAATGCTTTGGCCGAAATTGAAGAGGAAGAGCAGTACTATGAAGAACCTTCGCCTCAAGGCAAAGATGATCAAGATGTCGGTGAGCCGACTGGCGACTCTACTATTGGATACATGGAATTTGATGAGGATGAATCTGATGAAGAAGAGAGTACTCAGGGCTATGCAAGCGGACAATCCTACGCTGTTTTTACCCGCTCGTAAGGAAAGGAAGCGGAAGTTGCTGCCCATGTGCAGAAGGAGAAGGTCGTGTCAAACGTGCCTCCAACCATTGCTAGAAGAGGTAATCCTCTTCCTACTCAATTCCCTGTTAAGTCTTTTGCAAAGAAGTCTTTTCCGCCCATCTCTCCTCCGAATCAGCCCCCTCATATTCCTATCAAGATCAGTAACCCTGTTCCACCATCGCGAAGTGAAGGACTCATTCCCTCACCAACGCAACCCTTGGCCGCATTTGATATTATAGATCATGCAAAAAAGACCAAGATCCAAATGTCTGAAGCTGAGTACCTTCAGTCAAATCCCGAACAGCTTGTAAGATTAACCAAATACATTCAGAGTCAAGCTGTTATACCTAAGCAGGTTTCCCCAAAAGGAATCCTTTCCACTCCCCCTGAATCCCACATAAATGTTGCTTCAACATCTGCATCAGGTAAGATAGAACCTTTCTATCTCTCTCTCCTAATCAACGGCCATAAGTTGAGCAACTGCATAATTGATTCCGGAGCTTCTGATAATGTCATGCCGGCGAAATTCGCCCATGCTTTGGGCCTCACTCTTACCAAACCGTTCGGCAGATGTTATTCATTGGAAACCAAGCAAGTTCCGTTGGTTGGCCAAATCAAAGACGCGCAATTTGCGTTTGCGGCTTTCCCAGATAAAAGAGTAAAAATGACAGTCCTCGTTGCTGACATTCCAGCAGCCTATGGAATTCTGCTGGGAAGAAGCTTTTGCAGCGAAGTTGGTGGAGAAATTCACATGGACTGGTCTAAAGCTAGAATACCCGTCAAAGGTGTGATGCAGACTTTAGAACCAGAATCACAAAAGAAGTACTTGGTTACTAGCTCTGAGGACCCCAAAGCCCAAATCCTTTTTGAATCATCAGGGATGGGGAACTACTTCTTATCTACCGAGACGGGTACAAAGGGCGTTTTTGTTCAAGAAAAGGATCTTAATGAGATCTGGACCTTGCAGTTTGATGGCAGTTGCACGACTAGTGGATGTGGCACCGGAATCGTGCTAATATCTCCCGAAGAGGAGGTAATTCCTCTTTCTTTCAAGTTGCAGTTTTTCAATACTAACAATACTGCTGAGTATGAATCTCTGTTACTCGGTATGCAAGCTGCAAAGGAAAGGGGAATTAAAAATCTAAAGGTACAAGGTGATGCTGAGCTAGTTGTAAATCAGGTCAAAAGGATTTACCAAGTGAAAAATGAAAGGCTCAGGCACTACCGCAACGCAGTATGGGACAGCATCGAAGAATTTGATGCCTTTTCGATAGGGGCAATTCCAAGAGCTCAAAATGACATGGCCGATTCATTGGCCGTTTCAGCATCTCTCATGCTCCCACACCCGGGTTTGAAAACGAACAAATACACCATTGAAGTGGTTTTCCGCCCGAGCGTGCCAGACAACTCTCAGCATTGGCAGGTATTCAACGATGATAATCACCTCATTGCCTTTCTAGAAAAATCAGAAAATTTTGACGAGTTGTATTTTGAAGGATCCACTTCTACATGCCGTGAATCAATCAACGGTCAAAACCATGAATCAGAGGAGAAAGACGGCATATGTCAGCTCAAAGGAAATAAAATTCCGAAGGGCCTGGTTTCTCTGGAGCGCCTGTTTGACAGGCATGACCGTTTTGTGAAAAAGAAGAGGCGAGATGGTCCTGACTCATCCCCAGAGACAGAACCAGTCAATATAGGTTCTGAGGCACACCCGCAATTTGTAAACATTGGCAAATGTTGCACGCCTGAAGAGAAGCGGAAATTTGTCAAGTTGCTGAAGAAATATATGGATGTGTTGGCATGGTCCTATGCCGATCTAAAGTCCTTCAAGCCAAAGGACGTTCAGCATGACATACCGCTGAAAGAAGATGTCAAAGCCTTTCGCCAGAAGCAAAGGCATTATAATCCTAAGATCTCGGGTACCATCCAGGCCGAAATTCAGAAGATGCTGGATGCGAGAATCATCTTCCCTATCCATCACAGTACTTGGGTAGCAAATATTGTGCCAGTGCGCAAGAAAAACGGCGAGATACGCATATGCGTAGACTTCCGAAACTTGAATCAAGCTTCGCTGAAAGACAACTACCCTCTTCCAATAATGGATCAAGTTCTGCAAGCAGTAACTGGATCAGAGATGCTGTCTATGCTTGATGGTTTTTCAGGCTACAATCAGATTGAAGTCTCGCCTGAAGATCAATTCAAAACAGCATTCACTACTCCCTGGGGTACATTTGCCTACAGCAGGATGCCTTTTGGCCTGACTAATGCAGGTGCTACTTTTCAACGGGCCATGGACTTCGCATTTAAAGGTATGATGGGAAAAGTCATTGTAGTTTATCTAGATGACTTAACCGTGTTCTCTAAACAACGAAGTGATCATTGTGATCACTTGGAGCAAGTATTGGCCAGGTGCCGAGAACATGGAATTTCCCTAAATCCCAAAAAGTCCGTTTTTGGAGTCACGGAAGGGAAGTTGCTAGGGCATGTGGTTAGCAAAGAAGGAACGAAGATAGATATTGAAAGGGTTAAGGCTATTCAGAGCCTTACTCTGCCTACAAGCAAGACTGGTGTTCATTCTTTCTTCGGAAAGGTGAACTTTCTTAGGCGTTTTGTTCCTGACTTTGCCGAAAAGACTCGCCACATACTGAACATGATGAAAGGATCACCCACTTTCAGATGGAGTGAAGAAGGGAAAAGGTCATTTGAAGAAATAAAAGCTTCTGTTGCTCATGCACCAGTCCTGGTATGTCCCGACTTCTCCAAGGACTTCATCATGTATAGCTACGCATCAGAACATACTGTGTCTGCAATCTTAATGCAAAAGAATTCAGAAGACATTGAATCCCCGATTGCATTCATGAGTTCTCCCCTCAAGCCTCACGAGTTGAAGATGACTCAATTGGAAAAGCATGCCTTTGCCGTTGTCAAAGCAGTGAAGAATTTCAGGTATTACATTCTAAACTCGCATACGGTGGTGCTGGTCCCTGACACGGCGGTGAAATCAATTCTAACTCAGCAGGAGTTAGGAAGTTTGAGAGGGAATTGGATCGCAAAGGTCCAGGAATATGACCTGGATATTAAACCAACCAAGCTGGTAAGGGGCAAGGGCCTGTGTCAGCTAATGGCTGAAAACAAAGATTCAGAAAATCCTAAAGGAAAAGAGGACTGTACCGACAAAGAGCAAAGCCCTCTAGAGGAACCTGATTCTCTGCCTCTAGTTTTATTTGTTGCAACTAGTGATGAGTGGTACTCCGACATCGCTTTCTTCCTTACCTACGGCGAATGCCCAATGCACCTAACCGCAAAGGAGAAGCGCACTATAAAGCTCAGGGCAGCTAAATATGTCATCTGGGATGACGGTTTATATAAGCGCGGGATAGACGGTGTCTTCCTGCGATGTGTTGACAAGCCCCAGCAAGTAAAACTGCTGGAAAGTTTTCACAATTCAGCCTGTGGAGGCCATTTTTCTTCTTCTGTGACAGCACATAAGATCATTCGAGCCAGGTATTATTGGCCAACGCTCTTTCAAGATGCGGCTACCTGGGTGGCAAAGTGTGAACCCTGTCAACAATTCGTCGGCAAGCCCAAGTTGGCTGCCCTTCCCCTAAGGCCGGTCATCATCAATGAACCATTCAGGCAATGGGGAATTGATTTTATTGGCGCACTCAATCCTCAATCGAGTGCTGGACATAGCTATGTCCTTACAGCAACGGATTACTTCACCAAGTGGGTGGAATCCATACCTGTCAAGCATGCCACTTCTGAGGTGGTTTGCAGTTTTATCAAAGAAAATATCATTGTCAGGTTCGGCGTTCCAAACAAAATCGTTGCTGATAATGCTTCTAACTTCTCCTCCCGGGAAGTTATTAGTTTTTGCTATGAATATGGGATAACTTTAGCACATGCCTCGGATTATTACCCTCAGGGAAATGGTCAGGCGGAATCCAGTAATAAGAACTTGGTGACCATCATACGGAAATTAGTAGATGAGAATCAGCGGATGTGGCACAAGTCTTTGTACGATGCTTTGTGGGCGGACCGCATTACTCCCAAGAGATCTCTCGGCATGTCACCTTTTCAAGTGTTATATGGCACTGATGCCGAACTGCCCATTTCTGCGGAACTTCCTACTCTACGCTTGGCACGAGTGATCGAAGATGAAACTTTCCAGAATTCTCTAGAAAAGAGAATCATGTATCTTGCGGAACTTGAAGAAAAGAGAGTAAGAGTGGTCGACAGGATCACTGAACATCAGAATCAAGTAAAGAGGCTTTTTGATAAGAAAGGCCAAGCAGAGAGATTTTCAAGTGGGAGATCTCGTCCTCTTATGGGACAAGCGAAGAGAGCCAAAGGGCATGCACGGAAAATTTGATTCCCTATGGAGAGGGCCCTTTAAAATCAAGCAACTCAATGGAGAGAATAGTTTCTATCTCTCATATCTGGATGGAGCTGAACTCCCGCTTCCCTATAGCGGGCAACATCTCAAGATCTTCAGGAAGTAGAGCTTGCTCTCTTCTTTGTACAGTTTATATTTTTGTTGTGTGTTTGCTTTCGTCGTGTGTTTGCTTTCGGTTGGTTGTGTGTTTCCTTTGTTCTCCCTCCGGTCCCCCTTGTTTTTGACTCCGTACCCAATGGATAGGCACATGAAATCTGGGATTCTCTACCCCCGAGTTCGCTCAGGGATAGTCCCCAGAAAGAGCCAGCTGTTATCCCGTAAAATTGACAAGGGCAATTTTACCGATAACCATACCGAAAATTTTGTTTCGATCCCTCGTTAGGGATCCTTCGCGTTCGAAACGTTGTAAAATCCCTTCCCGGGAAATCTAGTTTTCGAACTTAGTCTTTTTGAGCCTTTTTTGGCTGGGCGCATGGATTTGCCTTGCAACACAAAGTTTTGGTGCGCCCCCTTAAAAGCCTTTGGCGCATGATTTTCCATGTTACCACGTCTTTCGGTGCACCAAAGGATGTTGAGTCTCTTTTGTGTGCGCCAAGGCGCATGCGCCTTATTGTTGACATTGCTTTTGTTGCGCCACTTCTCGGTGCGCCAAAGGGCGCACATAATCTCGCTGTAACACGAAGTTTTCGTGCGCCAAAGGGCGCACATAACTTCATGTCGACAATGCATATGGTGCGCCAAAGGCGCGCTCAATCTTCTGTTGTCAAATACTTTCGTGCGCCAAAGGGCGCACGCTTTCCCCTGTCGACAGCAACTTTCATGCGCCATTTCAAAAGTGGTTGGCGCATTGATGACCAGTTTTTCTATAAATATACGTGCGCGCCCAACGTCATTTTCATTCTTTTGCAAAGCACGTGATCGTTCTGGACTTGTCAGCCTCTGCTCCGTCGTTTTCATCGCCCTGTGGACCCGCTCTCCAAACTTTTGCTATATATCTAAGGTGAGAGGTTCTCCCTCTTCTCCGTTTTTGTGCTTTCGGTTCTTTGAGTGTTCTTGGTCTGTGTTTTGGTTTGTTAGCCGGTGTTTAAATAAGAATTGGATTGAACTAGCTTCCCCCCCTGTGCTGTCCCGTCTCATTTTCTTCTTTTCCTCCTCCCTTCCCTCCCTCTTTCCAGATCTGCTGGTAAAGGGGTGTTGTTTTGAAAATGGCTTGGTCTGATAAACTTTTCTCTGAAACCTTATATGTCCAAGCAACCTTTGAAATGGAGGAAAGAATGAAAAGGTTTGAGCAAAGAGTTTAGTTCTATGGCGCACTGGCGCGTCTTGTTGCACTTAAGACAGTTGCGCCCCTCGGCGCATCTATCCGCCTTGTTGCATAATTGAAATCCGCGCCAATGGCGCAGCCTTTTGTCCTGCTACATCTAGAATTCATGCGCCCTCAAAGCGCGCCTTTTTCGCATGCTACAAGTATAAATCCCGCGCCTCCTTAAAAGCCTTTGGCGCACCATTTATCCATGTTACATCCCGTTTCCATGCGCCAAAGGGCGCACCCAGTTTTGATGCAACACAAGCCTTCTGCGCACAAGTATAAAGCTATAAAGGCGCGGGCGCACCCCCGATCGCCAGTAACATGATGTTGTGTAAACCCTTCATGCGCCGCGCCATATCCCTTTTGGCGCACGAAAAATCCATGTTACACGGTCCATCAATGCGCCAAAGGGCGCACCGAATACCAATGTAACATACAATTCCCATGCGCCCTGCCATAAAATGCAATCTGCTACATCCATGCGCCATGCGCCTTTGGCGCCAGTTTAACCTCTGCAACATTCCTTTTCTGTGCGCCTTATCTATTTGGCCTGCCAGTTGCATTTTTCATGCGCCCTGTGCCCTGAGCCTTAAAATCTCTAACTCTTTCTTCTGCTAGCATTCCAATGGAAGATCAAATGACTAATTCAACCTTTTTGGATTGGGTCTCACTTCTTCTTCATGCAGATCAGCAACTGAGTTCAAAATAACACATGTCTACATCAAGCAAGAAAGCCTTTTAAACCAAGAGGAAAGGCTAAGCTGACAGAGGAAGAGATGAAGTACAAATATCAGAAGGTCAGGATGCCCGAATCATAGGCTGAATGCAGTATGGATGTCAAAGACTCAGAATTGGGTCACATTGACATGGATGAATTCTGGGTTAGAACTCAGAAAGTTACAAGAAGTCCATGGATGGAAAAGTTAATAGGCAGTGCCCTGCACTTCGCCGGAGGAATCCCCGTCAGCGCTGTCAACAACGAATTCATGATGGTGATTACCCAATGTTACAACAAAGACACAAGATGTGTCGAAAATAGCAAGGGTGAGGTAGTCATAAACCTCACTGCCCGTCATTTTGAAATAATGCTCGGCATCCCTCACCACCGGAACTTCGTGGCTGTTAGCCAACGAGAATGCATCAAGGCCTGGGAAGACAACGAAGACCAGTGCATGCAGTTGATGAATGAGGTCTACCTAAAGAACAAGAAGGTGGTGACCCGGTGGCCACAGACTATCCACCGAAGTGATTTCTCAGAGGAGCTCAGCGATACTATCACCTTCCTGAGCAGAGTCTTCGGGCTTTCAGATGCCCACTATTTCCATAAGTGGATGTTGCGGTACTTGGAGACAATGAATAAAAATTTACCCGATCAGCGCTTTTGCTGGGGTGAAATAATAAGCAGCACCATCTCTGAGCAGCTACAATAGTTCGCCACAACAGGAGTGTTCCATATGAACTCCTATGTAGTCTACACTGCAGCGTCGGCAAGGGATTATCCGGGGCTGAACCGAAGTGGAGTATGGCCTCAGGCCAAGATATTTGATTACTACCCAGAGCTGAGGCTGGAGAATAGCATCCAACATTTCGCAAAAGTTAACGATGCATTCTTCTATCATGTCATCTGCCTACTAAGGCCAAACATGACTCATAGCCGGACGACCAAAAACATAGTGGCAGTCACAGAGAAATGGGGGGCCCTGTTCACCCAATTTCCCATGTTCACCTATCTGAGGGCTGCCAACTTTTTGGGAGAGCCAACCAGGCTACCAAGGTATGCTGGGCCTAAGCTGATTCTACTAGAACTGTTAAGACAGATGGTCACATACCATGAGAAGTGCCTCAAAAGAAAGAAGGGTGGAACTCCTTTCCCCCTCAAAGTGGGCCGATACACATGCTCCACCCACCATAAGGTGAAGGAAATGTTCGCAGAGCTGGAGCTACTCAACTTGAAGCATGACTTCCCAGCCAGGCCTACCTTTGACCCAAGAAGCTGCCTGCCAAAAGCGAAGCTCGATCCGATCCATGTCCCTCAAATTGAGGATATTTACATTGACGTTCTCCATGAGGCGGAACTCAGAAGAAAGGATCACTCTCGCTTAGCATTGGCGGAAATCATCCAATACGAAGTGGCCATTGTCCCCGAAGGCTTCCAGACTACGGAAGATGAAGTAGATAAGGTGTATAATGACACAGATGGGGACAATTGGCCCTTCCCGGCCATTGACAGGAACAAGGCTCCTCAAACAATTGAGGAGAGGGTCAAAGAGACTATGCAGAGAACAGAGCATTGGTGCCGCATGAACAGACTAATCTACCTAGGGGTAGATTTCACAACTTCCCCGTTGGGCAATGCACCTCCAAGGTCCAAGAAGCAGCTGAAAGGCAAAGGTGCAGAAGGTGAAACTAGCACCATTCAGGAAGAAGCCCCTGAAAGTCCTCTTCCCTCAGAGCCAGAACAGGTTATAACTCTGGAGGAAGAATTGACATAGGATAGTCCTATACGCCCATCCACCCAGGATGTCGGCGTCGCTACAACTTCAGAGGTCCCTTCTATCCCTTCTTCTTCTCTTCCTTCCCCTCCTCGAGTGACTCAAACGACCACCCCTTTGGTCGTGTCCTCTGCCCCTTCTTCTACCCTTTCCCCTGCCTCTTCATCTATCTTCTCCTCCCTCACTGATTTATCTTCTTCCATTTCTTCCCTCATCTCCAAGCTCCCTTCCCTTCCTATGTCTTCTGCAGTTGCGGTTTCCCTTCCTCCCGTGGACACTTCTTCAGCTATTCTTTCCATGCCGCCGCCGCGTGTCTCCACGTTTTTCCCCTCTTCTACCGTTGCTGCCTCCCCCTCTATCTCTGGTCCTTCTTCTATAGGACCAGCTTGGATCTCTCAGCAGCTGAGCCAACAAAAGAGGAAAGTCCCCATCGCTCCGATGGACTTTTCGGTCATTCCAGCTAAAGGAGCAAAGAAACAGAAGCCGGTTACACGCTTCTCGAAGAGCGCTGTAGGTGAGAGAGTCATGGAAATAGCGTACCCCAACCCCCTCAAAGAGAAAGAAGATCTGTCTCCGACATATTTCACCGTGACCCAAGTCACAATGCGGACATCCTCTGAAAGTCTCCAGGGGGAAGCTCTTTCCGCAGTTGATGCACTCTGCAAAAAGCTTTAGGAAACGAAAGAGGAGAAAAGGCTACTGAAGGAGTAGAACAAATACCTGCTTCAAGCCTTAAAAAAGATGGGAAGTGCACCTCCCACAACTACCGCCGAGACTCCTGAGCTGCTCAGTCAGGAGAAGATCAATGAGTATTCAAAGATCGGCGAGCAAGGTATGGCCGTTTCTTCTTGGAGGAGCCAAATCCTCAAGGATAGTGAAAGAGTAATCGCCGAGTATACCAGTTTATACCTAAACATCGGAAAGGCGAATAAGGAACTCCAAGCATTAGCGAGTCCGATATCAGAAGAGTTAGAGCATGCTAGACTCCAGCACGAGACCTTCC
Source organism: Taxus chinensis (assembly GCA_019776745.2). NCBI lineage: Eukaryota > Viridiplantae > Streptophyta > Pinopsida > Cupressales > Taxaceae > Taxus > Taxus chinensis. The sequence goes on along the minus strand of CM034147.1, from coordinate 226,268,343 downwards.
AGCAAATGTTCGACTGTTCAGTCAAAGATCTGGTCAAGTTCGGAGTATTCGGCCATCCAAGGGCCCTCAACAAAACTATGTCCACTCTGGACTATCGGATAGATCAGCTAGAATTCATTCTGGAAAAGATAGACAAGGTAAAGGAAGAGGCCCTGGATGCAATGCATCAAATGGAGAAATTTGTTCTCGCCATGACTCCAGGGTTGCTCACTCCTTCCCTTACCTTGAGATCAGCTGATGACACTATCTGGATTTTCAAGGAGATAGCTTCTCAAGGGACAGGGCCAGAGGTCACATTCGACACTGAATCTATCAACAACCTACTGGCCTGTAGGGACTTCATCGGGTTCCTTATCGAGGCGGGGAAAGATTATTCCAAACTCCCAAAAAAGCTCATAGACGAGCGGGAGACTTGCGAAGCAATCAGTGAACGGCACAAGGATCCATCACAGGATCAATTTGGGCCGATGATTATCAAGTTTTTGGAATACCGCGCTCAGTTCCACATATCATCTCCTGAGCAGCATCAGAAACAGGCAACCCCTTTTCGGCCGCAGGATGATGATGATGAGTAGCTTCTTCTTCTTCTTCTTCTTCTTCTCTCTATTCTCTGACTTTCTTTTTGAAATGTCTAAAATGTGTTGATACAAATGATGACATCATCCATGTTACATCATGGGATGATGTCATCCACCAAGTTGTCAAAGTCAACATGACTTTTAGATATTTTGTAAATATCTTTGTAAATAAGTGGTTGGCTCCATTTTGCCTTCTCTCTCCCTCATCTTCTATAAATATGGGAATACTTGTTATATTCAGAGAGGAACATCTTTTAGATAGAAATAGAAGTGAGGAGAGAAAGACTTTGAGCTTTCTTGTAACAGAAGAGAACAGTAATACAATTATTCAGACTTTGTGCTCAATAGCTGTGTTATACATTAGATCTTTCTTACGTTAGATCTGTATGTGTTTAATCTGTTGGATTCATATCTACTTTTCCGTCATTTGTTTATCAGTATTGCTTTGTTTATTTATGCAAGTAGGTTTGGCTCTTTTTACTACCAAACTAAAAACATAAATCTTCTGACCTTTCTGCTTTGGAATTCATTTCTTTTCTCCCTTCGGATCTGTTCTTTCTCTTCTCCCTCTTTCATTCCTTTCTTTTCGCAGCCTGGAACACTCTACTGGGATGAGATCCCAACCCCCGAAGGTAGAATCTGTGAGACTTGCATAGGTTCCTACTAGTAGAAATAGCAATAAACCAGTTTTGCTTTGCTGTCTCAAAGAGGGGCTAAGCCCTGCACACTGTTGGCTCATCTATCCATAGATCTGTCCACGCGATAGATTTTCGGACCAACAATATGTTAGGATGTTTGGTTAGACATGTTTCAAATGTTTTTTTTTGGTATTTGATTGATTAAATGAATTTAAGAAAATCAATCCAATAATTATGCCAAATCAACAATTTAACTAAATAAAATAGAATAAAATGGAAAGAAGACTTCACCATGAAATTGACGTATGTGATGGGTTTGGAAAAACACTTTCTGCACTTGTAGCCTTTCAGATGTTAAATAAAATTATCAATGGGTAGTTATGCAAAATATGATAGGAATGAGGTTTTAAACAATTGTATCTTAATAGGATAACAAAAGGGATCCCTGTGGGTATAGGACAATGTGGGAGAACGGGTTCTCCTTTTCAACAGATTTATAGGAATTTGATGCCCCAAATTTCTTGTTATTTTGAAGAAAACTGATTGATGTGAGAAGCTTTCTATAATTGGAAAGTTAAGTGATGTGGGGAGCTTTCCTGGATGTTCCTGATTTTTGAATTCTAATTAATATGGGAATCCTTTTAAATGATTAGCCATCCTATGATGGTATGGTCTATATTTTTATTTATGACTGAATGGCCATCCTTCAAGGGATCGGTCCATAATTTTTACGGGTAGCTATCCTTTAAGGGAGCAATCTACTTATTTGATATTTTTGATAATGATTTATGCTCTATAAATATCTTTCCTTTAAGGGATCATTCTATTACAATATGATATTTGATAAAATAAGCATCCAAATGACTTTTTACATCTATTGTTGAGTTGAGGGGAAAAACCTTAATAAACTATCTTGAAGAGGGGATACACGTGTTTGCATCCTACATACACATGACCAATGTCATGGTCTAGGTGGAATAGGTGGAATGATTTTATGGAACTTGTACAAAGGAAGGAAATGATGGTGTGATAGGACTTAAATCAAACTTCCATAATGAACATAGATTATTTAATAGTAGAAAGGCTACAAGTGTGAAGTGTTAAAGGGTTCCACCTCAGGTTCCCCATCAAGAGAAGCAATATGATACACTCCTAACCCACACTTGTGTGTGATAATACATGGAATGATCTAATTGGGAGAAAAAATTCCATGTGTACTCAGTTCTAATGTAGTAACATTTTGATTCCCTTTGAGTACAAGATCACTAATTTTAAAATCATGTTCTTTGACGCATTTGTTGTATGCTCTATGTATTCATTGTTAATAAACTTGATGATGTTCAAGGGTCGGTAGACGCTTTTCATCTAATAAATCTTATTGTGCTAGGTTTTCTTGGTGATATTCTTCGTCAGGGATGAAATATTTGAGGGATACACGTAGTGATGGAATTTGAATTTCAAGAGGTACTATGGATTCCAAGCCATAGACAAGTTAATAAGGTGTTATGCCTATAGGTGTGTGGATACTATTTTGATAAGCCAAGAGAGAGAGTGAGATTTGGAAATGCCAGTTCCTTCCTGCATCATCCACTTCCTTCATGAGGATTTTGTTAAGTGTTTTGTTAGAGGCCTCAACCTGACCATTTTTCATAAGGATAATATGGTGATGAAAAACTAAGTTTGATGTTGAATGTGTCACAGAGATATTTAACTTCCTTTTTTTAAAGTATTTTCCATTAGCTATGACAAGCTTGTGCAAGATGCCAAAACAACATATGATTTTTTGATATATTAATTTGATGATGGGTCCAAATTTTGTTGAGGTTAGAGGGGTAACGTCAACCCATTCAGTGAAGTATTTGGTTGCTATAATTATGGAATGATGTTGTTGGGATAATTTTGGGTTAATTGCACCAATGAGGTCTAACCCACATTTAGAGAAAGGCCAAAGGTCTTGAGCGGGTTTTAATGCTTGGCTAGGTAAGTGAATAATATATGAATGGAGTTGGCATTTAACACACTTTTTTACGTATACAAAATAGTCTTTAGTGATATTATGCTTGTAATACCCTAGCCACATGACATGTTTAGTGATGAAATTGCCACTAAAATGACCTCCACAAATGCCATCATTGATCTCTTTGATTGCTATGGTTGATTGTTTAGACCCATGATTAATGCTTCATATTCTGCCATGTTATTAATACATCTAAAGTTAATTTTGAATGATAATGGAAGTGGAGTGTTCTAAGGTGGTATGATGATGACACCGGATCCTCCTCTTTCTTGGCATTTACCACCGTCAAAGAAGAGGGTCATTTTGATGGGGATGAAATCAGATTCATCATTATCAGATTTGTTGATGTTGTTGATAGATTCATTAGGAAAATGTTCATGAGGTATTTTATTATCTAGAAGGGGTGCGTCGGTGAGCTGATTTTAAATGGTTTTACCCTTAATAGATTTTTGAGATATGATTTTGAGGTTGAATTCAGTCATGAGCATAAGCCACCAGGTTATGTGATCATTATGGTAAGGTTTAGTGTACATGGCCTTAAGCAGGTTAAAACTGGTGACAACATATGTCTTATGATTAAGGAGGTAATGTCAAAGTTTGGAATTTACAAAGTATAATGCACAACACAGTTTTTCAATTTCAGTGTAGCATGTCTCATATTCATAGAGTGTGCAGATAATGTAATATACAACTTGTTCATGACCTTGATTATCATTATGGGTGAGCATGGCTCTTAGAACATGTTCCAAAGTAGATATGTATAAATAAAATGGCTCTACATCACAAGGTGGAGTAAAAACAAGTGGTGATAATAGATATTGTTTGATTTTGTTGAAGGCCTTTTGATAATCAGAATCCTAATGAAATTCTATGCCCTTACAAAGCAAGTGGTGAAATGGTTGACAATGGTCAGAGAGTTGTGATATGAAACATCGAATGGACTGTAACTTACCTTGAAGGCTACGCAGTTGCTTAAGATTAGATGGAGGAGGAATTTCAATGATTTCTCTAACTTTCTCCATTTCAAATTCAATGCCTCAGATGGATATGATGAACCCCAAAAATTTTCCAGTAAGGACACCAAAAACACACTTTGTAGGATTAAGACAAAGACAAAATTGGATGAGACGAGTGAAGATTGATTCTAGGACATCAAGATAGTTTTTACGTGATTTGGACTTCACTAAGAGGTCATCAATGTAGTCTTCAACAAATTTTGTGGATGAGGTCATGAAATCTATGTATGTCATAGCACATTAGTAAGTGGCCCTTGCATTTTTAAGACCAAATGGCATGACACGGTAACAGAAGGTCCCCCAAGGGGTGATGAAAGTAGTTATGTGTTGATCTTTTAGCGTGACAAGGATTTGATTATAACTAGAAAAACCATCTAGGAGGGAAAGCATTTCATGGACCGCCATTGTTAGGTCGATGAGCTGATTTATGTTTGGGAGAGGGAAATCATCCTTTGGAAAAGTAAGATTGAGATCCCTAAAGTCTATGTAGATGCGTATTTTTCCTGAGGATTTGGTTATGGGGACAACATTGGAAAACCATTGTGGATAGTCAATGGGAATTATAAAGTTCGTGGATAAGAGGCATTACAACTCTTCTTTAACAAGGAGTGTTATACAAGGGTACATTTTTATGAAGTTTCTATTTTACTGGATTAACATTGGGATACGTGACTATGTTGTGTACGGAAATATTAGGATATATTTGGAGCATATCACTATACGACCAGGTGAAGGTTTGGCGATATTTTTTTCAAGAATTAGGTGAAATTATTTAATTCTTGTGGATCAAGATATTGACCAACCTTAACTATGTGAGGATCCTGAGGAGATCCTAAGTTAACTTTGAGGGTGGATTCATTAAGAGAAGTTTTGGTGTTTTGGATGGTAGGTATTTCTAAAGAAAATGATCCTCAGCTCCCATGTGGGAAAGGATATCCTGGTCATCCTGACACTAAACGATATCTACGATGGGTGAATCCTCATCAACCATTTCTGGCCAAACAAGGGGTAATGGTTTAGTGGAGTGATTAGATTGATAAGTAAGTGGCCCTAAAGATATAACATTGATTAAAAAAAGAGTTAGATGGGATGGGTACAGTGTCATCTGTGTCCCTGATATCTTCATGGTATTTGTTGACGATGTTGATTCTAGTTCGGAAATAGTTAGGGATGTAGTGAACTTGGATATAGTGGCTTCACACATATCAGAGGTGAATATTTTTTAGCCTAATTTGATTCTCTCATGAGCTTTAAGGGAATGAAAGACAAGTTGATCATGGATTCCTTGTTTATATTATCTTAAACCAAAACCTGTCCATGCGCAGTGATGAAGATACATGTAGGCAAAGCTCAAATTATCAAGGGATTCGAAATTTAGTAAGAATGGCATAGTGTGGTGTGGATTGATAGCATGGGATGGAGGGTTATCAAGTCCCCCATAAACAAGATTTGTTTTGAGATAAATAGGACCGCAAGGAGATGACATCTCCTACATTTGGGTCATACATGGGTTGTTTGTCATGGTGACCATATGCTTTGGGTGAAGGGATGGAGTTGAGCATGAGGAGAATGATATTCCCCAAGCATATGGATTTTTATAGCCTCACCAAGATAGGAATCATCTGGTAATTTGGAAGAGGGGATAGATGTGCTAGTGGATGCTTGATCAGATGATCCGAGTGTAGATTTTGGTACAAGGACATCATTTGGATGGTATATCATGTAGCAATCACTGAACATGGATTTGGATCGGGGAGAATAGTAAGGGTCTGTCCTTCATGTTCATATTTAAGACAACGATGGAGGGTGGAAGGAACACACTGTATGGTATGTATCCAAGGATGTCCTAATAACATGTTGTATTGAAACTCTCTTTCGATAATGTAGAAGAGTTCGGTAAAGGTTTTAATGCCAACTTTAAGTGGTAGGATGACAGTGCCTAATGTGGGTACAATAGTGTCATTAAAAGATCATAATAAAAAAAAAAATTGTGCGATGATAGTATGGGGTAACTTGAGTTGGCTGAAAGTGAGGGATGATATGATATTGAAGGCCATACCACTATCAATCATGACACTCTTAATGGAGATGTCATTAATCTGAGCGGTGATGAATATTGGTAGGTCATGATCCTTTGGTCTAAGAGAGGGTATTTAATGATGGTTCGAAATGATATAGAGGTGGATGTTTTGAGAGCACCCAAAAAGTTTTTGAATGGAATCAGATCATTGGCTAGTGTAGTTATAGATTGGAGTGCTTCCATCATAGCTTGTTTTTGGAGAGGTGATGTTTGAACCAATTCATAAAGCAACATCTTGATAGGGGATTGGTGTAATTGTTTGATAACAACTTTTTGTATCATGGTGAAAGGGGGTGATGCTTCTTGTATGGAAAATTTGGCCTTCGATGGGGGAGTTTGATTAGACTCTTCAGGATCCAAGGAAATAGACACCTTAGGCTTACTAGATGGATCTGATAATTCAGGAGGTGGAGATATAACAACGAAGGTTTTACCTTTCTTAGGCTCAGATGGATCTTTTTCATAATTTTATGATTGAGTGGTGATGTGGATAACATCAATTTGATGAGAGGATTAATTTAGACATGTGCTATTTATACCTTAAGTTTGATGGATAATGTTGATTTTGAATGTTGTATTTGATTAATGAAGGCAAGAGGAGAGGAGACTGTCAAGTTCCTTTGAAATTTCAAGTGAAAATTCCTACAATTTTTTATGGAGTGACCTCATGCTCTATGGTAATCGCAAAAGACATTGAAGTCATACCAGGTATATTTCCACCCACGATGATATGACGGATTATGAAGTGGTAGTGTAATAAGTGATCATTGAAGGAGGTCATCTAATATGGTGGTGTAAGGCCCCTTAGGTGCAAATGTAGATGGTGACAAATTTACATCTATATTCCCCTCAGGAGGAACTAAGAAAAGTTGTTTAATCATAGGTTGTTTATTTGTTGGTCATGGAGGTTTTCTAGCCATTGCAACAGATGGAGGATGAGGATCCTATATGGGTGGCTTTGCATAGAATAACAAGACTGTGTAGAGGATGGAGGGTGAAGGTCTAGTATGGATGCCTATTGTGGAGTGATAGATGTAGAATATGGATTCAATGTGGGAGTCTGGTGGATGGGATTTTCCCCTATAATAATAGGGTGATTAATCAATATAAGGGAGTGAGGACCACATAGGGGATTATGATCTGGAGGGAGATAGTAAGGGTCATTTAAATCATGAATGGTTTCTTGTTTAGAAGGTCCCATAGGTCTTGGCCTTTGTATGAAAAGAGGATTACCAAAAGTGTGAATTTCCCTTGGAGGAGGAGATGGAAAAAAGGATGAGGGATCATGGAAACAATACATTTCATCATAATGAGGACTTCTAAAGACATGAACGACACCCTATTTGTTAGGCCCCTTTGAGGTTTTGGATGAACTAGGTGTATTTATCGAAGTTGATGCTAATGAAGGAAGAGGAGTTTGGTTGATGTGATTAATGTATTGTAAATGATTTACAGGTTTCAGATCATTTGTTTTTATGGATTGGGGATAACTACAATGCAAAGTTGGCTTATGTAGAGGTGATTGTGCTAAGAATGTTTCAAGAGGTATCATATTTATATTTTCAAACTCAAGGTGCAGGCTGCAGGTGTGGTTGTATTAGAGGATGTGGATAGGGGCTTGGTAGTGGTGTGTGGTACGAGGGCATAGGAATAGTTTTAGTAACAAGTAGTGATTCAATAACTTTGAGCTTGTTGGATTCTAGTGTTGATTCTGCATGTGTTGAGTTTGGTAAGTGACAAGGATGCAGGGATGGTTTGAGTGATGCTTTCAATATATGGACGCTCCTTAGTCATTATTTTAGGCTCGTTGGTTGTTGGTGTCAATTATGCAGATTTTGTTTTGTTAAGTGACAAGATGGGTTGAGGGATAGGCTTAATTTTCATTATTGTATTAATGGTGTGGAAAACATTCATTTTTGGTTGATCAGGAAGATGAATGGTGGTTCGGAAAAGGTTTCTAAAATATGTAAATATTTTGATTCAGAGGTGTGTTTGGATTGTCTAAGTGAAGGCCACCTTTGTCGATCAAATCTTGAAGTACATTGTGGAATGTTTGACACCTTTTGATGTCATGTCCATTGAACCATATGGTACTTACAATAGTAGTTATCTCGGTGCCAAATGGGCTTGGATACTGATATGTCAATGGGTCGAATGGGTGGGAGAGATATTATGTTTGCAGAAATTATTTTATTGATAAACTGCACTATAAGTCTCTCCTATAGGTGTGTAGTTACATTGTTGATGAGGGACACTCATGACAACAGGTTTTTACTTGGGAGTAGATTTGAATGACAACGGTGTTGGTGGCTATTTTTGACTTATCATTGAATAGATAGTTGATTTATATGGGAATTTGATCTTTTGGTTTCTTAGGACGAAGCTTTACTCGTCCATCTTCTAGAGCTCATAATTCCAATTTATGGGCCATGGTAAAATCCTCATCAAAAGTTTGAAATGACTAGATTTGTAATGTAGATGAGATGTGTTTGGAACATGCATGTCAACAAAAACCTTGATCAATTCATTTTTTGGTTAATGTAAATGATAGTTGATTAGTCACACCCCTCTAATGGGTGACGAAGTTAGCGATGGATTCGTCTTCAAATTCATCTGATGGTATATAAGTCATTGATAGTGATCTTTGCAGTTATGTTGATTGAAAAGTGGTCTAAGAAAAGTTGGGCAAGCTGTGCAAAGGATAATAGGGAATGTTACGGAATATTATTGTGCCAGTCTAAGGCATGACCGACGAGGGACATGGGAAAGGTCCTCAACATCAGATCTTGATCATTAGCTATTAGATAACATGCATGATGGAAGGCATGGATGTATTTTCACGGATATTATTTACTATAAAACTTGATAAACTTAGGAAGTTCCAAGTGGGGTGGATATGGTTTATATGGTATTGAAGGGTGAATGGGCTCATTACAAATTTGATCATAAGAGAACAAATTCTTGGATGAGGATGAAACAACTTCAAGACTAGACACGTGGATTGAAAGGGCTTGGAGAGGGTGAGTTTTTATTTGTTGTTATGAGGATGAGCCAGGTTGGAATAAGGACTTTATAGGTTGTGAGTATGCTTGTTACTACTAAGGAATGCCTTGTTGGTAAGAATGTTTTGTTGATACAAAACATTGTGTTGATAAGAGCTATTCTATTGAGGGATACGATATTGTGGAATATTTTGTTGAGGTGTGTATTACTGAGGTATATGCTGTTGATATAGAATAATTTGTTGAGGGATAATTTGATGATAAGGGATTTTTTTTGTGGGATGTTTTGATGGGATGAGAAACCTTGTTGCGAAGCTATAGGTTGTGAGTTTTGTATGTACTGATACTGTAATGATATTAACATATAAGTTAGTGGGTGTGAATACATAGGTGTTTGTTGATAGTACATAGCAGAGGTGATAGAGGAAGTTCTTGTTGTGGAAAAAATGATTATGGGATGTTTTGTTGTGGTGTGGATTATGGCATGGAGATTAGTGATTGTGAAGGTTGTGGTATGTATTGTGAAACAAGATGCGTGTTGGCAATGGCACTGGTATTGACTAGTGGTGTAGTTGTAGGAATGGTCATGGTGATGTTACGAATGGGGCTAGTAACCTGTTGGGAAGATAAAACAGTAGAAAAGGCCATGGATCCCAATGGAGATGTTTGTTCCTGTGAGGAGGTTGGAGGGTTATACAAGGAAGAAATGATACTACTTAGAGGAGGTGTAGATTCTATAGAAGGACTTGGTGAAGATGTGGATTGTTGAGTAGATGTGTTTTGTGATGAAATCATGTGGAGATCATAAATAGGGACCGAAGAGACCTCAGGTGCTTCGGGTTGACTAGTGGAAGATTATTCATTTGATGTTTCAAATGGGTTAGTAGAGCTACAAGATATCTAGGGTTGACTATTGTTTGGTGTTTTAGGTTGATTTGAAGTGTATGGATATAATTGTTGGATGACGAGATCCTAATTTTGATCGATAAGACTCCCAATGGAAGAGGATGGATTATAGGTATGTAGAATGTGTTGGGGTGTGAATGGTTGCATTTGAACATTACTCATCACTAAATAATCATTGAGGGAAATGGGATTTGAATCTATCATTTTTTCAAAAATAGGGTATCCCCTATTGTAGAAAGGAGGTTAAGATGTTTCTGGTTGAGGACTAGAAGAAAAGAGATGTTTTGTTTCTTGTGATCTAGGTGTATGAAGGATTTTACCATGATATTGATGTAGAAAATGGAAGGGTTATGTTCTATTTTGTTATTATAGTTGACCCCTGATTCACTCCAAGTTTTTTGAGTGTTAGAAAATGGATTGGATGTGTTTGTTTAATGATATGGTATTTTTTGTTGTGCTGGTACCGAAAGTGGTATAATGAAATATGGGAGATGTTGTTGAAATGTAGGTGGTGTAGTAGACATGTTTTCAAAAGTCTTGTTATGAGATTGTTTACTAGTAAGTACCATGGTAATAAAACACACAAGTGCCTAGAAAATGGAAAATAACCAAATGGGTTGATTTAAAAACATCAAGCAAAAGAAAGAAAAGTGTTGTTTTATATTAATCTTGATTAATTATGAAAAAGTGAAATGTGTAAGATGGTTAACGAGGGTCCTAGGAAATGGTAAGCTACAAATAGTTTCAGGTATGTTTAAGGGTGGAGTCCTCAATATACCCGAAGTTACGTGAGGTCCAAATCTATACTGCTGTTAGTACAGGCATGTATATTGGGTCCTTCCCCCTCATTTCATGGTCCTGCTGTGATAAGGGAGTCGTGTGTTGATCCAAAACATATCGATAGAAAAGAGATTATACTTGGATAGAACACCGAGTCGGTTTCCCTGTTGGGTGATGAAATCCCAATAAGTTTCACTTGGGTGGGAATTGCTTGAATGCCTTTTTGATTTGATATTGATTTGGTTGTGTGTGAGGGAAAAATAAGTGAATGCAACGAATTTACCTCCCTAATTAAAACTAGATAATCAATAAGTATGAGAAGGTTTGTTTTAAAAACCAAAATGAGATGGTGATTTCGACGAGGATAAATAAACAAGAATGTAAAATAGAAAGTAAAAATATGGTTTTTAGGACTTACCGTGAGAGTGCTCCTATTTCATTTTATTATTATTATTTTTTATTTCAAATTTTAGTAGTTTTCCAAGGCATGTATTTAGTAAATCCAGAAAATAAGCCTTTTAGCTAGAATACCCTACAATCAGATTAGTAGAAGGAGAAGACAAAAAGCAAGGAACAATAGAATTATTGTGAGATTATAAGAAAACTACATAGATGAATTACGGGTGATTGGGCCAATTGTAGGTGATTAGCCTAATCACAAACAATTACCAAATAGTTAAAACAATGGATATATTATTGATACAATGAAACAAAGGAAAAAGGGATAGGGTTTAAGTCCCACTGGGCATGCTAGAATGTTGTGCAAGGTTTTACCTTTAGGGTTTACTTGATGTGGCAATGGGGTAAAACTTATCTCAACCTCAGTATAGCGGGGTTTTCAGGATACTCACGTTGTGTGATGATGTTTTTGCACTCTATGAAGAATGTGAATAAGGCTCCCTTTCCCTACAAGTAAGGCTGCAAATAAAAAAACACTTAAAACAAGATGGAGTTAGTAAAATAAGATGGGCAGGCTCCTGGCAAGAGTCAATTCCCAGAAGTCGAGAGAATCCCTTAGATGGATTTCAATCTGCTTATGAAACAATTAAGCTTTATTAATGATAATATTGTAGTACAATATGATAAAATGGAGAATGTGATAATTTTTTATCACTTATTTAGGTTGTTATATACATAAGAGGATAATTACAAGCTTAGAATCAAAGGCCGGACTCTATGTTGGTGTACAAATTTTTAGAGTAATTTGACCCTATGGAACAAACTAAGTCCTCTTCTTCTGTGAAGTAGGATTCATGCTCAAAGATATAGTCCTCTACGAAGAAGTTAGATTTTTATTCTTCTATGTCGTAGAGGCATGCCAAAGTGGTGTTAGTGTTAGGGATACTGATGTTGGTTTCGATCTTGAACTTGGATACGGTGTGGTTGTATTCATGTATATCTAGGCCAACTTCATAATTATATTCGAATGTTATAAAATTTGTCTGGATCCTCTAGACCTCATAGTACGCCTCCCAAAAATCCTTTGATGCTTCACAAATGCGTTGAGTTGATGCAAATATGGCCTCCAAATGGTCAAGGGGTGTAGTAAGAATATCACAGAGTTCTAAGTCATGTAGAAAATCATACTGCTCCCAGTACAAAGGACGACATACGATGGTTAGCGAATCAATGCTGGTAATTGAATAATTGTCACCTTCTATGGTAATCTAATATCATCGTGCTTGTCAACATGTTATAAATGACATAAAATAGGCAAATATTGTTAGGTATATTATACGAAAATGTATAACAGAAAAGCACTTGCAGGAATTGTAGGCAATCGGCAATGATTGTTGTCAATGCTAATAGGCTACAAAAACAAATCTTAGAATTGATTATTCTATGATTTAAATGAATTTTAAAGTGTAAATAGAATAAAATTTAAAATAAGATCAATTCTATTAGATAATATGAACAGAAACCAAGAACATTACCTTGAATGATTGATTGAATTGGATGGTAGATGAATGAGGATGGCTTGATGAAAAACGACATACTATACGACGATTGTGTTGATTATTCTAATGTAGTGTAATGATAGTAGAGCTTTGTTGAAGGTATTTGATTTCTGAAATTCCTATGAATGAATGTAATTTCCATGCAAAATATGAAAATCCTCCTCTAAAGAGGCTAGGAAACTTATTTATATCGATCGTCGACGACCGGGATAATCATTGACGATTTTGGAAAATCCTAGTTAGGGGATAAAATGGAGTGATTTTATTACTATTTTGATCTTGATTGAGGAGGATTTCGAAGGAGGTTGGGATGTTAAGTGGGAGAATCTCAAACTAAGACTAGGTTAGTTAGGATGAAGATAGAAGTTATTTTCGAAGGTTTCTAATTTTTTTCTAGTTATGACTAGTTAAGGGATGGGAATTGGTTAGGGATAGATTTAGAGATATTTAGGTGTCATTTATAGAAAGTTTCTAAACTTTCTAGTTATAACAATTGAATTGGTCCAAGTTAACGTGGTGAGGTGTGAGGGTAGGATTAATTAATTATTTGATCAATTATTTATTTAAGAAGTAGGGATGTGGAGGTGTATCTAATTAATTTAATTAAAATGGGTATGTATGAATGACCTAAATCATGAAATGTCATAAGTGACGTGTCTTAATTATTGATCGAAAATGAGTTTATATAGCAAAAATGAGAGAGTGTAAATTTTTAGTATCTACACCACCCGCACACTAATTTTGACTACTGGGACAAGTTCAAGAAAACATGATCAGCTAGTGCCCACATAACTTAATTGGATAAAATTTAGAGCCACTTTTGAGATGAGAATGCGGTAAGGGAAAGATAATTTGAAAGGTTAACCCTTCAAGAGGTCACCCAATATGAAATTGCAATTATCCTTGAGGTCTTACAGGATGACAACCAAGTTTTAGATCCTTCTTACGATCAAAACAATGTCATGGATCATCATTTACCTTGGATTTATTTGTTAGTTAAGGAATGTAGAAACAAAAAGGAAAGAGTGGGTACCATTCTAAATCAAATCTACCAATGGTTGATAACTTTGGGAATTACACCCAAAGTGTCAGAGCAACTTACCAAAGAGCTTATTCAAGCACAGTCAATGATGGGTCATATCACTCCATCTAAAGGGAAGAGGTCAACTCAAAAACCTATCTCAAAGCCTCATAAGATTTGTTTCATTATTGGAGATCTAGGATCCACTTATGGAGTTTATAAAAAGGGAGATCCATCTCCTAAAGTGAAATAAACCGAGTTCATTGACCTAAGTGTTTCCCCTCAAATCCCTCAACTGGTGTAGTCACCCTTCTCCTTATCTTTTCCATTTTCACCACCAAAAATTCCTCTTTCCCCTCCACCTCTCACTCTTTCTTTGACCATGTCTTCCTTTTCCTCTATTCTAACTTCTCCTACATCTCTCACCACATATCCCTCTATGGCTCACATTTTCTCTTCCCTTCTAACTCTTTCAACTGGAGATATTTTGGGGTTAGAATCTTCTTTCAGAACCCCTCTACCCAAAAAAGATCTTCCCATTTCCACTTATATTTCACCCATACCCGAGGTCATCCTTTCCACTCAAAGGAGCGAAGCAAAAAGTTTAGGTTGCCTTAGGTAATTTTCTAGAAAAAAATGATAAGGATAAAGCATCTAAGGATGAGATTAAGGGTAAAGATGAACAATTAATTGCCCTTTTGACTAAGATCACACTACTAGTCTAAAATACCGCTCTCGCTATTCCTCCGAGATTTGATGATACATCATTCTCTGCGATAGAAAATATTGGATAGAAGGGAAGAGAAGTAGGGGGTTGGATGGAAAACCTAATCCAGGAGGCAGACCCATTGATTAAAGTTGTTGATTTTCATATTGAATTGTATTCTGAAAAAGATGTTATCTTGAAGATGAATGAACTCCTTATCGAGGAGAGTGATAACTTATAACTTTCTCTTGAAACGTGGAATGAAATTCAAAGTGTTAGTTATGATATAATTCTAAAGGAGGGCATTATTTATGATGTTTCAAAACCTTATAAATTTAAAGAAGAAATGGAATTTAGAGTTCGGATATTGTAGGAGGTTACATCAAAGTTTGAGGAGAAACGAGTTAAAACAGTGGATGGTTTAAATTCAATTATGGAAGAATTTGAAAATTTCAATTACAAATTTCTAGACAAAAATGTTGATATTCTTCAAGTTGATCAGATTATTGATAATTTTAAGAGTTTGGTGAATCAAAATGAGACGATGAATGTAACAAATTATTTTAGTCTTGAATCTATTTACAATTTGGTATCTTAGAAAAAATTCCTGAGTCATCTTAAGAAGGTCATCAAAAAGACTAAAATATTACTATCAAAAGTAGCTAGAGAAACTAAGTCAGCATAAATTATGAACCACTATGCATGTGGATATGAGCATGAAGAGGTACAAGGAATTATCAAACATTTTTTCAAGTATAGGAACATGGTATCTGTATAAGAGAAGAAAGAGGAACAAGAAAAGGAAGGAAGTGGTTTTAGTCCTAGCTAGGCATGGCAACCATTTGTGAAGAACCTTCAAGTTGCATAACTGCTGGAAATTGCAGCATTGACTTGGTAAAAAATGTGCAATTATTTTTTCTATGTTCATGGGAGAATGTTCCCTAAATATAAATGCATTCTATTTGTAGTAGGAAGGGGTAGACCTATAATTTCCCAATCCTCTTAGTCTATAAATAGGAGAATGTATTATGTTTAAAGAACTTTTAGATATTATTTGTGAGGAGGCTCTATCATTTTGGAGAGCCAAGAAACAATCTTTAACCTCAGTATATTAAGAAAAATATTTTTCCTTTAGATATTTAATATGTTATGCATTTAAATGATCCATTGAATACTTGTGGATGTTTTAGTTCCTTGTATGTAATGGTTTGTCTTGCTTTCATATTGAAAATCTTTCTCAGTTCAATTATAAGTTATGTTATATGGTCTTATTATTTCAATTGTCGAAAATATCAAGTGCCTTTTGTTATTTTTAGTTCATATTCTTTAAAACCATTCATGGAGAAGATTGTATGAATTTGTGTAACTTATATGAGGTTCTAAAATAATACTTTGTGTATAAGAGATAGATCTACTTGTTCTTAAAAATTTGGTGCATCACCTCTTTTCTATACATTTCAGTTATGTTTCTATCCCTTTACCCCAAAGGAACAGATAAATTAGATTTTCTTTAAAGTTTTGTAGTTCTATACCTTGATCTTACATTGGATGCACATAGTTTAGTAAGAATTCGGCCTTCTCCGGAGGTTCATCCTAAGGAGCTAAGGTCCCACACCTTGGAGATGTTCCCATGTTGCACTAGATCACTTAATGATTCAATGGGTACATGATCCACGTGACAACACTATTCATTAAAATGGATATTTTCCTCTAGATAGGAGGATTACTCTCCGAGTTAAACTCAGTGTCTCTAACCTCCTGTTGGACATAAATTTTTTGGTACAATCTCCTTCTTCTCTGAGATGTATGAACACTCCAAAGTACTTAATGAGTATTTAGAAACACTAATGCTAAACTTGCAATAAGTGAGCATGTGAAAACTTCATGCTCCTATAAAAATGATTTCCTTTGGTTGAGACACATTGAGAGAAATGGATATGATAAAATATCATCACTTCTATTCATTTGAGATATTGAATTCATGTTTTCATAGGATGAAAGATTCCATTAAGATTTTGGTTTGGAGCCCCCTCATGTATTTTGTTTGCAACCTGCATGAACTTAGTTTGGAGATTCTTGATTCACATTAGTGACAAATATATCTCATTCTTGAATGAATTAAATCATGATGAATCATTTTATGTGATAATTAGGAAGATTTTAATCATCCATATTCTTACATCCAAGTGTACAATGCAAAATTAACCTTAAGACTGATGTTTTGGGACCCTACGAGGGATTTCTCTCCTATTTAAACCAAGAGAAAAATTCCCAGTGTTACAATTAGGAAACATAGAAATGAAATTAGTGGAATATGATTTGAGCCTAATTTCAATAGTTTCTATTTTTAGAAAGTCCTAACTAGGATGGTCATTTTACTCAGTTTTCCCAATTTTTCAACTTTTGGTGGTTTTTGCTTTTTGGACTGCACAGGTTCTAAGAATTCACCACATTAAAAAACTTACTAAATTTGGACATGTTAAGCCTTAAACACTTAATATTTTTATAAATGTGTTTCGATGTTGGATTGCAATGAAATTTTTTTGAAAATCTTAGGTTTTACGTCAAGATTTCATGTTAATTTCTTTTATGCTTTTCCTTCGCTGGAGCTCTGTAGATTTGAAAAAGGAAACCTATTGGTCTAAAAATTTCTTCTTTATTTTTAAAATTGTATAGAGAATCCATGGTAGTAATCTTATAGTCATATTTAAGGCATTTTTGGAAGGAGTTTACTGAAAAAAATTGGTGGAAATATGATGCATTGTTTTGGAGATATGAGCATTCTTTTGTTTTGGGAGCTTAGTGTTCTATGAAAAAAAGAAACATACATGTAAAGAAATGGAGGTTTTTGAGGGAAATAACATATCATTTTAAATTTTCAAAATGTATGCGAGTTGAGGGAGTTAGTCATTTTTCTTGCAAGTTTTAACTCATGTTTTGACCCGACATCTTAATGAGAGTTGGGATGTGGTTAAAGTTTATTTGTATTAGTGCATGAGGGAAAAAAGGGACACAAGAGACAAAAAAGTACAAATTTAACCAGATGGTGACAATTTTAATCCTTAGGTTCCTTTTGGGTGAGATGCAGAGGCTAGGAATGAACACCGACAAGCTGAACTATGGTCACTGGGAGCTAGAAATGTGTTTTCTCATGACCAAAACTACATGGGAGGAAGATGGTTACATATTTTTGTGCCCCTTATCACATTTTCACCTTGGGGATAGTAGTATTGAAAAATTTTAACCTCAAACTGAGCTCATGAAAGGGGGACATTGAGGAGAGAAAGTTTGTGCATCTTAGGTGTAGAAGTGGTTAGGGATGAGTTACAAAAGGTTTTCCATGAAGGGGGGTTACATGTATGTGTCCCCCTTGACCCCTTTGCACATTGGGACAATAAAAGGGAAAAACGAGAGTGAAAAAGTGTGACCTGAGGTTCTGGGTACATGAAATGTGGGCGAAGTAACTCAAAACACTCATTTTCTCACCCTAATACCCAAATTTGAGTTCTTAAGTGAAGAAACTTAAAAACTGATGGGGGGTCACGCTTTGATATCCAACTTGTCCCCTTTACAACTCAGGGAAAATCCAAGAGGACACAAATGCTGAAAAAGTGTGACAAAGAATTTTTGAAGTGTTGATGTCACCCGCTGAGTGCATTTAAGGACTCTAACAGTGTTTTTTCTGCCCCAAGAGCATTGAAGAGTGTTTTTTGGTCAAACATTATATGATTTTGAATAAAAACACATTTTTAGATCATTCCATCCATTATTAGGATCTAATTCTACCATATATTTCCCATTTATGTCCTATTTCAATCTTAACTAGAAGGGGAAATTGAATTATCCTAGATTCTCACTGAAGATTCTTGAGTCTTGTAACAAAAAATATTTTTGAATCATGTATAAGGTTAAAATATCTTTCTAGCAATTTTTTTTCCTCCCAACTCCTTCTGGAGCTCCCAGAATCATCTAGACGAGATATATGTTACTGTTGGAACCTTAATTCCATCTGCCCAAAATTATTGATATTACACAAGTTGTTCTTGACTTAAATTTCTTCTGCCAAATTTCCATAAACTACCTTTGATGACTTCATTATTCTCTAAAAGCACTCCTAGATGATTTAAATATTCCATATAAGATTTGAGAAGGTGTTTACCAGCTAGGAAATGACCAAAAATGGCCTCTTCTAGGCCTCTAGGAGGAGTTATTTTTCCTTGAATATTAATTAATTCATCATATATCCATAAACATTTAACCACATTTGAAAATCTTATTAGTATTTTCCTCTAAGAAAAAATGAGGGTGAAACTAAGGATAGGTTGGGTAGAGGAAGGGTTCATGGTGACATGGAGAGAAAATTTTTCTAGTGTAGGATTAGTTGTCATGGCCAAAATTTTCTATTTTTGTTGCTAGACATTTAACATGACAACAACACATATTAGTAATAGATAATACTTCAAATGATGAGAATATTTAAAGCCATGTAATTACAACACAAACCTTCAAATAATGAGATGTTTTAAAGTTGTGTAAATACAACATGGACCTTTAAATAATGAGAAGTTTTAAAGGAGTGAAATTTTAACATGAATGTTTCCTAGCACCCGATAGCCTTAAAAATTTCTACAATTTTACCACACACCACATGCAAATAGAATTTGGATGATCCTAACGTCCAAGAGGTATATTAAATATTGATTTAAAACGTAAAGCATATAAACCATTTGTTTACAAAAAGAGAAGAAAAATATTGTATAGATCCTTGCAACCTCTAGCTAAAACAAACAACTAACAAATAATATTATTGATGTGATATACAACTAGAATACAGGGTATCTCCAAATGATAATTATTACCGTTATTTACAATACAAGTCTCTGTAATAGACAATTTCTCATTAAATGAGGATATTTAAATCCATATGACTAACAAATGAATATAAAATGGTGACCACTAGCCTTTAAAAAAAGAGGAGAAATATCAGGATGATCCTAGTGAACGCTAGCTCAGAACATTGATATTATAATTGTGATATTACAATGAGAGTATGGAGTATCTCCAAACAATAAATTTTACAGCTAGGTAAAATGCAAGTTTTAGTAATAAATAATACTTCGAATAATGAAAATATTTAATTCCATGCAACTAAAACATGAATATTAAAATACTGGCATATTTCAAAGTCATGCAGTTAAAAAATGAACCTTCAAATAATTGGAATTTTTAGATTTTTTTAATTACAACAAGAAGCTAGCCTTACAAAGTTATACATTTTCACCATACCATGTAAAATAGGAACATTGACAAGCCTAGTGTCTTGGTGGTATATTACTTATTGCTTTGAAATTTAAAAAATTTATAAACCACAGGTTTACAAAAAGTCAAGATAAATATTGTGTAGATCTTAATGACGTATAACTTAAATAAACCACAAACAAAAAAATATTATTGATGTTATATTAAAAGACGTCTTTATAATAGATCATTTTTCTTACAATCAAGACATTCAAATCTGCATAACTAAGAAACGCTTTTGGAATGAAAAACACTAAAATTTCTGTGTTTAAGTAAAAAGAGAAGATAAATATTGGGATGATTCTAGCGACTTTATCTCATAATAAATATATTGTCATTGTGATATTGCAACTAGAGTATGGGGTAGCCTAGCATCAAGTGGTAGTTGGTTTGAAAGGTAAAAAATTTATTAACCACTTGCTTATAAAAGGAAAAGATAAATATTATGTAGAGACTAGAGGTCAGTGGCTAAAATAGGCTATGAACCTAGCTTCCACATGATAGAACGAAAATTTTCTTGAAAGGTAAAAAATTTAAAAACCATGTCTTTACAAAAAGATAAGATATATAATTGGTGGAGCCCAGTGGTTTATAGCTCGTAACAATGAGATATTACATGCCAAATAGGGAATATATCCTAGCCATATACAATAAAGAAAAATAAATCCCTTTCACAAATAGACTATGAAAAAATAATAATAACGATGTGATATCTCAAGTGAAGTGAGGAACATCTCCAATAAATAAGTTTTACCACTAGCCAAAATACATGTCTTGTAATAGCTAATAGTTCAAATAATGAAAAGTTTTAAATTCATGAAATCACATAACTCTACATGTTATATGTTTTTGGATGAGCTAGCATCTACTAGGTGGAACTCTTTTTTTAAGAAGGTAAAACATTTACATACCACATGTTTATAAAAATATAAGCACAATATTTGGTACGGACTAACGGTTGCAGTTTTAAACAATAAGATACAACATTTCCAGACAATAATTTTTATGATTATTATAAAATACACAACTATGTAATTGCAACATGAATGTTTCATAGTGCTTGTTAACCTTAAAAACTTCTATATTTTCACCAAATTCTTCATGTAATAGGTACTTAGATGAGCCTATTATCCGCTAGGAGTAATTCTTGATTGTTGGAAACGTAACATATTTATAAACCATGTCTATAACAAAAAAGAGAAATAATGGTGGAACCTAGTGACCACTAGCTTAGGGAAACTAGATATTACTCTTTAGGTCAAGCCTATATCATGGCCATGAAAAAATACTATTAATGATGTGATATTATAACCCAAGTAGGGTGTATATTAATTTTTTTTATAACTTGTGAAATAATGCCAATTTTTTTAAAATTTGTGTAATGAAAAACATGAATGTTTCCCTGGAACCCGTCATCCTTACATAATTCTAAAATTTCACCACAAACTTTGTATTATAGGAACTTGGATGATCTTGACATCCATTAGGTAGAATACTTATTTATTTAAAGATAAAACATTTATAAACCATGTTTTTACAAAAGTAGAAGTTAAAAATTTGGTTGAGCCTAGTGATCGTTACCTTAGAACAATAATATACTACATTTTAGGTTCGGCAACGTATATCCTAGTTATATAAAAAAAGAAAAAGAAATCATTTTCTCAAATATAAAATGAACAAATAATATTATCAATGTGAAATTACAATTTGAGTAGGGAAAGTCTCCAAAAAACTATTATTATCGATAGCTTCAATACATGTCTTTGTAATATCTAAAATTTCAAATGGGGGAGGATATTTCAAGCTAGTATAATCAATACACAAAATTTATATGAATGTGTATGGCCTACCATCCTCTAGGTAGAAGACTTGTTTTTTTGAAAGGTAAATCCATTATAATCCATGTATTTATACAATCATAAGACAAATATTGATTAAGCTTAACAACCACTAGCTTGAAACAATGATATATTACATTTTAGTTCAGGTTTATTACATAGTTGTATACATAAAATAAAAAATAAATCATTTTCTCAAATAAATATTTAACAAATACTATTATCGATGTGAAACTACAATATAAATGGTTTACAACATCAATAACAATTAGTACCGCTACAAGTCACGCATATACAAAATGACAAGAAACATTTAGTGGATCCTAACATCCACTAACTCTAAACAATGAGATATTATGTTTTTGTTCTCCCATATAAATCATGATAAATTTATACTATCAATTTGAAATTACAATAAGTTGGTTCTAGCTTTAAAAATTTAATAATAATTATATTATCCATGTAAAATTACAACCTGACTAGGGTTTATATCTACGACCTTTCAAAAAAATTACTTACAAACAAAAAGAAAAAAGTTGAGTATAACCTAACATTAACTAGCTCACCAAAAAATGAGACATTTAATATTATAAAAATCATATATCCTTATTTTAT
This sequence comes from Taxus chinensis, assembly GCA_019776745.2. Lineage (NCBI taxonomy): Eukaryota > Viridiplantae > Streptophyta > Pinopsida > Cupressales > Taxaceae > Taxus > Taxus chinensis. The sequence continues at coordinate 226,245,890 of CM034147.1, read as the reverse complement.
ACTTTGATCCATAATAAATTATATGTCTCATCTTTCAACATGTGATATTTTACCATTAATAACACTTAAAAAAAACCATCGGTTATATTGCGAAAAAAAAAAATGTAAATGCAATCTGGATGAGTACTTCTAAAGAATTTTTTAATAACATAAAGAAATCTATAAATATTTAGATAAGCCAATTGCATATTCAATAACAATATTTTTCATAAGATTTAAATTTAATTACTATTGGAACTACCTTTATATTATAAACAATATAGTATAAAGAGCTACATAGTAAGGGGGCAGCTGACAGTGGTCACAGCCTCAAAATAAATGAAGCCCATAGGGCAATACAAAAAAATCCACGTCGGAAAACAAAAGAAGGCCACAAGGCCAAAAAACACAGCCGCAAGGGAGAGAAAAAAATGCTATATCAAAATAGTCTTAGACACAAGGAGCAACAACACTTGGAGGTTGAGGTATATCATCCCTCTACGGAAAAAAGCCCAGTGTATGAGGATCGTCAGAAGGGGGGTTGATTAACCAACCATCCTAGTCTGGCATCTTGACACTTAGCGGCACCATGAATCCCCATCCTAGAGGAAACAACCTACCAAACTGAGATGCCCCCCAGGTGGACATCCCTAGTTCGAAGAATAACAATAGATTTGCCACACGTAGGAGGGCTCCAACCAGGCCCAGAAGAGGAGGGTCTAGGTAAATATGATGGTGGAGAGAGTTGATCACTCTATGTGCAACTCCAAGAGTGGCTACACGAAGGACCACAATGTCTTGGTGGTGGCAGAGGAGGTGGAGGTAGCCGGTTATCATCAAGAGGAACCTGGCTCATGGTACATGGTGCGCTGCCTCAATGATCAAGCAGCTGCTGCAGATGAGAAAAATCCAGTGCCCCTTTTGGGCTTGGGCCTAAATTTGCATACACATAGAAGATAGAATTTCAAGCTTCTCATTTATATATATCTCTATAGAGAGCTCGTAGTGCTGAAACAAAGCATTATTTCTAGCCTTCCAAAGCTGAAGGAGAATAAAAGAATGGAAAAAATGACAAATGGAAGCAATGTAAGGTGGCCAATTAACATAGTACAAAAAAATTTGATTTCTAGTCAAAAAATTCTGGGTGATAAGGCTGAAAGAGAGTGAATCCAAAGCTAAGCACTTTGAGCATGAGGGAAGAACTAGAAGACATGTTTAAAGGACTCTGGGTGACCACAACAAAGGCACTTGGGGTTTGGAATTCAGATATGGCTTAACCATTCCCCAAACGGAAGACCTTGATAGATAAGACACCAAAGACAAAAATTCAACTTGGGATCAAACAAAGGATTCCAAGCTCATTGGAGACGTCAAAGCCAAGTGGAAAGGGAGGATTGCAAATTCCAGCAGTTATTAAGCTTATCAATATACCAACAGGACGAACGCTAAAAAGTAATTTGGGCTTATGATGGCTCACAAAAAGTTAAAAAATAGAACCCTTTGGTGAGATTTCGAACAACAATAACTTGGATTTCGACTATCTCCCAATAGTTCTTTATCCAGGTCTATAAATACGACCCAGATGGGATACGACCATAGAAATACGCTATCAAGAAATTATTTTGATAGAAATGAGAAACAAGTTCAATAAAAGAAATATCAATAGAAACATACAGAGGGTTTTCAGTTTCATTACCTCGTCGTAGACTTTTGGGACAAACTTCCTCCCATGTTTGGGAGCCAACTTCACCACCATTTGCAACAGATGTTGCAATTGGAGGGTTAGAGGCCATTATAAAGGAAAGTCCTACCCAAAATGGGTGGAATAAATTCCCAAACCACTATGAAATTAAATCTAAACAAGCAGTGACAGGATACAAACTTGACAAGACCTAAGGAAAAAAACCCTAGCAGAGTGATAAGTAAATCTTCATTATTAAATTTCATTCAAAACTTGATATAAATATTTTCATGGTATTCTAATAAATTTTAAAATACAACGTTCCAATGATATTAAATATCCCATTACTAATAAAAATCTAGATACAATAATTGTTCCACATATTTCCATGAAGATACGTTTTGGAGACATATACGTACAATATAATTCAATACAACTTTGTTTTCTATTGTAGCATTTTGAAATTTGTTGCTTTGGATGTTGTAATATTTTTACATTTAGGACAAAAGTGAGTTTTCTTTCAAAACATTACTAAATTCTACATGTACATTTAGGAAGTAGTTATTTTTCATTAAAATATCACTAAATTCTATGCACATAAGTGTATTCTCAGGGGATCACATATTATTTTTTACCAGGAAATAAAGAATGATGTGTGGATGATGCAAGGAGATCTGTAAAGTATTCAAGATGTAATAAAATATCAGAGCTTTCAAATTAGGGAGATTTTCTAAATATAGGATAACCTAGTGGGAGAAAGGGAAGACCAAGTATAATGACAAGAGAAGTATAACAAGATTGAATAATAGTATACGAAATTAGGTATTGTAGACACTCATTGTGGTAATTCATGTCTTGCACCAATGAAAATTGTACAACACTCTTACACTATCCCATACTTTCTCAATTTTACCAATTATGTTATCCCTAGATATATATCACTAATTCTTTCTTACATACACAACCTATTTGTTCACATAACATTCAAATTACTCCACTAAATACATACATACCCTCATACATTACAATCCTACCTTTCAAATTACTCACACACATCTCTAGGAATAGAGTGCCCAGAAAGGGCCATAGCACCCATATGTTATTGGCTAGACTGGCCTCTTTGGTCCCTCTTCCTTTAACGGTAATTTTCTCATTTCGAATTCCTTCGGTACAATTATAGTTATATTTATTTATGTTTTCTACATTTGAAATAAATATATAAGAAAGTTATTAATTTATCATTGAGGACGACATTCATTCTTCTTATCACCTAACATCCTAATGAGGAAATACTAAGATAAATCACAAGTAAAGCTAATCTAAGACTCCCTTTACCTTATATGCTCTACATAATCAATATAGGGAAATCATCTAATCAGGTATACAAATACAAAAGGTAAATTATAAGATTCAAGTTAAGCTATAACAAGTAGCAACTACAATCCTATTATTGTAAGGACATAGTTATTAATTGGTTATATACATTCTAGATATCTGACGTTAGGCGAGGACGACATGCGGTTTGAGCCCTACTCAAAGTAATGGTGATGTCGGTGGTGCACAGTGGTTCCCACAACCCACCTAATGTTTATTTTACATGACTCTCTCACCTTATAAGATTTTGAAGATTGAATCAATTGCACAATGAGAATCAAAAAATATCATAGATCAGGATTCCAAACAAGAGTAATATAGGAAATAGTGCACATGAATTTTTTTTTGTAAAAACTAAAAGTACACATGGAAAAGGGGGTATAGAAAGGGCCATAATGGGGTATAATTTAGTTTTTACCATACACTTTGGGATAGGAATTTGTTCAGGAAATAATTTCAAAGATGAAGCTTTGTTAGATCTTTTTGAGCCTTGTCTAGTCATTAGATCATCCTAGACAAGTGAATAATCAAATATATCAGCTAATTCCTCTTCGTTGTCACACTGCTAGCATTTTGTTTCATTTTTGTCATTGTTTAGATTTTTAAAATGATTATTCATAATATTTATGTAATTAACTTTGGAATCTAGCTGATTATGATAACCTATCATCGATTACTATCCCATGTAAATGTAACCATTTAGGTTAAATCATTTGTTGAACCTGACATTTATGTAATGTGTAAGGGAGCTATCTTTTTTCATTTTCCACACCCTAGCATCCCTGGGTATTACATATCATGCCAAATACACATAGTGGTTAGTTTGGTTCTTAACAAAATCATGAACTCCCACCCGTACTCACAAGCATCCCAAATTCATTGCTTCCTATGTACCTATGAATGATAATCCTGTATCTAATTCTGCTCATGTGTCTAATAGTGATAGTTCATATAATGAAGATATTAGTATTGATCAAGAACAACTTGATTCTCTATCTCATTTTATTACTTAATTACATGATAATCTGAGTCATGTAGAACTAGTCCTTGACGTCTTATTATCTGCCAAATGTTTTCATGATATGGTTTGTCATGAGAGAATGCTTCCAATATTAGGGTATTCCTCTATTGTTACATATTCCATTCTAGTTTCTCCCCCCCATGGGTGCATCTAATCTTAATGTATCCATTCTTATGTATACTACTCATTTTTATTCTCCTTTTATCTCTCATATTTAACCAAGTTCCTCTTCTGGCATCAATGCCTTAAAATCCTTGGTGTGTGATCTATAATCCCAAGTTCTTCATCTTCTTCTATGGATTCCTAACTTATTTTGCATAGTTGTCTCACACCTAAGGTTACATCTTATCCCATTCCTCATGGTTTCTTATCACCTATAATTATACTTTTTAACGGTAAGGAAGATCCATAAGATCATTTCATGTTGCTTTATTAGATTATGATTTTGATGATACATTATTAAAAAAATTTCCTAGAAGTTTACAATATTATGGATTGTAATGGTTATATGATTTTCCTATTCATTATGTATGATATTTTACTCCATTAGTAAATCAATTTTTGGTACATTTAACCATTAATATTGGTACTAAAATATCCTATGCACAAATGGCTAAATTGAAACAAATATCTCATGAGCACCCTAGTGACTATAATTTGCATTATAAGCCCCGTGTTACTAAAATGAACAATATCATATATGATTATGAATTAAAAGACCTCTTTTTTCAAAGTGTTTTGCATCCTATCCAAGATTCAGTCACATTTGATACCTTTCATCACTTGTGTCATATCTGTTGTCGCCAAATCACTACACCCCCCGAATGGCCAGGATGTGAATAGGATGTTCGGTGTGATTGGGACACATGGGATCACCTCTCAAGCTGTGGGACTTGGGCTCGAGGTGAACCTCCGGAGAAGGCCGGCTTCCTCTTCCTAAAACTAAGTGTTGTACTACTCCTAGTGCAACAAAAATGATTATCTAGTCTTATGCTAACATTTTCATGGGGTTTTAGGGAAAGAGATTTATAGAAATGAAACTATACTAGGGATGGTGATGCACCAAATAAAGGGTGTCTTTAGATTCAGGAAGGGTTAAATTGAAGAGGGTGTGTGCACCACAGGTCAACTTCACCTACTGCAACTTAGAGAGGGTACATGATACCACAAACTAAGAGACACGCGTTCCATTTGTTAAACTTTATCAGACTAAGAAATATACTAGTTTCCCAGTGAAGAAGGATGAACTCAAGAAGGGTGAATGGACACCACAACTCAACTGCATGCAATACTCCACCACTCGATAAGCACAGAACTCCAAGAACCTGCAATAGAAACTTAAACTTGCACAGTGTACCTGCAAGTACGAGAAAGGCACAAAGAAGCATAAAAGGATGAAAGGACCGAGATTAGTCACAAAACACACACTTTTATTGCTTCAATAACATGCACAATGCATCATACATTCAGAAGAGGCAATAGTTGCCATTACAGTCTTGAAGAGGAGGCTTGAAAGTTCTCTCAACACACAAGAACAAACTTGCAGAAGAGAGAGGATTCTTGAAAAGTATACACTCGCCTGAGATATCTAACTGTCCAACTTCTCTGAACTATTGGAACCCTTTGAAATGAGCTTCCAACTTACATTTATAGAAAAATATGTGAGAAAGAAGAGGAAATGGTCATAATTACATTCCTAAAATGAAGGCCCATGATGTATTTTATCACAGTTAGTTGAACCACCTGAGAAGGTTCCATCATGGGTCATTAATTGCCTGATGACCTAGTCTTCTTAATTAATTAAAAGAATAATTAAATAAAATATTTAAATAATGATAATAAATATTATTATTAAAATATTTAAATAAAAATATTAATTTAATTAACATAATGTCGGGACCCCCCCCGTTGACCCGTTTGACTTGAAGAGGAAGGGGGTCCATGTGGATAGAGTCTGCACAAATCTCAACTCGGTGAGCTTCGAATCCTCTAACTCGATGTTGCAATTGATTTTGAACCCCACACCAACTCTTTCCTCGTCTTGGCAATCAGGCTCTTTTGCATTGAGTCCTTCGAATGGTGAGCTATCAAACTTATTTCTTATCATTTTCCTTTGTTAACTCAAAGCCATTTATGCATTCCAAGTTCAACTTCATGAAACATCACCACGAGCTCCCTGCGAAGTCACCGAGCTCTTCATCTAGCAAATGATCTTACCTTTCCTAGGCTTAAACTCACTTGAATGTCGAGCTTAACCCAACATTTCTAAAAAGAATGGTTTTACCACAATGCTCACCGGTTCTTCCTTATCATATAACACTTGCAGTAAGAATGTTTTAGCTTGGCCATAATAAGCACAATTTTACCTTCCAAACGATGAGAAAATGCCATTATCAACAAAGACCTAATGCTGCCATGATGATGACCCAGGCTTATGCCGGTAGCATGTCGATAGACACCCTTGAGACTGATTTTTGGCCAAAGAGCCCTTCGGTATTTTGGCAGTGCACTCGGCAATCTCAGCTCCAATCAACAATTATGCCACTATCTTGGGATCTTAGTATGGCATAGGTAGCTGTGAGCTAAACCATATACTCATTTTTTCCAGAAACTAAAAGATCCTTTATGTTACAATTTTCAATACATAAAATAAGCCCTTCAAAAAATACGTTGAACAAACTGGGGCAACCAAAAGGACCTTGGAAAAATGTACAGGTAACAACCATATGAATTCTTCCTTAGTCGTGGATCAAAGCTAATAGAAATAAGCTAGATAAAAACAACTTGAAATTACGGTATAATCATCCATTGTGAAAAAGTATAATCATGCATTGTGAAAAACAAGTTTCTCTGAACCTGGTAAAAGAACACTTTTATTGTCTGATTGGACGTACATAATGGAAGGGTATAAATATTGCTTACTGCCCACAGAGTTTCTCAAAGAGACCATTTACAAGTAACAAGGATGCAGCAAAACCGGCCGACCGGGTATTTTCAGAGTTGACCTTCACATTTAATTCGTTTCTAGGAAAAGAAATGCTGAGCAATACGAATCGTTTCATTCTGCACCGTAATAAACCTTCATCTCCTAACTCAGGAAAATTTTATGAAGCCTTGAATGACGTGACTCCAATCCATCGTATACAGCAGTGAATATTTGTTTCCTACAGCTGTGCGTGGGAGCTTGTCTCGCGACCACCGAATGCTCAGAGCTATCTAGAGGATGAGGAGAAGGTCGTGGCAGCGAACTGATCAGGTCAGACATCCATTTGTTGCATTCGGTGAAACAGTATCAACACCGTTGGACAACCTGCTTGCTGGAAGCATTCAAAAGGCTTCTACTATGCGTGGGAGTTTGTCTCACGACCACCGATCTGGACGAGTTTTCAGCATTGCTTTCCTGTCAAACACTTCACACATGAGCCACTCCAATTCACAACTGTCCTATTAATCCTCCCGGTGACTCGCACAAAGACTCGGACCACTCCAAGCTGCGCGGATTTCTGTTTACATGGCCCGTGCAAAAATCTCATGACAGATTTCCATCTTAATATTTACCATTTGGCAGTGTTTTCCTGAATCTCCCCTTCATGGAAGTTTGTTCATGGTTTGCCAAACCAATATTTCCACGCTTGGTAGTGTTTTCCTTATTTTCCACGTCCTTGGCAAGATAGCAAAATGTTTCCCATGCGCGGGATTTTCATGACAAATAGCCATCATATTGTCTTCACTTGGCAATTTGACCTGATTTCTCTAATTCACGGAAGTCTAACCATGGCTTTCCATCCCAAAATTTCCACTTGGCAGTGCTGCTCCAAATCTCCCTCACGTGGAATTTCTTCCTTGGCTTGCCATCCATGAAAACCCACTTGGCATTAGGCTTCTCGGATTCCCACGATTTTCCTCCTACCGAGTTTTCCTTCAATAGATTTGAGGATAACATTAAACTCTCAGTGCAAACATTTTAGCTGTAGCTTGTAAGGTGTGATAATTCTGACAGAATCCTTTATGCTCGCCAATCTAGTGACTCGTTGAAGATGCTCATATAATTGCAAAGCAAATTGTGCCTCATGAATATTATGATATTAAACAGTCCCACCTCTATGAGATTCACTTCCATGAGTTACATCGTAAAACAAGTAAGATCTCGATAGAGAGTCTTTGTAATAAATTTCCTCAGGTTTTTTGGAAGCGTTCAAAAGAACTCTTCTATACTGCAACACGCCTGTGCATCGAATGCTCGGCTGCTTTGAGTGTAGAACTGAAGTTCTCCTAGGAAAGTTCCGTGAGGAAGTAATTGGCTATATGTAGCAGCTACAGGGTAGAGAAGTAAACTTATCTCAGAAAATGAGTGGCCTCCAGAGAGAGTTGATTGCGACAGCTACCGCAGGCTGATCCCAAGGAACTGTTGGTGTTGATCCTGATGTTCTAGTTGCATGCGACCACAGTCGTGATCAATTGTTGTAAAATCTTGCCACTGTGGTAGAAGAACGAGATAAAGTTTTAGTTGAGTTGTCTCGCCTTTTCATTTTGGAAATTCTCTTCCATGGAAGAAGCTCGACCAAATCTTGAGGCAGCTGTTGTCTTCGTCGAGTCATTAAAACTGAATTCATATTCCAACAAGGAAGCATCAATCTCTCTATGTTGAATTAAACCGGGTTGAACTAATCATTTCTCTGCCTCAATGAGCCAACCATCGAAACATCCTCCGCTCCTATCGAGACTCTTTTATGACAAGCCAAAGTTGGACAACCGAACTTACATTTCCTACTCATGAACTCGTTTAAGGCTTGTGATCTGAGTTATGACCGAGTTAGGACAAGGCACGAACTCCTTTGATGACTTGTCTCTTTATTCCCGATTTGACACTGTTTTAGCTCGACTGAGCGAGATAAGCTTATCGAACTCCTCGATGGCTTGCATACCAAAAATAATTAAGCGATCTCACCTGATGACCAGAAGTGGGTCCCTGGGACCAATGTCGTGATTTGATAGTAATAAGGCCCTATTTTCCAATTTTTCCATGTGCGTAAAATTGGATAACAATATCCTTAAAGAATACAAAGGAAAGCTCATGTCCATCGACAAACTCAAATATAGTGATCAAGCTTCTACTAACTCTAATGTAAAATTCCCAAGTAAACCTAATTTGAAGATAAAACCTACTAAGCTAAGAGATGAGGCTAAGGCCACTAGTAATGCAATGTCCCAACCAAAAATCTCTAACTTTAAGCTCCTCAACAAAATTTTATTAAATTTCCTATGCCACCTTAGGAAGTGTTACAAGAGCTCCTTCTTAGTAACCTTATCTCTCTACCTCCACCACTCAAGTTGGATTCTAGTCATCCTCAAGGGAAAAAAATTGATGAAAAACTATATTACGACTATCAAGGATTAATGTAGCCTAGAATTCAATAATACAAGCCCAATAAGACCCTAGGTGTGTTGGCACATCACTTAGCCTAGACTGTGTGCTCACCAAAAGTGCACAAAGTTACCAGGTCCCTCTTTAGGGTTGCTATTGTAGGATGTTAGAATGATGAAGACTTAATACATGTAGTTCCATTATTAATACATCATTCTATAGAGCATGCCAGATCTATATCTAGGGGAGAACATAATTAAGTATTAACCATGATGAAATCAAGAGCATAATATATCCAGATACACACAGAACTAACACTTAGATTCAGCCAATATCCTCCATTATATTAAATATGATAATCACATATAAGCTTACTACAGTAATGACATTCTATGCCCATACACGCATAGATCTGATGCAGTAGTCCAGTCTTGCACACATACATACATACATCTGTCTCTCTACTCATTATGTAATATATTATTATCTCTACTACACAATTCACTACATATTTATAAGGGCAGGGACTTGCCTTTCACTACTTATCCAATCCTAAAATAAGTCGCATGCTATTATTATCCATGCGCCATTACACAAATAGGATTATATGTAAGAGTGCTAACAATAGACTACTGTTAGTTAACTGATAGTAGTAGATCTATTTCTGGCCTCTGTCCATGAAAAGTGCTTCATAGCTGATCTTCCAAAAATAGTCAATGCATGGTGCACAAGTCTCTACCTCATATATGTGCTCTTCACACCATCGCTAAAAATAGATCCTCATGTGAAAAAATGGCTAAGTCCTAAAATATGAACTTATCCTCCGCGTGTGTGTTTCCCTTATCCGTTCACACCTTTGAACATACCCTATTTTCCCATGCAGAATTCTTGTGTGCCTTTTGTTAAGTATTCTCTGCTCAACATTACCCCACACTAATTGTAGTTCCGCCCTGGAAATGGTTGTCTCAAAATGAATTAAGGAATATGAATGGAAAGAATAAAAACAAATCTATATGCATAAAAGAATGATGTTACTATACAGCTTCATTCGCTCTAACCTAAAAAATTAATTTGGGATATTACTCCTTTATCTCGGCCTCCAAGGTTTGCCACTTAATGAGTGCTTCCTCTACTTTTTCTGGATTATCCACAACAATGGAATCTAGTTCATATTGTGTAATCTCTCCTTTCTCATTCTGCAAGACCAACAAAATGATGGACATTGCAGTCATCCTTCCCTCTAGCAAATCCATTTTCTCTGCGATGAGTTTCCCGAGCTCCTCTAGTAGATCCTTGTGTGGTTCTTGGGCTATTATCAGGGCCTCGGGCTTCTGTTTAACCAGTGCTAATATTTTTATGTGACCCAATGTGTCATCCTTCATCACTTTCGAGACATCATTGTCCTCCTCTAAGGTTTTTATTTGGATGAGTGCCTCTGGAGCTATACAGATGTTCAAGGCTTGGTCTGGCTTCTTTAGTTCTTCCCCCAGTGCTTGCAGTAGTCCTTCATATGATGTAATCTTCCACATCACTGAAGACTTTTCTCACTCTACATCTTGTGCTGGATCCTTTAGCATTGGCATGTGCAGAGGTTCATCTTCAATCACTAAGTCCCCCAATGTACTTACATAATTTATTACCTAAGGAAACATCTTTGGTACCTTTGGCTATAAGTGTGGCCTAGCCTTCATGACATTGTCACCAATATCCTCTGCAATGTTGATAAACACAATGTTCTTCTTCTGCGCCAAGTCTCTTTCCTTCTTTAGGCATGATATCTCCTCATCCTTAGTCTTGATCTCTTCCCTTAACACTCTAATTGTGGTAGATTTATCCATAATCTGACGTGCAACCTCTGTCGAGAATTTTACCAATGCATTGCTCATTTGTTCATCTGACATAACAGTAGGCTTTACTATTACATGTCTAGCCTAAGGTGTCTTTTTCAACCTCCTTGACATGCATGACTCCTCACACACATCAAAATCTAGTTCATCCATGTGGGTGTGCATCGACCATGAAAATTTCTTTCTTGTGCGCATTGTTGTCATATCTTCATCCATTAACTCCCAACCATATAACGCATTTTGTGTCAATGTGTTCTGGAAACGTGCGTGTACAATTTTACCTGTGTCCTCAACATAGCCCATGGCTGGTGGAATTTATTCCCCACTTCTTCTTGACCTAGGCTACTTAGGAACTTGGGCTTCCATATTTGGGACTTGTGCTTCTATGTCTTGAGCATTCTCGGTTGATGTCTCATCTATTCATTTTTCTTCCTCTTCTCCATCCTTCATCTCTTAATATTTTTTTCTTCTAAGTTTTCTAGAGGTGTAGGAGAATTGGGCATGTTTTCCTCTGAATCTTCCACTTCCTCATTCAATTTTAATTTCCTTCTCCTTTTCTTAGTTGTCTCCTTCTGTGGAGAGATTCAGGGTGATCTACACAATGTTTTTGGAGTAGCACCTTGGGTACTTGTTATCCTAAACACTCTCTTGAATCGGCGCTCTCCTTAGACTACATCCAAGTCCTCATCATCCCCCTCTTGTGTCTAAGGTGGTGTAGTTGTGTGTTCAACTTCATATTTATTTGGAGGTTGTCTTCTACCTTTGTGTTCCAAACCACCACTAACCTCGTACTCATCCTCCTCATCCTATACTTTGATTGTCTTTGTGGGAATAGGCACTGGAATGTTCTCCATGGTATGCTTACCCTTCGGCATCCTTGGGAGTGCAAACTCGTCTTCCACATACTTGTTGTTTTCCAGCTTGGGATTCAATTGGAGGTACACAAGTTCTGCTCTAATGTCTCCAACAACCAAATTTAATAGATTTATGCTCAACACATTTGAGATGATCCTTTCAATATATGCATTATGTCCTGGATATACATACTTCTTCCTCATTGTGTGGTAGCTGTAGTCTACCTTGTCTGTATTGAATGTTAGGTGGTATGCGTCTAAGAACCTATGAACCAATGCCTGAAAATACCTTGCTGTGAAGGCATACGAAAATTTTCACCATGGTCTCTAAGCCCTATCCTTCATCGCAAATCGTGCGATGTAAAAATGTTGGTATACGACAAACTAAACTACTTTACCCACCACCAATGGTAAATCCTTTGGTATGTGCCACTCTTCTTCAAACGTTGCACGGAGCCTATCGTACCACTTCTCAGCCCTTTGCTTGACTGGTTTGGTCGTCGATCCTTCACACAAGTACTTGCTGAATCATTCTGCAGGTGAATTTTTCTCCATGGGATACTATCATACCTTCTCCTTTGGTCCATCTGGCACCCTGATCTCCATGAATATTAGAGATAACAAAACAGCCCCAAAACTGCTCTTTCCTCCTGAATGCACTTCTTCAATGATAATTTCTGCAATGTAACCTGAAATGTTGTAGACCACTCCTTCAGACATCCTTCTAGCAACGTGCAGCGACATGGTATTCACTTGTGACCACCTCTCTTTATCATTTAATTTTTTCACAAGGTGTGTGACTTCCTGCACAACTAGTTACTTTTTCATCTTGTCTATTTCCATGCCGCATGGACCCTTCGTGTACCCTAACTCCCTCCTAGTCTCCAGAATTACAACCTTGTCTGTTAAGTCCCACTTGAGGTCTTCACCTGTAGCCTTCAACCCTGCACTGTGGAGAGCAGTGTGGCTGAAATCCTTACTCTACATCTTACAAAGTAGAAGAAGTCTTAGTGTACTCTACTCATGAGCCATTGGTACAAGGGATCATATTTTCTGAAGTAGGGGAGCTCGTATAACACATATACTCCAATATTCTTCAATAAATTCTCCCCAACGTCATTATAGACTGACATGTCCTCCGCTGTGCGCTTATTTTTCTGTGTTCAACAGTGCATCCAACTCCTTGTTTTATGTGGTACAATGGTTATACTCACTTATCTTGCTTCTACGATTATGGGAATCCCATTCCTAGCCTACTATAACCCCCTCTGGTTATTGTATCTCTGAAATTTTTTTCTCAGGGGTCATTTCTTCTTCCTCCATGACCACCTTCTTATTTCCCTTAACTCCCACAGTAGCTGCCTTCTTTGGTGCCATTTCTACCCTGCAATCCTATAAAAATACTCATCTTTTGACTTCTGCAACATATAACTCAAACCCTAGCTCAAATCTTTGTGCCCTACTAGAAATCACATGCCCTAGCTCATTTGTAACTCACTTTCTTAGCTCAAACCCTTCTCCTGTGGGAACGCAAGCTTCTCCTTTGCACAAACCTCCTTTCCATGAATGGTTTCACATTCTTCACACCTCAACACGATTTCTTGACTCTTCGCACTTATCTCTTGTCAAATTGTCTTAATCGCAATGATAAGAATGAACTCGCATCCCATCCTTATATAGATTTTCAAATTTTTATGCATTTATTGATCCTTTACCTACCCAATGTACTCTCATTTATTGATCAATTTCATTCGTTCCGCACGGTAAATCTTCACACCCTAGTTATAACCTTCTAGTGTTCCTTCCTACCATCTAGTCATAGAATTCTCTTCAGCATGTTTCCTTGCACCTGAGTACCTTGTCAGTGAACCTTCCACTAGTAGTTGTTATGGCATCCACTTACCTCATGTTATACTGTCCCTTCATTTATCTCCATCTTTGGTCACTTTTTAGAAGCAATCCTTTGACTTGAATACCACCCGTAGCAGCTTATTCCTTTCATCGTTCAATTCCAATAGTCTTGTACTTGGATATCAACCACCACCCCACACTAAAAGTATGTGCAGTCCTCTACGCATAAAAATTCTTCAAATAGTAATTAGCTTCTGGTGCGTAAACGTGCTTATTACATAACAAACCAACTAAATTGACAAAGCATAACAACAAAGAAGGAAAAATTAAGGGAATGCAAAATTGAAAACCTAATCTAAATGGCAATATTGATTTATTACAAACACCAAGAAGACTTATTTATAGTAGGGCTTCAGCCTACTCCCATTAAAGTAACTACGTGGTCATGTTCCATCAAGTGCTTATAACTAGCAAGTGCATGTTTCAAGGATGTAAGTGATAACATACGGCCCCAACCAATGTACCATAATTTTTCCTGGATGGCATAAGAACTTAGAGTCATAGAGAAGCACCATTTATCCAATCTCAAACTTCTTATCCCTTATGTTTCTGTCATGCCATGCTTTCTTCTTGGCCTTTTCGCGCTTCTGACTCCAACGTGCTATGGCTCATTTCTCATCCAAGTTGATTAGATTTTCAATCCATTATTCTAAAGCTTTCTCATCAGCTAGACCTTTGACCCATGCAATACACAAAGAAGGTAACATAAATTCCATACGAAGAATGGCTTCTGTGCCAAACACTAACTAAAATGGTGTGGTTTTGTTCAATCTCTTATAAGTTGTTCTATATGCCCAAAGTACAACAAACACTTTATCATCCCAATCCTTTCTTCCAACATCACAAATTTTTGTCAAGGTCTAGCTCAAGATCTTGTTGAAAGCCTCAGCAGTTCCATTTTCTTGAGGATGATAGGGTGCAGTATTATGGTGTGCAATCATGATATCATCCAATAAAATTTTGATTGTTTCATTAAGAAAATGTGTGCCCCTATCATTGGTCAAATTGAAAGGACATCCATACATTGTACTAATATTTTCCCATAGAAACCGAGTTGTTGTAGCCACTATATAATTCTTTGTAGGTGCTACTTATTCTGCTATGTACCTTGGGATATAATATTATAATGTATATGGGTTGATGGAGATGCCGACATGTGGCACACATCCCCTTATCTTATTATATCATTCATTTATGATTTATTATGCTTAGGAGGTCGGCCTCAATATTGGCCATATGTTAGAATGGTATATATAGGGGTTCGAAGGTTGTAGTTATTCATCATATTGAGTATTGGAGTGTTATTATATGGTTTGGAGGTTACCCCCTCGAAGTGGTATTGGAGGTTGCCCCCTCGAAGTGGAAAAGATATTAAATGAGCATAATCTATCTATATTTTGGTGTTCTCTCATATTATTCTGCTGTATATTTTGGTGTTCTCTCATATTATTCTGCTGTATGTGTTCTGATTTATACAAGTAATATCCTTACAAGTGGTATCTAAAAGCGATTTCGGCCAAAATTAGGGTAAAAACCCTAATTTTTTGATTCGAGTATATCTTGAAGATTATATCTAATTTTTTTCCAATTTTTTCAGAATAATTTTTAAACACTATAAATAAGAATATCTGAAAAATTCAGCTTGATTGGATCTGTTTTACGGATTTTATTGGTGTTTTAGGTTTTTTCATAAATTCACTTTTTAAGAAGCAAATTGTAGTATTTTTTAGCAAAATTTATATTTTCGGAAAGCTCTTAAAATTTCAGTTGGGGTTTGTTCTTTGTGTTTTTATCCATCTGCCGAAATATTTTCAGAATTCCTAAACCCTAATCATGGTCACGGGGATAGAAAATTTTTATGGAAATGGTGAGATGGATGCTAAAGAATGGTGGATAAAATTTAACAATATATATTTCTCATATTTCATGACAAGGAATAGTTTTTCACATTATCTTGGTGGTCCTGCATGGATTTGGTTTTCTGAGATTAAAAATGACAGGAAGGATTGGTCTTGGGAGGAAATGGAACAACTTTTTATGGATAGATGGGACCACAAAGAGGAACAAGAGTCAAAGCAAGATGATGGGGACGAATATATTGAAGAATCAAGAGAAAAAGAAGAAGAAGAAGAAGAAGCAGAAAGAGAAGAAGAAGAAGAAGAAGAAGAAGAAGAAGAAGAAGAAGAAGAAGAAGCAATAGAAGAAGAAGAAGAAGAAGAAGTTGAAGTTGTTACGCATGATAGTGCATCTCCAAAGAAGGAAGATACCATATTTCAGTTTCATGGATGCATTCAAAGGAATAAGATAATTGTTTCCATAAACCCTAACAGCAAGTATAACTTCATCAACAAGGATATGGCTCGACATCTACATATTCAAGAAAGTAATATCAAAGAATCTCAAGTGAATGGTAAGAAAATTCAAGTTTTTGAAGATTTAAAACTTACTATGGACAAATATACTTTACATTCAGATTTTTTTTCCTTATATATGGATGGTTTGGATATTGTTCTTGGGTATCCTTGGTTAGAGACATTGGGGACAATTAATATTAATATGACAAATAAGTTTATGAAGATTTGGTACAAAAAGAAGAAGGTCACTTTACAGGATATCAGGGTTAATGGAAATCAAAGAAAAGTCAATATAGACCATGAGGATGATTTAGAATATGGAGAAGAAGGGAATAAGGATGATTTAAAAGAGGAACATGAAGAAAAATAAGGAAATGATGATTCATCTACTCAAGAGAAAAAGAAAATATCAAATGCAAAGGTGGAAGAAGAAAAGAAATTTCAGAAACAGGTTCATAAGGTTGAGGATACTACAACTGCAGCATATGGAAATCCACGTCAACATGAGAGAAAAAAATCGTGGAGATGTCCCAGGGCACATCATATTTCCAACCAATATAGATATACAGGTAATTGGAGGAATAATCACTTTATTTATACAGGGGATCAATGGAGCAACAATTATGAAGCATGGAATCCTTATTATGGTTATGCATTAAATCCTTATGCTGGTTATGCATGGAATCCAAGGATGATAAACTATGGTCATGAATGGAATCAGAGTAGCACAACGGAATATGGATATTAGTTCAGATATGTATCATCTACCAGGATCACATGTGGTTGGATGATCAAGCTTGGTGACAAGTGTGCAATAATTTAAAGCACACTCATTATATGGCTTCTTCTTATGTTTCGGGGACGAAACATGTCAAAGAGGGAGGCAATGCTATGTACCTTGGGATATAATATTATAATGTATATGGGTTGATGGAGATGCCGACATGTGGCACACATCCCCTTATCTTATTATATCATTCATTTATGATTTATTATGCTTAGGAGGTCGGCCTCAATATTGGCCATAGGTTAGAATGGTATATATAGGGGTTAGAAGGTTATAGTTATTCATCATATTGAGTATTGGAGTGTTATTGTATGGTTTGGAGGTTACCCCCTCGAAGTGGTATTGGAGGTTGCCCCCTCGAAGTGGCAAAGCTATTAAATGAGCATATTGCCATAATTTTGGTGTTATTTCATGTTATTCTTCTGTATATGTTCTGATTTACACAAGTAATATCCTTACATATTCCCACCTTGTCAGATAGTCTATGCAAGTTATGATGTAGCACGTTCTAGTTCTGCACATAGCTGGTGAAATAGAACCCACAAAATCTATAGCCCATTTCTCAAACAACTCTGTGCTAGTAATAGGTCTCAGAGGCATTTCAACTCATTGACCTAGTTTTCCAAGACGTTGACAATGATCACATGCCTTACAAAATTCCTTACAATCTTTATATAGGGTTTCCCACCATAATCCAGTGAGTAAAATATTGTGCGTAGTAGCATCACCTGTAAAGTGGCCACCTGCAATACCACCATGAGCCTCTTCCATAATGTTTGTGCACTCAAGTTACAATACACTATGGTGCAGTACCTCATCCCAACCTAATTTGTATAGGTCACCACTGATTAACATATAGGAAGCGATGCGTATAACAAGCTATTTATTCTCCAAGGATTTCATTCCTTCTAGTGTCATCCCTATTCATAGAAAGACAACAATGTCCTCTAGTTTTGATGGGGCTCGTTACAACCTATATAACTGTGCATCTGGCATGGTATCTTTGATTGTCTATGACTCTTCTCCTGACTATATTATTGATAGATGGCCTATTCCAAAATTACTTTTCCTTGGTTTTACCAAAACTGTGAATTAAAACTCCTGAAATAAAAACATCCATCGACATATGCACCTGTTGGTGAGGAAATTTGTCAGGTGAAAAAAATTGTGAATTCATTGCCAACACTCTAGGAATCTAAGTCCCTCTACTTAACCGGTGCAACTACCATGTATGAATGCACATGAAAGCATGGATTTCTATGGTGGAATTTTGGCTGGGGATCCAATAGGGGCACTCCACTGACCCTACAGAAAATATAGAAATTTCTTGCTAGAGAGAAAATTTATCTAAAAGTGTGAAAGCGAGTGATAATAGCGGTAGGGGAACTAATATTGCATGTAGAAAATCAAATTCTTGCACACACACACTAGTTAGAAATTTCAACACATGTATTTATGAGAACAAACAAATCTACAAATGGCAACAAGAAAAGATGAGATTGCAAACTCAAGGTTTCTAAAATTGCCTAATCAAAGAGGCTACAGAATCCTTCTTCTTGTATTGATGCTTAAAGAGCAGTTGTACATAATGCGCGAATGGAAGAAATTTGAGAATGGAGGAAAGTAGAAGAAAATGGCTATCTCCTTTGCTTTCTCTAAGTACAATGCACTCATGAGTTTACAAGATCAATTTTCAACCCTTTACAATGGTGTGAGGAAGCCATTAAATATCTTGCACGAAACGGTTACAACTTCTTCTTTGTTAGAAAGAAATGGTTTACAACTTTTCAATCATTCACGTCCGTTCAGATTCTTGATTGAAAAAGAAATGCCAATGGCGAGAAAAACCATACTTTTCATAATGCAGCCGTTGCACTCATTTTGTAACTTTGAATTTGAACCGTTCATCTTGCCTTTGAAACTTTAAACTAGAGTCGTCCAAGTGGGAAAAATTTACTAGAGCGGGCGTGGAGGATGCCTTTTGCATTTTGTGACTTTATAGAGATTTGACATTTTTTACATTTTTGGTCCACCCTTCTACTTTTTATATAAGCCTAACACGTGGCTTCACTTGATTGGTAAAGGAATTGTGGCTTGCTTTATGAATTTTATCCCTTTTTACAAAAAGGCTCAAAACCTCAAAGTTCTCCTCCGACCCGCCTCCCCGCTTTGACCTTTGATGCGGGGTTAATAGTTGAATTTTTCCTTGGCATGGGTGGGGCTGCGGGTCAATTTTTAAATTTAATCCCCTTGGATGAAAACAAGGCTCAAATTCTCAAATCTCTCTGCCAACTTGCTTCCCTGCTTTGACTTTCAATGTGGGCTCAACATTTAACTTTTTCCTCATAGCATGATCAGGACTGCGGGTCACTTTATGACTTTTAGCCCTTTTTACAAAAAGGTTCAAAACCTAAAAGTTCTCTGTTAACCCGCTTCCCTACTTTGACATTCCATGTGGGCTCAAAATTTGACATTTCCCTCCTAGCATGATCGAGACTGCAAGTCACTTTATGACTTTTAGCCCTTTTTACAAAAAGGCTCAAAACCTCAAAGTTCTCTGTGGAACCACTTCCAATTAGATATGTCCATGTAACCATGGATAATGGGGATAAAATTTGATGGGGAAGAAAATTCCTGTCATTCATGACTGTGGAAAAATGCAGAGAAGAAGGAAAATCCACCATTTCACACCCGATTTTCAAATTTTTTTCACAAACCAAGGAATTGAAAACAATATAAGGTTTGAAAATCCATGGCCATAGAAAGATTGACAATTTCACTCAAATGAGGAAAACAATGAAATTTTCACACGTCTAGACAAGAAAATGAAAATTTTTTCAAAACGTGCAGACTGGAGAGTTTTAAAAACTTCAAAGCATGAATTTCTCTATCTTTTCAGACTTCCCACTTTACTTGAACACTTCTGGAGGGCACGAGATCAAAATTTTTGAATTTGAATTATAAAATGATGGGGGCATTTTGAGGGTGACAACAACACCCTTGTAGAACAGGCTTGTTTACCAAATACTTCAATGCCATGTGATATGTATAAAAGATGAATGGTGTAGCTAGTAGGTACTGGAAAAATTTATGTAGTGCATATATCATTAACAAAGCTTCGTGATCTATAGTTGTGTAATTTTGTTCTATAGGAGTCAAGTTTTTACTAGCAAAATAGATAGGATGATCTACAATACCTTCTCCAGTTTGATCCAACACCGCACCAATGGTCGTGCCAGATGTGTCAACATGTACATGAAATGGTTGGTCCCATGAAGGAAAACACATAATAGGTACGGTAGTAAGTTTTTCCTTCAATGTCTCAAATGTGAGCTGTTGCAGTTCTCCCCAGTATAATGTACCTTTCCCCTTCAGTAAATCTTCCAATGGTGTGGAAACTTTGGCATATCCCCTAATAAACTTTCTGTAATATCTTATATGACCCAAAAATATGCACACCTCACTCTTACTAGTAGTCTCTCTTAGGACTATGACTGCAACCTTGGCTGGATCAACCAACAAACCCTCCTTGCAGATTATGTGTCCTAAAAGTAATCCAAATGGTGTAGCAAATATGCACTTCTTGATGTTCAAAGAGATACTTAACTTTCTACATCTTTTAAACATTAAGCACACATTATCACAATGATCCTTAACCAATCCATACACCATCCAATCATCTAAAGAGACCTGTAAGAAGTTGAGAATAAATTATTTGAATGCTTGAACAACTATGCGTGAAAATACATCAGGCACATTTTTCAGACCAAAAGGTATTACCGTATAGGTGAAGCTACCCCATTCAGTAGTAAATGTAGTCTTGTCCTGATCCTCCTGGGTAATCCTAACCTGATGATACCTAGAGAAACCATCTGTAAACGAATAAATTTTGTGCCCTACAACACCTTCTAGTATTTCCTTAGTGAATGGTGTAGGAAAGGGATCAGTTACACATGCAGTATTCAGCTCCCTGTAGTCCACACATATTATAATCTGTCCATCCTTCTTGATATTGATCACCATTAGACTAACCCATTCTGACTCATCAAGGGGCTTGATAATCCCAGAATTCAAAATTTTATCAATCTCTTCTTTGAAATTTTCGTGCAAATTGGGGTTCATTATGTAAGGTCTCTTTCTAACTAGGTGCACACCCTCTTTAAGCTTTATCTTCATCTCCCCTAATGATTCATGAATGCCTTTAATTTCATGGTACCCCCTAGAGAATAAGTCCTGGTAATCCCTTAATAACTCTATGATTTTTTCCACTTCAGAGTCTGACTAATAGTCTCCACTTATGGCTTCCTTAGGCTCAACCTTTGATCCAATATTCACCCTCTTTGTCTTCATAGGTTCATGATAGGCATGCATGGTCAAATCTGCATTGTCTAATACCTCACACCTCCCTGTTGAATGGTTTACATCCAGATTTTCTACTTATTCGTCATCCACTAAGTAGACCATTTTTCCTTTCTCTTTCTTAAGGTAAGTGCATTGAAGTAATGTTGCATCGGCCTCTAGTTCTTCATCAAGACACGCTCCTAAGTCTTATTTATCTAATAACTCCTGAAGGAGTTCTTCAACCTTGCAAATATCCCCTATAGTTAAGAACTTTATAACTTTCAATGCTTCTTCCACCAGAGAATTTGTAGAGAAGAAGTCAAATGTCTAGGCCATTCCTACAGTTAAATATTTCCAATTTCTAGTCTCTCGATGGAGTTTTGCATATGCATACCAAGCACGCACGCATCTATGTAAAGTTGAATAAACTTGTGCACCCATAAAAAAAGTGGTAAAGTTTCCTTCCCTTCTATCCAGAGTCTCTCACACTTTTGAACATGGTGTTGAACAGGTTGATTACCATAATAAGTACAGATTTGAATAGGTGCATTTCTCCTGAAAAACCTAGTAGTAAGAGTAATCCTAATTTCATTCCATCCTACAAGATTATCCTTGTGGGCCACCAAACAGTGTGCTACTATCCCACGTGGTGTATATGCTAGCATATTTCTTCTTCCCAGTGGGTCTATCCACTGTTCTTCCATGATGTGTATGAATACCATAGGATCTCCTTCTCTTGTGTAACAAAGTACCAAGTTATTACCTATTCTCCTAACATAACGTGGTTTTTGTGCCTCTAGGAAATATGCTCTTTACTTCACATCCTACCAACTCATAAGTGCTATGAGCCTAATTATCACAAACAACACTTGTAGTATTGCTAATAGACTGTGCATCCTCCCACTGAATTAGTCCTTCTTTGTTTGGCTCAATTATCTCTGGATCTCGGATGGCATGTACATAAATCCTATTGAGATATTATTCACTTAAGGGCTCAACATAGGGTGAAAATTTTCCATCTGTTAAAGGGATAATAACTCTTTCCTCCTTGTTTTCAAAACTGATATAGACCTTATTGAATTGAAGATCAACATTATTTGCATAGCACAAGGGATGCCCCAATAGAGCTGGGAAGCTATCTGACTATGTCAGTGCTAAAACTTTAAAGTCTCCAGTGAACTTGCTTCCTTGTATGGTAATGGATGCATCTTTCAAGACTCCGATGGGAGTGGCCTTAGTCCGATTAGCCATAAACAATATATTAGACGATGGTTGCAATGGGGGTCTTCCCATTTGTACCCATGCATCTAAGGTAAGAACATTGACTTCCGTTCTTGTATCAATCAGTTTATTACTCAATAGCCACCCATCTAAAATAGCATTCAGAGTGATTTCCTTGTCATAATATAGGCTATGAGGGGGAAGATTCGCATGTAGAATCTGTTTTCCAGTTTCAACACTTGCACGTGAAGTGTTTCCTTTTAACCAACTCCCTAACAGTGGAAGGATGTTTTCCTGGTGTAACATTTTACACACTTCCCTTAAGTCATCTATATCGGTTTGGACCATCTCTGATACTTTATTTTTCTCCATCTTCCATGATTTCTCTTTTAAGTACTGTACCTCACCCTAAAGATTCCCAAGAACTTCCATGATTTCCTGGTAAACCTCCTTCTGATGGGCAGGATCTGGGTATCGTGCATGAAGAACTTCCTCCTTGATGATTGCATGCTTCTTCTACAATGCCCATTTTGTGCATGCCACTTCATCTCATGTGGTAATTATCATGATGAAAGCCTTAGGTTTCGGTGATAACTTGGGCATCCATTGATTTTCCACCATACGCTAAATTCTAACCATCCCTGCATCTTTGTTCTCCTGATTCTGTTGCTTAGTAAAATGCTCATACAAGTCCAGGCATTCCTCATAGCTATGATTCTTTCCATAGAAAGAACATATAATATTTTGGGGACATTCGTGCCTATAGTGGTTAAGAGACCCACATGTATAACACATTCTATGAGGAAACTCTCCTCTTCCTCCACCACGGCCTTGTCCTCCATATCCACCTCGATAACTACGTCCTCTTTCATGAACTCCCTCAAAATGCCCATCATTCCTATCATAGCGCACTTGATTGTGATCCCAATCCTGGTACTCATTATTGTTTTTAGAATTATCAGTTACACTTGTCTATCATACACCAATGTCTATGGCATCATGGATCTGACCGATTAATCTACAATCTTTCGTATCATGGGTCAAGGACCAGAAAAATTTACAATAGCAGGATATGTTTTTCCTTATCATGAGTTGTAACAAAGGACAGTGGCTAGCATCATGATTCAAATGATAGATCTCACAGTCTAACAACAATGAATGTATGGATATAATGGGGAAACTATCCTTGGTGTGACCTTCCACTTTAAAATCTGTACACAAAATCCCTGAGCACGTTTCATGGGCTGAATTTGCCGATATTTTCTCTAACTACTTTTCCATAGCTGCTATCTATGCCTATAAGAATGGGCTAATGCCAGTGTCAATACTCCCAACTTCCTCAGCATGTAGAGATACCTCCAATTCTTTGCGTGGGTTAGTGTATGTCTTATGTGACAGCGCCTTTCTAAAAGGCGTAATCAGACCCCCATTGAACCATTATACATGCTAGCTTGTGTGTATATCATAAGAAAGCTTAGATAATAGAATTTTAAAATGAGCATCATACTCTCTAACACTCTTAGTAGTGCCTTTCTTAATATCCTTGAGTGCACTTATGCTCTTCTTCTCAAACTTAGGGATGTGAAACTCTTTAAGGAATACATCTTTTAAGGTTGGATAGTCTACACAAGTCTGATCAGGGTCAAATTTTCTGTACCAACTGTGTGCATGCCCTTGTAACATAGTAGCAAATTGGCTTACCCTTCACTCAGAATCTATGATTCCTTTTGTGTGCTACAGTATTTCACACATATACACATGTTTAGTATCATCTTATATGCCCCTATACTCTAGAAGACGAATAGACATTTCCATGTAAATATTATGGGGTTGGTGCGGACCTTGCCCACCTAATCTAGAACCTTTTGTGTTTCCATTGCCCCTAAAACCACTATATCCACCTGAACTAGAGGGGTCAAAGCACAATGTTGTGTCCCACTTCATGTCCCAAAAATGTGAGTAAGAAGTTGGGCCGGATCGGAAATCGAGGGTGTTCGCGCGAACATCCCTTTCACGTGAACCCCCTTTTCTTGAATTGCCATGTAGGACGAAGAAACTAGTTCGCACGAATGGGGGTTCGTGCGAACACCCCTTCGCGCGAACCCCTTGAATTCAAATATTTTTGGCGGCAAATAGTTATATATAGATATTTATATAGTTTTGGGTGGCGGATTTAAGGTTTGGGGGGTTCGGGCGAAGGGGGGGTTCACGTGAACCCCCTTCACGCGAACCCCCCTTCGCGCGAACCCCCCCTATGTGGCACCTATGTGGCACATTTTGGCGCCAAATCCATTTGGAGGATAATTTTATGCCAAAATGTGCCACTTAGGTGCCACGTAATTAGGGTTAACGAATGAATAAAATTACAAAATTTTAACACAAAATACAGAATTTTATTAGCTTTCTAAAAATATAATTTTTATTTTTTAAAAATATGTTTTACTATTTATTTTTTATATTTTTCTAACATATGGTATTTTAGGACAATCGATCGTACACAATCAACCCAATTTGAAAAATAGCAAAAAATATCAAAAAATTTTGAAAAATTTAAAATTATTATTTATTGAAGTCTTCTTCTTACCTGTGAAAAAAAAAATCATTTTTGATATAAATCTTAAAATTTATTGGCATAAACATTTGTACACCATTTATTTGAAAATATTTTTACAAAATAATTAATTAAAAAAAAAATATAAGTCCAAAAAATATGAAAATTTGACAGCACTTCAAAATTCAAATCTTGAACACATATCTAAAATTTCATGGTGAAAAAATAAATTTTCATTCAAAAGAACTACCCGGGGACAGTCATTCCTCTTTTATAACATAAGAAACAACGTATGAGTAAAATTAAGAAAAAGACCGTTTTTTTTGTAATTTTTTTTTATAAAAAAATTACATGTATTCTGCACTCTAAATACAACATTTCGTTAGTTTGTGGAATTTCATGAATATGTATGGTTTTATGGCTATTACCTTTAGAAAATCAATAAAACTGAAAATTCATGTTTATAATGGTACAAAACATACCAAAAAGTGGGACATTTTATTGTGCTTTTACCCAGAGCTACATATGCCTCTTGACCATGAACCTATAGTTGGGGTCAGACCAGAAGATGTACTTCCCTATTTCCCAACAGTAGAATTGAACTGTACCCCAACATTTTGTGAAGCGTTACTACTCCCAGAAGTTAGTCCAAAAATTGGCGCACCTATATTCTATGCTAATGATACACCCAAAAAGGTACTCCCATATAACAATGAATCCATTTGTGCTACCATTGTTGTGCCTCTTATAGGACTCGTTCATACTCTCCCACTACTTGAATTAGTTTACTGACTGTTTGTTGTATTAGATGCTAGAAAACTAAGTGCAAGGGAAAGGTTTCCAGGTGGATTCAGATGCGTGCTCATGGCCCAGGTCATTTCTGCTGGCGCACTTCTGTTTGAGGCCAAGGGGGGATCCTTTTCATTCTTTCCCATATGGGGGAGTTCCTGATGCTCTAGCTCCACGTCTTCTATGTGAGCTCCAAATCCTTCACGAGCCATCTCTCTCCTTAATGCCATCCACTCTGCAATGTCTCGTTGCTTCTCTACCTCCCTCTCACGCACATGATTATACTTAAGCCACCTTTCCTCTCTCTTCCTTTCTACCGCTAAGTCTTCCATCCTTCACCAAATTTTCTCCTGCCCCCGCATGTGGTGGGGTTTATTTAGCCATCGGTTTACTATCCAAATTCAAAGTTACCATTAGGATCTTTATTTCCAATGGAATGCCTTATAGGTAAGTTCCCCTTGGATATCATAAAAAATGGAATTCAGCTACCTCTGGGCATGAATAATTTGAAACTGAGTACTCCAAGATATAACTATTAAAAATGCCACAGAAACACATATCCAAAGCTCGATTCCAGATCAGATCAGCATCATAAAGGGCCTGAAATTATTCCTGTATCTAAAAAAGTGTGTGTGATATCTCCAATTCTACTTAGATGCATAAGAAATCAGCCACTCATACAATTCTACTAGAAAGATAGTGAAGAATATCTCATATAAATTGTGATACAAGTTTTGTTCCACCCATATGTGTGCATTAAACTCAGATCCAGTGCTGAACTATCATGCGTATTCTTCTTCCAGATTGTGTATCTACTCTTTAAAACTTGCTAAGGTTAACCAGTATGTCCTCATTGTGAACCATCCTAAAAAAAAATGAAAAAGAGGTCCCAACAATGGAGCCGATAATGTAGCCTAGAATTTAATAATACAAGCCCAATAAGAACCTAGGCACGTTGGTACATCACTCAACCTAGACTGAGTGCTCACCAAAAGTGCGCAAAGGTACCAAGCCCCTCTTTAGGGTTGATGTTGCAGGATGTTAGTACAATGAAGACTTAATACATGATGTTTCATCATTAATACATCATTCTACAGAGCATGCCAAATCTGTATCTAAGGGAGAGAAAAATTAATTATTAACCATGATGAAATCAAGAGCATACTAGATCCAGATACACATAGAACTAACACCTAGATTCAGCCAATATCCTCCATTATATTAAATATGACAATGAATAAAGAACCTTCTTATAGTAATGGCATTCTATGCCCATACATGCATATATATGATGCAGTAGTCCAATCTTGCACACATACGTACATATATCTATCTCTCTACTAATTTCGTATTATATTATTATCTCTACTACACAGTTCACTACATATTTATAAGGGTGGGGATTTTCCCTTCACCGCTTATGCAATCCTAAAATAGGTCGCATGCTATTATTATCCGCGTGCCGTTACACAAATAGGCTTACATGCAAGTGTGATAAAAATAGACTACTGTTAATTAACTGACAATAATAGATCTATTTCCGGCCCATGTGCATGCAAAGCACTTCGTAGCTGATCTTCCAAAAATAGCCAATACATGGCGCACAAGTCTCTTCCTCATTTATGTGCTTTGCACGTCATCACTAAAAATAGATCCTCATGTGCAAAAACGGCTAAGTCCCAAAATATGAACTTATCCTCCACACACTTGTTTCCCTTATCCGTTTGTACCTTTGAACATGCCCTAGTTTCCCATGTGGACTTCTTGTGTGCCTTTTGTTAAGTATTCTCTCCCCAACATTGATACACTGAGAAATCTATAGATATATAGTTTAAACTTAAACATCTAATTCAAAATATAATTGATACTGATGCAATTGAATGGGATGATCCTGATGCATCTAATCATATGAAGGAAAATTTTAAGCTTAAAATATTCAATGATCCACTTACTAAACATGAAAAATATGCACCTAAGACAATTGCTAACCATGCTTACAACATGGTTATGCCTCCCCAATTTTCCAATTATCCTTTAGATTTTCTTGTTAGTGCTACTACTACTTCACCACTAGTCATCACTTTTACTAATGTGGGAGTCTGTGCTTCTTTTACATCTTCTATACTTCACATTCTTGCATATATTTCTAAGAAATATCTTAATAATGTAATGATCAATCTTCATTTCATACATAATGCATGTTCACTTCCTCTCTTACATTCTATTTGTTTTTTGTTATCACAAATCAAACATAATTCACATACCTCATATAGGTGCAAAAATCTTCCCATCACATTCGGGCCTCTCACTATCAACATGTCTTTTATTGTAACATTGGAAGTCAAGAATTATGACATAGTATTAGGTCTTTCTTCACTCAAATCCATTATGGTTGTTCCATATAATGTGCCCCAATGTGTCAAATTCCTACACAATAATTAGTTTAATGCTATCCAATGTATATCACCTAGAACTCCTCTACCTATTATTTCTCAAGCTTCACAAGTCCCTACCACTAGTGCACTCTCCACTCTAGTAAACATTATCCATTATAGACCTACCACTGTTATCACTCCTACAGTTAATAATGATGGTATTGTGATCTTTCCACACACTCCTATTACTAGCAACCCACTTTGACATCCGATTCTTCTCCCGTATAGGTCTCCTACACTTTTAGTTCCTATCACTAAATCTCAGTATATTTTTAGTTCTCATAACCCTTCACATAGGAATAAGTTGTCACACAATGTTCCTATTTCTCATTACATCTCTAGGTCTTTTCATAGGTCTATTTCACCTTTTCCACGTAACAACTCTTTATGGCTCAAACTTCCTACACATACTAGCCCACACATGGTCCCACATAACACTAGTATCTTGAACATGTTCAAATGTTTCCTTCATTCATAATGGAAGATAGTGGGCATTCACTTAACCTTCTCATTAGATATATCATACGACACTCACACACTGGTGTGATAATTCTTCACCGGGAACTCCTTGTGCTATGATTATTTACTAATGCACAGCCTTTAGTTTGGTGGATGTAATCTGGAAACAAAACAACAACATAACACAAGAATACCATTGACTATGATAAGACAGAATGATGACAAATCTGAAATATCAAAATAAATTATAATATTAACATGAAACTGTTACAATCTCACCCATGAGGTACTTCAAGTGTTATTGACTTCACTTGCCTTTCACCAAGACTATGGGAGAAACTTTACAATTACACCTCTTAATGGCTTCTTCAACACACCTTTAAACTGATGGCTTCCTTCGCACACTTCCTACAATATTTCTCACTACTTCCTTCTATGCTAAATGAGGGGGGTGGCCTCTCTATTTATAGAACTTCCAGGCTTATCCATCTTATCTCTAAGATAGGATAAGAAATCCACTCTGACGAATCATATTCCATACCTTAACTCTTATCTGTACATGTA
This sequence comes from Taxus chinensis, assembly GCA_019776745.2. Lineage (NCBI taxonomy): Eukaryota > Viridiplantae > Streptophyta > Pinopsida > Cupressales > Taxaceae > Taxus > Taxus chinensis. Next base: position 226,216,357 of record CM034147.1, on the reverse strand, counting down.
AGCTTATCTGTTAAGATAAGATAAACCTTATCATTTTACATGGGTTCCACATTTTTAGACTTTTTACAAATAAAATACACAAAATATTTATGACCTCACTCCTTGTCTTTATTACCAATATAATATTTCTAATTCCTAATCATGTAGACCCTACTTCTCTAATTACCCAAACTTTGACATTTTAACATTACCAGACCACTTACGACAAATATTTACTTTTTACAACATTCCTATTGTACTTTGACTGTTACCGTACTCCACATTATTGGCGGCACCGTACTGACGGCGCCGTTATCTTCTATCAGATGCTACTACTAATTATACTTAACAACATCCTATTCCTAATACATACATTAATGAAATAGAAATTACGGAGGAAAATTTTAGTGTCGACATCTTCCCCCTTCCTAGCTTCTACTCCGTCCTCGGAGTAGACTATTCTGGTGCTTGGAAAATCTTCAACTTGTCGTGGTTGACCCATTTTGTAATGGGAGTGCCATCCAATTCCTCCAGTCGGTACGTACCATTTTCATGCACAGCTGCTATTTTGTAGGGCCCCATCCATTTTGGAAGAAATTTTCTCTGTCTTCTTTTTTTGTATCTGGAATCATATACTAGAACCAAGTCATTCACATGAAATGGAGACCACCGGATCTTTTGATCAAAGTATTCCTTCTGCTTCATTTTCTTCTTATGGCTTGTATCCTTTGCTATTTCTCTCATTTCCTCCAGCAAATGAAGATGTACCAACCTTTCTTTTACTGAATCACTTTCATCCATCCTTTCATTTTTCATAACTCTCACAGTGGGAATATCAAACTCAATAGGAAGAACTGGATCAATGCCATAGGCCAACTGAAATGGGGAGTATCCTGTTGCTGACTTTGATGTTGCCCTATATGCCCACAATGCTGCATGAATCCTTTTATCCCATTTATGTACCTGCAAGGCTGCATCTTTTGCTAGAATTTGACACAACACAAAATTTGTTCGTTCCACCTGTCCATTTGTGCTTGGCTTGTATGTTGTTGCCTTCCTGTGCTTAATAGAAAACTTATTGACTAGGGCTTCTACCACCTCATTAATGAAGTGGCTTCCTTGATCTGTTACAATTTCTAATGGGCAACCAAATCTGGTGACAATGCGTTCATACATGAACCTTGCCACTTCATCCATGGAAGCTGTTTTCAATGGCCTAGCTTCAACCCACTTGGTTAAATAATCTGTGGCAACTACAATATACTTATTTTGGCGTGATGTAGTTGGAAGTGGACCTACAATGTCTATTCCCCACTTTTCAAAGGGACCAAGGGGAAGAATAGGACATAATGGAGCTGATGAAGTCTTACGGTTACCATGTGTTTGACAAATATCACATGTCTTACAATAATTATAACAATCTTTAAAAAGAGTGGGCCAGTGATAACCTGCATCCAAGATCCTTCTTGCTGTAAGTTGTCTAGAGAAGTGCCCTCCACATGTACCATTGTGGAATTCTTCTAGCAGTTCCTTCCCTTGATCACGTCCAACTGCCCTCTTGTACTGTCCATCAGGTCCTATTCGAAATAATACTCCATGCAGAATAGAATATGGATGACTGGCTTGAGTAATCTTTCTCTTAGTCTTTGCATTGGCACCATCAGGAAACTTGAATTCATTCAGATAATTCCAAATATCTATGTATTCACTAGGGATTGTGTCAAGGGATAACAATGCTGCATCGGGGAAATCATCATCATCACAAGATGATCCTAAACCATCATAGGCTCGAGAGAGTGCATCTGCATTGACATGCTTCTTTCCTGGCCTATCTATAATATCAAATTCAAATTCTTGTAGCAAAATTATCCATCTTGCTATCCTCCCTGATGGGTTAGGCTTATTTACAATATATTTTAGAGCCTGATGATCTGTTACAACTAGAAATTTTTTCCCTAGCAAGTAATTTCTAAACTTCTTTACAGCAAAAATGATAGCCAGAGCCTCTTTTTCAGTTACAGTATAATTTACCTCAGCACTGCTCATTTGTCTGCTCCCAAAGTAAATTGGATGTTCATTCCCATTTTCATCCTTTTGGCTCAAAGTACTTCCTAGTGCTGCATCTGAGGCATCAGTGTACACAATGAATGGCTTGCTCCAATCTGGATTCTTCAAAACAGGTGAAGACACCAGGGCTTCCTTCAGTTGTCCAAAAGCTTCATGCGCCTTATTTCCTGGTTCATAAGTAACATCCTTCTTCAAGAACTGGGTTAGTGGCTGTGCAATCTTTGAGAAATTCTTGATGAACCTTCTATAGTAACCCACATGGCCTAAAAATGATCTCAACTTACTTCTATTAATAGGAAATGGTAAATCTTTGATTTTTGAAACTTTATCAGGATCAGTACCAATACCATCTCTGGATACAACATGCCCTAACAAAACGCCTTTAGAACATCCAAAGACACACTTTGTAGGGTTTAGTGAGGCTTGTGCTTCATCTAACCTTTGAAATGCTGTCTCCATTTGGTGCAGGTGGTCCAACTTGCTCCCATAGATGCAAAAATCATCCAGAAATACTCTGATGAAGGTCCCAATGTAGGGTTCGAACACCCTATTCATCAAACGCTGGAATGTTGCTGGAGCATTACACAACCCAAAAGGCATAACTCTATAAGCAAACGTTCCCCAAGGAGTGGTGAACGTGGTCTTCAGCTGATCTTTCTCTGCTATACGAACTTGGTTGTAGCCGCTATATCCATCAGCAAAACTATAGCACTCCTGGCCAGCTACTTCGTCCAAGATCTGATCTGAAAATGGAAGAGGGTAATGATCCTTCTTTGTTGCCTTATTGAGCTTCCTGTAATCAACACAAATGCGTAGCTTCCCATTCTTTTTTATTGAGATCACAATGGGAGAAACCCATTCTGAATTCTCCACAGCAAATATGAATCCTGCATCAAGCAACTTATCTATTTCTTCTTTTACAGTCTTGGAAAAATTAGGATTCATTCTATATGGCATTTGCTTTATGGGCTTAGCACCATCTACCAGCTCAATACAATGTTCTACCCAACTTACTTGACGGAGTTCCTTGTAATCAAAAGTGAATAGGTGTATGTACCTTCGAAAGAGCTGGAGGTAGGATTCCTTCTCACTCTCCATCACAGCATCACCAATCTTTATTTGTTGGAGACGATCATCAACTTCTTCTTCAGATAATTTTATGGGGTCATGAGTTGGTGTGACTGGAAGGATATCCATGACTGAAACATCCACCTCACTTTCTTCATCTTCAGTGTCCACTTCACTGGTACTAGAGTAATCAGAGGATGTCCAATCATCAGTTTCATCACTTGAATCCACAGGTTCTGCCTTATGATGTCGAGGGATCACATTTATCTTCACCCTCTCTCTACCACGTCCAAGTGTCATGAAACCTTCATTCCAGTAGTTTCTTGCATGAACTCTCCTTAGCCATGGTCTTCCCAGCAGCATTGGGTACGCAACAGTACCATTTTTCATCACCTGAAAGTCTACCACACATACAACACCCATAACAGATATTGCCACATTTGAAACTACACCTTCTGGTTTAGTTTTTCCTTTATTTAATGACCTTAACATAAGTGTTGAAGGGCGATCAATTTTTAAACCCAACATATTCATTACAGACTCGGTCATTACATTAACTGCAGCACCTCCATCAACTAAGACATCATGAATTGAAATACCATTACATAATACCTCAGCTTGTGGAGCATAGGGATCTGCCTCTGCCTCCAAAACAGGGACCTCAACCTCCTTCCTTCTTCGAGCATTGAGTCCACCTCGCAACTCCCGCCTCTTCTCAGAAGACATAGCCAAGAGTTGACCATATGTAATATTTGCAGGCCTTTTGGACAGATCTTCCAAGATGGAGTATGGTCCTTGCCCCTGTGAAATCAGAAAATCCTGCACACCCAACTTTCTTCTCCTATGTTTCTTACTAGTTTCTTCTTTCATCTTCTTAGGATCATTTCCATCTTGATTATCTTTTTCTTTCTTTCTTTTTGTTACAAACACATCTACTTCATTATTTCTGCTCTTATCTACTACATCAAAAGAATTCACAGGTGCTTTTCCTTTATCATTATCTCCTTTACCAGATGTAGAAGCTCTATCTAGACAATTATACTTATAATGACCCTTTTTATAACAACCATAACAAACAACTTCAGAAATATTTCTTTTTGGACCTCTATCTCCTCCCTGAGAACTAAATTCCTTTCCTTGAAGAAGATTAATAGTTAACTGACCCATCTTTTTGAGCAGATCTTCATACTCAGTAGATGTACTAGGAGAAATATTTGTGCTCACCGGGAGTGGTTGTGGATTCTGGACCAAAGGTGCTGGTGTAGGCTCTACTTTAGCAACAATTTCTTTGGGCTCCTCTTCCATGCTTTCTTCTTGCCTTCTTGCAATCTCCTTTGCTTGTTCAATGGTAGCTGGGCGGTCATACTTCACTCATTGTCTGATCTCTGGCTTCATCCCAAGAATGAAGTGCTTACAGAGGAGATTATCCACGCCATTCATCAACCCATCCGCTAGTCCTTCCTTCCGGATCTGGGCATCGAGCTTCCTCCTTAGCTCTAGAACACGAGCATGATAATCCCTTATCTTCTCCTTCTCTCCTTGGGATAGCTTTGTGATCTCGATCATGAGATCTGCATATTTCTGTTGTTCACCAAATTCTTCAAGAAAACTTTCAGTTAATAAATCCCATGAATTTTTCACATTATCACCTAGTGTTTCAAACCACCTAAGTGCTGAACCATCCAAAAAGGTAGGAAAAAATTCAGTCCATTGTTCCCTTCTTATAAGGCCATTACAAATACAAGATCGCTTAAACTCTTGAATGAAAGAAGAAGCATCTTCATTAGATTGAGCTGAAAAAACAGGAATCTTTCCCATTTTCAAAAGTAACCACCGTGAAATACCAACTCACAAGTACAATCAACAAGACTTATGTGTACAAATAATTGGAATCACTATACTAGAAAGTGACTTTACACCTTTCTACAGTAAAATAGAAATGACCACGGTAAACTATGGTAAAACTTGACTTACTGCGGTAAAAACTGACTTTACTGTGGTAAACACTATTCACGATAAAAAGTGAAGTTACTGCGGTAAATACTATTCACGGTAAAAAGTGAAGTTACTGCGGTAAATACTATTCATGGTAAAAAGTGACTTTACTGCGGTAAATACTATTCCAGCAAAAATGACTTTACCATGGTAACTACTATTCATGGCAAAAATGACTTTACCATGGTAACTACTATGCACAGTAAAAACAAGGTTACCCTCTAATTGATTTTTGACTAAGTGGGAATATCTCTCCAGAAAATCCACCAACGAGGAATGGTCCCGGCAACGGAACCAAAATGTCATCACCAATCCGGCACTATGATAATTCTTCACCGGGAACTCCTCGTGCTATGATTATTTACTAATGCACAGCCTTTAGTTTGGTGGATGTAATCTGGAAACAAAACAACAACATAACACAAGAATACCATCGACTATGATAAGACAGAATGATGACAAATCTGAAATATCAAAATAAATTATAATATTAACATGAAACTGTTACAATCTCACCCATGAGGTACTTCAAGTGTTATTGACTTCACTTGCCTTTCACCAAGACTATGGGAGAAACTTTACAATTACACCTCTTAATGGCTTCTTCAACACACCTTTAAACTGATGGCTTCCTTCGCACACTTCCTACAATATTTCTCACTACTTCCTTCTATGCTAAATGAGGGGGGTGGCCTCTCTATTTATAGAACTTCCAGGCTTATCCATCTTATCTCTAAGATAGGATAAGAAATCCACTCTGACGAATCATATTCCATACCTTAACTCTTATCTGTACATGTAAGCTTATCTGTTAAGATAAGATAAACCTTATCATTTTACATGGGTTCCACATTTTTAGACTTTTTACAAATAAAATACACAAAATATTTATGACCTCACTCCTTGTCTTTATTACCAATATAATATTTCTAATTCCTAATCATGTAGACCCTACTTCTCTAATTACCCAAACTTTGACATTTTAACATTACCAGACCACTTACGACAAATATTTACTTTTTACAACATTCCTATTGTACTTTGACTGTTACCGTACTCCACATTATTGGCGGCACCGTACTGACGGCGCCATTATCTTCTATCAGACGCTACTACTAATTATACTTAACAACATCCTATTCCTAATACATACATTAATGAAATAGAAATTACGAAGGAAAATTTTAGTGTCGACAGGTCAAATAATGACACTTCATTACCTAACTATGATTCTAATTCACTTAGGATGCCCATTAACGACATTTTGATTAGGGATACTCCTCTTAATTAGCTAATTATATGTTAATTAAGCCTATAATCTTGCATTTATCTAGTAAACCTTCTTATTGAATAAATATTGCTTCCAAAACTTCCAAAATATATCCAAACCCCTTTCAGATGCTCTTATAAAGCTTCCTAAGCCTACTTAGGATACTTAATTAATCCTAAAAAAATAATTATCTCCTAATCTAATCAAAAAGTGCATTCACCTATAAAATCTATTTTGCATTGTCCCACATGTGCTAGGATTCTAAAATTTCCCAAATGGAAATCTATAAATACAAGCATAGTGCACCTCTTCTATGTTTACACCATACTTTTGATAGTATCTTATATAAGACATATGATCTTGAACCTTACTTACATTATTGGAATAACTTGCTCACCTTGTATCCATTCTTCATGTTTGGTTAGTAGAGGAATATCTAACATGGCCTTGTAGCCATTGTTTAGATAGATCCTTTCACCATATTGAAACAAAACAACAAACCACTTTGATTGTTATAGGATCTAATTAGGTTCACATTTATTTAGTAATCTACAAAGTAAAATGACTTAGCATGTTAGTTTGTTTCATTTATGTTGCATGTAAAGAAGTTAGTTTTCTAAGCTCTTATCTTGATGTTTTTATTTGATCTAATCATGTCTTAAAGATACTAGGCATTAGTTTCATTTCTTATGAAGTATTTAGTCTTTGCTGCATACATTTGGCACTCCCGGTGGGAGTTACTCCATTTTCCATTGATTTCATGAAGTTTCAAATTATTTGAAATAACCCTCTTTTGTATTTTTTGGCTAGATATAAGGTTGCTTGACTAGGATAGTTAAAGTAGCTTTGTTTTATTGCTCTTTTCAGAATCAAAGGAGGTAAAGTGCTGTCAGATTTGAACTAAAAAGACAAAGTTTTGAGATTTTATATTTTTTTTACAAAAATCCCATATTTTAGGGATCTATAGGAAGGGGCATGCATAAAATCTATGGGGCATGCATACACTCTAAGGGGCATGTATGTGCCTTGCTAGTCATGCATACATCATGTTGTTTTCCCACAATTTGTCTTCTAGATTAGGGGTGCACATGCGTCATTAGGGGCACACGTACACTTTGCTGGCTACACATACATAATACTGCTTCCTTCTCTCCGTGTTTTTCTACCAGGGGAACACATGCACTCTAAGGGGCGTGCATACACTCTAAGGGGAGCACATATTGTTAATGAAAAATCACATCACCCTAAATGAGTCGTCAGATCTAATTTTCTAAGGGAGATTCATTTGGTGTGATTCACATAACATTGAGTTTTCCCCAAAGTGCGGGACTTTGCAAATGGGAAAACTCTCCAAATTAAAGGTTGGTTCCTATTCCTCTATTTAGGTTCATAAATGGAAATTTGTAGAGGACCTATTCCTAAACCTAATCTAATTTTTACCAAGGAGACAGGGATAAAAGGAATATAAGAAATCAAAACTAAGCTACAAGGTGATGCAACAAAGGAATGATGGACATTAGTTTTGCTAATAGACAAAAACCAACAAAATGTATACAATAGTCAAGCATAGATAACCATATTTATAATGAAAGACCAAATGAGAGCAAATGAGACAAGAAAGGATCTAAAATCAATCACAAACGTGTTTTATTGCTCTGCAGATTGATACAATGCATTACAAATAGCCAAAAGGTAGGAAACATATTGTAATCTAATGGAAGGTCTGAACTCCATGAATTTCGTTTCTAGAAGGAAAGGGGGGCCTGTAAAAACAACCAAATGTCTAACCCTTTACAATGAGTTTTGACCTAACTTTTATATATTCAACACAAAAGGGAGAAAAAGAGAGAAGTGGGAAAAATAGGTTGAAGCTCAACCACTAATATTAATGTCTCCTAAAAAATCTGCCCTCAAATCTATTTTGATTGCATAGATTTCTTATTCGGCACCTTGAAGGAGGAGGAAACCTCAGATTAGATCGAATCCGATCTGGTTGTTGGGGTAAAAATAGATCCTTCATTAATGGCATTGAAGATGTTTCTCCATTTTTTCCCACCTAACCTCCCCAATCTTAAAGTTTCATATCTCCATGGTGTAGATGAGGCCGAGATCTTTCCAACGGTGTTAGATTTGCAATATTTTGAACCCTGAGTCGAAAGATATGCCCCTTCAAAGTTTGTATCGGGTCCGTACAAAAGGGTGGGAAAATGAGTTTGAAAAATGGGCCCCCATTTTAATATGGGACATGTGGAGGGCTGGCGCTTGTTCAAAGGAAGCCTTTATATTTTTCTCTTGGAATGGCCTGGGGCTGACCATGGCTTCCTCCACCAGCCTGCTCAATTTATATGTTTTTTGGCTAAGTTCTTTGCTTGACAGGGTCATATTTCTTGACTAGGGACACACAGCGGTCTGGCTCTCATCTGGAAATCTTCTCTTTATTTGACCCTTGAGTTAGCACCATTTGGACACTTGGCACTCTCCGCTGCCCTGCCACCATACATTCACTATGTAACCCGACTCTGTCCCCTTTTTAAGGTTGGACACGTGGAGGCTCCACACTCTCTTAAAATCCTGATCAATATTTTCCTTTAAAGGAGCATCAAGTTGACACTTGGAAGCGTCCACGGGTCTTTGGACTTTTCAACGACCTTCCCCTTAACTTTTTGGACCTTGGGTTATATGGCATACTGCGCTTGTTTAAGCCTCTACTTTTGGATCTACCCTTGGAAATGCGCCACTTAGACACATGGCAGTCCCCGCCAGTACTTCTATACTTAGCCCTTTTTTAGGCCCACCCTATCTTGAATTTGACCTCTGTTGACCATTTGCTACATGGAGGGCTGGCATGGGTTTGAGTCTCCACCTTGGGCTTCCATTTCAGATTTGCGTTGAGTCGACACCTGACACCTTCCTGCCTAGTCGAAGACTTTTCAACGGTCGTGTAACTTTTTGGGGCTTTGGATGCATGGAAGCCTGGTGCTCATTTGAAATTCCATTTTTGGATTCAACTTTGGAGAAGCATCGTGTTGACATGTGGCTCTCTCCGCTGCCTCCTTCATACTTTTTTAATTTCTAGACTCATTCTGAATTGTTTTGAACCTGAAGACTTTGAATCTTCACAGTTTCTTATTTTTCTTGATCCTGTCTTCTTTGTGACACTAATCCTCCTCTGATCCTTCTATTCTATTTCTAAGCCCACCTATAACCCATTAAATAGATTTAAGATAGATATTCACTTGTTTAGTCTTTCGCAGTCCCCGCCACTCCATTGTTGAGTCCTTCTATGACCTGTTTGCAGGATTTAAATGTGTTTTCTCTGGTTCCTTCCTAGTGAGGTCGTGGCTGAAATATGGATAACACATACACCTAAATAGCTACGCATATACAACACCATTTTCCCACTCTCTTTGTTCTATTGTCAGGGGTGCGCATATGCCATCAGGGGCACACATTCACTAGCAGGGGTGCACATATGCTATTAAGGGAAGACATGCATGATCTATTAACATTGAACTCCATTTTGAAAGTTTGCAAGATTTAATCTTAAATATTTTTAACATCTATCACAATTTTTTTGTTAAAATATTTGTTTACAGGTGTTTTCAATCAGGTCTTTACTTACTTGATTGATAAATATTAATAAATATTTATGTTTTCACTTGTTATATTAAGGGTTACGTATGCTCTTCCCTTGCACATTTTTAGGTGATCTTGAGAATCAGAAATAGCTCTAAGTCTTGTTTCAATTCACTTTAAAAACACTTCATTAAAAATCTTGGATAAACAAATTACCACGCTTCACTTTAAAAGTTCATTCAATTTTGATCTTTCCTTTATGTTTATATAGTTGAACCAAATCATTGCATATGCTCTTCTCTTGCGTCCTTGGATGATCTTGAGATCAAAAGAAAATGTAGTTCAATTTCTATTGGGAACTACTAAAATCATTTATTTGTAGGACCTACCATCATTTGTCAAAGAATCGGGATCTAAACTTTAACTTCACGTGTGTTTTAGGTTACCAATGGTTGTCTAAACCTCATTTCATAAGCCAAAAGATAAAAAACACAACACTTTTATTCAACACACTATATATGCAGGTTTCGGTTAAGAGCTACAACTCATCCTCTTTGAACAAGGAGAAAATACCTTTGGCATAAGCCTTAAGATAACAAGAGGGATGATCCTAGGAACCCCAAAGTATTCCACTCAAGAGGGAACCTTGTGGAAAAAATAGGAAGCACCTCACTTACCTACTTGATTAGTACACATTTGGGAGAGTAGCATGAAAAATTTCTTCATGCGACCTCGGTAAAAATACAATTGAACGCATTTATTTATCATTGTATTGAAGGGGGTAAGGAAAAGATGAGATACTCCAAGGTTTAGTCACTATGACCACCTTGGAAAACCGTGCTCGGAGATATTTTTGTGATAACCTAGTTGAAATAAACAAATAGGAAGCCATTTTGTCTTGAGGCCAACTTAACCAACCCAAAATGTCGTGATCTAAAGAACAATCACGAAGCACTAACTTATTTTGAAGTCAAAACCATTTTATTAGAACAAGGGGAGACTACATTGAAGTTGGTGCCTGGTGATATTCCTCATGAAATTTACAATGTGTTAGTTTTTCTTAGTTGTTCACTTTCCTTAAGGAAAGGCAAAAATTTGCCAAAGTTATACTTAGTTTGTTTCATCACCAATTGGTTTTAATCCTTTCTATTCTTATTGCCCATTTTGGGACAAAATAAAACATCACACATGGATACCACTAGAAATAATCATATCCAACACTTTTTTAGTCTACTTACATGACTAGGTTGCAATGCCGGAATGCAAGTGTTAAAAGTGTTAATGGTATGTCTTCATGTTCTAGTAGGCCATTTTATCTCAAATCCATATTGAGACACATTATCATTGTAGTTAGGTAGTCTCATCATTTAATTCCTTTGATTTGTAAGGATTGAATGTATCTTATCACTAAAATTTGGATACTTACGTCTTGTTTTCCTTGGGAAACTTGATTTAAGTTTTGAAGTTGTATTGTTACGCTACTTGCATAAATAACAAATTCTTGCTATACTTAGAGTTAGTTTTTGATCCCAACATTTACTTAAGTTTTGGAGAATGTCGTTACTTTGTTATAATTGTAGTGAAATCATTTTAATACTAAAAATCTTTCCTTTATCTACAAGGCTTGATTTACATATCCAAATAGTGTTGTTATGCTACTTGTATTTATAGCCTCCCTTTTCAAGAATTGATTTTTTTTGTTTTTAAAAAATGTGTTTTAGTATGGCTTGTTAGGAGATCTCATCAGCACCTTCTTAGTATTTAGGTCTTATTTATTCTAAAATTAACCTAAGTAGTGATATTGTGTTGTCATTATTTTTGTACCGAAACTATCTTTGAAAACATAGGAAGTAACTACTCTCATGGCTAGATCATAGTCTTGTGCTTGACTATTGTGATATACAATATCCTTTATTAGGATCATTCTTTATTCTTTCAATTATTTAACATTGGTTGATTGGACATTATTTTGTGAAACTTATGGTCATCACATTATAGGTTTTAGTCTAGTTTTGTGGTATCCTTGATAAGCCTTTCAACAAAACCTTCATAGAAATTTTAATCCATGCTCCCTATCACAAGGATGACATCTAAAAAATTAGGGTCTAATCCTTTCATCGGTCTTGATTTAGGACCCATTTTCTCCAAGGTAAAAGATACAGATGATCTAATTGATCATAGTGGGGATGAATTAGGCACACCTTGGGATGATTTCAAGTTTGATCCCACTCACTTAGATGAGTTTCGTTTCCTCAATAAGGAAAGAGTACTCACACGCATGGTAGAATTAGGTGCCAAGCTGCCACCCGAATATGAATTTATTCCACCTACCTACACCACCCATAAAGAAGAAGAAGCACAACATCATCTTATTGACATGGATGACCCCATAAACCAAGGACATGCTTCTACTTTAGGTCACCAAAATGGCAATAATGAAAACAAGGTCTATAAACATGCGAGTGGTTATCAATTATCACCTATTATAATACCTCATAGAGTTAGGATGAAACATGAACGAAAAAGTCCACCCCTTACTCATGAAGATCAAGAAGGACCTAAGGATGAAGAAGTCACTGTATAGAAATAAATACAATCCCTTAGAGATAATTATCTATTCTAGCTTCCCATGTGCAAAAGGACACATATAAACATGCACATCAAGAAATACCTAAGGCTAAACATAGTGAGCTTCACACCAAAGAAAAAGAGGGTGAAACATCTAAATAGAGCAGGGTGTACATGCCAGCTTCAAATACCAAAGAGAAAATCATCACAAAAGAGTTGTAACCCATGAAGATTATATTTACGAGCCTTCAAGAAATTGATGTGGGAAATAGCAAAAAGTATCAATTCAAAGAACTATTTCCTTATCCCTTTGAAAAGGCTATGATACGTATGTCATTTCCTACGAATTTCAATTTCCCCAAATTTGATAAGTAAAAAGGGAAGGGTGATCCACGTGATCACATTAAAGACTTCTACATGGTGTGCTATGAAGTTGCTTATAGTGACAATTATCTCATATGCCTCTTCCCACACAGTTTAGGTGGTCAAGTTTTGGACTGGTTTCTCCACATCTCTAAGGGGTCTGTCTCTACATGAAATAAGTTAGTAGAGATATTTGTAAGACATTTCTCATTCAATGTCTTAAGTGACGTTACTGTGTGAGACTTATGAATCAAAAATAAAATACCCAATGCAACTTTTGCTAGTTTCTTGTAATGATGGCGGGGATTAACTACCCACTTCCCTTGTTCAATCCTTGAAAATTAATTAGTTATCATTTTTTGTACCCAATTTAAACTCGGACATTACATTTCATTTACAAATGCATTGTGTTAGTAAATTCGAATAAGTTACAAAAAATGATACCCAAATCGAAAAAGTGTTGATAAGAAAAGTGACATTAAAACCCTTTTCCAAAGACAACCAAACACCCAAACTTACAGAAAAAATTAAACTTTTCAACAAGAACAAAAATGTCATCGGAGATAGTATCATAGATTCTAAATGTGTACAGGTGGTATAAATTGGTCCTCCTTTTAAATTCACTAAAGGACCAATTCAACCCGCCATCAAATGTCGAGTGTTCACTCCTCTCACAGACTCCTTGTCTACGATCTTGAAATAGTTAGACATAGTGAACATGGTCCAGTACCCCACAATGATACCCTATGGTGATGATGCACCTAAACCGTCATGGTACAAAGACCATCAATATTGTGAGAATCATCATGTCAAGGTTCATAAAACATATAAGTGTCTCAAACTAAAACACGTTGTCTAAGATCTTATTGATAGTGGAGAGATAAAAGTTTATTCACCTGAACCCCATCAAACACCTAATAAAAAAATGGGGATATTCAAGGAACCTTTCCCTAAACATGATAAACACATAGAGAAGAAGATGGATCAAGGTTAGTATTATACCAACTATAAAGCTTCTAACTATGTTTATTATCAGTCCGAAAATCCATTTGACTCCCTCATTGGTTGTGTTCATTCTTCTGACGAGAATGTGAATAATATACGAATCAAGAGTAGAGATTGTGTTATGGTAACATGCCTCACTCATCTCACAATTCCATACGGTCCTCTATCTACCCCTCTAGATAGTCAGTATGACCTTTAAGAGAAACTTGAGAAAAATACTACTAAGATCTCGATCTTAGATCTTCTCAAGATCTCAAGTGTACATACAAAAATCCTTTACAAAACACTGCAGGGTTTAGGAGTGTCAATAGATGTAGATCCTTCCTACCTTAAATCTATGGTGGAAAATAATACACCAAGTAAACACATTACCTTTAGTCATTATGAGGTCCCAAATGATGATCTCACACATAAATTTCCTCTTTGCATCGAAGTAATTTTTACCCAAAGGAAGATAAAGAGGGTGCTTGTGACAATGAGTCTAGGTTGAACATATTTACTTTAAAACTAATCAAGTAGCTAAGATGAACAGAAGCAGATCTAGAGTCCCACATCATCACAATCACAACATATGACAATGCAGAGTGAGAATCATCTCAAGCTGGTACCCTAACATTTCTGATGGAAGTAGGACCTACTTTTCATAACACCAAGTTCCATGTCCTAGACATGGAGCTTCTGTATAATAGGCTTATTGGCCTCCCATGGTTTCATACCATGCATGATATACCATCAACCTTCCATCAATGTATTAAACTACATCATGAGGGACACACCATCACCATTCAAGGATATCTGGAGCCCTTTGTTAACTGCAGAGATTTAAATAGTTTTTCACGCATGAGATATTATGAATCTCCCTCTAGCAAAATTGATGTTCCTATTCAATCTGAAGATCTCATCTCACATGTAGATTCAGATGCATTGCATTCTTTTGACAATGGTACTTCTACGTATGTTTCTCCCTTTGCTTCATAGGAGATGAAGGTAGTTGATAACACCCATGGAGAGTATGATACCCAACATGCCCTCTTGGTTTCAAATCTATCCTTATCACCTAGGACAAGAGCAAAGCCAAATTTATGATACAAACGACCTAGATACAATCAAAATATTAGGAAATTCCTACTTGGTGGACTTCTAGCAGAAGAAAAATTGTTGGACCCTCTCACAATTTGGGTCCCCAAAGACACTATGCCTTCCTGCTACCAAACTCCAAAGTACTCCAATTCCAGAAGAATGATGTAATCCATGGACTATAAAGGATATATGTGTGACAAAGAGGAACAAGGAATAAGATAGCTTTTACCCACTCCACACTTTAAAACAAAGAGATACGACATTGGTATTAAACCTTATGGATCTCATCTTATGGATCGCGATGCTACCTCCTCTGAGTGTGAGGATATCTTTATATATTTAGATAGCTAAATAGGTTCTTATCATAGCCAATATGAGGATCTTACCTCTACGAACCTATTCTTGGACACAAATGTCTTTACTGTAACCCCTGCTAAACATGAGGTTAATATTGTCTATCATACTCTAGTTGATTAAGACCAACAACTTCACACACCTATAAACCTCTTTAAAAATGATGAGGAAATTGTATAAGTCATGGGTATTCATGACAGTATCCCTATCGGGGACCATAAGAAAGGCTTCTTCATCGACCTTGAGACATGTGCATACTTTGGGGAGGAGGCTGAGTTATGTGGTTAGCAAAATTTAAGAAAAAATGAGGGAAAAAGTTCCTCCAAAGAGCCTTCACAAAATAAAAATTCCAAGTCACACAATGAAAAACTATTTGCGGCACTAGCTGACAAAAAAATAGAAAAAAATAAGGACATACAAAGTGGCCATGCTAAGGGTGAAAATATCACTGAGACACCCTTAGGAGAAGATCTCAACCTCCCCCCTAATCCTATGCTCATGGAGGAGGCATCCAAGATGTTAGTAGAAGAAATAATTAATGTCAACATTGGCACAAAAGAGTAACCGAAAATAGTTAAGTTGGGAGCCTTACTTTTTGTGCAAGATTAGATGACTTTTGTAATGCTTCTCAAAGATTTTACAAATATATTTACTGGGTCCTACATAGACATGATGAGTCTAGACTTGCCACTGGTGGTGCATAAACTTGTTGTGCATGAAAATGCAAAACTTATCAAATAAAAGATCATATTCATCCATAGGTGGCCCTTCTAGTCAAAGAAGATCTTGAAAATATTTTAGGAAATGGTTTTATCAGACTTATTGATTATTCATAATGGATATCCAATATAGTTCCAATACAAAAAAAAACATAGGTATCTGAATCTATACTAACTTCAGAGACATCAACAAGGCATGTCCAAAAGATGACTTCCATCTTCCCAACATCGATGTGATTGTCAATTCAACCGCTGGATACAAAATGATATCTCTTATGGATGTGTTTTCTAGCTACAATCTATTTAAGATCATAGAAGAGGACCAACATAAAACTTCCTTCACAACCTCTTGGGGGACTTTCTATTATCAAGTCATGCCCTTTGGCCTTAAAAATGCTGGTGCAATATATCAACGGGCCACGATAGTGATATTCCACGACATGATTAATGACATCATGGAGGATTATGTTGATGATATCCTGGGTAAATAAATAACAAGAGAAGAATGTCCAAAGGTCTTAAGGTATATATTTGAATGTCTCAAAGCATATAAAGTTAGGTTAAATATGAGGAAATGTGTCTTTGGGGTCCTATCAGGTAGATTATTTGGTTTCATTATATCCAGAAGAGGGATTGAGGTTGATCTTGCTAAAGTGACTACAATTACTAAAATTCCACCTTTAAAAAACTCAAGTAGATGAACAGCTTGCATGGTAAAATCCAAGCCATTCACTGCTTTATATCACAGCTCGCAGACAAATGCCATTATTTTACTCATCAGTTGAAAATGATGTTAACTTAGTTCTGGGACCTAAACAACAATAAGATTTTTCCTTACTCAAGCAATATTTGGAAAATCCCCGGTTCTTGTACCACCAACCCTAGGCAAACAACTATTTCTATATATATCTGTGATCCATTTTTCTATTGGCATCCTCCTAGTTCAATACGATCTTATTCAGAAATAGAAAGTAATGCATTTTCTCAGTCACACTCTAATTGCTTATGATCTCAACTACCCCCAACTCAAAAAATATTTTTTGGATTTTTTTTCACCTTTCAAAAAATTCACCATTATCTACTAAATACTAAAACCAAGCTTATATCTAAAGTTGACCCTCTGAAATAATCATTGTCAAAGAAAAAACTTACTGGTAGGATGGATAATTGGATCATCTTACTCAATAAGTTTGATATTGAATATGTGCATTAGAATTCAATAAAGGGGAAAGTACTTGCAGACCATCTCACTAAAGCCCCTTTACTTGTAACTGAACCGCTGAGTCTAGACCTACCAGAATCATTAATGATGTATATTGAAAAATATGTCATTTGGCAAGTACACTTTGATCTATCATTCACTTTCCATGCTTCTGGGGCCGATTTTGTGCTTGTAAATCCTTCAAGGGACTTCATATCTCAAGCTTTCTACCTTGGATTTCCATGTACAAACAACATAGCAGAGTATGAAGAACTCATCACTGAAATGAAGCTAGCTATCAAATGGAACATCCGATAACAAAAGTTCATTGGAGACTCATAGTTAATCATCAAATAGTTTAATGCCGAGTATAAGGTCAAGGATGAGAAGCTCATCCCATATAAAAATTTAGTAGAGACACTCAAAGAGTACTTTATGCACATCACTTTTGAGAAGATCCCAAGGGCACAAAATATATCTATGGATGTTATGGTTACAATAGGTTCCTTAATACATATTCCACTAGAAAATAATAACATGCCATTATTTGTTGAAAACTTATGGAAACTTGCAAACGAAATACCAAAACCATGCCTGACATGTGAAGTTGTTAGTCGTTTATCCCCTTGGTATAATTATATATTTAAATAATTACAAGAAGGTACATTTCTCACAAATATAACCCACTCTAAAAAACGGAGAATTATCCAAAGGATATCCCATTATAACCTCCTTGGAGGAACCCTCTATTTTCATGGCTATGATGGGAATCTATTACATTGTCTAGATGTAGCAGAGTCAGTCCAGGTAATCAAAGAAGTACACAAAGGTGTTTCTGGGGCCCATACTAGTGGAATGGTCTTGGAATACAAATTATTGAGAGTAGGCTATTATTGGCCTACTAATGAAACTGGTAGCTATAAATATGTCAAGAAGTGTGCTTTGTGCCATAAATATGGGAACCTTGTTCATGCACCAATGTCATGTTTGTAACGAATCACAACACCATGGTCATTCTCTAAGTGGGGACTAGATCTCATAGGGAACCTCACTCCTAACTCCTCAGATGTCCATAACCATATCAGAACTGACACAAAATACTTCACCAAATGGATGGAAGTTGTTCCTCTCACATATGTCAGTGGTGTGTAGATTACTAAATTTATCATGAACCATCTCATTTGTCGTTACGACATCCCTTTTACCATTATAGCTAAAAATGGTAAATATTTCAAGAACAAAAAAGTGAAGGCATTATGCCAACATTTCCAGATTCGTCTAAAGTGGTCTAGTCCCTATTACCCTCAAGGTAATGGAAAAGCAAAGGCCTCTAACAAAACCCTTATTCAGATTATGGAAAAGATGGTAAGTAAGACTAGTCATAACTAGAATTTACAGATCTATCCTACCCTCTGGGATTTATAGAAATTACATTCACACTCCTACTGGTGCAACACCCTACTCCCTAGTATTTAGCATTGATGCCATCATCCCCCTATAAATGGAGCTTCATTCCTTGAGAATATCTCTTAGATATTATATGGATAAAGATGAAGACTACCATGTGGCTAGAATGACAGAGATGGAACTGTCAGATGAAAGATTCACCTAAGCACTCAACCACCTAAAAGTGTATCATAATTAAGTGTCTCAAGGCTATAATAAATGTGACATACCTTACCAATTTGAGGTAGGGGATATCAGTCTCAAAGAAAACTAGTTCAATACCACAAAAGAAAGAGAAAATAAAGGTAAGTTCAAACCAAACTAGTTGGGACCTTATGTTATGGTATTTAAATATGGTTCAAGAGCATACAAACTTGCCTATCCTGATGGAGATGAGCTGTGTGAACCTATGAATTCCATGCATCTCAAGCGGTTTTATGCTTAAACATGGGGCATTCAAAAATTAGAAAAGAAAAGAAAATAGTACAAAAGATAAATAATATTAATAATAATAAAATCAAGAAAATAGTAAAGAGAAATTAGTGCGTTCAAGTGTGAAAACCACACAATTGTGGCACTTTTGGCAGGTCCTTTGATTAAAAATAGTTTCTAGTGCCTTGGGAGGATTCTTTGTTCACAAACATTTCACATCTTGAGGGTACCTTTGCGTTATCCCTTGTAGTTGAGATACCTTTTGAGCCTATCCTTTCAGAGCCTTGATTAATATGATACTCTTTTTGTAAATATGTGAAGGGTTACCTGTTGTCGCCAAATCACTGCACCCCCCGAATGGCCAGGATGTGAATAGGACGTTCGGTGTGATTGGGACACATGGGATCACCTCTCAAGCTATGGGACTTGGGCTCGAGGTGAACCTCCGGAGAAGGCCGGCTTCCTCTTCCTAAACTAAGTGTTGTACTACTCCTAGTGTAACAAAAATGATTATCTAGTCCTACGCTAACATTTTCATGGGGTTTTAGGGAAAGAGATTTACAGAAATGAAACTATACTAGGGATGGTGATGCACCGAATAAAGGGTGTCTTCAGATTCAGGAAGGGTTAATTTGAAGAGGGTGTGTGCACCACAGGTCAACTTCACCTACTGCAACTTAGAGAGGGTACAAGATACCACAGACTAAGAGACACGCGTTCCCTTTGTTAAACTTTATCAGACCGAGAAATATACCAGTTTCCCAGTGAAGAAGGATGAACTCAAGAAGGGTGAACAGACACCACAACTCAACTGCATGCAATACTCCACCACTCGATAAGCACAGAACTCCAAGAACCTGCAATAGAAACTTAAACTTGCACAGTGTACCTGCAAGTATGAGAAAGGCACAAAGAAGCATAAAAGGATGAAAGGACCGAGATTAGTCACAAAACACACACTTTTATTGCTTCAATAACATGCACAATGCATCATACATTCAGAAGAGGCAATAGTTGCCATTACAGTCTTGAAGAGGAGGCTTGAAAGTTCTCTCAACACACAAGAACAACTTGCAGAAGAGAGAGGATTCTTGAAAAGTATACACTCTTGCCTGAGATATCTAACTGTCCAACTTGTCTGAACTGTTGGAACCCTTTGAAATGAGCTTCCAACTTACATTTATAGAAGAATATGTGAGAAAGAAGAGGAAATGGTCATAATTACCTTCCTAAATTGAAGGCCCATGATGTATTTATTGCAGTTAGTTGAACCACCTGAGAAGGTTCCATCATGGGTCATTAATTGCTTGTTGACTTAGTCTTCTTAATGAATTAAAATAATATTTAATATTTAAATAATAATAATAAATATTATTATTTAAAATATTTAAATAAAAATATTAAATTAATTAAATTATTAGTGGGCCCCATATTCACCGGATTTGAAGAAAAGAATAAAAATAAGTCCAACTCGGTGGTTGGCTCGCCGAGTTGGATCCGAGCTCCGTCATCCATCGCATCAACCAAGTTGAGTTCCTTTGACCGTGACCGATTTGAGCTCCCCCACTTTTCCGCCTTGAGATTACTTCTGACTCGTCTTGAGCTTACGTATCACCGACTCGCGTAGAGTTGAACCCACCTTTGTATTGAGCCTAGTTTTCTCTAAGTTTCATGACCTCCCAATGAGCTTTTCCCTCATTGAGCTCTTTCTAGAAATGATTCTTTCACCACTGATCCTTATCATGCACAGCAGCAACTCACCCACTTCTACCACAACCAAGATATTCTCTGGATGAAAATGCTCCTTGAACCGAGCCACCATAGATACCGAGTTGTTCGTTGAGTTTCCTAATCAACTAGTTCTATCTCCTGTAGTTGAGCTCGACACTTCCTCGATCACGACCCGTCTCTTCTACTGTTTCTCACCGAAAATGACTTGTGAAAAGTTCTGCGAAGGGTTTTTCTCCAGCTCCATGATCAATCTGAGCTCCCTTTTTTCTTCGTATTGAGCGAGCTTCACTTCCAATCCATCTTCCGAGTTTTGAACCTTTAATCTCCTTTGATCCGTCCTCCACCGCGACACCAAGCCACTACTCAACCGAGATCTTTTGTTACCATGACCAAAACAAGATTTACATCACCGTGACACTCCCTTGATCATCATGTCCAACTGATGAGCTCTCACCGGTGAACAAATTCTATCAAGCTCTTTCTGTAACTGAGCTCCCATCATCTGATCAGCTGGACCACCACGAGCTCGTCGCACTCATTCCCTGGCGAGCTTTACCTCCAAGTCCGGCGCCATCACTGCGACCTGAGCCAAGCTCCCAAAACGAGCTCCGTGTAAAAATTGTGCATGATCTCCATCTGTATCGAGCTCCCCACCTAGATCGAGCTCCCCATACCCGTTTTGCTTCTTCGAGATCACGCAGAATCCACCTCTTAGTCTGGCACCATCATTGCGATCTAAGCCAAGATCCTATCTGTGAAACTCCACGCTCTCAATTCCGATCGAGCCGACATGCACTCGCATTCATCCTCAGCTCAGAATTATCAAGCTTCCTTATCACATAACACTTGCAGTAAGAATGTTTTGGCTTTGCCATAATAAGCACAATTGTACCTTCCAAACGATGAGAAAATGCCATTAACAATAAAGACCTAATGCTGCCATGATGATGACCTAGGCTTATGCCCATAACATGTCGATAGACACCCTTGAGACTGATTTTTGGCCAAAGAGCCCTTCAGTATTTTGGTAGTGCATTCGGCAATCTCGGCTCCAATCAACAATTATGCCACTATTGGGATCTTAGTATGGCATAGGTAGCTGTGAGCTACACAATATACTCATTTTTCCAGAAACTAAAAAGATCCTTCATGTTACAATTTGCAACACATAACAGAAGCCCTTCAAAAAAAATACATTGAACAACTGGGGCAGCCAAGAGGATCTTGAAAAAATGTACAGGTAACGACCATATGAATTCTCCCTTAGTCGTGGATCAAAGCTAATAGAAATAGAGCTCGATAAGATTAGCTTGAAACTGCAGCATAATCGTCCATTGAAAAAACACAGTTTCTCTGAACCTGGTAAAAGAATATTGTTATTGTCTGGTTGGACGTACATAATGGAAGGGTATAAATATTGCCTACTGCCCACAGAGTTTCTCAAAGAGACCATTTACAAGTAACAAGGATGCAGCAAAACGGCCGACCGGGTATTTTCAGAGCTGAACTTCACATTTAATTCGTTTCTAGGAAAAGAAATGCTGAGCAACACGAATCGTTTCATTCTGCACCGTAATAAACCCTCATCTCCTGACCCGAGAAAATTTCATGAAGCCTTGAATGACGTGACTCCAATCCATCGTATACAGCAGTGAATATTTGTTTCCTGCAGCTGTGCGTGGGAGCGCTAAAAATGGCTTCTATTATACTGCAGCATGCCTGTGCATGTGCGTGGGATTTTTCCGCGACCACTGAATGCTATGCGTGGTAAGAAGAATGTGTAGAGTCTCCGCTGAAATCGGTATCACGTCTCGCGTTGTTTTCTCCATGACCCACTCCAATTCACAACTGTCTTATTAATCTTCCTGGCGACTCGCACAAAGACTCGGACCACTCCAAGCTGCGCGGATTTCGTTTACATGGCTCATGCGGAAGTCTGATGTTGGATTGCCATCGTCAAATCTCCACGCTTGGCAGTGCTGCTCCAAATCTCCCCCGCGCGGAGTGAACAACATGGCTTTCCATCTTAAAATTTCCACTTGGCGGTGCTGCTCCAAATCTCCCCCGCGTGGAATTTTGGTCATGGTTTGCCAAACCAATATCTCCACGCCTGGCACTGCTGCTCCAAATCCCCGTGCAGCTTGGACAAATTAATCCACGGGCCCCGGACTCAACTTCGCCGCGCAAACTTGGCAATTTGACCCGATTTTTCCACTATTTCCACCAGCGCGCGGAATTTTCATTCTCT
Organism: Taxus chinensis; assembly: GCA_019776745.2. Classification (NCBI taxonomy): domain Eukaryota; kingdom Viridiplantae; phylum Streptophyta; class Pinopsida; order Cupressales; family Taxaceae; genus Taxus; species Taxus chinensis. Next base: position 226,193,255 of record CM034147.1, on the reverse strand, counting down.
TGCCATGATCGTGCCTTCACTTGGCAATTTGAATTGGCTATACGCAGCAGCTACAGGGTAGAGAAGTAAACTTTATCTCAGAAAAACAATCACCTCCAGAGAGAGTTAATTGCGACAGCTGCCACAGGGCGATCCCAAGGAACCGTTGGTGTTGATCCTGATGTTGCATGCGACCACAGCCATGATCAGTTGTTGTAAAATCTTGCCGCTGTAGTCGAAGAACGAGATAAAGTTTTAGTTGAGTTGTCTCACCTTTTCACTTTGGAAAGTCTCTTCCATGGAAGAAGCTCGACCAAATCTTGAGGCAGCTATTGTCTCTGTCGAGTCATTAAAACTGAATTCATATTCCAACAAGGAAGCATCAATCTCTCCATGTTGAATTAAACCGAGTCGAGCTCGTCATTTCTCTGCCTCAATGAGCCAACCATCGAAACATTATCCGCTCCTATCGAGACTCTTTTATGACAAGCCAAAGTTGGACAACCGAACTTACATTTCCTACTCATGAACTCGTCTAAGGCTTGTGATCTGAGTTATGACCGAGTTAGGACAAGGCACGAACTCCTCTGATGACTCGTCTCTTTATTCCCGATTTGACATTGTTTTAGCTCGAACGAGTGAGATAAGCTTGTCAAACTCCTCGATATCTTGCATTCTTGGAAAAAATGAGCGATCTCACCTGATGACCAAAAGTGGGTCCCTGGGACCAATGTCGTGATTTGATTGTAATAAGGCCCTGTTTTCCAATTTTTCCATGTGCGTAAAATTGGATAACATTTTTGGCGACCTCTCGGGGATGATTGCCTGCTAAGCATGATTCCAGTAGCCTTAAGTCATCCATTGGGCATGGAGTCTCTGTTGGAATCCTGAAAGTAGTATGATTTTCTTTGACACATCCTGAAATCCCCTTGAGTATTGTTGATATCCTGGACCTCCCTGGAATGCTAAGCATGAAGTATACTGAATCTGTTGAATGCTTGACATCCATGGAACACTGCAAAAATTTGAATGAAGTAGATTTTGAACTGTTATGGAAACTTTGAACCTTTCTTTTCCTTGACACCTTCCAATGATGAAACAATGTGCAGAACAACACAAAACACAACAACAAGGAAAGAAAAACAACAACACGCAACAATGTGCATAAGCACTTGGAGGAAAACACCTAATTTAACTGTACAGGGGGTGGAACGCTTCTCAAAAACAAGCTTTGAGATGTATCCCATTCACATGAATGGGCAGTTCTTCTCCATTGAGCCTAGATAGACAAAATGAATTTGCCTCTTTGCAACTTGTGATGATGTATGGTCCACTCCAGAGAGCGTCAAACTTGGCATGCTTGCCTGGTTTGGCCCTGTCTTCATCCCATTTGAGAACTAAATCTCCCTCTTGAAAATGTCTATTGGACGCCTTCTTGTCAAAAGATTTCTTAACTTGAGCCTGATGCCGCTCCAAAGTTTTCATAGCCTTATCTCGTACTTCCTCTAACTCCATGAGTTCAGCAAACCTTACTGTCAGAGGATCACTCTCTATAACTTCAAGTTGATGAGCTAACTCCAAAGAAGGTAACTCCAATGAGAGTGGGAGTTTTTCCTCTCTTCCATATACAAGAACGAAAGGAGAATTTCCGATGGCCCTTTTAGGTGTGATTCGATCTGCCCATAAGGCAGTCTTAAGCTGTGTATGCCAAGTCCTCTTGTTAGTCTCCATTGTGCGCTTAATAATCCTTATGAGGTTTTTGTTGCTAGACTCAGCCAATCCGTTTCCTTGCGGATAGTAATTGGATGAAGTTTTGAGGTATACCCCATTTTTAACAGCCCATTCACTCAGTTTCATACCAAGAAAAGCCAGCGCGTTGTCTGAAATGATTGTAAACGGAACACCAAACCTCGTCATTATACCCTCCAAAAAATCTAGAACTGCCTTTTCATTGCTCTCTTTTAATGCTACCGCCTCTGTCCATCGAGTAAAATAGTCTGTTGCAGTAAGGACCCACTTATGTCCGTCACTGGATGGAGGATTAATCATTCCGATGAAGTCCAACCCCCATTGAACAAAGGGTTGATCGACTTGAATTGGATGCAGCGGAAGAGCTGCCAGCTTCTGCTTACCTGTGAAAAAGGCACATTCCTTACATTTCCTTACCCAGAGATGGGCATCCTTGAATAAATCCGGCCAATAGTAGCTGGCTCGCATGATCTTGGTAGCTGTTGTTCGTGCGGAATAATGTCCTCCAGATAGGCCATTATGAAATTCTTCTAGTATCTTACTTACCTGTTCCGGTCCTATGCACCGAAGGAGAACGCCGTTCAAATATTTTCGAAAGAGAATGCTATCTACCAAAACATATGGGATAGATTGAAGACGGAAAGTTCATCTTTGGTTTTTATCCATGTTTGCCGGGTATGCTCCTGAGAAGATGAAATTCTTCATTTTGGATAACCAGTCAGCTTGATCAACATCCTCATCAGTATTTAGGAGTGTCACATCCTCATTACCTTTTGATTCCATGTCTGCAGCAAGTTGCTCACATAAACCCTTACCTCTGACAAGTTTAGTGACTTTGATATGCACGTCATACTCCATTACCTTCGTGATCCATCCAGCATGCTTTTCGTTCATTTCTTTGTTCAGCAAAAACTCCTTGACACCTGGATGAGACACCATCAGATGAATCTTGTTGTTGGACAACATGTGCTTGAATTTCTTCAAAGCTCGAATAACCGCAAAGACTTGCTTTTCAATGAATGAGTATTTGAACTCGTAGTCTTTGAGGGATTGACTGAAGAAAGCAATTGGTTGCTCCATCAGGTTGTTGTTTTGTTGGGTGAGGATCCCTGAAATGCTCTCTTGACCTGCAAAAGCATAAAGGATAAAATCTTTGTCAAACCTGGGGTTCACAAGCGTGGGAGCTTGGGAAATGGCTATTTTGATGGCTTCAAAGCTTTCTCGTCCTTCCTTTGTCCATGAGAATGGCATGTTTTTCTTTAGCATGGCTGTCAGTGGTTTAGCCAATGTCGCAAATTGAGGGATGAATCTCCGCACAAAATTTATGGTTCCCAGAAAGCTCTGGAGGCCCTTCTTGTGACTTGGGAGAGATAAGGACATAATCGAATGAATCCTGGCTGGATCGATTGATAATCCTTCTGCTGAAACAACATGCCCCAACAATTTTCCCTCGTGCACTGCGAAAATACATTTCTTGGGGTTAAGTGAAACCCCAAATTCCCTACACCTTTGGAAAACTTTCCTTAGATGCGTGATGTGATCTTCTGCATGCTTAGAGTATACAGTTATATCATCAAGGTAAACCAAAATAATATCGTTGATTAGTCCCTTAAATGCCATGTCCATGGCTCTTTGGAAAGTAGCCCCGGCATTGGACAATCCGAATGGCATTTTATTGTAGGCATATGTGCCCCACTTGGTAGTGAAAGCCGTTTTGAATTGGTCAGATTCTTGGACTAGGATTTGATTGTAACCTGAATATCCATCGAGCAAAGAAAATCTTTGAGCTCCTGCCACCAGTTTGAAGGATCTGCTCCATCGATGGAAGAGGATAATGGTCTTTTAATGATGCACGATTCAAATCCCTGAAATCTACGCATAACCGGATCTCTCCGTTCTTCTTCCTCACGGGCACCAAATTGGCTACCCATGAGGAATGCTTGATGGGAAAAATTATACAGGCCTCGATGAGCTTGGTTAGCTCCTTTCTCATTAGTGGCTCAATTTTGGGATTAATTGGTCTCTGTTTCTGACGAACTGGCTTAGCATTAGGATCCAGTTCGATGGTATGTTGTGCTAGACCTGGATCAAAACCACGTAGATCTTTATAGCTCCATGCAAAGATGTCATGATACTCTTGACAAAGTTTGATGAAATTTTCTTTCTCCTCAGAAGTACACACTTTTCCGATCTTGAGAAATTTTTCATTTGATACTTCAACTTCCTCAAAATATTCTTCTCTGACCACCATGTTAGGGCTTTGTCTTGTGGCTTGGTCATCTGAATTGAAAATGGATTCCAAAGTGACTAAACCTTTTGGTAACTTGTTGCTTTTCAATTGGATAATTTGCTCACCATATGACTCCTGCAACTTATCTTGATTTTTTGCAGCAAACTCCGCCTCTTCTTGTAGGAAGAGGACAATTTGGTTGTCACTATCGAACACTTGCCAACTATTCACATTATCAGGGACTGCTGGTCGAACCACCATTTTAACAAATTGCTGCCCTTCTTTCATGATATCAACTGGTATGTTGTATTGTGAACCAATTGTAGCAAGCCTATCCGCATCTTGATTTTGACCTCTAGGAATTGCATGGATCCCAAAAGCTTCAAAATCTTCAATCAGGTCCCAGACTCGATTCTTATATGATCTTAAAAGATCATTTTTGGATGCACTACGTGCCGAAACTTGATGAACAACTAACTCACTGTCTCCAAAAACAGTTAGGGCCTTGATTCCCTTCCTTTGGGCTAGCTGAATTCCTTGCACAAGAGCCTCATATTCAGCAACATTGTTGGTGCAACTGAACTGCAACCGGAAAGATGAGAAGTACTTATCTCCCTCTGGAGAAATTAACATAACACCAGCACCAGATCCATTCTTACTTCTTGAGCCATCGAAGAACAATTGCCACAGTCCTTTAGAATCACTTGGTGTTTTGACAAGTTGTGGTATGATCATATCTTCTTCATGGATACAGTAAGTACCTAATCCTGTTTCTTCCAAGACCAGCAAACCAGCTTCTTCTTCAGCCAATACATCAGCGTAGGGATCGTACTGATGATCTCTACTTACTTCATCTAGCAAAGTATCAGGGACTTCTTCAACAAGGGTGGTTGGTTCATGATCGGCATCTTCCTCTTCGGGATCGCCGATGGTGTAATTTCCATTTATGGGACTAGCAGTGTAGGGTTCTACATGATTATGGCAGATTGGTTCTGCCCTTATAGTTACTTTGGTTCCGTATCGAGTCCTGAGAATCATATGCGACCAATCGGCTGATAGGTAACCGCCCATCTTGGCAGTGAAATCCCGTGATAGGCAGATGGCAAAGAGGGGAGGGAGATCGATGACCGATATGTCTTGGGTGAATGACAAACTTGGGCATGCATGAATGGTAAGTTGAAGTCCTTTGATAACCCCAACAGTCTTAACAGCTGTGCCATCCAGTTGAACAACCCCTCTTGTAACTGGCGCATATTGTATGCCTAGTACATCTGCAATTTGTTTCGGCATGACAGAGCTACTGGCACCAGAATCGATCATGCAATTATGTACCAGGTGGTCGCCAATGATCAGGGAAATGTAGAATGGTGGTGGTTTGTTTGCCGTAGGAATGATTTTCCCTTCCGGTTGACACAAATTTGTAGCATTTGTCACTCCATGGCTTGGTGATCCGCTGGTTGTACTAAAACTGTTCAGAGCTTCTCGCAACAGGTTTCTTTGGGAAGGGATCGAGAGTGCGTCCCACATGGTAACGCTCAGATTGGTTTTCTTCATTTGTTCTACTATGCTGAAGGGAATTGCTCCAACTTTGATGACACTTTTTTGGGCATTGGGGTCCTCCTTTGGAAAATGTTTGTTGGGTACCGTGATGCCTGGAGAACCATCTTTCCCTGCGGTGTGGCTAGCCGGTGTTTCTGGTGATTTCTTTCCCGCATTTTTGTCAACTGCCATTTGAAACCCAGGTTGAGAAGTGGATGCTAGATCAGCTTCGAGAGGTTGAGGCTCCATTGCTCTCTTTTTGGAACGAGTGTTTGCTGCCACTGATGAAGAATCTATATTCAATCCGCAAAAATCTTCTTCTTGCCAGTTTAGCAACGTGGATTCTTCAGGTGCCTGCGGTTGATCTGCTGCTTCTTGCGTAGATGAATTGTTTGTTAACTCTGAAGGGGCAGATACACTTTGAACCATAAGGGCCTGGCTAAGAACCCCATTGGGACAAAGATTTTGATTGTGAGGTTGAGAGCAAGGATAACACCATTCGTAGTCTTGAACTAGATTATTTTGAACAGGTACTATAGCTCTAGATGAGCTAGCTGCAAGAGGGTTCTGAAAGTTCAAGGGCCTGACATTTGCAACTTGACTTGTAGTTTGATTTTGAGGCTGATTGTTTCCTTGAAAAGGAGGACGGTTAGCCTGATACTGCTGATTTTGTGGCTGATACGGACGATTGTATTGAAATTGTTGCCTTTTGAGTGCAACGAGCTCATTTCCAAAATTTTGCAGTAGTGACTTGACTTCAAATAGGTCATTTGAAGAGGCAGAGGAAGATTGAGATGGTTGCCTGGAGTCTACTGGAATAGGAGCAATGATAGGCTGATGATTCGTAAGATCTGGAGAAAAGGGCATTGGTGGTCGTGGAGCTATCTTTCCAGCCTGAATCAAAGAATTCTCTGCACTTATGGCAACTTCGTAAGCATCAGGAAGTGTAGTCCCTCCCATGGACTGGATCATAACTGCTACATCGCTATTCAAGGCTCGCAAATAGTACAAGAATGCATTATGTGCAGAAGGCTTTACGAGCACCGGAATCCTATTCCAAGTCCTATGGAATCGGAAGTTGAAATCACTCATGTATTCTTGGGAAGCTCTCTTTATGGTAGTAAGTTGTTCCAAAAGTGATAGGTGATCACTTTTGTCTTCAAATTGTTTACATAGCTTTTCTCCCAACTCGTCCCAAGTGGTTATAGTGCCAACACCTAACCCGCGAAACCATTGAAGCGCTTTTCCCTTGAAAGAGGTAGCAAGAAGTCTAACTGCAACGTTGTCTTCGGTGATATTATGTACTGCACAGATGCTGGCTACATCAAAGATATGCTCTACTGGAGTAACGTGAGTTTCCCCCGTGTAGAAGGGTAAACTTTTGAGTGCCGCAACAGGTATCGGGTCACGTTGAGCCAACACGAGAGGACTGCTTGCATTGAAAGGGGGAAAAACTTGGTTCCTCGCCATAGCAACGAAAGGTTGATTGTTCCTGGGTGGAGGAAATCTTCCGTAAGGAGGAGTTGAATGACCCCTACTAGGTAAATCTGCAACTGGGGATGTGGAAATGCCTCTTCTGCTTCTCTTTGGAGGAGACAAGGAAAGTTCAATATGCTGATACTTTCCTTTCTTTGAAGAAGCTCTTGTCTGAATTCTTCGCATAAGTTACTGCACTGAGATTTGGAATCCAGAGATATAGAGTCGCCAGGTACTTTGACTTGTGTAAGTGAGAAGAGAAGTACCAACTCTGTCCCACCGGGCGTGCCAAAAACTGTTGTGTGTGGTCGCACGGTGGCTTAAGATTTCTTGATAATGAGACACCTCTGAAATATGGAACTCTAACTTCTGTGATGTCTATGAGGTCCCACCGGGCATGCTAAAAACTGTTGTGTATGGTCACATGGTGGATTAAGATTTATTGTTTGATAATGATACACCTCTGAAAGATCTCTAACTTCTATGATGTCACCGGGCGTGCCAAAAACTGTTATCCAATTTTGCACACCTGGCAAGATTGGACAAGGGGGTCCTGTCACGTTCAAAATGAAATAATAGTCCCCAGGAACCCAGATAGATGAATAATTCGGTGTGATTCCTGAATTGCATATGAAGAGATCACCTAGCATCGATGGCACCCAACTGATCTGTGATGTCTAAGTGAAGAGTCCACCGGGCGTCCAAGGTCAACTATTGTCGCCAAATCACTGCACCCTCCGAATGGCCAGAATGTGAATGGGATGTTCGGATTGGGACACATCACCTCTCAGCTGTGACTTGGGCTCTCCTCCGGAGAAGAGCCGGCTTCCTCTTCCTAAACTAAGTCGTTGTACTACTCCTAGTGTAACAAAAATGATTATCGGTAGTCCTATGCTAACATTTTCATGGGGTTTCAGGGAAAGAGATTTACAGAAATGAAACTAGACTAGGGATGGTGATGCACCAAATAAAGGGTGTCTTCAGATTCAGGAAGGGTTAATTTGAAGAGGGTGTGTGCACCACAGGTCAACTTCACCTACTGCAACTTAGAGAGGGTACATGATACCACAGACTAAGAGACACGCGTTCCCTTGGTTAAACTGTATCATAACGGAGAAATATACCAGTTTCCCAGTGAAGAAGGATGAACTCAAGAAGGGTGAACAGACACCACAACTCAACTGCATGCAATACTCCACCACTCGATAAGCACAGAACTCCAAGAACCTGCAATATAAACTTAAACTTGCACAGCTGTACCTGCAAGTACGAGAAAGGCACAAAGAAGCACAGTAAGGATGAAAGGACCGAGATTAGTCACAAAACACACACTTTTATTGCTTCAATAACATGCACAATGCATCATACATTCAGAAGAGGCAATAGTCGATTACATTCCTTGAAGAGGAGGCTTGAAATTTCTCTCAACACACAAGAACAACTTGCAGAAGAGAGAGGATTCTTGAAAAGTATACACTCGCCTGAGATATCTAACTATCCAACTTGTCTGAACTGTTGGAACCCTTTGAAATGAGCTTCCAACTTACATTTATAGAAGAATATGTGAGAAAGAAGAGGAAATGGTCATAATTACCTTCCTAAATTGAAGGCCCATGATGTATTTATTGCAGTTAGTTGAACCACCTCAAGAAGGTTCCATCATGGGTCATTAATTGCTTGTTGACTTAGTCTTCTTAATGAATTAAAATAATATTTAAATAAAATATTTAAACTAATAATAATAAATATTATTATTTAAAATATTTAAATAAAAATATTAAATTAATTAAATTATTAGTGGGCCCCATATTCACTGGATTTGAAGAAAAGAATAAAAATAAGTCCAACTCGGTGGTTGGCTCGCCGAGTTGGATCCGAGCTCCGTCATCCATCGCATCAACCAAGTTGAGTTCCTTTGACCGTGACCGATTTGAGCTCCCCCACTTTGCCAAGCCTTGAGATTACTTCTGACTCGTCTTGAGCTTACGTATCACCAACTCGCGTAGAGTTGAACCCACCTTTGTATTGAGCCTAGTTTTCTCTAAGTGTCATGACCTCCCAATGAGCTTTTCCCTCATTGAGCTCTTTCTAGAAATGATTCTTTCAAGCACTGGAACTATTATCGATGCACAGCAGCCACTCACCCACTGTCTAATCCACAACGCTAAGGATATTCTCTGGATGGAAATATACTCCGTGGTACCGAGCCATGGTCAGATTTCCGTGAATTGGAGAAATCGGGTCAAATTGCCTAAGTGAAGACAATATGATGGCTATCCGTCATGAAAATCCCGCGCATGGGAAAACATTTTGCTATCTTGCCAAGGACGTGGAAAATAAGGCAAACACTGCCAAGCATGGAAATATTGGTTTGGAAAACCATGACCAAACTTCCACGAAGGGGAAATAAGGCGAGCAATGCCAAGTGGGTTTTCGTGGATGGCAAGCCAAGGAAGAAATTCCATGCGGGGGAGATTCGGAGCAGCACCGCCAAGTGGAATTTTCGGTATGGAAAACCATGTTGTTCACTCCGCGTAGATGAGCTCTCACCGGTGAACAAATTCTATCAAGCTCTTTCTGTAACTGAGCTCCCATCATCTGATCAGCTGGACCACGATGAGCTTGTCACACTCATTCCCTGGCGAGCTTTACCTCCAAGTCCGGTGCCATCACTGCGACTTGAGCCAAGCTCCCAAAACGAGCTCCGTGTAAAAATTGTGCATGATCTCCATCTGTATCAAGCTCCCCACCTAGATCGAGCTCCCCATACCCATTTTACTTCTTCGAGATCACGCAGAATCCACCTCTTAGTCTGGCGCCATCATTGCGATCTAAGCCAAGATCCTATCTGTGAAACTCCACGCTCTCAATAGCCGAGATTGCCGAATGCACTACCAAAATACCGAAGGGCTCTTTGGCCAAAAATTAGTCTCAAGGGTGTCTATCGACATGTTATGGGCATAAGTCTAGGTCATCAGCATGGCAGCATTATGTCTTTATTGTTAATGGCATTTTCTCATCGTTTGGAAGGTACAATTGTGCTTATTATGGCAAAGCCAAAACATTCTTACTGCAAGTGTTATGTGATAAGGAAGCTTGATAATTCTGAGCTGAGGATGAATGCGAGTGCATGTCGGCTTGATCGGAATTGAGAGCGTGGAGTTTCACAGATAGGATCTTGGCTTAGATCGCAACGATGGCACCAGACTAAGAGGTGGATTCTGCGTGATCTTGAAGAAGCAAAACGGGTATGGGGAGCTCGATCTAGGTGGGGAGCTCGATACAGATGGAGATCATGCACAATTTTTACACGGAGCTTGTTTTGGGAGCTTGGCTCAGGTCGCAGTGATGGCACCGGACTTGGAGGTAAAGCTCGCCAGGGAATGAGTGCGACGAGCTCATGGTGGTCCAGGTGATCAGATGATGGGAGCTCAGTTACAGAAAGAGCTTGATAGAATTTGTTCACCAGTGAGAGCTCATCAGTTGGACATGATGATCAAGGGAGTGTCACGGTGATGTAAATCTTGTTTTGGTCATGGTAACAAAAGATCTCGGTTGAGTAGTGGCTTGGTGTCGCGGTGGAGGACGGATCAAAGGAGATTAAAGGTTCAAAACTCAGAAGATGGATTGGAAGTGAAGCTCGCTCAATACGAAGAAAAAAGGGAGCTCAGATTAATCGTGGAGCTGGAGAAAAACCCTTCGCAGAACTTTTCACAAGTCATTTTTAGTGAGAAACAGTAGAAGAGACGGGTCGTGATCGAGGAAGTGTCGAGCTCAACTACAGGAGATAGAACTAGTTGATTAGGAAACTCAACGAACAACTCAGTATCTATGGTGGCTCGGTTCAAGAAGCATTTTCATCCAGAGAATATATTGGTTGTGGTAGAAGTGGGTGAGTTGCTGCTGTGCATGATAAGGATCAGTGGTGAAAGAATCATTTCTAGAAAGAGCTCAATGAGGGAAAAGCTCATTGGGAGGTCATGACACTTAGAGAAAACTAGGCTCAATACAAAGGTGGGTTCAACTCTACGCGAGTCGGTGATACGTAAGCTCAAGACGAGTCATAAGTAATCTCAAGGCGGAAAAGTGGGGGAGCTCAAATCGGTCACGGTCAAAGGAACTCAACTTGGTTGATGCGATGGATGATGGAGCTCGGATCCAACTCGGCGAGCCAACCACTGAGTTGGACTTATTTTTATTCTTTTCTTCAAATCCGGTGAATATGGGGCCCACTAATAATTTAATTAATTTAATATTTTTATTTATTATTATTATTTAAATATTTTATTTAAATATTATTTTAATTCATTAAGAAGACTAAGTCAACAAGCAATTAATGACCCATGATGGAACCTTCTCAGGTGGTTCAACTAACTGCAATAAATACATCATGGGCCTTCAATTTAGGAAGGTAATTATGACCATTTCCTCTTCTTTCTCACATATTCTTCTATAAATGTAAGTTGGAAGCTCATTTCAAAGGGTTCCAACAGTTCAGACAAGTTGGACAGTTAGATATCTCAAGCAAGAGTGTATACTTTTCAAGAATCTTCTCTCTTCTACAAGTTGTTCTTATGTGTTGAGAGAACTTTCAAGCCTCCTCTTCAAGACTGTAATGGCAACTATTGCCTCTTCTGAATGTATGATGCATTTTGCATGTTATTGAAGCAATAAAAGTGTGTGTTTTGTGACTAATCTCGGTCCTTTCATCCTTTTATGCTTCTTTGTGCCTTTCTCATACTTGCAGGTACACTGTGCAAGTTTAAGTTTCTATTGCAGGTTCTTGGAGTTCTGTGCTTATCAAGTGGTGGAGTATTGCATGCAGTTGAGTTGTGGTGTCTGTTCACCCTTCTTGAGTTCATCCTTCTTCACTGGGAAACTGGTATATTTCTCGGTCTGATAAAGTTTAACAAAGGGAACGCATATCTCTTAGTCTGTGGTATCATGTACCCTCTCTAAGTTGGAGTAGGTGAAGTTGACCTGTGGTGCACACACCCTCTTCAAATTAACCCTTCCTGAATCTAAAGACACCCTTTATTTGGTGCATCACCATCCCTAGTCTAGTTTCATTTCTGTAAATCTCTTTCCCCGAAACCCCATGAAAATGTTAGCATAGGACTAGATAATCATTTTTGTTACACTAGGAGTAGTACAACACTTAGTTTAGGAAGAGGAAGCCGGCCTTCTCCGGAGGTTCACCTCAAGCCCAAGTCCCACAGCTTGAGAGGTGATCCCATGTGTCCCAATCACACCGAACATCCTATTCACATTCTGGCCATTCGGAGGGTGCAGTGATTTGGCGACAACATTACCTTTATAAATTCCCATATAATGCTGGGGGAAACTATTGCATATTTTCCTTCTTGCAAATACACATGGCATTCTACTCTTGTACATCACATCTATCACTGGGGGAATCCACGTTTCTTCATTTTCTTACACATAGCTTTAGAATTTTTTTGAAACATTACAAAGAATTCATATAAATTTTGAAAATCCAAAAAAATTGAAATATATTAGTGAGAAAAATAAAAAAATTCACATACCTTTCCATCGAAAACTAAAAAAAAAAAAATTTTTCACAAAAATCCTAAAAAATTCAAAACATCACATAAATAAAAAAATCGGTAATGCGCATACACACAGATGAAGTATGTATCATATGCATCATACTCAAACATCAAAAATAATCCTAAAAAACATACTTCTTGTATTCTCACATGTTCTTATACATGACTCATGGATCATTTGGATCTACCCTACATCAACAAAAGCTTGTTTACTTTTTATGTCTTTCTTCCCTTGCACGAACGCATTTCTTGGGGCAGTTTCATAGTGCAGGATTGTTTTTTCATGGGACCCCTCTGTCCTCCATATACTCCCCTAGCATGTATCCTTTCTTGGGACACCATCATTAACCCTTTTCATTAATTCACACAGGTCAAAAATAAATCATGATAAAAAAATATTTTTGTAACTGTCTTGAATGTTTTTTGTTTGAGTATGTGTGTGTACTTGTTTTCCCTGTTAGGTTAGCTTCTTTACTTTCTCATATTACATTGCATTATGTGTGTTGCATTGAGATAATTTTTGTTTTTGCAATGAAAAAATATTAGTATTATAAATTTTTGTGTTATTTTACACTTTTGTTAAATGTGTACATTATAATAAAGGGACGATAATGTAGATCATTAACAATATGATGAAATAAAGTTTTTTACATCAGCTGGATGAAAGCTATTTTCATTCTCTTCATATTCATTTTTCTTCCCTATCATTTTCTTCTATCCTAAACTATTCTTCTAAATTACTTGGGGCAGTAGAGATTACTTTCTATCCCCCCTCCTCCTTCGCATTTCTTCTATCCATTTCCTTCCTATTTTTTGATCGTCAATTGAGCTCTTTCATCACCCAATCGACACTCGAGGGGACATCCTTCATTCTACTAATTTTTCTTCTACCTCTTCAAAATTTACTTTCATGTACTTTTCTACTATCTTCGAAGTGGAATCACTTACACCACCCCAAAGAGGGTCAAATGTAGACACCTATATTTTGATCAAAGCAATTTTAATACTTAAATTTCAGTAATGATCTTCAATCCCTCTCACTTGGGTCAAATAAAGACACTTCGTTATCTAACTATGCTTCTAATTCACTCAGGATGCCCATTGACAACATTTTGATAAGTGATAATACTCTTAATTAGGTAATTATATGTTAATTAATCCCCTAATCTTGCATTTAACCGATAAACGTTCTTATTGGCTAAATCCCACTTCCAGCACTTCCAAAATCTATTAAAACCTCTTTCAGATGCTCTCAGAAAACTTCCTAAGCCTATTTAGGATCCTTAATTAACCCTAAAAGATTAATTAGCTCCTAATCTAATAAAAAAGTGCATTCACATGTAAAATATATTTTTCATTGTCCCACATGCACTAGGATTCTAAACTTTCCCAAATGGAAATCTATAAATACAAGCCTAATCCACCTCTTATAAGTTTACACCATACTTTTGATAGTATCTCATATAAGAAATATGATCTTGAGCCTTACTTCCATTGTTGGAATAGATTTCTCACCTTGCATCCATTCTTCATGTTTGGTTAGTAGAGGAATATCTAACATTGCCTTATAGCCATTGTTTAGAGAGATCCTTTCACCATTTTGAAACAAAACAACAAACCAGTTTGATTGTTATAAGATCTAATTAGGTTCAAATTTAGTTAGTAATATAAAGATTAAAATGGCTTAGCATTTTAGTTTGTTTCATTTATGTTTCATGAAAATAAGTTAGTTTTATAAGCTTTTATTTTTATGTTTTTGTTTGATAAAATAATGTTTTGAAGCTACTAGGTGTTAGTTTTATTTCTTATGAAATAGTTAGTCTTTCATGCATACACACACAATGGGGGAAACATTTCTTCCCCACTTTGGTCACATAGTCTCTATTAAAACAAAATTAAACATATAAATATTTCCCCATTGGGGGAATCGTTGGATCACCCTTCCTTCTCTTCAAAGAATATGTTTTCATCTATGCCCTCAAGGGGCCTTAAAACCCAAAAACTAGGGATAATTTTAAGAGGCATATGGGAAATTGGAAGTGGAAATTCCCTGGAAAATTTTCTAGAACCACTTTCATGACATAGATGATTTTTTTGTGAAGAAGTATCATTGCAAAGGAAAAAATCTTTGGGTGTGTGAAAGCTTCTTATCGCACGACATCAAGCTTCTTATTGCACGAAAACAAACTTATTGTTGCACGATAAAAAAATATATTTTCACACAACATAAAGATTTTTATTGCATGATAGAAATATTCTTGTCACACGACGATAATCTTCTTGTTGCATGCCAGCAAGTTTCTTATCGCATGACAATAAATTTCTTGTCGCATGACAACAAGGTCATTGGCGCATGCCAGTAAATTTTTGTTTTTGTACATCACTGATCTTTCTTATCATACATCCCTAAACCCTAACCTTGACCCTGAACCCTGAACTACTTTCCTACAAACCACTCACACACTCATTTATCATGTATTTGTTAATCCTTGGCATGCATCTATAATTCATGTAACATGTCTAGAGTTTCTTTTCGTGCATCTAGTATTTTCTGTTGTGCATTTATAAATACTTGGTGCACATCTAACTTATTTTTCATGTACCTAACCCTTCTTGTTGTGCTTTTCCAACACCTTGTCCAATGTCAGACCAATATTACATGATTATACTTTGGGTATCTGAAAAAATACACCCTTTTATATAGGAGTTTTCAACAGTAGGAGAAGATGAGCCCTAAAAAGATTATATTAGAAACTTTTGGTGAAAGGTCAACTGCAGTACTCTAAAACAATTTCCTTTTCATATTTTTTGAATATGGAATATTCATCAAATTACGAATATTCACCATTAAAATTTTCACTGCCAAAAACATTAAAATATGTTAAAAATCCAAAACCATTCAAATAAGTTAAAAATCCATAAATATTCAAATATGTTTAAAATCCAAAAACATTCATATATTCTAAAAATAAAAAAAAACACTCAAATATATAAAAACATTCAAAAAAAAATTCATTTCTCTTTCTTGCTTATTTCTAATGAACACTTATGTTATTCATGTTTCACATTACTTATCATGTTATCTTGATACATAGTATGCTATATATTATTTTTCCATACATATGTGAAATTCCCATGGTACATTGAGTTAAATGAATGATATACACATATTATTACACAAATGTAGGATACTTGAAACTTCTCTCTACCACTTCTTTTGTAGTTACTAGAGGAATCCACTTTACACTTTATCATAAAAAGGTGTTATCATTCCAATATTTTATACTTTAATTTATCTTACCTCATTCACTCAATACATACACTGTGTCATACTATTTATTTATCTAACATGCTAATGGGTGCTTCATGTGTAGTATCAAATTTATAGGTCACTTTAAAATTGTGTTCATATTCATCCTATTGCTTGTTTATTGATTTACATGTTTACTTTATGTTTTCACTTGTTTGTGGGAAACACCTTATATTACATGATTTTTTATTTCTAGGCTTGATTTCCTCAATTTTTTTGTGACATCCTAAGTGGTGTCCCATGTATGTGGCATATTATTTTCCATGTTGATATATTATTGTGGTTTTGCATGTTTTTACTTACATCTACTTTGTTGTTTTCTTATTGCTTATTACTAACACTTTTCTAGTTTTTATATCGTAGTATATATGAACCATGGTATATACCAAGTGCACTCCCTTTTTCCCCTATAATAATCCTACACCGCATGTACATATCAAATACATGTCCTCTTGTTTGGGCCATGCTCACATTATTCCATCTCACATGCCCCAAAAAATGGGGTAAAATCATCAAATGAAATATCACCCTCATGACAATATAGAACTAGGAAATAGAATGACACAATATAAAATAAATCATTACAGAGGTTAAAAAATGGATTAGAAAAAGACTTGGGTAAAAAAATACACATGGAGAAAACCATACAGAAAATAATATAACATCTGAATGTTATGGCCCTTTCCAAATGCTTTCGTGTTATGGGAAATTTGAATAATTTATTAGTTGGTACAGATTCACAGGGAAATTTACAATATTTTTATTTAGTTTCAATCAAAAAATGCATGGTACAGTTAAGATTATGGTGGTTTAAGGGTATGTATATGTTACTCTTTCCTCGGTATATTGTGTCATCATTTGTAAATCATTTGGGTTTGTGTTCATCTATAGTGGCACTTATCTGTGGGTGTTGGGAAGTGTCAAGGTAACTGTTATTCTCATAGGCTTCACTTCCCATTTCTCATATTTTAGTGAAGGGATTTAGAGTAACTATAAATATCCCCATTAATTTCACTTCACCAAGAAGGGTGCATTTTCACTTCTTTCTATTCTCCTTGGCATATTCCAATTGGGGATTGATCACCCCCATGTTCTTCCAACCATCTCTAACACAAAGATCCGTAAATATCAATGAAAATGGTAGTGGGAGTAATCTCTCCCCCTCTCTCACAAATAAATCAGGTGTACTCTCTCCTTTATTTCACTTTGATACTTACATATTTCTATTTTCTTACTAAGCTCAAAATTTTCAAGTTAAATTTTGATTTTCTATACTATGGACATTGACTAAATTCTTCTCATTTGGACAATGTGTCATTGATGTCAAGTGACATTCATGTCAAAGGGATTAAAAGGTGGAATATACTTGTGTATGAATTATCATCAATAAAATATCATGAAGGTTGATTGGTAGTGTTATAATTCTATCATATAGCATAGTGTCTTAGTGCATTAACATGGTTCAGGGCATGGTTTTATCAAGAAGGTGTTGTGTGTGTACTCTAAAGGTTGTATGGATGTTTTTATATAGTATAACATGATCCATAAGGTGTATCAGATGTGTGTGAGTGTCATTGATGTCAAAATGTGTACGGAGCATGGTGGTTTCTTGTTTTGTTGAGATTGCCTAGCTTACACAGGTTCTTGAGTCAGTATAGTGGCCAGTTGGAGTGTGATGATGACTTACAAAAGGCATGGAGGATGTTTCTTAGGTTTCAGAGAGTATTTTGAAGCTTCTATCACATGTTCAAGGTTTCCAAAAGTGTGTTGAGATTAGATATTTTGAAACAAACATGTTTCAGGTGCTTGTTTGTGAGGCCTAAAGAGAAGTATGAAGCACGAGATGATGAAGTGAATCTTGTAGTAGTTGTGTATACATGGTGAGAGCATGGGTATGATTAATATGATGTGTTCATACACTCACAAATTTATAATAGTGTAGGTACATGTGTTTGATGTGGTTCCTAGGTTTGTTCTAGATTTAATCCTTAAGAAAACATGCCCTACTGAAGTGAGTTGGATTGTTTCCAGAATTTTGGTCCAATATTGAGATTTGGAGAGTGTGTGGAAGATTTATATGATGATTTGGTCCAAATTTCAAGTGCTAGTTTAGAATTATTGCAATATATTGAGTTTTAACCAAAACCGAGTTATGAAGGTGAGAAACCAAGGTAAAAAGTTAACTTTCAGATGCTCGTTGGGTAGTTTCTTATTTTCATGGGGACCCAATCTCATAGGTGTCTTTGAATAGGTATGTTATGAATATGTTTTAAGTGGGAAAAATTTGTTTGATCATCACATTTTTATGAACAATCGCTAAGAAGGTAA
The DNA here is from genome assembly GCA_019776745.2 of Taxus chinensis. Taxonomy (NCBI): domain Eukaryota; kingdom Viridiplantae; phylum Streptophyta; class Pinopsida; order Cupressales; family Taxaceae; genus Taxus; species Taxus chinensis. The sequence continues at coordinate 226,175,074 of CM034147.1, read as the reverse complement.
GCTACTTTTTAACCCTATTGAAACCCCAAATTTGGAGTGAGTTGGGAGAAATTTCTTGTAGTGGTCCAGAATTGATTCCTTTTGAAAATGTGATGATTAAAGGTTATAGAGGTCTATTATTTATTTATCTAGGTGTGATTTATATAATTTTGGTTGTATGTGGGCCCCACCAAAAATGGCAAGATCATGGAAAGTTTCAATCTGTGAAAAAGTTTTTCGATTGAACATAATTAATAATTTAGAGCTTATGGAAGAATGGGATTTTTTTATTCATGTCCATGATAATTTTAGATCATTATTGAGGCTCTAGGATGCTAAGAGTGCCCTATTTATGAGGGCTAGTTTTTAGGCAGTTTTGGGGAAGTTTGGAGCAGTCTGGGAACATAATAGTTTTTGAGGTGTTATAGGTAGTTTTTTGGATTAGTTTGAATTTTTTATTTATCGGGATATCAAGATATTTCTATTGATATATCACACTTCACTTATTTTTGAGATTTGAGCAAGTTATGACTTGTTATCTAAAGGCTAATTTTGAGGGTATTTGGTTGAGCATGGTCTCAAGTAGGTTTCATGGCTTGAGATATTATTGTTGATTGTTTCATGGTTATTGAAGGTTGTAGAGGTTTCATAGAGTCTGTTAAAGCATATATCAGCTGTTTAAGGTTTCCAAAAGTGTGTTGTGATTAGATTTTGTGAAACAAACATGTTTCAGGTGCTTGTTTATAAGGCCTAAAGAGCAGTATGAAGCACGAGATGATGAAGTAAATCTTGTAGTAGTTGTGTATGAATGGTGAAATCATAGGGATGATGAATATGATGTGTTCATATAATCACAAGTTTATAAGAGTGTAGTACATGTGTTTGATGTGATTTCTAGTAAGAAAACATGCCCTAGTGAAATGAGTTGGATTGTTTCTAGAATGTTGGTCCAAGAATAAGATTTGGAGAGTGTGTGGAAGCTTGATATCATGATTTGGTCCAAATTTCAGGTGCTAGTTTATAATTATGTGCAAGATATTGAGCTTTAACCAAAACCAAGTTGTGAAGGTGAGAAACCAAGGCTAAAAGTTAACTTTCAAATGCTCATTGGGGAGTTTATTATTTTCATGGGGACCCAATAGCCTAGGTGTTGTTGAATAGGTCTGTTATGAAGATGTTTTAAGTGGAAAAAATTTGTTTGATCATCACATTTTTATGAACAATCGCTAAGAAGGTAAATTGCTTTTTAACCCTATTGAAATCCCAGCTTTGGAGTGACTTGGGAGAAATTTCTTGTAGTGGTCCAGAATTGATTCCATTTTAAAATGTGATGATTTAAGGTTATAGAGGTATATTATTTATTTATCTGTGTGATTTATATAATTTTGGTTGTATGTGGGCCCCACCAAAAATGGCAAGATCATGGAAAGTTTCAGTCTGTGAATTTTTTTTTTCGATTGAACCTAATTAATAATTCAAAACTTATGAAAGAATGGGATTTTTTATTCATGTCCATGATGATTTTATATCATGGTTTTGGCCCTAGGATGCAAAGAGTTCCCTATTTATGAGGGCTAGTTTTTAGGCAGTTTTGGGGAAGTTTGGAGCAATCTGGGAACATAGCATTTTTTGAGGTGTTATAGGTAGTTTTTTGGATTGGTTTGAATTTTTTATTTAGTAGGATATCACGATATTTCTATTGATATATAAAACTTCACTTATTTTTGAGATTTGAGAAATTTATGACTTGTTCTCTTAAGGCTAATTTTGAGGGTGTTTGGTTGAGCATGGTCTCAAGTAGGTTTCATGGCTTGAGATGTTATTGTTGAGTGTTTCATGGTTGTTTAAGGTTGCAGATGTATTAGAAAATATTTATAAGTGTGATCGATTCCTTGGTAAATTTATTTTTTCTAGAACACCCCATGGTTGGTGAGTTTCTTGTATTGGTGTTTTAGGGCTTGTTGAATCCGAATGGAGGTCTAGAAGGGTCTAGGTGGCCTTGGTGATCTAAATGGTCATATGAGTTCTATTTTTATGTTGTTCTTATGATGTGGGAATTTATTTTACACTATGATGGTTGAACCATGTGATTTGTGATAAATAAACTAGTATAAAGGTGAATTAGAAATCTCATTTGAGCAATTTGTGAGTGTGGACGAAAAGTGAGATCTAGTGTAGATAAAAAATCATGCACTTTGAGTCATTATATAGTCTCAATCACATACTAATATTTTAATGATTAATAAGAAAGAATAGTATTGATTAACCCATGCCTTTAGCCATCTTTTGTTGCTTTCTGTTGTTACTTTCGGTCTTACACTTTTATTGGCCTAGTCTATCTTTTCATGCTTTAGTTTCACCTTTTTTGGACTAGAGCACCTAGTAGGGATGCAAGCGTTAGGCACCCTTATCCCCTCTAGGAACCCCTATCCTCTTTACATTTTACTCTCAAATTTTGGGTCTTTTCTATCCATTTGAGCATCTTATATTTTTGGTAGTCAGCCTTTTCGGGGTTAATTACGAAATTCAAGCAAAAGAATCATATAATTATAAAATTATGTGATCATAATAAGGGAAAAATCTGTAATAAATTACTATCACAACCTAAGGTTGCATCTATAAAAGGAATCTATAGCTACATTTTCATCCATCTAGCTCCATCACAAGGCACGAAGGCTAGTTCATTTGCATCACACTTCATAGCAGGGGAGTCTATTGTTTCGATGCACACATCTATTACATTATATATATATATATATATATATATATATTTACTTTCTCATTAATTCAAAAAGTGTGATTGGAATAAGAGAAACTTAGGGAATGATTTCCACACGCATACCTAGAACTACATTGGGTCTGATATGTAGTGCAATGCTCAGTGATAATTCCATTAATTTGGTAGCTAAGGACAGTTCGAACCCTTCATATAAATCTTTCTTTCTTAGGGTTTTGATGCTTCACTTGGGGTTTTGTAGGTGATTTATCTATTGCAAGATTACAGTGACATACAACAAAGTTTAATGACATTCACGCAACAAGAAGTGAAGAAGTGTAGACACATAACAACCATATCAGAAGTAGGTTCTAAAAATTCCTGTAGAATAGGGCACCAAGAACTTAGACCAGGGCACCCACGGGTGCCACTATCCATCTTTAGGTTCCCTATTCTAGTATAATCTGCTAGATCTACAATTTTTAGAGCTCCTGTGTGATGATATCCTATCTCTATTCAGCCGGTCTCCACTGCGACATAGTCCAACAAACCTCAATGAGTCAACTAAGGCACTTGTAACTCTTTTTGCACAATAAGGTTTATACATTTTATTTCTTAGCTTGCTTGGATGTATTTTAGTTATTTCAGTTCTTATTTATGTACTAAAAAACTTTCATTAGATTAAGCTAGGATAATTACATTTTATTTTAATCATTTTGTTGAACCTGAATTGCGATTCCTCCTTCTTGCTTTGTTGCTTCATCATCATGAGTATCTCAATCAATGAATTTTTTCTTGCCAATCCTGATTTAAGACATAGAATACAACATCCCCTTGTTACTACTCGCATTCCTGCTAATATGCATCCAAATTTTGTGTATAACACATTCATCGATGCTTTTTCTCAAAATATTTATTTTCCATCAAATCCCACCATTGATCTTGTTTTCTTCGATAATGATCCACCCTTACATATCATGATTCACATCTATAATGTAGGTGTCAAGCGCACTCTAATTGATAATTGATATGAACTTAAGCTTTTCCCTATGTCATTCCTTGAAAAGCTTGGTTTTTCTACTACCAATGTTAGTCCATCATCTCTTTCCCTTCATACATATGATGGATCGGTTCATCCATGCATAGGTCACATTGTTTCTGCTATCACTGTAGGGAAAAAAACCCTCAACATAGTCTCCTTTGTCATTGAATTTATAATTTTGTATAACTATTTACTTGGTAGGCCATGGCTTCATGCCATGCAAGCCGTTTCCTCTACAGCATATCATTGTGTCAAATTTCTAGATGAGAATGTCGAGTATACTATTATTCATGACCTTCATCCATATAAATATTGTAACCATGACCCAAACACTACACTACCTATTCCACAAACTAACATTACTGTTGAACCATAACCCATAGATGAGACACCATATTTTCCACCACTTGAAGGTGCCATTTGCATGATATATTTTGTACCAACTATACCTACCCCTCCCCCTACTTATACTACTTCCATGATTATTTATAAGGGGCTTGTTCCTATGTTGGAGATCATTATAGCTCCTCCACCTTCTCATGTGTCACCTCCACCAGTAAAACATCCTTTCACATGCACAATTTTCATGATGATTCTTATTGGGAAATATTCCATTTGATCCTACTTGTGATGACATAATATGTACACATGATGTCTTGACTCATCTCAGTTTTTATTTTAAGGATATCTATCCTCCACCACACTCTTCTCATCTTTATCATGGATTTTTCCGCATTACTACCACTTATGGTCTATGTGTCTTTCATCTCACAGTTTTCCTCTAGTAAAATCCTCGCTCTTCACCACTTACATTAGGGAAATCTTGGCTTGATTACATTAGGGGTACGATAGATATTTATCATAGTGACATCTCTTTCCCCATACCCTTTGGTAGTGTATGCATTTACAATAGTTATTTTCTTAGCTCTACGTAGAATCTCACTTTCTAGTATGCAGATGGGTGTCTATTAATGACCTTTATTAATGAGGAATATTCTGTGGGTATGTATAATTTACGTAGGAATGGATCATTACTTGATCAACCTGACACCATTGCTTACCAGGTCTCCAATACTTGTTCATTTGGATTTTACCATGACAACGATGACATCCTAGATGACATTATGTGATTGAATCCTTCTTACACACTTGGGGGAATTACATCTATATCCCCCTAGATTTGACACATGTCTTTACTAATACATCTTGATACACATATACATTGACCATTACCCTATGACACACTCTTGTGCTTTGGTTCACACTTGACTATTGAGGTCATCCTATAAAAATGAACATCACACACTGCACATTAGACACTACACATCACACATCTTCACACATATTACATATGTACATCATCCATCCTACATCATACATCATACATCATACATCATACATCATACATCATACATCATACATCATACATCATACATCATACATCATACATCATACATCTTACATCTTACATCTTACATTTCCTATGCATCTACACATATTATATCATCTACGCATCTTGCATACATCCTACATGTCCTATGCATCTACACATATTATATCATCTACGCATGTTGCATACATCCTTCATTACACACTAGACATTGCACATCATATCACGAGTTCTCATCACGACTACATATATTACACATCCCAATCATCTACTTACACACATTTTACTAACCATCCGATGGCACACTCTAGTCTAATGGTCCATACTAGACTATTAAAGGTATATAATCACAAATGGACCTAGTCACATTCACATGCTCATCATTCAATCCCTTCTATCATGTAATATTCTTAGTTTAGTGATATATGCCATAAGATACATTATCACTTCTACTTTTGGGAACTAGAAAATGGCTAAGTGTTTGAAGTATGTAGAGGTTCACAAGTGTGCAAAAGGGCTACATAAGAAATGCATGGAAGGATATACCTAGTTAGCACACTAGAAAGATAGGGTTTTGCGTGCGGAAGATGGAAAGAGATGCACATGAAGATCTATGTAGGAAGGCAGGGGACTTAGTGAATTTTTTCCATATGGGGTTAAATATAGACTCAGAATATGTGACACACAAAGAGGATTGGGAAGCCAAGAAGAGTCTATTTTTGAGGAAAGAACTTACAGTTCAAACATGCACATGTAACTAACAATAGGATTAGATGCTATATTATTACGAAAATATTACATGCTTCTGTAGACATATTGTAGTGGCGTATGTCTATTCTTAGCATGAAAAATATTTGAAGAAGTGCATGGGAAGTGAAGGGAAAGTCCCCACCCCATATATATATATATATATATATATATGTATGTATGTATTTCATGGTTTAGAGACATGATTATTGTAGGCTGGATTATCACATAGTTATGTTGTTGGTATGATTTTGCAAGCATGGCTTTGTGATGTTTCTTATGATGTATTTAGATATTGTGTTTTGATGAAATAATATAATGGGTCGTTATGGTTGGATATTGGTTGTTGATGTACCTATTACTGGTGATTATATGGTGAATATTATCCTAATTGTTATGTGATTTGTATGTTACTTTATTATGTGTGTTTCTAATTTGAGTTCATGAATCTGATTGATAAAATGGATTATACACCTTGGGAATTGGTTATTATGAACGTGCATGTTAACTCTATGGTAAGACTGTAACAAAGAGGGACCTAGTACCTTTGCGCACTTTGGGTGAGAACTTAGATCTATCTGAGTGATGTGCCAGTGCGTATAGGGTTTTAGTGAGAAAAACATACTACATTTTGATTCCATTGTCGGGACCTCTTTTCAAACAAGTTTAACATGATGTTGGATGATGATGGTGTATCATTTGACTTTTGCGTCTATTAAAGATTTGGATATTGATGGAAATGATTATTTTACACAGAGATCTAGTACCATATCTTATTTAAATGTGTGTACGTGGGTTAAAGAACATATTTTGCATGAGCTTTATGACTCATCCTTTTTTTGCATTCTAATAGAGTTGTACGAGTGGTTATGCGCTTATTCCTCTTAGAAAATTTGGCATTACAAAAAAATAACTTGAATGTAAGAAGAGTATCAGGATTTTTTTGATGCAGACATGCCTCGAATGGGTGTTGTAGATCATTGGATGGATGGTGTTGTGCATAGTTATACTTTATATTATGCGATGTCTACATATACTTGTCATGAATTTGTTGACTTTTAATTCTTTCCTGAACCAAGAGGATCTTAATTTTGTGCCATCGATTTGTCTATTAAGATTATGATGGTGATTCTAATTTTGGAGCACCTTCCTATGAATAGCTAAACACCCCACCATATGTAGGGGTATGGGCAGGTGTGGTGAAATATGGTAGACCTTGCGATATAAAGGAAGAGAGAAGAAATGAGGCTTAAGTATAATGAGGCATGGGAGAGGGAATTGGTAAAGAAGCATGATATTGAGGAGTCAATGGAGTTGTAGAGGATGATGTCTTATGAATAATTTGAATCTCACATGGAAGATGTGGATCCAGGGCATCAGGATCTCCCCTACTTAGGAAATCACAGTAGATAATCCCCTCTGGATTATAATAAGAGTGCGTTTGAAATAACTAGGTACCTGAGGTGTGGAAGGTTGTGTTGCATGGAAGCGGGGCATAAAGGCATGCATGGAAGTAAATTTTGGGGATGCATGAAGGCTTGTGCCTAGGCAGGGTGGATCTAGGACTTAGTCACTTTTTGAAGAATGGGTAAAGCCACGATAAAGGAATAGATGGAAAGGTGACCAGATTTTGTTATGGATAAAGGTAAGATAGGAAAGACCTATAGCTTAAGGAAAGCATATTCTAGGGCATCATTATGGTTATCATAGCAAGATAAGGAGCTGATTTTGTTATGGATTAGTTGGAACTTGCATGCTGAGGATACTAGATTAGGGAAAGACATGATAGCATTTGGCATGTCTTGAGTAATGATGAAGTGGTTAGAGGATATTCCTTTTAGTTCTTTCTTATGTATTGTTTTGCATGGAAAGAAGGGTGTGTGTGTGTGTGTGTCATAGAAAGAAAAAATAAGCATGGATATAATATTTGTAATGAAACTATTGTAGAGAATATATGAGGAATTTGTTATTGTATTAGCTCCATTCATGGTCTCTCTAATGTATTTGGCTACTATAATGTTGAGAAATTAATACAATGGGAATGTTCTAATATCTGAGTCATGGATCTTGATATTTATGTTTATGGATCCAAACCCTTATGTTCTTGACGATGTTTATGGTTCGTATATAATTCCCCCTGTTATTGTGATGTTCTCATCTATATTATGGTGCATTTGTGCTTAGATCTATTTTCCTTATTTCTATCTTAGAATGCATGCAGTTATATCTGTGCATTGTCCTACTAATGTTGATAAAAATTCTAGCACAGCTCATATAAAGGAGGAGCTCAGTGCCTTTACACTCCTCGAGTGAGCACCCAGTCTAGGCTAGGTGATAGAACGATGCGTGTGGGATATTAAGTGATTAGAAAGGATGACTAGATTTTGGTTATGTTTCCGGGACCTCGTTAGAAGCTATTGTAAGAATGTTGTGTGATGAAAAAACTCTTGACCTTGGACAACATCGAGACTTGGCTTAAAATCACGAGTGATGATTTTTATTAGTGATTTAATACTAGACCTGAGTTTGATGCATGTAAATGGGTAGAGAAGCACCTATATCATGAGCTCTATGAGACTTTCTTTTAATTTTTCCCAATAGAGTTGTATGAATGGTTGTTAACATATTCTTTGAGGAAGAGTTGGTACTATAGACCTCATGTTTGGACCCACGAGGGGTATCAGAGGCTACATGATTCAGATCTTACCTGGACTCATGTTGTTGATCATTGGTGGAGTGAAGTGTTGACTAGCTATACCTTGAAATGCATAATTTCTACGTATTCTTTCCCAAATATTGCTGAGTTGTATTATCTTGTGGGAGACAAGATGATCATTCTTATGTGTTATGTTGTTAGAAATTAAGATCCTAATCATCACTCTAAGTATGGAGGCACTTCATATGGCTGGATAAATTACAACTAGGTGTGGGGCACGGAAGCTGGTGTGGAGAAGGATGTTAGAACTTGCAGCAGAAATGGAGAGAGAGGAGAGCCGATTCAAGTATAATGAAGGACAAGAAAAGGAGTTGGTGAGACAACGAGAAGCTAAAGGAGTGATGGATTTATGGAGGTAGATGTTGCAAGAAGAGTCTGAGCTTCACATAAAACATGTGGAACTTGAGCAGTCTAAGCTACCCCATCTTGGAAAGAACATAAGAGAAAACCCCTCATATTCTAGAGAGATCTCATTATATGAAGAAAAGAGGAGAGTCGTAGGCACGTATTTTAACCCACATGGCGACCAAACCCTTGCGCTTAGTTTTCTAGTTCCTGAGATAAGTTTTTTTAATCAATTTGGTATTAGTATTGGTAGTCGAGAAACACCTAGTAGATATAATTTTTCATCCAGTACATCTATGGAGGCACATACATTTCCTGTGTTTGGAGGCATCGTATCTGGTACATAATTTGGGCAAGGTGTGGGTATAAAAAGTTTGGGTATCAGGTCTAGAAGTGGTTCTACATCAAATACATTTGGTGCAAAGTTTAGCGTGATGGTGGGTATGCAGAGTGCATTTGCATCAAGCCCCTTACTTGCAATGGGAGGAGGATATTTTAGATCTAAAAGAATAGGATCTAGTGGATCTAGTGGATCTGGTGGTGGTGGTAACACAAGAGGGAATCAAGGTCCTGGATTTGGTGGGTAAGGACCACAACACCATCAATAGGTGTTTTATGGGATGTCTCTTCACTTACCTGATTACAAGGGAATTGAAGATGCCACAAAGCATGTACAAAAATGTGAATTTCTATGGCATGCTAAGGGAATCACTACCCTAGAGTGGAAAAAAATTCATTTTGCAACTAGGTTGCAAGGATACGTGCATAGTTGGTACCAGAAGTATGACCCCCATCAGATAGTGGTGGATTATACTGTGTTAGGTGATGAATTTTTGGAAGAATTCCACATTCCTGAGTTTGAGAAAAAGAGCATCATTATGTTGAATGAGATTCAACAAGGGATGAAAGAGAGTGTGCGAGTGTATGACGTGCACTTTAAAACTCTTCTGTCAAAAATGTTTTATGATATCCATCCCTCTTAGCATGCTCAATGGTTCGCTAGATGATTGATAATGCCTTTCAGTTGAGTGATTTCCCACAAGAATTTAATGGATCCACTCAAGGCCTTGGAGGCTCCTTTATGCATTGAGGCCATTATAAGTGTTAACACTGGAGTAAGCCCATTTTTAGAAGCACAAATTACTGCCATGACAAAGTAACTTGAGAAATTATCTGCAAAATTGACTCAGGAAACTCGCAGTGCACTATGGTGCATAGATTGTAAGGTAAAAGGACACACAAAAGAAATTTTCCCATGGAAGATGATGTGCATTCTGCCATTGGACTGTGAGATGTGTCACAAATTTCATGATCCAAGGAGATGCTCATTATTTTAGCGTGCACTTGGCAAGAATGTGTCCTCTTATTGTAAATTTTCTCATCTACGATGCATGATACAAAGGACTTTTGAATGATATACTAGATCCATGATGCCATTGATATTGGTGTGTTCTAGACCAGCATTTAGAACAATTCTAAGAATGAAGGTCATTAGTGTGAAGGGAACGTAGATGGAGGCAGTCAAGGAAGAGGCTTTCATGGAGGATTTAGAGGCCATGCTAGTCAAGGATGTAGGACTGAATTTTCCCGTGGAATTTATTACAATTGTGGATATACTGGACACTATAAGTTTGAGTGTCCAGATTTGTTATAATGCTCATGGTACATGAAGTAGCATAAATATGAAGAGTTCCCTAAGTTGTATAAGCACATGATCCAAAACCAAAATAAGGAAATGAGTGTGGGAATGGTTGGTGTGAAGCGGGCTAATGCATTATGGATGCCTAGGGTAGCATATGACTATGAGTTGGAACCTATCTAATTAACCAAAGGGGCATAAGCCATGCATGCCAGGGAAGAACCAAATCAAATAGCTCTCATTAAAAGAGAAGATGTGTTACATGGGAAGTATCCTGATCCAACTCATCAGAAGGAGGTTTACCAAAAGACCATGGAGGTAATTAGAAACCTCCAAGGGGAGATTCAATGTTTAAAGGAGAAATCGAGGAAGTTTGAGTAGAGGAAAAGCATTGAAGTCCCTCATGAGGACATGAATCTGAGCTAAAACCTATCTTAGTAACCACGTGGGTGGAAGATGCACGCGTCAGGGAAGAACCAAAGATAAGGCCTCTCATTACAAGATAAGAGGTGTTACATGGGAAGTATCATGATCCAACTCATTAGAAGGAGGTTTACCAAGAGACCATGGAGGTAACCAGAAATCTACAAGGGGAGATTTAGTGTTTAAAGGAGCAATCCAGGAATTTGGAGGAGAAGAAAAGCACTGATTTTCCTTAGAAGGACTTAGAAATGGTCAGATAAGTGTGTAGGATGCTATGCCAGGAGGATATTATCCCTCTGTTAGGATAATGGCTAAGAGAAAAAGTACCACACGTTAGAGGTGAGCGTGAGAGGTAGGTCTTGCATTCTAATATGCCCCCTCATAGTATTGAATATGACAAGGAAATTACATTGAATGCAATTTTGGATGGATGAATTTAGAGCATCATCCTGATTAACATGGGCGTTGAGGTCAATGTTATCACTTTAGATGCATGGAATCAGATGGGAAGATTCCCATTACATCCATCTTCAAATGTGTTGTATGTAACAAATAGGAAAAAGGCTATGTGTGTTGGAGTATTAAAGGATGCATCAATAACCATCCAAGGGGAAAAGTTTACTAGAGACTTTGAAGTCTTAGCACTTACCGAGGTAGATAACTTTCCAACCTTACTTGGATGCCCCTAATGATAAAAGTATAATGTTAACTTGCGCTTTAACAAGGGATACATAATTTTTGAGAACAAGGAGGAGCGTGTCATTATCCACTGATGGATCAAAAGTCTGCACCCTATATAGTGCCTTTGGGAGAAGAGGACATGGATAAAATCTATGTGTGCACCATTAGAGACCTCAAGTTTGTTCATCCATCAAGAGGAGTTGTTCAATGGGAAGATGCTTAGTCTATGAATGATACAACTAGTGTTACATGTGAAAATTGGGTGCATGGGACATATGAGTTGATTGGAAGATAGATGAAGGCCTTTTTCACTCAAGTTACTAGATTGCGCATAGTTAGGAACCTGAGAAGACAACAAATACCAAGTTATACTGGGGAAGGTAACCCTGACATCTTTCTACACGCGATGGAGGCACATTGGACCTGTCAGACAGGAAGGAGGAATATGCTAACTTATACCTTGCATAGGATGGAAACGCATTGGTGGAAGACCCATTGGGAAAAATTTATAGAGTGTTACAAATCAATAATCATGCTCTTTGTTAGGTTTCTGAGGAACAATGCACCCTCTATAATACACGACTCTCATGGGAAGGAGTCTTCCTCATTCCATGTCTAAGACTATTAGAATACCTAGATGATGGGAATGAAAGCCTTACCTCCTTCCCTATGGGTGTATAATTTCTATTCCACCCTATAGGGATGTGCACGCACATGGTATATTCATTCAGATATGTGTCATCAGATGGGAAACTGAAAAAAAATAACATATATTATTTAAACTTTTAGGTACCAAAGTTCGATGCCATCAATGAATGAGGTGTTGTAGGTATTCAAGGACCTTACTATGGGAGATAGTTACATGGCTAAGGACCGAATTCAGGAGTTATTAGGATAATATGAGTTGGTGGCGTGCTTTGTAGAAGAATAACTAAAAGAAGATACAAAAGAGGTGTAACTTGAACGCGCCTGCCTGGAGAAAGAAAAAGGAAAGTCAGCATATTTGATATACGATGAGGAGGTGGAAAACTTAGATGTTAACCATACATAAGGTATGCACAAGGTATTAGATAAAGTAAATGAGCAAGCACACACATACCATGAGCCATTGAAGACAAATAAAGTTAACATTAGTACAGAGACAATCGAAGGAAGTTGTCATTGTAGATTACTGGACATAAAAATAAGTATTGAAATTTATTTATCTACTACACAAATTCCAACATTTTTTCCCACATGGGTACCACGAATTAAAAGGAGTACATCCCTCCTTTGGAGAAATGAGGATTAATTTAAAATAAGGTGCACGCCCAGTTCGGAAAAGACCTTATAGGATGAATTTGAATCTATGCATCAAGGTTAAGGAGGAGATTGATAAGATGATAGGATATGGTATCATCGAGGAAATTGAAGAGTCTGAGTGGGTGAGGCTGATGGTAATTAGTATTAAAAAGGATGAAAGGATAAGAATTTTTGTTGAGTATATGGATTTGAATGTTGTGTGTGTGTCATATATCCTTTTCCAACCCCATTTACTGAGGAGATCTTGGAAGCAGTAGCAGGGTGGGAGATCTATTCGTGTACATATGGATTCTCAGGTTGTCACCAGGTTAGAATTGTGAAGGAAGACCAAGAGAAGATCAATTTCAAGATGGAGTGGGGAGTGTTTTCTTATACGGTCATGCCTTTTGGGTTGAAGAATGCTCATACTTTATTTTCGTGTATTGTGGTACATACCTTTCAAGAATTCATCCATAAGTTTCTATGAGTTTATTTGGATGATTGGATGATGTATGGGTTAGTAAGAGACCATTGTGACAATCTGAGGTTGATATTTGAGAGATTAAGGTAGTTGAGTATTTCCCTTAACATTAAGAAGAGTGTCTTTACTACCCCATTTGGTATTTTACTTGGTCAAATCATATGTAAGGAAGGCTTATTGGTAGACCCTGTAAAAGTGGTTGTTATATTGGGTTTGGAGGAGCCTACCAATCAAAGCACTATGCACAGATTCTTAGGGCACATGGGATATTATATGAAACTAATTAAAGGTTATGCCAAGATTTCTACACCATTAGAGGAGGTGTTGAAACATAAAGTTAAATTCCATTGGGGTGAGGTGCAACAGATAGCTTTTGACACACTAAAGGAAAGACTTATCACTGTGCCCATCCTACATTTTCCCTCTTGGGATAAAACCTTTCATTTACATTTAGATGCCTCAAGAATGGCAATTGGAGCAATCTTAGCACAACCTGGAGAGGGGATCGTTAACCATCTTTTTTGTTTTTCTAGTAGGAAGTTAACTCCAGTATAATATAATTAGATGATCACGAAGTGCGAGGCATTGTCAATAATCTACGCACTACAAAAATTTAGGTAGTATTTTCTAGAAACACCTTTCATTTTCTACATGAACCACATGAAATTAAAGTATTTGGTGAACAATCCCATTTTTCATGTTCGCATATGCCGATGGGTCTTATTGTTTCAAGAATTTGAGTTTACGGTTGTGGTGAAACTAGGGAAGAGCAATTTGGGACCTGACCATTTATCGTGGATTGACTCAGGAGAGGATGCGCAGAGCATTGAGGACACAATGCTAGATGCACAATTGTTTAGATTATTGCACATGCCCTTGGACTTGGAGGATATTTTTGTTTTCTTACAAATGGGTGTGGCACCATAAGGAATGTAGGCCTTATAGACAAAGCAGTTGGCTATATGTGCCACACACTATATGTTGATCGGAGGATACCTTTACAATTTAGGCCAAGATGAGGTTTTGCGCCAGTGTGTGTTGGAACATGAGCATACTGCAATCATGAAAGAAGCTCATGGTGGCATTGTAGGAGGTCACTATGCAGGAAATACTATAGCGCACAAGATTCTATTGGTGGGCCTTTGGTGGGAAACAATTTACAAGTATTGTATTAAATATGGCAAGGCCTTTGATCATTACTAGTACCTTAGTAAACCATGATGAAGAGATGAAATGGCATTAATACCTATTGCTAGTGTATAGCCATTAAAAAAATGGGCAATTGACTTTGTGGGCCCTATTTCCCCAACCTTACGCTACATCATTCCTTGCACATATTATCTTACAAGGTTGGCAGAGGTGGTGCCTATAAAGGACTACACGATAGCTACAATAGCTAGGTTCTTATGGGAGAACATAATCAATATATATGGATGTCCACTGAGCTTAATGAGTGATAGGGGTAGACATTTATTAAATCAGACTGGTTGAATCTTGTTGGAAGAGTTTATGGTGGTGCATCAAAAAAGGAATCCCTGCCACCCTCAGGCTAATAGAACTACTGAGGCATTTAAAAAAATATTAAGCCACACATTAACAAAGATTTGTGATGTTGGAAGAAGATACTGGGATGATAAAGTCTATGCAGTACTATGGGCATATAAAAAAACTTATAAACAATTGAACAAGGCCACACCTTTTCAATTGGTGTTTGGCATGGAGGTAGTTCTGCCAATGGAATCCATGTTTCCATCTCTACGTATTGCATGCACAAGAGGATTGGATAACAAACAAGCATTAGAGGAGCACATTGATAAACTTATGGAGTTGGATGAGAGGCATGTCATTGACAGATGGAGTCATCAGATGGAGAAAGCATTATAGAAGGCATGTGATGATCATCACAATAAAAAAAATAAGTTTGAGGATGGGAAAATGGTTCTACTTTATTATTATAAGTTTTTCCCCCACCCAGGGAAGCTTAAGGTGCATTGGTTGGGACCATATACTATCACTTACACACTTTATTTAGGCACTTTCCAGTTACAAGTGTTGGATGACACAAGGTTGCCCAGTTTCTTTAACAGGAGTAGGTTGAAGCCCTACTATAAATAAGTTTTCGGTGTGTTTGTAAATAAGGTAGTAATGCCAGTTAGCATTGAATTTCCCTTAATGCATTTCCCCTTTTATGTGTTTCCTTTCTTTGTCAATTTTCTTGTCCTTTCTCTAATGCATTTTGTGCACATTAGCACGCTGGTAAATACATTTAAAGTGATTTCATGTACAGATGATCATGCATAATTTTAGTGTAGGGTGGATTGGCATCTAAATTTGAAAAAAATTGGCATGTTTCTAAGGAAGATAGACTGTTGGAAGACTCACTCAGGATGACCAGCAAAAAGAAGAAGACTGATTTGTGCGGAGGAGGTGTTCAAATGTGTTCCTGTGCGATGAAAAATATGTTTGAATTTGTTCCGTAATAAAGGTGTCTTAGAGAATAAGATGAGTTGAGTATAGACCACACAGATTGGAAGTAGTGATCACACATTATAACATGAGGTAGGTGACGGTATAGGGAACTAATTGGTGGAAAGCGCAAAGGTTATGTACTTTGGCATGGTGAAGCACGTGAAGGAAGTATGTGGCAGTAAAGTAGTGTTGGAACCCCAGAATATTATGACTACTACACTTGAAGGAGAGTTGTGGAAGTTTACTTAAGTGATAAAAAGTACTTTACTAAAATGTGACTTTACAAAAATGTGTGGGTCAATAATATCGAGGTTATGAAAAAGTATAAATAAAGGGTTAAGGTAGTCCTTTCAACTACTTTTCCTTAGAAATTTTTCATGCTCCCGAGCTTGAAGTGTGATGAGGGCTTTGAGAAGAAAGAGAGGTACTTGTCACGAACTAGTGGAGTTGCATGAGATGTGGCATGATCTTACAGTATAGCAAGAGGAGGAGAAGATAGTAGAGTAGAAAGGGGTTACGTGAAGGAGAAGCGATTCAAGTTGTCAAGTTCAGGTGGAAAGGGAAAATCCAAAAGCACCTAGGGCATGGGAAGAAAAATAGATATGACACCAAAGAAGAATAGGAATAAGATACCAGTAGTGGAAAAGGAAGAACCCGTGGAAGCTTATTATGAAATGCAATACCCTTAAGGAGTTATTAAGGTAGATAAGTGGAGCTCAAAGTTATACAGGTGAAAAATCAGCAAGTTCAACCACAGAACCACCGACCACAAAAAATTGATGAAAAAGGATTTGTATAAGGATATACCAATGTTAGAAGAACAAGGAAACCCTAGGGTAGATGATTAGGTGATGAAGGAGTTGTACAAGATTGGGGTTTTGTAACTTTGGGAGCTATCATTTTTTCACTATACCCACACCTCTTTTTAGATGGTTGATGTTGCCAATGCATGAAGACTTTTTCCACTTTGAGGGGAGAAGGATTAGACTCACCAAAAATTTAATCCATAGGGTAATGGACCTGTAAAATGTTGGTGAGGACATGGCCCTTGATTTGGGTGTCATTGTGAAAGTGGAAGTGTTAGGAAAATAGTTAAACTATGTGAAAGGGGGAGGTCTCGAGTTATTATGGATATTATAGACCCAAAATTGAGAGTCACCTCCTAAATCATTAGTTACAAATTTAGAGTATCAAAGAGATGGACAAATATCAACAAGATATTCTTATACGTTGCCTATAGAGTTTCTAAGCGGGAACACTATAACTTTGCCCAATTTTTTATGGATAGTATATCATTGAGGAGGCGCGAGGGTAGAATGACCTAGGAGTGAAAATAAATTAAGTGTACATGTTGTTATTGATTTTATTTTGAGAAATTGGTGTCCCAGATGGACCTGAAGGGAACATGTGGGTTTACCTACTGGCGCAACCGTCTTCTGCTATATAGTTTAATCAACTCATTTGTGATGGGTCCATCTCAAACACTTATAAGACGTAGATGAAAAATTAGTATAAGAGGTTGTGCGGAGCTTTTGAAAATGAATGACACATCCCACACGAGCTACCAAAGATTTTTTAGGACCAAGTCTAGTTTGCTATTATGCAGCACTTCTGTTTGGAACAGTTCATGATGGCTAAAGGATAATTAGGGTTGTAGTGTAAACTTCCGTTTACACTCACCGCTAAGTATATGAAGTACACTATCAACTAGTTGACGGACACGTAATAGTTAAATTTTGATGTGGATAAGGTGAATGCTAATGTGCACACCCTATGCAGAACCTACAAATATAAATCAAGGCCAACATATGTGGAGACCTTGGAGCCTAAATTTCAGGATCATTACCCATATGTCAATTTTACCATCTAGGGATACATCCATCAGGTATTTTTATAGTTACACCCCAAGAAGCAAGGAGGAGTTGACATGGAGGTTAAAGACACCACCTTACCAAGGCCACGCGAAGCACCGATACCACCAATAAAAGTGGTCTAGGTAGAGGAAGGAGTAGTATAAGAAGAAGAGGGTGAGGGGAAGTTGGACACTTCCCAGAAGAGAAGATACTATATGTTCTGAGGTAGAAGTGGGGATGAAAGTACATCACAACTTAGAAATGCCAAGGACTTGAAATTAGTGTGCGAGGAAGGTGATTTACCTAGAGGAGAGGAGCTGGAACATAAGAGACAAAAGGTACATGAGCTTTCTAGTTTGACAACAAAAATAGGCTTGGAAGAAGATACTATAACCTTCAGGAAGGAACTCAAGTCTAAGCTTGTGGCAGAAGAGAAGAGAATGGATGAGGAAGACACCAAGGTGGTGGTTGATGCACATGCCAAGGAGAAGGCTCATTCTATGGAGGAAACTGAGAGTCTAGCGTGAGGGTCTCCTCTTACACAACCCACCAAATAGAAGGAAGAAGATAAGGGGGAATCCTTTGTCATAAAGGAGGATTAAGAATTTGCTCCAGGGTAAAAGAAGAAACAAACAAAGGAAAAGGCTATAAGGAAGAAGTGGATGCCTATGTCCCCACATATGGATTTCATGGATGATCCCAAAAAGGTGTTGTGCATGAGATTTCAAGGTACCCTCTTGGTGGAGAAGATACATGCGTGGGATCTTTAGGATCAAAGTGGAGGTGTAATATGAACAAGGAAGATGATAAGATATAACCTACATTTCCATGTAGAGGAACCTAAGTTCAAGGTAAATGATAACATGATCGAGACCATTAATCTAAATAAGAAGGAAGGAGTGAAATACAAGGTGGTGGATCCAAGCCACCTCATCGATGAGCAAGCATACAACACGCTGAAAGATATGTCTTCAGAGGTGATAAGACACAACTAGGATGCAAGGGAAACCATTTGAACCTTGGTTGCAGAAAAGAAAGGGAAGGAGAAGGAAATAGAGAGGTTATGCCAAGGGTTAAAAGGGAATCAGGTGTGAACCAAAAGAGCATATGATTGAGTGGGTGCCCTAGTTAAGAGTATTTTGGGGAAATTTCCAATGCTAGTAAGCCAGGCCAGGAAAAAATATGGTGATGAAAGGAAGTATATGGAGGTCCTTGTGGGGATGTTGCTAGACAACATCAAGGATGTCATGTGTCCTAACACTAAATAAATCTCCAAGGAAAAAGAAAACAACAGGATTTTTTTAGAATCTTGGATCACTGAGTTGAAGGACTTGCTCACCCAACTCAAGGAAGAAAATATACTAGTAGATAGGGGTTTCAAAAACTACCAGAAGTGCGATCCCATCATTGGCAAGTGAGTAATAGATAAGGAGGATACCCTCAAGGCCTTACAGGAGAAGGTCCCAACTAGCAAGTCATAGCATGCTCAGTTAATTTTTCACACCACAACGTAGAAGGATAAAATAAAGACCTAGTTCGAGAAGTTAGAGTTATGGATTAGTGAGCTTTGGGACTCCATCATGAAAAAAATGGATGAGTTTGAGGGTCTTTATGCCGAGATGGTGGTGGTAATTAAGGAGTTGAAGGGGAAGGTGGAATAAATCACACCGGATCAAGTACACGGTTTAATAGGAGAGGTTCTAGGGAAGGCATTGACAAAGCTAGAGGTATGGAAAAAGTTGATGGGGCAAATAGATGCAGAATTCCTTGAGTTACTCAAGTTGGTCATGTAGGTAGTGGCAGCGTGAGATATACCTTTTTTCCTTATTATATTTTTCGTTTTTGGAGTTTTGTTGGTGGAGTATGAAGGATTGTCATGGGAGGAAATGGAGTTAATGTGGGGTGATGTTGAGCCCTTGAAATAACCAAGTACCTGGGCCATGGAGGGTTGTAGTGTGCGGAAGCAGGGAACGATGGCATTCGTGGAAGAAAATTTTGGGGATGTGAGAAGGCTCGCGCCTAGGAAGGGTGGACTCAGAACTTAGTCACTTTTTGAAGAATGAGTAAATCCATGATAAATGAACAAATAGAAAGGCCACTAGATTCAATTATGGATAACGGTAAGATAATAATGACTTGCTACTCAAGGAAAGCATATTTCAGGGCATTATTACAGTTATCATAATAGGATACGGAGATGAGTTTTTTATGGATTAGATGACACTTGCATGTTGATGATACTCGATTAGGGAAAGACATGCTGACATTTGACATGTCTAGAATAATGATGAAGTGATTAGAGGAGATTCCTTATAGTTCTTTCCTATGTATTATTTTTCATGGCAAGAAAGGTGTGTGTGTGTGTGTGTGTGTGTGTGTGTGTGTGTGTGTGTGTGTGTGTGTGTGTGTGTGTGTGTGTGTGTGTGTGTGTGTGTGTGTCGTAGAAATAAAAGATAATATATGTGCATATGGAGAATGAGAGCTAAGAGAAGCATGGATGTAATCTCTGTAATGAAGCTACTTTAGAGAATATATAGGGACCCTGTTATTATATTAGATCCATTCATGGTCTCTCTAATGTATT
This sequence comes from Taxus chinensis, assembly GCA_019776745.2. Lineage (NCBI taxonomy): Eukaryota > Viridiplantae > Streptophyta > Pinopsida > Cupressales > Taxaceae > Taxus > Taxus chinensis. The sequence continues at coordinate 226,154,728 of CM034147.1, read as the reverse complement.
TGGCTACTACAATGTTGAGGAATCAATACAATGGGAATGTTCTAATATCTAAGTCATGGATATTGATTTGTATGTTTTATTTTATGTTTATGGATGTAAATCCTTATGTTCTTGATGATTCTTATGGTTTAGATCTGATCCCCCCTTTTTATTGTGTTGTTCTCATCTATATTATGGTGCATTTTTGCTTAGATCCAGTTTCCTTGTTTCTATCTTAGAATGCATGCATTTATATATGTGCATTTTCCCACTAATGTTGATAAAAATTCTTGAAAAGATCATATAAAGGAGGGGATCTGTGCCTTTGCATGCCTCAGGTGAGCACCAAGTCTAGGATCAAATTGTAGTCATCCTTTCTAATCACTTAATATCCTTGGTGTGCCAGCCTATCACCCAACCTAGATTGGGCCCTCAAACGAGGCACAAATTTTTTTTGTGCCCCTTCTTTATATGAGATCTGTAAGAATGTTTATCAACATTAGTGGGACAATGCACAAATATAACTGCATGCATTCTAAGACAGAAACAATGAAACTGGATCTAAGCACAAATGCACCATAATATAGATGAGAACATCAAAATAATAGGGGGGAATTAGATATGAACCATAAGCATCATTAGGAACATAAGGTTTTGGATCCATAAACATAAAATAAAACATACAGATCAAGATCCATGACTCAAATATTAAAACATTCCCATTGTATTAATTTCTCCACATTACAGTAGAAAAATACATTAAAGAAACCATAAATGGAGCTAATACAATAACATGGTACCCATATACTATCTACAATGGCTTCATTAAAGAGATTACACCCATGCTTTCCTTAGCTCTCACTCTCCATATGCACATATATTCTCTTTCCTTCCTACGACACACACACACACACACACACACACACACACACACACTTCTTGCCATGCAAAACAATACATAAGAATGAACTAAAAGGAATCCTCTAACTGCTTCATCATTACTCAAGACATAACAAATATCATCATGTCTTTCCCTAATTGAGTATATTCAACATGCAAGTTCCAGCTAATCCATAAAAAAACCTCAGCTCTTTATCCTACTATGATGACCATAATGATGCCCTAGAATATGCTTTCCTTGAGCTGCATCTCTTTCCTATCTTACCTTTATCTATAACTAAATCTAGTTGTCTTTCCATCTGTTCCTTTATCATGAATTTAACCATTCTTCAAAAGTGACTAAGTCCCAAATCCACCCTTCCTGGGTGCGAGCCTTTGCACATCCCCAAAAGTTACTTCCGCATGTGCCTTTGAACCCTACTTCCCTTTCTTTTTTGTAAAAATGGTTCAAACAGTTGCCCCTGCATCCAAGTTGCATCTTACCACCTCTGAAGAAATATTTTGAAGTGTGTTGCATGCCTACTAATTGGTGAGGTGGCTTGGATCCACCACACTGTATATCTCTTATTCCTTCTTCTTTAGATGAATGGTCTCGATCGCATGATAATTGACCTCAAAATTAGGCTCATCTAGATGGAAATACATGTTATAGCTTATTACCTTCCTTGTTCTTGTCACACCTCCAATCTGATCCAAAATATCCCACGCTAGTCTCTTTATGGGGAGGGTACCTTCAAATCTCATGTGCAGAAACTTTGGAAGATCATCCACAAAATCCATATGTGCGAACATAGGCATATAATTATTCCTTATAGCCATACACTTTTTCCATTGCTTCTTTTACCCTAGAGTGAATCCTTTATCCTCCTTTATGACAAAGGAGTATCCCTTATCTTCTTCCTTCTGTTTGGTGGGCTGTGTAGGGGGAGACCCTCGCCATGGACTCTAAGTTTCCTCTATAGAAGGAGCCTTCTCCTTGGCATGCACATCAACCACCGCCTTTGTGTCTACTTTAGCCCTTCTCTTCTCTTCTGCCTCAAGCTCAGACTCTAGTTACTCCCTTAATGCCGTGGTATCTTCTTCCAAGCCTATTTATGTTGCTGAATTAGCAAGCGCATGTACCTTTTATCTCTTTTTTTCTAGATGCTCTCCTCTAGGTAACTCACCTTCCTCACACTCTACTTGTGATTCCTCAGTGCTTCTCAACTGTGATGTACTTAGGTCCCCACTACTACCTCAACACGTATATTATCTTCTCTTCTAAGAAGTGTCAAACTTCCCCTCATCCTCTTCTTCTTCTACCACCCCTTATTCTATCTGCCCCCCTTTTATTTTTGGGATTGGCACTTCACGTGGCCTTAGGAATGTGGCATATATAACATCCACCTCAAATCCTCCCTACTTCTTGGGGTACAACTGTGAAAATACCTAGTGGATGTAGCCCTTGATGGTAACATTGACCTATGGGTTCAGATCCAAATAGTTATGCTCCAAGGTCTCCACATATGTTGTCCTCGAGTTATATCTATAGGTCATGCATAGGGTATGCACATTAGCATCCTCCTTATCCACATTGAAATTTAATTATTGCACGTCTTTCAACTGGTTGATGGTGCACTTTATTTACTTAGAGGTGAATGCAAACGAAAGTTTGCACCACACCCCTAATTCTCCTTTGGCCATCATGAACCGTGTAAAATAGAAGTGTTGCGTAATTGCAAACTATACCCGGTCCTAAGTAATATGTGGGACTTCGTGTGGGATGTGTCATTCATTTTAAAAATCTTCGCGCAACCTCTCACACAAATTTTTCATCCGCACCTTGTAGGTGTTTGAGATGGACCCATCACAAGTGAATTTCTTAAACTATACAGTAAGAGATGGGTGCGCCAGTGGGTAAACCCACATGTTCCCTTTAGGTCCATTTGAGATACCGATTTCCCAAAATACAATCAATAATAGTATGGACACCCAAGTTATTTTTTCTCCTAGGTCATTCTTCACTCGTGCCTCCTCAATGATACTACCCACAATAAATTGTACAAATTTGTAGTATGCCCACTTTGAAACTCTGTAGGAAATGTACAAGAATATCTTGTTGATGTCTATCCATCTCTCTGATGATCCCAATTTACAACTAATGATTTGGGAGGTGACTCTCAATGTTGGGCATGTAATATCCTCAATAACTTGAGATCTTCCCCCTTTCTCATAGTTTAATTGTTTTTCTAACTCTTCCACTTTCACAGTGCCACCCAAATTGAGGGTCGTGTCCTTACCAATGTTTTGCAGGACCGTTATCCTATGAATTAAATTTCCTGTGAGTCTCATCCTCTTCCACACAAAGTAGAAAAAGTCTTCATGCACTCGTAACATCAACCACCTGAAAAGTGGTGCAGGTTTAGTGAAAAAAACAACTTCCAAAGATGCAAAACCCCTGTCTTCGACAACGAACCATTGAGCATGCTAAGAAGGATGGATATCATAAGACAATTTTGAAAAAAGAGTTTTAAATCATGTTTCATACTCCCACACACACTCTGCCATCCCTTGTTGAATCTCCTTCAATGCATTGATGCTCTTTTTCTCAAATTTGAGAATGTGAAATTTTGCCAAGAATTCATCACACAACGCAATATAATCCACCATTGTATGATGGGGGTCATACTTCTGGTACCAGCTATGCACAAATCCTTGCAATTTAGTTGTAAAATGACTTGCTTTCCATTCTAGGAAGTATTTCCATTAGTGTTCCATAGTAATTCACATTTGTGTACATGCTTCGTGACATGTTAAACACCCTTATAATTAGGTAAATGAAGAGTCATCTCATAAAAAACCTATTGATGGTGTTGTGGTCCTTCCCCACTAGATCCAACACCTTTATTCCCTCTAGTGTTTCCTCCACCAAGAGATCCATTAGATCCACTAGCTCCTATTCCTCTAGATCCACCAATTCCTCCTCCCATCATAGGTAAGGGGCCTGACACAGATGTGATTTACGTACCAACCATTGTGCTAAACTATGTGCTGACAATTTGTGATGCAGAACCACTTCTAGATGTTATACCAAATTTTTTGTACCCACACCCTTCCTAAATGATGTACATGATAGGATGTCTCTAGTCACTTAATATCCCAAACACATCAACCTATCACCCAACCTAGACTGAGTACTAACCTGAGGAGCACAAAGGTGCCAAACCTGTAACACCCTTGTCAGTTGTTATTTTCCTCCTTTATATTTCAAGCATTGGCATATGAATTTCCTTATAAAGATATGTTCTTTTGATTTTTGGAGATCATGCTTGATATGGATAAATCATCTTCTGTTCTTAAGATCCTTTGACTAAAATAGAACGGATTCCTTGAATCTATTTTTCACTTCTTGTAGGTGAGTTGCAATCTGGTTTAAGAATTGTAAAATTATCTATTAATCTGACTCATCGTTTGATCAATTTTAGTGATCCAAGGAATGTTTTAAATATGCTTTGTTGAATCAATGGTAAATTGACATTCCACGAATTAAAATACATATGACTAAACTTTGATTGATTACAAGTTCTTTTATTTTTGTGTGAATGTGTTTCTATTTAGTTGTATGTTGTGCTTGGATATTTGGAGATTGATTGTGATAGGATAATGCTGATGCAAATGAACTATAGCCTATTCATGGCTTAGGAAATATTCTGGTTCCTAAAACTAAAGGGATTGTCCTACAGAATCCTAAGCTAGGTAAGAATATATATACTACCTAGCTATGTTAATTAATTAAATTTTATCCCAACCTAAGCTTTGTGCTAAAGGATTATGGAGAGGTTACTAGGTTATTTAAATTACCCTAAAACCTAATGCTATATGGTTATGTGATGATCTAACCTAATGCCTAAATACTATTTTGTTGGAATTAATCTAACCTTTGTGGAAACTACCTAAGGTGGTAATTTATTGATTGGGTTATATCCTAAGGTTACATATCCTAAGCTAACCTAAGATCTAACCTAAGCAATTATTTCTACCCTAAACTAATGGGCATGAAGGGGGAATTGGTGGTCGTATGTATCATAGGTGACGGTTCCAAGGAATTTAAGTTGTTGATAAGGTTTTTAAAAACATACGTGCTACCAGTTGTGGCAAGGGCTAGTTGACTTGGTGGAGGCTTATGTGGAAACTTCGCTAAAAATGTAATTGCATGTTAATGTTGATTTGGAATTCGTAAAACTTGGAAGGCGGTGGCAAGGAAGGATAGGCAGGAAAATAGGAATTAATGGAATTTATTGTTTTCACTTTTTGTGCTCAAACCATTTTGGAAGGCATGCAAACAAGTTTATATGGGGTTGTTTCACTTTGCATACTTCACTATTTTTTCTTTGCATGATCTTTAGATTTTCAAACTAGTAGATAGAACTACACTTAATGGATATTTTTGAGGTTTTAGACCTATTTTTGGTTCGTGGGACATATAAAAGGCATTGTGGAAAAAGAATGTGGTTGTTTCATCTTTCATGGAAAATAGGAGAAGTTGTGAGCTTGGCTGGAGGTTCCCTTCAATTTTTCAAAAGCGCTATCAGGCATGATAGGCTCTAATATTTTAAATCTCTTGCTTTCTTCTAAATTTTTCATTAAAACAACCCTATTCTTTTGATATTCCTTGCTTGCATGTTTAATCTGGTTTCTTGTTTGCTGGTTTTATAATATCTGTCATCTTGGATATAAACCCATGGCAAAAATTATGTTGGTTTTGGAACTGTGTTTGTGATAATTGATAATGATACATGCATGTGAAGCTTGCATTAGAAGTTGTGTTTTATTTTTCTAGATTGTGTATTCAAAGTTGTTGTGGTATTGGAACTAACCTTCATTACAATACATGGATCTTGAACCATATGGAACCTTGAGTTCCGTTTGAGCTTGTATTTGGACTTCGTGTTTTCTTATAAACTTGTCTAGGAGCTTCTTGTTGTTCTGAACTGGTGTTTGGAAACCTAGGTAGCTCTGAACTATTTTTCAAAGTTAGTATATGGCTTTGAACATGTAATTTATTACTTGTGTTTTCCCTGAACTGTTGTTAGAGGATTCTCGTACTTAGGGATCATGTATTGATTCTTGTGATGACCTGGACTATTGTTGAAGTCCGTATATGGCTTAGAGCTTGTTTTATTCTATAGTGACCATTTGAACTATTAATGGAATATTATAATGTACACGACACTCATATTTTATTACTTGTGTGGACTCTAAACTTTCTGGGAACCCTTAGTTTCGTTGGAGCTAGTATTTGAGCTTCGAATTTTGATATGAACTCATGTTGGAGTCAGTTATTGTTATAAACCAATGTTGGCATATTAGGTAACTCGGGACTGTTGTTAAAGCTGTATGTGGTTCTGTACTTGTGCTTTACTCTTGAGGTATGTTGGACTGTTAATGGAAGTTTGCACTCTTATCTTGTTATTTTTTCGATTCTGAACTCTCATTGGAATCTCATGTTTTGTTTGAAATGGAAATATGACTCCTTGATTTGAATATGAATGGTTAATAGATATTTGTATCTTATACTACCTCATACTAAGATATTGTGCATATCTGAGCTCATGTTGAGTTTTTGTAATTTGACACTGTACATGAAATTTAGTACTTAGTGTTTGGAAATTGTAGCAGGAACGATGTGTCGGTTCTGTTCTGGTATGTTGAGTGTTTGTTGTTATTGATATAAACTTGGATTGGAACTTGTTGTTTCCCTGAACCCATGAATAGTTACATGGGTAGTCCTATACCTTTGTGAGAAGCTTGTGTTCGTCGTTATGCTCGGATTTTGTACTTTAGAGCTTTGAGCTAGTTGTATTATCGACAAGTTTGATTTGGTTTTGGTATTTGAATTGGGTTTTTATCTTCTTAAAGAGTTTAAAGCTCAAAAATATTCTAATCGAACTACTTACTCAAGGAAACCTAGGAGAGTAGATTAAATCGAGCTGTTTAAATATCTGTTGGATTTAACTGGAAACATTTTCTAAGGATAATGGGATTTCAGTCGTTGAGATTTGTTGAAGCTTCTGATCATATTTGGCTTACTGATCGGTTATTTTTCTATCTCTTGTTGGATACAGTAAATACACCTTGTGTCTTTATAAAAGAAAGGAATGTGATTCCTTTAGAACCAACTGTGTTTTAGGACTGCTATTTTTATTTCATTCTGAGTATGGAATTGAAACTCGTGTTCATGAAAAGTAAAGAAGTATAAAGAATATGGCAGTGTGCTTTCTTCTTACTATAAAGATCATTGGTTGAACTTTTCTGTTTTGATTCTCCTTTGAAATGGAGTTTTCTTTATGAGTTTTTTGGTCTTCCTTATTCAAATATTTTGTTGAAATGTTGTAGGAAGAGACTAGATGATTCAGTAGTTAAATAGAAAATGAAAACTTGTTTGGTAGAATGTTTGTTTGACAAGCCTTACTAGTTTGGTTTGAGATGAGTAAGTTTTGTCTCTTGTACTTGATCTTTTTGTGAATTCTCCTTGGATGGACTTGAGTAGAGATTAACTCCTATATAAATCTACCTTGATTTTGTACATTGTTTCAGATCTTTAAAAGTTAACTTCTATATGTGCAAGTAGATTTAAACTTACAGGTAGACCGTTTGATTCTCTATTCCCTCTTGGATTAAGATGGAATTCTGTCCTGATGAATATCTTAAATGTTAAAATTTTTAAGGTAATTATCCTTTAAAAGAAATAGTTAAATCATGTTTAGAATCTTTTATTTTTCTCAGATGTTTTGTATCTGGGTATAGTGGTAATGATTCTCTTCTTCTTTTGCTTAGGAGCTAGATGAATCATCCTAAGTAGAACCATGATTTAAATCCTTCTTTTGGCTTGAAGCAAAGATAAATGTTGTATTCTATTTTGAAATATTGGGAACATTGAGATGTTATGATATGTTGTTTTGCTAAGGATAATTGATAGGATCAATTAAACTCTGATTTTGTAAGGCTGATATAGTGGACTATATTCTGTCCTTTTCTTGGAAGTGAAATCAATTGTTTAAAATGTACTTCTTTTCCATTGCTATTGATGTATCGATATTATGATGTAATAATTATCTCATTAAAGCAGAGCTGTCTTAATGGAAAAATTATTGGAATGCACTTCTTTTTAAGGTTTAGTGATTATCATGCTCAGTTCATTGAACTGACCCATGCTAGTAATTTTTATAGATGGACTTCTTAAGTGATAAGGAAGGAAAAAACTTATGTGATGTATTTGCTGATTTAAGTCTGATTTTGTGAAGAACTCTAAATCGTTCTTAAGATTGTATTGAAAAAAAAAGTAGTATTATTTTGTAATGAAGGAATTTGTTATGTAGCATACCTAAATGTATAAGTTATAGAGATGAATTAAATGTTGAGAATTTATTTACAGTGGATATGTAAATTATCTTGTACTTTCATTACATAGATGGAATACTATCTTGTTGATATACTCCATATTATGTATATGCTTAATGGGATATTCTTAGATAAGTTTGATAGTGGGAATTGGAATAATCTCCCTAAATAGGATGCAGCTTCCTAAGTTGCAAAATTTGATGGTCATAACTAAACAATTCATTATAGTAATAGGATGTGGAATGAACATTCAGTAATAACTATTGAATTTGTAAATGATTTATAGAGGTGCTAGACCCTACCACTTAATCATGTAAAGGAATATTCTTCCTCTATTTTAAGATTGCAAACAAAATGGAAGACGTGATTCCAAATCATTAGACTTCGTTTAATAAAGTCTACCTAGTTACAACCTAGACGGTTGTTATACTTCCTTGAACGGTTAAGTCACAATAAATGGAACTTATGATATTGATGTCCTGTTTTGGTTGATGGCTTGTTAAGTCCATTAAATAACATTAAAAGAAATCTTAAGCTAAGAAAGTTATTTAACAATCAATTGAATATGTTGTAGAGAAGAACTTAAGGAGTGTTGGATTAGGGTTAGGCAAGGTTGCTGAAATCTATTTTTAATAATCCAAATTAATTAAATTTATAATAAAATCCTTGAGGTATGTACATATTGATGAGGCTGTTCTATAGGATGCTGGCACACACCAACTACAGGGTTGTACCTTTGAGAAGATTAGGATCTTCTCAAGGATACAATGATGTAGTCGACATGTGGAAACACCCTTCTGCATTGATCATCTAGATCTACACACATTGGACTTGATCTTAGTTTCTCTCTAGGTCTGGTTAGTAACATGTTTAATATATGGGGTAGCCCTCTAAAAGTTAGGATACCTTGGCACACAGGGTTGACTTAGGTTGACCCAGTATGCCAACTTACTCTAAGTCTTAGTGAGCCTCCCCCTATCATAACGTATGTTGTTAACTCAAACTAGGGTTAAACCTTGGGCAAGTGGACTGATAGAAGTTAGTAAAGGAAATTATAGATAACAATAGAGTGGGGTGAAGGATGTATTCTAGATTGATGAGTATGCCATCAAGAAATATTAATACGAACAGTATGTTAGAAATCTTTGGCCAAAGTATCGCAAGCTGCTGGTTGTGTTGTCCTACGTCACCTAGTCTAAGGTTCATGATGCAGATGAATATTGGTAACAAATATTCATATAGGTTCCTTTGACAAATCACTCAATACCCTGAACAGGGAAAGAGAACCAAGTATATGTAGTATACAGAAAATTATTCAATACTTAATGTTAAACATGAAGAGATCGGTAGTTAGCGAGTCATGAAATGAATAGATCGGTAGCACACCAAGTCATTACAACTGCATATGGTTATCTGGCATATGAATGGTTGATAAATAATGTGTGTTGTAAATTATGAATTTAGAAATAAGAACAATATTTATAAAATAAAAAAATTATGTTGTTTCTAAAGTCTTAAAATGGGAATGTTACAGAACCCCTCCTTTATATGAGCTTTACAAGAATATTTATCAACATTAGTGGGATAATTCGCATATATAACTTCATACATTCTAAGACAAAAACAAGAAAAGTTAATCGAAGCAAAAATGTACCATAATATAGATGAGAATGTCACAATAATAGGGGGAATCAGATTTGAACGATGAGCATCATCAAGAACATAAGGGTTTGGATCCATAAACATAAAATAAAGCATACAGATCATGATCCATGACTCATATATTAGAACATTCCCATTGTATTAATTTCTCAACATTACAGTAGCCAAATACATTAGAGAGACCATGAATGGAGATAATAAAACAACATGGTCCCCATATACTCTCTACAATGGCTTCATTATAGATATTACACCCATGCTTCCCTTAGCTCTGAATCTCCATACACACATACATTCTCTTTTCAACCTGTGACACACACACTTTGTGCCATGAAAAATAAGACATAAGAAAGAACTAGAAGGAATATCCTCTAACCGCTTCATCATTACTCAAGACATACCAAACCTCATCAGGTCTTTCCCTAATCGAGTATCCTTAGCATGAAAGCTCCAACTAATCCATAAAAAAATCATTCCCTTATCTTGCTATGATAACTGTAATGATTCCCTTGAATATGATTTCCTAGAGGTACAAGTATTTCCTATCTTACATTTATCCATAGCTAAATCTGGTCACCTTTCTGTCTATTCCTTTATCGTAGTTTTTAACAATTATTCAAAAATGACTAAGTCCTGAATCCACCTTGCCTGGCTATGATCCTTCGGGAATCCCCAAAAGTTACTTCCACATGTGCCTTCATGGCCTACTTCCCTTTCCTGTTCACAACCAAGGTTTAAACAGTTGACCTTGCATCCAAGATATGTATTACCACTTCCAAAGACATCTTTTGCAGTGTATTGAATGCTTTCTCATCGGTGATATGGCTTGGATCCACCACCTTGTATGTCTCTCCTTCCTTCTTCTTTATATGAATGGTATTGATCACATTATCATTGACCTCAAACTCAGGCTCCTCTACATGGTAATGCAAGTTCCATCTTATCATCTTCCTTGTTCTTATCACACCTCTAATATGATCTAAAATATTGCACCCATGTAGCTTCTCCATGGGGAGGGTACCTTGAAATCTCACGTGCATCACCTTTATGGGATCATCCACAAAATCCATATGTGGGGACAGGCATCCACTTCTTCCTTAAAAATTTTCACTTTTTTCATTGCTTCTTTGACCATGGAGTGAATCATTTATCCTCCTTTATGACAAAGGAGTCTCCCTTATCTTCTTCCTTCTATTTGGTGGTCTTTGTAGGATGAGACCCTCATGTTGGACTCTCAATCTCCTCTATAGAATGAGCCTTCTCCTTAGAATGCGCATCAACTGCCACCTTAGTGTCTGCCTTAGCCCTTCTCTTCTATTCTACCTCAAGCTTAGCCTCAGGTTCCTCCCTAAAGGTCATGGTATTTTCTTCTGAGCCTATTTCTATTGCTGATTTGGTAAGCTCATGTACCTTTTGCCTCTTCTATTTTGAATCCTCTCCTCTAGGTAACTCACCTACCTCATGCTCTTCTTACCAATCCTCAGTGTTTATCGGTTGTGATGTACTTATGTCCCCACTGCTACCTTGATGCGTATAGTATCTTCTCTTCCATAAAGTGTCCAACTTCCCCTCACCCTCTTCTTCTTCTACTACCCCTTCTTCTTCCTGGAAAACTTTTATTGTTGGGATCGACACTTCACATGGCCTTGGGAAGGTAGTTTCTCTAACCTCCACCTCAAATCCTCCCTGCTTCTTGGGGTGTAGCTATACAAATACCCAATGGATGTAGCCCTTGATGGTAACATTGACCTGTGGGTGCAAATCCTTAAATTCAGGCTCCAAGGTCAGTACATATGCTGACCTCGAGTTATATCTATGGGTCACGTGTAAGGTGTGAAAATTTACATCCACCTTATATGCATTGAAAGATAAATGTTATGCATCTTTCAACCTGTTGATGGTGCACTTCATGTACTTAGCAGTGAATGTAAATAGAAGTTTTCACCCTGCCCCTAATTATCCTTTTTCCATCATGAACCATGTCAAACATAAGTGTTGCACAAAAATGAACTATGCTTGGTCCCCAATATTCTGTGGTAGTTTGTGTGGGATACAATATTCATTTTCAAAAGCTCCACGCAACCTCTCATACCATTTCTTCATTTGTGCCTTATAGGTTTTCAAGATGGACCCATCACAAGTGAATTGCTTAAACTATAGAACACAAGATGGGTGCACCAGTGGGTAAACCCACATGTTCCCTTCAGGTCCATCTGGAACACCAAGTTATTTTCACTCCTAGGTCATTCTACACTCATGCCTCCTCAATGATACTATCTGCAATAAATTGTGTAAAGTTTTAGTGTACCCACTATGAAACTCTGTAGGCAACATATAAGAATCTCTTGTTGATGTCCGTCCATCTCGCTGATGCTAAAAAAAATTCAACTAATGAATCAGGAGGAGAATCTCAGTGTCAGGTCTATAACATCCATAATAACTTGAGCCCTTCCCCCTTTCTGATAGTTTAACTATTTTTCTAACTCTTCTACTTTTGTAGTGGCATCCAAATAAAGGGACATGTCCTAACTAGCATTTTGTAGGCCCATTACCCTATGGATTAAATTGCTCGTGAGTATCATCCTCCTATCCGCAAAGTAGAAAAAATATTCATGCACTTGCAACATCAACCATCTTAAAAGTGGTGCAGGTTTAGCAAAAAATGATAGCTCCCAAAGCTGTAAAACCCCCCAGTCTTCTACAACTCCTTCATCACCGAATCATCTACCCTGGAGTTTCCTTGTTTGTCTAAACCTGGGATCTCCTTGTACAGATCCTTCCACATAAATTTGTCATGGTTGAAGGTTCTGTGGTTGAAATAGCATATTGTTCACCTATATAAATTCGAGCTCCACTTTTCTACCTTAATAACCCCTGGAGGTTACTACATTTCTGAATAAGATTCCACGGGTTCTTCCTTTTCCACTACTAGTCTCTTATTCCTATTCTTCTTTAGTGTCATCTCTTTTTTTCTTCCTGTGCTCTAGGTGCTTCTGATTTTTCCCTATTTTCCCAAACTTTCTGATTTCAATCTCTTGTCCTTCATGTAAGCCTTTGTAATATACTATCTTCTCCTCTTCTTGCTATACAGATAGATCACACCATAGCTCGCACAAATCCACTTGTTCGTGACAAATACCTTGCTTTCTTCTCAAAAACCTCGTCGTACTTCAAGCTCGGGAGCACACAATGTTTCTAAGGAAAATTATTCGAAATGACTACATTTACTATCTATTTATAATTTTTCATAATCTTGATGTCCTTGACCCACACGTTTTTAAGTCAATTTTTAATAAAGTACTTTTTATCACTTAAGTAAAATTCTATGACTCTCCTTCACACGTTGTAGTCGTAACCTTCTGGCATGCCGACACTACTTTACTGCCACATAATTCCTTTGTGCATTTCCTCATGCCAAAGTACATAACCTCTAAACTTTCCACCAAGTAATTCCCTATACCACCGCCTACCTCATGTTATACTGCGCGATTGTTTCTTCTCTTCTGCGTGGTCTATACTCAAATCAAATTTTTCTCCAAGAATCCTTTATTATGACAAAATTTGAACATATTTTTCACTGCACCGACACTCATTTGAACACCTCCTCTACAAAAATTAGTCTTTTTCATTTTGATAGCCATCCAAAATGAGTCTTCCAACATTTCATCTTCCTCAGAAAAGTTCCAATGTTTTTCAAATTTAGATGCTAATCCACCAACACTAAAAGTATGTGTGGTCCTCTACACATGAAATCACTTAATATGTATTTAGCTACTTGCACGCCAACGCACACAAAACACAGAACATAAAGGACAATAAAAGTGATTAAGAAAGGAAACACATAAAAGGGAAAATGCATTAAGGGAAATTCTACGCTACCTGACAATACTACCTTATTTACAAACACACCAAAGACTTATTTATAGTAGGGTTTCAACCTACTCCTATTAAATAAACTTGGAAAATATGTTCCATCTAATGCTTGTAATTGGTAAGCACCTAAATCAAGCATGTAAGTGATAGTATATGGTCCTAACTAGTACACCTTAAGCTTCCGTGGGTGGAGTTGAAACTTTGAATCATAAAGTAGAACCATCTCCCAAAACTCAAAATTATTATTTTTAATGTGATGATCATGCCATGCCTTCTATCGTGATTTCTCCATCTAGAAATGGCATGCCTCTCATCTAACTCCATAATGTTATCAATGTGCTCCTCTAATGCTTGTTCATTAGCCAATCCTCTTGCACACATAATATGTAGAGATGGCAACATGAATTCCATAGGTAGAATTACCTCCATGCCAAACACTACTTGAAAAGGTGTGCCCTTGTTCAATCCTTTCAAATGAGTGCTTTCCCACAAGAATTTCAATGATCCATGCATGATCTTGGAGGATGATTTACATGTTGAGGCCATTAGAAGCGTTGACACTGGAGTAATCCCATTTTTAGAAGCACAGATCATTTCCATGAGGAATCAACTTGAGAAATTTTCTACGAACTCCGCTCGTGAGACTCACAGTGGACTATGGTGCATAGATTGGGAGGTAGAAGGGAAAAAAAGATAGTTACCAATGAAAGACGGTGCACACTATGTCATTTAATTGTGAGATCTGTCACGAAGATCATGATCTAAGTAGATAACCGTTGTTGTAGCACGCACTCCACAAGAATGTGTCCTCTTATTTTAAGATTTGATCATCTACAATGCACGATACAAAAGACTTCCAGTTGATAAAACAAATCCATGACATCATTGATATTGGTGTGCGCCAAACCAGGATAGGGAAAAATTCTAAGAATGAAGGTCATCAGTTTGAAGGGCACGAATATGGAAGCAGTCAAGGAAGAGGCTTTCACAGAAGTAAATTTTCAGTTGATAATAATAAGAAAACAACAATGAATAAGACTGCTGGAAATGCATGAAACAATTTTGCCAAGAATAATAACAATGGACAGAAGTCCTATGGAGGTCAGAATAATAAATTTAAGACTGGAAATAATTCTGAGTCTAGAAAGGGACCTGTAGGTGGTTGTTATAATTGTGGCAAGGATCATTACACAAATCAATGTCCTTTGAAGAAGGATGATTGTAATTAGCAACACAAGATACATGCTGCAGTAGCTGACAAGCAAGCTGAAAAGTAAGCTGAAAAGCAAGCTACACCTATAGAAGTTCCTGATAAGTTATTTGGTATACCTGTAACTATTATTTTTGATACGGGAGCTACTGATTGTTTTATTTCTAGTAAACTTTCTTCGAAACTTAAAAGAAAAGATGGAAAAATGGATAAATCATGGACTATACATTATGGTAATAATGTTGTTCATATGGTTAGTATGTGTCTTTTTGGAGCAGTCCTTGAATTACCTAAATTTTCCACAAAGGTTGATCTTTATACTGCACCTTTAGGGTCTTATGATGTAATCATAGGTGTTAATTGGTTAGTAGAACATAAGGCTAAAGTGGACTATTTTGAAAAATGCACTACTTGTTTAGACGACCTATAGAAAATAACAGAGATTTAGGGTGTGAAACATGATATTTCTGTTAGGAAACTATGAGTTGTGTAACTTAAATAGGCCAACAATAAAGGATGTACCTTATATGCAGTAAAAATTTCAGAAACTGCAGAGGAAAACAATGATTTCATGAATTGATATCCGCTATTACGAGACTTCAGTGATGTATTTCCAGAAGAATTGATAGGTCTTCCACCCAAAAGGGAATTTGATTTCACGAATGAGATCAAGTCTGGAAATGAACCTATATCTAAGGCACCGTATCGAATGACTACTATAGAATAAGTAGAGCTCAAGGATCAATTGCAAGAATTTTTGTCCAAGGGTTTAATTAGGCCAAGTGTTTCACCTTGGGGAGCTCTAGTGATCTTTGTGAAAAAGAAAGATGGAACGCTTAGATTGTGCATTGATTACAGGATGTTAAACAAAGAAACAATCAAGAATAGATACCCAATTCAAAGAATTGATGATCTATTTGATTAGATGTGTGGATCATCAGTATATTCTAAGATAGATCTTTGATCTGGATATCATCAATTATGGATTAAGGATGAGGATATTCATAAAACAACTTTCAGAACAAGGTATGGACATTATGAGTTTATGGTTTTACCTTTTGGATTAACTAATGCACCTACGAAATTTATGAATTTAATGAATAATATCTTTCAAGAATACTTGGAAAAAATTGTGCTCGTATTCTTGGATGACATTATCATATATTATAGAATCATAGAAGAGCATCATGAGCATTTGAAAATAGTTTTGGAAATTCTAAGAAAGAGATGGTTGTTTGGTAAGCTATCCAAATGTTCCTTCTACGACATAGAAGTGCACTATTTGGGTCATGTAATAAATAAGAATGGAATTGTTGTAGATCCTTCTAAAATTGTAGCTATAATGGAATGGCCTGCACCAAAGAATGTACATGAAGTTAAAAGCTTCATGGGACTTGCTGGCTACTATAGGAAATTTGTAAAAAAAATTCTAAGATAGATGTACCAATAACTTCCTTAAAGAAGAAAGATAAAAAGTTTGTTGGGAGTGAGAAATGTGAAATTACATTTAAAACCTTGAGGGGACAATTAACTTCAGCACCTATTCTTACAGTACCAGATCCTGATGGAGATTTTATGGTGGTAAATGATGCATCAAGTGAAGGTCTAGGAGGTATTTTGTTACAAAGTGGTCATGTTATTACATACGAAAGTAGGAAAATTAAGTTACTGTTATCCAAAATGAGCCCCCTGCTTATTTTGGCTAACTTACCTTCATTTTCCCTTTCTTGACACTTAAATGAATTTTTGACATGCTTCAAGGACTAACAAATTTCTAGAAATGGCTCCATCAGATAGAGAAATTTCTCACCTTTCCAGAAAGGTAAAAATTTCCTTCTAACTCCTTGTACTGTTCAAGTTATGGCTCGGTGGATTTTTTGTGGGAAAAATTCCCTAGACAGGCCCGTGGCCAATAAGAATGCACCATGTGGCGGTGGGGGTTGGGACAGCGGAGCGAAGTTAAGAAAATTTCCAAGGAGTTGGCGGAGGGCGCAAAGGGAAAACTTTTTCCCGCAGGCCCATAGATGAAGGAGGAGCCGAGACATGTCTAGTCAGAGGCGGAAGTCGGAGGAGCGGGGAATTTTTTTGTTTTTCTCCAAACTTTTTAAAATGTGCAAGGGGAAAATATTGAAGCACATACCCATGGCTAATGAGGAAGCGACACATGGCAGCGGCAGAGCGGGGCGCAGGGGTGTTTTAGTTTCTTTTCCCAAAGTGAAATAGAAGGAAAAAAGGTAGGTTTAGCCTGCGATCCCATCAGAAAATGGGAAGGTGACATGTTTCCTAGAGCGGCGGAGGCACGGAGTTTTTTTGGAAAATTTTCCAAAAGGGAAAATTTTCAAATTTTGGCCCGCGAATCCATTTTTTGCCTGAATCTTCATAGGGGCATAACTTTTGATCCAGAGCTCAAGTTTTCTCAATTTTGGTGTCATTGGAAAGCTATTGAAGTCCTCTACATAATGGAATATTCAAGTTTATTTTTTGGTGGAGTTTGGAGGGAGAAAAATGAAAAATGCCTTCGACATGGGAAAAAGAGCAGAACCGACATTCAACCACCAGTTTTAATGTAGTATGGCTTCGATTCTTCTCCAGCATGGTCAAAAATCTTGGGGAATGAAATTTCAAGGGTACCCGTGCCATTTTGATGAATCTGGTTGGTGATTGGACATTCATTTTCAACTTTCCCACATTTCTCCTTCATGGACTCTGTTTTTCATTGTTAAAACCCAGATTTGGCTCATTTGTAAGGGGTTGAACATTTTATTTCTTGCAGACTCCCCTATTCCCCTTGGCACATTAATTTGATGAGTTTCAAACCTTCCATGGAACCTGTGACACATTTTTTCCTTTCTGCCATTGTAATGTAGTGTATCAGATTTGATAAATGGTAATGCATGTTTTGTGAATGATCCCCCAATCCTCTCATATGGTTATTATTGTTTTCTAGTCTTTCATTGCATTCTAGAAATTTGTGCATGCTTGGTGTTACATTTCTATGATTTTTGTTTATTTGCAAGCTAGAATTTCATCACTCCTTTGGTGTATCACAATTTTTAATTAGTTTTATTTCCTTTTTTGCATCCTTTATCTCTATCTCCTTGGAATTTAGAGTAGGATTTAGTATTAAACCTCTGCAAATTCATGCATACACCTAAACAGAGGAGTAAGAACTAGCTTCAATCTAGAGAGTTTTCTCACCTTCCAAGGTCCCACACCTTGGAGAAAAATCAATGTTGTACAATCACACTAAATGACCCAAATTCTGAACTGCAAATCTGAAGGTCATTTAGGGGGTGCTGTAGATTTGCACTAACAATTTTGGCATGCCCGGTGGGACCTTAGAGGTCTTCATCTTCATTACAACAAGTTGATGTGCATTTTTTGTAAGTTTCTTTCTTGAAAAGAGCATTGATTTTCACATCTAGTGACTCCAAAAGGATAAAATCAACTGGTTTCAGTAGTCCAAGTCTGAAGATTCATGAGAAGAGTCCAAAAAAGGAGAAGGGCCAGAGAAGAGGGATGGTCTGAGTATTTGTAATTATCCCTAGGAAGAAGAGAGAGGGGAAGAAGGATTCAAAGGTCTCCATCTCCACCAAACAGAACTCTATTAACTCCTCCACTTGGTAGACATTTCACCCAATCAACAAGGGTTCTCATGCCAATCAGAATGGCACAACCCAATCCTTATGTTAACTTCACTGGCAGCATCCCACTTGCTCTCAATGCACAAAACCTAGTTCCAACTGCAGCATTGAAGAATATCCCATTCTTTACTAGGGAAAATTAGACCACTCCTGGTGATCATGTCAAAGACATTGCTAATGTTTGTGCAATCCATGAGATTGTTGAGATGTAAATTACTGTCAAATTATTGGCATCTTCATTCAAAGGGAAAGCATTGCAATGGTTTAGGATTTTTGGGGAAGGCTCTATCCAAAATTGGAACTAGTTTTGCATAGCTCTCCATGACCATTTTGGAGAAAAGGGGGACAACTTGTCTCTATTGGAACAACTGACAACTATCAAGAGAGCTCCCAATGAGCAACTAACAAACTTCAATTTCAGGTTTCAAAGGACATGGGATAGAATCCCAATGACAGTAAGGCCAACAGCTGAAGGTTCTTTCTTATACTATATCAAGGCTTTAAATTCTGACATTTCTATGTTAATACAATCCATGGGAGGTGCAACTATACCTGCAGCTTATAACATTTCCATTAGGGATGAGAATTGTTTGATCCAAGCTGGTAAACTTACACCTAGACCTCCTATGCCCTTATGTCCAAACATGAAAATCCCAAGCACTAGTCAAGCACCTACTTTAGCTACTATTCCCACTCTCAGAAATCAGAGTGCAATTGAAACTTCTACTTCATCCTCTAGTGCCTCAAATGAGCTTCAAGAAGTTATTAAACAATTAAAAAATTTAGGCAATGAGCTGGTTACACTCAAGAGGCAGCAAGCCCAAAGTTTTAGGCCTTCTTATCAGTCTCAAACTTAGCCTAACAGGCCACCCAATCAAGCTGCAAATCAAAATCAAGTAAGGCCTCCTGCCAATAGACCATTTCAGCCCTATAACCCCAGTGTTGCATCTACCTCTAAAGCCTTAGTGCTAGTGTAAAATAATGTAGCTCAAGAGTATGACTGGTGTTTCCCATGTAGTGATCCTCACAACCAATCTATGTGCTTCAATGGTGCTTTGAACCAAGCTTTGATGGTGAAAACAACTGGTATAGAGAGTGAAGTGAGTCAAGAAAAAAACCAACAACAAGGAACATCTCAGCAAAATACAACTCCAAATGAGGCTACACTTGTGAATTGGCAAGCTGAAGATTTTTTTGGTATGAATCCAACACCTTCTCAGAGTGTAGCAGCTAACACACGATCAAAGAAGAGGAATATTAGTGAAGGACAGTCATTAGTTCCCGGTGATCCACAACCTTCCATCACTCCACAAGGTTTTGGCAAGTAAAATGAAGTTCCAAATGTGTAAGGATAACCCAAGCAACCTTCTAGACCAGCTCAAATTCCAGCTGTTGCAGCCCATGTACAAGAAAAGAATGTGTAGAATAAGGTGCAAAAAAGAGATTTTTCATCCCTATTTAACATCATTCAACAAATGAAGAAGACAAATGTGAACATATCTATGTGGGAGTCACTATCCATCCTAGGCCAAAGGGATCTACTACAAGATGCCATGAAGAATTGGTCAACCTCAAATTAGAAAGCTCACATGCAAAAAATGGTACTCACAAATGCAACTTAGCCTCAGGGAAGGCCTGGAGGACAAAAAGGGAAAATTTTGAAGCCCCCTTCATTCTATGTTTCATTGATCATTAGGGATAAACAAATACATAATTGTATGATTGATTCTGGGGTGAGTAGTTCCATGATGCCCAAGAAAATAGCTGATAATCTGGGCCTTCAATATGAAGTCATATCCAAGGGGGTGGTGTACTTAGATGAGACAATAGTAACAATAATGGGGGTAATTAAATATTTGAGCCTTACTTTACATGCATGCCCCAATGTCACGGTTTTGCAAAATGTGTCAGTGATAGATATACCACCACTTTTTGCCATATGTTTGTCAAGGGATTTCACAGCTAGAATTAGAGGCTACTTATTTGCTAATTGGTCACACATGTTTAGAACAAGATATGGAGCCAAGGCCACAATCAGGTCCGAACCTATTGTAAACTTTCACATTCAGCCTCATACTCCAAGCCCAATCAATGCCAACTATTCAACATTTAATCAAGAGGATTATCCAAAAACACATGAAGCTGACACCAAAGTTGGAAGCATCCTAGATTTGACTCTTGATGAATGGGAAATAAAGATACATGTTTTTGATCCCTACAGGGAAATAGAGGAATATGAGTTGGGAGTTTATTACATACATGAAGAAAATCAGCCTATTCCTAGCATCACCAAGCCAGACCATAAAGATGACAATGAGGTATGGCAACTATTCTTTGATGGGTCAAGAAGTAGACAAGGTGTAGGAGGAGGAGCTATGCTTGTTTCACCTTAAGGAATTAATTATTATTCAACCTTTAGATTTCAGTTTTCATGTTCTAACAACACTGCTGAATATGAAGCCTTGATACATGTGTTGCATTGGTCAAGGAAGAGAGGCATCAATAACTTACAAGTCTTTGGTGATAGTGAGTTGATTGTTAATCAAGTTAAAGGACAACATGTTTCCAAGAATGACTTGCTCAAGAGTTATAAGAATAGGGTGTGGGACCTCATTGAGGATTTTGAGGGCTTTGGCATCAACTCCATCCCTAAGAAAGAAATACAAGCTGCTGATAGGCTTGCACCAATTAGAGCAACTTTTGATGTTGTGGAGAGTATCAAAAAAATAAAATGTAGCCAAAAATTCATGTGATTGTGAGGCCATCAGTGCCAGACAATAATGTATGTTGCCAAGTGTTTGAGAGTGACCAACAAATCATCAATTTCTTGTAAGAAGAAGTTGAGTTCTCAGCCAAAAATAAAAAAAAGTTAGAACAGCAGTATGGTGATCAGGTGGTATAGCTGAGAACCAACAAACTGCCAAAAGGACTTGTCACTTTGGAGTCTATTTTTAATCCTAATGATCAATTTAGGAAATAGAAAGAAAACATCCAAGTCAAGGGAGAAGATTCTAAGCCCATCTTAGTTGGAGAAGGAAAATCACTTCAAATTGGTAAAGTGGCAACCGAGCAAGAAAGGTATGAGTTCATGCAAATTTTCCAAGAGTTCCCAGATGTGTTTGCTTGGAGCTATGACGATTTGAGAGGTTTCAATCCCAAACTATCTCAACACACAATTGAACTAGATTCAAGTGCTAAGCCCATCAAGAAAAAACAGAGACCGATCAACCCACACATTGAGCCTCTCATGAAGAAGGAATTGAATAAATTAAAAGAGGCAAGTATCATATTCCCCATCAAGCATTCAAGTTGGGTTGTAAAATTGGTTCCAGTTAGAAAGAAGAGTTGAGAAATCAGGGTGTGTGTGGACTTTAGAGATTTGAATAGAGCATCTCTCAATGATCACTACCCACTTCCTTCTATGGAGCATAATTTTCAAGTTGTTGCTGGCTCTGAAAGGTTTTCATTACTAGATGGTTATTCAGGGTATAATCAAATCATGGTGAAGGAAGATGATCAATTCAAATTAGCCTTCAACACCAAGTGGGGAACCTATGCATATAGAAAAATGTCATTTGGGATGTCTAACTCCGGAGCTACTTTCCAAAGGGCAATGGATATGGCATTTAAGGGATTGATCAATAAAATAGTGCTGATAAACCTAGATGATATTACTGTATTTTCTAAAAGTGCAGCAGATCATCTCTTTCATTTGAGACAAGTGTTCCAAAGATGTAGAAGATTTGGGGTATCCTTGAATCCCAAGAAATGCATTTTTCTAGCTCATGAAGGAAAGCTCCTAGGCCACATTGTTTCCAAAGAATGGTTAGTAATTGATCTGGAGAGGTTGAAGCAATAAGAGCAATGCCATTGCCAAGACATAAGGAGGCTCTTCAAAGTTTCTTGGGAAGAATCAATTTTGTTCAAAGGTTTGTCCCAAACTTTGCAGCCCTTGTCAAGCCAATAACTATGATGTTGAGGAAAGGTATGGCATTAAAATGGATAGCTGAAGGTAAGGCAAGTTTTTAGGCAATCAAGGAAGCTATCTCACAAGCTCCAACTCTCATTAACCCAGATTTCTCCAAAGATTTCATCCTTTATGCATTTGGCGGTGATGATACAATTTTTGTAATTTTAGTACAACAGAACAAAGAAAATGCAAAGCAGTCAATTTCCTTCTTTAGCTAAAGTTTGGAGGACTATGAAGTAATATATTCCTTCATTGAGAAGCATGTTCTTACAGTGATTAGGAGCTTGAAGAAATTTAAGCATCTAGTTTCAAACAACAAGGTTCAACTGCTGGTTTCTCATGTGGGAGTTAAAGACTTCCTCCTCAACTAAGATCTAAATGAAAAACGTGCAGGGTGGATTACTCATGTTATGGAGTATGACATTGAGATTAAAGTCACCAAGCTGGTCTGAGGAAAGGGATTGTGTGAGAAATTGGCCTTGAGCCAATCAATTGAAGCAAACAAAGAGAGGAATGTTGTTTTGGTGTTGTAGGACTGCCAAGAACAAAGAGATGTTCAAGAATAAAATAGTGGCATGCTCACTCCTTGCTGGACCCAAGACATAATGAACTTCTTACAAATAGGCCTATGCCCTCTAGAGATGAACAAAGCCAAAAGAAGACACTTCAGATTGTAGGCTATTCCATATGCACTTGTTGATGGCATCTTGTTCAAAATGGATATCAATGGAGTGTTATTGAGATGTATTGAGACAAATCAGATTGAGAGAATGTTAGAAGAGTTCCATAGTGGATCAGCTTAGGGTCATTTTTCTCCAAGAGTGATAGATCTTAAGATTATGAAGGCTGGATATTATTGGCCCAATATTTTTAGTGATTGTTATGCATGGATCAAGAGATGCAAGAATTGTGTGTTCTTCACAGGCAAGGAGAGATTAGCAGAACTTCCATTGCACCCAATCTCAGTTGAACAAGCATTCATATAAATGGGTTTGGACTTCATTGGAGTCATTAATCCAAAATCAAGCCAAGGGCACAAGTGGATTATAATAGCAACAGACTACTTCACCAAATGGACTGAGGCGGTGACACTTAAAGAGGCAAATGAATCTAGCGTTCTAGACTTCTATGAGGGGATGACAACCAGATTTGGTATACCTGTGACTATAATATCAGATAATGCATTGGCATTTACAAGATCAAGGGTCACTAAATGGGCTATTAGAAATGGGATCTAACTGAGCACTTCATCAAATTATTACCCCCAAGGTAATGGCCAAGATGAGTCTACCAACAAGAATCTATTAAGGATCATCAAGAGGACTCTTGATGAAAATCAAAGGATTTGGCACACTAAGCTCAAATAAGCTCTATGGGCTGATAGTATAACTTCCAAGAGATCCATAGGTAACTCTCCATTCAGACTTGTTTATGGGAGAGAGGCAATTTTGCCTGTCACTTGAGTTTCCAACATTGGAACTCATGAAGCAATTGGAATTGTTGGAGTTTGAACTCATGGAGGTTAGATATGCAGAACTAATGGAACTATGAGAAATCAGAGAGCTTACAGCCCAAGCAATGGAGAAGGACCAATATTTGATCAAGAGAAGCTTTGATAGGAAAGCTAAGGCTAGAACCTTCCAATTTGGAGATCTAGTGTTGAAATGGGATGTAGACCGAGCAAAGCCAGGAAAGCATTCAAAGTTTGATGCCATTTGGAGTGTCCCCTACATTTTCACAAAATGCAAGAACAACAATGCCTTCCAATTGTCTACATTGGATGGTGAAGAACTGCAGATTCTAGTTAAATGAATCCATCTACAACATTGCTACTAGAAGATAAACTTATCACCTTGTACATATTAGCTTAGATTTTTATTCCTCCAAGTTCTTATGCATGTTGTTTTGTTGTAGCTTAGATTTACATTTCCCTAAGTGCTTTGGCACATGTTTTGTTCCCCCAAGGATAAATATTTTGTATATCATGTTCCAGATCAAAGTAATGTTCTACTCTCACAATCTTCATTCTAGAGATTTTCTAATGGACTGATAGTAACAAACAGTTAAGTTCATGACTCCATGCCCAATGGATGCTTCAAAGGCTACTGCTAATTCATCTAGAAGGCATATGACCCCTAAGAGTCTCCAAATTGCTATCCAAAATGATCCCCCTACTTATTTTGGCTAACTTACCTTCATTTTCCCTTTTCTGGAACTTAAATGAATTTTTGACATGCTTTAAGGATTACTTTTTTTTTGGAAATGGCTCCATCAGATAGAGAAATTTCTCATCTTTCCAGAAAGGTAAAATTTTCCTTCTAACTCCTTGCACTTTTCAAGTTATGGCTCGGTAGAGTTTTTGTTGGAAAACTTCCCTAGACAAGCCCACAGCCAATAAGAAAGTGCCACGTGGTGGTGGGGGTTGGGACGGTAGATCGAAGTTGAGAAAATTATCAAGGAGTTGGTAGAGGGTGTAAAGGGAAAACTTTTTTTCGCGGGCCCACAGATGAAGGAGGAACCGACACTATCTAGTTGGAGGTGGAAGTTAGAGGGGCAGGGAATTTTTTGGTTTTTCACCAAAATTTGTAAAATATGCAAGGGGGAAATATTGAAGCGCATGCCTACTGCTAATGAGGAAGCGACATGTGGTAGCGGCGGAGTGGGGTGCGGGGGTGTTTGGGTTTTTTTCCCCAAAGTGAAATATAAGGAAAAAAGGTAGGTTTAGCCCGTGATCCTATTAGCAAATGGGAAGGTGACATGTGTCCTAGAGTGGCAGAGGCACGAAGGTTTTTTGGAAAATTTTCCAAAAGGGAAAAATTTCAAATTCTAGCTCGCGAATCCATTTTTACCCTAATTTTGCCAATTTTTTGCCTAAATCTTCAGAGGGGCGTAAATTTTGATCCAGAGCTCGGTTTTTCTCAATTTGGGTGTCATTGGAAAGCTATTAAATTTATCTACACGATGGAATCTTTAGTTTTGTTTTTCGGTGGAGTTTGGTGGGATAAAAATGAAAAACACCTTCTGTATGGGAAAAAGAGTAGAACTGACATTCAACCACCAATTTTAATGCAGTATGGCTTCCATTCTTTTCCAACATGGTCAAAAATCTTGGGGAATGAAATTTTAAGGGTACCCATGCCATTTTGATGAATCTGGTTGGTGATTAGACATTCATTTTCAACTTTCCCACATTTCTCCTTCCTGGACTCTGTTTTTCATTGTTAAAAGCCAGATTTGGCTCATTTGTAAGGGGTTGAACATTTTATTTCTTACAGACTCCCCTCTTCCCCTTGGCATGTGAATTTTAGGAGTTTCAAACCTTCCATGGAACCTGTGACATGTTTTTACCTTTCTGCCAGTGTAATGCAATGTATCAGATTTGATAAATGGTAATGCATGCTTTGTGAATGATCCCCCAATCCTCTCGTATGTTTATTATTGTTTTCTAGTCTTTCATTGTATTCTGGAAATATATGCATGCTTGGTGTTACATTTCTATGATTTTTTTTTATTTGCAAGCTAGAAGTTCATCACTCCTTTGGTGTATCACCATTTTTACTTAGTTTTATTTCCTTCTTTGCATCCTTTATCTCTGTCTCCTTGGAATTTAGAGTAGGATTTAGTATTAAACCTCTGGAAATTCATGCATACACCTAAACAAAGGAGTAAGAACCAGCTTCAATATGGAGAGTTTTCTCACCTTGCAAGGTTCCACACTTTGGAGAAAACTCAATGTTGTGCAATCACACTAAATGACCCAATTCTGAACTATAGATCTGAAGGTCATTTAGGGGGTGCTATAGATTTGCATTAACACTTACATGAGTTGAATTATGCTCCACATGATTTAGAGCTTGCTACCATTGTTCATGCACTTCAAGTTTGGAGGCATTATCTACTTGGTAAACCATTTGAGTTGAAAACTGATCATCTTGGGCTTAAGTATATTTTCACTCAGCCAAATCTGAATGTAAGACAATGAAGGTGGTTAGAGTTTTTGTCTCAATATGATTTTTACATAAGTTACATTAAAGGAAAAGAAAATAGAGTGGCTGATGCTCTAAGTCATAGGAAGTACATTTCTACTCTTATAACACTAAGAACTTAGTTTTTTTAAGGATGAAGTAAAAAGTGTTATGGAATATGATTCTTACTTTCAACAAGTAAAAGCAGCACTTGCTGCAGATTCGAATGATTCAAGGTATAAAGGTTTTCACTTTGATCTAGAAGGAATCTTACGATTTGAAAACAGAGTTTATGTACCTTTGCTTAATGATTTCAGAAAGAAATTGTTAGCTGAATTTCATAATTCACCTTTTTTTGGACACCCTGACATTACAAAGATGCTTGCTGATATAAAACAACAATATTTCTGGAAAGGAATGAAAAAAGATGTTATTGATTTTGTGACACACTATCTTGAATGTCAACGTGTAAAAGTGGAACCTATGCACCCATCCGGTTTAATGTATCCTCATAGCATACCCCAGTATAAATGGCAGGTAATAAGCATGGATTTTGTACAAGGGCTGCCTATGTCAAGAAATAAACATGATGCTATTTTGGTAGTTGTTGATAAACTAACAAAAGTATCTCATTTTATTGTTGGAAATATAAAGGATGATTCTCCTATTTTGGCTAAAATATTTGTACACAAAAATTTTAGATTACATGGGGTACTTGAATTAATCATATCTGATAAAGATCCTAGAATGATGTCAAGATTTTGGAAAACGATTAATGCAGCTCTAGGAACTAAGCTAAATTTTAGTTCTATGTATCACCAGGAAACATATGGAAAGACTAAAAGAGTAAATCAAGTTTTAGAAGATATGTTACAGATGCATTGTATGGATCAGAAGTATAAGTGGGAAGAGTATCTTCCATTAGTTGAATTTCCTTACAATAATACATATCATGCTTCTCTTAAGATGGCACCTTTCAAGGCACTTTATGGAAGAAAATGTAGAACCCCTATTAGTTGGGATAACATAGAGGATAGAGAGGTAATTGGATCTGAAATCCTTATGGAAATGGAACAACAATTTAAGTTGATTCGTGAATGCTTAAAAGAAGCAGCAGATAGGAAAAATAGTTACGCTGACTTGAAGAGGGTTGATAGGAAATTTGAACTTAGTGAGAAAGTATTTCTTTAGGTTAAACTGAAAAAGAGTTCTATAAATTTTGGAAAGGCTGCCAAGTTATCACCTTGTTATGTGGGACCTTTTGAGATAGTTGAAGTAATCAACCCTGTAGCTTATCGTTTAGCATTACCTCCTACTTTGTCACGAATGCATGATGTTTTCCATATTCCTTTGCTTAAGAAATACGTTTCAGATTTATCACACGTGTTAAATTGGAATTCCTTGTAGGTCCAAGACCCAGAAATAATTGTGGTTAAACCCATTCGAGTGCTCGAAACTCACCAGTTGCATTTAAGAAACTGAGAAATAAGTCAATGTAAGGTCCAGTGGGACCAGTTTAACGAAGAGAGTGCAACTTGGGAAAATATAGAAGATATGAAAACTACTTTTCCATATTTATTTGAACAGAATTGATTTTGTTGACTGATAAAAATTTATGATTTTATCTTTATATGACATTAAACATGCCAGTTTTGGGCAGATATTAATGTGATTTGGATAAACAGCTATTTAATGCTAATTTCTTGAACTATAAGATTTTAATATATTTTGACTTATGGTAACAGAAGTGAATGAAGTGATTGTCCTGAGGTATATTGTTAAAAAACGAGTAATCATCGGGATGATGATTCTTTTAAGGATGGGAGCATGTAACACCATTGTCAGTTGTTATTTTCCTCCTTTTATTTCAAGCATTGGCATATAAATTTCCTTATAAAGATATGTTCTTTTGATTTTTGGAGATCATGCTTGATATGGATAAATCATCTTCTATTCTTAAGATCCTTTGACTGAATTGGAATGGCTTCCTTGAATCTATTTTTCACTTCTCATAGGTGAGTTGTAATCTGGTTTAAGAATTGTAAAATTATCTATTAATCTGACTCATCCTTTGATCAATTTTAGTGATCCAAGGAATGTTTTAAATCTGATTTGTTGAACGAATGGTGAATTGACATTCCACGAATTAAAAGACATATGACAAAACTTTGATTAATTACAAGTTCTTTGATTTTTATGTGAATGTGTTTCTATTAAGTCGTATGTTGTGCTTGGATCTTTGGAGATCTATCATGACAGAAAAATGCTGACACAAATGAACTATAGCCTGTTCATGGCTTAGGAAATATTCTGGTTCCTAAAACTAAAGGGACTATCCTACAGAATCCTAAGCTAGGTAAGAATATATATACTACCTAGCTATGTTAATTAATTAAATTTTATCCTAACCTAAGCTTTGTGATAAAGGATTATGGAGAGGTTACTAGGTTATTTAAATTACCCTAAAACCTAATGCTATATGGTTATGTGATTATCTAACCTAATGCCTAAAAACTATTGTGTTGGAATTAATCTAACCTATGTGGAAACCACCTAAGGTGGTAATTTATTGATTGGGTTATATCCTAAGGTTACATATCCTAAGCTAACCTAAGATCTAACCTAAGCAATTATGCCTACCCTAAACTAATGGGCATGAAGGGGGAATTGGTGGTCACATGTATTGTAGGCAATGGTTCCAAGGCATTTAAGTTGTTGATAAGGTTTTTAAAAGCATACGTGATGCTAGTTGTGATAGGGGCTAGTTGACTTGGTGGAGGCTTATGTGGAAACTTCACTAAAAATGGAGTTGCATGTTAATTTTGATTTTGCATTCACCAAACTTAGAAGGTGGTGGCAAGGAAGGATAGGTGGGAAAATGGGAATTAATGAATTTTTTTGTTTTCACTTTTTGTGCTCAAACCGTTTTGGAAGGCATGCAAACAGGTTTGTATGGGGTTATTTCACTTTGCATACTTTACGATTTTTGCTTTGCATTCCCTTTGGTTTTTCAAAGTAGTAGATAGAACTACACTTAATGGCTATTTTTGAGGTTTTAGACCTATTTTCGGTTCGTGGGATATATAAGAGGCATTGTGGAAAAAGAATGTGGCTGTTTGATATTTCGTGGAAAAGAGAAGTTGTGAGCTCGGCTGGAGGTTCCCTTCAATTTTTTAGAAGCACTATCAGGCATGATAGGCTCTAATCTTTAAGATCTCTTGCTTTCTTCTAAATGTTTCATTAAAAATTTCTGCTCTTTTGAGATTCTTGCTTCCATGTTTAATTTAGTTTCTTGTTTGCTAGTTTTATAATATCTGTCATCTTGGATATAAACCCATACTAAAAATTACGTTGGTTTTGGAACTATCTTTGTGATAATTGATAATGATACATGCATGTGAAGCTTACATTATAAGCTCTATTTACTTTTTCTATATTGTGTATTCAAAGTTGTTGTTGTATTGGAACTGACCTTCATTGCAATACATGGATTCTGAACCATATGGAACCTTGATTTCCATTTGAGCTTGTATTTGGAATTCATGTTTTCTTATAAACTTGTGTAGGAGCTTCTTGTTGTTCTGAACTGGCGTTTGGAAACCTGGGTAGCTCCAAAATGTTGTTCAAAGTTAGTAGATGGATCTGAAAATGTAATTTATTACTTGTGTTTTCCCTGAACTGTTGTTAGAGGATTCTTGTACTTAGGGATCATGTATTGATTCTTGCGATGACCTAGACTGTTTTTGAAGTCCATATATGGCTTAGAGATTGTGTTATTCTCTAGTGACCATTTGAACTATTAATGGAAGATTATAATGTACATGACACTTGTATTTTATTACTTGTGTGGACTCTGAACTTTGTGGGAATGCTTAGTTCCATTAGAGATGGTATTTGAGCTTCGCATTTTGATATGAACTCGTGTTGGAGTCACTTGTTGTTCTGAACCAGTGTTGGTATCTTGGGTAACTCAGGACTATTGTTGAAGCCATATGTGGCTCTATACTTGTGATTTACTCTTAAGGTATTTTGGATTGTTAATGGAAGTTCATGATTTCTCCGCACTATTATCTTGTTATTTGTTCGATTCTAAACTCTCGTTGGAATCTCGTGTTTCATTTGAAATGGAAATATGACTCCTTGTTTTGAATATGAAATGTTAATGGATATTTGTATCTTATACTGCCTCATACTAAGATATTGTGCATATCTGAGCTCATGTTGAGTTTTTGTAATTCGACACTATACATGAAATTTAGTACTTAGTTTTTGGAAATTGTAGCAGGAACGATGTGTTGGTTTTGTTCTGGTATGTTGAGTTTTCTTTGTTATGGATATAAAATTGGATGGGAACTTTTTGTTTCCCTGAAACTGTGAATAATTACTTGGGTAGTCCTGTACCTTTGTGAGAAGCTTGTGTTCGTCATTGTGCTCAAATTTTGTACCTTCGAGCTCTGAGCAGGTAGTATTATCGACAAGTTCGATTTGGTTTTTTTATTTAAATTGGGTTTTTATCTTATTAAAGAGTTTAAAGCTCAGAACTCTTCTAATCGTACGACTTACTCAAGGAAACCTGGGAGAGTAGATTTAATCGAGCTGTTTAAATATCCTTGGGATTTAACTAGAAAAATTTTCTAAGGATAATGGGATTTCATTCGTTGATATTTGTTGAAGCTTCTGATCTTGTTTGGCTTACTGATCGGTTATTTTTCTATCTCTTGTTGGATACAGTAAATACACCTTGTGTCTTAATTAAATAAAGGAATGTGATTCCTTTAGAACTGACTATGTTTTAGGAAAGTTATTTTTATTTCATTCTGAGTATGGAATTGAAACTCGTGTTCATTGAAAGTAAAGCAGTGTAAAGAATATGGCAGTGTTCTTTCTTCTTACTGTATAGATCATTGGTTAAACTTTTCTGTTTTGATTCTCCTTTGAAATGGAGTTTTTTTATTAGTTGTTTTGTCTTCCTTGTTCAAATATTTTGTTGAAATGTTGTAGGAAGAGATTAGATGATTCGACAGTTAAACAGAAAATGAAAAATTGTTTGGCAGAACGTTTGTTTGACAAGCCTTGCTTGTTTGGTTTGAGATGAGTAATTTTTTTCTCTTCTACTCTATCTTTTTGTGAATTCTCCTTGGATGGACTCGAGTAGAGATTAACTCCTGTATGAATCTACCTTGATTTTGTACATTGTTTCAGATCTTCAAAAGTTAACTTCTATATGTGGAAGTAGATTTAAACTTACAAGTAGACCGTTTGATTCTCTATTCCTTCTTGGATTAAGATGGAATTCTATCCTAATGAATATCTTAAATGTTAAATTTTTAAGGTAATTATCCTTTAAAAGAAACAGTTAAATCACAGTTTGAATCTTTTTTGTTTCTCAGATGTTTTGTGTTTGGGTATAGTGGTAATGATTCTCTTCTTATTTTACTTAGGAGCTAGATGAATCATCCTAAGTAGAACCATGATTTAAATCCTTCTTTTGGCTTGAAGCAAAGATAAATGTTGTATTCTATTATGAAAGATTGGGAAAAATGATATGTTATGATATGTTGTTTGCCTAAGGATAATTGATAGGATCAATTAAACTCTAATTTTGTAAGGCTGATATAGTGGATTATATTCTGTCCTTTTCTTGGAAGTGAAATCAATTGTTTAAAATGTACTTCTTTTCTGTTGCGATTAATGTATTGATATTATGATGTAATACTTGTCTCATTAAAGCAAAGCTCTTTTAATGGAACAATTATTGGGATGCACTTCTTTTTAAGGTTTAGTGCTTATCATGCTCAGTTCATTGAACTGACGGTGCTTGCAATTTTTGTAGATGGACTTCATAAGTGATAAGGAAGGCAAAAACTTATGTGATGCATTGGCTAATTTAAGTCTAATTTTTTGAAGAACTCTGAATCGTTCTTGAGATTGTATTGAAAGAAAAGTAGTATTCTTTTTTAATGAAGACAATTTTTATGTAGCATACCTAAATGTATAAGTTTTAGAGATGAATTAAATGTTGAGAATTTATTTATAGTGGATATGTAAATTATCTTGTACTTTCATTACATAGACGGAATCCTATCTTGTTGATATACTCCATATTATGTATATGCTTAATGGGATATTCTTAGATAAGTTTGACAGTGGGAATTGGAATAATCTCCCTAAATATGATGCAGCTTCCTAAGTTGTAGAATTTGATGGTCATAACTAAACAATTCAATATAGTAATAAGATATGGAATGAACATTCAGTAATAACTATTGAATTTGTAAATGATTTATAGAGGTGCTAGACCCTAGCACATAATCATGTAAAGGAAGATTATTCCTCTATTTTAATATTGCAAACAAAATGGAAGACGTGATTCCTAATCATTAGACTCCGTTTAATAAAGTCTACTTTGTTACTACCTAGATGGTTGTTACACTTCCTTGAATGGTTAAGTCACAATAAATGGAACTTATGATGTTGATGTCCTATTTTGGTTGATGGCTTGTTAAGTCCATTAAATAACATTAAAGGAAATCTTAAGCTATGAAAGTTCTTTAACAATCAATTAAATCTGTTGTAGAGAAGAACTTAAGGAGTGTTGGATTAGGGTTAGGCAAGGTTGCTGAAATTAATTTTTGATAATCCAAACTAATTAAATTTATAATAAAATCCTTGAGTTATGTATATCTCGATGAGGTTGTTCTGTAGGATGCTAGCACACGCCAACTACAGGGTTGTACCTTTGATAAGATTAGGATCTTCTCGAGGATACATTGATGCAGTCGACATGTGGAAACACCCTTCTGCATTGATCATCTAGATCTACACACATTGGACTTGATCTTAGTTTCTCTCTAGGTCTGGTTAGTAACAGGTTTAAGATATGGGGTAGCCCTCTAAAACTTAGGATACCTTGGCACATGGGGTTGACTTAGGTTGACCCAGTATGCCAACTTACCCTAAGTATTAGTGAGCATCCCCCTATCATAATGTATGTTGTTAACTCAAACTAGGATTAAACCTTGGGCAAGTGGATTGACAAAAGTTAGTAAAGGAAATTCTAGATAACAATAGAGTAGGGTGAAATATGTATTCTAGATTGATGAGTATGCCATCAAGAAATATTAATATGAACAGTATGTTAGAAATCTTTGGCCAAAGTATCGCAAGCTGCTAGTTGTGTTGTCCTATGTCACCTAGTCTAAGGTTCATGATGCAGATGAATATTGGTAACAAATATTCATATAGGTTCCTTTGACAAATCACTCAATACCCTAAATAGGGAAAGAGAACCAAGTTTATGTAGTATACAGAAAAGTATTCAATACTTAATGTTAAACATGAAGAGATCGGTAGTTAGCGAGTCATGAAATGAATAGATCGGTAGCACACTGAGTCATTACAGGTGCATATGGTTATCTGTTATATGAATGGTTGATAAAGAATGTGTGTTCTAAATTATGAATTTAGAATAGAGAACATTATTTATATAAAAAAAATTTCCCTTGTTTGTAATGTCTTAAAATGGGAATGTTTACAGAACCCCTACTTTATATGAGCTTTACAAGAATATTTATTAACATTAGTGGGATAATGCACATATATAACTGCATGCATTCTAAGACAAAAACAAGAAAACTCAATCAAAGAAAAATGCACCATAATATAGATGAGAACATCACAATAATAGGGGGAATCAGATTTGAACCATGAGCATCATCAAGAACATAAGGGTTTGGATCCATAAACATAAAATAAAACATACATATCAAGATCCATGACTCATATATTATAACATTCCCATTGTATTAATTTCTCAACATTACAGTAGCCAAATACATTAAAGAAACCGTGAATGGAGATAATAAAACAGCATGGTCCCCATATACTCTCTACAATGGCTTCATTATAGATATTACACCCATGATTCCCTTAGCTTTCACTCTCCATACGCACATACATTCTCTTTTCTTCCTGCGACACACACACTTTGTGCCATGGAAAAAAAGGCATAAGAAAGAACTAGAAGGATTATCCTCTAATAACTTCATCATTACCCAAGACATGCCAAATGTCATCACGTCTTTCCCTAATCAAGTATCCTCAGCATGAAAGCTCCAGCTAATCCATAAAAATTTCATCTCCTTATCCTACTATGATAACCATAATGATTCCCTTGAATATGTTTTCCTTGAGCTACAAGTATTTCCTATCTTACATTTATCTATAACTAAATCTGGTCGCCTTTCTGTCTATTCTTTGATCGCAACTTTTAACAATTCTTTAAAAATGACTAAGTCCTGAATCCACCTTGCCTGGCTATAATCCTTTAGGAATCCCCAAAATTTACTTCCATGTGTGCCTTCACACCCTACTTCAATTTCCTTTCTGTAAACAAGGTTCGAATGGTTAACCCTGCATCCAAGCTACGTATTACCACCTCCAAAGACATATTTTTAAATGCATTGCATGCTTCCTCATCGGTGATACGGCTTGGATCCACCACCTTGTATGTCTCTCCTTACTTCTTCTTTAGATGAATGGTATCGATCACATGACCATTGACCTCAAAATCAGGCTCCTCTGCATGGTAATGCAACTTCCATCTTATCATCTCCCTTGTTCTTATCACACCTCTAATATGATCTAAAATATTGAACCCATGTATCTTCTCCATGGGGAGGGTACCTTGAAATATCACGTGCATCACCTTTACGGGATCATCCACAAAATCCATATGTGGGGACATAGGCATCCACTTCTTCCATACAACTTTTCACTTTGGTCATTGCTTCTTTTACCATGGAGTGAATCCTTTATCCTCCTTTATGATAAAGGAGTCTCCCTTATCTTCTTCCTTTTGTTTGGTGGTCTCTGTAGGATGAGACCTTCATTTTGGACTCTCAGTCTCCTCTATAGAATGATCCTTCTCCTTGGAACACGCATCAACCGCCACCTTAGTTTCTACCTTAGCCCTTCTCTTCTATTCTTCTGAGCCTATTTCTATTATAGATTTGGTAATCTCGTGTTCCTTTTGTCTCCTCTATTCTAACTCCTCTCCTCTAGGTAACTCACCTACCTCATGTTCTTCTTGTGAGTCCTTAGTGTTTCTCAGTTGTGATGTACTTACATCCCCACTGCTACCTCGATACATATAATATCTTCTCTTCCATAAAGTGTCCAACTTCCCCTCACCCTCTTCTTCTTCCTGGAAAACTTTTATTGTTGGGATCGACACTTCACATGGCCTTGGGAAGGTAGTTTCTCTAACCTCCACCTCAAATCCCCCCTGCTTCTTGGGGCACCATTATACAAATACCTAGTGGATATAGCCCTTGATGGTAACATTGACCTATGGGTGTAAATCCTTAAATTCAAGCTCCAAGGTCAGTACATATTCTGGCCTCAAGTTATATCTGTAGGTCACGTGCAAGGTGTGAAAATTTACATCCACCTTATATGCGTTGAAAGATAACTTTTATGCATATTTCAACTAGTTGATGGCACACTTCATGTACTTAGTAGTGAATGTAAACAAAAGTTTTCACCATGCCCCTAATTATCCTTTTTTCATCATTAACCGTGCCAAACAAAAGTGTTGCACAACAAAGAACTATACCTGGTCCCCAATAATCTTTGGTATTTCATGTGGGATGCACTATTCATTTTCAAAATCTCCACACAACCTCTCATACCATTTTTTCATTTGTCCCTTATAGGTTTTCGAGATGGACCCGTCACAAGTGAATTGCTTAAACTACACAACATGAGATGGGTGCACCAGTGGGTAAACCCACATGTTCCCTTCAGGTCCATCTAGGACACCCATTTCCCATAATACAATCAATAATAGTATGAACCACCAAGTTATTTTCACTCCTAGGTCATTCTACACTCATGCCTCCTCAATGATACTATTTGCAATAAATTGTGTAAAGTTTTAGTGTTCCCACTAGGAAACTCTGTAGGAAATGTACAAGAATCTCTTGTTGATGTCCGTCCATCTCTCTGATGCTCCCAATTTTTTAACTAATGAGTCAGGAAGTGACTCTCAATGTTAGGTCTGTAACATCCATGATAACTTGAGCCCTTCCCTCTTTATGATAGTTTAACTAATTTTATAACTCTTCCACTTTCACAGTGGCATCTAAATAAACGACCATGTCCTCACTAGTGTTTCGTAGGCCCATTAACCTATGGATTAAATTGCTCATGAGTCTCATCCTCCTCTCTACAAAGTAGAAAAAATATTCATTCACTTGCAACAACAACCATCTAAAAAGTGGTGTAGGTTTAGCAAAAAATGATAGCTCCTAAAGTTGTAAAACCCCCCAGTCTTCTACAATTCCTTCATCACTGAATCATCTACCCTGGGGTTTCCTTGTTTGTCTAACCCTGGGATCTCCTTGTACAGATCCTTAGACATAAATTTTTCATGGTCGGAGGTTTTATCGTTGAGATAGCATATTTTACACCTATATAACTTTGAGCTCCACTTTCCTACCTTAATAACCCCCGGAGGTTACTACATTTTTGAATAAGATTCCACGGGTTCTTCCTTTTCCACTACTAGTATCTTATTCCTATTCTTATTTGGTGTTATATCTTTTTTTCTTCCTATGCTCTAGGTTCTTCTGAATTTTCCCTGTTTGACCAAACTTGCCAATTTCAATCTCTTCTCCTTCATGTAAGCCTTTGCAATATACTATCTTCTCCTCTTCTTGCTATATAGATAGATCACACCACAGCTCGCACAAATCCACTTGTTCGTGACAAATACCTTGCTTTCTTCTCAAAAACCTCATCGGAATTCAAACTCGGGGGCACGAAATGTTTCTAAGGAAAATTATTCGAAATGACTACGTTTACCCTCTATTTATAATTTTTCATAATCTTGATGTCCTTGACCTACATGTTTTTAAGTCACTTTTTAATAAATTACTTTTTATCACTTAAGTAAACTTATACAACTCTCCTTCACATGCTTCAATCGTAACCTTCTGGCATGTCAACACTACTTTACTGCCACATAATTCCTTCATGCAATTCCTCGTACCAAAGTACATAACCTCTACACTATCCACCAAGTAATTCCCTATACCACCGCCTACCTCATGTTATACTGCGCGATCGTTTCTTCTCTTCTACGTGGTCTATACTCACATCAAATTTTTCTCCAAGAATCCTTTATTACGACATAAATTTGAACATATTTTTCACTGCACCGACACTCATTTGAACACCTCCTCTACAAAAATTAGTATTCT
This sequence comes from Taxus chinensis, assembly GCA_019776745.2. Classification (NCBI taxonomy): domain Eukaryota; kingdom Viridiplantae; phylum Streptophyta; class Pinopsida; order Cupressales; family Taxaceae; genus Taxus; species Taxus chinensis. The sequence goes on along the minus strand of CM034147.1, from coordinate 226,116,881 downwards.
TCATTTAGCTAGCCATCCAAAATGAGTCTTCCAACATTTCATCTTCCTTAGAAAAGTGTCAATGTTTTTCTAGTTTAGACGCTAATCCACCCACACTAAAAGTATGTCATATCCTCTACACATGAAATCACTTAATATGTATTTAGCTACCAACATGCCAACACACACAAAACATAAAACATAAAGGACAAGAAAAGATATGAAGAAAGGAAACACATAAAAGGGAAAATTCATTAAGGGAAATTCTACACTACCTGACAAAACTACCTTATTTACAAACACACCGAAGACTTATTTATAGTAGGGCTTCAACCTACTCCTATTAAATAAATTGGGAAAACATGTTCCATCCAATGCTTGTAATTGGTAAGCACCTAAATCAAGCATGTAAGTGATAGTATATGGTCCTAAATAGTACACCTTAAGCTTCCCTGGGTGACGCTGAAACTTAGAATCATAAAGTAGAGCCATCTGCCAAAACTCAAACTTCTTATTTTTAATGTGATGATCATGCCATACCTTCTATCGTGATTTATCCATCTGGAAATGGCATACCTCTCATCTAACTCCATAATGTTATCAATACGCTCCTCTAATGCTTGTTTGTCAGCCAATCCTCCTGCACATGCAATACGTAGAGATGGCAACATGAATTCCACAGGAAGAATTTCCTCCGTGCAAAACACTACTTGAAAAGGTGTGCCCTTGTTCAATCCTTTCAGATGAGTGCTTTCCCACAAGACTTTCATTGATCCATACATGATCTTGGAGGATGATTTACACACTGAGGCCGTTAGAAGCATTGACACTGGAGTAAGCCCATTTTTAGAAGCACAGATCATTTCCATGATGAATCAACTTGAGAAATTTTCTACAAACTCGGCTCATGAGACTCACAGTGGACTATGGTGCACAGATTGGTAGGTAGAAGGGAAAAAAAAATAGTTACCCATGAAATATGGTGTGCACTATATCATTTAATTGTGAGATCTATCACAGAGATCATGATCCAAGCAGATAACCGTTGTTGTAGCACGCACTCCATAAGAATGTGTCCTCTTGTTTTAAGATTTGATCATCTACGATGCATGATACAAATGACTTCTAGTTGATAGAACAAATCCATGACGTCATTGATATTGGTGTGCACCAAACCAACATTAGGAAAAATTCTAAGAATGAAGGTCATCAGTTTGAAGGGAATGAAGATGGAAGTGGTCGACGAAGAGGCTTTCACCGAGGATCCAGAGGCCATGGTAGTCAAGGAGGTAGGATTGAATTTCCCCGTAGAACCTGTTACAATTTTGGATCTACTGAACACTACAAAGTGCGAGTGTTTGGATTTGTTAAAATGCTCATGGTGAAGTAAGAAGCATAAATATGAGGAGTTCCTTTAGTTTTATCAGTATGTTAGCCAAAACCAGAAGAAGGACATGGGCGTGGGAATGGTTAGTGTGAATCAGGCTAATCCATTATGGATGCCTAGGGTAGCACATGACTATGAGTTGGAACTTATCTTATTAACCACAGGGGCAGAAGCCATGCACACCGGGGAAGAACCAAAGCAAATGCCTCTCATTAAAAGAGAAGAGGTGTTACATGGGAAGTCTCCTGATCTAACTCATCAGAAGGAGGTTTACCAAAAGACCATGGAGGTAATTAGAAACTTGCAAGGGGAGATTCAATGTTTAAAAGAGAAATTGAGGAAGTTGGAGTAGAAGAAAAGCACTGAAGTCCCTCATGAGGACATCGATGAGGTCATAGAAGTGTGTAGGATGTTGCATCAGGAGAATATTATCCCTCTGTTAGGAGAATGGCTAAGAGAAAAAGTACCGCATGTTAGAGGTGAGCATGAGAGGTAGGTATTGCATTCTAATATACGCCCTCACATTATTGACTATGAAAAGGAAATAAAATTGAATGTAGTTGTGGATGGATGAATTTCGAGCAACAACTTGATTCATAAGGGCACCAAGATTAATGTTCTCACTTTAGATGCATGCAATCAAATGGTAAGATCCCCATCACAACCATCCTGAAATGTGTTATATATGGTGAATAGGAAAAAAGGTTATGCCCATCAGAGTATTAAAGGACGTATCTATAACCATCAAAGGGGTAAATTTTACTAGAGACTTTGAAGTCTTAGCACTTGCCTAAGCAGATAACATTCCAGCCCTACTTGAACACCCTTGGTGCTACAAGAATAATTTCGATTTATGCTTGAACAAAGGGTACATAAGTTTCTAGAAAAAGGAGGATAAAATCATTATTTTACTGACGAATGGGAAGTCTGCACCCTATATAGAGCCTTTTGGAGAGGAGGACCTTGATAGAATCTATGTGCACACCATTAGAGACCCTGAGGTTGTTCATCCATCAAGAGGAGTTTTTTAGTGGGAAAATCCTCATTTTATGAGTGATACAACTATCATTTCACATGACAATTGGGTGAATGGGACCTATGCATTGATTGTAAGACAACTAAAGGGATCTATCACGTGAGTTACCAGAATGAGAAAAGTTAGGCACCCAGGATGACGATAGTTACCAAGTTATACTGGGGAAGGAAACCCTGATGTATTTCTATGCATAATGGAGGCACAGTGGACCTGTTAGACAGAAAGGAGGAATATGCTAACTTATACCTTGCATGGGATAACAACACGTTTGTGGGTGAACCATTAAGACAACCTTATAGAGTGGTGTGTAGTGAGAATCACGCTCTCTGTTAGGTTTCTGAGGAGTAATGCACCCTCTACAATACACGAATATCATGGGAAGGAGTCAACCTCATGACACATTATGCATGCCTATGGTATATTCATTCATATATGTGTCGTCAAATGGGAAACTGGCAGGAACTAACAACGAATATTATTCAAAAATTTTGGTATCAAATTTTAAAGCCATCGATGAATGAGGTATTGCAGGTAGTCAAATGCATTACTATGGTATATAGTGCTATGAATGAGGACCAAATTCTGGAGTTATCAGGAGAATCTAAGTTGGTGGCACGCTTTGTAGAAGAATATTAAGAAGAAGAGATAGAGGAGGTGTAACTTGAGTGCATCTTCCTGGAGAAATAAAAAGGAATGTTAATCTATTTGATAGACAATGAGGAGGTGAAAATTTTGATGTTAACCATATCGAAGGTATGCACAAGGTATTAGATAAAGTATATGAGCAAGCATGAAAATACCATGAGCCATTGAAGACAAAGAAATTTAACATCGGTATAGAGACAAAGCCAAAGGATTATGTCATTAGAGATTACTGGACCAAACAAGAAGTATCAAAAATCATTGTTCTACTGCACAAATTCCAAGATTTGTTCCCACACGGGTACCATGAATTAAAAGGAGTACATCCCTCATTAGGAGAAATGAGGATTATGTTAAAATAGGGTGTGCGCCTAGTTTGGAAGAGACCCTATAGGATGAAGCTGAATTTATGCGTCAAGGATAAGGAGGAGATTAATAAGATGATAAGATATAGGATCATTGAGGAAATTGAAGAATATGAGTGGGTGATCCCAATGGTAATTAATATTAAAAATAATGGAAGGATAAGGATTTACGTTGATTATAGGGATTTGAATGTTGTGTGTGTCATAGATCCTTTTCCAACCCCATTTACTAAGGAGATCTTGGAAGGATTAGCAAGTAGGGAGATATATTATTTTATAGATGGATTCTCAGGTTATCACCTAGAGAGAATTGTGAAGGATGCACAAGAGAAGCCCACTTTCATGATGGAGTGGGAAATTTTTTCTTATATGGTCATACCTTTTAGGTTGAAGAACATGTTTGCTGTGTTTTCACACATTGTAGTAAATGCCTTTCAAGACTTCATCCATAAGTTTCTACAAGTTTAACTAGATGATTGGATGGTGTATGGGTTAGTAAGATACCATTGTGACAATCTGAGGTCGATGTTTGAGAGATGTAGGTAGTTGAGTATCTCACTTAAAATTAAGAAGTGTGTCTTTTCTACCTTATTTGGCACTTTACTTGGTCATATCATATGCAAGGAAGGCTTATTGGTAGACCCTACAAAAGTGGATGTTATCTTGGGTTTTGATGAGCCTACCAGTAAAAGCATTTTTGCATGGATTCTTAGGTCACAAAGTATATTACAGGAAATTTATTAAAGGTTATGCCAAGTTTTCCACACCATTAGAGAATTTTTTAAAACATAAAGTTAAATTCCATTGCTAGGGCAAGGCGTCGCAGATGACTTTTAACACACGTAAGGAAAAACTTAGCACTGCACCCATCCTGCATTTTCCCTCTTGGGATAAATGTTTTCATGTGCACGTAGATGCATCAGGAATAGTGATTGGAGTGGTCTTAGCACAACCTGGAGAGGGGATTGTTGACCATTCTTTTTTTTTCTAGTAGGAAGTTAACTCTAACAGATAATAATTATATGACCAAAGAGCGTGAGGCATTGTAAATTATCTACGCATTGCACAAATTTAGGTAGTAATTACTAGCAACGCCTTTCATTTTCTACATGGACCACATGGCATTAAAGTACTTGGTGAGAAAGCCCATTTTATAAGGGTGCATATGCAAATGGGTCTTATTGTTTCAGGAATATGATTTTACAGTTGTGGTGAAACCAAAGAAGAGAAATTTGGGACCTAACCATTTATCACGGATTGACTCAGGAGAGGATGTGCAGAGAATTAAGGAAATAATTCCAAATGCACAACTATTTAGATTATAATGTGCACCCTTGGACTTGGAGGATATTTTTTTTTAATTTTTAATGGGTGTGGCGCTAGAAGGAATGATGGCCTTGGAGAAAAAGTAGTTGGCTATATGCGCCACACCCTATATATTGATCAGAGGATACCTGTACAAGTTAGGCCAAAATGAGATTTTGCATTAGTGTGTGTTAGAATATGAGCATACTACAATCATGGAAGAATCTCACAGTGGCATTGTAGGAGGTCACTATATAGGAAATTCTACCGTGTGTAAGATCCTATTGGCAGGCCTTTGACGGGAAATAATTTACAATGATTGTATTGAATATTGCAAGGCGTGTGATCATTTTCAGCACCTTGGTAAACCAAGACGAAGAGATGAAATGACATTAAGACCTATTACTAGTGAAAAGCCATTTGAAAAATGGGAAATTAGCTTTATGGGATATATTTCCCCAGCCGCGCATAGGATAGGATCACAATATATTATTACTATCATAGATTATCTTATGAGGTGGGTAGAGGCGGTGCCTACAAAGGACTACATGGTGGTTACAAAAGCTAGGTTCTCATGGGAGAACATAATCAGCAAATATGGATGTCCGCTAAGCTTAACGAGTGATAAGGGTATGCATTTATCAAATGAGATTGTTCGAATCATGTTTTAAAATTTTTATCGTGGTGCATAACAAAACTATGCCCTTCCACCCTCAAGCTAATGAAATTGCTGAGGCATTTAACAAGATATTAAGCAACACGTTAACAAATATTTGTGATGTTGAAAGAAAATATTAGGATTATAACTCTTTACAGTACTATGGGCATATAGAATAACTTATAACAAATATTTGTGATGTCTGAAGAAAAGATTAGGATTATAACTCTCTACAGTACTATGGGCATATAGAATAACTTATAAGCGATTGAACAAGGCCACACCTTTTCAATTGGTGTTTTTTGTGGAGGTAGTTCTTCCTGTGTAATTCATGTTACCATCTCTACGTATTGTGCACGTAGGAGGATTGGATGATGATCAAGCATTAGAGGAGCGCATTGATAAAATTATGGAGTAAGATGAGAGGCATTCCATTTCCAGATGTATTCAGAAGATGGAGAAAGCACAACAGAAGGCATGACATGATCATCACATAAAAAACAAGAAGTTTGAGGTTGGGGAGATGGTTCTACTTTATGATTCTAAATTTTTGTGCCACCCATGGAATATTAAGGTGCATTAGTTGGGACCATATACTATCACCTACATACTTGATTAAAGTGCTTTTTATTTACATGCGTTGGATGGTACAAGTTTTCCTAGTTTCTTTAACAGGAGTAGGTTGAAGCCCTACTATAAATAAGTCTTCGGTGTGTTTGTAAATAAGGTAGTATTACAAGTTAGTTATAATTTCCCTTAATTCATGTTCCCTTTTATGTGTTTCCTTTCTTCGTCCTTTCTGTTACATGTTTTTTGCTCATTTGTGCACCGATAGTTAAATACATTTGAAGTGATTTCATACGCAAAGGACCGTGCATAATTTTAGTATGGGGTGGATTAGCGTCTAAATTTGTAAAAAATTGTCACATTTCTAAGGAAGATGGACTGTTGGAAGACTCATTCTGGATGGCTAGAAAAATGAAGAAGATCAATTTGTGTGGAGGATGTGTTTGAATGTATGCCAGTGTAGTGAAAAATATGTTCAAATTTGTGTCATAATAAAGGTGTTTTAGAGAAAAATCTAAGTTGAGTATAGACCACGCAGAAGAGAAGCAATGATTGTGCAGTATAACATGAGGTAGGTGGTGGTTTATGGAACTACTTGGTGGAAAATTTAGAGGCTATGTAATTTGGTATGGTGAAGCGTCTGAAGGAAGTTTGTGGTAGTAAACTAGTGTCGGCACGCCAAAAGGTTACGACTGCAACGTACTTGACTTAATTTATAAAAAGTACTTTATTAAAAAGGGACTTAAAAACACGTAGGTCAAGGACATCGAGGTTATGAAAAATTATAAATAGAGGGTAAAGGTAGTAATTTCAACTACTTTTCCTTAGAAAATATTTGTGCTCCTGAGCTTGTGGTACAATGAGGGTTTTGAGAATAAAGCATGGTACTTATCATGAACCAATGGAGTTGTGTGCGTTGTGGCATGATCTTACGGTGTAGCAAGAGGAGGAGAAGATAATAGATCAGTAAGTGGTTGAGTGAAGGATAAGTGATTTAATTTTTCGAGTTTGGGCAGATAGAGAAAAGTTAAAAGAACCTAGGGCACATAAATAAAAATAGAGATGATACCAACAAGGAATAGGAATAAGAGACCAGTAGTGGAAAAGGAAGAACTAGTGGAAGTTTATTTAGAAATGTAGTACTCTCTAGGGGTTATTAATGTAGAGAAGTGGAGCTCAAAGTTATATAGGTGTAAAATCAACGATTTCAACAATAGAACCACCGACCATGAAAAATTGATGTGGAAGGATCTGTAAAAGGAGATCCTAGGTTTAGATGAATAAGGAAACCCTAAGGTAGATGATCCAGCTCTGAAGGAGTTACAAAAGACTTGGGTTTTACAGCTTTGGGAGATTTCATTTTTTGTTAAACTTGCACTACTTTTCATATGGTTGATGTCGTGAGTGCATGAAGACTTTTCTACTTTATGGGGAGGAGGATGATACTCATGGGAAATTTAATCCATAGGGTAACGGGTCTGTAAAATGATGGTGAGGACATGGCCCTCGATTTGGGTGCCACTAAGAAAGTGGAAGAGTTAACAAAAAAATTAAACTATGAGAAAAGGGGAAGGTCTCAAGATTTTGTAGATATTACAGACCCGAAGTTGAGTTTCACCTCCCAACTCATTAGTAACAAATTGGGAGCATCAGAGAGATGAAAGGACATCAACAAGAGATTTTTGTATGTTGCCTACAAAGTTTCCAATTGGCCACAGTACAACTTTACAAAATTTATTGCGGATAGTATCATTGAGGAGGCGTGAGTGCAAAATGACCTAGGAGTGAAAATAACTTAGGGGTCCATTTGATTACATTCTAGGAAATCATTGTCCCATATGGACCTACAGAGAACATGTGGGTTTACACACTGATGCACCTGTCTCCTACTATATAGTTTATGCAATTCAATTTTGACAAGTCCATCTCTAACACCTACAAGGTGCATATGAATAAGTGGTATGAGAGGCTGTGCAGAGCTTTTGAAAATCAATTGCACATCCTGCATGAGCTACCATAGATTGTTGGGGACCAGGTCCAGTTCGCTGTTATGTAACACTTTTGTTTGGCATGGTTCATGATGGCCCAAGGGGAATTAGGGGCATGGTGTAAAATTTCATTTTCATTCACCGCTAAGTACATGAAGTGCACCATCAAACAATTGAAGGATGCGTAATAGTTAAATTTCAATGTGAATAAGGTGGATGTTGATGTGCACACCCTATACATGACCTATAGATAAAACTTGAGGCAAGTATATGTGGAGACCTTTGAGCCTAACTTTTTGGATCTACACCCATAGTTCAATGTTACCATCAAGGGATACATCCACCAGGTATTTGTACAGCTGCACCCCAAAAAGATGAGAGGATTTCAAGTGGAGGTTAGAGACACCACCTTCCCAAGGTCACGTGAAGCATTGATCCCACCAATAAATGTGGTCTAGGCAGAATAAGGGGTAGTAGAATAAGAAGATGGTGAGGGGAAGTTGGAAACTTCTCAAAATATAAGATTCTATATGCACTAAGGTCATAGTGGGTACACAAGTACATCATATCTGAGTAACACTGAGGACTCCTAAGTAGAGTGCGAAGAAGGTGAGTTACCTGGAGGAGAGGATCTAGAACATAAGAGACAAAAGGTACATGAGCTTTCTAGTTCTGCAACAAAAAAAAACTCGAAAGAAGATACTACTACCTTCAGGGAGGAACTCGAGGCTGAACTCGAGACAGAAGAGAAGATAAGGGCTGAGGTAGACACCAAGGTGGAAGTTGATACACACACCAAGGAGAGGGCTCATTCTATAGAGGGAACTGAGAGTCCAACATGAGGCTCTCCTCCTACACAACCCACCAAATAGAAGGAAGAAGATAAGGGAGATTCCTTTTTCATAAAGGAGGATAAAGGATTCACTCCAAGGTTAAAGAAGCAATGAACAAAGCACAAGGATGTAAGGAATAAGTGGATGCCTATGTCCCCACATATGAATTTTGTGGATAATTCTATGAAGGTGTTACGTGTGAGATTTTAAGGTATCCTCCCCATGGAGAAGCTACATATGTGGGATCTTTTGGATCAAAGTTGAGGGGTGACAAGATCAAGGAAGACGATAAGCTAAAACCTGTATTGCCATGCAGAGAAGCCTTAGTTTGAGGTCAATGATCATGAAATCGAGACCATTCATCTGAAGAAGAAGAAGTAAGGAGAGACATATAAGGTGGTGGATCCAAGTCACCTCACTGATGAGAAGGCATGAAACTTGTTGTAAAAGATGTAATTAGAGGTGGTAAGATGTAGCTTGGATACAAGGGAAAATGTTCTAACATTGTTTATAGACAAGAAAGGGAAGGAGAAGGAAATAGAGAGGTTGTGCCAAGGGTTAAAGGGGGAGCAAGCACAAACCAAGGACAATTTGTTGTGATGAAATGGAGTATCTAGAGGACCTTAATATCCCAGGAGCTGAGCCCCTCATTTATATGAGCTTTGCAAGAATGTTTATCAACATTAGTGGGACAATGCACATATATGACTGCATGCATTCTCAGATAAAAACAAGGAAATTGAATCTAAGCATAGATGGACCATAATATAGATGAGAACATCAAAATAATAGGGGGGAGTCAGATTTGAACCATAATAATCATAAAGAACATAAGGTTTTGGATCTATAAACATAAATATCAAGATCCATGACTCAGATATTAGAACATTCCCATTGTATTAATTTCTCAACATTAAAATAGCCAAATACATTACAGAGACCATGAATGGAGATAATACAATAAATGATTCCCCATATATTCTCTACAATAGCTTCATTACAGAGATTACATCTATGATTTTCTTAGCTCTCACTCTCCATATGCATATACATTCTCTTTTCTTGTTGTCACACACACACACACACACACACACACACACACACACACACACACACACACACACCCTTATTTCCATGCAAAACAATACATAAGAATGAACTAAAAGGAATCTCCTCTAACTGCTTCATCATTACTCAAGACATGCCAAATGTCATCATTTCTTTCCTTAATCGAGTATCCTTAGCGTGCAAGTGCTAGCTAATCCATAAAAAAATCAGTTCCTTATCTTGTTATGACAACTATAATGATGCCTTGGAATATGCTTTCCTTGAGCTGCAAGTCTTTCCTATCTTATGTTTATCCATAACTAAATCTGGTCACCTTTCCATCTATGAATTTATCATGGCTTTACCCATTCTTCAAAAGTGACTAAGTACCGAATCCAACTTGCTTGGGTGTGAGCCTTCACGCATCCCCAAAATTTACTTTCACATGTGCCTTCATGCACTACTTCCTTGCGCCACAACCCTCTATGCCCCAGGTACGTGGTTATTCCAAGGGATCAACAAAGATGTGGATATGGAGTATCAGAGTCTCCCCCACTTAGGAAATAACAATAGATAATCCCCTCTAGATTCTGATAAGAGTGTGTCTGATGAAGAAATATTAATGACCATAGACACACATCTGATCCCACATGGTGACCTAGCCCTTGCACTTAGTATTTGAGTTCTTGAGGTGATTATTGATAAACAAGTGAGTGTAGGTAACCCATTAGTTTTAGGTAGTTATCATTGTATGTTTAATATAGAAGTGCATTAGACATTATCTATGGAATCACAAGTGACAAAAAATTTGATTTTTGGAGAACCGATCGAAGGAATTTTATCTGGCGCATCATCAGGTTAGAGTGTAGGCATGCAAAATGTTGGAAACATGTCTAGAAGCACTAGATATCATCATAATGTTGGAGTTAAGTTTAGTACAATTGTTTGAATGCAGGGAAGTACATCCACTAGTCTGAAACCTACTATAGGAGGTGGTTTAGGTGGGTTAGGAGGATCAAGATCAAGTGGATTAGGTGGTTCTAGTAGTGGAGGAAATATTGGTGGCGGTTTTTGTTCTGGATTTGGAGGACAAGGCCCACATCTTCAGCAACCCCCACTTACCAGAATAAATAGGTATTAAAGATGCCATAGAACATGTAAAAAAGTGTGATTTTTTATGGCGTGCTAAGGAAATCACTTTTCTGGATAGGAAGGCAAGTCATTTTATTACTACTCTTCAAGGTTGCATGCATAATTGGTATAAAAAGTATGATTTGCATTAAAATGTAGTCAATTATGATACTTTGCATTTTGATTTTTTGGTCGAGTTCCATATACCTTAGTTTGAACAGAAGAGTATCATCGTGCTTAAGGACATTAACAAGGTCCTATCAGAAAGTGTTCAAGTGTATGACGTGTGTTTTAAAACTTTTTTGTTAAAACTATCATATGAAATACATCCTAGTCAACACACACAGTGGTTTGTTAGTGGGCTATTGACTCCTTTCAAAAGGGCACTATCCCACAATATTTTTGTAGACCCACATAACATTTTGGAGGAAGCTCTACGCGCTGAGGTAGTTGAGAGTGTGGACATTAGTGCGATTCATTTTTTTGAAGCACAAATTATAGCTATGGTGAAATAGTTGGAAAATCTCTCTGCTAATTCAGCTCATGATACGCATAGTGGGATTTGGTGTACAAATTTCAAGGTTGAAGGACACACTAAGGATAGCAGCCCTCATAAGTCATTACACTCCATGTTGCTAGACTACAAGATTTTTCATTTAGACCATGATGAGATTAGATGTTCTCTTTTACAGTGCATGATCCATAAGAATGTATACATGTATTGTAATATTTACAAAACTTATGCTCATTATACAGTTAATTACAAAGTAATAGATCACATACAAAAAGTCATAAAAATAGGTGTGTGCCAGTCTAGTGTAACAAGTGGGTCTAGGGAACAAGGATAAAAACATAATGAAGGACGCAATAATGGGGATAACAGGAATAGATGCTTCCGTGGTGGATATAGAGGCCAAGTTTGTGGCAGTGGAAGAGGAGGATTTCCTAGAGGAACTTGTTTTACTTGTGGATCTCATGACCATTATTAGTGTGAGTAATCTCAAAATGTGCTTTTCTTTTGGTGTGGAAAAAAACATAAGTTTGAAGAATGCCCTGACTTGTATGAGCATATGATTAAACAACACAAGCAAGATAATGACAAATCTATGATTTAGATATAATGCACATATTGGGATAAATGGATACCCAAGATTAAACTAAATTCTAAATTACATCTTGTGTTAGTTACTACAGGTGTTGAGGGTGCGTGCACCTGGGAGACTCCAAAATACAAGAAACCTAAAATGAAGTAAGAAGTGATAAATGTAAAGTACCCTGATGCTTAACACCAAAAAGAAGTTAACTTAGAAATTATGGACGTTATAAGGAATTTGAAAGGAGAGATTCAAAGTTTAAAGGAACAGACGTGCATGTTAGAATGAGCTAAGAATGCTGAAATTATATAGGAAGACATAGCTAATTTGAAGGAATTTTGTAGAATGTTACGTCAGGAGAACATCATCCCTATATTAGGTGGTTGGTTGAGGGAGAAAGTGCCACCCATAGGATGTGATTGTAAGAGGTAGATCCTTAACAAAAATGTTCCTCCCCATAATCATGAGTATGACAAGGAGATTACATTAAATGCAGTTATTGATGGATGGATTTTGAACAAAATTATTATAGATACAAGTGCAAAAGTTAATGTACTGACATTAGACGCTTGGAATCAGATGGGTAGAGCACCATTACAACCTTCTTCAAATGTGTTTTACATGGAAAAAAGAATTAGAGCTAATCCTATTGGGGTGTTAAAGGATGATACTATTATGATTCAGGGAGCCAAGTTCAATGGGGAATTGGAACTTGTAGAGGTAGATATTTTCCCAACATTATTTAGGCTCCCCTGGTGTTATGCAAATAATGTAATTTTTTTCTTCAATAAGGGGTACATTATCTTTGAGAACAAATAAGAGCACGTCATTATCCCATTGACATATGCAAATGCTGATGTTGAGCCATTAAGAAATGAGGAATTAAATGGAATATAAATGCATAAAATCAGATACCTTGAGGTGATTGAGCCATATAAGGAATGGATAATATAGTGGGATGATGTTCATTCGGTTAGTGATACTACAAGTATTTCTTGTGACAACTAGGCTCATAGGACGTATGAATTAGTTGGGTGTGAGATTAAGAACACGATTACTTGAATGATCATGCCACACATGGTTAGGTGCTTGAGTAATAACAAGGTACCTCAGTACAATGGTGAAGGAAACCCTAATGTGTTTTTGCATGTTATGGAAGCACAGTGGAAGGATACTAGTGACAGAAGAAATATGTTGGTATATACCCTGCGCAAGATAACAACACATTGATGAGCTACACATAGGGATGACCTTTTATACTATGTTTCTAAGGAGAAATGTACTTTCATAGATATGTGAATACCATGGGAATTATTTTTCTTTGTATCACATTTAAAAGTGTGAGAGACTTTGGATAGAGGGGTAAGAGGCCTTACCTCCATCACTCTAGGTACATAAGTTCTACACAACCCTCGATGGTTGTGCATGTGCATTTTATGTTCATGCAGAGTTTACATGGGAGATAGTTAATTGACAAGAGATGACCTCATGTATGGTTCATAATTTTGATTCCTTTTTTACTAAACCTCTGATAAATGAAGCATTGTAGATAATGAAGCACCTTACTTTTGGGCATAGTGCGAAGGCTAAGGATATTTTTTTATATGTTTGTCGAATTGAATTTTAAGGAATTCCTTCACCTTCAAGAGAGTGAAGAGGAAGAAATGGTTTGCACCTGGGAAGAAAAAGAAAAGGGAAGGCTGGTATGTGTAGTAGATGGTGAAGAGGATGAGGAAAATAACCTAGATGTTAGCCACACCAAAGGTATGTGCGAGGTAATGGACACAACAAATAAGAAGGCACGCACATATCATGAGCCTATGAAAATGAATAAGGTTAACATTGGGATAGATACAGAGGATAAAGAGGCCATTATTGGTGATTATTTGTCTGAATAGGAGGTTGCAAAGATTATTGAGCTACTGCATGACTTTCAGAACTTATTCCCTAGAGGCTATAATGAATTGAAAGGAGTAAACCCTTCTTCAGGTGAGATGTGAATCAAACTTAAAATAGGCATGAACCCAATTAGAAGGATGCCTTATAGGTTGAATCCTAATTTGCATGTTAAGGTAAAGGAAGAAATTGAAAAGATGCTGAAATTTGGAATCATTGAGCCCATTGAGGAATCAGAGTGGGTGAGTCTCATGGTGATAAAAATTAAGAAGGATAGGAGGATAAGGATATGTGTGGACTATAGAGAATTAAATGCTTCATGTGTTATTTATCCTTTCCCTACTCCATTTACTGAGGAGATCCTGGAAGGCATAGCAAGGCACGAGATCTAATTTTTTACTAATAGATTTTTGGGGTATCATCAAGTACGCATATCAAAGGAAGATCAGGAGAAGACAACTTTCCCCATTGAGTGGGGAAGTTTTTCATACATAATTATGTGCTTTGGACTAAATAATGCACCTACAGTGTTCTCACGCATTGTTGTACAAGCATTTCAGGAATTCATTCATAAATTTGTACAAGTATATCTTGATGATTGGAAAATATATGGTCTGGTTAAGGATCATTGTGAAAATTTGAGACTTATGTTTGAAAGATGCATGCAGTCAAACATCTCCTTGAATATTAAGAAATTTGTATTTACAACACCTTTTGGCACTTTTCTAGGACATATTATTTGTAAATAAGGTTTGTTGGTAGACCCAACCAAGGTTGATGTGATCTTGGGATTAAAAGAACCTAAATATCAAAGTGAAGTGCGTGGATTTCTTGGTCATATAGGTTACTATAGGAAATTCATTAAGGGACATGTAAATATTACTACGCACCTAGAGGAACTGTTGAGATCTAAGGGAAATTTTTATTAAGGTGAGGCGTAATAGTTATCATTTGAGACATTGAAGGAAATACTTACTTCTGCACCCATTATGTGCTTTCCTTCTTACGACAAACAATTTCATGTTCATGTTGATTCTTATGGAATGGAGATTGGTGTCATGTTAGCAAAACACAGTGAAGGGATTGTAGACCACCCTATTTGTTTAGAAACCAGGTAGTTGAAACCTGCTAAACAAAATTATATAACTACTGAGTGTGAAGCTTTATCCATGATTTACGTGATGCACAAGTTTAGGAAATACTTATTGGCTACACCATTTATATTCTTCATAGATCATATGGTGCTTAAGTAATTAGTGAACAATCATGTTTTACAAGGATGCATATGTAGGTGGATACTCCTATTTCAAGAATTTCAGTTTATAGTTATTATGAAACAAGGAAAAAGTAACTTAGGGAATGATCATTTGTTGAGGATAAACTATGGTGAGGATGCATAGAGCATTAAGGAAACAATTACATATGCATAACTATTAGGATTGAATCATGTGCACACTAAGTAAGAAGATATTACAGTATTTTTACGGACCGGATAGGCACCTAAAGGAATGAAGACGTTAAAAAAATAACTTGCAATACGTGTAATACCTTACCATTTAATAAGTTGATGTTTGTAAAAACTTGGCCATGCTGAATTTTTGCGCTAGTGTCTACTGGAGCATGAGTGCAAGGCAATTATAGTAGAATATCATGGTGGAATTACAAGAGTTCATTGTGCGGGAGATGCCACCACGTCCAAGATTATAATGGCTAGATTATGGTGGGAAAATTTATATAAGGATGTCAAGAAGTATGTCGAAGCATGTGATCATTTTTAGTGCCTTAGGAAGATGGGAACCAAAGATGAGATGTGTTCGAGACCTATTGCAAGTGTTGAACCTTTTGAGAAATGGAAGATTGAATTTATGGGTCCTATTTCCCCACCCGCATGTAGGACTAGTGCACACTAATTTATAACTTTTATAGACTATCTTATAAGGTAGGAAGAAGCAAAAACTATAAAGGATTGCACGGAAGCTACAACAATGAGATTTCTATATCAGTAGGTATTGATGTCCATTGAGCTTGGCAAGTGATAGGGGCACACACTTTTTGAATGAGACTATCAGAATATTATAAGACAACACCCTATCACCTGTAGGCCAATGGTACTATTGAGAATTTAAAAAAAAATGGGGCATAAATTGACAAAGATCTGTGATGTTGGAAGGAAAGACTGGGATGATAAGGTTTTTGTTATCCTTTGGTCATACAGAACAAATTTAAAATTCTTAAATAAGGACACACCCTTTCAGTTTGTGTTTGGCACGAAGGTTGTAGTATCTGTATAATTCATGATTCCATCCCTACATATTGCACGTGCAAGAGGAATGGATGATGAACAAGATGTTGAGGAGCACATAAATAAATTGATGTAGTTGAATGAAAGGCATGTTATTTCTCTATTGATTCAAAAGAAAAAAAATCAAGATAAAAAGCATGACATGATAGACAAATCTGGAATAAGGCATTTGAGGTTGGAAAAATGGTTCTTCTGTATAATTTTAAGTTTTAGCACCACCTTGGAAAGTTGAAAGTCCATTGGTTTAGACCCTTTGTTGTAACAAAGATATTGGAATTAGGCATTTGTCAGTTACAGGCACTAGATGGGACTTTATTTCCCGGTTACATCAATGGGAGTAAGTTGAATCCCTACTATAAATAAGTCTTCTTGGCCTTTGTAATAAGGCATTATTTCCAATTAGATTAGGTTTCCCTTTAATGCATTTTCTTTATATGTGTTTCCTTTTATCATTGTTATGCTTTGTTAATTCAGTTCACTATTTTGTTCTAATAAGTGTGCTTGTACACCTGTCGCTAATTACTATCTAAGTGATTTCATACACGAAGGACCACACATATAATTAGTGTGGGGTGGATTATATGTAAAGTTACACAAAAAGGAGCTGAGAGGGTTTAATATTTAAAGAAGCACACATGTCTATGTTGATGTTGGTACTGTAATATAGGGATAATGATGATAATAAGGACAAGCCACATATGGTGAATGAGCACGCAGTGTAACGTGAGGTAGCAAGCGACATGAATAACTACTGGGTTAAGGAACGTAGGTTGATGTACTTCAGTGCATAGATCATTCCAAAAGAGGTATGTGGTCATAGTAGTTTGTGCGCCAGAAGGTTGCAACTAGAGTGTGTGATGAATGCACATGTTAAGCATGATGGAAACTACAGAAAAGGAAGGAAAAGTAGAAAAGTTGAATTAAATATAGTTGTACGATGGTAGTTGGAAATAAATTAATGCAAGTAAAATTTAAATGCCTATAAATTGAATTTCAGGGTAAATCATTTTTACCTTACATTACACAAAATTTGTGAATACTTTGTGCAACCTAGGGAAAATTGAGAAATTTGGAGATAAATCAAGTTTTCAGCTGAAGAATCATGAACTAGAGGGTGAAGGAGAACATTTTCAAAGGAAGAGTGAGTTCCATTAGAGGGAACCCCACAATTTGAGATGAAGTGAAGTGGATTTTGAAGTAAACAAGACTTCTCTTGTTAGAATTTTGAAAATTAGGGAAGGGTATACAAGGTTCAAACATAGAAGTATAACAATGTTGTTCTAGAGGTTTGTGGAAAGAGGAGTAGATTATTATGGAGAGAAAGGACCAAGGTAATATTTTTAATTTACATGACTAAAATGGCACCAATGAAGGCAGTGAACACATCACCTAAGAAGAAGGGAAAGGGAAAAGAAAATCCAACACCTATCGTATATGTCTAGGAAGAATGGTACTCAGAAATGCAGTACCCAGATGGGGTATTGATGGGAAAGGAGTGGGTTTCTCGTGTCATGGGAATGATTATGAGGGATTAAAACCATCAGACAGATCTGACGGCACGTGGCATGGCAACATAACTTGTTCAGCCAATGGAGGAAATAACCCTAGATGATAAGCATGTGTATGATGATCAAGGGAAGAGTTTGTTGAAGAAGGTTGGGATTTTGGAACTATATGAGCTTCCATTATTCTGAAATCCCAAGAGATTATATCAATGGTTAATTGCATGTGTGTAAAAGGACTATTTATAATTTACAAGAAGAACAATGGACATTACCACATAATTAATTGAAAAGTATACTGGTCTTATTAATATTGGGATCTCGTTTGATGATGACTTAGCCAATGATACCAAAGTGAAGAAGAAATCAATAGAGTTTGAGTACAAGAAAGGAGGGCATGCATTTGATATTGTTAAGATTTGTGTTCCTTTTATAATGATGGTCATGCCTTTTATTAGAAAGCTAAATGAGCAAGAAAGATGAACACAAGTGAATAAAATATTGTTCCATGTATGCAAGAAAATATCAGAGGGAACTATATATAATATTGCTTCCTTTATATAAGAGGATATCATTAATGTTGCACGTGATGGTGACAAGATTATGTTTGGAAATATTTTATTGGTAATTGTATTCTTTGAGGTTTGGGTACTCAATGGGCTGAAAGAAAATATATGGGAGTATCCTGATGAAGATCCCTCCCCTGCAAAATGGTTTTCAAAATATACATGTGAAACAATGACTCCAACATACAAGGTGTGTGTGGATAAATGGTATAACAAATGTGTGATACGTTTGATGTTGAGTGGAGAATTCCAGAAAAGTTTCCTGTTGTTGTGGATGGGGTTAACGATTTCGCAGTCTATCAAAAATTTTGTATTGGGAGGTTTAAATTAGTTGATGGTACTAAAATTCCATTGTACAAACTTTTGTTTACGTTTACAATGTAGTAGTTTAAAAGTGATGTGAATAGGTTCATGAAGACACAGAAGTTGAGACTTGACTTGAGAAAAATGGATAAGGAGCACCATGAGATCCTTCAAACACTTGTCTACCCCAAGAAGCATGATTATGAAGAGAAGTATGTATAAGAAAGAATACATATTTTGAAACCAATTACATTACCAATAACTTCAGTGGATGAAACAAGAGTATATATTTATATAAGGTGTAATTTTGTTGATGGAGTAGTTATGAAGGATGATGTGAATATTCTTGAAGAACCCTCTACATGGAAAAATGTTGAACCAAATAAGCGAGTGCATGAGGAGACCCCATCTGTCAGTGGAAGTGAAGGGGGGAGTAAAGATAAGACTTCCATTTCAAGCGCGTTGGTAGGGAAAACCTCAGAACATAAGGAGGTAGGGAGAAACACGTATGTAAGAAGGTAACTTGCAATAGAAAAATATCTGGTGAATAAGAAATAAATAATAATACCTAGCTCAGACTCTGAGGAGATAGAGAGCCAGAAATAAGAAGGTGAAGAAGATGAGAGTGAGGAAGAGTTGGACGGGAAGCTGAGCCCACATGTGTACACCATCAAAGAATCAGATGTAGAGGTATTGAAAGAGAATTTCAAGGATACACATGTCATGGATATGGATCTATGGGTATCGGTGCGACCATTACATAAGTTACATAAGAGAATCCAAACATAGCTACAAATCATGAGGAGAGGCACACTCTTGACCCTAAAATAGAGCACAAAGTGGAAAAAGAGGTTGCAGAGATCATAGAGAATCTGGTAGAGAATGAAATAGTGTGGAATAGAGAGGAAAGAATGAGTGAAGGACATAAAAAGATCATGGGAAGAGAATCAAACCTTGCTTGGATTTCCTTAAAGGTGTTCGAGGGAAGCATAGGAGACTAAGTTACATCCCACAAGGACCTATCATGTAATATATTAAAGATACCAATAAATTTTTACATACCAGGTATCAGATCATGATACCTTTGAATCAACTATTTTGTTGATCTTCATTAGGAAGGAAAGTGTGTTCCCATGCACAAGAACGATGTTATCTTGGATGCTTGATTCACACATCAAAGAGCCATAATTTGAGGTGAGCACCTAGTCATTACTAGATACCCATGAGTCAGTAGTTTTGTAGAGAGATGTACCTAATAGTTAATATATGAGAAAACATGAAATGTTCTCAACAAACTATCGGTAGAGGTGGGTGGTATAATTTTTTATAGAAACAACTAGATAAGGGTTATGTAGAAGGATCTAGATGAGAAGAATAAATAGATAAGAGAAAGGGATAAAGAGATAAAGGAGAAGGAGAAAATTATTGTGCAGTTGAAATAGGAGTTGAGGGATGAAAAAGGGTGGATGTGTGTGACTTACAAAAAGGAAGAATGCATAGCTGATGTGATCTTACTAGTGCACCTAGATTTGGTGCCTCCTGATAAAACCAAGTATGAATCCACCTTCCATTATCTGGAAGATTTAATGCACATAATTACAACTCAATAACCAACCATTGCATTAGAATCTACAAAAGAATTTCTAGCGCAATAGAAGCAACAAGAAAGATAAAAAATTGAAGTCATCATAAGAAAATCCACTAAATTAATTGAATTAGTGAAAGAAACAACTCACATGGAAAAAGCTTTCTATGACAATTGTGATGATAGGGATCATGTAGTGGGACTAATTTTTGCAAAAGATGAGGTAGATCTAAAGGAGTTCTAGTCCAGGAATAGAGGAAGCAAGGAGAAATGAGAAATAATCTTAGTAGAGGTTGAGCAAAAGCATGAGGAAATTGATTCATTGAGGGCCTCAATTAAAAATAAGATAAAGGAAATATACCCACAAATTATGCGTACGATGGACACACTAACTGATACAGAAAGTTTTTTGGAGATTTTGGTTAAAACACTAAAGGAAAAGGGTGAGGATATGACTATTTAGAAGGTTCATGTCATCATGGGTGAGGCCTTTACTCAAGCAAGTAGTGAGTTAAGAGGGGTGGAAAACATTGGAAGAATTAGTGAATAAGGAATTCCCCCTCCTTTTTGCACATTAGCACTTGGATTGTTTCATTATTTTGTGTAAACGGTACATATATTCTTTCATTTTTGAAGAATTCTTTATCATTATTTGAACAATCAAGAAAAGTGTTTCCAAGGATGGACAACATACCTAGTGTGTGGTAATGTTGGGCACTGGAAAATGGATAAGTGTTTGTAGTATGTAGAGGTAATATTATAAATCGAGGTATTATGGGCATCCTAATGTATCTTGAGTGATAAAAAATATTTAGGAGTCTTAGACGTGGTTTAGCATCTTTGAGAATTTTTTTGTGAGTTCATGAGTGATGGTTATGCCGTTGTAATTGAGAGAATACTGTGATAATGAAGTCTGATAAAGTTCTTGGTGGACATAGCCCACATTGGGTGAACCATGTTAAATCTTGTCTTGTCTTCTTTTGTGCATTGTTTATTTATGTTGTTATATTTCTTCAAGTACAAATGTGCTAAATAGTTTCCTACATATGTGTTCTCTAATTCCTAAAAACTAGTATAAGAGCTTTGGTGGTTTTTTACTAAAGTGATAAATCATAGGGAAATTTTAGCTTGAGTGAGAGTTATGAAAAATAAGGTTAGATCGAGGGTTGAGAAGTTCAATGGGCATAAATTTAGTTTGTGGAAGATGCATATGGAGGATCACCTGTATCATAAGGACCTCCATGTTCCTTTAGCTAGAAAAGAAAAGAAATATATTGCCATGTTGGATGAGGATTGGGAGTTGCTAGATAGAAAGGTGCTTAGGGAAATTTGGTTATGTCTTGCATCTTCAGTTGCTTTCAACACATCATAGGAGAGAACCAGATAAGTTATGAATGCGTTGGGGAATTTATATGAAAAACTCTCTACCTCTAATAAAATATTTTTGATGAAAAAGTTATTTAATATGAAAATGTCTAAGAATGGTTCTGTTGTTGATCATTTGAATGAATTTAATACGGTTGTGAGTATGTTAAACTCAGTGAAAATTGAATTTGAGTATGAGGTTAGGGATTTGTTGATTTTTTTCTCCTTTCCAGATAGATGGGACAACTTGGTTATGGTTGTAAGTAATTTGGTCTCTAATAATTCAAAGTTAAAGTTTGAAGATGTGATAGGTGTGATCATGAGTGAGGAAATGGGAAGGAAGAGCTTTGGGGATTATTCTACTTCTAGAAACGCTTTGACGGTGGAGAGTAGAGGGAGAAAAAAGAACAGAGGGAAAGGTAACCATGGGAAGTTGAATGATCATGGAAGGTCAAATTCCAAGAGTAAGTTGGAATGTTGGCACTGTGGGAAGGTTGGTCATGCTAAGAAATATTGTTGGGCACTTCGAGATTAGAATTACAAGGAGGAAACTAAGAAGGTAAATGTGGCAGCAGGTGATGTTTGTCGGGATGCCTTAATTCTTTCTTTAGATAATATTGTTGAGTCTTGGGTGTTAGATTCAGAGGATTCTTTCCATGCCACCTCACATAGACATTACTTTACTGAGTTTCTTCAAGGTGATTTTGGACATGTATATCTTGGTGATGATGAACCACGTAGCATAGTAGGGAAAGGTTGTGTTCAAGTGAAAATGTACAATGGGAACACATGGATATTGAAGGACATGAGGCATGTTCCTAAGTTGAGGTGGAACTTGATATCAATGGGTCAAATGGGTAGTGATGGTTGTACGGTTAGTTTTATAGTGGATTCTTGGAAGGATACCAAGGGAGATCTTGTGGTTGCAAGAGGTACTTTGTATTTAACTAGTGGTGCTGATTATTGTAATTTAGTTGCTGTAGATGGAGATGCAACTTTGTGGCACCAGAGACTTAGTTATGTGAGTAAAAAAGGCATGCAATTTCTAAAGGACATGTTTCTTGGATTAAAGGGTTTAGATTTGGATTTCTATGAGGACTATTTTTATGGGAAACAGAAGTGGGTGAGATTCCTCAAGGTTGGACCTACCAGGAAGGAGGGTAAGTTAGAGTTGGTGTATACAGATGTATGGGTGCTAGCTAAGGTAAAATCTATTGGTGGTTCACATTATTATGTAACTTTCATTGATGATGCAAATAGAAATTTTTGGGTATATGGAATTAGAAAGAAATTTGATTTATTTGAAACTTTCAAAAGATGGAAAGTCTTGGTTGAGAATGAAACATATCTCAAGTAGAAATGTCTCAGGTCAGATAATAGAGGGGTGTATTGCAAAAATGAATTTCTTGATTACTATTCAGTAAATGAAATCCACAATAAAACAATGGTTTCAAAGACTCCAAAGGAAAATGGAGTGTCAGAGAGAATGAACAGGAAAATCATCGAGTGTGCTAGGTGCATAAGGTTACATGCGGGGCAATCACTCATGTTTTGGGTGGAAATGGTGAGCATTACTATTTATCTAATTAATAGAGGGCCCTCTATGGCCTTGGATGGAGGTATACATAAGGAGGCTTGGTCTGGTAAGAATATTGATAACTCATTTCTTAGAGAATTTGGATGTGAGGTATTTGTTCACATTGATAAATATGATAAAACCAAGTTAGTGGCTAAGTCTGAGAAATGCACATTTGTTACATATGGCAAGGATGACTTTGGTTTCCATGTTTGGAGTCTTAAGGACAAGAAAATATTTTCGTTTAGAGATATTATCTTTAATGAAAAAGTCATGTATAAAGATCAGTTGCAGGAACAGAAAGAGGAATCAAAGAAAGAATACATGGTGTTCGAGGACATTGTGGATGGCAAAGTGTTCAAGGAACTAGTTTAGGTGCAATATGTTCTGGCATAGCTAGCTAAGGAACTGCCTCATCAGGAATCCCAAACTCTTGAGGTGAGAAGGTCTTATAGGGTAAGAAGGGAACTTGAACGTTTTACTCTATCTTTGAATTATTCATTTCTTAATGACAGTGGAGAGCCAAAGTGTTTTGAGAAAGCAATGTAGGTGAATGTCAGGAAGAAGTGAGATCAGTGTTTATCAGTCAGACCCTAGCACTTAGTAAAGAAAATACAGAAGGTTCACACAAAAGAGCATAACACATTCAAAGGTGTAGAAGTATCGAAAAGGATCATGCGCGAGGAACAAAAGCAAGTTTGGGACTTAGCCATTTTCATGACAAGGATCTATTTTTGGAGATAGCGTGTGGAGCACTCAAACCGATTGGAGACTTACGTGCCACGCATTGGATATTTTTGGAGGATAAGATACGAAGTGCTCTATATGGACACAGGCTGGAAATAGATCTACTACTATCAGTTAACTAATCATATTCTATTCCTAGTAAACTTGCATGTGTGGCTATTTTTGTAACGGTGCGTTGGATAGTAATAGCATGCAACCTATTTTGGGATTAGATAAGTGGTGAAGGGAAATTCCCCACCCTCATAAGTATGTAGTAAATTGTGTAGTAGATATATATGCATACATGGAGATATAGTGAGATTATGTTGCTAACTCTATTACGTGCATGAGTGTATACTACTGTTATTGTAATGAAGATTCTATGTACTTACTGCATTTAATATAATGGAGGATATTGAATGATATAGTATGTTTTTGATTTCATCATGGTTGATACTTACTTATGTTCTCCCTTAGGTATAGATCTAACATGCTCTGTAGAATGATGTAATAGTAATGGAACTACATGTGTTAAGTTTTCATCATGCTAACATCCTACAATAGTAATCCTAAAGAGGGACATGGTACATTTGTGTGCTTTGGGTGAGGTCTTAGTCTAGGCTGAGTGATGTGCAAACGTGTCTAGGGTCTTATTGGGCTTGCATTACTGAATTCTAGGCTTCATCATTGGTTCTCTTTCCGGGACCTCTTTTTCAGCTGTTTTTAGGATGGTTCATGATGAAGACATATCGGTTGACCTTAGCAAGTGTTGAAGAATGGATACATGATCTGGAAGAAGAATACACACGGTGGTTCAACACTGGATCTGAGTTTAACGCACACATGTGGGTGGAACAGAATATTTATGAAAGTTTATATAAGAGTTTTTTCACTCTCTTTCTAATAGAATTGTACGAGTGGCTGATTGCTTATGCATCTAAGCAGAATTGGAGGTATCACACACTTATTTGGATGTAGACAGAATTACAAGACATCTATGATGCTGATACTCATGTCCAGAGGTAGCTGAATTCCAATTATTACGATATCCAAGGGGAGCTTACCTGCAAGGCATTCCACTGGCGATCAAGATCCTGATGGTAACTTTAAATCTAGAGGGTAAACCAATGGATAACTAAACCTCACCATGCATGGGGGAAAGAGTAGGTTTGGTGAAAGACAGCAGACCTAGTGGCAGAAAGGTAAATAGAGGAAAGGCGACTTAAGTATAATGAGGCATGTGAGAGGGAGATAGAGAAACAACGTAACATTGTAGAAAGTATGGCATTGAGGAGAGAGATGTCTCATGAAGGATTTGAAGCTCACGTAGATGATGTGGAGCCAGAGCATCAGGAACTCCCCCATCTTGGAAAGCATGACAGGGATCCTTCCTCAGCCTCACGTAGAAGTGTGCCAGCAGAGAATACCTAGGCCACAAGTGCACATCTGAATCCACCTGGTAACCTTTCCCTTGCATTTGTTTTTCCAGCATCTAGTACAATAAGTATTCAATAAGCTAGTTAAAGTAGTGGGAGAGTAGGAGAAAGTCTTATAAGAGGAGCAATGATGGTAGAACAAAAGGTTTAATTATTATATGGGAGTACCTTTTTGAGTGTATCATTAACACATAATACAAGCATGTTGATTTTTAGATTAATTTCTGGGAGTAGTAACACTTTGCAGATTGTTGGGGAATAGTTTAGTCCCACTATTGGGACACTGGGAATTACATCTTCTCGTCTGACCCCAGCTATAGGTTTAGGATCAGGAAGCATAGGTAGCTCTTTTTCAGGTAGATCATGAGGTTCTGGAGGTAGGGGAAACACATGAAGTTCTGGATTAGGTGGGCAAGGTCTGCATCAACCCCAGAATATTTACATGGAAATGTCTATTCATCTTCCAGAGTATAGGGGCCTAGAAGATGTTGTTAAACATGTGCATATGTGTGAAATATTGTGGCGTGCAAAAGGAATCACGGCTTCTGAGTGTAGAGCAAGCCAATTTACTATTACGTTACAAGGGTGCACACACATTTGGTACAGAAAGTTTGACCTTGATTATACTTGTGTAGATTATACAGCTTTAAAGGATGCATTCCTTAAAGAGTTTCATATCCCTGAGCTTGAGCAGAAGAGTATAACTGCACTCAAGGATATTAAGAAAGACACTACTGAAAGTGTTAGAGAGTATGATGGATGGTTTAAAACTTTGTTATCAAAGTTTTCTTATGACATACACACAAGCCAACATGAAAAATGGTTTGTTGGGGGCTTCATTACCCCTTTTAGGAGGGCATTATTACATAAGACATACACTGATCCACGCGAGCACTTGAAGCAGCCTTGTGTGATGAGGTAATTAGAAGCATAGATACTGGGGTGAGCCCATTTCTAGAAGCACAAATAGCAGCTATTGAAAAATAGTTGGAGAAACTATCAACAAATTCAGCATATGAGATGAGCAAATGGATTTGGTTCATAGATTTTGAAGTATAACGTCACACAAAGGATAGTTGTCCTCACAGAATAGTATGCTCATTGTTGAGGGATTGTGAAATATGCCATTTAAAACATGATGCTAGCCGCTGACCATTATTACAACGCATGATAAGGAAGAACATTTCAAGATATTGTAAAATATGTAGGTCCATGACTCATGACATGGAATACTGCCAACTGATTGGAAAAATCCATGATGTTATAGATATTGGTGTATGATAGATAGGAGTTTTAGATAACTGGGAAAGAATGAGCATCATGACTGGGATCACAATCATGTGTGCTATGATTGGAATAAAAAGCATTTTGAAGGCGGTCATGGCAGAGATCGAGGATACAGTGATGGATTCAGAGGATAAGGCTGTGGTGGTCGAAGAAGTGAGTTTCCTTATGGAAAATGTTATACATGCGGATCTCTTGACCACTATAGGCACGAATGTCCCCAGAATATTACATGTTCTTTCTACGGAAAGAACCATAGCTATGAGGAGTTCCTGAACTTATATGAGCATCTGATTAAGCAACATAAACAAGAAAATAAAGGCATGGGGATGGTTAGGATAGAACATGTTGTTGAAAATCAATGGATGCCTAAGTTGGATGTAGAATTTGAAGCACTATAAGTGAATATCACAACCCGCGTTGAGGTGGCACGTGCCAGGGAAGCATTGTAGTACAAACCTACCATCACTAAAGAAGTTCTTCATGCACAGTACCCAGATCCTAAAGATTAGAAGGAGGTTTATCAGGAAACCATGGAAGTTATAAGGAATCTTCAAGGTGAGATATAGTACTTAAAAGAGCAATCACAGAAGATGGAGCAAAATAAAGCATCAGAGACTGTCTAAACTGATATAGATGACCTGAGAGAAGTGTGTAAAATGTTGCACCAGGAAAACATCATTCCACTGTTAGGGAGTTGGTTAAAAGAAAACACTCCACGTGCAAGTACTAAGAATGGACGGTATATCCTACATGTGAATCTTCCCCCTCATAGCCTAGATTATGATAAGGAAATCACTCTGAATGCTATTGTGGATGGGTGGTTATTAAGTAATATACTGATTGATACAGGTGTAAAAGTCAATGTTCTTACCTTAGATGCATGGGTACAAATGGGAAGATCCCCATTGCAGCCATCCTCTAATGTATTATTCATGGCTAATCAGACTAAGGCCACTCCAATCAGAGTTCTAAAATATGCATCCATTACCATACAAGGAGCCAAGTTCACTAGAGACTTTGAATTTTTAGTGTTGGCAGAGTCAAATAGCTTCCCATCTCTATTGGGATGTCCTTGGTGCTATGTAAATAATGATGATATTTGGTTCAACAAGGGCTATATCAGCTTTGAAAACAAAGAGGAAAGAGTTATTATCCCTTTAATAGATGGAAAATCTATGCCCTATGTTGAGTCCTTAAGTGAAGAATATCTAAAGAGGATTTATGTATGTGCCATCCGAGATCTAGAGATAATTGAGCCAACCAAATAAGGACTAATTTAGTGGGAGGATACATAGTCCATTAGTGATACTACAAGTTTTTCTTGTGATAATTGGGACAACAACACTTATGAGCTAGTTGGGCACGAAATAAAGAGCATATTTCCTCGAGGTACAAAATTGTGTTATGTTAGGAGGATAGGTAACAACTCGGTACCTTGTTACACAAGATAAGGGGATCCCATGGTATTCCTGCGCACCATGGAAGAACAATGGATAGACACACTAGAAAGAGGAAATATGCTAGCATATACACTATGTGGGACAACAACGTGTTGGTGGGTGGCCCACAGGGATAATCTTATCAGATGGAATGAAATTAGGATTGCTCTTACTACTAGGTTCTTTAGGATAAATGCACCTACTCAAATAAGTACTTATCACGGTAATCAACCTATTCAACACCACATTTAGAAGTGTGAGAGAATCTAGGTAGAAGGGAAAGAAGTTTTACCACCTTCGAACATGTTTTATTCCACTTTGTAACATTCCCAATTTAGTACATTAGAACAAGAATTTTTTATTTTTTATTTGATAAGTGTTTCCTAGTTCTAAATACATAATTTAAAACTCATAGATCAAAACAATCATTCTTATAATAGATAACCATATGCAACTGTAATGAATCGGTGTACCACCGATCTATCCATTCCATGACTCGGTGATCTACCGATCTATTCATGAGTATCATAGAGTTGGCATTTTTATTTTTAACACTTCACTCTTGCAGTTCTCTTCCCTAATCTGGGATTTCAGAATGCTCTGTCCAAGGAACCTATCTGAATAATTGTTACCATTATTCATCAGCATCACGTCCCTCAGACTAGGTGACATAGGACAATGCAATCAGCAACTTGCGATACTTTGGCCAAAGATTTGAAACATATTGTTTAGGTCTCATATTCCTTGACGGCATACTCGTCAATCTGGAATATGTCCTTCACCCCACTCCGATGTTATATAGAATGTATTACACTGCCTTCTATCAGCCTCCCCTGTCCCAAGCCATTCACTCAGGAATGGATTAATAACATGACAACGTTATAAGGATGCTCTCGAGAACTAGGGATAAGTTGACATATTGGGTCAACCCTAGTTAACCCTATGTGTCAAGGTACCCCGAGTCTCCAAGGGCAGCCTCATAACATGACCATGTTCCTAACCAGTCCCAGAGTAAAAACTTGTTCGAGTTTAAGGTATAAATCCTAACGATCAATGCAAAGGGTGTCGCCATAAGTCACCTACATTGTTGTATCCTCGAGAAGATCCTAATCTTCTCAAAGGTACAACCCTACAGTTGACATGTGCCGACATCCTACAAAACCTCCTTGGAAATATCTACTTAACTTTAAGGTGTTACTTACGTTGAGTTGAAATTATACTTTAAGACTCTCCTTTCGGGGTAGTCTTTTCCCAACCCCTGGGTTCCTCACCTTTGAGTTGCCTTACTTATTTAAGATCCATTTCACAGAGAGAAGTTTAATAGATTTGATATCTTGTTAAGGAGTTCATTGATTCACAGTAATCTTAATCAACGAAATTGGGTAGTAGCCCTAAGTCCTCTCATAAGGATACTAACTATACCCCTATAAGTTTATATCAGTTCTCAAAACTGAAATATATCTTACTAATTGTTATTAAGATATAGTGATTAAAAATCATCAGTTACTTTGTCTTGACTTAGATCATGGATAGGAAGTAAGAGATTTCTCTTCCTGATTTAGCTACCTTTTGAGATATAGTTTAACTTTAAATTCCCATAAACAGTGGAGCAATTTTCCAATTTAGCCTTATTCACAACATAAAGAGTTACTAATCATTCAGGAAGTATTCAGTCACATAATGTTTACAAGGCCTACTTAGAGAATCTAAATAACTCTAAGGTATAAAATAATAAAAATGCACTTAAAATCAATCAAACCTAACAAGATCAATTCCATCAATTAAAAATACAGCCACATAAGTAACATTTTTTTCCCTTTTCATTTATTTCCAATCCATACAATTACAACTTATGCACTTCGGCATACTGGATACAATACTCAACAACAAAAGAAAAAATTTCTTACCATAGTACAATTAGAGATATCAATAGGAATTCATCATAAAACCAGATTAAACAATTTGAACATCATATCAGATCCACGTGCCTTTATTACTTACAATGTCCATCTGCAAAATTGTTAGCACAGGTCAGCTCTGTGAACTGAGCATGATAAGCACTAATTCTTAAAACAATTGCATTCTA
Source organism: Taxus chinensis (assembly GCA_019776745.2). Lineage (NCBI taxonomy): Eukaryota > Viridiplantae > Streptophyta > Pinopsida > Cupressales > Taxaceae > Taxus > Taxus chinensis. Next base: position 226,086,780 of record CM034147.1, on the reverse strand, counting down.
CTAATTGCTCTCATTAAACAAAATGTTTAAATGAAATAATTTCTTCAAATACTTAAACATGAATCAGGCTAATCATCTTTCTACAATTCTAACATGACTATAACGCATAACTCATATTATAGCTGCCAATTAAACCTAAATATTTTTCAGATGATTCATCATATATATTAGAGACTAAGAAGAAAAAAATGAATCCAAAACATCCATCCATCTGAATCCCAAGGACAGAAATAATCCAACAAATTGTTCCATTCAAAAATGAATATCCTATCAATTCGTGTATCCAACAGGTATGTTTCTTTTTCTTTTTTTTAACAATTCCACAAATGCAGATTATAACACCCAGCAAGCTCAACTGATGGTATTCCTTTATAATCATTACATTATTTCAATGGTATTGAAAAGTACACCAACTTATACTGCAATACAATTTGTTTACCAGTCTCTCCATATAATTTAACAGTTTCTTCTTCTTAAGCCCGTACCGTAAAATTCACATAAGAATACAAAAGAAGAAAGCACTCAAAGTTTCTAGACAAGGAGAGAATATTTTCTTATTCCTATAGTTATATAGCAACATATACTTTACAACTTAAGAGATAGAAACAGAGGCAATAAGTTTTCCAATCCAATCATGTTTAGAACCGTACCAGCTTCTCAAGAGTGATGCATATACATTCAATCTTGAATTCAATAAGGAAGAAGAAAGAGCAAGAAAATCAACACCCATCCCTTCCAAATACAACCTGATTTCCATCCATGCAGACCCAGGATTACCCATGTGATATTAAACATCAAAGTTCCTCAAGCAAGATTTCTCTCGGTCAGGCTGTGTTCCTACTAACCAAGCAAGGTCATAAAGAAAACAATAATTACATTAATTTTTTTTCATCACGTAAAGAATCTATAATCAAAGACCATCCAAATTCCTTTCTCAGAGATGCAGGTTTAAATATATACATACATCATAAGCATGTGACTAATCAGTCGAGCTCAAAAGAAGGATCTACAGTTTCATCCCATTCAATTATATAATCACCTGAAACTATCAATAAATTAAAGAGCTCTTACGACCAAGCAATAATCAATAAACCTACCAAATTAAACTCAACAATTCTTTCCATATCATTCTTTAAACATGAAATTACCCAACGTCATCGTCTGACATGGCACAGTTAGGAATTCATTAACTCAGTCATACTAGAGACTAGATAACTTCATAAACAACATTCATTTCCATATGCAAACACAACAAACATTTCAACTAAGTTGGATTCATATGTATACACAGCAACATTTTAACTGAGTCTAATCCCTATGAATATACAACAAGAACTTTTAACAAAAGTCGAGCCAACACACAAACACATCAAGGAATTCAACACAAGTCATATCCAACAATTATTCACAGCAAAGGCTTTGACAGAAGTCGAAATCATGAAAGATAATCACAGCAAGGACTTCACAGAAGTCACCTCCTTAACATAAGCTCAGCAAATATTCAACCGAATTCAAACCAATACGAAAATACAGCATGGACTCTAACAGAGTCGTGTTCATATGTAAACCCAGCACACACTTCCACAGAGTTGAACCAAATGTAAACACAGCAAGCGTTTAAAGAGAATTCAAATCTATAAGTATACCCAGAAAATATTCAACAAAAATTCAACAAAAAACTAATACAGCAAGGTCTTCAGCCGAAGATGAATCCATAAAAAAAAATACAACAAAACATTTTGACAGAGTCTTCACATAACCAGAGATTCCTAAATCCACAAGAAAAGAAGAACCCAATATATTGCTTCAAACCAACTGTGCTAAGATCACTTGAATAGAGTTGTTTTAATGAAAGCATTTGAAGGAAAGAAAGATTTTTAAAAGTTAGGGCCTATCATGCCTGATAGTGTCACTTAAAAATCTGAAGAAGACCTCTGAATGTGCTCGCACCTTCTCTTCTTCTTCCATGATAGATTAAACAACAATAAATTGTTACCTTCATGCCTTATAAACTTTCCTTGATAGAGAAAGGAGCTAGATATTCTCAAAGTTGCCATGCAACACAGAGTAGACGACTGGTTCGAAGAACCAATGATCAAGCAGAGAGAAAAATGGAATGCATGGAAAACAAAACAACCAACCAATTTTCCATTTGCATGCCTTCCCAAGCAATCTGCGCTCGGGAAACGAAGTTCATTAATTGCATTAACTCCCATATTCCCGCCTATTCTCCATTGCCACCAACCACCAAAGTTGGTGATTGCCAAATGTAAACAAACAACCATTCCCATATTTGGTGATACTGCCACGTCAGGTCACAATAGCCGTTTGCAACCTCCACCAAATCCCAAGTCCTTCATCCTTATCCACCTCATAAATGCCATGGAAACCACCGCCCATGACTCACACCCCTTCATAGCCCCCCCTCCATCCATTATCATTAGTTAAGATAGGTTAGAAACATAGGTTAGATCATAAGGTAAGACATTAGTCTTACTTCCATAGTACTAGGTGTAGCTAACCTTAGGAGCATTAAGCTTATAGTTTAGGGCTAGGTTATATTAGCAATAATTTAACCAATAGGTTATAGTTTAGGTTAAGGTTATTAACCTTACCAAATCTAGTCTAGGTCTCCCAAGTAGGACCGATCAGTATTAGAACCAAATAGGGTAAAACATCCCTCTAAAGGATCCTATCCGGTATTGCTAATTAAGCTTACTCTATACCCAGGAACATCTTACCTGGCTTAAGGTCTAGGCCTTCCTGATGTTACGGTATTTGGAACCGAATTTCATTTAACATGATCATCCTGAGTTAAACTCTGGAATTGCTCATTCAACTCATTCAGACCTTACAACTTTCGTAAGGTCAATAAATTTTGTTCATCCTGAATAAACTTAAAAAATCTCTTGGATCAATGCAACTGATCCAAGGTTGAGTCATAAAGATGGATAAATCCACAATTCATCCCGAAATCAAATTGAACTCAGGTGCTAAAAATGAAAGAAATAAAAGAGTCCAAACATATTCTGACTGAGTCAAAGATCTTCAAGAGCAAAGAAGATACAATCCATATCAAGCATGACTTCACAAATCAAAGGAACACGTCCTTATATAGAAGAAATCATATCTCAACACTTTAGTGCTTAGGAGGAAGTAACAACAATTCAGGGTGTTACATGCTTCCCTCCTAAAAGATTCATCGTCCCGATGATTACATATCTTGATTTACCTTCAGGTCAACCAATTTATTAGTTCACAATATAAGAGGACCGATTTCCAACTTGAATAATTTTCATAAATCAATGTCATGATACAATTTATTCAACTTGAATAATGTTTACCTCCAAGCTGGCTTATATAAAGACATGAAAAAAGATATTTTCATAATAATAATTATTATTTTTCAACAGATTCCATTCTGTTCAAAAAGAAAGGGAAAAGTAATTTTCATCTCTTCTAGATTTTCCCAAGTTGCACTTTCTTTGTTAAACTGGTCCCACTGGACCTTACATTGTTGTATTTTACGATTCCTCAAATGCAATTGGTGAGTTTCCAGCACTCGTGTGGGTTTAACCACGATTATTCTTGGGTCTTGGACTTGCAAGGAATCCCAATTTAAAACATGTGACAAGTCTGAAACATATTTCTTAAGCAAATAAATATGGAAAACATCATGCATACGAGACAAAAAAGGTGGTAATGCTAATCGGTAAGCTACAGGATTTATTATTTCGACAATTTTGAAAGGTCCTCACATAACAAGGTAACAGCTTGGCAGCCTTGCCAAAAGTTATAGAACTCTTTACTGGGTTTAACACGAAGAAAAACCTTTTCACCAAGTTCAAAATTTCAATCAACCCGCTTTAGGTCAACATAGCTCTTCTACCTATCTACTGCTTCTTTCAATTGTTCATGAATACATCTTAACTTGTTGTTCCATTTCAGTGAGGATTTCTTGTCCAATTACCACTCTATCCTCAATACTATCCCAACTAAGAGGGGTTCTGCACTTTCTTCCATAAAGTGCCTCAAAAGGTGCCATTTTAAGAGAAGAGTGATATGTGTTATTGTATGCAAACTCAACTAATGGGAGATACTCTTCCCATTTATACTACTGATCCATGCAATACATTCCTAACATATCTTCCAACACTTGATTTACTCTCTCAGTTTGTCCATCAGTTTCCGGGTGATATGCAGAACTGAAGTTTAGTTTCGTTCCAAGAACTGTATTAAGTGTTTGCCAAAATCTTGACATGTCATTCTAAGGATCCCTGTCAGATATAATCATTTCTGGTACTCCATGTAACCTGAAAATTTTGTGCACGAATATTTTTGCTAACACTGGAGAATCATCCTTCAGATTTCCAGTGATGAAATGAGCTACCTTTGTTAGTTTGTCTACAACTACCAAGATAACATCATGTTTATTTCTCGACATAGGCAACCCTTGTACAAAGTCCATGCTTATTACTTGCCATTTATACTACAATATGCTATGGGGATATAATTGTCCAGCAGGGTGCATGTGTTCTGCCCTAACCCGCTGACATTCCAAACAATGAGTCACAAAACTCAATAACATCCTTTTTCATTCCCTTCCAGAAGTATTTCTGTTTTAGACGAGCGAGCATTTTAATAATACCTGGGTGTCTAGAAAAGGGTGAATTATGAAATTTAACTAACAATTTCTTTCTCAAATCATTTAGCAAAGGTACATATACCCTATTTTCATAATGTAAGATTCCTTCATTATCAAAATAAAAACCTTTATACCTTTCATCTTTTGGTTCTGCAGCAAGTGTTTCTTTTACTTGCTGAAAGTATATATCAGATTTTGAGGAACTTTTTACCTCATCTTTAAACTAAGTTCTTAATGTTATAAGAGTAGAAATGTGCTTCCTACAACTTATAGCATCTGCTACTCTATTCTCTTTTCCTTTGATGTAACTAATATCAAATTCATATTGAGATAAAAAATCTAACCACCTTCGATGTCTTGCATTTAGGTTAGGCTGAGTGAAAATATATTTCAGCCCTAAGTGATCAGTTTTCAACTCAAAAGGTTTCCCAAGTAAATAGTGTCTCCAGACTTGAAGCACATGAACAAATGGCAGCAAGCTCTAAATCACGAGGGGCATAATTCAGCTCATGTAACTTAAGTTTTCTACTTTCATATGCTATGACTTGATCATTTTGTAACAAAACACCTCCAAGGCCTTCCCTAGAAGCATCCGTTACAATAGTAAAGTTTCCATTAGGGTCTGGTACAACTAATATAGGTGCTGAAGTCAACTGGCTTTTCAAAATTTTGAAAGAAGTTTCACACTTATCATTCCAAATAAATTTCTTATCCTTCTTCTACAATGAAGTTATTGGTGCAGCCACTTTAGAAAAATCCTTAACAAATTTTCTATAATAACCAGCAAGACCCATGAAGCTTCTTACTTCGTGTACATTCTTGGGTGTAAGCCACTCGATTATTGCCACTATTTTTGAAGGATCCACTTCAATTCCTTCCTTGCTAATGACATGACCCAAATAGTGAACTTCAGTATCAAAGAAAGAACATTTGGACAACTTACCGTATAACTTTCTTTTTTCTCAAAATTTCCAAAACTATCTTCAAATGCTCATTGTGCTCTTCGACACTTTTAGAATATATGAGAATATCGTCCAAGAATACAAGTACAAACTTGTCCAAATATTCTTGAAATATATTATTCATTAAGTTCATAAAATTTTCTGGTGCATTAGTTAATCCAAAAGGTAAAACCGCGAACTCATAATGTCCATACCTGGTTCGGAAAGTTGTTTTATGAATATCTTCTTCTCTAATCCTTAATAGATGATAACCAGATCGAAGATCTATCTTGGAATAAATCGCTGCCCCACACATCTGATCAAATAGATTGTCAATCCTTGGAAGTGGGTATCTATTCTTAATTGTTACTTTGTTTAACATCCGATAGTCGATACACAGCCTAAGTGTTCCATCTTTCTTTTTTACAAATATTACTGGCACTCCCCAAGGTGAAACACTTGGTCTAATTAAACCCTTAGACAAAAGTTCTTACAATTGTGCCTTAAGCTCGACTAACTCTGTAGTAGTCATCCGATAAGGTGCCTTGGAAATAGGTTCCATTCCTGGTTTGATTTCAATAGTGAAGTTAAATTCCCTTTTGGGTGGTAAACCTGGTAATTCCTCCGGAAATACATCCTTGAAACTTTGCAACAAAGGGAATCGTTTCATGGAATCACCATCTTCTTCTGAAAATTCAGATATCTTTACTGCATATAAGGTACATCCTTTGTTTTTAGCCTTTTTAAGTTACATACCTGATAGTTTCCTAACTGAAATTTCCCGTTTCAACCCTTGAATCTTTGTTGTTTCCAGCCAATCATCTAAACATCTTATGTTCTTTTCAAAGAAGTCTAATTTTGCTTTATGGTCAGCTAACCAATTGACACCGATGACAATGTCATAGGATCCCAAAGGTGTAACATAGAGGTCAACTTCCATGGAAAAGTTAGGTAAGTCAAGGACTGCTCCAAAAAGACACATACTCACTGTATGAACAGAGTTATTACCATACTATACAGTCCAAGATTTATCCATTTTTCTAGCTTCTCTTTTAAGTTTAGAAGGAAGTTTACTAGAAATAAAACATTCAGTGGCTCCTGTATCAAAAAGAATAGTGACAGGTATGCTAAATAACTTACCCGGAACTCTATAGGTGTCACTTGCTTTTTAGCTTGCTTGTCTACTACTGTAGCATGTATCTTATGCTGCTGATTACGATCATCCTTCTTCAAAGGGCACTTATTTACATAGTGGTCTTTGCCACAATTATAGCAGCCTCCTACAAGTCCCTTTTTAGGCTCAAAATTACATCCAGCCTTAAAATTATCACGTTGTCCTCCATATGGCTTCTGCCCATTGTTATAATTTTTGGCAAAACTATCCCTTACATTTTCAGCAAGCTTATTCGCTATCGTTTTCTTACTATTATCCACTGGAAACTTACTTCTGTTTCCAAAATTTTTCCATGGTCCCTTTTTGGGTGCAAGGGAAGTTGAAGAAGGGTTTGCAATCTTCTTCCGCACTTCCTCTTTATGAGTATAAATAGCCTTTAATTTTTGTTCTTGCCTTATGGCCTTTTCAACAACTCCTTCCATAGTGGTTGGGCTGTGAACATCGACCTCTCCTCCTATCACAGGATTTAGTCCCATGATGAATTTCCGTATTATGAACTTCTCGTCAGTTTGATATTGTCGTACGTACTTGAGGAGTTTCGTAAACCACTCCCAGTATTCAGTTACCGTTAGCTTCCCTTGACCTAGGTTCTAGAATTCTGTCATTTTCTGATCATAGAAAAGTTGTGGTAGCCAACGTTGCCTAAAATAGCCCTTAAATTGATCCCAAGTGATATTGGTCTCATCAATATTTAGCTCAACTTTACGGCTGTCCCACCACGAAGATGCTTCGTGGGAAAGCAGATAGGCTCCCCAAATAGCTTTGGTTTCCTCTGAGAAGTTTCTTGTTGTAAAGTACTTCTCCATTTCGTTGAGCCATTTCTCAGCTCCATCTCCTAATGTGGTGCCATCATATTTAGGTGGACTTATCCTTTTTATATCATTAGTGAGTTCCGCTGCCAACTTGGCCTTTTTGTTCTCTGGTTGGATGGGTACATTTCCAGTGTTATTATCAACACCCATATCGGGGTTGTCCTCAGGAGGTTGCTGATTGTTGTTACCAGCTTCATCATCCTCCTCATTTCCCATTACTTGTTGTTCAAGTACAACCAAACGATCTCTTGTGTCCAATAGGGCAGCAAGGATCTCATCAAGTTTTTGGGTAGTTGCCGCCCCTCCTTCAAGTGGAGCATTATTCACAACATTCCCCCTTATTCTAACCATTTTCTGTTACAACAAAAGTCAGGTTTTTATCAGATTATGGAAACAATAGGTCCAAGAGCTGCAACCTTCAGCTCTGATACCAAGATGTAACATTCCCAATTTAGTACATTAGAACAAGAATTTTTTTTATAAGTGTTTCCTAGTTCTAAATACATAATTTAGAACTCACAGATCAAAACAATCATTCTTATAACAGATAACCATATGCATCTGTAATGACTCGGTGTACCACCGATCTATTCATTCCATGAATCGGTGATCTACCGATCTATTCATGAGTATCATAGAGTTGGCATTTTTATTTTTAACACTTCACTCTTGCAGTTCTCTTCCCTAATCTGGGATTTCAGAATGCTCTGTCCAAGGAACCTATCTGAATAATTGTTACCATTATTCATCGGCATCACGTCCCTCAGACTAGGTGACATAGGACAATGCAATCAGCAGCTTGCGATACTTTGGCCAAAGATTTGAAACATACTGTTTAGGTCTCGTATTCCTTGATGGCATACTCGTCAATCTGGAATACGTCCTTCACCCCACCCGATGTTATATAGAATGTCTTACACTGCCTTCTGTCAGCCTCCCCTGTCCCAAGTCATTCATTCAGGAACGGATGAATAACATGACAGCGTTATAAGGATGCTCTTAAGAACTAGGGATAAGCTGACATACTAGGTCAAACCTAGTTAACCCTGTGTTTCAAGGTACCCCGAGTCTCTGTTATCCAATTTTGCACACCTGGCAAGATTGGACAAGGGGGTCCTGTCACGTTCAAAATGAAATAATAGTCCCAGGAACCCACCTTTGGTTTTTATCGAGATGTAATAATTAAAAAATAATTCCTAAACTGCATATGAAGAGATCACCTAGCATCGAAAGACACCCAATTGATCTCGACTCAGTGAAGAGTTTAGGGTTGAGTTGTTAAAAAACTCGGTGTCAAATTGATAGTCATCTCGGAAATCATCTCAGTAGAGACTCTCAGTTGTAAGAGCTCGACGATGGTCTTGTTACCGGGAGACCTGATGAAAATTATTACAAAGATTCTCTATTGAGATCTTACTTGTTTTACGATGTAACTCATGGAAGTGGATCTCATAGAGGTGGAACTGTTTCATATCAGAATATTCATGGAGTATAATTTGCTTTGCAATTATATGAGCATCTTCAACGAGTCACTAAGTTGGCAGGCATAAAGGATTATGTCAGAATTATCACACCTTATAAGCTATAGCTGAAATGTTTGCACTGAGATTTTAATGTTATCCTCAAATCTGTTGAAGGAAAACTCGGCAGGAGAAGATTCATGAAGATCTCGTGCGCTGGTGGGAATTGTGGAGTTAAGGAACAAACTTGCCAAGTCTACGTGGCGAAGTTAAGGCTGGGGCCCGTGAATTAATTTGGCCAAGCCGTTATGTGGAGATTCAGAGTTGGAATGCCAAGTGGCTTTTTGTGGATGACAAACCAAAGAAGAAATTCCACGCGGGGGAGATTCGGAGCAGCACCGCCAAGTGGAAATTTTGGGATGGAAAACCATGTTGTTTACTCCACGTAGGGGAGAAATTGGATCAGATTGCCAAATGGGAAATATTAAGATGGCATTCCAAGCTGTTCACTCCACGTAGGGGAGATTCAGGAAAAAACTGCCGAAGGGGACATATTAAGATGGCAAACCATGATGAGATTTCCGCACAGGCCGTGTAAATAGAAATCCGCGCAACTTGGAGTGGTCCGAGTCTTTGTGCGAGTCACCGGGAGGATTAATAGGATAGTTGTGAATTGGAGTGGCTCATGTGTGAAGTGTTTGACAGGAAAGCAATGCTAAAAACTCATCCAAACCGGTGGTCATGACACAAAATCCCACGCACAGTAGAAGCCTTTTGAACGCTTCCAGCAAGCAGGTTGTCCAACGGTGTTGATACTGTTTCATAGAATGCAACGGACAGATGCCCGACCTGATCAGTTCGCCTTTGCCAACATACTTATCCTCATCCTCTGTATAGTTCTAAGCATTTGGAGGATGCAAGGCAAGCTCCCACACACAGGTAGCAGGCATGTTGCAGTACAGTAGAAGCCTTCCTTTTGAATGCTTCCAGCAAATAGGTTATCCAACTGTGTTGTTATCTGATCAATATTGAATGCATCCTCAAACTGTGGCTTATCCTTATTCTGAACTCGGATCTATGACAACTGCAGGAAACAAATATTCACTGCCGTGTACGATGGATTGGAGTCACGCCATTCAAGGCTTCATAAAATCTGCCTGAATCAGGAGATGAAGGTTTACTACGGTACAGAATGAAACGATTCATATTGCTCAGCATTTCTTTACCTAGAAACGAATTAAATGTGAAGGTCAGCTCTGAAAATACCCGGTTGGCCATTTTGCATTTTACATCCTTGTTACTCGTAAATGGTCTCTTTGAGAAACTCTGAGGGTAGAAGCAATATTTATACCCTTCCATTATGTACGTCCAATCAGACAATAAAAATATTCTTTTACCAGGTTCAGAGAAACTTGTTTTTAACAATGAACGATTATACTGTAGTTTCAAGCTAATTTTAGCTAGCTTATTTCTATTAGCTTTTATCCACGACTAAGGAAGAATTCATATGGTTGTTCCCTGTACATTTCTCCAAGGTCCTTTTGGTTGCCCCAGTTGTTCAACGTATTTTTTAAAGGGCTCCTTTTATGTGTTGCAAATTGTAACATGAAGGATCTTCTTAGTTTCCGAAAAAATGATTATATTGTTTAGCTCACAGCTACCTATGCCATACTAAGATCCCAATAGTGGCATAATTTTTGATTGGAGCTGAGATTTCTGAGTGCACTACCAAAATACCGAAGGGCTCTTTGTCCAAAAATCAGTCTTAAGGGTGTCTATCGACATGTTATGGGCATGAGCCTGGGTCTTCATCATGGCAACGTTAGGTCTTTATTGGTAATGGCATTTTCTCATGGTTTGGAAGGTACAATTGTGCTTATTATGGCCAAGCTAAAAAATTCTTACTGCAAGTGTTATATGATAAGGAAGAACCGTGAGCATTGTGGTAAAACCATTCTTTTTAGAAATGTTGGGTTAAGCTCGACATTCAAGTGAGTTTGAGCCCAGGAAAGGTAAGATCGTTTGTTGGATGAAGAGCTCAGTGACTTCGCAGGGAGCTCCTGGTGATGTTTCATGAAGTTTAAATGTGGAATGCATAAATGGCTTCAAGTTAACAGAGGAAAATGATAAGAATCGAGTTTGATATCTCACCATTCAAAGGACTCAACGCAAAAGATTCCGATTACCAAAGCAAGGAAAGAGTTAGTGTGGGGTTCAAAATCGATTGCAACACCGAGTTAGAGGATTTGAAGCTCATCGAGTTTGGCTATGTGCAGACTCTATCCACATGGACCCCCCTCCTCTTCAAGTCAAACGGGTCAACGGGGGGGGTCCCAACATTATGTTAATTAAATTAATATTTTTATTTAAATATTTTAATAATAATATTTTTTATTATTATTTAAATATTTTATTTAAATATTCTTTTAATTAATTGAGAAGACTAGGTCATCAGGCAATTAATGACCCATGATGGAACCTTCTCAGGTAGTTCAACTAACTGTAATAAATACATCATGGGCCTTCATTTTAGGAATGTAATTATGACCATTTCCTCTTCTTTCTCACATATTTTTCTATAAATGTAAGTTGGAAGCTCATTTCAAAGGGTTCCAACAGTTCAGACAAGTTGGACAGCTAGATATCTCAAGCAAGTGTATACTTTTCAAGAATCCTCTCTCTTCTGCAAGTTGTTCTTGTGTGTTGAGAGAACTTTCAAGCCTCCTCTTCAAGACTGTAATGGAAACTATTGCCTCTTCTGAATGTATGATGCATTGTGCATGTTATTGAAGCAATAAAAGTGTGTGTTTTGTTACTAATCTCGGTCCTTTCATCCTTCTGTGCTTCTTTGTGCCTTTCTCATACTTGCAGGTACACTGTGCAAGTTTAAGTTCTATTGTAGGTTCTTGGAGTTCTGTGCTTATCGAGTGGTGAAGTATTGCATGCAGTTGAGTTGTGGTGTCTGTTCACCCTTCTTGAGTTCATCCTTCTTCACTGGGAAACTGGTATATTTCTCGGTCTGATAAGGTTTAACAAAGGGAATGCATGTCTCTTAGTTTGTGGTATCTTGTACCCTCTCTAAATTATAGTAGGTGAAGTTGACCTATGGTGCACACACCCTCTTCAAATTAACCCTTCCTAAGTATAGAAGACACCCTTTATTTGGTGCATCACCATCCCTAGTATAGTTTCATTTCTATAAATATTTTTCCCTAAAACCCCATGAAGATGTTAGCATAGGATTAGATAATCATTTTTGTTACACTAGGAGTAGTACAACACGTAGTTTAGGAAGAGGAAGCCGACCTTCTCCAGAGGTTCACCTCGAGCTCAAGTCCCACAACTTGAGAGGTGATCCCATGTGTCCCAATCACACCGAATGTCCTATTCACATCCTGGCCATTTGGAGGGTGCAGTGATTTGGCGACAACACTTTTTTGGCATGCCCAGTGGGACATCACAGAAGTTAGAGTTCCATCTTTCAAATGTGTCTCATTATCAAACAGGAAATCTTAAGCCACCATGCGACCACACACAACAGTTTTTGGCATGCCCGGCGGGACATCACAGAAGTTAGAGATCCATCTTTTGGAGGTGTCTCATTATCAAACAAGAAATCTTAAGCCACCATGCGACCACACACAACATTTTTTGGCACGCTCGGTGGGACAGAGTTAGTACTTCTCTTCTCACTTACACAAGTCAAAGTACCTGGCGACTCTATATCTCTGGATTCCAAATATCAGTGCGGTAACTTATGTGAAGAATTAAGACAAGAGCTTCTTCAAAGAAAGAGAAATTATCAGCATATCAAACTTTCCTTGTCTCCTCCAAAGAGAAGAAGAAGAGGCATTTCCACATCCCCAGTTACAGATTTACCTAGTAGGGGTCATTCGACTGCTGCTGTATGGAAGGTTTCCTCCACCCAGGAATAATCAAAATTTCATTGCTATGGCGAGGAACCAAGTTTTTCCCCCTTTCAATGCAAGCAGTCCTCTTATGTTGGCTCAACATGACCCGATACCTATTGCGGCACTCAAAATTTTACCCTTATACATGGGGGAAACTTATGTTACTCTAGTGGAGCATATCTTTGATGTAGCTAGCATCTGCGTAGTACATAATATCACAGAAGACAATGTTGTAATTAGACTTCTTGCTACCTCTTTCAAGGGAAAAGCACTTCAATGGTTTTTTAGGATAGGTGCTGGCACTATAACCACTTGGGACAAGTTGGGAGAAAATCTATGTAAACAGTTCGAAGACAAAATTGATCACCTATCACTTTTGAAACAACTCACTACTATGAAAGAGAGATTCCCAAGAATACATGAGTGATTTCAACTTCTGATTCCACAGGACTTGGAATAAGATTCTGGTGCTTGTAAATCCTTCTGCATATAATGCATTATTTTACTATTTGTGTTCCTTAAATAGTGGTGTAGTAGTTATGATCTAGTCCATGGGAGGGACTACACTTCCTAATGCTTACGAAGTTGTCATAAGTGTAGAGAATTCTTTGATTCAGGCTGGAAAGATAGCTCCATGACCACCAATGCCCTTTTCTCCAGATTTTATGAATCATCAGCCTATCATTACTCCTATTCTAGTAGACTCCAAGAAACCATCTCAATCTTCCTCTACCTCTTCAAATGACCTATTTGAAGTCAATTCGCTACTACAAAATTTTGGAAATGAGCTCGTTGCACTCAAAAGGCAACAGTTTCAATACAATCATTCATATCAGCCACAAAATCAGCAGTATCAGGCTAACTGTCCTCCTTTTCAAGGAAACAATCAGCCTCAAAACCAAACTACAAGTCAATTTACAAATGTCAGGCCCTTTAACTTTCCGAACCCTCTTGTAGCTAGCTCATCTAGAGCTCTAGTACCTATTCAGAATAATCTAGTTCAAGACTGACGAATGGTGTTATCCTTACTCTCAACCCCACAATCAAAATATTTGTCCCAATGGAGTTCTTAGCCAGGCCCTTATGGTTCAAAGTGTATCTGCCCCTTCAGAGTTAACAAAAAATTCATCCACACGAGAAGAAGCAATAGATCAATCGCATAGGCACCTGAAGAATCCACTTTGCTAAACTGGCAAGCAAAATATTTTTGTGGGTTGAATACAAATTCTTCATCAGTGGCAACAAACACTCGTTCTAAGAAAGATAGCAATGGAGCCTCAACCTCTCTAAATCTGATCTAGTGTCCACTTCTCAACTTGGGTTACAAATGGCGGTTGATAAAAATGTGGGAAAGAAATCACTAGAAACACCGGCTAGCCATGCGGCAGGGAAAGATGGTTCTCTAGGAATCATGGTACCCAACAAACATTTTCCAAAGGAGGACCTCAATGCCCAAAAAAGTGTCATCAAAGTTGAAGCGATTCCCTTTAGCATAGTAGAAAAAATTAAGAAAACCAATTTGAGCATTACCATGTGGGACGCAATCTCGATCCCTTCTCAAAGAAACCTATTGTGAGAAGCTCTGAATAGTTTTAGTACAACCAACGGATCACCAAGCCATGGAGTGACACATGCTACAAGTTTGTGTTAACTGGAAGGGAAAATAATTCCTACGGAAAACAAACCACCACCATTCTACATTCCCCTGATCATTGGTGACCACCTGGTACATAATTGCATGATCGATTTTGGTGCCAGTAGCTCTATCATGCCTAAACAAATTACAGATGTACTAGGCATACAATATGCGCCAGTTACAAGATGGGTTGTTTAGTTGGATGGCACAGCTATTAAGACTATTGGGGTAATCAAAGGACTTCAACTTACCATTCATGCATGCCCAAGTTTGTCATTCACCCAAGACATATCGGTCATTGATCTCCCTCCCCTCTTTCCCATCTACTTATCACGGGATTTCACCACCAAGATGGGTGGTTACCTATCAGCTCGATTGGTTGCATATGATTCTCAGGACTCGATACAGAACCAAAGTAACTGATAAGGGCAAAACCAATCTTCCATAATCATGTAGAACCCTACACTGCTAGTCCCATAAATGGAAATTACACCATCAATGATCCCAAAGAGGAAGATGTCGATCATGAACCAACCACCCTTGTTGAAGAAGTCCCTGATACTTTGCTAGATGAAGTAAGTAGAGATCATCAGTATGATCCCTATGCTGATGTATTGGTAGAAGAAGAAGTTGGTTTGTTGGTCTTGGAAGAAACAGGATTAGGTACTTACTATATCCATGAAGAAGACAAGATCATACCACAACTTGTCAAAACACCAAGTGATTCTAAAGGACTGTGGAAATTTTTCTTCGATGGATTAAGAAGTAAGAATGGATCTGGTGTTGGTGTTATGTTAATTTATCTAGAGGGAGATAAGTACTTCTCATCTTTCTGGTTGTAATTCAGTTGCACTAATAATGTTGCTGAATATGAGGCTCTTGTGCAAGGAATCCAGCTAGCCCAAAGGAAGGGAATCAAGTCCCTGACTATTTTTGGAGACAATGAGTTAGTTGTTCATCAAATTTCGGCACATAGTGCATCTAAAAATGATATTTTAAGATCATACAAGAATCTGAGTCTGGGACCTGATTGAAGATTTCGAAGCTTTTGGAATCCATGCAGTTCCTAGAGGTCAAAATCAAGATGTGGATAGGCTTGCTACAATTGGTTCACAATACAACATACCAGTTGCTATCATGAAAGAAGGGTAGTAATTTGTTAACACGTTGGTTCAACCAGTGGTCCCTGATAATGTGTGTAGTTGGCAAGTGTTCAATAGTGACAAACAAATTGTCCTCTTCCTATAAGAAGAGGCAGAGTTTGCTGTAAAGAATCAACATAAGTTGCAGGAGTCATATGGTGAGAAAATTATCCAATTGAAAAGTAACAAGTTACCAAAAGGTTTAGTCACTTTGGAATCCATTTTCAATTCAGATGAGCAAGCCAAAAGACAAATCCCTAACATGGTGGTCAAAGAAGAATATTTTGAGGAAGTCGAAGTAAAAAATGACAAAGTTTCTTAAGATCAGAAAGGTGTGTACTTCTAAAGAGGAAGAAGCTTTCATCAAAAAATTGTCAAGAGTATCATGACATATTTTCATGGAGCTATAAAGATCTATGTGGTGTTGATCTAGGTCTAGCACAACATACCATCGAACTGGATCCTAATGCTAAGCCAGTTCGTTAGAAATAGAGACGGATTAATCCCAAAAGTGAGCCACCAATGAGAAAGGAGCTAACCAAGCTCATCAAGGCCTGTATAATTTTTCCCATCAAGAATTCCTCATGGGTATCCAATTTGGTTCCCATGACGAAGAATAATGGAGAGATCTGGTTATGTGTAGATTTCAGGGATTTGAATTGTGTGTCATTAAAATACCATTATCCTTGTCCATCGATGGAGCAGATCCTTCAAATGGTGGCAGGAGCTCAAATATTTTCTTTGCTCGATGGATATTCAGGTTACAATCAAATCCTAGTCCAAGAATCTGACCAATTCAAAAAGACTTTCACTACCAAGTGGGGCACTTATGCCTACAATAAAATGCCATTCGAATTGTCCAATGTTGGGGATACTTTCCAAAGAGCCATGGACATGGAATTTAAGGGACTAATCAACGATATTATTTTCAGTTTACCTTGATGATATAACTGTATACTCTAAGCATGCAGAAGATCACATCACGCATTTAAGGAAAAAATTTCGAAAGGTGTAGGTAATTTGGAGTTTCACCTAACCCCAAGAAATGTATTTTCGCAGTGCACGAGGGAAAAATGTTGGGGCATGTTGTTTCAGTGGAAGGATTATCAATCTATCTAGCCAGGATTAATTTGATTATGTCCTTATCTCTCCCAAGTCATAGGAAGGGCCTCCAGAGTCTTCTGGGAACCATAAATTTCATGCGAAGATTCATCCCTCAATTTGTAATATTGGGTAAACCACTGAAAACCATGCTGAAGAAAAACATGCCATTCTCATGGAAAAAGGAAGGACGAGAAAGCTTTGAAGCCATCAAAACAGCCATTTCTCAAGCTCCCACGCTTGTGAACCCCAAGTTTGACAAATATTTTATCCTTTATGCTTTTGCAGGTCAAGAGAGCATTTCAGGGATCCTCACCCAACAAAACAACAACCTGATGGAGCAACCAATCACTTTCTTCAGTCAATCCCTCAAAGACTACGAGTTCAAATACTCATTCATTGAAAAGCAAGTCTTTGCGGTTATTCAAGCTTTGAAGAAATTCAAGCACATGTTGTCCAACAACAAGATTCATCTGATGGTGTCTCATCCAGGTGTCAAGGAGTTTTTGCTGAACAAAGAAATGAATGAAAAGCGTGCTGGATGGATCACGAAGGTAGTGGAGTATGACGTGCACATCAAAGTCACTAAACTTTTCAGAGGTAAGGGTTTATGTCAGTAACTTGCAACAGACATGGAATCAAAAAGTAATGAGGATGTGACACTCCTAAATACTGATGAGGATGTTGATCAAGGTGACTGGTTATCCAAAATGAAGAATTTCATCTTCTCAGGAGCATACCTAGCAAAAATGGATAAAAACCAAATACAAACTTTCTATCTTCAATCTATCCCATATGTTTTGGTAGATAGCGTTCTCTTTCAAAAAGATTTCAACGGCGTCCTACTTCGGTGCATAGGACCAGAACAGGTAAGTAAGATACTAGAAGAATTTCATAATGGCCTATCTGGAGGACATTATTCTGCATAAACAACAGCTACCAAGATCATGTGAGCTGGCTACTATTGGCCAAATTTATTCAAGGATGCCCATCTGTGGGTAAGGAAATGTAAAAAATGTGCCTTTTTCACAGGTAAGCAGAAGCTGGCAGCTCTTCCATTGCATCCAATTCAAGTGGATCAACCCTTTGTTCAATGGGGGTTGGACTTCATCGAAATGATTAATCCTCCATCCAGTGATAGACATAAGTGGGTCCTTACCACAACAGACTATTTTACTCGATGGACAGAGGCGGTAGCATTAAAAGAGAGCAATGAAAAGGCAGATCTAGATTTTTTGGAGGGTATAATGACGAGGTTCGGTGTTCTGTTTACAGTCATTTTAGAAAACACGCTGGCCTTTCTTGGTATGAAATTGAGCAAATGGGCTGTTAAAAATGGGGTATACCTCAAAACTTCATCCAATTACTATCCTCAAGGAAACGGATTGGCTGAGTCTAGCAACAAAAACCTCATAAGGATTATTAAGCGCATAATGGAGACCAACAAGAGGACTTGGCATACACAGCTTAAGACTGCCTTATGGGCAGATCAGATCACACCTAAAAGGGCCATCGGAAATTCTCCTTTCGTTCTTGTATATGGAATAGAGGAAAAACTCCCACTCTCATTGGAGTTACCTTCTTTGGAGTTAGCTCATCAACTTGAAGTTATAGAGAGTGATCCTCTGATAGTAAGGTTTGCTGAACTCATGGAGTTAGAGGAAGTACAAGACAAGGCTATGAAAAATTTGGAGTAGCATCAGGCTCAAGTTAAGAAATATTTTGATAAGAAGGCGTCCAACAGGTGTTTTCAAGAGGGAGATTTAGTTTTCAAATGGGATGAAGACAGGGCCAAACCAGGTAAGCATGCCAAGTTTGACGCACTCTGGAGTGGGCCATATATCATCACAAGTTACAAAGAGGCAAATTCATTTCATCTATCTAGGCTCAATGGAGAAGAAATACTCATTCATGTGAATGGGATACATCTCAAAGCTTGTTTTTTAGAAGTGTTCCACCCCTTGTATAGTTAAATTAGGTGTTTTCCTCCAAGTGCTTATGCACATTGTTGTGTGTTGTTGTTTTTGTTTTCCTTGCTGCTGTTTTTTGTGTTGTTCTGCACATTGCTTCATCATTGGAAGGTGTCAAGGATAAGAAGGTTCAAAGTTTCCATAAGAGTTTCAAAATCTGCTTCATTCAAAATTTTGCAGTGTTCCATGGATGTCAAGCATTCAATAGATTTAATATACTTCATGCTTAGCATTCCAGGGAGGTCTAGGATATCGGCAATGCTCAAGGAGATTCCAGGATGTGTCAAAGAAAATCATACTACTTTCAGGATTCCAACATAGACTCCATACCTAATGGATGACTTAAGGCTATTGGAATCATGCTTAGCAAGCAATCATCCCCGAGAGGATGCCAAAAATGTTATCCAATTTTGCACACCTGGCAAGATTGGACAAGGGGGTCCTGTCACGTTCAAAATGAAATAATAGTCCCAGGAACCCACCTTCGGTTATTATCGAGATGGAATAATTAAAAAATAATTCCTAAATTGCATATGAAGATATCACCTAGCATCAAAAGGCACCCAGTTGATCTTGACTCAGTGAAGAGTTTAGGGTCAAGTTGTTAAAAAACCCGGTGTCAAATTGATAGTCATCTCAGAAATCATCTTAGTAAAGACTCTCAGTTGTAAGACCTCGACAATAGTCTTGTTAATGCAAAATATAGCTCGTTGAAAATTGACAAATGAAAGGAACTGTACAAGGATCTCAGTGGAGATCGTTGCAAAAAGATCTGAAGGCCAAGTCAGGGAGAGTCAAAGTTAACATGATGCTAGGTTTAATCCATTAAGACAGTGCTCGATCAACCACTTGAGAGAATTATCTTGTTTGACCGAGATGATATGAAATTATGCAGATATGGGAGGTTTAACATCATTGAATCTCGGGTTTGTAATTACATAGGACTTCTATCGACCAAGGAAGATAGTATAAGCACCATCGAATACCAATGTAAAATTGAGTCAAACTGACATCTTAAAAAGAGCTGTGAATTATAATGGTGTTCAAACCTTCCTTGGCCGAGTATTTGGTGCACAGGCAATTGACATGTTGCAGTATAGTAGAAGCCTGTTTGAGAAAGTAAGTTGTCCAATGTTGTTATCTGATCAGCATCAAATGCATCCTCAAATTCGGGATTTTCCTTCAAGTTATTTTTATGAAAATCGATTAAGTGACAGTGAGAGTGTTACCGGGAGACCTGATGAAAATTATTACAAAGATTCTCTATTGAGATCTTACTTGTTTTACGATGTAACTCATGGAAGTGGATCTCATAGAGGTGGAACTGTTTCATATCAGAATATTCATGGAGTATAATTTGCTTTGCAATTATATGAGCATCTTCAACGAGTCACTAAGTTGGCAGGCATAAAGGATTATGTCGGAATTATCACACCTTACAAGCTACAGCTGAAATGTTTGCACTGAGAGTTTAATGTTATCCTCAAATCTATTGAAGGAAAAATTGGCAGGAGAAGATTCATGAAGATCCCGCACGCTGGTGGGAATTGTGGAGTTAAGGAACAAACTTGCCAAGTCTACGTGGTGAAGGTAAGGTCGGGGCCCGTGAATTAATTTGGCCAAGCCGTTATGTGGAGATTCGGAGCTGGAATGCCAAGTGGGTTTTTGTGGATGGCAAACCAAAGAAGAAATTCCACGCGGGGGAGATTCAGAGTAGCACCGCCAAGTGGAAATTTTGGGATGGAAAACCATGTTGTTTACTCCACGTAGGGGAGAAATTGGATCAGATTGACAAATGGGAAATATTAAGATGGCATTCCAAGTTGTTCACTCTGCGTAGGGGAGATTTAGGAAAACACTGCCAAAGGGGAAATATTAAGATGGAAAACCATGATGAGATTTCCGCACGGGCCGTGTAAACAGAAATCCGCGCAGCTTAGAGTGGTCTGAGTCTTTGTGCGAGTCATCGGGAGGATTAATAGGACAGTTGTGAATTGGAGTGGCTCATGTGTGAAGTGTTTGACAGGAAAGCAATGCTGAAAAATCATCCAGACTGGTGGTCGTGACACAAAATCCCACGCACATTAGAAGCCTTTTCAACGCTTCCAACAAGTAGGTTGTCCAACGGTGTTGATACTGTTTCACCGAATGCAACAGATAGATGCCCAACCTGATCAGTTCGCCTTTGCCAACATACTTCTCCTCATCCTCTGTACAGTTCTAAGCATTCGGAGGATGCGAGGCAAGCTCCCATGCACAGGTAGCAGGCATGTTGCAGTACAGTAGAAGCCTTCCTTTTGAACGCTTCCAGCAAACAGGTTGTCCAACTGTGTTGTTATCTGATCAATATCGAATGCATCCTCAAACTGTGGCTTATCCTTATTTTGAACTCGGATCTATGATAGCTGCAGGAAACAAATATTCACTGCCATGTATGATGGATTGGAGTCACGCCATTCAAGGTTTCATAAAATCTTCCTGAATCAGGAGATGAAGGTTTACTACGGTACAGAATGAAACGATTCATATTGCTCAGCATTTCTTTACCTAGAAACGAATTAAATGTGAAGGTCAGCTCTGAAAATACCCGGTCGGCCATTTTACATTTTACATCCTTGTTACTCATAAATGGTCTCTTTGAGAAACTCTGAGGGCAGAAGCAATATTTATACCCTTCCATTATGTACGTCCAATCAGACAATAAAAATATTCTTTTACCAGGTTCAGAGAAACTTGTTTTTAACAATGAACGATTATACTGTAGTTTCAAGCTAATTTTAGCTAGCTTATTTCTATTAGCTTTTATCCACGACTAAGGAAGAATTCATATGGTTGTTCCCTGTACATTTCTCCAAGGTCCTTTTGGTTGCCCCAGTTGTTCAACATATTTTTTGAAGGGCTCCTTTTATGTGTTGCAAATTGTAACATGAAGGATCTTCTTAGTTTCCGAAAAAATGATTATATTGTTTAGCTCACAGCTACCTATGCCATACTAAGATCCCAATAGTGGCATAATTGTTGATTGGAGCCGAGATTTCCGAGTGCACTACCAAAATACCGAAGGGCTCTTTGTCCAAAAATCAGTCTTAAGGGTGTCTATCGACATGTTATGGGCATGAGCCTGGGTCTTCATCATGGCAACATTAGGTCTTTATTGGTAATGGCATTTTCTCATTGTTTGGAAGGTACAATTGTGCTTATTATGGCCAAGCTAAAACATTCTTACTACAAGTGTTATATGATAAGGAAGAACCGTGAGCATTGTGGTAAAACCATTCTTTTTAGAAATGTTGGGTTAAGCTCGACATTCAAGTGAGTTTGAGCCCAGGAAAGGTAAGATCATTTGCTGGATGAAGAGCTCGGTGACTTCGCAGGGAGCTCGTGGTGATGTTTCATGAAGTTTGAATGTGGAATGCATAAATGGCTTCGAGTTAACAGAGGAAAATGATAAGAATCGAGTTTGATAGCTCACCATTCGAAGGACTCAACGCAAAAGAATCCGATTGTCAAAGCAAGGAAAGAGTTAGTGTGGGGTTCAAAATCGATTGCAACACCGAGTTAGAGGATTTGAAGCTCATCAAGTTTGGCTATGTGCAAACTCTATCCACATGGACCCCCCTCCTCTTCAAGTCAAACGGGTCAACGGGGGGGTCCCGACATTATGTTAATTAAATTAATATTTTTATTTAAATATTTTAATAATAATATTTATTATTATTATTTAAATATTTTATTTAAATATTCTTTTAATTAATTGAGAAGACTAGGTCATCAGGCAATTAATGACCCATGATGGAACCTTCTCAGGTAGTTCAACTAACTGCAATAAATACATCATGGGCCTTCATTTTAGGAATGTAATTATGACCATTTCCTCTTCTTTCTCACATATTTTTCTATAAATGTAAGTTGGAAGCTCATTTCAAAGGGTTCCAACAGTTCAGACAAGTTGGAAAATTAGATATCTTAGGCAAGTGTATACTTTTCAAGAATCCTCTCTCTTCTGCAAGTTGTTCTTATGTGTTGAGAGAACTTTCAAGCCTCCTCTTCAAGACTGTAATGGAAACTATTGCCTCTTCTGAATGTATGATGCATTGTGCATGTTATTGAAGCAATAAAAGTGTGTGTTTTGTTACTAATCTCAGTCCTTTCATCTTTTTATGCTTCTTTTTTCCTTTCTCGTACTTGTAGGTACACAGTGCAAGTTTAAGTTTCTATTGTAGGTTCTTGGAGTTCTGTGCTTATCGAGTGGTGGAGTATTGCATGCAGTTGAGTTGTGGTGTCTGTTCACCCTTCTTGAGTTCATCCTTCTTCACTGGGAAACTGGTATATTTCTCGGTCTGATAAAGTTTAACAAAGGGAACGCATGTCTCTTAGTTTGTGGTATCCTATACCCTCTCTAAGTTGCAGTAGGTGAAGTTGACCTGTGGTGCACACACCCTCTTCAAATTAACCCTTCCTGAATCTGAAGACACCCTTTATTTGGTGCATCACCATCCCTAGTATAGTTTCATTTCTGTAAATCTCTTTCCCTAAAACCCCATGAAAATGTTAGTGTAGGATTAGATAATCATTTTTGTTACACTAGGAGTAGTACAACACTTAGTTTAGGAAGAGGAAGCCGGCCTTCTCTGGAGGTTCACCTCGAGCCCAAGTCCCACAGCTTGAGAGGTGATCCCATGTGTCCCAATCACACCGAACGTCCTATTCACATCCTGGCCATTCGGAGGGTGCACTGATTTGGCGACAACAGTCTCCAAGGGCAGCCTCATAACATGACCATGTTCCTAACTAGTTCCAGAGTAAAAACTTGTTCGAGTTTAAGGTGTAAATATTAACAATCAATGTAAATGGTGTTTCCATAAGTCACCTGCATTATTGTATCCTTGAGAAGATCCTAATCTTCTCGAAGGTACAACCCTGCAGTTGACATGTGCCAAATCCTACAAAACCACCTCGGAAAGATCTACTTAAATTTAAGGTGTTACTTACGTTGAGTTGAAATTATACTGTAAGACTCTCCTTTCTGGGTAGTCTTTTCCCAACCCCTGGGTTCCTCACCTTTGAGTTTCCTTACTTATTTAAGATCCATTTCACAGAGAGAAGTTTAATAGATTTGAGATCTCATCAAGGAGTTCATTGATTCACAGTAATCTTAATCAACGAAATTGGGCAGTAGCCCTAAGTCCTCTCATAAGGATGCTAACTATACCCCTATAAGTTTATATCAGTTCTCAAAACTGAAATATATCTTACTTATTGTTATTAAGATATAGTGATTAAAAATCATCAGTTACTTTTTCTTGACTTAGATTGTGGATAGGAAGTAAGAGATTTCTCTTCCTGATTCAGCTACTTTTTGAGATATAGTTTAACCTTAACTTCCCGTAAACAATGGACCAATTTTCCAATTTAGCCTTATTCACAACATAAAGAATTTCTAATCATTCACGAAGTATTCAGTCACATAATGTTTACAAGGCCTACTTAGAGAATCCAAATAACTCTAAGGTATAAAATAATAAAAATGCACTTAAAATCAATCGAACCTAATAAGATCAATTCCATCAATTAAAAATATAGCCACATAAGTAACATATTTTTCCCTTTTCATTTATTTCCAATCCATACAATTACAACTTATGCACTTCGGCATACTGGATACAATACTCAACAGCAAAAGAAAAACTTTCTTACTATAGTACAATTAGAGATATCAAATAGGAATTCATCATAAAACCATATTAAACAATCTGAACATCATATCAGATCCGCATGCCTTTATTACTTACAATGTCCATCTGCAAAATTGTTAGCACAGGTCAGTTCTGTGAACTGAGCATGATAAGCACTAATTCTTAAAACAATTGCATTCTACCAATTTCTCTCATTAAACAACCTGTTTAAATGAAATCATTTCTTCAAATCCTTAAACATGAATCAGGCTAATCATCTTTCTACAATTCTAACATGACTATAACGCATAACTCATATTATAGCTGCCAATTAAACCTAAATATTTTTCAGATGATTCATCATATATATTAGAGACTAAGAAGAAAAAAATGAATCCAAAACATCCATCCATCTGAATCCCAAGGACAGAAATAATCCAACAAATTGTTCCATTCAAAAATGAATATCCTATCAATTCGTGTATCCAACAGGTATGTTTCTTTTTCTTTTTTTTAACAATTCCGTAAAGGCAGATTATAACACCCAGCAAGCTCAACTGACGGGATTCCTTTATAATCATTACATTATTTCAATGGTATTGACAAGTACACCAACTTATACTGCAATACAATTTGTTTACCAGTCTCTCCATATAATTTAACAGTTTCTTCTTCTTAAGCCCGTACCGTAAAATTCACATAAGAATACAAAAGAAGAAAGCACTCAAAGTTTCTAGACAAGGAGAGAATATTTTCTTATTCCTATAGTTATATAGCAACATATACTTTACAACTTAAGAGACAGAAACAGAGGCAATCAATTTTCCAATCCAATCATGTTCAGAACTGTACCAACTTCTCAAGAGTGACGCATATACATTCAATCTTGAATTCAATAAGGAAGAAGAAAGAGCAAGAAAATCAACACCCATCACTTCCAAATACAACCTGATTTCCATCCATGCAGACCCAGGATTACCCATCTGACATTAAACATCAAAGTTCCTCAAGCAAGATTTCTCTCGGTCAGGCTGTGTTCCTACTAACCAAGCAAGGTCGTAAAGAAAACAATAATTACATTATTTTGTTGTCATCACGTACAGAATCTATAATCAAAGACCATCCAAATTCATTTCTCAGAGATGTAGGTTTAAATATATACATACATCATAAGCATGTGACTAATCATTCAAGCTCAAAAGAAGGATCTACAGTTTCATCCCACTCAATTATATAATCACCTGAAACTGTCAAGCAATTAAAGAGCTCTTGCGACCAAGCAATAATCAATAAACCTACCAAATTAAACTCAACAATTCTTTCCATATCATTCTTTAAACATGAAATTACCCAACGCCATCGCCTGACATGGCACAGTTAGGAATTCATTAACTCAGTCATACTAGAGACTAGATAACTTCATAAACAGCAGTCATTTCCATATGCAAACACAACAAACATTTCAACTGAGTCAAACCACATACAAACATAGAGAACATTTCAATTGAGTCGGATTCATATGTATACACAGCAACATTTTAACTGAGTCTAATCCCTACGAATATACAGCAAGAACTTTTAACAGAAGTTGAGCCAACACGCAAACACATCAAGGAATTCAACACAAGTCATATCCAACAAGTATTCACAGCAAAGGATTCAACAGAAGTTGAAATAAAGAAAGATAATTACAGCAAGGACTTCACAGAAGTTGCTTCCTTAACATACGCTCAGCAAAGATTCAACCGAAGTTGAACCAATATGAAAATACAACAGAGACTCTAACAGAGTCGTGTTCATATGTAAACCCAGAACACACTTCCACAAAGTCAAACCAAATGTAAACACAGCAAGCGTTTAAACAAAAGTCAAATCTATAAGTATACCCAGCAAAGATTCAATAGAAATTCAACAACAAACTAATATAGCAAGGTCTTCAGCCGAAGATGAATCCATAAAAAAAAAAAAATACAGCAAAACATTTCGACAGAGTCTTCGCATAACCAGAGATTCCTAAATCCACAAGAAAAGAAGAACCCAATATATTGCTTCAAACCAACTGTGCTAAGATCACCTGAACAGAGTTGTTTTAATGAAAGCAGTTGAAGGAAAGCAAGATTTTTGAAAGTTAGGGCCTATCATGCCTGATAGTGTCACTTAAAAATCTAAAGAAGACCTCTGAATGTGCTCGCACCTTCTCTTCTTCTTCCACGATAGATTAAACAACAATAAATTGTTACCTTCATGCCTTATAAACTTTCCCCGATAGAGAAAGGAGCTAGATATTCTCAAAGTTTCCATGCAACACAGAGTAGACGACTGGTTTGAAGAACCAGTGATCAAGCAGAGAGAAAAATGGAACGCATGGAAAACCAAACAACCAACCAATTTTCCATTTGCATGCCTTCCCAAGCAATCCGTGCTCGGGAACCGAAGTTCATTAATTGCATTAACTCCCATATTCCCTCCTATTCTCCATTACCACTGACCGCCAAAGTTGGTGATTGCCAAATGTAAACAAACAACCATTCCCATATTTGGTGATACTGCCACGTCAGGTTACAATAGCCATTTGCAACCTTCGCCAAATCCCAAGTCCTTCATCCTTATCCACCTCATAAATGCCATGGAAACCACCGCCCATGACTCACGCCCCTTCATAGGTCCCCCTCCATCCATTATCATTAGTTAAGATAGGTTAGAAACATAGGTTAGATCATAAGGTAAGACATTAGTCTTACTTCCATAGTGATAGGTGTAGCTAACCTTAGGAGCATTAAGCTTATAGTTTAGGCCTAGGTTAGATTAGCAATAATTTAACCAATAGGTTATAGTTTAGGTTAAGGTTATTAACCTAACCGAATCCAGTCTAGGTCTCCCAAGTAGGACCGATTAGTATTAGAACCAAACAGGGTAAAACATCCCTCTAAAGGATCCTATCTGGTATTGCTAATTAAGCTTACTATATACCCAGGAACATCTTACCTGGCTTAAGGTCTAGGCCTTCCCGATGTTACAATATTTGGAACCAAATTTCATTTAACATGATCAACCTGAGTTAAACTCCGGAATTGCTCATTCAACTCATTCAGACCTTGCAAATTTCGTAAGGTCAATAAATTTTGTTCATCCTGAATAAACTTAAAACATCTCTTGGATCAATGCAACTGATCCAAGGCTGAGTCATAAAGATGGATAAATCCACAATTCATCCCGAAATCAAATTGAACTCAGGTGCTAAAAATGAAAGAAATAAAAGAGTCCAAACATATTCTGACTCAGTCAAAGATCTTCAAGAGCAAAGAAGATACAATCCATATCAAGCATGACTTCACAAATCAAAGGAACACATCCGTATATAGAAGAAATCATATATCAACACTTGAGTACTCAGGAGGAAGTAACAACAGTTCAGGGTGTTACACACTTTATAAGGTTACGCGCATGCTTGGTATGTATATGCAGAACTCCATAGAGAAACTAGAAATTGGTAGAATTTAATTGCAAGAATGGCCCAGACATTTGAATTCTTATCTACAAAGCATCTAGTGGAAGAAGCATTGAAATTTATCAAGTGCTTAATTATGGGGGATAGTACCAAGGCTGAAGAACTCCTTCAAGAGTTATTAGATAAAGAAGACTTAGGAGCACGTCTTGATGAAGAACTGGAGGACGATGTAACATTACTTTAACATGCTTTCCTTGAGAAAGAGAAAGGAAATATGGTCTACTTAGTGGATGATGAAGAAGTAGATAATCTAGATGTAAACCATTCAACAGGGAGGTATGAGGTATTAGACAATATGGATAAGACCATGTGCACCTATCATGAACCTATGAAGACAAAGTAGGTGAATATTGGAATAGATACTGAGCCTAAGTAAGCCATAATTAGAGACTATTGGTCAGACTCTGAAGTTGTAAAAATTATAGAGTTACTAAGGGATTACCAAGATTTATTTCCTAGGGGGTACCATGAACTTAAAGGCATGCATAAATCGTTAGGGGAGATGAAGATAAAACTTAAAAAGGGTGTGTGTCCAGTAAGAAAGAGACCCTAAAGGAATAACCCCAATTTTTGTGAAAAGGTAAAAGAAGAGATTGATAAAATGTTGAAGACTGGGATTATCAAGCCCCTTGATGAGTTAGAATGGGTTAGTCCAATGGTGATCAATATCAAGAAGGATGGATGGATTAGAATATGCTTGGACTATAGGGAGCTAAATGCTACATGTGTAACTGATCCATTTCCTATGCCACTCACTGAGGAAATACTAGGAGTTACAGGGCATGAAATCTATTCGTTTACAGATGGGTTATCTGGGTATAATCAGGTTCAGATTGCCCAGGAGGATCAGGAAAAGACTATGTTTACTACTGAATGGGGCAGCTTCGCCTATACTATAATGCCTTTTGGAATGAAAAATGTACCTACTTTATATTCACGCATAGTTTTCCAAGCATTTAAGGAATTTATTCACAACTTCTTACAAGTATATTTAGATGATTTGATGATGTATGGATTAGTTAAGGATCACTGTGACAATCTATGCTTAATGTTTGAACAATGTAGATAGTTGAGTATCTCTTTGAAAATCAAAAGTGTATATTTGCTACACCATTTGGGATAATTTTAGGACACATAATCTACAAGGAGGGTTTTTCGGTTGATCTAGCAAAGGTTACAATCATTATATGCCTAAGGGATCCTACTAGTCAAAGTGAGGTGCGTGGACTTTTGGGTCATATAGGATATTACAGAAATTTTATCAAAGGATATGCCAAAGTTTTTGCACCATTAGAAGATTTACTGAAAGGGAAAGGTAAGTTCTACTAGGGAGAATAGTAGCAACGCGCATTTGAGACATTAAAGGAGAAACTTAATACCATTCCTATTCTATGTTTTCCTTCATGGGACCAACCATTTCATGTAGATGTTGATGCCTATGGCATGACCATTGGCATGGTGTTAACTCAACCTAGAGATGGTATTGTAGATCATCTTATCTATTTTTCTAGTAGAAAGTTGACTCCTATATAACAAAATTACACAACTATAGAGCGCGAAGCTTTTTCAATGATATATGCTCTACATAAATTCTTCTAGTACCTACTAGCTACACCATTCGTCTTTTATACAGATCACATCGCATTGAAGTATTTGGTAAATAAACATTTTTTACAAGGGTGCATATGTCGATGGGTGCTCTTATTTCAAGAATTTGATTTCACAGTTGTGGTAAAACTAGGAAAAAGTAATTCTGGACCATACCATCTATCAAGAATACAGTCAGGAGAAGAAGCGTAGACAATTGAGGATACCATGCAAGATTCACAATTATACAGGTTACAACGAGTGCCATCAGAACTAAAGGACATTATTGTCTTTCTATGAATAGGGATGGCACTAGAAGGAATGAAATCCTTAGAGGAGAAACAAGTTGCTATACGCATCACACTTTATATTTTAATCAGTGGTGACTTGTACAAATTGGGCCAAGATGAGGTATTGCGCCGTTGTGTATTAGAACATGAGTACACAGATATTATGGAAGAGGGTCATGGTGGTATTATAGGTGGCCACTATGCTGGTGATGCCACTACGCATAAGATTCTACTCGCTGGATTATGGTGGGAGGCCCTATATAAAGATTGTAAGGAATTTTGTAAGGCATGTGATCATTGTTAATGTCTTGGAAAACTAGTTCAATGAGATGAAATGTCTCTAAGATCTATTACTAGTGCAGAGCCATTTCAGAAATGGGCTATAGATTTTTTGGGTCTTATTTCACTAGTTACACATAGAAATGGATCACACTACATCATAAATTTCATAGACTATCTGATAAGGTAGGCAGAAGAAGCACCCACAAAGGACTGTACAATGGTTACAACAACCCAATTTCTATGGGAAAATATTATTACAAGGTATGGATGTCCTTTAAGTTTGAACAGTGATAGGGGCACACATTTTCTTAATGAGACAATCAAAATTTTATTAGATGAGTTCATGATTCCACACCATAAGACTACACCCTATCATCCTCATGAAAATGGAACTACTGAGGCTTTCAATAAAATTTTGAGCTAGACATTGACAAAAATATGTGATGTTGGAAGAAAGGATTGGGATGATAAAGTATCTGTAGTACTTTGGGCATATCAGATAACATATAAAATGTTGAAAAAATCCATACCATTTAAGTTAGTGTTTGGCATAGAAGCAGTTCTTCCTATGGAATTTATGTTACCTTCTTTTCGTATTTCATGTGCTGGAGGTCTAGCCGATGAGAAATATTTTGAAGAACATATTGAAAAGATAATTAAGCTAGATGAGTGACGAGCCATAGCATGTTGGAGTTAGAAGAAATAAAAGGCCAGGAAGAAAGCTTGGCATGATAGAAATATAAGGCACAAGAAGTTTGAGATTGGAAAAATGGTGTTTCTCTATGACTCTACATTCTTGTGCCATCCAAGAAAACATAAGGCACATTGGTTGGGGCTGTATGTTATCACTTTCATCCTTAAAACAGGAACTTTCCAGTTAGAAGCACTTGATGGAGCACGGATACCCGATTACTTCAACGGGAGTAGGCTGAAGCCCTACTATAAATAAGTCTTCTTGGTGTTTGTAATAAGGTAGTACTACCATTTAGATTAGGTTTTCAGTTCTGCATTCCCTTACTGTGTTCCTTATTTGTTGCTATGCTTTGTTAATTTAGTTGGTGTGTTGTGGAATAAGTGAATTGACGCACCAGAAGATAATTACTATTTGAAGAATTTTTATGCATAGAGGACTACACATACTTTTAGTGTGGGGTGGACTATTGGTATCTAGGTACAAGACTGTTGGAATTAAATGACGAAAGGCGTAAGCTGCTACAGGTGTTATTCAAGTCAAAGGATTGCTTCTAAAAAGTGACTAAAGATGGAGATTGATGAATGGACAGTACGTGAGGTAAGTGGATGCCATAACAACTACCAGTGGAAGGTGTAGTGACAAGATACTCGGGTGCAAGGAATCATGATTAAGAGAAGTCTGTGACTAGAGGGTAGGAAGGTGCGCTAGAAGGTTATAATTGGGGCGCGAAGATGTAGTACGTGGAACAAATGAAATTGGTCAATAAATGAGAGGACATTGGGTAGTTAAAGGAGAAATAAATACATCAAAAATTTGAAAATCTATATAAGGATGGGGTGCGAGTTCATTCTTATTGTTACGATTAAGAGAATTTGACTAGAGTGAAGTGTGAAGAGCCGAGAAATCATGTTGAGGTGTGAAGAGTGTGAAACTAGATGTGGAAAGGAGGTTTGTGTGAAGGAGAAGCTTGATTTCCCATAGGAGGAGGGTTTGAGCAAAGTAGACGTGTTATAACCAAGCTAGGGCACACAATTTCCACTAGGGCATAGAGATTTGAGCTAGGGTTTGAGTTGCATATTACAGAATTCAAAAGACAAGTGTTTTTAGAGGATTATAGGGTAGAAATTGCACCAAAGAAGGTAGTTGTAGCAAGAGTTAAGGGAAAGAAGAAGGTGGTCGTGGAGGAAGAAGAAATGACTCATGAGAGAAATTTTTCAAAGATGCAATTTCCAGAGGGGGCTATAGTAGGCCAAGAGTCAGATTCCCACATTTGGAGAAGAAAGATAAGTGAGTACAACCATTGTACCATAGAAAACAAGGAGTTGGATGCACTGTTGAACACGAAGACAAATAAGCATGTGATGGAGTAAATGCTACTCTAAAATGATGCTAGGGAGAAGTTATTGAAGAATATTGGAGTATATCAGTTATACAAGCTCCCTTACTTCGGAAAATATGAGCCCTTATACCAATGGATCATGAGCAGAGTACATAAAGAATTCTTCTACTTTACAAGATGCAAAGTAAGGATTTAAGCCACACTGATCTCCATAGTGACAAGGTTGAAGGCTATAGGTGAAGACCTCAAGGAGGACTTAACAGCTAAGGCCATAATTCTAGAGACTAGGAGGGAGCTGGGGTACACCAAGGGTCCGTGTGGAATGCACATAGAAAAGTTGAAAAAGGACCTAGTTGTGCAGGTAGTCGCGCACCTTGTGACAAAATTAAATGACCAAGAGAGGTGGTCACAAGTGAACAACATGTGGTTGCATGTTGCTAAAATAATGTCTGAAGGAGTGATCTATAACATTTCAGGTTACATTACAGAAACTATCGTCAAAGAAGTGCGTTCAGGAGGAAAGATCAATTTTGGGGCTGTTCTATTGTCTCTAGTATTCCTGGAGATCAAGGTATTAGATGGACCAAAGGAGAAGGTTTGGGAGTATCCCATGGATAATAAGTCACCTAGAGAATGATTCAATAAGTACTTGTGTGAAGGATTGATGATTGAAAAATTCAAACAGAGGGCTAAGAAGTGGTATGATAGGCTCCATGTGGCGTTCGAAGAAGAATGGTGCATACTAAAGGATTTACCATCGGTGGTGGGTAAGGCAATTCAGTTTTCTATATACCAACATTTTTGCATCGTGTGATTTTCGATGAAGGATGGGGCTTGGAGCCCATGGTGTAAATTGTTGTATGCATTCATAGTGAGGTATTTTTAGGCATCGGTTCACAAGTTCTTAAACATGCGCCTCCTACCATTCAATGTAGAAAAGGTATACTGCGACTACCACACATTGAGGAAGAAGTATGTATATCCAAGATGTAATGCATATATTGAAAGCATCATCTCATATGTGTTGAGCATAAAGCTAGTAAGTTTGGCTATTGGGGACATTGGACCAACACTTGTGTACCTCCAATTGAAGCCAAAGCTAGAAAAAAACAAGTATGTGGAAGATGAGTTCACGCTCCCAGGGTTGGCGAAGGGTAACCATACTATGGAGAACATTCCAGTGCCTAAGCCGACAGAGACAATCGAAGTAGGTGATGAGGAGGATGAATGAGAGGATAGTGATGGTTTAGAACATAGAGGTAGAAGACATCCTATGAATAAGGATGAAGCTAAGCATGCAACTACACCACCTTAGCCACAAGAGGGGGATGATGAGGAATTGGATGTATTCCAAGGAGAGTGTCGATTCAAGAGAGTGTTCAGGAGAACAAGGACCCAAGGTGCTACTCTACAAATAGTGCGCAGGTCAACCTGACTCTCTCCATAGAAAGAGATAACTAAGAAAAGGAGAAGGAAATTAAAGTTGAATGAGGAAGCAGAATAGTATGAAGAAAGCATGCCCAATTCTCCTACACCTCTAGGAAATGTAGAAGAACAAAAAGATGAAGAAATGAAGGATGGAGAAGAGGAAGAAAAAGGAATAGATGAGACAACAACCGAGACTTCTCAGGATATAGAAACACAAGTCCCAAATCTAGAAGATCAAGTTCCCAAGCATCCTAGGTCAAGAAGAATAAGTGGGGAGCACATTTTACCATCCATGGGTTATGCCGAGGACACATGTAAAATTATCCATGCTCGTTTCCAGACTACACTGACACAAAA
The DNA here is from genome assembly GCA_019776745.2 of Taxus chinensis. Lineage (NCBI taxonomy): Eukaryota > Viridiplantae > Streptophyta > Pinopsida > Cupressales > Taxaceae > Taxus > Taxus chinensis. Next base: position 226,052,828 of record CM034147.1, on the reverse strand, counting down.
AGAGTTGTATGGTTGGGAATGAATGGATGAATATATGGAAACAATGTGCACAAGGAAGCAATTATCATGGTCAATGCACACGCACATGGATGAAATGGATTTTGATGTGTGTGAGGAGTCATGTGTATCGAGGAGGTTGAAAAAGACACCTCGGGCTAGACCTGTAATAGTAAAGCCTACTGTTCTGTCAGATGAAAAGGTGAGCAATGCATTGGTAAAAGTCTCAATAGAGGGGGTACGACGGAAAATGGACAAAGATGCCATAATTAGGGCGCTAAGGGAATAGATCAAAACTAAGGATGAGGAGATAGCACACCTAATATAGGAAATATGCTTAGCGCACAAGAAGAACGATGTATTTATTAGCATCACAGAGGAAATTGGTGACAATGTCATGAATTCTAGGCAACACTTAGAGCCAAAGGTACTAAAGGCGTTTCCTTCAGAAATACATTATGTATGTACATTGGTGGACTTAGTGCTTGAAGATGAACCTCTACACATGTCAGTGCCAAAGGATCCAACACAAGATGCAGAGAGAGAAAAGGCTTCAGTGATGTAGAAGATTGCATCATATGAAGGATTGTTGCAAGCGTTGTAGGAAGAACTAAAGAATGAAGACTAAGCCTTGAACATATGCACAACTCCAGAGATGCTCATAAAAATAAAAACCCTAGAGGAGAACAATGATGTCTAGAAAGTGATGAAGGACGACACATTGGGCTGCGTCAAAAGATTAGCAATGGTTAAATAGAAGCGCGAGGCCCTGACATCAACCTAAGAACCACACAAGGATCAGCTAGAGGGGCTTGGGAAAATCATTGCGCAGAAGATGGATTTGCTAGAGGGAAGGATGACTACAATGTCCAACATTGTGTTGGTCTTACAGAATGAGAAAGGAGAGATTGCGCAAGATGAACTAGATTCTATTGTTGTGGACATTCTAGAAAGATTAGAGGAAGCACTTGTTGAGTGGTAGATCTTGGAGGTCAAGATAAAGGAGGAATATCCTAGATCAATTTTTTAGGTTGTAGAAGAAGAAACTGTAGGTTAAAAACATTATTTCATTCATCCAAATTCTTTCTATTCTTTCTATTCATATTCTTTGATTTGTTTTGGATATAACCATTGCCAGGGTGATATTGCAACTAGTGTGGGGTAATGTTGATTAGTTAGACCTTAACACTTAGTAAAGAAAATACAGAAGGTTCACGTAAGAGAGAAGAGCACATTCAAAGGCACAAAAGTATTAGAAAGGATTGTGCACGAGGAACAGAAGCAGGCTTGGGACTTAGCCGTTTTCATGGTAAGGATCTATTTTTGGAGATAGTGTGTGGAGAACTCAAACTAATTGGAGACTTGCACATCACACATTAGATATTTTGGAGGATCAACTATGAAGTGCTCTACATGGACACAGGATTGAAATAGATCTACTACTATCAGTTAACTACCAATAGTCTATTATTAGCACACTTGCATGTGTGGCTATTTTTGTAACGACGCGTGGCTAGTAATAACATGCAAGCTATTTTGGGATTAGATAAGCGGTGAAGGGAAAGTACCTACCCTTAGAAGTATGTAGTAAATTATGTAGTAGATATATATGCATACATGGAGATATAGTGAGATTATTCTACTAAATCTGTTACGCGCATGAGGATATACTATTGTTATTGTAATGAAGCTTCTGTGTACTTACTGCATTTAATATAATGGAGGATATTGGCTGAATCTAAGTGTTAGTTATGTGTGTATATGAATCTATTATGTTCTTGATTTCATCATGGTTAATACTTAATTCTGTTCTCCCTTAGATATAGATATGGCATGCTCTGTAGAATGATGTAATAGTAATGAAACTGCATGTGTTAAGTCTTCATCATGCTAACATATTACAATAGCAACCCTAAAGAGGGACCTAGTACCTTTGTGTGCTTTAGGTGAGCTCTCAGTCTAGGTTGAGTGATGTACCAATGCATCTAGGGTCTTATTGGGCTTGTATTAATCAAGCCATGGATGAAGAACATAGATCTCTTATGGAGAACCGAACTTGGTATTTGGTGGAGCTACTCGAGGGCAAGAGAGCATTACAGAACAAGTGGATGTAAAAAATTAAAGAGGAAGATAGAGGAAGAAAAAGGTACAAGGCCTGATTGGTGGTCAAAGGATTTGCATAGAAGAAAGGTATAGACTTTGATGAATTTTTTTCTCATCTTTTTAAAATGAGTTATATTAGGATTGTTCTTGGTTTAGTAGCAGTATAAGAATGTAAAGAATGAATTCCTTCATGGTGAGTTGGTGGAGGAATTGTATATGCAACATCTATAGGGTTATGAGGTCAAAGGGAAGGAGAGGTTAGTGTGTAAATTGAAGAAGAGTTTGTATGGCTTGAAACAAGCTCCATGGTAGTTGTACAAGACATTTGACAGTTTTATGTAGGATCAGGGTTACCCAGGTGTCACTTAGAGAATTGTGTGTACATCAAGAAGTTTCTTGATGATAGTTATATTTTTTGTGCTTGTATGTGGATGATATGCTTATTTCAAGGAACATGTAGGAAATAAAGGTAATCAAGAAACAACTAGGTGACTTCTTTACTATAAAGGATTTGGGGGTAGCAAAGAAAATACTTGGCATGAGAATAACTCGGAACAGGACTGAGAGGAAGATGGTATTATCTATAGAATAGTGTATAAACAAGGTCTTGGAGAGGTTTAATATGTAGGATGCTAAACTAGTTGGTACTTCTTTGGCAAGTCACTTTAAATTATCAAAGGAGAAGAGTCCCAAGATTGAGGAGGATAGAATCCAGATGTCTAGGGTACTGTAGTCATCAGTGGTTGATAGGTTGATGTATGTTATGGTATGCACTAGGTCTTATATTTTCCATGCATTTAGAATAGTGAGTAGGTTTATGAGTGATCCAGGTAGAGAGCACTAGAAGGAACTAAAGTGGATCCTTTGGTATTTGAGAGGGACCATGGGATCATAATTGTGTTTCAGTGGATCAGACACTACATTGTGTGCCTATGTAGATTTGGATAGTAGGAGCACAATAGGCTATGTATTTATGGTTGGTGATATAGTGGTGAGATGGATTTCATGGTTACAAAAGGTTGTGGTTTTGTCAATGATAGTGTAATTTCTCTAACATGGGTGATATCTATGATGAATTCTTACTCGAAGTTGTAAATGTTGATATGTGATTCTTGTTTGAATACAATGTACTCTTGTGAATTAAGTAATCATGTTTTATGTAGATAATATGTTATTTTCTGATAATACGTAAAATACTGCCATGTCTATTCTGAAATTAAAATGAATTATTTCATTCATTCTTATGTTTAATTTTCACTGTATGTGGATAGAGGAAATTGATTCACCCTAAAATTGTTCATAAGTCTTTATTGCATTTGAACTTGTGTTTTAGTATTTATGGTTTTTGATGTAGGATAGCTATACCTTGGATAAATTTTAGTGATCCAAGGCATGATTTTGATTTTATGAGGTCAAGGTCATCTTGAAAAAGCTGGGAAGAATGTTAGATTTATGAACCCAAGCTGCCACGGGATCGCAGGTGATTTTTTATGCTCTTGTCCTTCTTTAGTGATCCATTAATATCATTTGGATTATTCATTTGGTAATGTTGAATTGGTATTTTAATATTTATTAGGGGGACCTAATGTTATCTAAATTCCTAATTTATTATCCTATCCTAAGTTTAAGCTAGATGATTATTTTTATTAATGTGGTTGTTTATTAGAAAAGGAAACCTATGACTAAACTAATAAACTAACCTAAGGACCTAAGTTGGTTTCTAATCTAATGTTTATGAATCTAACCTAAGGGCATGGACTATCCTAAGGGGATGACATGGATGACATACGAAGAGGTGTCAGTGGCATCAATATCTATGTATTTAAAAGGTTTTAATGGGGATTTAAACACCCTATTGCCGTCAATTTTGGTCAGTGCATGAAAGTTTAGTGGAGGCTGATTTGTCTCCTCTGCTAAAGTATAATTGCATGGAGTTTTAAAAATTTTTATAGCCAACAAAGAGTTGGAGAAGGCGGGAGATAAGGAATGAATTTGTCAGTCATGTTTGCATTAATTGATCTCGACCATTGCAATAATAGTATGGGAAATAGGAGAAGTTGGAGAAAAAGGTGGTTTTTGGTTTTCATTGTTTCATTTGGTTTTTGTGAGATTTGTAGCTCTGCATGTGGTATTTCATTTTTGAACCTCCAGTTTGAATCTATGCATGCCTATTTTCAATTTTCATGGTGGTGATGATAACGGAAAGTAAGCAAGGAAGTTATAAGAGGAAGAAAGGGAAAGTTTCAGAGCTTGGTCTTTGGAGTTCTCGTGGAAACTTTACTATCAAGGTTTTGCTTGAATATTTGCAATGAGGAATAGAAGACAACAACTCTATCAGGAATGATAGGCCCTATCTCTTTAAATCTTCTGCTTTTATTTAAATGTCTTCATTAAAAGAACTCTTCTCTTGATTGGAAACTCTTTGGTTTTGGTTTTTGTGTTTCTTCACCCTACTTCAATGGAATTTTGACTTGGTTTCTTGGATGCTTATGATGATGTGTGTGTTGTATTAATGTGAATCTTGGTTGTTTAGATTTAACGGAAAATGTTTTAACTTATTTGCATATGAACTTTCTTTGGCATTGAAATGAGCCCATGTTTGTATCTTTGTTGGATAGATACCTTGCCTGGGTATTGTGTATGCGTAAATAGTAGCCTGGTTTTTGTTGGAATCTCTAGATTCTCATTTAGAATGATCTCCTTATTATTATGGTTGGAGACTAAATTTATAGCAGACTTTTTCCTGGTAGTTTAAGATTTACACCTGCATTTCAAGAGAATGTTTGTGTTCTTCGTTTTGGGTCGGTTTCTTGTTGATAATAGTTAGAACTCAACAATATTGGTTGACTAAAATCATGTTTGTTATTTTACCTCTTTGAATCATTCATATGTTACTATTCAAGGTTATGATTATATGTTATTCTCACCATGAAATGAAAAATATATCAATATTTTTCTTCATTTGTAAAACCTTGTCCAGGTGATAGTATGTATTGATGAAGGTTAAACAAGAAGGTATACCTATGGATTTTTTTTGGTTCTATTCTCTTTTATTGAATCGTATATTGTAAACCCATTCTGGGCATGTAATTACCTTAGCAGACCTTGCTGATCTTTAAAAGCATGTAAATAATGTTGACCCTAGATGAGCATTTTGTTGGAGAGAGATTATTCTTACACTCTCTCTCTCTTCCCTTTTTTGTTTGGGTAGTTGTAACCTTTTCAGGTGAACCAGTTTAGTAACTAAGACTGGTATTTTTTCTTTGTTGCTGAGTTTACTTGAAACTTAAACCCTTCTTGGGTTGGCCTGCGAAAGGAGGTAACTATTAAGTTTGGCTTGTTCTAAGCTAGGGAATAAATTTTATGGGTTTCATATTCTTGTGGTCTAGATAAAATTTGTTTTCCATTGTGGAGGGAAGTATTATTCATCTAATGGACACTCTTTTAGATTTTATACCAATTTTTGAGTTTGTGGATTGGGATTACGTGGGTGTATATCAACATTCTTTTCTTATTTACAATTTTTACTATCCAGGAACCATGTGTTAATCATGACGTCTTCTTGACCGTGATTCGGTTGGATCTTTTGTGTGAATCTCCTTTAGGATGGTTGGAGTCTTGTGTTGTTATGAAATTTATTTTTTCATTTTGTCTTATGATCCATTCTTTGAGTTGAATTCAGTCTTTTAGATAATAATTGGATCTTTCGTAAGGTTTGAAATTGATTGCTATGTCCATATCTATTTCTTTTGGAACAATAGTTGTGTTGTTATTGATGTTTTGGGGGGTTGCTAGTGTTAGCTAGATCTGTTTGTTTGAGTTTGAAACTTGGATATGAATTGTAGACATTCAGGGAACTTATTGTGAGTTATGTGGTTGATGGTCTGGTCCCTAATATCTTGTTGGTTAAAATTTTCTTACCTGTAAAGTTGAAACTTGTTCTTGGTCAATCTAATCCCGAATTAGATAAGATTGTTAGATGGGATGATATTTAGATTCTTGTTTGTTCATTCAGTCTTAATTATGATTGTTAACATTTTGAATACTAAAACAATATTCTTAGTATAGAAAAGTAGTTTGTTATATCATTGTACTTCTTCTTGAATAAGAAACAGGTTGAGTTGTGGAACTTAAGTTAGAAGCTTGGTTGAGAAGTAAAGATTAAGTTAGAAATATGATTTAATTCTTTCTTATAAACTATTGTTTAGATGACTAATAGGTTGTAATGATCTCATATTTGTGTTTGAGATAGAATTAATCATGTTGATTTAGTTATTTCTTACTTAAACATTTCTCATTATAGGTTATATGATCTTCTCTCTCCTCCTTGATTTTGTAATCTTTTGGGAAAGTCTTTTTGTTAATTTTAATTTGTGATTTTAGGAACCATTTCATTAACAAAAGGGTTCCTTTTATGAAACAGTTAGATAAAAGCACATTATTTTAACATTATAGCATTTATCATGCTTAGTTCATATGAACTGATCCATGCTAACAATTTTGCATATGTATTTCATAAAAGATGAAAGGAGAAAGACATATAGAAAGTTACACATGTTTTACTAAAGAAATTGACTCTTTATTTTGATGACTATATAGAGACATTACTTGAAATGTACTTTTTTTGGGAAAAGAAGATATATTAAAACTAGTTTTATATTGATGTAATGACATTTTGTAATCCTTGAAATATTCTTATGTTCAATGAGTGGATCGCTCCCTTTTGATAAATGAATTTATTTCATGATGGTTGATTGTTGATTTACTTGTGAAACTTTCATGGCATAAGATGTGTAATATTACTAAGTAATATCATTTATAAAGGGGACAATTTAGATATTTATGTGATTTGGGATTATGCAACTTATTAGCTTTAATGATATATAAGCTCCTTGGTTTAAGGATTTGTACATTTAATTGATTTCATTTGACGTGAAAGAGAACAACTAATTTTATACTCCTCGGTAGATCCTTAAAATAGTAAAAAGGGATATGTTTAGATTATATAAATGAGTATGAATTCTTTGTTATGCTGAAGCATATGCAACACACAGTTTAGTAAGTCCACTATTATGGCAACTGAGGTCATTCCGACCCATTCATTTGCATATTTTATTTTTTTTACAAATTTGATACTTATTTTTGGTATCTTGCAGGTCATTTATTCATTTTGGCATATTTAGATCATTTGGTGTAGTTCAAAAAAATTAGTGCAACAGATGGCGAAGGTTATATATTATCTTGCAACCCTGTAAAAACAATTTTTGGAGATTTTCCATAGACCAGGATGCCAAGATTGCATACCAGAGTGCCCATGGGTGCCCCAATCCATCAAGATCTTTCAGATCTAGCATTTTCAAGACCTCTATGTAGTCATTCCTACTCATGGATTTTCCAATCAGACCCACGACACTCTACGACAACCATCTGTTAGTAGCTATGTCATTTATGTTCCTCTTTTACAAATTAGGGTTTGAGTATTTCCTTTCATACATTGTTCTAGTTCATTTACATATTTATTTATTACATTTACCTAGTTATTTACAATGTTATATGTCCTCCTAGATTAGATTAACTAGTTCTTAGCTAAATTAGATATTAGTTAATTTCTGTTAATCAGGTCTCATGATTAAGCCTACTAGGCTAATATGTTCTCACTTTATTCATCCTTGCATCCTTGCCACAAATTTTTTACCTTGACATCATTAATCCAAGAATCCTCTTACACACCTAACCATCCTCCTTTTTCATTAATGAACCTCATACATCAATGAAAACACTCAAGTACCCACGTGCACACAATCTCCCCCTTTGTCATTGATTGAAAACAACCTATTTATTCTCCCCTTTTTCTCATTAGTGAAAAATCACATACTTGTAGCACACATTCTTCATATTCATCAACTTATTTGGACCACTTCTTAGTTAGAAACATAAACAAAAAATATCATTCAAGCACACATACTTGTTATTCTCTTCTTGACCCTATTTTTAGCTTCATGATAACATTTGAGAATTATAGCTCCTCCTAGATAGAGGCATTCATAGCACATACACATGTACATGCCAATAATCTGAATAAAATCATCATACCTAGCTCCTTTTCATACCATTATTAACTGAATATACCTGAAACAAACTTTACTTTTTCCATATGTGTATTAGGATCAAGATAATTGAAACATATTTTCAGAAATTTTTCCCCAACTTTTGCCAACCATTGAAGCCCATACACAACATGAAACAAATCCTTACTGATCCCCCTAAGATAATACTATCTCTACCTAACTTCCTATGTAAAATTTCAAGAACTTTCCTTGCAACCATGTCATGGAGATGGGTTAACGTTAACACCATAGACATGAAACAACATTTCAGTTTTTTTACCTCTTTTCATGCTATTACAACTTATATATTCATATGAATGACTTATCCTACAAATACACTTGAGAATAACCAATGACTCTATTAAACAATCCTTCTTGATACCTTATGCACACTATGAAGATAAATACCAGCTCCCCCTCTTTCAAAAATCCTTCATAGTCATGTATCTCATCATTTCTTCATACACAGGCCTATTGTACACCGTTATGATGCAACACCCACTCATACTGTAGAGATAAACCAAAAAAGTCTTGAAGCATAACTAACTTCATGTCTCAATGGTAATAAACAGTCAAGCTCCCCCTCAACTCATGCACTCACACAAAAAATACTTGAACCTTCATGCACAACTAGAAACACAATATTATTCATATTTCTACTTTTTTTTATCACTTCAAGTATAAAATTATAACATACCTTGGCTTGATTCACTTGCACAATTTTCACATACCTCCATCAAGTTTCAAATCTATGTTATAGGCCTTTATATCTTATCAAATCATCTTGTCATTCCATTTTCCTATCTGAGAGAACACTACGGACCCCAAACAACCATGCATATGCTTGTAACCATGTTTAACCACTAAGAGAATCACCTTTTATCTTCACAGACATGACAAACTTAAACATCTCTACAAATCTCCCATGATGCAAAAACAAACTTGATACACCTTAGAGCATGAGTCAATAACTGAGACACAAGACATGTTGGCATTGATGCAAAATCTCATTAATGATAAATTGGATGATGGAGTGGATGTGTTTCCTTATGGTTTTTGTAATGATCTATGCTTAAATATATGTTGGATAATGGTAGTTATGAATATGCATGATAGCATCTTAACAAGACTATACAAAGGAGGGACCTAGTAGCCTCAAGGGCTTCTGGTGAACATTCAAAACTATCTTAATGAAGTTCTAGAATTCTTGGGAAATTAAGAATAGAAAATAAGACTAAAAAAGGTTTAAAATTCCATCCAAGGTGCATAAATACACTACAGATCGATTTAGAAACCTTTCCCTCGCAAACAACTGCCAGAAATAAACATCAAAGAGTGATTCTTATCCCTCAAATCTTCCGTAAGAGTTACTTAGGAAAAATTATATCCTTTTGAATCCAAAAGGTCTATAGAGATCATTCCTATAAGCTCCATGAGCCAATTTTGTTTGCAATTTGAAAATTTCCCCTTTTTAATTCTTCTCAAGCCTTTGCGTCAGTGCAAGTGACTGCCACTGAAAAGAATGATGAAAAAAATGGAAAATAATACATTATTATTGATTAGGAAATTGAATATGTCATATTTGGATTTGAATCATATCTTAAATCCTAAAAGAACTTCTGGAATTATCATTTGAATCTCCACCGGGCTCGAGGATCTTCATCTGCACTGTCGGGCCAATATCTTGAAATCCAAATGGTAGAATCTCCCAAAACCTTTTACAATGTGAATTAGAAATGATTAGATTTCTGATATTATCTAGTAACTTCAAAAAAAATCTTGAATCTCCTAAGCCATTTTGAAAATATCATTAGTTTGTTTACTTCTTTCATTTCCTTGGACCATGCTATAAGTAACCTGGTGTTGCATTACTTGTTCCCAAACTTTTTTTAGCTTGCAGAAATTTCCTAAACAACCTCTGATAGTATCATATCTTTGTTACACATTTCTTAAAGGAATTATATCTTCTTGGTTCATCCCTAGAGGGTGTTCATTATGAGTAAAAAATCCTAAAAATAGGCCTTTTTAGCCTCTAGAAGCAGTTCCTTTGAAGTGGATCAAAGTGATTCTATGAATTTTTTCCCATCAACTTACCTACAAATGAAAAAAACTTCAAAAATATAGTTATCATATCCCTCTCAGCCATGAATGGGTTTACATGGTCAGAAATTGGCTAGAGGGTGGGTTTACATTACCTAGTTCAGGGATTTTTGAGTGTGGGCTTAGTTTTCATGGGTTTTTTTTTCAATTTTTAATGCTAGACATTTAGCATGACAGCACCTTGACATATGATAAATATTATTTGTGCAGACTCAAAAGGGAAATTTATGGTATAAGGCAATCCCCTAGGGCATGGTATAGAAGACTAGATAAGTATTTGATTAAACAAGGTTTCAAGAGAAGAGTGGCTGATAGTAATTCATACATCAAGAATGAAGGAGGACATATATTGATTGTAGTAGTGTATGTGGATGACATCATCTTTGGAGGAAATAATGAACACATGACTCATGAATTTTATGATGTAATGAAAAATTAATTTGAGATGTCAATTCTTGGTGAAGTGGCCTTCTTTCCAGGACTGTAGGTCAATCAATCAAAGGATGGTATATTCATTTCACAAGAAAAATACATAAAGGAAATTTTGATAAAGTTTTGAATGGAGGAGTGGAAGATTGTTACCATGATTATATGATGCAAGTTAAGAAAGGATGACAAATCTCCCAAAGTGAATCATTCAGAGTATATGTATATTATTGGTAGCCTATTGTATGCTACTGCTTTAAGACCAGACATCTTGTAAGTTCTAGAGTTCATAGGAAGGTTTCAAGAAGAACCAAAGGAGACTCACCTAAAATAATTAAAAAGGATTTTTATATATCATAGAGGGACTTCAAAATATTTACTATGGTACCCAAGGAGTGAAAAGTTTGAACTGAGAGCTTTATCTGATTCTGATTGGGCAGGAAGTATTGATGACAGAAGGAGTACCAGTGGATGATATTTCTTTGTGGGAAAATTTCTTGCTTCTTGTCTAAGAAAACATCAATCCTTAGTATCCCTTTCCACATGTGAAGTTGAGTACATTATAGTTGCACTATGTTGTGCACAATTTTTTTCTAATGAGGAAGACCTTAAAATGATATAAGGTTGAGTTTGATGGACCTAATCCCATCTTCATTGATAGTACAAGTGCCATTAGTGTATCCAAAAACCATGTTTTGCATTCTAAGACCAAGAAAATTTCAATTAAATATCATTTCTTGAAAGATCAGGTTAGTGAAAAAAGGATTGAACTAGAGCATGTGTCATCTATAGAATAAATTGTAGATATTCTTACCAAGCCACTTCCAAAAGCAACATTTGAGATCCTAAGAGGTAAGTTGGGTGTGATTCCTACCCTTCAAAGTCACTAAAAGGGGACAATACATTTAAAGGGAGAAGGAAAAATGAGAAATATGCTCCAAGGATATGAGAAGATGTCAAGAAGGAAGTTCTTCTTGAAAGAGGTCAAGAAGAGTTCATTGTGGTTTTGAAGGTTTCAATTTATCTAGAAGTTTGTTTAGGTGCTGAAAGTAAGCAAGGATGCTAAATTTATGGACTACAAGTCAGTAATTTTGTAACATAAATTGATTAAACCATAGGAATTAGGGAATAAATGTAGCATTCCACGTATGTGTGGGTCTATGTGGTGTTGGAAGTGACAAGGGACTGAGAGGGGGGGTGAATCAATCCCTGATAAGACCATTCACACTTTGATACTTCAAACATCAAACACATATCCTCATGAACCACATACATTAATGATTGATTAAAATTAGATTTAATTCACCATGAAATATACATTACCAAAGTAAGGATTCATGCATTCATAACAATAATAACACAATATATACTCAAAACCTTTATTTATTTATATTAAAATCAGATCACAACAAATGATGTCTTCAGTAATACAAGTTACAATCAAATGATATAAATGCAATAAACTATGCCTCTTGAATAAACAAGAGTATATTTCTGTTTGCATAATATTTCAGCTCATCATTAGACTTGCAAATACTTCAGAAACTTGTAAATAACATCAACATGCTCTGAATATAACTATAAACACAAGACACCAACTCTTCTCTCTTGCATCAACTTGCCATCAAAGAAACTTCACCATCCTTTTCTTTTCTCAAATCCTCCTCATGAAAATACCACCAACTAATGAACTAGAATGGAATTCTAGGGGTTTCTGGATAGTTCCAAGGGTTTTTTATTTTCCAGCAAAAGTTTCTTCAAAAGAAGATAAAATGGGTTCCAAAAGATTAACAAAATTGTACCCAAAACTTCTTTTTTCATAGCCTCTCCTTTATTAAAATAAAAAATAGGTCCATTTCCCTCCTTTATATTGACCATACCAACTTAACAATATCTAGAATCACTAAAACATTCACAATTGACCCGTATAGGTCACTCATGGAAAAAACCTTCATCCATGCACCGAAAATCCTCAAAATCCCACCAATGGAATGAGAAAAATTCCCTCATGCCAAAATGTTTTTTAGTAAATCTCAACAATTTACCACAGATGATTAATATTTCATTTAAACATCATCCAAGGTCACAATTAACTTTAACCAATCAAATTATTTTGTTTAATGGGCCCAGTGGCTCATTGCCTTCACAAAACACCTATTTCCAACACCCTGTCTTCACGTTTTAGCCTCAAGATTACCCAAGAAAACATAAATTATGGAAGGTTACAAATAAAATTGAAATCCCATAACCTATATAACACTTATAAGAAAGTAACATCTCATGAAAAAATCATGTGTTCAAACCATATCAACTTTTGACTTCACCAAAACAAACTTCTCAAAAAGTAGTTTTACAAATGCAAATGGTTAACACCCTTATTGACACTTTCAATAAATTAAAATGGATTAAATGGATGCAAAATTAATCCCTCTTATATTTCTATATGGTATAAATCATCACCCAATCCATTTCATGTACTAACCAACTCAAACTTTTAACAAAAATATTTTTGTCGTTAAAAGAAAGAAAAATTATTTCTCACAAACTTACTTGGAAACCAAAAGAAAACTACTATTCATGGTAAAATACATACCATTGGAAATATATCTGAATTATCTTTCCAACACAACTTTAATAATCTCCTAACTCCTCTTGTGGCTCTTGTAATGTCAAATTTATTGAAGATTGCTCCAAACTACCTCAAAACTGCCCTTCGACTAGCCAACATAAATGAAGCATACTTGACCATTTATCAGCATCAGTATGACATATAAATATCATTTAAATCAATAAAAACTCACATACATCATATAATTGTTATTTAATTGCAACTCCTTTGGAAAAGCTTGTCGCAAACTAAACTTCTTCAGAAATTGGCCTATTTAAATGGGGTCTACTCATCACCATGAGCACCACCATACCTTTTTGGAAACCTGCAAGATTCTACTACATGTTAAAATCATCATAAATTCACTAGAAATCAAAAGTATCTACATAGGAAGCAAATATCTCCTACAAATTTTGAGTTAGGGTTTCAAACTCATAAAAAGTTGTTTACCTTCTTAACATTCGTTCATAAAAATGTGACAATGAAATGACCTCATTATTTTTATGAAACCTTATATAATCAATGTAGAAATATCCATGAAATCCACGAGGTCTCATGAAAATCACACAATTTAGGGTGAGCATGAGAAGACCTAATTCGAGTTGAAAATGACTTTTTTTTTTTACCTTGTTTAACCAAAACTTACATAACATGAAAAATACTCATCATGGAAACATGAATTTTTTCCCACAGAACCATGACACACCCTAAATACATATTAAATCATTACCATGTAATAAAAAACAATCAATATCTTTGTCCTATCTCATTTGCATAGCTAGCCCTTAGGGTTTTACACTGTAAAGGTCAGGGTCAACTAAAATAACACTATAAATCATCATAAAAAACACTCTAAATGGTCTTTATATACCTGGTTAATCAATATATAACTCCACACATGTATCCATGAGCTCATATAGCTAAATAGATCAACCTCATACCTCCTAACATCCATACCTTCTCAAAATGAGCACCTAAAACATGTTCACCAACCTGTATCTACACCCTGCAACACATGTAAGTTCAATAGCATCAAAATCATCATCAAAATCATCAGAGTCATTAGTGTGAATGTTATCATGTGATATGGTATTATTAAGGATGTTGGTAGGGGATACCATAGGTGGAGTAATAGGTGTTATGGAAACTAGTGAAGGAGATACATTAGGAGGAACTTAATGTGTAGGTGGTAAAGTAACAGGTGTTGTGATGGACGGAGGAGGAAAAAAATAGTAGCGGATATTGTAGGTTTAAATAATATCGGTTGTGTGAGTGGAAATAGCTGGGATACTGAAAGTGGTAGAGGATGATTTTGGAGCACTTGATTGACCAATGTCATATGTATCAATGCTGCTATATGGAATGTGCTGTGGAGGTGGTATGGGAATAGAGGTAATGGGGTCTATGTGATATTATTTGAAGGGATCTAGGTCAGCAGTAATGGTTTGTTTGTAGCCATCACGTACAAACTTGAAACATTGGGGGATAGTAGATGTTACGATGTGCATTGCATGAATCCAATGTCTACCTAACAAGAGATTAAATTGAAAAGAGCCATAAATAACATATAATTCAATGAGAATAGTTTTAGGTCCAACCTGGATATGTAAAGAGATAGTTCCTAGGAAGGTACAAGTGGAAAAGTCATAACCACGAATGATGGTAAGTTTTAGTAATGAAATTGTCGTTAATGTATAATTTCTTTAAAAGGTAATGCACACATAAATTAATAGCTGAGTCATTATCAATGAGAACTCACTTAATGCAAGTTGTGCTAACAACGACAATAATAAGTAAAGGATCACATGGGTTAGTTTTAGCAAAAGGTGAGGTATTGTCGTCGGTAAAAGATATGTCACATGATAGATTGTGAAGGGATTCTATGATATGTGCAAAATTTTCTGTGGAATTATCAGTTTCAATATGAATGGCATGAAGGGAAGGTTCTAATGTATTACGATAATCTGGTGCATTACGTAATAAATCATAAAGGGAGATCTTAGCGGGTGTATTTTTAAGTTGATCAACGATGTCATAGCCCTTAGAAGTAGGAATATGAAGTACATAATTAATGGGTGGGGGACTAGATGTGGGTGAAACCGTAGGTGGATTGAGATGAGTACGATGAGTAGTAATGACATTAATGGATAAGTCAACCTTAGGTGTGACAAAGAGAGGGGGATGTTGAGTGTGTACCCCTGTGAAATTAGCAACAATAGTAACTATGCATGTGACCTTATTTGGTGTAAATGTGGGATAAAAATATTCAGCCATAGCATGATGGGGGATGACATTGGTAAATGGGGAATGTTGAAATCATTGGATTCACCAAAATTATTAAAATAAATTAACTAATATCTAAGTTAGCTAAGAACTAGTTAATCTAATCTAGGAGGACATATAACATTGTAAATAACTGGGTAAATGTAGTAAATAAAGATGTAAATGATATAGAAAAATGTATGAAAGGAATTACTAAAACCTGAATGTTCAAAAGAGGAAGGTCAATTACTTAGCTAATAACAGGTGGTTGTCGCAAAAAATACAAGAGTAGGAATGACTAGACAAAGGTCCCAAAAATTTTGGATCGAAAAGATTTGAGTGGACTGGGGTTCTTGGAATAGGACTGGGGCACCCACGGGCACTCTAGTCTATAATCTGGGTGCCCTGGTTTGTGAAAAATCTCCAAAACTAGTTTTTGCAGGGACGCAAGGTAATTTATAACTGTTATCCAAAATGAGCCCCTTGCTCATTTTTTGGCTAACTCCCCTCATTCTTTCCTCTCTTGTGCCTCAGTCATAATTTTTTTAATCTTTCAGGCACTCAAAACCTTCTAGAAATGGCACCATTATATAGAGATTTTTCTCAGCTTTCCAGAAAGGTAAAATTTTCTTCCTAACTCCATGCATTTTTGAAGTTATGGCTCGGCAGAGTTTTTGTGGGAAATTTTCCCTGGACAGGCCCATCGGCCAATCAGAAGCTGCCACATCAGCATCGTGGCATCAGGAGGTGGGGGAAATTTTCAAATTTTTACCAAGTATTGTGCAAAGGAAAATTTCCCATGGAAGGCCCACGACGAATGGGAGCACGCCACGTCAACAAAAGTGGCAGGGGGAGGAGTTAGGAAAATTTCCAAGTGTTGGCGTGAACAAATGTTTTCAGCCCTAAGGCCCACAACCAATCACATTGTGCCATGTGTCCTTAGGCTAAAGGAATATCAGGAGGCGGAGGAAATATGAAAATTTGGTGAAGTGTTTGGTGAGGGTGCAAAGTTAATTTTTTGCCCTGGGGCCTGCTGTCCAATGGGGAGAAGCCACGTGTCCTTGGGGGCTATCAGGTCATTAGGGCGGTGGGGAGAAGTGGCAAAATTTCCCAAAGATTAGCACAAAGTAAAAAATTTCCCCTAGGGCCCGCTAACCAACCAAATCTCACCACGTTTCCTCAGCCTAGCGGAGATTGGAGACATGGAGAAAAATTTGAAAGGAAGACCTACCTCCCAAAGTTCAAGCCAGTCAGATCGTGCCACGTGTCCATGTGGCGGAAAAAAAAACAAGGCGAACCCGCAGGAAGAAATGAAGAAGATAGGCCCACATCCAATGGGGTTGTGCCACGTGTCTAGCTCAGAGAAGATGGTCAATAGTGACAAAAAATTTAAGAGCAGATGCCCGTGGCGAATCACCTCATGCCACGTGTCCTCAGGTCATCCAGCTGGTGGAGAAGTTTTGGAAAATTTTCCAAAGGCCGAAACGGTAGAAAAATAAGTAGGAAAGGCCCACAATGAATCAGAATGTGCCACGTGGCACCAGAGCGGTGGGGCATGGAGATTTTTGGGGAAATTTTCCCAAATGCAAAAGGTGGGAAAATTTCAAATTTTCGGCCCACCAACCCATTTTGGCCCTATTTTGCCCTAAATTTTCAAATGAGCATAACTTTCGATCCAGAGCTCAATTTTTTGCGTTCTTTATATAAATGGAAAGATGGTGAAATTATCTACATGATTCCAAGGTCAATTTTTTGTTTTGGTGGAGTTTGTAGAGATAAAATTGGAAAATGCCTCTGTCACGTGGAAATCAACAGAAATGACATTTCAACCACCATTTTTAATGAAGAATGGATCGCATTCTCTCCTAGCATGGTTAAAAATGTCAGGGAATGGACTTTTGAGGGTTCCCATGTTGTTTTAAACTTCTCTTTTCTTTCTCTTCAGGAAGATTTTTGGAATTTTCACCTTTTCATGCAAATACAGCATCTCTTTTGCCTCTTGGTCATTGTAATGCACTGTATTGGACTTGGGATGACAATGTATGCTCTGTGATTAAAATTTTCTCAATCCTTTCATATGTTTATCATTGTTTCTTGATATTTCATTACATTTTGGCAATTTGTGCATGTTTTGTGTTGTATTTTCTTATGGATTGTGTATGCTTTGCAGTAGCAGATGTCTACTACTCCTTTGGTGCATCACCTTATTTAGACTAGGTTTATTTTTGCATTTTCTCAACCCTGTCTCCTTGGAAAAATTTGATTAATTTATAGGTAAACCCTTTGTAGAATGTCATGCACACTTGAACAGAGGAATTGAGGAACCAGTCTCTAATCTAGAGATTCTTTTCCCACTTTTATAAGTCCCACACTTGGGGAAAAGATTCAATGTTGTGCAATCACACTGGATGCTAAGATGTCAAACTAGAAATCAGATAGAATATCCAGAGGGTACTGCTGATTTACACTAACAGTTTTGGCATGCCAGTGGGACTTTAGAGGTCTTTATCTCCATTGCAACAAAATTTATGTGCATTTGTTGCAAGTTTCTTGCTTAGAAGAGCCCTGAATTGTACATCTCGTGACTCCAAGGAAGAAGAATTAGCTGGTTCTAACATCACAGACGTGAAAACTCATGAGAAGAATCAGCAAAAGGTCAAGAGTTGGAGAAGAAGAAGTATTGTTTGAGTATCTGCAATTATCTCCAAGAAGAAGAAAAAGAGGGAGAAGAATCCAAAGGTCTCCATCTCCACCAAACAAAACTCTATCAACTCCTCCACCTGGTGGACCTTTCATCCAATCAACAAGGATTCTAAGGCCAATCAGAATGGCACAACACAATCCATATGTCAATTTCACTGGCAGTAGCCCACTTGATCTCAATGCACAAAATTCAATCCCAATTGCAGCACTAAAGAACATTCCATACTTTACTGGAGAGAATCAGACCACTCCTGGTGATCATGTAAAGGATATTGCTAATATTTGTGTAATCCATGAGATTGATGAGATGCAAGTTACTGTCAAACTGCTGGCATCTTCATTCAAGGGGAAGGATTTGCAATGGTTCAGGAGCCTTGCTTTAGGCTCTATCCAAAATTGGAACCAAGTGTGTATAGCCCTCCATGAGCAGTTTGGAGAAAAGGGAGATAACTTGTCCCTTTTGGAACAATTGACAACTATCAAGAGAGCTCCCAATGAGTAGTTGACTGACTTCAACTTCAGATTTCAAAGGACCTGGGAGAGAATTCCAATGGCAGTAATGCCAACAGTAGAAGGTGCTTTTCTATATTACCTTAAAGCTTTAAATTTTGATATTTCTATGTTAATTCAATCCGTGGGAGGCACAACTATCCCTGCTACTTATAGCATTGCCATTAGAGATGAAAATTGTCTGATTCAAGTTGGTAAGATAGCTTTTAGGCCTCCAATGCCATTGTATCTAAATTTAGAGAGTCCAAGAACTAGTCAGGTGCCTATTTTAGCTCTTATCCCCACTCCTAGAAATTATAATTCAAGTGATATTTCTACTTCATCTTCTAATGCCACAAATGAACTTCAAGAAGTCATGAAGCAATTGCAAATTTTAGGTAATGAGCCGGTTACACTCAAGAGGCAGCAAGCCCAAAGTTTTAGGCCTTCATATCAGCCTCAAGCTCAGCTTAACAGGCAACCATATCAGCCTCAAAGACCACCCAATCCAGCTACAAATCAAAATCAAGCAAGGCCTCCTGCCAACAAACCATTTCAGCCCTATAATCCCAATGCTACATCTGCCTCTAAAGCAATAGTGCCAGTAAAAAAAAACATAGCTCAGGAGTATGATTGGTGTTTCCCATGTAATGAACCTCACAACCAATCTATGTGCTTCAATGGTGCTTTAAATCAAGCCTTGATGGTAAAAACAACTAGTGTGAAGGGTGAAGGGAGTCAAGGAAATAACCAACAACAAGAAACATCCTAGCAACAATCAGCTCCAAATGATACCACACTTGTAAATTGGCAGGCAGAAGACTTTTGTGGCATGAATCAAACAATCTCTCAAAGTCTTGTAGCCAACACAAGGTTAAAAATGAGATATTTGGGTGAAGGACAGCCATTGGATCCAAGTAGTCCACAACCTTCTACCGCTCCACAAACTGTTGGAAAACAAAATGCAGTTCCAAACATGCAAGGACCACCCAAATCAGCTCCTAAACCAAATCAGATGCCAGTTGTTGCTGCCCATGTGCAAGGAGTGAATGTGTAGGCCAAAGGAAAGTAGAGAGATGCTTCATCTCCATTCAACATCATTGATCAGATGAAGAAGACAAATGTGAACATATCAATGTAGGAATCACTATCCATCCCAGGCCAAAGAGATTTGCTACAAGCTACCATGAAGGACTGGTCAACTTCAAATCAACAGGCCCAAATGCAAGAGAAGGTACTCACAAATGCTGCCCAGCCTGAGGGGAATCATGGAGGACAGCAAGGTAAAATTTTGAAGCCCCCTCCATTCCATGTTTCATTGATCATTGGAAACCAATTAGTACACAACTACATGATTGATTCCAGAGCAAGTAGTTCAGTAATGCCCAAGCAAATAGCTGATCAGTTGGGGATTCAATATGAATTTATATCTCAAGAGGTAGTGCAATTGGATGGGACAACAGTAACAATAGTGGGAGTGATTAAAAACTTGAGCCTTACTTTGCATGCATGCCCCAACATTGTTGTTTTGCAAGATGTCTAGGTGATAGATCTGCCACCACTCTTTCCCCTATGTTTGTCAAGGGATTTCACAGCTAAGATTGGAGGTTATTTATCTACTGATTGGTCACACATGTTGTTCAGAACAAGATATGGAACTAAAGCCACAATCAGATCTGAGCCTATTGCAAACTTTCACATTGAACCTCACACTCCAAGCCAAATCAATACCAATTGTTCAACGTTTGATCAAGAAGATTATCCAAGCAATGATGAAGCTAACACCAAGGTTGGAAGCATCCCAGATTTGACTCTTGATGAATGGGCAAGCAAGGTGCATGCTTTTGACCCTTATCAAGAAATAGAAGAATCTGAGCTAGGAGTCTATTGCGTGCATGAAGAAAATCAGCCTATTCCTAACATCACTAAGCCAGACCATAAGGATGAAAATGAGGTATGGCAGTTGTTCTTTGATGGATCAAGAAGTAGACAAGGTGCGGGAGGGGGGGCTATGTTTTTTTCACCTCAAGGAGTTAAGTATTATTCAGCTTTTAGATTTCAATTTGCATGTTCTAATAACATTGTTGAATATGAAGCTTTGATACAAGGATTGCATTGTTCAATCAAGAGAGGAATAAAGAACTTGCAAGTCTTTGGTGACAATGATTTGATTGTCAACCAAGTTAAGGGGCAGCATGCTACCAAGAATGATCTTCTCAAATGCTAAAAAAATAGGGTGTGGGACCTCATTGAAGATTTTGAGGGTTTTAGCATCAAGTCCATCCCTAGAAAAGAGAACCAAGCTGCTGACAGGCTTGCAACAGTTAGAGTAGCCTTTGATGTTGTTGAAAGCATCAAGAAAGACCAAGTACAACCAAGAATTTATGTGATTATAAGGCCTTCAGTGCTAGACAAAAATGTAAGTTGGCAAGTGTTTGAAAATGATCAACAAATCATCCATTTCTTACAAGAAGAGGCTGATTTCTTAGATAAAAATCAGGAAAAGTTAGAACAATAGTATGGTGATCAAGTGGTATAGCTAAGAACCAACAAAATACTAAAGGGACTTGTCACTTTGGAGTCCATTTTCAATCCTAATGATCAGTTTAGGAAGGAGAAAGCAAACATTCAAGTCAAGGGGGAAGATTCAGTGCCCATCTTAGTGGAAGAAGGCAAGTCACTCCGAATTGGTAAAGTGACAATTGAGCAAGAAAGGTATGAGTTCATAAAGCTTTGTCAAGAATTCCCTGATGTGTTTGCTTGGAGCTATGAAGATTTGAAAGGCTTCAATCCCAAGTCAGCTCAACACACCATTGAATTGGATCTAAGTGCTAAACCCATCAGGCAAAAACAAAGGCTAGTCAATCCACACATGGAGACTCTCATGAGAAAAGAATTGAATAAGTTGATAGAATCAAGTATCATATTCCCTATCAAGCATTCTAGTTGGATAGCCAACTTGGTTCCAGTTCGAAAGAAGAGTGGATAAATTAGATTGTGTGTTGACTTCAGAGATTTGAATAGAGCATATCTCAAGGATCATTACCCTCTTCCTTTTATGGAGAAGATTTTACAAGTTTTTGCTGGCTCTAAAAGGTTTTCATTGCTTGATGGCTATTCAGGGTATAATCATACTATGGCAAAGGAAGAGGATCAGTTCAAGAAAACCTTCACAACCAAATGGGGGACTTATGCATATAGGAAAATGCCATTTGGACTATCCAACACTGGAGCTACATTCCAAAGATAAATGGACATGGCATTCAAGGATTTGATTAACAACATGGTGCTGATATATCTTGATGATATCACTGTTTTTTCAAAAAATGATAAGACAAGTATTCCAAAGGTGCAGAAGATTTGGGGTATCTTTGAATCCCAAAAAGTGTATTTTTCTAGCTCATGAAGGAAAGCTCCTTGGCCACATTGTCTCCAAAGAAGGATTAGCAATTGATCCAGAAAGAGTTGAAGCCATAAGAGCACTACCATTGCCAAGTCATAAGAAAACCCTTCAAAGTTTCTTGGGAAGGATAAATTTTGTTCAGAGGTTAGTCCCAAATTTGCAGCCCTAGTCAAGCCTATAACCAAGATGTTAAAGAAAAGCATAGCCTTCAAATGGACAGCAGAAGGAAAGACAAGTTTTGAAGAAATCAAAGAGGACATCTCACAAGCCCCAACTTTCATTAACCCATATTTCTTCAAGGATTACATCCTCTATGCATTTGGAGGTGATGATACTATTTCTACAATTTTGGTACAGCAGAACAAAGACAATGATGAGCAGAACATTGCTTTCTTCAACCAAAGCCTTGAGGACTATGAGGTGAGATATTCTTTCATTGAGAAGCATGTTTTGGAATGATTAGGAGGTTAAAGAAATTTAAGCATCTAGTTTCAAACAACAAGGTTCAACTGTTGGTTTCTCATGTGGGAGTTAAAGACTTCCTCCTTAATAAAGACCTAAATGAAAAGAGAGCAGGGTGGATTACTCATGTCATGGAGTATGACATTGAGATCAAAGTCACCAAGTTGGTCAGAGGAAAAGGATTGTGTGAGCAGCTGGTCTTGAACAAACAAAAGGAAGCATGCAATGAGAAGGAGGTTGTTTTGGCATTATAAGACAGCCATGAGCAAGGAAGTGTTCAAGAAGAAAATGATGGTGTCCTCACTCATTTCTAGACCCAAGACATAATGCACTTCCTACAAACAGGCCTATGCCCTCCAAAGATGAACAAAACTAGAAGGAGACACTTCAGATTGCAGGATGTCCCATATGCCCTTGTTGATGGTGTGTTATTCAAAAGGGATGTGAATGGAGTGTTGTTGAGATGCATTGGTACAAATCAGATTCACAGAGTGTTGGAAGAGTTCCATGGTGGATCAGCTGGGGGTCATTTTACACCAAGAGTGACAACTCTCAAGATCATGAGGGCTGGCTATTATTGACCCAAGATTTTCAGTGATTGTTATGCATGGATCAAGAGGTGCAAGAATTGTGCATTCTTCACAGGTAAGGAGAGACTAGCTGCCCTTCCATTACATCCAATTTCAGTTGACCAGCCATTCATGCAATGGGGTTTGGACTTCACTGGAGTCATAAATCCAAATTCAAGCCAAGGACACAAGTGGATTCTAACAGCAACAGATTACTTCACCAAGTGGACTAAAGCAATAGCACTCAAGGAAGCAAATGAATCTAACATCCTAGACTTCTATGAAGGGATAGAAACCAGATTTGGCATACCTGCTATAATAATATCAGATAATGCATTGGCATTCATTGGGTCCAAGGTAACTGAAGGGGCTGTTAAGAATGGGATCTACCTAAGCACTTTATCAAATTATTATCCTCAGGGTAATGGCCAAGCTGAATCTACAAACAAGAACTTGTTAAGGATCATCAAGAGGACTCTTGATGAAAATAAGAGGTCTTGGCATACTAAATTGAAATCAGCCTTGTGGGCTGATAGGATAACCCCCAAGAGATCTACATGTAAGTCTCCATTTAAGTTTGTTTATGGAAGAGAGACAATTTTTCCCATGTCACTTGAGTTACCAACGCTATAACTCATGAAGCAGTTGGAGTTGTTGGAGTTTGGACCCATGGAGGTTAGGTATGCAGAATTGATGGAGCTCCAAGAAATCAAAAATCAGGCATCCCAAGCAATGGAGAAGGATCAATCTTTGATCAAGAAGACCTTTGATAGAAAGGCCAAGGATAGATCTTTCCAAGTTGGGGATCTAGTGTTAAAATGGGATCCAGACAGAGAAAAACCAGGGAGGCATTCAAAATTTGATGCCATTTGGAGTGGCCCCTACATGGTCACAAAGTGTAAGGACAACAATGCCTTCTAATTGTCTACATTGGATGGTGAAGAATTGCAAATTCCAATCAATGGAATCCATCTGAAGCATTTCTACTGAAGGAAAATTCTCCACCTTTTACATATTAGCTTAATTTTTCATTTGTCCAAGTGCTTATGCACATTGTTTTGTTGTAGATTAGCTTTGCTTTCCCTAAGTGCTTTGGTACAAGCTTGTCATTCCAGGAAATGTATTTTGTATGCCTTGTCCCAATTAGGTGGTGTTCTGCCCTCCATCTTCCTCCTTGCATTGTTCTAATAAGTTTAGGTACCAAACAGAGATTTGATGACTCCATGCCCAATGGATTGCTTCAAGAAACTGGTAACTTCATCCAGCAGGTAGATGACCCCTCTGAGTCACGTAAATTGTTATCCAAAATGAGCCCCTTGCTCATTTTTTGGCTAACTCCCCTCATTCTTTCCTCTCTTGTGCCTGAGTCATAATTTTTTATCTTTCAGGAACTCAAAACCTTTTGGAAATGGCACCATTAGATAGAGATTTTTCTCATCTTTCAAGAAAGGTAAAATTTTCTTCCTAACTCCGCGTATTTTTGAAATTATGGCTCGGAGGATTTTTTGTGGGAAATTTTCCCTAGACAAGCTCGCCGGCCAATTAGAAGCTGTCACGTCAGCATCGTGACATTAGGAGGTGGGGGAAATTTTCAAAATTTTACCAAGTATTGTGCAAAGGGAAAATTTCCCATGGAAGGCCCATGATGAATGGGAGCACGCCATGTTAGCAAAAGTGGCGGGGGGAGGAGTTAGGAAAATTTCCTAAGTGTTGGCATGAACAAAATTTTTCGGCCCTAAGGCCCACAACCAATCACATTGCGCCACGTGTCCTTAGGCCAAAGGAATGTTGGGAGGCGGAGGAAATATGAAAATTTTGTGAAGTGTTTGGTGAGGGTGTAAAGTTGATTTTTTGCCCCGGGGCCCACCATCCAATGGGGAGAAGCCACATGTCCTCGGGGGACGTCGAGTCATCAGAGTGGTGGGGAGAAGTGGGAAAATTTCCCAAAGATTAGCACAAAGTAAAATTTTTCCCCTAAGGCCTGCTAACCAACCAAATCTTACCACGTGTCCTTGGCTTGGTGGAGATTAGAGATGTGGAGAAAAATTTTCCCACTTGGCCTAAAGGGAAAAATTCAAAAGGAAGTCCTACCTCCCAAAGTCTGAGCCAGTCATATCATGCCACGTGCCCATGTGGCGGAAAAAAACACAAGGTGAACCCACAGGAAAAAATGAAGAAGACAGGCCCACATCCAATGGGGTTGTGTCACGTGTCTAGCTCAGAGAAGATGGTCAACAACGATGAAAAATTTAAGAGCAGATGCCCGCAACGAATCACATCATGCCACGTGTCCTCAGGTCATCCAACCAGTGGAGAATTTTTGGAAAATTTTCCAAAGGCCGAAACAGTAGAAAAAGAAGTAGGAAAGGCCCACAACGAATCAAAATGTACCATGTGGCACCAGAGCGGCAGGGCATGGAGATTTTTGGGGAAATTTTCCCAAATGCAAAAGGTGGGAAAATTTCAAATTTTCGGCCCGCCAACCCATTTTGGCCCTGTTTTGCTCTAAATTTTCAAATGAGCATAACTTTCGAACAAGAGCTCAGTTTTTTGCATTCTTTATATCAATGGAAATTTGGTGAAATTATTTACATGATTCTGGGGTCAATTTTGTGTTTTGGTGGAGTTTGGAGAGAGAAAATTGGAAAACACCTCTGGCACGTGGAAATCAACAAAAATGATGTTTCAACCACCATTTTTATGAAGAATGGCTCGCATTCTCTCCCAGCATAGTTAAAAATGTTAGGGAATGGAATTTTGAGGGTGCCCATGCTGTTTTAATACCATTTGGTTGGTGGTTGAAGCTCCTCTCACATTTTCCCATGTTTCTCTCTCCTGAGCTCATTTTTTGCATTATAAAACCCAGAATAGGCTCATTTTTTTAAAAGTTAGACATTTTTTCTAGCTCTGCAACTTCTCTTTTCTTCCTCTTTAGGCAGATTTGTGGAATTTTTACCTTTTCATGCAAATACAACATCTCTTTTGCCTCTTGGTCATTGTAATGCACTATATTGGACCTGGGATGATAATGTATGCTTTGTGATTAAAATTTTCTCAATCCTTTCATATGTTTATCATTGTTTCTTGATCTTTCATTACATTTTGGCAATTTGTGCATGTTTTGTGTTGTATTTTCTTGTGGATTTTGTATGCTTTGTAGTAGTAGATGTCTACTACTCCTTTGGTGCATCACCTTATTTAGACTAGGTTTATTTTTTGCATTTTCTCAACCATGTCTCCTTAGCAAAGTTTGATTAAGTTATAGGTAAACCCTCTGTAGAATGTCATGCACACTTGAACAGAGGAGTTGAGGAACTAGCCTCTAATCTAGAGATTCTTTTCCCAATTTTACAAGTCCCGCACTTGGGGAAAAGATTCAATGTTGTGCAATCACACTGGATGCTAAGATGTCAAACTAGAAATCTGATAGAACATCCAGAGGGTGCTGTTGATTTACACTAACAGTAACCTTCTCTAGTTGTCTTACTATTTTTTTTGAACTATGCCAAATGCTCCAAATATGCCAAAATGAATAAATGACCTGCAAGATACAAAAGAGAAGTATCAAATCTGTAAAAAATTAAAGATGCAAACGAATGGGTTAGTTTGACATATTCTGCCGCAACAGTGGGCTTACTAAGCTTAGTTTTGGTGTGTGTGCATGTCATGCCCTAGGTGCTCTTGTGCTAGTCACACTTTGTGAAATAGTGAGCAATGGCTATATGGAGAAAATCTAATAGTATGTGTGCATGGAATAGAATAGAATCCCTCCCACTATGAAGTGTGATGTAGATGTTCTAGTTTGTGCCTTGATGATGGAGCTATGTGGATGCCAATGCAATAGATGGATGCCACTCTAGATGGAGTGATAATAGTTTATGATGATAGGTCCCTCATTATGGTCTCATAAATTTATATTTATAGGGTTCTCTTGCTCTAATTTCGTAATTAACCCTGAAAAGGTTGACCACAGAAAAGATAAACAAGAAAAAAGTCTTGAATAGGCCCAAAAAAGTGGCAAGAAAGTGCTAAAAGGATCGTGGCTCCCCCAGGTGGGACCAGGGCACCTATGGGTGCCCCAGTTCTAAATTTTGGCTCCTCAGTTATGGCTAAAATTATGGGGGATTGTAAAAATGGTTGGGCATGTAGGGACAATAGGTCACAAATTATGAAATAAAATAAATAAAATGGCGAAAGGGAAAGGGTTTAATTAGTACTTTCTTTTCTCAAGAACCTTCTAAATAGTAGTATGAGACCACGATAAATAAATGTTTAAAGTGCATGATTTTGTGACTACAAGACCTAGTCAACATAGGTGATAGTACATGGTGGATATAGTTTCATGATGGCTTGAGGTGCATGGTAAAGGCATGGAGAGTATGAGGAGAGTGCGTTGAGACACTCATGTGAGTCTCAGAGTGTAGGTACAGGTTTGAGCATGGTTTTCAGGTGTTCATCTAGATCTAGTCTAGGTGATTGGAGGCCTAATGGGGCAGGAAAGTGATTTAGAGAGCTATTTGATCCCATGAGGGTATGCAGAGGTGTTAAAAATATTGTCTCAAGGGTGTTAGGTACTTTTTAAGAGCTTGGAAGAAAATGTATGATGGTTTTTTCATTGTCTATGTTTGAACTAGACCTAATTTCTAGGACCTATCTATGCAAGTATTAGTGGTTGAGAATATGGAAGGATATTTATGAGAAGGTGAGCATTGGATAAGTTATGAGAGGTTGTTCTGGTGCTGAAGAATATTTTGAAAGTTATGGTTATTTTAGTCCCGCTGAGTCCAAGAATGCATGTTTACTCGCTCGATATGAATTTTTTTTCATTGTTTGACTCGTGTAAAGTCTATATGGTGCCCTAAGTCTTTTAGGGATGTTGAGACACAGAGTTTATAAGATCTCAAAGTTAGAATGAGCTCAAATGAGGGTATAATATTTATGAGTGATTGTTAAGAAGGCATGGCTATCAAAAACCCTAGTTAAACCATAGGTCATGAGAGATGGAATAAATATTCATGGTGTGAGCCCATAATTCATTGAATCATCAAATTCAATGATTGGATGATGGAGAGTAATCTCCCATATTTCAGATGGTAGTGGTTTGATGTCACCACTATAGGTGGAGCCCATTCACAAGTACTTGTTTCCATAAAAGTTTGATTCTCTCATGTTTTCCATTAAACCCTATGTATAAATTTGTGTTATGATTTTTTTACGAGTAATGTTACATGTTTGGATTGATTTTAGAGCTTGGTGAATTCATTTGATGGTATACATAGGTCAAAATATGAAGATTGGTTTTTAGGGATAAAAGGGAGATTTAACAGTCATAGAGGATGGATGTTATTTGGAATGTATGGCCTGAATTGATGATGATAATTTATATGGAGATGCTTTTGAAATCCAATTTTACATTATTCAAGCCTTGGTTGAGCTATGGAAGTGAGATAAGGTGGCATGAAGGTTACAAGTTGACATAGTTTGACTAGATCAGGGTATTAGTGTTTTGGTCTGAAGATTGGTCTAGAAGACAAATGTTTTTTATTATTTCATGATACCTATCATTGGAAAGTGAATATGAATGACATTTTATCATATTCCATGCATTTATATCCCTTTAAATTTTCATAACGTGTGTTAGAAGGTCAATATTGCAAAACTAGTGTCTAAGTAGTTTAAGTTTCTTGAGAGGAAAAGTTGTCCTATTGGATTTGAAGGATAAATAATAATGTCTAACATGATTATAAGTGTTCTTCAGGTAATTTAATATCTAATGAATGATTTAATTCCATGGTTGAGGTTTTTTTTGGATGTCAGGTCTTCAACTTTGTATATTGGTTAGTTAGAGGTACCTGGAATGAGTAGGAAACGGTCCTACTTGGTGGAGATATGAAGAAAATATATTATGAAGGTGTTTGTGAGATTATAAAGGGTATTATTAGGGTGTGTATGAAATGTTTGAATATTTTTTATCTTTGCGAAATAATTTGTGTGTGATTGGATTTCATTGAGTGCTCAGTGAAGGAGAAACTATCCTTTTAGGCCTAGTTGTGCTTTGTGGTTGTCTTGGTGCATTGCCGTCCCATATGGGTCATTGTTATTGTTTTATATGATGCGTTAGGGAAGACCTAGTAGTTTTTAGGAGATGATTCATGTATTTAAGTGAATGTGTTCATTTTGAACTAGTTGAGTGTGAGGGAAAATTGTAAACCTAAGAAAGAGTGTGAAGTAGGTTTAAGAGCATCAAGACAGAGCTAAGATAGTGTGTGAATTTCATAGGAGATTCGATAATCATAGTTGAAAGGGTAATTGATCTATTTATTCAATGAAGAATCAATTTTGAGCGAAGTAGGAGAGAGTGTGTTTGAAGAGGGTTTTGAGAGAGTAGAGCTGAAATTGTGATTATTATTAGCTATAGCACCAACATATATTTAGTACTCTTCAACTCCAAGTGGTTGAGTTGGTGCTTGATCACTTGAGGGAGTTGTAGCCTCCTTGTAGGGTTGGTGCCTTACTAAATAGTGGTCGGTGCTCCTTGTGAAATTGGTGTCTCACTAAAAAAAATCTTGTGTGATGTGTCATATTCATGCAAGTCTTTTGGTTTATGTAATATACTAAAAAACATCACTAATTTTTCTTCCCGTTTAGTGTTTCCCACTTCATATTTGGTGGCTTGTGGACTCTCTCATTCATGTGTATGATTGATCATGCTTAATTTGTTCTCAATGGTTAATGAATGTTAATTTTATGGTTTGAATGGTATATACAACTTAAAGACATTATAAAAAGGTTTTTGAAGGACTGATTCACCCCCTTTAGTACATTGTGCTTCTAACACATGGGAGTTACACTACATCCTATACATGTATCCTTGTTATTTGAGCTATGAGAATGAGTAGACCTATTCTTTCATGCATGTTTTTTTTTTTGTATGATTTCTTGTTGATTACTTGGCACATTCACGTCACCTTTGGAGTGCAACCTTTTTGATGTGCACAAGGTTCCATATTGATCCTTGTAGAACAATCTCATAGTATTTTTATCAATTAAAAGTGTAATTTATGGTTATAAGCATAACAATTGAATTTTTGGTTTTTCATTACATTATCCACATCCAAAAAATTGTTTTAATAAAAAATACAAATAAAAACATTTGTAATATAATATTGATAACATTGAATAAAATTGGTGTTTTAGCTCATATTGTTCAAAAAATAGGAAAATCGAATAGGATGTTAAAAATCCTAGGCAGCATCCATCAAAAAATAAATAATATTATATTTGGCCATATGTAAAAGAGTGTTAATGGTGTTGTTTGATTTTCTTCAAGATTGGTCTGTTTGACAAAAATAAGAAAGGCAAAATTGGGTGACATGATGTTGATGTTATTTCAAAAACTTGGATTGGATATATAACTAGATTGGATGTGACTATATGTGACCATTTTAATGGGGTATAGAATTGTATAGACACAGTTCTTATGCTTGATTCTTTGGTGAAAAGCATGTATAATGACAAGGGTAAATTTATAACCATAAAGACATTTAACATAAATACTTTAATGAATGAAACTATTTAGGAGATTTGTGACCATTATTGCATCTCTTGAAAAATGTGGAAAATGTTTGTAGTATTATTAAATCAATTAAATGAGTGAAAATGATATGCATTTTGAATTTTGATTGAAATAATTTTTGGGTTGTTTATCCACATACATTTGGTTTCTTTCCCTCAATACAATATATTCCTAATATTATGATTTTGGGATGTATCAATTGCTAGTCATTAATATTGTAGTCTAAATTACATATCATTTTTATTGCATCAAAATACATTATCTAATACAAAATAATTATATCATTTTTTATAGGTTAAATTTTCATCCACACATAAGATATCAATCTCATCTCAACTAGATTTTTATTTTGTGGAGAACTTAGTGTCAGTTGCAACCATTTTCCACCTTATTTTTCATTTCATTATGTAAGCATGGCTTACACTACCTGTTGTATCAGCATGTTGTGACATAAATTTTGAAAAAAATAGTGTTATGTTCAATGGGGATCGTTTCTGAAATACATTGGTAATGAACCCATTAATCTTATTCTATCTATCTAAAACTAAATTAAATCCAACGATTGAGTCAATCTAATGGCCACAATTTCCCGAAATTAGTCATATTCTTGCTATTAACTATGAATTTCATTAATTTATTTGAAATCTTTCCATCTAAATACAACACCTATAATTATCTCTCTTTACATTCGTAGCCTATCAGGGAGCTTCACACTCATACATGGATGTTCCCGACTTGGAAATAAGATAAATTTATGTTTTGTAATCATTTATTTATTCTGACATTTCAATTTGATAATAAATTTTTTTTCATTCATTTTTTTTAAGGTTATTTTAGTATTCTTCCGTCAAAATATGTGGAAAATTTTATGTTTTAAGAGTTTATTAAGGTATCAAATGCTTTATTTAATTAATTTTGGGTGAAGAAAACTTCAATGTACAAGACATACTACACTCTCATATTTTCTCTAAAGATATAAAAATATTTGTAACTTTCATAACGATTATGGCCCTATGTAATCAGATCTAATATAATAAAAAATATACATATTTTTGTAAGTGTTCAATGACATTGTATAGGAATATTATGGTTTATAATCTTAAGCAAAATGGGGTCCAATATTACCAAATATGATTTCCAGAAATGGGTTCTAATATTGATAGTTTTAGACTCTAATATTTGTAGTTTTGGATTCCAATATTTGCAATTTCATATTCCAATATTTAAGAATTCGAATTCCAATAACAACCATATTTTTTAAGTGATTCAATTGGAATATTTCTATGGAATGAAGGTTTCTAGGATTGAACTAATATCTACACCCTTAACAAGAAGTATAATGAGAATAAAATTACAAACTAAAATAGTGATGTCCCTTCTAGCATACTTTACAACTCATGTAATTTATAGTGTAGGTATTAAGGGATTGCAATGTTCATGACCATATTCATGTATTTCAGGTTTATTTTTTATTAATTGAGGGAGGGTGTAGACACAATAATATGCATTTATTACTATTATATGATGTCTCTAGCATGTTATTAAATGCATGAATTGTAAATGTGAATATTAGACATTAATGACACCTTTTCTTAGTCATTTTACTAGTTTCGAGTGATTTTGATTATGAATTTGCATCTTGCTACTTGCATTTACATCCCTTAGTTGTGTCACATGGATCCATATCCCTGTTCATGGTGTTGTTTATATTTCTTGGGTTTAGGATCATACTTCCTAGGACACTAACACCCAAGCGCTAGTGTCCCTTTTAGTCATTTTCGTCTGATCTACTTTATTTTCTAACTTGTCAGTCTCTTCTTCACTTTGGGTATTTTTTTTATCTTTATTTCATGAGCTAGGTCATATTTTATTGTCACTAAGTGTTGAATTTCAAATAAGGAAGTTATATATATACACTACTCAATAACTATTATTAGGGGTTGGGATATCACTCTCTATCTACCATCTACAAGATCAACAAACAATGACTACATTTTAGGCTACATTATTCACTTCATATGAGGGATTATTTTGAATTTCATCTCACACATTTATATTTGGGGGAAAGAAATTGTATCCCATTATCTTGGTGTGACTAGCACAAGGGAAACCTAACTTCAAGGGACATAATTAAAATCACACACTAGAAATAACTACGTAGATTATGAAATGTAATTTAGCATGCTCAATTAATATAACGTTAGGGTGACCACCGAGGTCAGTCTAACTCAAGAATATACCTTATTTATTTCATTTAATATTTATTTGAGATTTATTCAGGTAGCTAGGGTTTGTTTTACATGAAAAAGTGTGAAACATGAACCCTAAAACATATTTGAAGTGACAAATAGAAAAATTAAGAAACCAAGATAAGACCCTGAAAAGACCAGAAGCAAAGCTACTGTCAAGATGCTAGAGACCAAATCAAACACTTGCACTTGGGGCAGTCTTTTCCTCTTATGAGTTCTCATGTCTGAAGAAGTACCAAATCCTAAATTCATAGATAGAGCCAACACAACCTAGATCCAACCTTCTCAGTTGGTTTTCTAGCCTAGAATCAGTCTAGATATCCTAATACAAGCTAATCCACTCATATTTTTTTATCTTAAACACTTAATTTTAATATCCATCCTAGATTCTTGTTTATTACTGCTATATGTATTTGATATCACTCCTCTGATATAAGATTTAAATTTATTTAAATAATTTTATGAACCTATTTATTGGTCAAACCCTAGCTTTCCTTAAGAACCTTCATTTTGTGTATACCTCATGGCTTATCAAAAATCATTGTGAAGATTTCATCCAAAACCTCCTCCCCTTAAGTAGGAACCTATTTCTATGACTAGAACTCAATATTACTTTAAGAATTCTGAAAAGGAAGCATCCTTCTATCAAAAGTCACATATTACTACCACATGTCATCCTAATATCCCTCATGTATTTACAAAGCTTTACAACCCCGGTCATAATGTTGTACTCCTACCCACTATTGAAGCTACTATCTCTTTTGAATATGATAGTGATTTTACTTCTCTTACTAAAAATAATATGTGCATTGAATATTTGGTTGATTTTTCAGATGAGTAAGGTCTTGTTAATGATGCTTTTGATACCCATACATATTTTGATATTGTAGATGTTATCATAAATGGTCATTTTTTTACTTCTTCTCCTCAACTTATGTTTGCAAAAGTTATTCTAGATGATCCTATTGTTATTTCTAATGATATTCTGGTCCCTTCATCTTCTTCACAACCAAGTGTTGAATATTCTTTGAATATTGTGCCTTAAAACTTATATATTTCTTCTTCCACCTCTTTTGTGTCTCCTAATGATGTAAGTACTCATTTTTATTCTCATGATGCATTAAAATCTGAAAATGTACATGATGTATGTTTTTCTACTATTTTTGTTTCCAAATATAGTGTACATAATGATAATCGTAAGGATAATATGTATGTTTCTTCTTATATTGAGTTTGTGTATAAAAGTGTGCAAACTTCATTTCCTACTGATTATTCTTCTCATGTTTATATTCATAGATTTACATTTTATGACCCAAAATTTGACTTCCAAATAAATAATTCCCATATATATACCTATAATTCCAAGATTCAACCCCTTAACGAGACCCTTAATGTTTATTCCATTCGTACAAAATAAA
Organism: Taxus chinensis; assembly: GCA_019776745.2. NCBI lineage: Eukaryota > Viridiplantae > Streptophyta > Pinopsida > Cupressales > Taxaceae > Taxus > Taxus chinensis. The sequence goes on along the minus strand of CM034147.1, from coordinate 226,018,356 downwards.
TTCTTTCTCTTATGCATATTGTAGGTGATTTGAAAAATAAGATCCATACCCTTACCCTTGAGAGTAGGTCCTATTATGCTAGCAATGATAATAATTCACTTCATGGAAATCCTATTTCTAAGAAGATTTACAATTCAACTTTTCCTAATGGTTTTTATTTGCCTAATTTTATACATTTTGATGGAACATGTAATCCTTATCTACATCTTAAAGCTTTTCAATTAGATATGGCTTCAAATTCTAACGATAGATTACTTCGCAAAGAATTTCCTAGTAGCCTTATTTATGTTTCTTCTCATTGGTTCCATCATTTTCCTAGCAGATCATTTCTTTGATGTTTCATTTCTATCAATTCTCCTAAATTCACATATGAGCATTTACCTTATTTGCATCAAGGAAAAAATGAACATGTTAATGATTATATATTACATTTCAAATCTCACATGCATTATTTATTTTATCTTTATATTGATCTAGAAATGCAATATAGATATTTTCATGGCTTGATTCTTCTTTAGAAAGAAAAATTATTGTATGACACATGTGAACATTTTCTTTAAGATTATAGATTTAGAACAAGAGATGATTAATAAACATATTATTTCTCATGATCCTAGTTCTTCTACCACTTCTCCACTTAATATAAATCTTTTCTTCATCTTATTGCACCCCCTTCACAGTCTCCATCTCCTATTAGACACACTCATGATCATTCATCTCATATTCATAAGTCTCCACCATGTTCCACTCCCCCTCTTAAGTAGGAGCTATTACTCTTCTCATATTCTGCTAGGCCTCATGATATTTTAGACACTGTGATTAATGAGAAGTTAATTAGAAAATATTCTAATGAGAATCATCGTCCTCATCAGTTACGATAACATCATAACCATCCATTTTGTAATTTCCATATAATCAATTGCATAGAGATAATTATTGTTATGCACTCCATGATAAGATTCAATTTATTGAGTATAAGAGATTCATTTTTTTTTGTTCATGACATGATGATAGATCACATTCTCTAGTGTAGAGACACCCCACACTAGCATTTGTTACTTTGACTACCTGTCTTCCTCCTAAATTTATTTTTTCTCCTCCTCCCTCAGTTTAAACTACACATGAGAAGATTCCCCCACTTATCATACGCTCTAAACCTAAGTGGTTATTTGTAAACTCTTCAACTTTGGAATTATTCACAGAATCAAAAATTAAATGTTGTTTTTCTACTTTCTATTATAAAATGACAGAGATAGCTAGTGAATGAATTTTTCTTGTGCTTAGAATCAACAATTATAGGAAAGGAAAGAATATAAACTCACAAACACCAATGCATTTTATCCTGGAAATCTCCAGAGGAGGAAAAACCAGTTGGGAAGGGAAATTTCTCTTTCTTCGCACTTTTATTGGCCAATTCAAACAATAAGTACAAACTTTACAATAAGTATGAAAGAGAAGTAGATAATATCTCACACTTCCTCCCAATTACTTGCTTTCTCTGTCTCAACACTCCTTTCTTCTACAAAAAACAATTCCAACACTAATAACTTCTTTCTCAATTGCTTTCATGCTTCGATGATCCTATTCTCTTCTACAAACATATCTTTATAGAATTTCTCATGTCCTCCCATGCACTGGAGAATGGGAAAGTTCATGGAGGAGAAGAGACACATATAAAATTTCAAATGCTGAGGCTGTTCCTTTCATGTTTTTTATTTTATGTTTGAAAGAGCCAGGACCACCACCCAATGCAGACCGGAAATCTCAGGACCACCACCATGGTTAGGTGGCTGTTCTATAGCCATCATTCTATATAGAGTGGTGGTCCTGCTACTATAAAGACATAACCTTCGTGTATTTATTTTCCTTCTTTGTGCTGACTGGTCTGATGAAGTAAAGTCTTTTTTGATCCCTATGGATCACACGTCCCTTGCTTAGGAGGATTTTGGTCCCACAAAATCTTAGTGGGTGAGTAAATGAGGAAATAATTCCCTCACGTGCTCCTTTGAGTACCACTGAGCCTACCTTGGTATCTTTCCTTTCAGTCCAATCTGCCAAGACTCGTGTAGACCTCTCCCAGTCTCTCTGACCTTCTGTTGTAGCACTACATCCTCCTCTAATTCTCCTCGTGATTCCAAGATGCAATCCTCAATGGAAGGTAGCAACTATAGTCCTTCATCTTCATCTAGCATGGATGGCTCATATAGGTGCAAGTTCTCACAGTTTACTACAGAGTACATCCTCATAAATGACAGTAAATCAAGTCAAAAGAATTTTCTCCAACCTACTCCAATATGGTAAAGGGCCCATATCGTAGTGGCTTAAGCTTCCGTGCTTGACGTTGTAGTCTCTCCTTGTTCAAGTAAAGCCAAAATATATCTCCAACATGAAGCTTATGTTCCCTCCTATGTTGATCGTTCCTAGATTTGTACTTGGCTTGAGATTTCTCTAGTTGTTATTTGACTTTGAGATGGATTTGTTGGATCCTCTCAATGAATTTGTTTTCTCTAGTCACCTTTATGTCTCGTGTCTCCTTCTCATCCTGCTACCCAACTGCTATGTCTAGTAGATTTGTAGGTAGATATCCTAGGCATGATTCAAATGGTGACTTCATAATGGATGTGTGTACTGCCCGGTTATAAGAATGTTGAATGTAGGCTAAGGACTCATCTCAAGTCCTTGTGTATTTTTTTTTATACCCTCAACTGTATTAAAGTCTTATTCACCACCTCTGTCTTTCTGTCTGTCTATGGATGGAAAGTTGTGCTCCTCTGTAACCTGGTATCCATCTTCTCCCATAAAGTAGTCCAAAACTTTCCCAAGAACCTGGAATCCCTTTTAGAAACAATAGACTTTGACAAACCAAAATGCACCCATACATTAGCAAAGAAAATATTTGTTGCCTCATGTGCTTTTATTGTCTTTTTACATGTCATAAGAATACACATCTTACTAAATCTATCAACAACAACATAAATATAGTCATGGCCATGTTTAGACATAGGTAATCCATCTAAAAAATCCATAGAAATGTCCTCCCACAGACGAGTAGGTACTGACAAAGGAATATACAAACCCTCCTTCCTAGTATTAGGCTTGTTGGTATAATAAAGTTTACATCCATGTATAAATTTTGATACTTCTTCTTACATACCGGGCTAATACATGTACCTTTGAAAGTGGGCTAGGGTTTTCACCAAAATGTCCCACTACTTTCGAGGTATGTGCTTCCCTAATCAATATAAGTCTGTCTTCTTTGGGCATGCAAATCTTCTGCCATCAGTAGAGTAACTTGTATTTAAGATAAATATCTTCAATCCATGTCCTTTCAGTCCCTTGGGACTACAACTTCTGAAATGTCACTCCAAAGTCTCTCTCATGGGCATATGCCTCTCTATAAGCTTCCTTCATGAAGGGCTTGATCTGAGAGATAGTGGCCAAACAGGAGAACTTCTCCTATGTGGGTGGCCTAGACAACATGTTTTCCACCAAGTTTTACTACCCTTCTTGTATTTGATCACTAGATGGAACTATTGAAGGAACCCCATCCATTTGTAGTGCCTTGCCTACTACAATTTAGAATGTGTTTGCAAATGTTGGAGAGGTTTGTGGTCAATGTGCACAATAATTTCTTTACCCAACAAATAATGCTTCCATTTTTAATTTCCTAAACTAGTGCATACATTTTCTTATCATATACTGAATATCCTTTAACTGTTGAATTGAATTTTTTAGAATGAGAGCATACAAGTTTACCTCTTTAAAGCAACATTGTGCCCATAGTGTAATCACTGGTATCTATCTCTACTTCAAAAGGCTACTAAAAATTAGGAAGAGAAAGTACTAGAGCATGACTATTCTTGTATTTCAATAATTCAAAGGATTTGTCTTCTTCCTTACCCCAGTCAAAACCCTTACTCTTTGTGGCCACTGTGTGTAGAGGTGCTGCAATCGTAGAGACGCCCAGAATGAACTTACACATGTGCTATACTTATCCCACAAAAATCCTAGTCTTTGTGGCTCCTGTTGGTGTTTTTCATTTAGTGATCGCTTACACCTTCTTTGGATCCACTCGTAGCTCTCCTTCTCTAACCACGTGCCCAAGATAGAAAAGTAACTGTTTGGAAAATTCACATTTCTTCATATTATAAAATAGTTGTTTCTCCCTGAGAACTTGCAAGACTTGTTGTAAATGAGTTATATTTTCTTCCCATGTGGCACTAAAAATCAAGATATCATCTAGATATACAATGACACATGAATCAATGAAATCCCACAATACATCATTCATCAATCTCATAAATTTAGTGGGTGCATTGCATAACCCAAAAGGAAGTACTAACCATTCATACAAACCTTGTTTTGTCTTGAAGCCAATCTTCCATATATCCTCCTCCTTCATTCTAACTTAGTGATAACCTAACTTGAGATCTAACTTCGTGAATAATTTGGCATGTTGAAGCTGGTCTAAGAGATCATTTATGTGGGGAAGTGGATATTTTTTCCTAATGGTGATCTTTTTTAAAGCACAGAAGTCGATGAACATTCTCCAAGAACCATCCTTCTTTGGCACCATTACAATAGGTGAACCGCATGATGAGGTGCTCGGACATATCACCCTTTGGTCTAGTATTTCCTGGAGTTGTTTCTTTACTTCAATATTCTCAAGAAAGGATTTCCTATACAACTCGATTATCGGTAGAGGGGACTCTAGTAAGAGTTGAATCTCATGCTCTACTTCCCATTTTGGTGGTAATCCACTGTGATCTTGAAATGCTTCTTGAAAAGATTGAATAATATTATCCAAATCATTCTTTCCCTGGTTATAAATCTCTGAAACGTCTACCCCATCTTGTTTGTCCTTTAATAAAGGTAAACAAAAATGATTATGATTTTCCTAAATAAGTCATTTTGCTTGGTTAACACTCACCATAGTAACCCGTGTCTTAGGCTGGTGTTCCCAAATGTTGTAGTTGATCCCATCCTTGACCCATCTACACCAGTTTTCCCTTCTCATAAATATAACATCCCTAATATACAAGGACTCTCGAATAAAACATCAAAAGCATCAAGTGGAATAACACTAGCTTCCAAAACATCAATATACTAGGAATTTATCCCAAACTTGACATTACATCTTCTTGTTACCTAAATTTCAACAACCTTCTTCACCCAAACCAAAGGATAAGGATGTGGATGCTCATAAGTATCAAGACTAAGATTCTTTACAAATTCTTCAGAAATCAAGTTACACTGAGAACTGGTATCAGCCAAAGCACTTACCTTAGTTCTCTTGATCTGGAATAGTCTACTCATCTCCTCTTCTTGGTTGTTCATGTTGGTGGTCATGCATCCAAGAATTTCATCTACATCAGAGTCATCTTCGATTTCCACATCACCTTCTATTTTTACAGCTATCATGGAATTCTTTGAGTCCTTGGTTCAGTTCTTCGAATGTAACTCCAAATGTAACTTCTAACATGTAGCATCACTATGACCATTGATATCACATTTCTTGCAAAAATTCTTGGGATCTTTACAAGTATTTAAAGTAGTGGCAGCTTTTTTACCTTTCCCTTTCCACTTACCCTTGTTACTTGTTTTCCCATACTCTATTTTCTGTTGATTTTTCAACTACTTTACCCTTGGCTCTACTTCTCCTTGCTTTAATTCATCATCTATGTTTTATGCCTACACACACGCCTCATTGAGATCTTTGGGCTTTGTGGAGATGACTTTTCTTTGAAGGTGAGTGTGAAGTACTCCCAAGTACTTAGTCATAATATCCTCATCCTCCAAGTCCATGTTTAGCAACATGGCCTGCCTCTGAAACTCTGTAGTATAGTTCTACACACTTTGACCACTACCTTGTCTAAAATACTACCATTTAATCATTTGGTCAGCCTTGTGTCCAATAGAATAGAAGTTAGCTCTAAGTAATTATTTAAATTCTTTCCAAGATTTCATAATAGGATGATTCTTCTTTTCACAAGTGGTTTGATGAGTTTCCCACCAAACCAGGGCATGTCCCTCCATTTTGAGACGTGCAAAGGTGATCCTTTGTGCCTCATTGACATTATAGATGCTAAAGTAGACTTCTAACTATTTTAACCATTTATCAAGCAAATCTACATCTACTTTTCCTTCAAATCTTTTAATCTCAACTTTTGTATCAACTTTAAAAGGAGTATGATCATATTTTACCTTTTCTCTTGCGTTTGAAGTATCTTCTTCATGCTCTTCCCCATAATCTTCCTCATGGTGGCTTCTCCTTATGTCAAAATTTTCAGCTAAGCCTCGAACCACTGATTCCATGGAGTCTTGCTTGATAGAAGTTGTCTTCTACAAATCTGCAAGTTCTTCTTGCCTTCTAAACATCATATCCATCCTGGTCTCTAGCATCTCAATTCTATGAAACAAGTTCTCTTCCTCCATTTGTCCTCGAATTCTTTGTTTCCACTTCCTTGTAGATATTTTTCAAACGCAAGGTAAAGCCTCTTCACCTTTATATCTTGTCACTATCATACAAATCCAAGAATGAATACCATAGTCCTGAATACTTGTTAGCTCTGATACCAAAATGATCTATAAAATCTTCAACTTTGGTATTATCCATAGAATCAAAAATTAAATGTTGTTATTCTACTTTCTATTAGAAACTGACAGAGATAGCTAGTGAATGAATTTTTCTTGTGCTTAGAATCAACAATTACAAGAAAGGAAAGAATATAAACTCACAAACACCAACGAGTTTTATCCTGGAAACCTCTAAAGGAGGAAAAACCAATTGGGAAGGACAATTTCTCTTTCTTCCCACTTCTATTGGCCAACTCAAACCATAAGTACAAAATTTACAATAAGTATGAAAGAGAAGTAGATAATATCTCAAACTTCCTCCCAATTACTTGCTTTCTCTATCTCAACATTCCTTTATTCTACAAAACACAATTCCAACACTAAGAAATTCTTGTTCACTTGCTTGCATGCTTTGATGATCCTATTCTTTTCTACAAACATATATTTATAGCCTTTCTCATGTCCTCCCATGCACTAGAGAATGGGAAAGATCATTGAGGAGAAGATACACACACAACCTTTCAAATTCTGAGGTTGTTCATTTCATGTTTTTATTTTCTATCTGAAAGAGCCAGGACTGCCACCCAATGCAGACTGGCAGTCTCAGGACTGCTTCCCTGGTTGGGCAACGATTTTGTAACCTTCACTATGTATAGAGTGGAGTTCCTACTACTATAAAGATATAACCTCCATGTATTTATTTTCCTTCTTTGTTTTGACTGATCTTATGAAGTAGAGTCCTTTTGAATCCCTATGGATTAGTGGGTCCCAAAGGAGCAACACTATCTATTATATATCATTCACATCCCCTTAGTGTTACTATGATCACTTCAGGCTTGTCATTTAGTACATATGCAATTAAGACTTCATCAATTGAGTCACTTTTGTGTATCCATCACCTTCTTTATATCTAGATGTTATATGTTCTTTTGTTCTACATGATTTCATGCCTATTATCTAAATTTATTCAACTATTTCTCACACTATGCACAACCTATTCATTCCTAGTATTTTTTCTCATTGTTATCAATTTTACTAAAAGATATATTTAGTGATCATAATACATATATACGTAGTATCATCCTACTATCTATTCTACTACCATCGCAATATGTGACTAACACATAGAATTTATGCTACAACTTTAATATATTGTCCATTTCAACAATATACTCTATCAAGTAGAATTAGATAATCTAAAACTCACATAACAAACACAAGTACACATCATCATATTAAAAATGATCTCATCACATATATAAATCTATAGAAAGTTTCATAATACAAAAGCGCAAGGAAATTCCCACTACAACATATATCATACATCATCCTCACTACTATTGGAGGCTACTATCATAGATCTATAAATTGATGCCTCACCACTTGATTTATGCCTCTATGCTCGAGACCATTACTCCTCTAATTGGGTCCATATAGACACTGCCTCAGGAACCACCTCTGCATATTAGCCCTGGAGCTCCACATATCTCTTAAACATGTTCTAGGATATGCCACCTCCTCCAACTGGATCCTTCACCAATGCTACCTCTATCCTCACCTCGTCTCACTCCAACTGTAACATTTTACATGTAGATGTTGCCACATCCTCAAGATCAAACAAATAAGCATGCTCTCAGGTAATTTGGTCTAATCTCTCCATCATCCGCCCACCTACGAGAAAAATTGGGGGTATATTTCGAATGACCATGTGTATTGGTGTATCTACAATCGACCTCCAATACTCATCAATTTTGATGTACAACCTATATTATTATATAATCACCACAAATAAAAATACATGCATATAAAAAATAAACAATATATTCACTTATACTTATGTTGTGCCACCTTTGTTGTTACTGCATCCCCTCAGGGGCATGTGTATTCCCTCCTACTACATATCCTCCCACTACATAAACCATAGTATATCTCTTGCTGCATCAAATACCACTGATAATAATAACACCCAATTTTGCTCCACCCACCACTATGTACAAGTCAGGGTACAACCCATATCATTTACTCACGTAGGCACTATCTCTACTTCTACCTCCACTACATTTAGTGGTTGCAACTGGGAACCTGTATGGCTTGACCTTTCACCTGTACTCCTCATGGCATGAATCGATCGATGTCGTACATATGGTTATGAAGGTAAATCTTCTGCTATACCAAAATTCTATGATACACACCCATACTAGAAGAATTTGGTAATTCCTAGAAGCTTATCCTCTAATAACATACTACACTGGATGCATCGTAACTCAAACTAATCCTTGGTCTAGCCTCCATAGTCCCTATACGTTCTCTAAAGCATGGCACTAAGCCCCATCCTATAAAAAATAGATATGTATGCTATGGTATCAAAATCTTGGGTCATGTCTAATCGAATTTTTTCCTACTTAAAGGTCTCACTAACATTATATGCTCAAAGGACCATACATGCAATATTGTAGTCACTTTTACTACAAGCTATATATAAATCTCTAGAAATTTTCATAATAAAAAATCACGAGGAAATTCCCACTACAACATATATCATACATCATCCTCACTTCTATTCGAGGCTACTATTGTAGATCTATAAATTGATGCCTCCCCACTCGATCTGTGCCTTTGTGCTCGAGACCGTTACTCCTCTAAATGGGTCCATAGTGACACTTCCTCAGCAACCACCTCTACATATTAGCCCTGGAGCTCCACATATCTCTTAAACATATTCTGGGCTACGCCACCTCCTCCAACTAGCTCCTTCACTGATGATAGCTCTATCCTCATCTCATCTCGCTCTAACTACAACATTATACATTTAGATGCTGTCACGTCCATAAGATCAAACAAATAAGCATGCTCTCAGGTAATTTGGCCTACTCTCTCCATCATATTCCCTCCTACAAAGAAAATAGAGGGCATATTTCTAATGAACACATGTATTGGTGTATCTACAATCGACCTCCAATACTCATCACTAGTGACGTACAACCTATATTCTTACATAATCACCACAAAAAAAAAACATGCATATAAAAAATAAACAATAAATTTACTTATACTTATGTCGTGTTGTCGTTGTTGTTACCACATCCCCTCAGGGGAATGTGTCTTCCCTCCTACTACCTCTCCTCCTACTACATAAACCTTGGTATATCTCTTGCTACATCAAATAACATTGGAAACAATAACACCCAACATTTCTCCAGCCACCACTACGTATAAGTCGGGGTATAACCCGCATCATCTACTGACACATGCATTATCTTCACTTCCACCTCCACTAGATCTGGTGGCTGCAAATGGGATCCTATAGGGAATGACCTTTTACCTACACTCCTCATGGCATGAATCGATCGATGTCATGCATATGGTTATGGAGGTAAATTTTGTGTTATACCAAACTTCTATGATACATGCCCATACTAGAAGAACTCGGTAATTACTAAAAGTTTATCCTCTAATAGCATACTACACTGGATGCATTGTAACTCAACCTAATCCTTGGCCCAGCTTCCATAGTCCCTAAAAGGTATCTAAATCATGACACTAGGCCCCATACTATATAATATAGACCTCTATGTTATGGTTCAAAATCTCGGGTCATGCCCAATCCACTTGTTTCCCACTTAAAGGCATCACTAAATTTATATGCCCATAGACTCATACATGCAATATTATAGTAGAAATGATACCTCCACCATGATCCTCCTATGTAAATATATTCAATTCCATATACAAGTAAGCCAATACACATTAACTCCAAGCATATCGGTTTCCATGCTATTCTATTCTCATACAAATCTCGTGCATCCAATATGATATGGATGCACCTCCTCTATCCATGACGACATAAGAATCTACTACAACTGTAATAAAATTCTACAACCACAGAACATTTGATCTTATTATGTCATCTAGGGTAATTGATGACTCTACCCATACTTGAGACCCTATAAAATATAGTATTGCAGCTCTCTATTACTACTATGTATCACTTGGGGGCATAACCTATACTCGATCTCCTATAAAACTGAAATTATAGTATCCTATATACAACCTCAAGGGTCACTGCTATCTCTCTAGTAGGTAAACAAAAAGTAGAAGTGTCTAGATATGACATCTCGTAGAGTACAATCATTAAACATATATTATGAGGCACCTCCCCTAATCTAGTAATGTTTCATAGCCCAGCAAGCTACAATATATCCCACTTGTCCTCCTCTAGACATAGTACCATTAATATAGACAAAAACTTACCTACATGGAACTCTTTTCAATGTATGTCTCTCTACATAATAAAGACAAGCATGATAATCCTAGTTAACATCAAAACACATGAAAACACACAAAAATATGCAAACACGTCATATTAAACTCCTGCACCTCTTTGAATAGAACCACCCAACACCTTGGATGGTACCACCCAGAAATTAGATACTACCACCCAGAAATGTGTGGTACTTTATAAGAGAAAAAAGTGGCCATGTTGGGTTCATCTTGGACAAAAATGCCCAAATTCACAAAAAGTTTGAAAATTCAAAAATGGATAAAAAATACTATACTAATGCCTAAACTACTTCAAAAACACAATACTCACTAGTTGATCTATTATATGAGTCAACAACGCCTCTATAAATCTCTTGAACCTTAATCGAATAGCCTCTCGTGCTCACAGTATCCTCACAATCTAGGGCTAAAATTACACTGAGTTAATTAACAAATAAAATTACTATTCACTTTTCCAACTTTACTATTTATAGTAAATATTTTTTCATACTATAGTTATTATACTACTTCTTATAGAAAATCATTCACTGAGGTTGTTTTCTATGTATCTCAATCCTCATTTATCCATTTTTAAACCATTAACAGTCCTAAATACATCGCTTTGGTGGTAAACACATTAAAAATTGACTACCATGTTTCCTCCACTTTTATGTGTTATGCTTGTATCTCACTGGTCACTACTCTTTCTATAATATTCTAGTTTCTATTTACAAGAGAACTCAACTTTTATTCTAGATCATGGTTCTGTCGACACTAAAATTTTCCTCCATAATTTCTATTTCATTAATGTATGTATTAGGAATATGATGTTGTTAAGTATAATTAGTAGTAGCATCTGATAGAAGATAACGGCACCGTCAGTACGGTGCCGCCAATAATGTGGAGTATGGTAACAGTCAAAGTACAATAGGAATGTTGTAAAAAGTAAATATTTGTCGTAAGTGGTCCGGTAATGTTAAAATGTCAAAGTTTGGGTAATTAGAGAAGTAGGGTCTACATGATTAGGAATTAGAAATATTATATTGGTAATAAGGACAAGGAGTGAGGTCATAAATATTTTGTGTATTTTATTTGTAAAAAGTCTAAAAATGTGGAACCCATGTAAAATGATAAGGTTTATCTTATCTTAAAGATAAGCTTACATGTACAGATAAGAGTTAAGGTATGGAATATGATTCGTCAGAGTGGATTTCTTATCCTATCTTAGAGATAAGATGGATAAGCCTGGAAGTTCTATAAATAGAGAGGCCACCCCCCTCATTTAGCATAGAAGGAAGTAGTGAGAAATATTGTAGGAAGTGTGCGAAGGAAGCCATCAGTTTAAAGGTGTGTTGAAGAAGCCATTAAGAGGTGTAATTGTAAAGTTTCTCCCATAGTCTTGGTGAAAGGCAAGTGAAGTCAATAACACTTGAAGTACCTCATGGGTGAGATTGTAACAATTTCATGTTAATATTATAATTTACTTTGATATTTCAGATTTTTCATCATTCTGTCTTATCATAGTCGATGGTATTCTTGTGTTATGTTGTTGTTTTGTTTCCAGATTACATCCACCAAACTAAAGGCTATGCATTAGTAAATAATCATAGCACGAGGAGTTCCCGGTGAAGAATTATCATAGTGCCGGATTGGTGATGACATTTTGGTTCCGTTGCCGGGACCATTCCTCGTTGGTGGATTTTCTGGAGAGATATTCCCACTTAGTCAAAAATCAATTAGAGGGTAACCTTGTTTTTACTGTGCATAGTAGTTACCATGGTAAAGTCATTTTTGCCATGAATAGTAGTTACCATGGTAAAGTCATTTTTGCTGGGAATAGTATTTACCGCAGTAAAGTCACTTTTTACCGTGAATAGTATTTACCGCAGGAACTTCACTTTTTACCGTAAATAGTATTTACTGCAGTAACTTCACTTTTTACCGTGAATAGTGTTTACCACAGTAAAGTCAGTTTTTACCGCAGTAAGTCAAGTTTTACCATAGTTTACCGTGGTCATTTCTATTTTACTTTAGAAAGGTGTAAAGTCACTTTCTAGTATAGTGATTCCAATTATTTGTGCACATAAGTCTTGTTGATTGTACTTGTGGGTTGGTATTTCACGGTGGTTACTTTTGAAAATGGGAAAGATTCCTATTTTTTCAGCTCAATCTAATGAAGATGCTTCTTCTTTCATTCAAGAGTTTAAGCGATCTTGTATTTGTAATGGCCTTATAAGAAGGGAACAATGGACTGAATTTTTTCCTACCTTTTTGGATGGTTCAGCACTTAGGTGGTTTGAAACACTAGGTGATAATGTGAAAAATTCATGGGATTTATTAACTGAAAGTTTTCTTGAAGAATTTGGTGAACAACAGAAATATGCAGATCTCATGATCGAGATCACAAAGCTATCCCAAGGAGAGAAGGAGAAGATAAGGGATTATCATGCTCGTGTTCTAGAGCTAAGGAGGAAGCTCGATGCCCAGATCCGGAAGGAAGGATTAGCGGATGGGTTGATGAATGGCGTGGATAATCTCCTCTGTAAGCACTTCATTCTTGGGATGAAGCCAGAGATCAGACAACGAGTGAAGTATGACCGCCCAGCTACCATTGAACAAGCAAAGGAGATTGCAAGAAGGCAAGAAGAAAGCATGGAAGAGGAGCCCAAAGAAATTGTTGCTAAAGTAGAGCCTACACCAGCACCTTTGGTCCAGAATCCACAACCACTCCCGGTGAGCACAAATATTTCTCCTAGTACATCTACTGAGTATGAAGATTTGCTCAAAAAGATGGGTTAGTTAACTATTAATCTTCTTCAAGGAAAGGAATTTAGTTCTCAGGGAGGAGATAGAGGTCCAAAAAGAAATATTTCTGAAGTTGTATGTTATGGTTGTTATAAAAAGGGTCATTATAAGTATAATTGTCCAGATAGAGCTTCTACATCTGGTAAAGGAGATAATGATAAAGGAAAAGCACCTGTGAATTCTTTTGATGTAGTAGATAAGAGCAGAAATAATGAAGTAGATGTGTTTGTAACAAAAAGAAAGAAAGAAAAAGATAATCAAGATGGAAATGATCCTAAGAAGATGAAAGAAGAAACTAGTAAGAAACATAGGAGAAGAAAGTTGGGTGTGCAGGATTTTCTGATTTCACAGGGGCAAGGACCATACTCCATCTTGGAAGATCTGTCCAAAAGGCCTGCAAATATTACATATGGTCAACTCTTGGCTATGTCTTCTGAGAAGAGGCGGGAGTTGCGAGGTGGACTCAATGCTTGAAGAAGGAAGGAGGTTGAGGTCCCTGTTTTGGAGGTAGAGGCAGATCCCTATGCTCCACAAGCTGAGGTATTATGTAATGGTATTTCAATTCATGATGTCTTAGTTGATGGAGGTGCTGCAGTTAATGTAATGACCGAGTTTGTAATGAATATGTTGGGTTTAAAAATTGATCGCCCTTCAACACTTATGTTAAGGTCATTAAATAAAGGAAAAACTAAACCAGAAGGTGTAGTTTCAAATGTGGAAATATCTGTTATGGGTGTTGTATGTGTGGTAGACTTTCAGGTGATGAAAAATGGTACTGTTGCGTACCCAATGCTGCTGGGAAGACCATGGCTAAGGAGAGTTCATGCAAGAAACTACTGGAATGAAGGTTTCATGACACTTGGATGTGGTAGAGAGAGGGTGAAGATAAACGTGATCCCTCGACATCATAAAGTAGAACCTGTGGATTCAAGTGATGAAACTGATGATTGGACATCCTCTGATTACTCTAGTACCAGTGAAGTGGACACTGAAGATGAAGAAAGCAAGGTGGATGTTTCAGTCATGGATATCCTTCCAGTCACACCAACTCATGACCCCATAAAATTATCTGAAGAAGAAGTTGATGATCGTCTCCAACAAATAAAGATTGGTGATGCTGTGATGGAGAGTGAGAAGGAATCCTACCTCCAGCTCTTTCGAAGGTACATACACCTATTCACTTTTGATTACAAGGAACTCCGTCAAGTAAGTTGGGTAGAACATTGTATTGAGCTGGTAGATGGTGCTAAGCCCATAAAGCAAATGCCATATAGAATGAATCCTAATTTTTCCAAGACTGTAAAAGAAGAAATAGATAAGTTGCTTGATGCAGGATTCATATTTGCTGTGGAGAATTCAGAATGGGTTTCTCCCATTGTGATCTCAATAAAAAAGAATGGGAAGCTACGCATTTTTGTTGATTACAGGAAGCTCAATAAGGCAACAAAGAAGGATCATTACCCTCTTCCATTTTCAGATCAGATCTTGGACGAAGTAGCTGGCCAGGAGTGCTATAGTTTTGCTGATGGATATAGCGGCTACAACCAAGTTCGTATAGCAGAGAAAGATCAGCTGAAGACCACGTTCACCACTCCTTGGGGAATGTTTGCTTATAGAGTTATGCCTTTTGGGTTGTGTAATGCTCCAACAACATTCCAGCGTTTGATGAATAGGGTGTTCGAACCCTACATTGGGACCTTCATCAGAGTATTTCTGGATGATTTTTGCATCTATGGGAGCAAGTTGGACCACCTGCACCAAATGGAGACAACATTTCAAAGGTTAGATGAAGCACAAGCCTCACTAAACCCTACAAAGTGTGTCTTTGGATGTTCTAAAGGCATTTTGTTAGGGCATGTTGTATCCAGAGATGGTATTGGTACTGATCCTGATAAAGTTTCAAAAATCAAAGATTTACCATTTCCTATTAATAGAAGTAAGTTGAGATCATTTTTAGGCCATGTGGGTTACTATAGAAGGTTCATCAAGAATTTCTCAAAGATTTCACAGCCACTAACCCAGTTCTTGAAGAAGGATGTTACTTATGAACCAGGAAATAAGGTGCATGAAGCTTTTGGACAACTGAAGGAAGCCCTGGTGTCTTCACCTGTTTTGAAGAATCCAGATTGGAGCAAGCCATTCATTGTGTACACTGATGCCTCAGATGCAGCACTAGGAAGTACTTTGAGCCAAAAGGATGAAAATGGGAATGAACATCCAATTTACTTTGGGAGCAGACAAATGAGCAGTGCTGAGGTAAATTATACTGTAACTGAAAAAGAGGCTCTGGCTATCATTTTTGCTGTAAAGAAGTTTAGAAATTACTTGCTAGGGAAAAAATTTCTAGTTGTAACAGATCATCAGGCTCTAAAATATATTGTAAATAAGCCTAACCCATCAGGGAGGATAGCAAGATGGATAATTTTGCTACAAGAATTTGAATTTGATATTATAGATAGGCCAGGAAAGAAGCATGTCAATGCAGATGCACTCTCTCGAGCCTATGATGGTTTAGGATCATCTTGTGATGATGATGATTTCCCTGATGCAGCATTGTTATCCCTTGACACAATCCCTAGTGAATACATAGATATTTGGAATTATCTGAATGAATTCAAGTTTCCTGATGGTGCCAATGCAAAGACTAAGAGAAAGATTACTCAAGCCAGTCGTCCATATTCTATTCTACATGGAGTATTATTTCGAATAGGACCTGATGGACAGTACAAGAGGGCAGTTGGACGTGATCAAGGGAAGGAACTGCTAGAAGAATTCCACAATGGTACATGTGGAGGGCACTTCTCTGGACAACTTACAGCAAGAAGGATCTTGGATGCAGGTTATCACTGGCCCACTCTTTTTAAAGATTGTTATAATTATTGTAAGACATGTGATATTTGTCAAACACATGGTAACCGTAAGACTTCATCAGCTCCATTATGTCCTATTCTTCCCCTTGGTCCCTTTGAAAAGTGGGGAATAGAAATTGTAGGTCCACTTCCAACTACATCACGCCAAAATAAGTATATTGTAGTTGCCACAGATTATTTAACCAAGTGGGTTGAAGCTAGGCCATTGAAAACAGCTTCCATGGATGAAGTGGCAAGGTTCATGTATGAACGCATTGTCACAGATCAAGGAAGCCACTTCATTAATGAGGTGGTAGAAGCCCTAGTCAATAAGTTTTCTATTAAGCACAGGAAGGCAACAACATACAAGCCAAGCACAAATGGACAGGTGGAACGAACAAATTTTGTGTTGTGTCAAATTCTAGCAAAAGATGCAGCCTTGCAGGTACATAAATGGGATAAAAGGATTCATGCAACATTGTGGGCATATAGGGCAACATCAAAGTCAGCAACAGGATACTCCCCATTTCAGTTGGCCTATGGCATTGATCCAGTTCTTCCTATTGAGTTTGATATTCCCACTGTGAGAGTTATGAAAAATGAAAGGATGGATGAAAGTGATTCAGTAAAAGAAAGGTTGGTACATCTTCATTTGCTGGAGGAAATGAGAGAAATAGAAAAGGATACAAGCCATAAGAAGAAAATGAAGCAGAAGGAATACTTTGATCAAAAGATCCGGTGGTCTCCATTTCATGTGAATGACTTGGTTCTAGTATATGATTCTAGATACAAAAAAAGAAGACAGAGAAAATTCCTTCCAAAATGGATGGGGCCCTACAAAATAGCAGCTGTGCATGAAAATGGTACGTACCGACTGGAGGAATTGGATGGCACTCCCATTACGAAATGGGTCAACCATGACAAGTTGAAGATTTTCCAAGCACCAGAATATTCTACTCCGAGGACGGAGTAGAAGCTAGGAAGGGGGAAGATGTCGACACTAAAATTTTCCTCCATAATTTCTATTTCATTAATGTATGTATTAGGAATATGATGTTGTTAAGTATAATTAGTAGTAGCGTCTGATAGAAGATAACGGTGCCGTCAGTACGGTGTCGCCAATAATGTGGAGTACGGTAACAATCAAAGTACAATAGGAATGTTGTAAAAAGTAAATATTTGTCGTAAGTGGTCCGGTAATGTTAAAATGTCAAAGTTTGGGTAATTAGAGAAGTAGGGTCTACATGATTAGGAATTAGAAATATTATATTGGTAATAAAGACAAGGAGTGAGGTCATAAATATTTTGTGTATTTTATTTGTAAAATGTCTAAAAATGTGGAACCCATGTAAAATGATAAGGTTTATCTTATCTTAACAAGATAAGCTTACATGTACAGATAAGAGTTAAGGTATGGAATATGATTCGTCAGAGTGGATTTCTTATCCTATCTTAGAGATAAGATGGATAAGCCTAGAAGTTCTATAAATAGAGAGGCCACCCCCCTCATTTAGCATAGAAGGAAGTAGTGAGAAATATTGTAGGAAGTGTGCGAAGGAAGCCATCAGTTTAAAGGTGTGTTGAAGAAGCCATTAAGAGGTGTAATTGTAAAGTTTCTCCCATAGTCTTGGTGAAAGTCAAGTGAAGTCAATAACACTTGAAGTACCTCATGGGTGAGATTGTAACAATTTCATGTTAATATTATAATTTACTTTGATATTTCAGATTTGTCATCATTCCATCTTATCATAGTCGATGGTATTCTTGTGTTATGTTGTTGTTTTGTTTCCAGATTACATCCACCAAACTAAAGGTTGTGCATTAGTAAATAATCATAGCACGAGGAGTTCCCGGTGAAGAATTATCATAGTGCCGGATTGGTGATGACAGTTCGCCACCTTGCTTCCAACTCTTCTTCGTAAGGGGGGAAAATATTCATGGTTATAATATTACCCCTCCAAGAATGATCCGAGAAAATTTCCAATCGAATAAATACAAGGAAATCACATACTACCACCCTATTCTCAATCAATCACAAAGCAATATTCAAAGTTATTACTCTAAGAATATGGTTTCAATCTATCTCAAGTGTCAAGCTATCTCAAAAAATTTCACATATTTTCTCAAATTCCTACAATATATTTCACTCAAATGACCTAATATGGGGGAAATTCAACCTTTTAAAGTAGTTTTAATCAAGATTAAATCATATATTATGTTTCATCTAGTATTAAATGTTTCAATTCCAGTCTAACAAGTATCAATATTTCTCCTAGATGACCTAAATTTGGAGCTAATCAATCCAAACACCTTTTCCATTTAACCAAGTTTACACCTTTATAATCATTATGTGGGGGAAATGAGACGTCATTACCTTTCATGAACCACTTTACAAGGGTTTTGTTGTGCCTAGTTGACAATTTTCAATTGGTTCATTTCCATCTGCAATAGTGGAACCTATTTTGAGTAAGCATCATGGTGAAGATAAAAACCAACCACTCTCAAAACACTCTTTCTCTAGCAATAAAACACACAAATCCATAGAGTTTCAATGAAAGGATGCTCAAATTCTTAGATTTTTTATACATGTTCAGGAACTGATCACTCTCAATCATTCCTTCAATTTCCATGTTTCAAAATATCATATATATCCTTAGCACTTTTTATAACAATATAATCACCATGTATGGATCAAATTGTTGATCCATGGTTTACCACGCTATGATTATTACTATCGACACCTTTTGGCTACAACTCATTTGAATCTCTATAGGTATGTTCTTGTTATATCCTTTATTCTGTTAAATTTCATACAAATAACATATGGTGGGATGTAGACACAAAAAATATGTAGTTTTTACTATTACATGACACCTCTAGTATGTTGTTATATGCATTATTTCCAAGTGCAAAGAATAGACATTAGTGACACGTTTTCTTAGTCTTTTTACTAGTTTTGACTGATTTAGATTTTGAATTTACCTCTCACTTCTTCCATTTACATGATTTGGTCATGTCATAGGAATCCATGTCCCCGTTTATGGTTTTGTTTCTATATCTTAGCTTTGTGACAATACCACAGAGTTAGGACACTAACGCTTGGGAACTAGTGTCCATTCTAGGTGTTTTTGTCCAATCTAGTTTATTTTCTGACTTGTCAATCTCTTCTTCACTTTGGGTCTTTTCTTATGTTTATTTCATGACCTAGGTTGTCTTTTGATGTCACTAAGTGTAAAATTTAAAACAATGAAGTCATATATATAGACAACCTATTAACTATTATTAGGTGTTAGGCTATCACTCTTTATCTGCCATTGACAAGATCAAAAATCAAGGACTACATTTTAGGTTGCATTATTCACTGATAAGTGGGATTATTCAAAATTCCATCTCATAAATTCATCTTGTGGGAAAATTAGTTATATTCATATATCTTTGTACGACTGGAAATAGGGAAACCTATCTTTAAGGGAGATATTTTGAATTGCCCACTCATAAGAACTACATAGAATCTGAAATGTAGTGTAGTGGTAGGTGAATATCACATTCATCTAACCACAGAGGCTAGTATGAATCAAGAATATGCATTATTTATATATCTAATGTTTACTTACGCTTTATGAAATTAATAGGGTTTTTTTTATAGGAACATGTGTGATACATGAACCCTACAACAAATATAAAGTGATAGATAACAAAAGGAAAGAACCAAGTTTAGACCCTAAAAAGACTAGAAGTAGAGCTTCTGTCAGAAGGCTAGCCCTTATATCCAAGATCCCAGATTGTCATCTGATGGGATTTCCTGTCTAAATAATTTCTAGATCCAAGATGTTGGATGCAAAATGACTGAGAGGGGGGTGAATCAAAATTCTTAAACTTATAATCAATCAACCATGTAAACTCATAAACCTTTAAGCATTAAGATGATTAAACATTGCACAATTGGCCATATAAATGAGAAAATGACACAATATGTAAGTGGGAAACCCTCAAGGGGAAGAAAACCCACATAAAATTTTGTATATATTAATCAATACAAAATACTCAAGGGAATATTACACATCACAATAATTTTTTAGTGAAGTGCCCACTTCACAAGGAGCACCAACCCCTATTTAGTTTAACACCCACTATACAAGGAGGATACAACCCCCTAAGATGATCAACCACCTAAAGATGAATACCATTAATGATAGTTTTGCACAAACAACTGATTGTGATCACTAATTCAACTCATACACATGAAAAACCTCTCAAACTGCTTTTTCTCCTTCTTCACTCATAAATGCACACATAAATGTTGATTGGGTCATATGAACTTGTAGCACCTTTTTCTCTACCCTGATCAACTTCTAATACTCTTTTTTTCTCTTCTTTAGATCCCTTATAGCTCTCTCAAACACCTCCTCTAGCTCGCTTAACTCTTCATATATCCAACTTTTAACAACTTGTTGAAATGAGAAAATATGACTATCCTTTATACCAACTACTTACCACAAAACCATAGAGGCTAGAACTAGATACCATATGACCATACAAGATCAGTAATATAAAACATAAAAATACATTATATGACTGTACACGTTCCATTTCAAGACCCATATAGGTTGACATATGCCTAAATAATACAAACTTATCAACTAGACCTAAAATCAATATATAGCTCCAATGGTCATATTTTTGAATTTCAAAAGCATAGAAACTCCACCAAGGCACCAACATCTCAAGACATGATATTAACACCTCCAAGAAACCTTCTCCATGCTTCAAAAACTCTTTAACCTTCATCTTCATCATTTATCACTTCATTTGGAAAGTAACCTCAATTAGGTCTTAAGGACCTAAATATCAACCTCAAAAAGTGAGCAACTTCACATTTCAAACATGCTATCAAGACACAAATGGCACATCAACAAGAAGGTATTGACCTCAAGCAACTCACAAGACTCATTACATCCTTCAATTCAAGGCACAAGACCCCAAAACCTATCCTTCTCATAAACTAGTCAACCAAGGTTCTAGGACTCGAGAACGAAGGTTCTCAAACTTGTAAACCAACTATTCATACCCATAAATCACAACAACAACATGAAAAACAACTCACACGCTATTGATCCTTGAAGACTAGTTTTGACATTATTAGGCCATTAGTTGTAGACACACTTATAAGATCCGTTACACCCATTTTCTCCACTAAAACTATCTAAATCTTTTCATGATATCTTAGAGCACATGCCAAGGTACCTGGAAAATTTGGTTTCACTTCATAAAAACTTCAACTCAACTTTGTACATGTAAATATATAAAAAAAACATTTTTTTTAGCATATCATCACTTCTAGAACTTAAAAATGTCACCAACAGGAGCTTTGAAGAGTCCTCTACATCCCTTAGTCATTATACAATCCTTACCATTCCATTTTATGACCATATAAATCATTTCTTCTCTATCACTATCAAACTATGGTTTAGGGAGGGTTTAGAAATGCTTATCTTATTAACAATGGTTCATAAAAATATGAAGACTAAATGAACCCTTTATTTTGGTTGTCTTCTTCACTGAATGCCCTATCATCCATGAAAGGCTCATATTACCATGCACAACTCACACGTGTGGGTGAGCATCCAACGTTTCCTATCGAGATAGGATATGTAGTTTTGAGAGTTGGGTAGAGCTCAAAATACTTTTTCTTGCTTTATATTCAATGCCTTAACCTCAAACTTGGCACACACCTCTGTCGTGACCTTCTTTAGCTATCCTAATTCTTATTTATGCCTTTTCACCTCTGTAACTCTCCATGTACCATGGTTTTTCCATGCTTTCTTGTCTTATCCTCAAGAACATATCTCTAAATGACCTTGAAGGTGCGTTATACTACTGAAATATTACCTTTGAAAACAAACACACATGACATGCAACCTCCAAACACTCATCACATGTTCATATTATCCTGATCTTCTTCATATTTCATGTTACGAAATCATCCTGTTTGCACTAAGTCAAGAACATGGCCTATAATGGTTTGTTTCAAACCATGTCATACTGAGACTAACATGTACTTCATCTTACATAATCATTAACACCTTTTACACACTTCACTAATCATGATAGGCACCCTAAAAACCTTTGACCATCTTTAGAGCTCACTCTCAACTCCTACTTTCTTGAACCATGCACCAAGAACATGCATGCACACCTAGCTATCATGCTACTTCACCAAAACCAAAAATCATGTAAAAAATTCATTTCACCACTAATAAACCTTTACCCATCACTTTTATTGACACCTCATATTGACATCAATGCCACCTAGACACCCTTTTCCATCAATGCAACTTGACATCAATTACAACACCTAAAGCACAATGTCCAATAATCTCTCCCTTTTTCATTGATGGAAACAAAATTCAGAAACTTTGATAGAACCCAAACATGTAAACACATTCATGATAATCTTTACATGTTTCTTATATCACTCTCCCCCTTTCATATCTATGAAAAAGGTTACATAGAAACTTGAAAACTCAGACAATGTCAACAATGCATAAAAAATACTTACAAGTTCCTTCTTAGATAATGTATACATTCTAGAAAACATAAGTTCTTAAAGAATCATGGTATTGTTCTTAAACCTTTCTCAATTCTCCCCCTAAAAATATACATAATTTTGAAACCTTATTTACCAACAAAACAACTGAAACCAATACCATGAAAAGTGACATATTAGAAATCATACCTTACAACCTCTTGGATATTCACCTTCTTGTGACTACTCATTGGCTTGGAACATGTCTAAAACTCAACTTATCTCCCCTTGGGATAATGCACACATTCACAACTACTAAACACAATATACAAGCTGCCACATACCTCTCTTGACATTGTAGCTAGTCATGAAACTTTCTCCCCCTTGAATCATGTTTTTTTCTCAATTTTGAGACCTAGTGGAATAGGTCCAATACTTCATTGCACATATTTTTTCATCTTGATCCCAAAAGGTCACTCACATCTCTCAAGAACCAATTAGGAAATAAGAGGAAAACATTTTCTGACATAAACATCCACATACAGTTTTGAAACACTATTCATCACCTGAAAATATCACCTTTTTGGTCAACACAAAAGTGCTAGACCTATACATTCCTCATACTTACCTCATGAGATAACTTGATGCATAAACACATATGATACACCTCAAGGTTTCCCTTCAATATGAATCCTTAGGACAATCCTTCAACAACCAACAATAACTCACCATGTAATTTGATGGTCTAATCAAGTCATCATACAAAATGAATAAAATTCTTTTGTGCTCATGTAATCTTACAACTTTACCATAAAATAGTACATGTATCAGTTCTATACAGAATGGAGACCTTCAAGAACCTAATGATACCTTCTTAACACAATTATTGCATACAAACAATGTCATACTTCAAACCATTCAAGCTCCCCCTTAACATGCATGTCTCTAAAAATCTTAGTTGAGATATCTTACAACGTGGAGATATAAAATAACAAAATGAGGATAATCCATGGAATCCTTGACACATGTGACTCACTTTTTTCTTGCTTATTCTTTTCAGCAACCTCTAAGTATTCCTATTTTACCTCAATGCATGATTTGGATGGGATGACATAATTCACTCCTGGTTCCCATAACATGTCTTGCCTCTTCACTTGCATTGTAGGAGACTGAAATTTTTTGGACTCCCTTGAAGGACCATGAACATAGTATCTTGCAATATGTCCAAAATGGTTGCAACTAAAACATACAACTTCATTGTTACCTCTAGTATGGTATTAATTGAATTTCCTTCCTTGATTTCGTGAGCCTCCATGATTGAATGAATTTATACACTCTTTTTATATATCCAAAACCACTGTAAATATAACAGTTTCCATTGAAATAATTCTCATAACTTAAAGAATTAGGTTGTTTAATATAACCTGTCTTCATGTTTCTTTTGAATTTCCTCTCCTTTTGATCAACTTTTGTTCTTGAACCTGTAATTTCATTTCTTGTTGTAGTATCTTCTTGCATCACCTCTTTTCCCTTAAGGTTATCCTTGAACCCTAGACTTGTCCTATCTCCTGCAGACCTCTAATTGACCATCCAAGAGATCATCTAGATCATTTGAGATCTTTTAAAAATTATGAAATTACTTTAACTTGTCATCTTCCTCAGATAAATTTTCCTATAGAGATACAAATTCCTTTTCAAACTTATGCACTTTTCCTCTTTAGAGTTCATGCTTGGAGTCATAGAATCCATCTAAATTTCTAACTAATTGAGCATTTCGTCATACTTGTTGGTTTCAAACCAGTTTTTCTCCTCAAGATCAATAATATTTTCTTCAAATTCTATGACTTTTGATCTTAACATTTTTTTCTTATTCTCAACATACTCCAACTCTTATTGAACACACATTAACTTAGTTTCTAGGGGATGCTATTCTTCTTCATAATGTGTGCATTAATCTCCAAATAATATGGAGTCTTAACTTTAAGATACTATAGCACCCTTTCTCATGAATAATATTTCATCACCTACATCATCATGATCAGACTCATATTCAGAGTCAAAAACACCATCATCACTACTTACCTCTGATGAGAAACAGTCTTGTTTGGAATAGAAAATATTTTGGAATTCTTCTTATACTCAAATTTGTTGAATTTATTATTTCTCTTTCCAATACTATGTGTCCTCTTATAATTATCTTCATCATGCTCTTCATCATCTCCATTTGTATGCTTGTGAGGTCTTTTTGGAAAAATGTCCAATCTCACCAAAATTCAAGCATTTGAAGGACAACTTACCCTTATACTTTCTTGAACCATTATTTAACTTTATTGCAAACATTGCAATTGGTTCATCATCATCAACATCAACATAATCATCATTAGTAGTCTTATTATCCTTTGAATTCTTCTTAGCCTTGAAAAAAATGTCATTCTTGATAGGTTTTGAGTTAATGGTCCTCATTTCATAGGCTGTAAAAATGTCATGGAGCTCATCCATCAACATGATACTAAAATCCTTGGCTTCCTCAATGGAAAAAACTTTAGAATCAAACTTGGGAGTGAGATATATCAACACCTTTTTCACCACTACTTCTTCTTTCACCTCTTCACCTAAACCTCTAATGATGTTGAAAACTTGATCAAATATGAGTAGGTATACAACAATAGTTCTTCTTCCTTGATCTTTAAAATGATTCTTGTATGTCTAGAAATTTTCCATCTTTACCTTGGAGTCACCTTCATAAATGGCCCTAAGCTTCTCCCACATGGCCTTAGTAGAAGTATAATGCATTAATTTGACAAGTTCTGATTCAACCAATCCACATAAAACAACATTCATAGCTTTGGAGTTGTTACTATCCTTTTTGTATGTAGAACTGGTTGGAGGATTATGAGGGAAAAAATACCCATCTATCAATGAATTCCATATGTCACATCTAAAGGACATGATGTGTTTTTTCATCTTGATAATCCAAAATTCATAGTTAGTCCCATCAAACATAGGATCTTTTCTAGTAGAAGTACCAATCTATTGACTCATTATTCTTGTGCTTCAAAGGATATCCTTTAAGTAATTAAAATTACTTCAATAGGGCCTTTGCTATGATACCAATTGTTAGAATCACAATGATTGGGGGGTGAATCAATATTCTTAAAATTTCATTAAATAAACCATGCACAGTCATAAACCTTTAAGCATTAAGATGATTAAACCATGCACAATTAGCCATGCAATGAGAAAATGACACAATTACATAATATGTATGTGAGAAACCCTCAAATGGAAGAAAACCCACTGAAACCTTTGTATATATTACTCAATATTAAATAATCAAGTAAATATTATACATCACAAGAGATTTCTTTAGTGAAGAACCCATTTTACAAGGAGCACCAACCCCTATTTAGTATAACACCCACTATATAAAGAGGCTAAAACCCCCCAAGATGATCAAGCACCCACTCAACCACCTGATTATGAAGACCAGTGATGAATTGTTTGCACAAACAAATGATTGTGATCACTAATTCAACCCATACAAATCAAAACCCTCTAAAAATGCTCTTTCTCCTTCGTCACTTAGAAATGCACCTATAAATGTTGACTAAGTCATATGACTTTGTAGCACCTTCTTCTTTACACTGATCATATTCCCATTCTCTTCTTTAAATCCCTTATAGATCTCTCAAACACCTCCTCTATCTTGCTTAACTCTCCATACATCCAACTTTGAACAACTTGTTCAAATGAGCAAATATGATTATCCTTTATACAAACTACTTGCCACAAAACCATATAGGTCAGCACTAGATACCATATGACCATGAAAGGTTGGTCATATAACACATAAAAGTACATTATATGTCTTTACACATTCCATTTCAAGACCCATATAGGTCAGCATTGGCCTAAACAATACAAACTTCTCAATTAGGCCTAAAAGCAAGATATAGCTCCAATGGTAATATTTTTGAATTTCAAATACATAAGAAAATCCACCAGGGCACCAACAGATCAGGGAATTATATCAACACCTCTGAGACACCTTTTCCATGCTTTAACAACTCTTCAACCTTCATCTTCATCATTGATCAATTCATTTGGAAAGTAACCTTAATTAGGTCTTAAGCACCTAAATATCAACCTCAAAAAGTGAGTAACTTCACATTTCAAAACATTTTTTTAAGACACAAATGGAACATTAACTGGAAGGTCTTGACCTCAAGAAACTCAAAAGACTAATTTCATCCTTCAATTCAAAGCATAATACCCCATAACCCATCATTCTCTGAAACTAGTCAACCAAGATTCTAGGAATCAAGAACCAATCTCAAGCACAACAAGCACTAACAACTCAAATGTAACTTCCAATCACAACAACCACTTGGAACACTTCAATGGAACCTTGATATGCCTCTCAAGAACTCACAACCATATGTCACATGGAGAAAAAAAATCTTGCACACCTGTTGCAAACCACCTTCTTGATAAGCCTCATAGGGTTGATTAGGCTATTTGGAATTCCACATGAAATCACCTCACCTGATCAAAATATGAACTTAAAAGCACCATATCATACCTCTACCAACTATTCATGCCCATAAATCATAGCAAAAATATGCAAACTAACTCATACACCATTGATCCTTCAAGACTAGTTTTGACCTTATTAGGCCATTAGCGGTAGAAACACTTTGAAGATTTGTTACACCCATTTTATCCAAGTTGAAACTATCTTAAAATTTTAATAATCACTTAGAACACATCCTAAGGTACCAAGAACACTTGGTTTCACTTCTTGAAACGTTCAACTCAACTTTGTACATGTAAATCTCTAAAAAATAAGGTTTTTGTTGTAGCATATCATCACTTCTGGAACCTAAAACTGTTACCAACAGGAGATCTGAAGATTCTTCTACATCCTTGAGTCTTCATACCATCCTTCCTATTCCATTTTTATGCACATACACATCATTTCTTCTCTATCACTCTGAAACTATGGTTTAGGGAGGGTTTAGACTTGTTTAACTTGTTAACAATGGTTCATAAAAATATGAAGACAAAATGAACCCATTGTTTTTACTATGTCTTCTAATATCCATACCCTATCATCCAAAAATGGATCAAGTTCCCATGCACATCTCGCGTGTGTGGGTGAGAATCCAAATTTGCATATCAAGCTAGGAAATGCAGTTCTGAGAGCTGGGTAGTGCTCAAAACACTTTTTCTTGCTTTATATTCAATTCCTTGACCTTGAACTTGGTACACACCTCTATCCTAACCTTCTTCAGCTATCCCAATGATTATTTATGCCTTCTCGCCTCTGCAAATCCCCATGCACCATGTTTTTCCCATGCTTTCTTGTCATGTCCTCAAGAACATGCCTCTAAAGGACCTTGAACATGCCTTATACTGCTAAACTATGACATTTGACAACAACCGCACATTCCCTGCAACCTACAAAAACTCATCACATGCTCATATTATCCTTCTCTTCTTCACACTTCATGTTACCAACTTATCTTTCTTGCTCTAGGTCAAGAACGAGGCCTAGAATGGCTTGTTTCAACCCATGTCATATTGAGACTGACATATAATTCATCATACAGAATCATTAACACCTTTTACACATGTCACTAATCATGATAAGAACCCTAAAAACCTTTGACTATCTTTGGAGCTCACTCTCAACTCCTACTTACTTGAACTGTGTACCAAGAACATGCATGCACACCTAGCTATCATGCCACTTCACCAAAACAACACATCATGGAAACAAATCATTTCACTACCAATCAACCTTCATCCTTCACTTTGATTGACACCTCATATTGACATCAATGCAACTTGACATCAATGACAACACCTAAGGCACACTATCTAACACTAGATTCTCATACATATCATACACATTCAATATCCTTTCTTCTCAGCTGATTTTCTAGCCCAGAATCAGTCTAGATCTCTCGATAAAATCTAGGTAGCTCTTATTTCTTATCTTGCACACTTGCTTGCACTCTACATGTTATATTCTTATTTACTACTGCTATATCTATTTAATATCAGTCTTATGATATAAGATTTAAATATCTTTAAATAAGAGGGAATCCCATTTCTTGGATGCCAATAGACATTTATAACTCATGTTTGTATGAGAAAAATAGGTGTGGTGTTCTCTTTAATATAAATGCTTTGGATTGTGCTGCATTACAAAATTAGAGACAATGGGTACGGATCGCATATAGAGTAAGCATTTTAGGATGCTATTTAACATATTTGTATTTTGATTCATATATTTACAATGGATAACCTTCTTATATTTTTCTATCGGTGGAACAATGGTACCTCGTTTTGGTGCGAATGCTTGTGTATACTTTTAAGATAAATAATGTAAGTGACATGGTTTGTGACGAACTTGAGTTGAGTTGAGTGATTGGAAAAGGTTGTAAGAAATGGTAATTTGTAGGGAGATAAGTGGATTTAGTGAAAAAAAATGATTATAGGTTATTCTATATATTTGATATCAACTATAATGGTTATTATGAGGCTTCATAATAGAACTATAAATTTTAACCTTGTATTTTTGTGATATTTTCGGACAAAATAATGAAATTTAATACCCATTAGGTTTCTTCATTGTATATTGTTATTGATTACTTAGATTTCCACTTCTAACTTCATTAAATTAGATGTATATTATGTATCTCTGGAATGAAAAGTGAGAAGAAGAGGTGGATATTAGGAAATCAAAGGGAGAGGAGAACTTGAAGTAAATGGAAAGCTACTTGCTAGCATGAAATGTGTGAAAGGACTTACAATCAATTCAATGCTAGTAGATGAGGAGGAGAGTTTCTATTGATATTTTTTTACTCCAACCTTTTTCATTTTATGTTGTCCTTTTCTCTAAATTAATTACATTTTATTATGCTAATGTTAGGGCTGTAATTTAGGACTAAGCTAGGAATTACACCCTTTCAAAAAATATAGTGAAAATAAAAACTAGAAAATCAAACAATGGCATCCCTTCTGGCATACTTTGCAACTCATGCACAATTGCTATTGTATGTATTCACGGATTACAATGTTCCTGACCAGATTCACCTATTTCAGGTTTTTTTTAAATTCATTAAGGGAGGAAATCCTGCTCCATGGATGCCAATGGCTATTTACAACTCATGTAAATGTAGGAGAAAAATAGGTGTGGCACTCCCTTTAATATAAATGCTTTGTATTGTGATGCATTGCAAAATTAGATGCAATGGGAAAGAATCTCATAGAGAGTAAACACTTTAGATGTTATTTAACAGATTAGCATTTTGATTTAGAGATTTATAATGGATATCCTTCCTATATTTTACTATCTATGTGGCCATTGCACCTCCTAGTATATAATTTTATGATAAATAATGTAAGTGACATGGTTTGTGATAAACTCAAGTCAAGTGTAGTCATTAAACAAGTTGTACAAAATGATAATTTGTAAGGAGATAAGTGGGTTTAGTTAAAAATATATATGATAGGTTATTGTAAGAATTTGATATCAACTACTATTGTTTTAAGAGGCTTCATAATAGAGCTACAAAGCCTAAGCTTAAATTTCTGTGATATTCTCATAAGAAATAATATAAGTTTATTCCCCTTATGTTTCTCCATGGTAGATTGTTGTGGATTACTTAGGTGTTTATTATAATCACTCTCTTTTCCATATTACTTCACATTAAACTCTTCATTTGCATCACTTATGTTTGTAATTAAACAAGTAGAATGAATGCATGCACATAAGCTAAGAACTTCAAATCTGTACATTAACAAAAGACTTAGGTCATAACATTTCTACGGGCATAAAAATATACAAAATGTTTAACATTGACTGGCCAAGATTCCCTCGAGATAATGTTTCCAAATAGACAACTCCTCCCTCAAGCTTTTCACATTGTGCTTAATATCGATCTCCTTCAACACTACAATTTCCAATGCCATTCGTTTGAATTCCATCAATTTGTCTAAGGCGAAAGATGAGCGGCAGGAGAAAGTCAAATGTGAGGGATAGTGAGCACAAATCAGCAACTAAACAAAGAAATGATTCATCAAATGCACCCATTCTGCTTGACGACAATGTTGTTCAGAATCAAACAGCCTCTTTACAACATAGCAATAAGATTCAAGATCATGAAAGAATACGATACAATAACCCTATTGATCTTAATAATTCTGAGGATGACCGTATGTTTATTGGGTCTGCTGAAAATAAACCATTACCCCTTCTTGAAAACAAGAAACTTAATCTTTCTTGTCCGGTTTGTATGGATGGCATAAAAGATGCAACTTCAACTATTTGTGGACACATTTTCTGTATGAACTGCATAGCAACTGCAATTAAAGCTCAGAAAAAATGTCCCATATGTCAGACGGGTCTCACAGTTAGGAAAATTCATCGAATATACATTTCTGCAATCATATAACAAACATACTAAAAGTTCCAAGTTTCCAACACTGAATTTCTTTTCGATTTCTTTCCATTTCTATCTTCAACTGAGTTTGTTTATGACTGAACATTCGTGGATTTTTTTGTCTTACTTGTTTTCTCTACATGGGGCACTCGATTTAAATTGGGTGAGGAGTATATTATCACCATAAATCATATCCTTGAACAAAAAAAACACTTGAAGTAGTCATCGACCACACTCTATTAGGGTTCACTTGATATTTGTGTTGATATTTAGATTCTAACTGCTTGAAACATTTCCTCTAAATTATGAGATCCTTCAATAGGCTTCAAATCCTCAAGTTCATTTGGATCTCCCAATGCAAAATCATCTCAGAAATAGGCAATTGAAAACTGAAATAGTCGTGTTCCTCCATTTTACTTTTGATAAGTGGTACCACATTTTGTATTGGAGTGTTTGTAGAAACATCTAATTCATGCACCAGATAATAATTACCAATTCAACTCTTGTTCTAGATTATGGTTTTGTTTGGTGGCTCTATGGAAAGTCTTGTTATCTAACTTACAATTCTGATACTGTGACTTAACATCAAGAATTATCTCCTCAATGATAAATAATCATGAATTTTATTTATAGTTCATAAAAAATAATTTTTCCTAATATTTCACTCTATATATACCTTCATACTAATATCATTTCTTGGAAAATATGTACTAATAATTTCCTTTGATATGTAGGTAAACATAATGTTTGGAATTCATTGGATTCCTTCGCAATTTTGTATCTCAATGGTAATTTATGCAGTAAATATTGCATGATTATCCATAATATCAATGGGAAATAAGGAAGATATATTAGTCAATATTTATGATATGTAGATAATGCTAATCATTTCAAATGTCAACTTATATGTTAATTATTTCTCTACAAATATCATTAATCTCCAACATGTAAAATTGTGCCATCAACTTATGTACTAAATGTCTATATGGAATTGATTTTTCTTCTTTCTTCAATAAACCCTTATTATTCACGGTTTAAAGTGGTCATACATTATTATACATGTGTAACATTTACAAATTTTGCATTAAAATCTTAGAATCAAATTTTTATATCAAGAAAATATAATAGATAGGTAAAATGATTAGTTTGCAATTTAATGGCTAAAATAGAAAAAAAAATTGGATCAAACTCCATAAACTATAGGAGCCACTTGATTATTCATATCGTGTATATAAAATAATGAAGCTTGATAATGATGTGTGTTTTGTTGTTGAGTATATAATGTGTAAGTTTTGACACTACAAATACAATTAAGAATTATAGTTGTTTCTATTAAATTATAATTTTTCTAATAAACTAAAAAAGATTTAATGATGTATCACAATTTTTTTATCAAGCACCTCTAAGGGTGTTAGAATTGGGCACTGGATTACATAGTTTAATGACATCTTTCCCTAAGTTTCAGAGGGAACGTATAGATTCAACAATGTAAAGTAAGCGAAGAAACTAGACCAGTGAACACCTTCAGCTAAGTAACCATGAGTAAGGGGCATCCGCACCATCAAAATCACCTAGCGCATGATCTTGGCCTCAACCGTTTGACTCTCCATGTCAGGTATCTCTAGGCCTTGCACTCAACAAGACTTGATCCTTGGTGGACTTGTGGGAACAAATTTGACAAAACATTCGTTCTAATAAAAATTATACAAATTTAATAAAAACAATCTCAAATAAATTACATTTTAATTTTTTTTAGCTAAATATTATTCAATTGAATCAATTTTTTTTAAAAAAATTATCATTTCATTCCAATTTAATATATTTGTTTATTAATATCGATTTTTTTAAGTCTTATCAATTAGTTAAGAAACTCAAATAAATCTTGTAATAACTAGGATTCTTCATTCTAAACCTTTTAATTTGTTGATACTCTTGGGAAGAGGGATTTCAAAAATTGTTTGTAATTTATTTTAAATATCTCCCTTAATGTATATGATTTTATTTTTTTACATATTTTCATAAGGTGCCATTGCATATACTTCAAAATATAGAATGTGTCTCATGGTCCTTTGGTAAGCGGCTCTTGAATTTTTAAGTATGAAAGGCATGTCCACATTAAAAAAATATACACTATGGTGTTGTGAATTTTGATTTATGTTGGTCACTACAATTGATCTTTGTTTACAGCTAATGGAAAATCATTATTTTTCAAGAAAGCATTTCATGACAAATGGTAAAATCAACACTCACATCAATAGTAATACAAATACATCTTATTCTCATGTTTTATTTATATCTCAAGTTTATATGCATATTTTAATGCTCTCATTTAGGTTATTAATTGT
Organism: Taxus chinensis; assembly: GCA_019776745.2. Taxonomy (NCBI): domain Eukaryota; kingdom Viridiplantae; phylum Streptophyta; class Pinopsida; order Cupressales; family Taxaceae; genus Taxus; species Taxus chinensis. The sequence goes on along the minus strand of CM034147.1, from coordinate 225,984,542 downwards.
GAAAATGTTGGAAATCCAATGAGAATAATCAATAGGTTTAGTATAATTGATGTGAAGAGATTTTTTTAGATTTTCTTTTTAGCCTATGAATTCACTTCACAATGCATCTTTCTAATACTCAATAGGTTGGATTGCGCCATGCAATGACATGTTTTATGTTGAGATAAAAAATATTGAGAATTTATTTGTTATTTTGATGAACACATGAATGGTGCAAAAATATGCAACTAAACAATTTAAATTGTGTCATTTTTCATTATCTTTGTGCAAGTTTTGCACATATAAAAAAAATTGGTTAAAAAAGATGTAAATATGTTATAAATAAAATACAAAAATAATAAAAATAAATACAATATAATTTTTTTAATATTGGTAAATAGTTTTTTGAAAGGGACTATACCCTTGTGTACAAAAGGAGGCCTAAAAGCCTGAATAAGAGAGAGGAGCAGAGAAGCTGTATCAAAGCACAAAAGTTACAGCAAATACAATATAATTATTTGCAATTATAAATAATATTTTATAATTAAAAGTTATTATATATAATATTATATTTTGTAAAATAAACAAAATTATATTATTTTTATATTATCTCAATAAATATGTATGTGTGTGCGGATGCATGTATATGTTGTGCACGCACACACACACACACACACACACGCACACGCACACACACACACACACACACACACACACACACACACACACACACACACACATTTAATTGTAAAATAAAATGTAATATAATAAATTTTTATTATCAGAATACATATTATTATGCATGTGTAAAAAAATGCATGTTTCTACTATTTAATTTTAATTTTTTCACAACGTACATGGTACATATATGACATGTGTAATCGTACACTTTCAATACAATGTTGAAAAAAAAGTAAAATGAGGAGTTCACATTCGAATCTTGAAAAAAGGTGTTAAATTACTATTTAGATGAAGTCTTCTTCGTAGCTATGAAAAAAAAAATCAATTTCGATATGAACCCATATGTTAGAATATATGGGCATAAACATTTGTGGACACCAATTTTAATCTGAAAATATCTTCACTAATAACATTAATTAAAGTAAAGACCTATGGCAAATGTACAGAAAACAATACAATGAATTTTTCCAAGGGAACTCATTCTTCGAATCATAAAACATATATCTAAACATTTCACAGTGAAAAAATCCATGTCTTCATTTATAAGAATGGATTCATGCCATGACAGTTCGTTAACTCCATTAACTTTAAGAATAAGAAACAACATATGAATAAAATTAAGAAAAAACACTAGATTTTTTTTTTGAAATTACATGGGAAAGGGAAACTCTAATGGAGCACGAACAGGCTATGTTAGTTTGTGGAATTTCATGCACCTGTGTACAGTTTTGTAGGCTATTACCTTTGGAAAAGTCAATGAAATTGAAAATTACATGATTCTATAAAGGTACAACAAATGCAAAAAAAGTGATTGACATACCCCCTATTAGCGCTTTCACCCTTTGCCTTATTAACTTTTATTGAGATTTATGAAACAATATATTTATTACTCTTGACGGCATTTGTCTTTTTGAAATTCTTGTAATGAAATCAGACATCTTTAATGTTTCTAGATGGACACTAGCGTAAAGAACTCCTATCATATACATTTACCTTATAAAATTATCCTTATAATGTATCCCTTTGGAAGAATCTTAATTACTATTTTACAACATTGTCTTCTTAGCCTATTAACTTAGTTACAAAGGATTACAGACACTAAAAAAATGGCCATTTGATATTATTTTATATGTTTTATGTACATTTTTATATGTATGGCTGAATGGTTTAATCATTACATATGTATCACCTGAGATTGTGATGATAATATTTGAGGTTGGAAAGAACCTTCACAGGCATCCTTATATAGCACTCTTGCATCCACCCAATACACATATGATGTATGACCATGACTATTTGTACAGCCCGGATATAATTGTGAAAGGAACTTCCATTCTATATGAGCCAACCCATTTGTCTATACGTCTGATACATTATATATTTAGGATGTTATCTCTGTCCAACTTACACAAGGGAATCATAGGGCATCATTACACACACTCTCGCACAAAACTTCATGAAGTATGATATGTAGTGCAACGTTCGGTCATAATTTCACTCTTCTGGTGATTGTCAGGGTCAATCCGACTCCTCATTCTACATTTTTTGTTTGTAGGTTTTATTTGGTTTATGGGTATGTGTAGGTGAACTTATTTCTTATAGGCTACAGGTACATTCGTAGATCGGATAGTGAATCCAGAGCGACATGCAGGAAAGGACATCGAACATCATATGGACCTAAAAGAACAAGATCCATAGCATCTACCTAAACACCAGTGCCTAGATCTAGACACTAGTGCTAGGCGCTCCTATCCTCTCCCAAGCACTTATGTCCTAATCATTTTTAGAGTTCAGAACCCTCACTGAGCCTCTATAACACTCTTCTCAGTCCATTCCAGTAGTTCACTCTCCCATATTACTCCCAAATTTCTTAAAAATCAAATAATTTTCCCTATCTCCCTCTCTTACTTAGGGTTTGCATTTATATTTTTTTCTTGTGGCTTCATTGTATATTAGCATTTGTAAATTATTCATTATAGTATTTACTCTGCAATCATATTTAATTTTCATTTATATTAAATCATTTAGTGAACCTAACCAACCAATTCACCCTATGATAGCTAAAATCTTAAAACCTCCTTCTGCCAACCCATAATTCAACCCTAGTCCTACTCTTTCTTCTACCCCTCATCGTGACAACAATATACTTTCTTATGATACATTTCAAATTGTGTCACCATCAGAATGTCTCTCTTACATTATCACATAGGTCTCCATCACTCACACACTTAGGGGGGCATCGTTATTTCCCCCCTTCCATCACTATCATTGTCTATAGTGTCCACTACTACACTTCACTCTTTGCACTTCATGTTTAATCTCTCTAATAATCCCTACATCTTTGGTACACACATTGTATCATCATTACCTAATGACACACTCTATTTCTATGGTTCATACTCAACTTTTGAGGGTCCAATTTTGAAATGAACCTCACATCATACACACTTCACGCTCAGTGCTTCACGATATATCTTTCTAATATCTATTCTCACACACTACGCTCATTTCCCGATGACACACTCTTGTTCTATGATTCATTCTTGATTGTTGAGGGAGCATTCATAAATGAATCTCATCTCATACACATCCACTAGGGAAACACTTCTTTTACCATCTTCACACTTTGCATATCACACTATCACACTCATAAAACATTTGCATATCTTGGTTGAATTTACTCTTGTTATATTATAATACTTACATCTTAAAATTTTCTTATTATGCTGGAAAGATAATCAGGATATCATCATCTTTATCATATACACATGTGTGTTTACTTGGTATATAAAAGTGAATGTAGGTCTCTTACAGCTCCTTACATGATGTATGATTCTTAACACTAAATCCCTTGTCAGTCTCATCAAGGCTCCTAGGGGCATCTACCTTGACTACTCATTGATTTAATTTAATTTGAATTAAATATAATTAGAGAGTAACTAATGTGATAGATGATGTAAAAATTCTAAAACACGGTATGAAACCCCAAGCAAGGAAGAGAGATAGGAGTACTTCATTTATTTTTGAATGAACATGAAGTGATTTGGATAGGTTCAATTGATGAACAGACTGCAAACAAGGTTGTCACTGGTCACTATGAAATATGGAACCTGAGAATAATACCAAACAGGGGCACCTAGTGCAGTACAGAGGTACCTAGGCACTGGAAATTACTCTTGGGCTAGTGACTGCGTAGAGGCTTGGAATATTCTTTCTCTTGTGTAGTTAGGATTTTGTAATTTTTCTTTGTCAATCAATTTATGTTTGCACTATGATCGTCGATGATACATGTAGCCTGTAAAAGAGAGGTTCACCTACATGAGCCCAAAAACCACATCAAACCTAAAAAGGAAAATGTAGAATGGGGAGTAGGACTAACCCTGAAGGTCACCCTAAGAGTGAACTTATGACCAATTGTTGAAATACATCTCAAACTCCATATAATTATTGTTTGTTTGTGTGTGTAAGAATGATTCCTTAGTATGCCCTTATGCAAGTCACACTTGATAGCCGGTTGTAGTTAGAATGTAGCAATGTAGTAGAATGTGTGGATGGAATAGAATAGACTTCCCCTTCCTATGCAGTGTATGCATCCCTTGTCCTTTGAATGGATGTTATATGGAAAACTTATGAGTGCTTTAGTGTCTTTGGAATGCATCTTAGGTGATGATAGTAATGCTTAGTGCTTTATCCTTTGTTTCGAACACATAACTATGTATTTATATGATTCCCTTATTTGAATTTCGTAATTAACAACTGGAAGATCGACCCATGAGTGAAAAATATTCCTATAAGATGAAAGATACCTAAAAATGATGACTAACGTAAAGAAGGGTCAAGGGCGCCCATGAAAGATAGGAGTGCCTAAGCATTGTTGTCTTGGATAGGCTTTGGTGTTTGAAGCCATGAAAGATAAATAAGTAAAGTTCTGACTAGGTTGTAGGGTGTGTAAGACCAAATAGAAAATAAGATACAAAGTTAGTTGTCAACTACTAGTTTTCTTGCTTAGGAATCATGTAAATGCTAGCATGATTTTAGGACATAGAAATGTACCCAAGTACATGATTTTGTGTCTGTATTTTCCCCCACTTTAAGCTATTGAGTGAATACTTGATAGCAGAAAGTAGACAAGAGATGTCTAAATTATGATCCTATAGAGAGTGTGGAGAATAGTGTGCCAAGAGGACAAGTGAAGCATGGAATGATTGCAAAATGAAACATGGAGACTATGAAACAAAAGTGACCCTAAGGATGAAGCATATGTATTTCTTGTACATGTTGTTGTGATTTTATTTACTATTAAAGGCTACTTCTTATTGCATATTAATTACGAGCCTACATAAGAAGAGTAAAAGAGTAGTCAAAGTCCTGTATATGAAAAATTTGAGAAAACTATGAAAAATTATGCAAAAATGTGTAAAAATAGTAGTAAAGGAAAGTGTGCACCTGTTGTAAAAGAGTGTAAAGGATAGAAAGGAGTCCTAAAATTCTGTGAAGATTAATTTTTTTGGGTGATCTCATGTCGATAGCAATTTTTTTGGGAGATCTCACACCAAATACGATTTTTTGGGCGATATTATGCCAAGAGCGAGTTTTTAGGATATCTCACACTAAAGAGAAAGTGTTGGGGAGAGAGGTATAGTTTTAATATGCTTCCATTATTCTTCCCAATAAGCACCACTATAGATGGATTCTCCTGATTTGTTCTTGTTTATTTTTTCCCGATTGTTCTGAATTAGTTCTTATTGTACTGATTGAAGGAGATAGAATGCATTATACAACTGAGGGATTGTACCTATAACTGTAAAATTTATCTGAACCCTTCTGTCAAATTTTATGATGTAACACCTATGCCATCCTTTCATGTATACTTTCTCATTGTGAAGTGGATTACAATGTTGAGATGTGATTGTTCTTGAGTTGATGCTCTGTAGAACCGATTAAATCATGCTGCTAGATTAATGTTTATCTCAGTTGAGATTTGTGTATTTAATCATGTACATTTGTTTACAATGTACTCTTGAATTCTAATGTTTAATTAATTGGTTCATGAAATGAACTAGATGTCTACATCTTGTTTACAGTTTGAATTTTGTTCTTAGAATTATTGGGTAAGCTAGTAATTTGGGAAATTACAATAAGTCTAGAATAATTGATTTATTGGCATTGAGATTCAATTAAGAAAATACCTTAGATCAGTTTATTTAATCTAAGGCATTCTCTTAATTACGATTGAATGTAAGAGATTGCAGTTATTCTTTGATTATGGATTATCAATCTTATACTAATTGGTTTTGATGATTTTGTTCTAGTTTGCCTATGTTCTTAGTCCCGTGTTAAGAATTGGAATTTTTTTGAGAGCTAGTTTGTTGTAGCACTGATCCATTTGAAATACGTTGCATAGATTTTAGTGGAGAAGGACTGTGGGGAAATTTTCATGGAGAGATTGTTGCAGAAGATTTTAGTGGAGAAGGACTATGGGGTTTTTGGGAAGGTTGATTTGTTTCAACTGTGGAGGCTATCGTGGGAGTTGGAAGAAGAAACTCGGGGGATGGAATAACACTTCGGGAAGCTCTACAAGGCATGATAAGATCTAATACCTTGTAAAAAAACTTTTTCTATCTAATTAGTTCATGAAAAGAACTCTGCTTATAATTGAAGACATTTTGGGATTCTAGGTTTTTGATATTGCATATTAAAATGAAATCTCTTGCTTGGTAAGTGGTTTACAAAATGGTTTTTGTTTTGTTTTTGCTCTGAATAATTTTATATGAAATACGTGTTGATCTTTTTCATGATGATTGTAAAAATGACTCATCATGAATGTAAGGGACAAAATAAAATTATTAATTTGAGTTGTGTGTTTAAGTGGGTAAAAATCATACCCAACAGTTAGGTTATTGATCTCTGTATGACTATTTGTATACCAAACCAGTCAGTTGCATGTTCTATTGACAGACAATTGTGTTTTTGGGTCGAGGTAGAATTCAAACACCCATTTGAGTTGAACTCGTGTTGTTTAATAATTTCTTTGTCTGATATGTTTGGGCTTGTTTTTGTTAAATGGTTTGAATTCTTGAACTATTGAGATCTAGCACTGTAGGTTTGATGGGTTGCATGCTTTCTCTGTTCAATTTCATTTTTGATGGAGTTGGAAACTCACCCATATGGAGGATTTACTCTCCTCCCTATAAGTGGTGTGTTACGGTTTTGCTAAGGTTCATTTGAGCTGTTAATAACCCAGGTCAGGTTCTGCTTATTTAACCTTCTGAATGTTGTTTTTAAGCCCACTTTACATTTATATATACATCATCCTTGTTTGAAATGAACTTTTGATTATTTGTTTGAGACTAAGTTGTTCAGCCTTGCTTCTCAGAACTTTCATGGATTTAACCACTGTTGTGGTTGTATGAATTGGTTTCTTTCCTTATCTCTATGACTATTTCATATCTTAATATTTTAGGGTAGACAGTTTGGTGTAATGTTTGATTAAACAGTGTGAAATGGTTGTGGTAAGCTTGACCTGTAACTTGTATTGTCTTTTTATTCTATGAACTTAGTGGTTACATGGGTAAGACTGCTAGTGTTAAGGGTATACTAAACTATCTTAGCTTCTGGTCTAAATAAGTTTTAAACATAGTTATTGTTTGATCTTCCTTGGAAAGTTGTACTGATTTAATCCTAACATGGAAATGTTAGGATAAATTAAAATAATTACCCTTAATCTAAGTTTAATCAATTAAAATTATTATGAATACCCTTTATCATTCGAATATGATCACGGATATCGATTAACATGTTTAGAAGGATGTATATTTTGTAAGCATCTATGTTCATGGCTCAGATCATTCTGGTTGTTTCCTCAGTGATGTAATGAATTGGTTAGGATATGGCCCTTGTTGGTCATGGTATAGATTAATTATCTTGATTAAGGACTATCTTATTTCGTAAAAAAGTCTTATGATTTGTATCTCAAGGACATATGCATACATTTTAATTGGTTAGAACTAAGTTGTTAATGTATGGATTGCTTGTGTGATAAGCTAAAATGGACTGTGGTTTTTGAGAGCTTGTTTCAGTTATTAGTAATATATCTCTCTCACGCTCATCTTGCATACTAATTCTTTTGTAATATGTACAGATAAATTAAATAGAAATGGAATGATGTTATGCACCAATTATTATGTGTTAATCATGTAGTATAGGCTATATGGTTAAGGCATTCTTACTCAACCTTGTTCTTCTATTTTTGGTATACTTGGCTTTGAACTATTATCTAAATACTGCATGAAGTGAGAAGGTGTGACATTTTTTTTATGGAAATTACTTATATGGTTGTACAATGAACAAATGTTCAATTTGTTGTGTATAGACTTCTTATTGATAGAATTCTTTCTTGATTAGATTGCTAGATACTGAAAAATTGTCAGGGTTTGGTTATACACTTGAGTAAAGTTCTTCTGGAGGTGTTCAAAAAGGAAAACTATGTTTCTAAACCCTTGAATTGTTTTCTATTAATAAGAAATGTTCCTTCTTCAAGTTGTTAGTTAGAACATATGGTTCCAAGGACTTAACTCCTATCATGCTCAGTTCAAATGAATTGACAGATTGCTAACAATCTTGTAGATGAAATCCATGAAAGAATAAAATAGGAAGACTTATGGAAAGCTACATTTATTGCTATTGATTGAAGAAATGTAAGTTTTACTTGAAAATATGTGTTCATTTTCGATTCTATTGAATTTACTGATTATGTGGGTAAGAGTACCAGTGTTTAGGGCCCATGGCCAATTATGTAAGCTTGCTGAAAAGGATAATGATTCAAACATAGTTATTGTTTGATCTTTTTTGGGAAGTCTGACTGATTTTGATCCTAACCTAGAAATCTTAGGAGGGGTTACAATGTTTGCCCTTGAATAATCTAAGTTTTGGTTGGTTAAGTTTTTTATAGATACCCTTGGGCCTTAGAAATATTGGCCAAGGATATCAAGATTAGGCACATGAGCGTAGATGGGGTATATAGTTTGCGAAGGGTGCGTATTCATGGTTTGAATCAGTGTTGTTTCTACCTGAGTGATATACTGGTTCTAACAGGGCCCTTGTTGGTCATAGAACACATGGCATTACTTATCTTGATTAAGGCAAGATGGGTATTTGAAGACTTATCCATATTTGTTGTGTATCCTTAGGACATGCATGCATTTTAATATATGGATGTGACCCGTCTGAGTATGTAAAGTGGATAAGTGATTCCAGCCTAGCAACTACAGTTGATCAAAAAGGGAATATCTCTCATTGCCCATGTTGCATGGAGAGATCCATAAGAGTAATCATTACACAGAGTGGAGATCTCAAATAGAAATGAGGCATGCTCCATTGGATGAACCACTCAGACACTATGTGTGAATCATGTAGTCTGTGCTACTATGGTTAAGGAATTCTTACTCAGCCTTTTCTTTTGTTGTTGGTATACTTGACTTTTCACTATTATATAGATATGCTACAGGTATGAAGAAGCTACACTTGGTTTTCAGAGGAGATATAGATAGATGGTTGTGCAAAGCTCTATAGAATATGTCAATATGTTGTTGATAGAATTCTATGGGTTGGGTTTTAGATTGATCTAAATAGGTAGTATTGTATGTATTAGAGATACACTGGCGTCTATGTTTACCTTCTGGAAGTAGCTTGAAAAGGACCTATATGTCCTAAACCCTGATGCACGAATTTCTATCTGAACTATTATATTGGTCCTGTGATGAACTTGTAAGTTAGATGTACATATGGTTCCAAGGATTTAGCACAAACAAATGAACTGAATAGATATGCTAATGATATTGTACATAAATTCATGAAATAAGGGTGGAAGACTTATGGAAATTTCATTTATTATATTGATTGAAGAAATGTAGTTTGATGAAAATATTATGTTTTCATTTATTGAATTAATTTTGGTGCAATAATCTAATACCTATGGCCAGCTTGTCAAACTAATGAAAAGGTTCTTGATTACATTCTTGTTTACTTGAATTGACATAGATGATGCATTCCTCAGAAATCACATGAAAGGAGGTGCTTGAATCATTCGCATCCTTGACTGGTTAAGTTGCTGTGTGAATGACGATTTTCAGTTAAAAGGATTTTATGGTTCATTTGTAAAGTAAGCTTGTATGGAATCAGTTGATATGACGAATGATTTATTCCTTGAAATTATTTATTGGGAAGTGTATGTTTATATGAGGAATTTTCAATTTATACAATGCTTATAAGTAATGAATATCATTTTTGATCCTTGAATGATGTCAATTGAAAAAGATATAGATGTAAAGCATTACTTTTGCAGAACGAATTATATAAATGTTTGATTGATGAGAAATGTAAATATAAGATGATTATATTGGATCATAATGAATGATTATTGAATTCATTTAGAATAAGATAGTAAAGAATAAGATTGTAAAAACAAGTTAATTGTTGTAGGAATTAAGTTGATTATTGACTATGCTTGATTGTACTTTATAAGCCAATATTGTATGATTCATTTTTAAGGGTTGTTATAGAACAATTATGGGTTGCATAACTAATATTAAGGGGATGTCGAACCTTATGGAATAATGACAAGGAGTACTTATTCTCATTAAGTACATATATAAGAATATTCCTTGTAAAACGGCTCTAAGTGATTATACTAAAATGCAATCCTACCTATCCTAATTAACAAACTAAGTACAATAAGGAAATTGAATTGTACTTAGGAAGGGATGAGAATGATATAATGGGATTAGGTGTATAGTTTGAACTAATCATTAATGAATAAAGAAAAAATTTCTTCTTGCTGAAACGTTGAGGTCATTAATACGATAAATATTTAACTTTATATTCATAATCTAATCATGTTATGAAACCTTAAAGAAAGAGGTTGATCACTATGTGGTAACAGAATATGCCTTTTAGATAAAATATAAGGTGGATATAGAATAACCTCCCATCATGGATGAGTTATACTTAGTGGATAATGTTTAACTAAGTTATAACAGTTCGAATAGTTGAATGACTTAAAGGAAAATGTATGTTAAGTCAAGAAAACTATTGTGGGTTGAAAGTATGGAACCTGATTAGAGTACAAGAAATGGATTTTCTTTTACTCCTAAATTATATATGAATATATGTGGTTGTTTCCCTACCATATAATGTACTATTTTTCTAAGATGCTTAATCAATTGGAGGAAATTACAAGATTAAAGTGATTAAGTGAAGAGAAGAATTAATATACTCAACCTCATTATTGATTAAGTGGGAAACATAAGGTTCCTTGTCTGGAATGTTGATAGAAACCAAGTTGGTCTTTAGGAATGACACCTAAAAATTGATAATAACTAGGGTGGGATTAACAAGTTGTGAATTAAAGAGATTAATGAACTTGTTAAATTATGAGGATTCATTTATAGGAACTTAAAACATTGTTGCAGCATAATCACTGTTGCATAGTACCCATCTATTGGAGGGGTTAAATAGATGGTTATTGTGGAGCAATCGTTATGTCACAATAATCCATTCAGATCTTCTAACCAAGGTCATCTTTGAGTGGGATCCCAAATCATTGTTACACTCTAGGAAGTGATATGTTATGATTTGATGCCAATGTCAACTTGCATCAACTGCGGGTGATGAAGTGTACTTAAAGAGATGGGGTCGATACGAATAAAATTGATTACCCTTAGCCACTGTAAGTGGAATCTCTACACTAGTCCACGTGTTTTATCTCTTCTTAGCATCTAACATGGAAATGGGAAGGATTGACATAAGTCAAGAAATTCTAATCAAGATAATATTTTAAAGTGTGGTGAAAGACATATTCCTTCATGATGAGTATGTTGTCTTGGAATATAGGCATGGAAAACATGTCTAAAACTTTGGCCAAAGTATCGCAAGATGTTGGTTGCGTTGTCTTAAATTCACTAGATTAAAGGTACTGAATATATGATGGGTATTTGTAAATGTAGACACCCTTATTTCACATCTATCTTAAATCAATTAATTCCCCTACCTCATTTTCCACAAAAATACACTTCGAATTAGTCAAATATAATTTGATTAATTATCCCTTTCAAATCTAAAAATAACCTAATCCTTACCACATATCATTATTCTCAATGTTTTTCTACTATTGAATTAAAAATTCAAAATCAAATCCTCATCCACTCTTTGTGGTCCCCACTCACATAAAGTCCTCCACTTATGAATTAAAAATCCAATTCAAATCCTCACCCATTCTTTGTGGTCCCCACTCACCTAATCTTGCCCACATTTTAAAACCATGATTACTTAAATTACTCTAAGTTAATCACTTCCCTAGGCTATAAATATAGCCTTACCCCTCCCCTATAAGACACAGAATAATCTTGAATTCCCTGTCTGAGTTCTTGCATCCTTTGAGCAAAGAAAATCCCTCCATCTTGTCCTAATGCCCAAATAGCCTCATCTTGAAGCACCCCAAATCCATAAATCCTTTTCTCCATTTGGTGCAAAATAAGTAGATCTTGTTGTGGGAAGGCCTTGCTCCATTTTGAGAAAAGCTTCTACATATCACGTAATTAGGGTTCATTTATGTTTCCTTTCCCATTCTGAGGTTTTTTATGGAATCACAAAGAAGGAGGTATTATTGTTAGTGTTTTACTTTATTGTTTATTAGCTTATTTTTCCTAGCTTACATTCTGGCATGCCTGGTTACATTTGATCTATAACCATTGATTTCCCAATTAGTGGTTTTATCTATTCCTTGTTTATTATTGTTCATTATTATTGTCTTTTCTGTTCCTTATGGCATTATTTGGTTAACCTTCACGCTATGGGAAATGCTTTTGTTGTGCGGTGTCTTGTGGTGCGTATGCAGGTTATTGTAACAATGAAACTATGATGCTCATCATGTCCTTGATCTCATTGGCTCTCGGTGTTTAGAAGACGAAAATCCATCACCAGATCTAGATACTCATGGATCATTGTGACAAAAGCATTTACAATCTTATGGAGTCTGAAGAGGTTACTTTACATTTGATCTCCAATATTTGGCTTTAAGAAGCAAATTTGTCATCATTTTTTTAAAAAACCTATTACATATCGTGATTACTAGATATTAGTTTTAACCCAATATAGATCTTGATTTCCAAAAAATAAAATCATAATTCAAATTCCTCCGGCATGGGGACCTAATTCAGTAACTTGTCATATTACTTGGCTTCTATTTTTAATTTTCGTGGTACAATTGATATTTATATTAATTTACCTCTTCATTTACACATATTCTTATAGATATTAGTTTTAAACACTATCAAAATCATTATTCATTTTCCAAAAAAAAACCCAGAAAAAAACCAAACAAACTATTTACAACAATATGTTTATATTTAGATCTTAATTTAAACCATATCTAGCTCTATGTGTAAACCAAAAACAAAACAAAAAAAACTAACCTAGATCTACTTTACATGTTAGTTTAATTAAAAACAAAATATTCATATATCTAAATATATCACTAAAAAATCCTCAACTACATCCTACACTGCCCCCATAGCTTATCTCCCTATCCACTCAACTCACCACCCATCATCCCCACTTCTCATCTAACCATCCCAGTACCTCGGCTTTACATAGACAAGATTATCTCAATCTCATACCCAAATCAATCTATCCCCCTCCCTGCTCTCCCTTTTCCCTACACCCACGTCAACCGCTTCTCCCAGCTCCCCATCCCTAATTATCTCCCCACTTCCACTTATACCTTCTCCCACGTATTCTATCCTATGCAAGATTCCCAACTCCCACCAAAATCCTCCATTTTCATAATACACTTTTCCATACACTCTGGATGTTCATGAGGCCTGGAAATTGACAGTGACTATAGGTCATTTTTGTGATTTTAATTACATCTTACTATGTAAATTTTTCAAAACCTTAGACAGATTGCACATATTGAAAACTATACGTTTTTTTTATACAGTGATTTATATAAACACGTAAAACCTATTTATATATATGAACAAATTAAATATATATATATATATATATTGACATCCACCACCCTTTCTCCCCCTTCCACGTCAACCATTTCTCCCTTTCTCCCTTCTCCTCGACCCCTGCCCATCCCAAAACCCATCACAGTGGAAACCCCTAATCCCCCCTTGCCTCTGAAAAACAATTTGTTACCCTACACTGCCATTTCGCCACACAAATATTTTTACAAAATTTTACTTTTCTACTATATTACTGACTGTGTGTTCTATATACATTACTGCGTGTCATTTCTTCTATGGTGATATAATGCCCCCTTCATTCAAGAAAGTGGGATAACCACTGTCCTTCCTTTGATGCTGCAATATCTCAACATTGTGGTTTTTAATCATCTTGCAATATCTCATTTTCCACACCAAACTCAGTCATTGATATATCACCCATCCCACTTTACACTAGTCATATTTCTTTTTTGGCTTTAGTATCAACATTGGCTTGAAGTCTTCCCACACACATGAATTGATACTTCCTCTCTTCAATGGTGATACCAACATTTATGTGGAGAAAGGGATTTGCATAGACTTGAGTCTACAAAACCTTGGCAGTCCTGTTCCTTTTTCATGATATTACACACCATTTTCTCTACTTTTCTCTTGTCATTGGATATGCATGTCGGTCCAATTCCACACATTAATCCCTTCGTTACCTTCACAACACCATTAGCTCAAGTTATATCCATTCAATGTCTTCATTCATCCCTCCAAAAAAAACATCACCTCATCATCTACCCCACTCAGCCACCATGCTACGATTTTCCACTCGTTCGGGTCCCATTTGAATTGTTTTTAGTACCGCAGCTTTGTTAGTTTTTAGATTAATTTCAATTTCCTTTAAGTCACTTGTTTTTTTTCCAATTCAATTTCAATCATATTTTTATATTTACTCAATTGTTTATTATATTCCGTCACCCAATAATTTGATTCCATTCATATTTGTATCTCGTAAATCAATTAATTTAGTCATTGATTTAATCCTTTCATTAAGCTAGTTTCAATTTACATTCATCTAGTCATTAATTATTATAGTCGTGATTCAAGTTCATCTAATAATTAATTTACACATTTAGTTCACTCCAAATATATGAAATCTAAATCAATTCACGGATCACTTAATGTTAGATTTATGTGCAATAATTAGCTATTTTAGCATTTCATTTTCATAATCAATTTATTGTGCGCATAATTACCGTTTTTAGAAATTACTTTTTTCAACTTGATTTTTGTGAATTTGTGTGCAGGAAAACTTTTAATCGTGTTCTTGCAGGACTTTTTTCACCATTATTTCGTTAGCACAGTCTTGTTAACCAATACAAGAGGCCACTTGGGCTCCGTAGAAGAAAATAAAAAATGCCTTACATTCCAATTTTCCATGACGACACTTCTGGTAACATTTTAAGGATTTCATCACAACTGAAATTACACCGGTGATGTGGACTTGACTACCATTCACTAATAACATTTGTATCTGCATTTCACTTTGATACATCAACTCATTATAGGATTTGGTATCTACCTCACCCCTTCTCTTCAATTAAAGGTAATGTTGTCATGTGGAGCATGCGAGTCATGCCTAAATAGCTGTAACAATGAAGCTTGGGCACCATCCTTGTAAATCTTCAGGGATTTATAAGGACACCATACACATTCATCCCCCCATCACCTTCCACATTTTCACAAAACCTGCCTTGGACATGGTGATTAACTCTAAAGCAGGAAAGTAAGAATTGATAAGTCACCTCCAGTGCTCTAAGGGTTCCCCGTACAAAATTAGGTATATCAAGACTAGGGTATATCATAGGATGTATCTTTTTGGAGTGATAAGAGCTTGCATCCATCACTACATAACATACTTGTATGATTTCATGAAACAATGATCATTCCCGAAGAATCTACCTCTTGAGCTAAAACAATTTAATACACATGAATGCTTGTTGTTTGTCAACAAAATAGTTTAGCATTATTGTTATCATCAAACTTGATTGATATCAATGTATTCATTGTAAAAATTCAAATCCTAGTCGTCTTCTACAAAACCATTTCTCAAACGATTCAATACCAAGAAAAATGTTGAAGTAATCCAATAACGTAGACCAAAACATCGCACTGATTTCATTAGCTTGATTTAACCAATCATTCATAGCTTGTTTTCAAGCTATATCAAAAGGAAATTAGGAGAATTGTTTGAGTTCACTCCTTATTCTGTCAACTATCAAGTTTATCAAAATCAAAACCGACACAAATCCCTTCATAACTTGTTTTTATTTATATCACAATTATATTGAGATTAATTTTTTTTAGTTACTCTCCCCGTCAACAATCCAGAGCTTGTTCAAGCCAAATCTACACAACATGACACAAATTACCTAATAAATTGTCTCGAGTTATATCATAATCATATTGAGATAACTTGTTTGAGTTACTCTCCTTATCAATAATCATGATATTGTTCAAGCCAAATCCAAAGCAATCAAGTTCTCATTTAATCACGTCAGCTCAAAATTAATAACCACTTTTACAGCTTGATAAGGCACATACCTATCTCATCATGGTGTTCACACATAGTCACAATCATGAAAATGATGATGAAGAAGTTACACAACCAGAAATCACCAATGAAGAACAAGAACAAGTAAATAGGGTGATAGAACAAATCAAGAACAAATGTTTATTGTGCATTCTAGCCATGGGGACAAAACTACCCCCTGAATTTGGGACTAAAACTTTAAACAAACTTATTGATAATGGTGAATCAAGTTACCACAATGAAAAACCAAACAACCCAAATATCTCTTTAGGAAACGAGTTATTCACCAAAATTCAAGACTTACCAAAGAAACTTGAGGAACCAACTTCTAGAGCTGAAAGGTTAAAAGACTCCAATCTAGACCCCAATACTCATGACATTCTTGATAACCCATCTCTTGCCTCTCCATTCACATAAGAATGGAAACATATGAAAGACACCATCCAGGAACTACAAAAATAATCAAAACAATTCAACTTTGAAGAACTATGTCCTGACCCATTTGATACGGAAATATTATGCTTACCATTTATGTCATCCTTTGAAATCCCAAAATTTGATAAACACAAAAGAAAAGGTGACCCCCGTGAGCATGTCAAGGAATTTTACATGCAATGTTAAGAAGTTTCTTATCGTGACACATATCTTTTATGATTATTCCCTCAAAGTTTAGGAGGACAAGCTTTAGACTGGATTCTCTATCTTCCCAAAGGGTCAATCATGACATTTGTAGAATTATCAGAAAAGTTTGTAAAAAATTTTTCCTTCAACTTAGACTTAGAAATAACCATTCTCAATCTCTGTAACACTAGACAAAGGCCCAATGAAAAATTCACCTCCTTTTTACAATGATGGTGAGGAATTGCAAGCAGATTTCCCTAGTCAATACTCAAAATACAATTGGTTAGAATTTTTGTTCAAAATCTCAATGCCGATATATCATTCCACATGTAAATGCATTGTCTAAGTAATTTTGAAGAAGTCATTGAAAATTTAACAAAAATTAAAAAGCCCCTCATTTCTAAGGGCTTTCTTAAAACACCCTTTAGGGACCAACCTCATAGAGATGCCCCTCAGAACCGAGACAAATCCAAAAAATTTAACCAAAACTGAAATATAGTCAACGATGGATTTACTAATTCTTTCCATGTCCAAAACATTCAAAGTAATATGATCAACATATTTAAATCCAAACAACCAATCATAATCCCTAGAAAAGAAGCTCCTTCTCAGGACAAGTGAAGATAGTTAACTCCACTTGGAGAAAGTCTATCTAGTGTCTTTCATCACTTGGAAAATGCCAACATGATTACTTATACAATCATCAAACCCTTCGAAGAAGGAAAACCCAAATTGAATTAGTATAAGTACGATGAATATTGTGATTATCGTCCCATAAATGGGTGTTCTACAGATCGATGCATGCAACTCTGTCATTGCATCCAAGATCTAATCAAATGCAGAGATATAGAAGTTGAAAATACTTCTGAGACAAAAACACCCAACGAAAAACTTAACATGCTCAAAAACCCCTTTCGTAACCATGATGATAATTCAAAGGATAAGGGGTAATCATCAAGCAACGTCGAGTATGACTCAGTCATCTCAACCATAGAATATGAACAATACTTAGTGGAAACTATAAAGATTAGAATTGATTGTGCGATCACTACTAGGAAAAAAAATGTGGGTCACTAAAACAAAAAAATATGCTAATTCATCTCCCACACCACCTCCTAATCCACCATCTAATTCCACCACCAATTCCACTCCACAACCTGCACCATCATTCAATATTTTCAAACAACTGGATAATACTACAGCACATATTTCCATAATTGAATTACCTAATTCTTCTCCCGCACTACAATGCATCCTTATGCAAACATTGAATAATGCTCATGTCCCTAAGGAAATCAATTCACAATAATTTCAAGCTTTAATCACACATCTTACAGTACCCAATCCTATTTTATCCTTTGACCCTACTAACCTTCTTAATCCCAACAACACTAATAATCATTCGTAATACATCGAGGGTTATATAACTCATCATAAGATCAAGCACATATTAATCGAAAATGGATCTGCATTGAATATTTGTTCCATGAAAATCTTATGCTACCTAGGTTATACCGAAAATGATTTACAAAACAAAATCATAACCATTCATGGGTATAATAATAGAGAAAGAAAGTATGAAGACACAATCACGTTACCTCTCCAAGTTGGACATATCACCTTAGAAATGATATGTCATGTGGTGGATGTAGAAGTTACATATAACATTCTAATCGACCGACCATGGATTCATGCCATGAAATTCATCCCATCAACATTCCACCAATGTATTAAATTTCCTCATTCAGATAAGGAATTTACACTGCATGCAGATCCCTAACCCTTCGAGTATTGTAGATTCCTCAAACGAAGTTATAGACATGATCACTATTTTCCATCAACAGATAAATACACTCCACCTCGTGTAATCCCTAATGAAACACAGGTTGATCTAGATACACTCCCCAAACATGATCCAAAACCATCACCTTCTAACCAAACCACATTTTCTAATCCATTCTCTTCTGCTAAACAACAATCTTCAACCGGTCCTCCTCCCACTAATCAATCATCTTCTTCCACTAATCAAACTTCTTCTTCCAATAATAATCACTCTTCCACCACACCATCTTCTCCCTCGCCTAGTCAACCTTCTTCATCTAACCATATTTATTCTATTAAGATACTCTCTCCTTCAATTAACCAAACTTCATCATCTAATCCAACCCAAGTACTTCATCTTTTAGAACTACCAAACTGACTTCCCCACCACGTGAGGTACCTACTATTCCCCCATCCCACACATTCAAAATTATTGACAAAGGATGCGGTGAATATAAATTTCAAAAGGTGGAAAAATTCTTTTACATCAAAAAATCCCCACACAAATATGGAAAACCCAATGCTCCGCATCTTAGAATTCATAATACTTACCAATTGGGACAGTCAGTTTGGAAAAAAAATTGGTTATCTTGACAATGAACGTATTCCAAGTTCTTCAAGATCTTGGTTATGTAATGACGATTTTGCTCCCTGTTATGAGTCCCCTCAATTTACCAAATCTCATTGAACAATGAAAAACATGAGATGAAAGGGTAAAGGACTTGTTCCGAATCAACAAGGTCATTTAGACCTAATTAATTGCACACAACATCACAGGAAATATGGTCTGGATTTCAAGGTATTCAATTCTTCTTCTGTATTAATTTCAAGTGATAATAATGACACCGGGTCTACACATATCCTTTTTGAATACCTCACTAAAACACATCTTTACTTTCAACATTTATCCGTTATCGTCATTGATTTTGAGCCTACGCATCTAACTCTCATAGACCATGGTCAATCACATCATATGGCCATGAACATGTTTCAAAATGATGAAGCCATTGAAGAATTTTTTGGAACTCGCAATCAAATCCCTACTTCCGACCATAGAAAAGGATTTGAAATCTATCTAGATGAATCAACCTATTTTGGCAAAGAAATAGAATATTCTGATCCTTTACCTTTGGAAAATTTGGATAAGAAGCACAAACATAAGATTTCCCATAGTAAAAATATCATTGCCACCCTATTAAACAAACATGTCAATAAAAAGCCTCAACATCACACAAAAAATTATTGTGCCAACTCCCCCGAATCATCTGACACTGATGAATTACATCAACCACTAGCATTATTTTTTGAAAATGATACATCTAAAATTCTTGTAGAAGAAACTAAAGAACTAAACATTGGAATCGTTGCACAGCTAAAATTTTTTCAACTTGGAATTAGTCTTTCTGACCAAGAATGAATAGAATTCACAACACTTCTTATTAAATTCCAAGATATATTTGCATGGACCTATAAGGACATGTGAAATGTAGATCCATCTCTTGTATTACACCACCTTTTGTTGCATCTGAATGTAAATCTTGTTAAACAAAAACTACATAAAATGCATCCCCAAGTAGCATTGCTTGTCAAATCCAAACTCAAGAAACTCTCAGAAGCCAACTTTATCTGACCTATTGATTATTTAGCATGGATATCTAACATATTTCCCGTAGCCAAGAAAACCCCTGACATCAGGATATGCAAAAAATTCTGACACATTACCAAGGCTCGTCCCAAGGATGAATTTCCCTTTCCAAACATAGACATGACTGTCAATTATACAGCAGGCCATGAAATGATTTCCTTAATGGATGTATTTTATGGTTAGAATCAAATACATATTGTTGAAGGGGATTAACATAAAATGTCATTTACTACACCATGGGGAAACTTCTATTATAAGGTCATGCCTTTCAACTTGAAAAATTTTGGTGCCACCTATCAACGAGCAATGACAGTCATCTTTCATGTTATGTTACATGATAGCATGGAAGATTATGTTAATGATATATTAGTGAAATAAAAAACATGAATAGGACATCTAGGTGTGTTAAGATGCGTTTTTGATAGATTATGTGAGTATAAGGTTCATCTTAACCCAAAGAAATGTGTATTTGGGGTGACCTATGGTAAAATAGTTGGGTTTATTATCTCACGGAGAGGCATAGAAGTGGATCCTGTAAAATTCAAAGCCATTATGGAAATGCCTCCTCCTCAAAACCTAAAAAAATAACCTAGTATTCAGGGAAAAATCCAATCTATTTGACGTTTCATATCACAATTGGCCGATAAGTGCCATCACTTC
Organism: Taxus chinensis; assembly: GCA_019776745.2. Classification (NCBI taxonomy): domain Eukaryota; kingdom Viridiplantae; phylum Streptophyta; class Pinopsida; order Cupressales; family Taxaceae; genus Taxus; species Taxus chinensis. The sequence goes on along the minus strand of CM034147.1, from coordinate 225,963,544 downwards.
AAACAATTACTCAAGAAAGATACATAATTCCATAGGAACCATGATTGTCAAGACTCTTTTGCTAAGTTAAAAGAATACCTCTCTAGCCCACCTGTTCTTATGTCACTAGTCATAGATAAACCCATGTTGCTTTATACATATACCACTAAACATGCCATATGATCTCTGTTAGCGCAACACAACGATCAAGCAAAAGAACAGGTTGTATACTACCTTAGTTGCACACTTATTAAGCATGAAGTATGATATTCCCAAATCAAAAAAATATGCTTTACGGTGGCCTTTGAATTCCATAAGTTACGTCATTACTTGCTTAATCACACAACTAAGTTGATCACCAAGATTGATCCCCTCAAGTATCTCTTGTCTCGACTCATTCTCACAGGAAGAATGTCTAGTTGCCCAATCGTACTATTTAATGAATTTGACATCATGTTTTTTCGTAAAGATTAATTAAAGGACATACCCTTGCAGACCAACTTGCCAAGGCACCCCTTCCTAGCATAGAACCACTCCATTTTGCATTTTCTGATGAATATCTTCTGCACATAGACATTGCGCCAGCTTGGACTCCATTTTTTTTGGATCTTGTAATCTCCATGGATCAAGAGCTAGTATTTTTCTTATCACACCTAGCAAACATGTCATCCCCAAATCATTTTGATTAGAATTCCCATGTACTAATAATATCGTATAATATGAAGCTCTAATAACAAGGTTAAAACTATCTATATCTCGGAATCTTAAAGAGTTAGTTGTATTTGGTGATTCTTTATTTATCATAAAATAAGTTACTGATGAATAACAGGTCAAGGATGAAAAATTTATCCCATATAAGCACATGGTGGATAGCTTTCGAAGCTATTTTTGATTAATTATCTTTGATCAGATCCCCAGAATCCATAATGAATCTACTGATGCTATGGAAACTATTGGATCCCTGTTAGAAATCACATCTAATCAACCCCAAGCACATTTTATCTTATAGCATCTCTTAATTCTTTCCTATGATCTTCTTGAAAACACTATGGTATATGAAATAGTGGGTCCAAATAACCCTTGGTACCATGATCTTTACACCTTCATCTATGATAAAACATTTCCTACTGATATGAAACCAACGCATAAACATGTTTTAGCACAACATGCCTCTAGTTACACCATTTTAGTAGAAACTCTTTATAAACAAGGTTATAATGGAACCCTTCTCTGATGTATTAATCAGGAATAATCCTCGACTTTCCTAACTGAAGTCCATTCTGGTATATGTGGAGTGCACATGAGTGATATAGCCTTAGTCAAAAAATCCTGCGAGTTGGATATTATTGGCCCACCATGGAAAGTGACACATGTGATTTTGTCAAACGATGTCAAGCATGTCAAAAGCATGGAAGTATTATACACACTCCTTCCCAAGAATTGTAATCGATACCCACACCATGGCCCTTCTCTCAATGGGGACCTGACCTCATTGGTAAAATCAGACCAACATCATCCAACGGACATAAGTTCATCATTACTGCTACCGATTACTTCACTAAATGGGTATACTATATGCCTCTCACCTATGTCACTAGTATCCAAATATCAAATTTCATTTTTAATAATCTCATCTTTCAATTTGGTAGTCTATCTGCTCTTTTCATAGATAATGACAAATCATTTAAAAACTAGGATGTAAAAGACATCACCAAACGTTTCCACATCAAACTTAAGTGGTCCACTCCATACTACCCTCAGGGTAAAGGTCAAGTAGAAGCAACCAACACGACTCTAAAATCCATCATGGAAAAAATAATCAACACACATAAATGCAATTGGCATACTCAAAGTTACCCTGATCTTTGGGCTTACCGTATATCTTACCACACACATACTAGAGCCACCCGGTTTTCCCTTGTTTATGTTTGTGAATCCATTTTACCTATTAAGATAGAACTCCCATCCTTGAGAATCTATGTTAAATATGTAATTAATGATGATGAATACCAATAGTCACGGCTTCAAGAGCTTGAGCAAGAGCTTGATCTTCTCAATGAAAAATGAATTAATGCCCTCAATCTTCTTCAAGTCTATCAAAACTGAATGCAACACAGTTATCATAAAAAGGTAAGAACTAGAGAGTTTGAGATTGATGACCTCATTTTAAAATAAAATAAAAATAATACCACTAAAGAGCGATATAAAAAGGAAAATTTGATCCTAATTGGTTATGACCCTGTGTAATTACGACTAAATTTGGCTCTATAGCCTATAAGTTGGCCACTAAAGATGGTCAAGAACTTGATGAACCAATGAATGCAGTATATCTATATAAATTTAATCCTTGAGGAATTCACTATTCTAGGAGACAAATACTTGTACATTGTTCCTTCTGTCTAACTTATATCCAAATAATTTAAAGTTATTCATTTCCATTGGCAGGTATTTTCATTATCAAAATCACATCTTCATATTTATCATCATGAGATAGGTGTTAATATAGATCATATTAAGTGTTTTAAGATCATAAATCTTATAATATCTCCCATTTTGAGTCATTTTACCTTATGGTCATACCTAGAAGCTTACAGATGGTAATATATTCCCTTCACCGAAATATCTTAGTTTAGATAATGTCCACACATACACCTCATCGAGCCACCTCACCCTAAAACCTATTCTTAGTAAGTTTCCATAACTAACTAAGTCTTACCCAAACCCTAAAAATCAATGCCTACATTCCTCTAACCACATTCTCACATGCTTACAAGAAGCTTCCAGTCTAATCCGTGGGTTAACGACACGAGATCCCAAAAAATCAAGAGTATCTCCCTAGTTTAGTAAAACCTAGGAAATCCCACCTTGACCGATGCCGGTTACCCCTAACCATCACCAGTTAAGCCAAAACCACCGTCAGTCACCTTTTAACTCCCAAAAAAGTATATTTTAGAAGGTTGGCAAAGGTTGGCACATTCCGAAGAGATATCACATCTTTTGAGAAAAATATTCAATAAGAACATGCATGCAAAGAAGGAGATCAAGCATTTTCTCTTGCATATGCATCCAACACTCACTCCAATACAGATTTGATCCAACCAAGCAAAAAGGAATGCACATGCAGCCCATACAAAATATTTCCTATGTTTGGTGATCCTCAACAGCATTCAACCTCTTACCAACACCTTCATTCATGACTCACAAGCACCCAGAACTAGATTTCAAGTAAGTGGAACTATTTACTCCTCTGGTTCATTTATTCCATCATTGTATGGTCATTCTTTATTTCCCTAGCCACCCATTGACCTCCTTTAATACTCACCCCTCCATATACCCATTAAAACCTCACTAAATCCCATCCAAATAGCCTAATACCTTGTTCTGGCCAACCAAGTCCTTTGTGTAATCACAAGGGAGACCCAAAGCTCATTCTGTGGCATTCACAGATTTCTAGAGTAACCGGCACCGGTTCTCCCAAACCACCGTCTGTCATTGTTAACCAGCATCGGTCTCTGTATTCACCAATACAACCCAGAATAGTGACTTACCCACCTATTCCCACATCTCCCTTATTCACCGGTGATCTTCTTAAGATCTCTGTCAGATTTGCAGAGACCTAGAACCAGTTACTTAACCTTTGGATCTTATTTTAAATTAGCCTGTTAGATTAGATATTTCTTATTGTATTTTGGATGACATACCCAAATAATTTTAATTACAATAGGATTTACTTCATTACCCACATTAAATTTTTTTAAACAGTGGACTGACAACCGTCTAGAAAGTATCACACTTCCCGAATCTAGCACACACTAGGCAATTCATTTCACATATTGTTTAACTCTTTCTGGTGGTCTTTCTTTCCATTACATGTAGTTCCTCCTAGCCAAAAGGAATTTCTCATGATCAACTATGGATTCAGAAGTCATACATGCGCAATAACCCATCAACCAACATTTCAACAGGTATTCCTCCTACGCCTGTTACCCTATCTATTTCATCAATATTTCAAAGAAATGTCTAAGAATCAGGTGAAACATTTTATCCCACCCAGTGGGACTCGAACCTAAAATCACCTGATTAGAAGTCAGAAATAAAACAAAACATTACAAAAAAATTATGACGCCTTCGGTATTCAGCTCAGTTTCTCATCACCTTATTACCCACAAACCAATGGCCAATCCAAATCCACTAACAAAACCTTAAATAAAATTCTCATGAAAGTGGTTAATGATACTGGGAAGGACTGGCATATGCACATTCCTTTTTCCCTATGGGCATACTACACTAGTATTTGCACTTCCACTGCCACTACACATTTTTCTCTAGTCTACAGTATAGAGTCTATTCTTCCTCTCAAAGTCCAGATCCCTTCACTCCGTATTTCTCTCCATGACATGCTCAATGATGATGACTTTCACCAAGACCATTTAACACAACTAGATTTATTAGATGAACATATTCTTAATGCTTTGGATCACCTTTAATTTTGCCAAAAATGTATCAAACGTACCTACGACAAACATGTCCATGAACGAACCTTCCAAGTTGGTGACCTTGTCTTAAAAGAAAATCAAAATGTAACCAAAGCAGAAAAAAGTAAATGGGGAAAATTTTCTCCTAATTGACTAGGACCATACATCATGACTCATACTTATGGGTTAGGTGCTTATCATTTATCTTCACTCGATGGTAAATCCAAAGATGATCCCTTTAATGCCTTGCATCTTCGACCATTTTATTGTTGACTTTTAGTCCTATCTCACCTTTTGTCTTTTTCCATGCTTGTCCCTTGAGCACTATCCATTTCATAAACCTCACCAATGATTAAACAAGAATCATGTGAGTACCTGTCACTTGTTATCTTCTCTTGAATATGTGTGCCACAGCACTGCACATAGCATGATTCTCATGGATAGTTTTCATCTACCTTTAGATGAGATCCCACGGTCATTTCACCCTACTTTTTGAACAAGAGTCCTATTCTTCACCTTGGTCTTGTCCATGACTTCAAAGCCCTCACATGGGACCCAGCTCCTTGATTCAAACTTCTAATAAAAATATGACTTCCTTAAAAGGACACCTTCCTCTCAGCAATCGCTGCTATAAATAGACTTCTCCCTCAAAGGACAACTATCTAAATCTTTTAAAAAAATAAGAAGAAGAAGAGAGAAAAGTGGAAGCTTCCCACATTAATCAGCTTCACGAAGACCTCAAGGAGTTAAATTCATCATCCCATATATAGACTTCCCGCATTGATCAGTCTATCTCAAACCCAAGTCAAAATAGAAAACTTTTTTAGTCATGGACTTGCTCACTGTGACCTTGGATCTCTTTCCTAAAGAGCATGCTACCTCATACCATATAAAAAATTAACCACCTTTCACCATTTTCACAATTCCCACTCCCATCCCCTACTGCCTCAAAGGACCTCTTAGAACTGTGACATTTGGTGATCATGTGACTACTTTTCACCTTAGAAAAATCAATCATGCAATGTCTTTAGGGTCTTACATTCATCACCTCCTTCAAGGTATGATTTATTCGATCTAATTGTAACCAATCAGGTCACTTTATTGCCCCCTCTTATCTTTTAACCATCTTTATTTACATTTTGATTACCTTATATAGGACTTGGTCCTCGATGCTTAGCTTTGGGGTAATATTCTTCTTCTTTTGCCACAATTGACATCACCTATATCACTTTACCTAGAACCCACCCACACCTAACAGACTAAAACCCACAACATGCCTACAACCTACCAACTCATTTTTCATACCTCCTCATATTCTTCCCTAGCTCATGGGAGAACTACATCGGCCTGAGGTCCCTTTTTTTCGGGACTATGTAGGCAGCACTCCGAGGGCATGGGTCCCTTAGAGGTTATCTCAGCCACTCTCTACCCTAAACAATTCATCTTTCATCTTTCTAACATTACATCATACCCCACTTAGTTTCCCTTTTATATCCAAAATTGGAAATTAAACCACAGTCATAACAAGTTTCTTCATATTTTAATCCTCATCATAACATACATTTATTACGACTACCATTTCTCTACCATTATCATGTATATATTATACCACATCTCACATATGATCCATATTATCATTCATTGCACAAAATAATGAATCAAACAGACTAAAACCCACAACATGCCTACAACCTACCAACTCATTTTTCATACCTCCTCATATTCTTCCCTAGCTCATGGGAGAACTACATCGGCCTGAGGTCCCTTTTTTTCGAGACTATGTAGGCAGCACTCCGAGGGCATGGGTCCCTTAGAGGTTATCTCAGCCACTCTCTACCCTAAACAATTCATCTTTCATCTTTCTAACATTACATCATACCCCACTTAGTTTCCCTTTTATATCCAAAATTGGAAATTAAACCACAGTCATAACAAGTTTCTTCATATTTTAATCCTCATCATAACATACATTTATTACGACTACCATTTCTCTACCATTATCATGTATATATTATACCACATCTCACATATGATCCATATTATCATTCATTGCACAAAATAATGAATCAAAACTTCAACTACTTTAAACACAACTATGCCTAAACAAACCTGACTCCACCATGCCTAAACAAACCTGACTCGATCCATGCCTAAACCAACTTGACTAGATCCATACCTAAACCAACTTGACTCCATCCAATCCTTAACAATCCTGACCCAATCCATGCCTAAACGAACCTAACTCCATCCATATCATAACAAAAAATTAATATTCTCATTAACTCAAAAAATCAAGAATCCCATGTATCTCATCATATAAATAAATATGTATCTCAATACAATGTAAATTGATATCCCATCATGTCTATCTCAAAACAAATCGTCAGCATGTAGGCCGATACTCAATACAAAATGTCATCGGCACGCAGGATGGTCTCATATACAATAAAATAATAAACCAATACAAAATATCTTCGGCGCGTAGGCCGGTGTATGCTCAAAATATACAAAGAAATATCATACATCCTCACTATCTTTAGCATGCAAGCCACTATATATCAAAAAATAACTACAATACATCACAAATCACGAGCCATATATCAAGAATCTCAGTGGATATCCAACATATATGTATCACCTATACCCTCCACCTCCTCAGCACCTATCTGGTGACCTACTAACATCTCCCAACCCATCAGAGGTGGTGGTTGGTTCCCTACTAGAGCCTCACCTGGAGCTATTCTTCATGAGCTGGTGGCCTCTCCCTAATGTGGCCTCAAAGCTTGATGGCTCCCTATGCTCTCTACACTATGAGTGTGGGATCTAGTCCTCTGACTCGAAGCCTGTTGTGCCTGGTACTCTCCATAGGATAGAAAATTTATCCTAGCTACCATCAGCTGGTCCTAGTAGTATTTGGCCTCACCTAGGGCATCTCGTAACCTAGATATAGGCAATGTCTATGGTGGCCCCATAGGCCTTAGCCCCTGTACCTATCCTATGGGACCCTATCCTCCCCCTGCATGTGAAATGAGACCTAGTCCTAATGCCTGTGGTGGTGCCCTTTGCCCCTATTCATGTATCTGGGCTTGTAAGGCCCCAATTTGTGCCTGTGTTATGGCCAACTAGCCCTCTAACCCTGTCACCTGTGCATGTAAGGCTGCCACCTGACCATCATCCTCATCTTTGTCTCCATCCCCACCACTGACCATTTGGGTCTATAGACTGGCCACCTGTACATGTAGCTCTGCTACCTCCACCTATGAGCTTGCCAGCTATGTCTGCACCATACCCAACTAGGTAATCATAGTAGCCACCTACCCCTGTAGGGCGTCTCTCTGCACCGTGATGGTGGCTAGATCCGGCTGCCCCGGTCTAGGTGGTATGGATCGTAAATGAGCCACCCACCATTGTTTATACCTGTCTTTGACCCCGACATCATCAATCCACCAGTCCACGGCCTACTCCTCCTGCCCTGTGGGCACTTTCAGCTATGGTAGAGGTAAGGGCCTCTCAACATCATCTCTCCTATACTTCAGGAAGGGTGGAGGTATGTCCTGTAACATCCCAAATTGCTGCCTGACTCTGTCAATCGGAATCATCTCGTGCTACCTAGCACGACGACCCTGTATCAATCTCAATAGCTGGAGCTCAACTAGCTCCTTATGCATATGCCTATATGAGGGGAATCCCACATATGGCCTCCATATGATGTCCAATCTAGATAACCCCTCTAACAAATGATAGAAATAGGCCACATCGTGTGTGGGCCTATCTAATTTCTACTCTCCAATAGAAGGCACCCATCGTTTATACCCCACATGCACCAATCTCGGTGGAAATGCATCTGCTTGGGGCATCCCTACTGGCCACACACAAACTATGTGCTCATAAGCCCAGCAATGAAGTAAAAAGTTACAGCAAAGGTTGAACCTACGTAGCCGCCCATATGCCCATAACTCCATGTATAGTTGCACCAGGAATGCTCGCACCCAGGTAAAGTGGGTTTGATCTATCATCATGTCATGGAGTACCCCCATCAATGATCAGGGAAAATGCCCACCCTCTTCATCTGGCAGTGCAAAGCAGCACACTTCCTCCATCAATAGAACTACTAGCCTTGTCTCCTCCAGATGGGCTAGGTACATCTCTCTATAGTTAATACTGGCACTATGGAATGTCATCTCAGCCATCCTCTCACCAAACACCATCAACATCAGTTCCTCTGAGGACTCAGAGGAGATAGGGTAGAACTGCGTACCCAATATGGGTAGCCATATAATCCTAAACATGTCCTCCAGGATGATAGTGATATCACCCATTAGTAGGTGGAATGTGTTGGTCATGAAATCCCATCTATTGATGAGCGTGACCATCAGAATAGGCTGCCAGACCACATGCTGATAGCATTGGACCCCACTCAAGCCCACCCTCTCTATATGCTGTAGCTCCTCAGGGTTCACTACGTCACGCACTATCACGAGAAGGGGTGGAACCCTATCCAACATGCATAGATGATCTCTCCCTTGCATCCAATACAAACAACACATTAAACTACATTTATCACACCCATACTTGCCCACTATCACTTTCCCACACCCTATTTTACCCATAACCATCTTAATCACCCAACCTGTGGCACTTTTGACCCCTTTCTCTCAAAAAACTAACCAATGCTAGTTCTCTCTAACTGACCCCGATCACCCCTAATCCGGCATCGGTCACCTATTTCATGACCGATACCAATTTAACCCTAACGACGTCTGCTCAGCCTGATCGATGTCAGCCACTGTCGTGGCAAAAAACCTACAACCCCCAAATCCCCCTTTCTCAAAAACTTCCCACCCTACCCTTTTACCCACCTAAAATCACCTACACCTCCCCTTACACTCATCCCCTCCCCTCCTCTCCCACTTATCTCTCTCCCCATTTCTATTTTACCCAATTTACCCTCACATTTCCAAATTTTATTTTTTCCCCCACCCAACACAAAAACCATAAAAAAAACCAATTTTCAAATCATCTAATCTATCTAACCAAATGCATTGGATGCTTACCTCATCATGCTACCATCGTCGTAGTGGCACATCTGGCTGCTGCATCGATGGCCCGCCTGATCCCTCTCTGACCTCTACCATCACCAAATCTCCACCCGCGTCTCCTACCAATTGAATCACACACACCGATACTGTGCACCCACCTCTCACAAACCAATCACCCATCGTTCACACCACCAACTCAATACTCTATTCCGTCTAGACATTTTCCCCTCTTTTCTCTCTCTTTTGTCATTTTCTCAATTCGCTAAATGAAAAATGAATAACAAAAAACATGGATTTTTTTTATAACCCCGACCTAACTGGCATCAGTTTACCATAACTAACATTAGTCTTATGCCCTAGCTTATCATGGTCATTCTAGCTTGACTGGCATCGGTTACCTTAAACCAACATCAGTTTCGCTGCTTAGCCCTTTTTCCTACCCCCTACCCCCAATTTATGGCCAGAATCCCTTTTTACCTCACCCATCCCTCCCTAGGACACTTCACTTTAACCTCCTACCCTCATCTTTTCCTACCTCACCTCATCCTCATTTGGGGACTCGCTATTTTACCCATTCCTCGGCCTTACCCGTGCCGTGACCTAGATACTTGGACTTGGAACATTACTAATGACTTATGACCCCATGTGTTTGATATATCTTACAGAACTGTTACCTATTTTGATTGACCTAATCACCTTACCTTGCCTCTTATCATGACCATTTATCTTGACCCAACCCTCGTTGAACCGGAACATACCTCGACGTTCCTACACCTAACCTGCATCATGTTTCCTGACCATATCCTATACCTTGGATACCGGAATCACTTCAACCTTGTTTGGATAAACCTATCGACCTTGGAAAATCTAGAGTTTTCCTATTCTTCAACTTGGTACTGTGCTACAGTTTATATGTGTGCATGCGTTTGACTTTTACTACCTTTGACCCTGACCCATTACCTAGATTACCCGAGTGGACCTTTTTTCCTTTTTTTACCCTATTACCCACCTTCCCTTTCTCACATTCACCCTTTTATCAAACCACTCGCCGCTTCTACCTCCTACCTCTTTAGTTCCTATTTTGAGGGGGATCACCTTCATCAACACATGGGGCAACCACGTCTTATTTTTGTTAGCGTCGCTTACCAATACAAGCTACACAACAAAAAGGGGGAAAATGTAGACACTAAAATTAGGTCACACTCCCTTTTGGCCCCTTGACAAATAAACACCATTGAATACATTCACTTAACCATGGCCCCCTTCACCCCACTAATATTAATTTAATTAATTTAATTAATTTAATTAAATTAATTCATTATCATCATAATATTTATTATTTAAATATCTCAATTTAGATAATGTCCACACATACACCTCATCAAGTCACCTCACCCTAAAACCTATTCTTAGTAAGTTTCCATAACTAACTAAGTCTTACCCAAACCCTAAAAATCAATGCCTACGTTCCCTCTAACCACATTCCTGTGTTCTTACAAGAAGCTTCTAGTCTAATCCATGGGTTAACGACACAAGATCCCAAAAAATTAAGAGGATCTCCCTAGTTTAGTAAAACCTAGGTAATCTCACCTTAACTGATGCCGGTTAAGCCGAAAATGCTATCGGTCACCTTTTAACTCCCAAAACAACCTTATTTTGGAAGGTTGGGACATTCCAGAGAGATATCACATCTTTTGAAAACAAGTTTAAACAAGAACACACATGCAAAGAAGGAGATCAAGAATTTTCTCTTGCATATGCATCGAACACTCACTCCAATACAAATTTGATCCAACAAAGCAAAAAGGAATGCACATGCAGCCCATACAAAAGCTTTCCTACATTTGGTGATCCTCAACAACATTCAACCTCTTACCAACACCTTCATTCATGAATCACAGGCACCCAAAACCAGATTTCAAGTAAGTGGAACTGTTTACTCCTCTGGTTCATTTATTCCATCATTGTATGGTCATTCTTTGTTTCCCTAGCCACCCATTTACCTCCTTTAATACTCACCCCTCCATATACCCATTAAAACCTCACTAAATCCCATCCAAATAGCCTAATACCTTGTTCTGGCCAACCAAGTCCTTTGTGTAATCACAAGGGAGACCCAAAGCTCATTCTGTGGCATTCACAGATTTCTAGAGTAACCAACACCGGCTCTCCCAAACCACAGTCTATCATCATTAACCGGAATCAATCTCTGTATTAACCAATACAACCCAGAATAGTGACTTACCCACCTATTCCCACATCACCCTTATTCACTGGTGATCTTCTTAAGACCTTTGTCAGACTTACAGAGACCTAGAACCAGTTACTTAACCTTTGGATCTTATTTTAAATTAGCCTGTTAGATTAGATCATTCTTATTGTATTTTGGATGAGATAGTGTTGTTCTGAAAAACTGTCAGGTAGGTAGGTCATGGGGAAATAGGCTAATAGTGTGTAGGTCATAGCCCCTCTTTGAGACAACAAAGTAAAATTGGTTTATTGCTAATCTATCAAGTAGGAATCTATGTAAATCTACACTATTCTAACTTCCGGGGGTTTAGGATCTCATCCCAGTAGAGGTAGTTCCAACAACAAATAGAAAGGTAGGAGAGAAGGAACGGAGCAGGGTAGATCTCAAGGAAGAAAAGAAATGAATTCCAAGACAGAAAGGTCAGAAGGTTTATGCTTTGGGCTGGTAGTAAATAGATCCAAACTTACTTGCATAAACAAATAAAGCAATACTGATGAATAAATGACAATAGTAGGAATGAATCCAACAGAATAAAAACATAGATCTAACTTAAGAAAGATCTGATGTAAATAACACACATATGGAGCACAAAGTTTGAATACATGTATTAACATTTCTTTTGTTACAAGAAAGCAAAAAATCTCTCTCCTCACTTATACTTTCATAGAAAAATGTCCACATGGTATACAACAAGTATTCCAATATTTATAGAAGGAGAAGAGGAAAGAAGACAAAAACCAACCAGCCACTATTTACAAAATATCTAAAAAGTCAAAAGTTGAATTTCGGAAAATTTGGGTGGCAACATCCCATGGTGCAACATGGATGATGTCATCATAAATGCCAACATACTTTTTAAATATTTTACAAAATTGATCAAAGCGTACACAAGAGGAGAAACTACTCCTCATCATCCCTTTGATTAAATGGGGTTTCTTGCTTCTGATCAGGAGAGGTGGTGTGACACTAAGCTCGGTATTCCATAAACTTGTTGATCATTGTCTGAAGTTGATTATGATCTGGACCCTTGAAATGGTCTCCAATGACTTTACAAGTTTCTTTTTCATTCTTGAGCTTGTCAGGTAACTCGGTGAAATCTTTGCATACATTGATCAAGAAACGAATGAAATTGTGGCAAGTCAGAAGGTTGTTGATTGAGTCCCAGTCAAAAGTTACCTTTGGTGCCAAACCTTGGGTGACAATAGCCTTAAGTCACTGAAATGTATCATCTACTTCCCTCGAGGTGAACGATTCACTGAGCATCCCTAGAGACATCTTTGTAATTTTTTGCTCCATGTTGAATCGTGCATCTAGAGCTTCATCCTTGATTTTATCTATCCTCTCCAGGATATATTCCATTTGATCAACCTAATAATCTAAAGTGACGAGAGCTTTATTATGTGCTCGTGGGTGATCGATGATGCCGACCTTTAATAGGTCATCAGCGGAGTAGTTATCCATTGCTTGGAATGTTTCATGTTGCAACCTGGCATTATCTAACTCCTTAGAGAGGAAAACTACTACTACTTGTAGCTCCTTATTTTCTTGATCAATATCCTGGTAGAGCCCTGTGAATTTCTTAATCACTTCCTCACTATCTCTGAGGATTCACTCTATCCAGGAGGATACTACCATGCCTTGTTCACAAATCTTAGCGTACTCATTTATCTTATCCTGACTAAGAAATTCAGTAGGTTTGGCAGTAGTCACACGAGGAGCATTGCCCACTCTCTGTAATGCTTGGAGAATATGTTTGTTCTATTCCTTGAGTATTCTCTTCTCCTCTTTTACTTCTTGAAGTTTCTTGCAAAGAGCATCTACTGTAGAAAATGCCTCTCCTTGTAGGCTTTCAGACAAGGTTCCCATTGTGACTTGGGTCACTGTGAAATCTGTAGGAGAGAGATCCTTCTTTTCTTTGGTGGGATCCGGATATGCAATCTCCGTGACTCTCTCCCCCAAAGTGCTCTTAGAAAAGAAAGTTATCGCTTTATAATTCTTGTGTCCCTTCTTTGGAATGACGTAGAAGTCCATTGGTGTGATGGGAACCTTTCTCTTATACTAGCTCAGATGGTCATAAATCTAGTAGGTACTTATGGGAGTGGGAGTAGAGGGAATAGAAGAAGAAACAGGAGTGAAAGGGGAAACAACTAAAGTGGCCGTAGGGAAGAATGTTGAGACACTTGGTGGTGGCATCAACAAGGAATCCAACGCGCTGCTACTTGTGGGCCTGGAGTTTTTATGGGAGAAGAAAAGGACATAGAAACAGAAGGGATCTGTTATTGGATGGAGGGAACACTAGGCAAAACATCCATGAGAGAAGAGAAGATGGAATAGGTGGGAGATGGAAGGGAGGAAGGGAGAGAAGAAGAAACATACATAGGAATAAATGCTTCAATGACAGGGGGAGGAGAAGCAGTGGAATAAGGAATAGTGGGTTCCTCAGTAGTTGTAGTGATGATAACATCCTGGGTGGATGTATCCACTGAAACTTTGGTGGTCTCTTCTTCTTTACTTGGAGACACCAGGTCGACCACTTGTTTCTTAGAAGTAGTAGGAGGGTTTTGAGGAGCTTCTTCTTATTTGCTTGATTCTCCCTCCTTGTCCTGCCCTTTTCCTTTCAGAACTTGGGCCATTCTTTGAGGTGCTCTACCTAAAGGGGAAGTAGTGAAATCTACTCTGAGGTAGGTGAGACCATTCTATTTGCACCAATGTTTGGTGTGCTGTAACATGGGTTTAACCCTTTCTTGAATGGTCTTTGGCGCTTTGGCTTTGTCAACCTCTGCGAATGGTCAATCGTCCCCATCCGTGTCAAGGTAAACCTGATCAATTTCTTGATCATTCTCTTGGAATCCCTTTAGGAAAATGGCTACACCATAATGGATGATTTCTTCCAGGGCTAGCCAAGAGTGATCCTTTCGCCTAATGTCTATTTCATGTGTCGGGTCGATGTAGATGTCCTCGATCTCAGGAACATGGATGGGACCAATTTTTTTCCCTTGGGAGGTAACTCCGGAAATCAAAGTTGGGCCTTACTAGGAAGTTGTGATTCAAATTGAGCAATTCCAGCTCAACATACATTTCCCATGCTTTGGCCAGTGTGGTATAGGTGTATCGACCAACTGTAAGGGGGAATGGAGTTCCTCCTTTCTTTCTCTTCATGCACTTCTTGTGGTAAGTGACTAGTTGCCTTGACAACTCCAAAAAGATCAACTTGGGCCCTGCATACCTTGGTAGCTTTGTCAGTTCACCTTCAAAATTTATAGCCCTGAGATATGTCAATGTGGTTAATTGCATGAACAACACTCCCCACTTCTTCGTAGCGGCAATTACACTTGGGCTGGTTTGACCATGTCTCATGTTTGGTCATAGCAAACAGATCACCTCATAGAAGAAGATGTCATTGATTTTTGAGAACTGGGGGATGTTGTTCTCAAGCCTTAACTCTAGGTCGAATTCATATATTTTGACCTAGGGCCATACCCCATTCCGAGCTAGGCCTGCGAAGTCTCTTGTTGATGCTGCATTGTATACAATGTAGGAATTCATATAGAACTTCCCAGTTGTGAGGACCTGTTGAAGCTACTGGGAGATGGTGTCGCTAATGATTTCACCCTAGCCAAAATGTTGATCAGGTGTATTCTTTCTCATGGTCTCTAAGTACCTTAGAATTCATTTGTGGAAATAAAGGGCATCAAGAAGCCCAAATACTCTATTCAGGAAGGTGATTGTATCACTCAATTCCTCATTGAAGTCACTACGGTGGATGGTCTGTGGCCATCTGCTCACCGAATTCTTGTTTTTCAGATAAATTTCATTCATTGTCATCCCAGGCCTTCTTGCAGTCTTGTATACCTATGGCAACATATTTCCTATGGTGAGGAATGCCCAAATTCAGTTCAAAGTGACAGGCTATGATGTCGATGATCATCTTTCCCTACTTATCCTCGACACATCTTGTGTCCTTGTTATATCATCGAGCCACCAACATGATGAAATCATTGTTTATAGCACTTATTGGCAGCCCAGCTACACAGTGCAATCCACTACCCACCAATTTGTTCATCCATGGACTGTTGCTTGCCTAGTTGGTTCGTGCCCAAAAGTCATTCATATTGATATGCCCCAGCTCAGAGTCTCTGATGTCGAGGTCACTCTCAGCATATGATTTAGGCATCTTGACTTTTTGATATTTGTACGTCATCTCTTGTTCTTAAAATTTATCTTTACCTTTAAAATTTGTTGGTTTCTTACTTGACGAAGACATGTGTGAGCTCAAGGATGGCTGATGTTGCTCTGCAAGAAAGATAAAGGAGGTCTAACACATAAGAGCCATGTCAACTGTCATGTTATTCATAATGAAAGATTGTAGAAAGAAGAACAAGAAATTATAAGGCTTAGGGCGCAAGGCATAGATTCATAGCATGCTGCAGAGGCTTAAAAAAGGCTGGTGCACTTTTGAGGATGTCGACATGGAAAAAGGTGCGCCAATGTTCATATGAGAAAAGTTGCGCCAATTTAGAAAGGGTGCACTTTTGAGAGGTGTTGCATGATAGAAGGCAGCGCCAAGCGAAAAGTGCAGGGCATAGGTTTACAACATGCAACATGTCATGTTGATGTCAAGGAATATGTGCCTACGCCTTAGGAAATTTGCTTTAGTGGGGTGCAAGAAAAGTCTATGTTGCATGGGTTTTAAGTGCGACTAAGGCAAAATTTTAGAATGTGTTGCAAAGGAAATTAATGTGCCATGAAAAAATGCTTGGCATGGATTTGAAGCACACAACATCCAATGTTGATGTTATGTAGCATGCACCTATGACCTATAAAAGCTACTTAGTGTTTTAAAACTGGGCGCGGGTTAGGGTCTTGTTGCAAGAAAATGTAGTGCGCCAAGGCAAAATTTTGGTAGATGTTGCAAGTAAGGATATTACGCTATGAATCTAACTAGTTAACAGTTTGGCTCACTTTTCTTGATTTCTCTTTCTCTTGCCTTTGGATTTATCAGATGGCAAAGAGGCTTGGTCTAGATTTCGCAAGGTAACATGTAGGAAAAGGCAATTTTTGGTTTCTTCAGAGGATGGGGCCTTCTAAATTTATAGATTTGGAAGGAGAGGTAAAAGGGGTTTCAGATGATTTGTAGATTATTAGGTTCCTCTTTTAGATTTATTCATTTTTAACAACCCTAATACCTAATATAGCCAAAAACAGAAACCACAACAACAACAAGGATGGTAGAAGCCACTACTCAGATTTATAAAGGACAAAGGACTACGTTGGGGTCCACAAGCTCGAAAAATGACACGTGGGGGTGACAAGGATAGCTAACAGGCACTGAGAAAACACTTTTTACAATTTTCAAATCATGAAAATGATAGGTGTCGAGTGCCTATTTATAGAAAAATCAGCATTTATTGTTTCACCAACTTTCTTTGGTGCACATTTTGGAGTGTCAACATGGGTTAGAATGCACCTGCAACCTCAAGGATGTCAACACCTCATTAACAATGCCTTAGCACACATTTTTTAATGACAACATGATATTTCTAGCGCTAAAGAGGTACAACTTTATGGATGTTGACACAATTTTTCTAGCGCCAAAGGGATTTTTAAGTGGTGCACATTTAGGTATGTCGACATGAGAATACCTGCGCCTAGTTCATAAAGGTGCATTTTTTAGAGTGTTGACACACCATTTCTTGCGCCGAGTTAAAGAAGCTGAAAATGGCTAATTTCTAAAAAACTTGATTTTCAAAAGGGAGTTTTTAGGGCATTTTGAATGTTATCAGACTTCTTCAGGGGACCAAAACAGAATTTTTGGTATGGTTATATGCAAAATTACCCTTGTCAATTTTACAGGATAACAACTGGTTCTGTCTGGGGACTATCTTTAAGTAAAACTTAAGGGTAGAGAATCCCATATTTCTATGTGCCTATCCATTGGGTTATAAAGAGTCAAAAATAAGAGTGACCAAAAAGGGAAGGAAGGGAACACACAACGAAAGCAAACTATACAAAGAAGAGAGCAAGCTCTACTTCTTGAAAATCTTTAGGTTCTGCCCGCTATAAGGAAGCGGGAACTCAGTTCCATCTAGATATGAGAGATAGAAACTATTCTCTCAGTTGAGTTGCTTGATCTTGTATGACCCTCTCCAAAGAGAGTCAAATTTCCCATGCATACCTTTCGGTTCTTTTCATTTGTCCCATAGAAGAACAAGATCTCCCACTTGGAAATTTCTCTACCTAGCTTTCTTGTCAAACAACCTCTTAACTTGATTCTGATGTTCAGTGATATTTTTAACCAATATTACTCACTTTTCTTCAAGTTCCGTCAGGTACATGATTCTCTTTTCAAGAGATTTCTGGAAAGTTTCATCTTCAATTGCTCGAGCTAAGTGTAGAGTGACAAGTTCTACGGAGATAGGGATTTCAGCATTGATTCCATATAACACTTGAAAAGGTGACATGGTGAGAGATCTCTTTGGAGTGATACAATCCACCCACAAAGCATCGTACAATGATTTGTGCCAAGACCGCTAGTTTTCATCAACTAGCTTCCGTATGATAGTCACTAGGTTCTTATTGCTGGATTCCACCTGACCATTTACTTAAAGATAATAATCAGAAGCATGAGCCAAGGTTATTCCATATCCATAACAAAAACCAATTACTTCCCATGAAGAGAAGTTGGAAGCGTTGTCAGCAATGATTTTGTGTGGAATGCCAAATCTCACAATAATATTTCCTTTGATGAAGCTGCAAACAACTTTAGAAGTGGCATGTTTGACAGGTATGGTATCCACCCATTTCGTGAAGTAATCCGTTTTTGTTAGGATGTAACTATATCCAGCACTCAATTGAGGATTGATTTCTCTAATGAAATGAATTCCCCATTTCCTGAATGGTTCGTGAATAATGACTGGCCTGAGGGGAAATGCAGCCAACTTTGGTTTGCTAATGGATTGTTGGCAAAGTTCACACTTTGCTACCTAGGTGGTTGCATCCTGAAATAGCGTTGGCCAATAGTACTTGGCCTGAATGATTTTATGTGTTGTCACAGATGAGGATAAGTGACCATGACAAGCTGAGTCGTGAAAATTTTCCAACAATTTTATCTGTTGCAGCTTGTCAACACATCATAGAAAAACATCACCAATTTTGTGTTTGTACAATCCATCATCCCATATGACATATCTTGTGGCCTTGAGCTTCATTGTCCACTTTTCATTTGTGGTTAGGTGAGTTGGGAACTCTCTATAGGTGAGAAAGAACGCGATGTCAGGATACCATTCGTCATTGGTTGCGACAAATAGAACCATGGGAAAAGAATTCTCTTTCTCTAGTTCATATTGTTCTCCATCAATGCGATCAACTTTCTCTTTGGGTACCTTTGAGTCTTTATTTTCAGCCATTAGCTGACACAGGCCATTACCTCTTACTAGCTTGGTTGGTTTGATGTCTAGATCATATTCTTGGACCTTTACGATCCAATTCCCTCATAATCTCCCTAAATCATGTTGAGTCAGGATAGACTTAGCAGCCGTGTCTGGAACCAGTACTACTGTATGAGAATTCAGAATGTAGTAGCAGAAAATTTTGACTACTTTTACCATGGCAAAGGCATGTTTCTCCAATTGTGACATTTTTAGTTCATGAGGCTTAAGAGGAGAACTCGTGAAATAAATCAGGGATTTAATATCCTCAGAGTTTTGCATAAAGATAGTTGATACAGTATGCACAGATGTATAACTATACATGATGAAATATTTTCTGAAGTCAGGGCACACCAGAATTGGAGCATGAGCACGGAGGTTTTTATATCTTCGAATGATGCCTTACCTTCCTCACTCCATTGGAATGTTTGATATCCTTTCATCATATTAGATATATGATGAGTCTTCTCAAAAAATCAGGAACAAATCACCTAAGAAAATTTACCTTTCCAAAGAAAGAGTGAATGCCAGTCTTGATTATAGGAAAAGTAAGGCTTTGAATAGCCTTAACTCTTTCGACATCTATCTTAGTTCCTTCCCTGCTGATGACATGTCCTAGCAGTTTTCCTTCGGTGACCCCAAAAACTAACATCTTGGGATTTAGCGAAATCCCATGGTCTCAGCATATGATCAAGACTTGTTCTAAATGATCGCAGTGATCACTTCATTTTTTGGAGAACATAGCTAGGTCATCTAGGTAAACTACAATGACCTTTCCCATCATACCTTTGAATGTAAATTCCATTGCTCGTTGGAAGGTGGTACCAGTGTTGATTAAACCGAATGGCATTTTGTTATAGGTGAAGGTACCCCAAGGAGTGGTGAATGCTGTTTTGAACTGATCTTCAGTCATGACTTGAATTTGATTGTAACTCAAAAAATTATCTAGCATAGACAACATTTCTAAACTGGTTACTGCCTGTAGCACTTGATCCATTATCGGCAGTGGATAGTTATCCTTTAAGGATGACTAGTTCGAGTTGCGAAATTCCATGCATATGTGTATCTCGCCATTCTTCTTCCACACGGGTAAAATATTTGCAACCCAGGTACTGTGATGAATCAGAAAAATATTCTTGCATCCAACATCTTATGAATTTTAGTCTGGATGGTACCTAATATTTGGGGGTTGTAGTGCCTTTGCTTTTGATGAAAAGGCTTGACATCATCCTTGAGTAGAATTTCATGCCGAATGTCCTTTGGCTTGAAAGACTTTAGATTAGCATAAGACCATGCTAACACATCCATATACTTTTTTAACAACTTAACAAATTTTCACTTTTCCTCGGGTGTACAATATTTCCCAATGTTCACAGAACAAGGATGTTCCGCAATACCCAGATTGACGGATTTAGTTTCCAGAGAAGAGGAAGGATCATCCTATAACACCTTGGACTGTAGTTACTTCCTCCTGAGCATACAAGTGTTGATATGTGATTTCTTTTGAAAGGATGTGTTCCCTTGATTGAGAAGTCATGCTTGATATGTATTGTATCTTCTTTGCAAATTGCAGATCTTTGACTGAGTCAGAATATGATTGGACTCTTTTATTTCTTTCATTTTACACCTGAGTTTAATCTGATCTCGGAACAAATTATGGAGTTATCCATTTATAAGACCTAGCCTTGGATCAGTGGTATTGATCCAAGTGATGCCTTAAGCTTATTCGTGATGAATTAAAATTATAGATCTTACGCAGGTTGCAAGGTTTGGATGCATTGAATAAGCTAGTCTGGAGTATAACTCAGGTTGACCGTGTTAAATGAATTGGTTCCCGATATCGTAATATATCTAGAAGGTCTTGATCATGGACCAGGTAATAATTCAGTTACATATAATTCAATAGCCATTTGGCAGTGCAGGAGTGAACCCTGTTCGTGAATGTATGTTGTAGGTTCTTTTTCTGAGAATATGAAATGTTAGACCTAACTGGATTTGTTAAGGTTAGTAACCTAAAACTAAACCTAATAATCTAACCTAGACCTAGGCTAAGAGCTAATGTTCTAAGTTAGTATCTATGTGCTAAGAGGTTAGACTAGGTGTTATCCTAAATCCTAACCTAAGTTACTAACCTAACTATTGAACAAGGAAGAAGGGGAGCTATGGAAGGGTGTGAACCGATGGGCGGTAGTTTCTATGTTATTAAATGCATGGATAAGCATGAGGGATATGTAATTTGGTGGAGGTTTTTAAAACGGCTAACTAGAGCCGACGTGGCAGGTTGTCAAAGTTGGAAAAGGTCTTTGATGTGCATTTATCCATCGCCAACTATGGTGGTCGGTGGCAGTGGAGATTGAGCAAGAAATTGGGAGTAAATGCAATTAATGAACTCGGTAGTCGAGCTCGGATTTCACGGGAAGGCATGCAAAATGGAAAGTTAATGGTTTGTTTGGTTTTTCATGAGCTCTAGTTTTCCCTCTGTCTGTTCATTGGTTCATCGCACCAGTCTTCTTGGAGTTGCATGGCAAGTATGAGCGTAACTAGCTCTTTTCTTTGGCAAGGAAAATATATAAGTCATGGAAATAGAAAAATTTTGTTGGTGAATCTAACTTGGAAAAGAAGGAGAAGGTTTGAGCTCTTTCATTGGTCTGCTTCGAAATTTTAAGCAAATAACTAGGCATGTAAGGCCCTAACCTTTAAAAATCTTGCTCTCTTTCAAATGATTTCATTAGAACAATTCTGTTCAAATGATTTTTTGGAATTAGATGATTTATATGGTAGCCTTGTGTGATTTTGTCACTGTATCTTCTTACTGGTTCGATTTTTCAATTTAAACCTTGATGGGTGTATTTTATTTTTCAAACTATTGCTATATTTCTTGGTGTTTTGCATTCCGGCTTTAATTGGCGAAATATATGCAAGAATGCATACTAGGCCTGCTCTGTGAGAGCCCATGAATTGTTCTCTTGTTGGGTACATGTCTACTGTTGAAACTTGTTGATAATGCTTACTGTTGATGATTTTTGTTGATACTCGATGGAAAGGATACTGATGGACTTTTTGTTTAGTTGTTTGGACTTCTTTGTAAGTTCTGTCGAGGTTATTAAGGTAGTGGTTATTGAATCTTGTTGGGGTTCCGCTATGATATTTAGGTTTTATTGAATGAATAACTGGCCGTGTTTCAGTATTTATTGTGATCCTGTGGAAGTTGTTTCTCCCTCCCTTGTGTTACAATTACGGGAATTAACTCGATGATAGTTTGCATTATATTTATTATATTCAAAACAACTCTGTGGAGTACATTGAATGGTTCGTATATTATGGTCCACTATTGAGGCTATATATATTTGAATACTGGTAATTTGATTTTGTTGGAGTCCTGAAGGAGTAACAGGTATACGACCTCTGTTATTTTGTAATGAAT
The DNA here is from genome assembly GCA_019776745.2 of Taxus chinensis. NCBI lineage: Eukaryota > Viridiplantae > Streptophyta > Pinopsida > Cupressales > Taxaceae > Taxus > Taxus chinensis. Next base: position 225,940,949 of record CM034147.1, on the reverse strand, counting down.
TTTTGCTACAGACTCTTTAGTGTACTTTTACGTTTCCTTTTTGTGTAAGCTTGAGCGAAAAATATGGAAGAGGCTCAGTTGGATTCCTTGTTACGAATTCAGTATTTAGCTTTTGAATAAGCCTGATTTTGAATGTTTACCATTGTTGGCACAGTTAGAATCATTAACTATTATTTATCTTGTATACTGTTGTTCGGATTCAGTTGAATCTTTGATAGGTAACCAGTGTATCTGCCTCTATTTAAGTCTATTGGTACACTATTGTTTTTCGACACTTTTGGGATTCCTTGAGTATTGAATGATATCAAGTATCGTGGCTCTGTACAAATGGGTCATGAATACCATACTTCAAACTCTGAATACATTCAGATATGAATATAGAATGTTATGTTTCCTTTCTGATTATCCCAGTTTGATGAGGCTGTGCATGTTACGGGGATTTTGTATGATTATCTCTGCATAAGTCTTAGTGAAACATCAATTACTTAATGTCAAGGAGTCTATTGTTGATTGTGATAAAATAGAAGTTCTTTGATTTCGACCTTGGGTTTAGAAGCCTTACAGTGTTTATTGGGACTAGAAGGGGGCTGTAGGTTGATGTGAGGGATTGTAGTCGTGTTTATGTATTCTGTAGCATGACTATCCTGCCTTGAGCTTGACTGAACTAAGAAGCTATCGACTGCACCTCAACAGGTGATGTGGTGAATATCTTCTTGTTGCCACTTCATGTGGAAGGTCTTGTGGAGTCTGTTTGGTAGATGGTCATCACTGTTTGGTGTGAGAGCTACTGTACTGTTGGATAACTACAATAGTTTGTTATATTAGATCTTTAACAAATATGTGGTGCTTATGGTGGTCTCTTCTGTTATATCCGCATGTGTTTATAGTGAATGCTTGTCTCTTAGAAAGATGGTACAGTCATGAGCCAGTCTGAGGGAAATATGTATGATTCGTTCATTTCTCTTTTGTTGTAAAGTATATGTTGATATATATTTTTATCTAACTGTGGGAACTGTTTTAACTACTACTGGAAGCATGGGTTGTTATGATATTCATTTTACTATGATGAATGTAATGATCTGTCTGATGTTTGCTATCCTGGGGATTCAGATGGATAGTTGTCTCAGATACTTTTGTTCTTCTTGATCCCTAATATTATGATGAAATATGTTTACTTGTTGGGTGAAATGATCTCATTTAAATAGGGTGTTTAATGAAAACAATTGATGGACTGCAATTGTTTTAAGAGTTAGTGCTTATCATGCTCAGTTCACCGAACTGACCCATGTTGAAAATTTTTGCAGATGGATGCCGTAAGTGGTAAAAGCACGTAGATCTGATAGGATGATCAGATTGTTTAATTTGATTTTAAGTTGAAATACAGCTTGATTTTCTAAATTTACTATAAGTGGAAAGATGTTCTTTTTCCGTAGAGCATTGTATCAAGTATGCTGAATGCATAAAATGTATTTGATTAGATCTAGAAGGAATGGAAAATTGATGTTTGTTACTTATGTGTTTGTATTCTTATCCTGATAGTTTGACCTTCTTCGGTTCAAATATCTTGAGAGCTTTGTTATTATTGTATAATTTGGAGACTTTTGTGATTATCAATGTAAGCTTGCAAGAATATGTGACTGAATACTTATGATTGTTTAGCAATTCTAGTGTGTTCTATCTAAAGCTAAATTGAAATATGGATCACTGTCTTACTAGAAACTAGGGTTAAAATAAACCTAAGCAAAACGATAAACAAGCTGAATTAAATTATTAATCCCTAGTCTTGATTAAGCCAGGACAACATTTAATTGGATTCTTAATCATTATATCTTGATACTTATATGTACGATATAAATTCAGTAATGAGAAATGAAATAAACCAAAAAGGGGTTATGTTGGCAATCACATGTGAAGATTTTGGGTTACTGTCCAATTTCGTTGATTTAGAATTATGTATATTCTATGAACTCCTTGATGAGACCTTGGCCTTAATAACTTCTCTATGTAGTGATTTTTATTGAGAAAGGTCATTCTATGATGAGGAATCCAGGGATCGGGAAAGGCTAACCTTAGGGGAATGTCTTTTAATATAATTTAAACTCAATGTGCATAACGCTTATTAATAAGTAGACCTTTTCGAGGCAGATTTAAAGGTTGACGGCACAAGTCAACTACAAGATTGTACCTTCGAGAAGATTAGGATCTTCTCAAAGATACAACAATGCAGGTGACTTATGACGACACCCAAAGCATTTATCGTTAAGATTTACACCTTTAACTCAAACAAGTTACTCTGGGACCGATTAGGAATGTGGTCACATTATATAGCTGCCTAGGAGGACTCAGGGTATCTTGACACACTGGTTCAACTAGGGTTGACCCCGTATGTCATCTTATCCCTAGTCCTTGAGTGCATCCATATAACGTTGTCACCTTACTAATCCGTTTCCGAGTGAATAACTTGGGATAAGGAGGACTGACAGAAGTTGGTATAAGACATTCTATATAACATAAGAATGGGGTGAAGGACGTATTCCAGATTGACGAGTATGCCGTTAAGGAATATGAGACATAAGCAGTATGTTTCAAATCTTTGCCTAAAGTATCGCAAGCTACTGATTGTGTTGTCCTGAGTCACCTGGTCTAAGGGATGAGATGCCGATGAATAATGGTAACAATTATTCAGTTAGGTTCCTTGGACAGAGCATTCTGAATCCTAGAATAGGGAAGAGAACAGCAAGATTGATGTGTTAAATAAAAACGCTAACTCTTATTACTCATGAATAGATCGGTAGATTGCCGAGTCATGGAATGAATAGATCGGAGGTACTCCAAGTCATTACAGCTGCATATGGTTATCTGTATAAGAATGGTTATTTGATTTGTGAGTTCTAAATTATGTATTTAGAACCAGGAAGCATTTATCAAAAAAAAAAAAATTTGACTTGTTCTAATGTATAAAATAAGGATGTTACACATCCTGTCACTTTTTCTTTACAAAATGGTCATGATTATCAAATAATCATTCTAAGGAAACCAAACCTTTCAAAATATTATTTCCTTTGAGCTGTATCACTGTATATTTTTCAGATTCATGTGCTTGACCAATGAGAGACTCACGACATGTAGAAGTTGATCCATCGAAATGAAGTTCTTTGAAATTGTCATCTTTCTCCAAAAATATGATAAGTTGGTTTTCATCATTGAACACTTTCCAGTGTTGTGAATTATCTGGCTCACTTGGGTGGAAAACCACCTCAATGGTATAGGTATCTGTTTTCAACCCTGGGTGAGGAAGCATGAGAGAGGCTGAGATGACCAATGAATTAGCCATCTCATTTTGAGTTTGCAAAACTAATATTATTGAGAAAGTGTCAAACTCCTTGATGCTATCCCATACTGCATTGTGGTAGTGTCTGAGCCTGTCATTCTTTACTTGATATATCCCTTTTACCTGATTGACAATTAACTAGGCATCACCTTGTACTTTTAGATTCTTGATTCCTTTCTCTTTTGCAGTTTGCATGCCAAGTAACAAGGATTCATACTCAGCAATATTATTCGTATTGAAGAACTATAAATTGAAAGAAAAAGGGAAAATATCCTCCTCAGGAGATATTAGAATAGCCCCAGCACCGTATCCACTTGTTACACAACTGCCATCAAACTGAAATGTCCATACTTTTTTGAGATCCTATTTTTGGATGAGAACATCCATTCTATCTGAGTCAATGGATAGGAAATAGTTCCCCATCCCTGATGATTTGAAAAGAATCTGAGCCTTGGGGTCATCAGATTTGGTGACTAGATATTTCTTTTGTGTCTCTGGTTTCAATGTCTACATCACTCCTTTGACAAGAATCTTGGCTTTAGACCAATCCATATGAATTTCCCCACCAACTTCTTTACAGAAGCTTCTCCCTAGTAGTATCCCGTATGCTATTGGAATATCAGCTACGAGAATAGTCATTTTTACCCTTTTCTCAGGAAATGCTGTGAATGTAAACTATGCATCCTTGATCTGACCAATCAATGGTACTTGCTTGGTTTCCATGGAGTAGCATCTACCAAAAGGTTTGGTAAGTGTGAGGCCCAAAGCATGGGTGACCTTTACTAGCATAACATTATCAGAAGCTCCAGAATCAATTATATAGTTGCTTAGTTTATGACCATTGATCAGGAGAGATAGGTAAAAAGGTTCAATTTTTTCTGACACAAAAATTGAGGTAATATTTACGTGAGACGTAGGAGGTGTGGGAAGAATTAATTTTGGGGAAACGAGAGTAAGGACGGTAGCCTGGTTTTGGATATACTTAGTTAATCTTATAAGCTGCTCTGGGTTGGATTGAAGGTACTCAACTTCAGACATCTGGATCTTGGTCTTTTTGGTGTGATCAATTATATCAAATGTGACCAGGGGTTGTGCTAATGAAGGAATGAGTCCTTCAATTTTCTTTTGTGGAGGAGGATTATTGGTCTTTATGGAATTGGAGGAAGGCTGAATTGGAGGAGAAACGAGAGGAAAAGGTTTCTTTACAAAAGGTTTAACATGAGGTTGAGCAGGAAGGGGATTACCTCTTTTAGCGATCATTATTGGTAGAGTTACCATAGCCTTTTCCTTTTGTTTTTCAGTGGCAACCTTTGCTTATTTTCCTTGCGAGTGAGTGAAAACTTGTATGATTGTCCACTCGCATAACCTTGGGTACCCTCTTCTTCATCAGTTTCCTCAACTTCAAATTCCATATACCCGATAGTAGAGTCATCAGTCGGTTCACCGACATCTTGATCATCTTCGCCTTGTAACAAAGGTTATTTGTAATTTGTATCATCCTCTTTGATTTCAACCAAAGCATTGACCGGAGGGGCCTCAATTGCTAACCTTGGAGAAGCAGCAGGAAAACTTGACCTTTGAGGGGTGTTGTTGGGGGTGAAGTTCCTCTGTGGGATATCCCGGTATGGAGTAGTGGATGATGTTTGAGCCAATTGCTTCTTTGATGAGAGAAAGTCATTATCCATCTTCTAGATAGTTGGATCTGATGAGGTAGCCTAAGAAGAAGTTGAAGCCTTTGATTTTGATGACTCTCATCTTAACTCACCAGATATAAGAAGGTTGTCCTCTATATGAATAGCCATATCCTGGGAAAGAACCAAGGTTGGTATTTATTCCTATAAAAGTAAGAAACTTACTTTCGAACTTATTACATTCACAAAGAAACACTTTTGATTCTCTAATGTTGGCAACATGGCAGGCAGCACACGGTTGATCAGTTATATGAATTGGGTGATAATATCACACATGGTTTCATTGACCTCCTTCTTCATGAGAGTGATTTGTGATAATAATGCGAATGCATCTTCTGAAGGCTTATACCTATCTTCAAATGCAATTCGTAATGTAGCCCAACTGGTCATGGATCCGGCTAGTAAATGCTAAAACCATTCTGATGCAGGCCCTTGCAAGGTCTTAAGAAAGAGATGCACAAATACATCTTCATGAGTCACATCCAAAATACTGCATGACATAATAAACGCAGCTATGTGCACATCTGTACTTTGATTTCCGCTCCCATCAAATTTTTGGGAAATTCTTACGATTTCCATTGGGAAGGGGTTGTACTGAATGCAGTAGTGCTAGAAGGCCCATGGCATTTCCCCATGGTATGGGTAGATTTATTTCCATTTGAAAAGTAGGAAAAATAACATGAGCAGGGAGTTTGGTTCCACTTAGCAAAAGAGCACTGTAAATGGATGTCAAGGTACATTGTGAAATCTGGCTCCTTCATAGAGGTGAGGCACTTCTTGCTGATCGATTAGCTTAACTTAGTGATGTGAATCGTGCTGGAGTGATACTGAAATTGTGCCTTTGAAGTAGATCTAGGATTGGATCAACTTCTCCACAAGCTCTTCTTCCATGAGTAAATTGTTCACCCACCAGTGTACCCGTTTAGATCTGCAACAATTAAGCGCAAATTTATGACACTCTTCTTGTTTGTACTTGCTTATTTTCTGATTTTTCTAGAAAAAATCAGCATCATGTACTTTTCAGTTTTTTAAAATTTTATCCTTTTTTAACAACAACCGATTGTGGTTTTCTGACAAATATTAACGAGGATAAAAAGTGGGTTAATTTAGAAAGCTGATTTTCAGATCTTTGAACTGAATTTTACAAAGTTTTAAAAATAACGTGAAATATAAGAATCTCAGATCCACGGAGATATACAAGTTTTTTCAAAAACTAAGTGAACTAAAGTCTCGATCTGGCCCCGATCTATGGATTTTTATAACGAAATTTTCAATTTTGATCACTTCTGCAAAAAATTTAATTTTTAACAAAGAGCTAAAATTTGCAATCTAGTAGTGGTTTTTACAGTTTTTCAATTTTTTCCTTAGTTTGGTTCCCCAGTAGAGTCGCCAAAAACTATTGGTCTAAAAAACTATCGGGAAGGTAGGTCATAGGGAAACAAGTTAATAGTGTGTAGGGCATAACCCCTATTTGAGTTAATAAAGGAAAACTAGTTTATTGCTATTCTATCAAGCAGGAATCTATGCAAATATACACTATTCTAACTTTAGGGGGTTTGGGATCTCATCCCAGTAGAGGTAGTTCCAACAACGAATAAAAAAGTAGGAGAGAAGGAATGGAGGAGGGTAGATCTAAAGGAAGAAAAGAAATGAATTCCAAGATAGAAAGGTTAGAAGGTTTATGCTTTGGGCTAGTAGTAAATAGAGCCAAACTTACTTGCATAAACAAATAAAGAAATATTGATGAACAAATGATAATAGTAGGAATGAATCCAACTGAATAAAAACATAGATCTAACTTAAGAAAGATCTGATGTAAATAACACACATATGGAGCACAAAGTATGAATACGTGTATTAATATTTCTTCTATTACAAGAAAGCACAAAGTCTTTCTCTCCTCACTTATCCTTTCATACAAAAAATATCCACCTGGTATACAACAAGTATTCCAGTATTTATAGAAGGAGAAGAGGAAAGAAGACAAAAAACAACCAACCACTATTTACAAAATATCTAAAAATTCAAAAGTTGACTTTGGGAAAATTTTGGATGGAAACATCCCATGGTGCAACATGGATGATGTCATCGTAAATGCCAACATAATTTTTAAATATTTTACAAAATTGATCAAAGCATACACAAGAGGAGAAACTACTCCTCATCATCCCTTTGCTTAAACAAAGTGTCTTGCTTCTGATCAGGATAGGTGATGTGACAATGACTTCGCAAGTTTCTTTTTCATTCTTGAGCTTGTCAGGTAACCCGGAAAACTCTTCGCATGCATCGATCAAGAATCCAATGAAATAGTGGCAAGCTAGAAGGTTGTTGATTGATTCCCAGTCAAAATTAACCTCTGGTGCCAAACCTTGGGTGAAGATAGCCTTAAATCACTGAAATGTATCATCTACTTCCCTCAAGGTGAACGATTCACTAAGCATCCCTAGAGACATCTTTGTAATTTTTTGCTCCATGTTGAATCGTGCATCCAGGGCTTCATCCTTGATTTTATCTATCCTCTCCAGGATATATTCCATTTGATCAACCTAATAATCTTAAGCGATGAGAGCTTTATTATGTGCTTGCGGGTGATCAATGATGCCGACCTTTAATAGTTCATCAGCGGAGTAGTTAACCATTGCTTAGAATGTTTCATGTTGTAACCTAGCATTATCCAACTCCTCGGAGAGGGAAAATGCTACTGCTTGTAGCTCCTTATTTTCTTGATTGATATCTTGGTAGAGTGCTGTGAATTTATTAATCATTTCCTCACTATCTCTGAGGATTTTCTCTATCCAAGAGGATACTTCCATGCTTTGTTCACTAATCTTAGCATACTCATTTATCTTATCCTGACTAAGAACTTCAATAGGTTCAGTAGCAGTCACAGGAGGAGCATTGCCCACTCTCTGTAATGCTTGGAGAAGATGTTTGTTCTGTTCCTTGAGTATTCTATTCTCCTCTTTTACTTCTTGAAGTTTCTTGCAAAGAGCATCTAATGCAAACAAGGCCTCTCCTTGTAGGCTTTTGGACGAGGTTCCCATTGTGACTTGGGTCATTGTGAAGTCTGTAGGAGATAGATCCTTCTTTTCTTTGGTGGGATCTAGATATGAAATCTCCATGACTCTCTCCCCCGAAGTGCTCTTAGAAAAGTGAGTTATCGCTTTCTGCTTCTTGGGTCCTTTCTTCGGAACGACAGAGAAGTCCATGGGTGTGATGGGAACCTTTCTCTTATGTTGGCTTAGATGGTCAGAAATCTAATTGGGACTTATGGGAGTCAGATTAGAGGGAATAGAAGAAGAAACGGGGATGAAAGGGGAAGAAACTGAAGAGGCTACAGGGAAGAAGGTTGAGACACTTGGTGGTGGCATCAATAAGAAGTCCAATGCATTGCTGCTTATGGGGCTTGGAATTACTACAGGAGAAGAAAAGGACATGGAAATGGAAGGGGTATGTAATTGGATGGAGGGAACAATTGGAGACAAATCTGTGAGAGAAGAAAAGATGGAAGAGGTGAGATATGCAAGGGAGGAAGGGAGAGAGGAAGACACATTCATAAGAATTGATGCTTCAATGACAGGAGGAGGAGAAGGAGCAGAAGAAGGAATAATGTAAACCTTAGTAGTTGTAGCGGTGATAACATCCTGGGTGGATGTATCCGTTGAAACTTAGATGGTCTCTTCTTCTTTACCTAGAGACACCAGGTCGACCACTTGTTTCTTAGAAGTAGTAGGAGGGTTTTGAGTAACTTCTTCTTGTTTTATTTATTCTCCCTCTTTGTACTTCCCTTTTCCTTTCAGCACTTGGTCTATTCTTCAAGGTGATCTACCTGAAGGAGAAGTAGTGAAATCTACTCTAAGGTAGGTGAGACCATTCTATTTGCACCAATGCTCGGTGTACTGTAACTTGGGTTTAACCCTTTCTTGAATGGGATTTGACGCTTTGGATCTGTCGACCTCTGTGAATGGCCAATTGTCCCCATCCATATCAAGGTAAACCTGATCAATTTCTTAATCAGTCTCTTGGAATCCCTTTGGGATGATGGCTACGCCATAATGGATGATTTCTTCTAGGGCCAGCCGGGAGTGATCCTTTCACCTGATGTCTATTTCATGTGGCAGGTCGATGTAGATGTCCTTGATCTTAGGAAGACATATTGGATTAATTTTTGCCCTTGGGAGGCAAATATGGCAATCAAAGGTGGTCCTTGTTGGGAATTTGTGCTTCAAATTGAATATTTCTAGCTCAACATACAGTTCCCATGCTTTGGCCAGTGCGGTGTAGGTGTATCGGCCAACTGTAAGGGACAATGGAGTTCCTCCTTTCTTTCTCTTCATGCACTTCTCATGGTAAGTGAAAAATTTCCTTGACAACTCTAAGAGGATCAACTTGGGCCTTACATAGCTTGGTAGATTTGTCAGTTCACCTTAGAAATTTACAGCCTTGAGATATGTGAATGTGGTGAATTGTGTGAACAATGTTCCCCACTTATTCGTAGCGGCAATTACACTTGGGCTTGTTCGACCATGTCTCATGTTTGGTCTTAGCAAATAGATCACCTCATAGAAGAAGGTGTCATTAATTTTTGAGAACTGGTGGATGCTATTCTCGAGCCCTAGCTCTGGGTAGAATTCATATATTTTGACTTGGGGCCATACCCCATTCTGAGCTAGGCCTGCGAAATCTCTTGTTGATGTTGTGGCGTATACAACGTAGGAATTCATATAGAACTTCCTAGTTGTGAGGACCTGTTGAAGCTGCTGGGAGATGGTGTCGCTGATGACTTCACCCCAACCAAAACACTTATTAGGTGTATTCTTTCTCATGGTATCTAAGTACCTCAACATCCATTTTTTGAAATAATGGGCATCAAGAAGCCCAAATAATCTATCTAGGAAGGTGACTGTATCACTCAATTCCTCATTGAAGTCACTGCGGTGGATGGTCTATGGCCATCTGCTCACGGGCTTCTTATTTTTCAAGTAAAGCTCATTCATCATTTGCATACATTTATCTTCATTGTAGTCCTAGGCCTTCTTACAGTCTTCTATACCTATGGTGACATATAGCCTATGATGAGGAATGCCCAAATTCAGTTCAAAGTGACAGGCTATGAGGTCGATGATCATCTTTCCCTCCTTATCCTCGACACATCTTGTGTCCTTGTTATAGCATCGATCCACCAACATGATGAACTCATTTTTTACAACACTTACTGGCATCCCAGCTACACAATGCAATCCACTGCCCACTAGTTTGTTCATCCACAGACCACTGCTCACCTAGTTAGTCCATGCCCAAAAGACATCCATATCAATATGCCCTAACTCAGAGTCTCCGATGTCAAGGTCACTCTTAGTATATGAGTCAGGCATCCTGACTTTTTGATATTTGTACTTCATCTCTTGTTCTAAAAATTTAGCTTTACCTTTAGACTTTGTTGGTTTCTTGCTTGATGAAGACATGTGTGAGCTTAAGGATGGATGATGTTGCTTTACAAGAAAGATCAAGGAGGCCCAACACAGAAGATCCATGTTAACCATCATCTTATTCATAATGAAATATTGTAGAAAGAAGAATGAGCAATTATAAGGCTTAGGGCGTAAGGCACAGGTTCATAGCATGCTGCAGAGGCTTAAAAAGGCTGGGCACACTTTTGAGGATGTTGACATGGAAAAAGGTGCACTAGCGTTGATATGAGAAAAGTTACACCAATTTTATAAAGGGCACACTTTTGAGAGGTGTTGCATGATAGAAGGAAGCACCAAGGGAAAAGCATGGGGCACAGGTTTACAACATGAAACATGTCATGTTGATGTCAAGGAATATGCACCTACACTTTAGGAAATTTACTTTAGTGGGGCGCAGGAAAAGTCTATGTTGCATGAGTTTTAAGTGTGCCCAAGGAACAATTTTAGAATGTGTTGCAAAGGAAATTAATGTGCCATGAAAAAATTCTTGGCACAGATTTGAAGCACACAACATCCAATGTTGATGTTGTGCAGGATGCACCTGCGCCCTACAAAAGCTACTAAGTGTTTTAAAACTGGGTGTGGGTTAGGGTCATGTTGCAAGAAAAGATAGTGTGCCAAGGCAGAATTTTGGTAGATGTTGCAAGTAAGGATATTATGCCATGAATCTAACTAGTTAACAGTTTGGCTCACTTTTCTTGATTTCTCTTTCTCTTGCCTTTGGATTTATCATATGGCAAAGAGGCTTGGTCTGGATTTGGCAAGGCAACATGTAGGAAAAGGCAAGTTTTGGTTTCTTCAGAGGACGAGGCCTTCTAGATTTGCAGATTTGGAAGGAGAGGTAAAAGGGGTTCCAGATGATTTGGAGATTATTAGGTTCCTCTTTTAGATTTAATCCTTTTTAACAACCCTAATACCTAACACAGCCAAAAATAGAAACCACAACAACAACAAGGATGGTAGAAGCCACTTACTCAGATTTATAAAGGATGAAGGACAACGTTAGGGTCCATAAGCTCAAAAAACAACACACAGGGGTGACAAGGATAGCTGACACGCATAGAGAAAACACTTTTTACAATTTTCAAATCGTGAAAATGACAGGTGTTGGGTGCCTATTTATAGAAAAATCAGCATTTATTGTTTCACCAACTTTCTTTGGCACACATTTTGGAGTGTCGACATGGGTTAGAATGCACCTTTGCATAACCTCAAGGATGTCAACACCTCATTAACAACACCTTAGCACACTTTTTGTAATGACAACATGATATTTCTAGTGCCAAAAGGGCACAAATTTATGGATGTTAACACAAGTTTTCCAGCGCCAAAGGGATTTTCAAGTGGTGCACATTTAGGTATGTCAACATGAGAATACCCGTGCCTAGTTCAAAAAGGCACGTTTTCGAGAGTGTTGACACACCATTTCTTACACCGAGTTAAAGAAGTTGAAAACATAATTTTTGGTATGGTTATCTGCAAAATTGCCCTTGTCAATTTTGTGGGATAACAGATACCCAAATCATTTTAATTACAATAGGATTTACTTTATTACCCGCATTAAATTTTTTTAAACAGTGGACTAACAACCATCTAGGAAGTATCACACTTCCTGGATCTAGCACACGCTAGGCAGTTCATTGCACATATTGTCTAACTCTTTCTGGTGGTCTTGCTTTCCATTACAGGTAGTTCCTCCTAGCCAAAAGGAAGTTCTCACGATCATCTGTGGATTTAAAATTCATATGCACGCAACAACCCATCAACCAACATTTCAACAGGTATTCCTCCTTTGCTCGTTACCCTATCTGTTTCATCAATATTTCAAAGAAACGTCTAAGAATTAGGTGAAACACTTTCATAACAAAGCTCTAAACTTCTTTACCTGGTTCATTTTATCATCCATCTCAATCTTTGGTGTTAAAGCCCCATGTCCTCCGAGTCATGTGGGGTTTAGATTAGGGGTAGATGTTCCTTCCTTAATATAATGCACTATTGTAAAATTCACTCAACTCAATAAATTTCGAATAATTCATTGTCACACCTTTCATCCTTCACAATCTCTTGTGATGATCCCACACTTCTTACTGGTACTATGAGAATGAGAAATGGAGGGAGGTGCCCTTACTAGTCTATGTCTTGTATTCGGAAATAAACCGTTGCCTCTTACTGGTGGCATGGGGAAAAGTGTAGAGGGTCATTCACAAAAGCAAAAAAAATATTGCAAAAACATTAAAAAAAAATTCCAAACAAAAAGAAAAAAGGAATTTACTAGCCAATGGTTTTCCTTCAGTGACCATCCATTGCTTCTTACTAGTAGCATGGGGCAAAGCATAAGGATTCATTTCAAGAATACAATCCCTAGAGAGGTAATTTAGATGTCTAAGTGAAGAGAGAATTATCCCTTAACCTCATATCTTACCAATCAGTAGGCCACATAATTTTCTAAGTCTAGTACATGACCCATAAAGTGAAAGTCATTTTGAAAATGGTTCAATAACCCTAAGAAGAATTAAATCACAATTTCCCAAAGGGATTGTTATTAGCACTTGTCTTTATATTCATTATCTACATCCTACATCCTTCTTAATTCTCGATTATGAGCCCTCACATCTTACTAGTTGTGTGGAATCAATAATGGGGCTGGATTTATTTCCATCATATCATCACCAACATATCTTGCCAATGGAGTGATAACTATTTATTATTCTAAGCATGAGTTACAATGAGGAATGCGGTGCATATGGACGATATCCTGGTTTATCACCTCTAAAAATAAGTTTTCATTCTAGTCCATAAATTTCTGATACAAAATCCCCAAAACATGCAAAAATTTAAAAATCCAAAAAAATTACAAAATCTCAAAATCACCGAAAACAATATAAAAATCAACAAAATCCCCAAAAACATTAGAAAATATACAAAATAAAAAAATATTTGAAAAACTTTTCAAAATTCCAAAAACATCCATAAAATTACAAAAAAAAATTCTAAAAAAATTGTAAACTCCACAAAATCGTAAAAACTCTAAAATAATCAACACAATTCAACCTTTGAACTATTATCCCCAATGAATGATCCAATCACCTTGTGACTATCAAATTCAAACCACTTCTATTCACATGAATCCTCACTTGGGAAAAATCTGGCTCTCATTGTTTCCTTGTTTAAGGAAAATGACCCAATCCTTTTTTATGTCCTTGTACCCCTGCTTGGGGGCACATCCGATCAATCCTCACCATGGAATACATTAGGGACATGTTTATTGGTTCTTGAGTTGCATTATTAGTTAAAAATTATTAAAAAATTCATGTATCTTGATATATTACAGGGGCATCTTGATTTTATGTATCCTGGTGTTCTCTCTAATATACTTATGATATTTGATTTCATATCGTACTAGGGCATCATACTTTCTTGATGGCCTATGTCTATGCTCTCTTCCACTTTCATATAGTAATGGGGCATAAAACCTTTTTTGTGGCCCCTCTCTAAGCTATCACGCATATTACAGTCTATTCATCCTGATCTTTTGTATCATAATGCATCTTGTTATGTGTTATATTAAAATTAAGATGCTTTTCGTCGTATGAGTATCTTTCTGCATAATCAAAATCTTAATTTTCACCCCATCCATTCACCCGTACTAATACATTCCCCAGTTTGGGAATTCTATTTCATTGTCATTGCAGTTTGTGAATCCTACTTGAATATTTTTCTCAAGTAGCATTCACTATCCAGCAACTCCTCCCCCACTATGATCATCATGTACTTGATCCATTAATCCTCACTACTAATTTCTACTCATCAGCCACTTATTCCCACATTACCCTTCTCACCATTCCTATCCCCTCTCCCTCATTTGTATTCTTTCCTTTCACTCTTCTACTTCTTGCTTGAAAATCTTACTTAATAACCCCTTCTATGTGGGATGCTCAGTGGAGGTATACCCTCTCCATAAGATCTTCCCACTATAGAAGCTTCTCCACCATCTCCCCTTTCATCAAACAAAAATCACCACCACACCCATCTTTCCACTCCGCCTCTTCTAATTCTCATTCTTGCATCATCACTCTCACCATACATACATCCCAATTAAGGATTCCCCTCACACTCTCCACCCTCCACCGCATATATTCCTCCATCCATTCATGTTACATTCCTATGTTTCCTTTCTTCCTTGTTATCACCTCATCTCACCTCCTCTTCCACTCTAGCATACATCACTCACTCTTTTCTCATCCTTCCCCAAATCTATCTTCTTCCTAGTCATCCTGCTTACACGCTCTCATAGTATGGCGAATTCACTTGAGGGTTCCCCTTCAGTCCATTTTGTCATACCCTATATCCACCAACTCTATCATCATTCTTCTTGTTCAGCATCTTGGCGAGCCTACTTAACCATCCCTCCCACATGGCAATATTACTTAAGATTCCCTCTTAAGGTTGGTGTACCGTATGGCTTTCCCCCATCTTATTTCTCCCACCTCTCATTGCGATCATCTTTTTCAACCAACCATTCCACTCCTATACCTCATACAATTTTGTCTTTCTCCTTGCATATCATCCCTGTTGGTTTGGTGATCTTACTTAAGAGTCTCTCTTAAGGATAACCTTCCATATTGCACTAGCCCATCACTCCACACTCTCACCATCCACATTTTCTCTTCATTCCCCATCACCATATCATCTTCCCATTGTTATCACCATCCTCTTCTTAGAAATATTACTTAATAACTCACGTGGCATGACGATCTCACTTAAGAGTCCCTCTTAAGGAAGATATGTCTTCTTTCCTTTCCCCATCACTACACATCCTCACCCTTCATGTTTTCTTGAAATTCTCCATTATCACACCCTCGCACCTCCTCTTTCATTATCGTAAACACCACATCTTGCTTCCCACTTTTCATCTCCATCATTCCTCACTTGGTAATATTACTTAACCACTTCCATTGCATGAGAGTTATAGGTCAGGGTCCTTGCTGCACTAAACTCATCATTCTGAACTTCTCCCTCAGCTCATTCATCATTCACATTGTTGATCACTTATTCCACCTAGTCTCTTCTACCAACCACATTTTCCTACTACTATTATCCTTTCTCCACCTATCATCTCACAACGTATGTCAACTATCATCCGTCTATAACCATGTTCCTTTCTCCCATTTTTTCCTCCTTGATCCATCATCCTTCATACCGTTTCTTCCATTATTTTCATTTTTTGTTTCTTCATCCTCACCTCATTCATCCTCATCCTCCACATCCTCTCTTCATTTTCACCTTGTTACAACTCATCCCTCACCTTTTCTTTACTATTTTCACTTCATCTTCTCAAATTATCCCACATATCTACCCCCACGCTTACTCGCCATAGTTCTTATCATTCCTCTAACATTATTTCATCATCATCTTCTATTCCCGTGTTAATAATTATTAGTAGAATTTACCTAAAAACATCAATCCTCATTACGTGTGGCCTTGTTTACTCCCTTGTACCTTCTTCATTTTACCTTCATTCCTTCCTTTGGGCCCACCAATCATTATTAGTGGGATTTCCCTAATGTCCCTTCATTAGCGTTACCCTTTTGATTCCTTATTTCCTTTCTACCTTTCTTAATTTTTTCTCTCATCCTTCCCCACCACTAATTGTTAGTGGACTTTCCCTAACATCCCCTCACTGGCATTACTTCTTCTATCCCACATTTTCTTTTCTCTCCCATCCTTTTTCCCCACTCCCATCCTTTCTTGTTTCTTCTTCCCCACCTCTCCATCTTCCCTTCTCCCTCTTCAATATCTTTATTGTCTTCATCATACACCCTTTTTCTATTGTCTCGTAATCCCTGTATCCTCATTTCATGCATCTCGGCATATTTTCCAATTTTTGTCATTCCTCCCCTATTTCTTCTCTTTACATTATTTTTACTGCTCACACTACACTTATTATCCCCATTTTTTATTTCCTTCCTTCTACATCATTTTATCATTTATCCTCTTATCTCTCCCACCCCTTGTCTTATTTTACTTCCTCTATATCATCTTCTTCCCATTTTTACCTCACGTTTCCTTCTTACTTCCCCATCCATAACTTGGATCTTCAGTGTTGTCCCATATTTTTTATCATCCCACCCTCCACATGCATTTCCATGTGGTTTGTTCCATATTCTTTTCCACGGTCTTCCTCATAAGGACCTGGTTCCGTCAATATTTTTCCTCTATTTTCTCTATCCTCCTTTTCTCCCCCATAATTTTCACGTTTCTTCTTACCACCCATCCTTTTCTCTACCACCCCTACCTTTTCATTTATTATGTACCCATTTCTCTTCTTTTTTCTAATCTTTTTCACACTTTCTTGGCCCCTCATAGTTTCTTTTTTTCTCTATTCTACCTCTTCTTTCATCTTCTTTCAATTTTTTGTCAATTTTACCCCCTACTCCCACCACATCTTCTCCATATTATTTATCTTTCCCCATTCCCCATACCTTTTTCTTCTCCATCTTCTACTTCTACCATTTCTTTCTTTCTCATCTCTATCATTTATTTTGATTTTCCGCATTTCTCTTTAGTATCTTTGTTGCTTCCTTCATATGACACCTCTCTGTATTTCATAATTTCACCCTCTAATATGTCATTTTCATGTATTATTCTTGTTTTTCCTTCATCATTACATTCTTCCCCTATCATCCATCTTTCTTATTCTCTTATACCTCTTTCATTCCTTTTTTTCCCTCCTCTATCTCCATTACCATTCACCTTTCTTTCTCTACTCATAATCACCCACCAATCCTGTCCATTCCCTTTTCTCTTTCCCATTGCATTATTCCACACACCCTCACACCTAGAATTCAAGGTTGTTTGAATCATTTATCCATTTTCACCATGTGTTCATTCCATTATCTTACACCCCATTATCATCCTCCTCTCCACAGAATTAATCTCTCCTCTTTTCGAGAGCTCTGTCATATTTTCCATTTTCGTAAGCCCTCTCGAGGAGGCATCATCACATTTGTCCATAATCACATATTATCATGACATTTTTTTCTTAGAGGATACCATGACATCCATCACCCACCATCTTCTACTCTCTCCAACAAACATTCGCTCTAATTTTTTCTTAGGAAAAGTAGATTGAATTCTTCCCCCATTATCACAAGCAAAAGTTTTTTCTACTTCTTGAAATATTTCTCTTTTCTTCCTCTAAAAATTTCTTATCAAAGGAACATCTTCTTTAAGAAGAATCTCTTCAAAAATCTTCAATCCTGCCACCTGGGGCATATTGACTCCATCTCGTCTAATCTCTTTGAAAGGACGCTACTTTTATAGTATCCTTCCAAAGAGGGGAAAATGTAGACACCCTAATTTCACATCTGTTTTAAATAAAGCAATTCCACTACCTCATTTCCCATAAAAATAAACTTCAAATTAATCAAATATAATTTGATTAATTATCCCTTTCAAATCTAAAAAAAACCTAATCCTTAGCAGATGTCATTATTCTCCATGTTTTTCTACTATTGAATTAAAAATTCAAAATCAAATCCTCACCCACTCTTCATGGTCCCCACTCACCTAAAATACTCCACTTATGAATTAAAAATCCAATTCAAATCCTCACTCATTCTTCATGGTCCCCACTCACCTAATCTTTCCCACATTTTCAAACCATGATTACTTAAATTACTCTAAGTTAATCACTTCCCTGGGCTACAAATACAACCTTACCCCTCCCCTCTAAGACACGAAGAATAAGGTTGAATGTCCTGTCTAAGTTTGTACATCCTTTGAGCAAAGAAAATCCATCCATCTCGTCCTAATGAAAAAATAGCCTCATCTTGAAGCACTGTAAATTAATAAATCCTTTTCGTCATTTGGTGCAAAGTAAGTAGATCTTGTTGCAGGAAGGCCTTGCTCTGTTTTGAGAAAAGAACCTACATATCACATAATCAGGGACAATCCATATTTCCTTTCACATTCTGAGGTTTGCTATGGAATCAAAAAGGAGGAGGTATTATTTTTAGTGTTTTACTTTCTTTTTTATCAACATAATTTTCCTATTTTACAGTAGAAATAACTAGATAATACATTGTCCAATTGCACTTGATGAACCCTTTAATGAAAACGAGAACCACAAGTATACAGAGTATACAATGAAATGAAATATGAGAGATTGGTTTGGAAATGAGTCATAACATTTTCATATGGTTATTTTTGTAGTGTTGATTAGCAGATTTAATATGGTTCTAAATGTTGAATTTAGAATGATGAACATTGAGATAATAACAAACTCCCCTGATTTTGTAATCATGAAATAGGGATGTTACATCTTGATATCAAAGCTGAAGGTTACAACTCTTAGACCTATTTGTGTCCAAATCTGATTGAAAAAAAATTCATGATTATCGAAATGGTGAGAACAAGGGGACATGCTGTGAATAACCCACCTCTGGGTGGTGAAGCAACTACAACTCAAAAGTTGGATGAAATCCTTACTAGTCTACAAGACATAAGGAATAGGATTTTTTTTCTAGAATAGCAAGTGGTTGGAAATAAAAATGAGACTGATAATGAGCACTCTCAAGGGAAACCACATGATAGGAGAAACGGTGATGTTGAGGACCTCAATGTTGCGAATGATAACACTACAAATAATGTTGGAAATAATACTAACATGAATGTATCAAATTAGCCCAATAATAAAAGGGAAAGATTGGAATCAGAATTGACTAGCGATATAAATAGGATAATTCCACAAAAATTTGATAGAACCACCTAGGGTGATGGGGATGATAATTTGTTCAGCAAGATGGAGAAATTATTTGCGATAAGAAATTTCTCCAAGGAAACCAAGGTTGTGTGGGGAACTTATCGGCTCTCTCATGAAGCATCTTTGTGGTGGGACAACCGGAAGGTTGAGCTTAATGTTGATGAGGAAAGAATCAAATGGAACCAGTTTAAGGGCCATTTTATGAAGCATTGGTTGCCCCAACTCTTCTATGACCATAAAATGATAGAGTTTGAAACCTTGACTCGAGGCAAATTTTCTGTAACAGAATATTAGGAGAAATTCACCAAGATTCTCAAATACGTATGAAAGTATCAAACATATGAAAAAATATGAATAAGGAATTTCATCATGGGGTTATATCCTATCATAGGTGGTGAGGTGGATGTACATAGTCCTGCCACTATGGAGGAAGAGGTGGGAAAAACCATTCAAAAAGAGCAAAAATTGAAGGAAATTTCTACCCATAAGGAGGAAAAACGTAAGAAAAATGGGAATGCTTCATCTTTTCCACCCAAGAAGGGTACACAAAAGAAGTTTGAAACAAAAATAATCTTGTGGGTGGAAATGAAAAGAAAACATTAGTTGATAAAGATTTAAAAAAACAACAAAAATAATGGGTAAAAGGTTAATTATGGGAAAAACAATACTTTCAAGGTTGAGAATAAGTATGAGCATAAGAAATTACTTATTGGAGGTTGTTTTAATCATGGAGGAAGCCACTATGAAAGTCACTTTCCCTTAAATAAAAATGATAACAACCAACAACATAAGATACATGCTGCAGTAGCCGATAAACAAGCTGAAAAACAGGCTACACACATAGAAGTGCCAAGTAAGTTATATGGCCTACATGTAACTATAATTTTTATAATGGTGCTTCCAAATGTTTTATTTCTAATAAGTTAGTTACTAAATTAAAACATAAAGCTGGTTTTATGAAAAAACTATGGACTGTCCAGTATGGAAATAATGTCTTCCACACTGTTAGTAAGTTCCTTTTTGGCATAGCCTTAGAATTACCAATCTTCACAACTGAGGTAGACCTATATGTGGCACCTCTAGGGTCTTATGACATAATAATTGGTGTGAATTCGTTGGCTGATTATAAGGAACTTGTGGACTATTTTTGGAAGAATGTAAGGTGTTTGGATGATCTACAGAAATCAGTACACATTCAAGGAATAAAAAGAGGCATAAGAGTTAGATAAATATCATCTATGCAACTCAAGATAGCCAAAAATAAAGGCCATGTGATTTATGCAATACAAATTTTAGATTCATCTGAAGAAGGAGGTAAATTTTTCGAAAAATATTCATTGCTAAGTAATTATAGCGATGTGTTTCTAGAAGAGCTACAAAGTCTTCTACTAAAAAGAGATTTTGACTTCACCATTGAAATCAAACAAGGAACAAAACGTATTTCCAATGCACCCTGTCAAATGAATACCGCATAGTTGGTAGAGTGTAAGGCCCAATTGCATAAATTTATGTCTAAAGGTTTAATGAGGTTGAGTGTCTCTCCTTGGGGAGTGCTAGTGATCTTTGTTAAAAACAGCGATGGAACATTGAGGATTTGTATTAATTATAGGATGTTAAACAAAGAAACTATCAAGAATATATATCCTCTCCCAAGGATAGATGATCTTTTTTATCAGATGCGTGGAGCATCCGTTTACTCTAAAATAGATTTGTGTTCTGGATATCATCACTTAAGAATCAAGGAAGAAGGTATTCACAAGAATGCTTTTAGAACAAGATATGGACATTATGAGTTCACTATTTTACCTTTTGGGTTAACTAATGCCCCTATAGCCTTCATGAATTTGATGAACAATATCTTTCAAGAATACTTGGATAAGTTTTTGTTTGTATTCATAGAAAATATTCTTATTTATTCATGGATCTTGGAGGAGCATAGTGAGCACTTAAAATTTGTACTTGAGGTACTAAAAAAGAGTAAATTGTACAGAAAACTATCCAAGTGTTCTTTCTATGAGACTAATACTTGGGGCATATAATAAATAAATATTGAATCTCGGTTGATCCTTCAAATATATTAGCCATAATTGATTGGCTGACACCTAAGAATGTACATGAAGTTAGAATATTCATGGGGAATTTGTAAAGGATTTCTCAAGGTTTTTTGTCCCAAGAAATGCATTGCAAAAGAAAGATAAAAAGTTTGTATGGAGTGAGAAATGCAAGGCTACATTTAAAAATTTGAAGGAGTGGCTAAATTTTCCCCCTATATTGATTGTTCCTGATCCAAACGTGAGTTTTACTATGGTGACAGATGCTTCTAGAGATGGATTAGGGGGTATATTGTTGCAAAATGACCATGTGATTGCATATGAAAGAAGGAAGCATAAATTGTATGAGTAGAATTATTCTCCCCATGATTTAGAGTTTCATTTCATATTTCATGCACTACAAGTTTGGAGACACTACCTCTTAGGGAAACCCTTTGACTTGAAAACTGATCATCTTGGGCTAAAATATATCTTCACTCAACCTAACTTAAATGAAAGGCAATGAATATGGTTAGAGTTCTTGTCTCAATATTATTTTGACATCAGCTATATAAAAGGTAAATAAAATAGAGAGGTAGATGCACTCAGTCGTATAAAATATATTTATGCACTTGTGACTTTGAGAACTCGATTTAAGGATGAGGTTAGAAATACCTTAATGTCTGATTTGTACTTTTAGTAGGTAAAGATAGCACTTGCTACAAATCCAAAGGATGTAAGGTAGAAGGATTTCAGTTAGATGGAGAAGAAATTCTAAGGTATGAGGATAAAGTGTACATACCACTAGGAAATGAGTTAAGGAATAAAGTGATGACTCAATTTTACAATGCACCTTACTCTAGATATCCTAGAGTGATAAAAATGCTTGTTAAAGTAAAACAACGTATTTTTTGAAGGGGATGAAGAAATACATCTTGGATTATGTGTCTCATTTCCTGGAATGCCAATGTGTGAAATTTGAGCATATGTACCCAACAGGTTTATTGTACCCTCATAGCATAATGTAGTGTAAATGGTGATTTATAAGTATGGAATTTGTTCAAGGACTTCCTATGTCTAAGAATAAGCATGATTTTATTTTAATTGTGGTTGATAAACTAACTAAAGTGGCTCATTTCATTGTTGGAAATATGAAAGATGACTCACTTCTTCTTGCAAAAATTCTTATTCAAGAAATATTTGGATATCATGGTGTTCCTGAGTTAATAATATCTGATAAGGACCCACGAATGACTTCACAATTTTAGCAAACTCTTATTGTAGTTGTTGGTCATTTAAACATGCGCCTGCATCTCGGGTCTGGAAGAACCAATTTTTTTGAGACAACAATGGATCTTTTTCCAAGTTGTGGGACCTTTCATGCTTGAGTTGAAACTAAAATGATGAAGAAAAGGAGAAGTGCGTAAGGGCGCGTGAGGAAACTTCAACCAAGTGAATGTGCCAAAGAGATAACTAAGGTGTGTGAAATATGCAATGTAGAACCATAGAGCTAAAATGTGAATAGAAGTTGTCCAAATAACTAGGGAAATTATTTGGATAACAGTTTTGGTAACTTTTGGGGCCATCTACCTGCTAGATGAAGGGGATTAGTAGCCTAGAGAATCCATTGGGCATGGAGTCTACTATGTAATCATGAATCTCTAATTTGGGATCTTAATGAACTGCCCCTAAAGTAACTTGAAGAATCATTTCTTAACTCTATTTTGAATCCTACAAAACTATTGAAAACTGTTGGAAGATAACCAACATCCTAAAAGAAAAAGAAGAGTTTACACAAGAAGCATGTGAGGAGAAATAACTATGTACAAACAAACAATGTGTGTATAACACACTTAGAGGAATTGAAACCTACTATAATATATATAGAAATGATGCAGTAACTCAATGGAAGGGTTTGAGATATATCCCATTGAATAGGATTTGTAGTGTGCTTCCATCAAGATGAGAAAACTCAAAATAGTTAGCCTCCTTACATGAAATGATGATGTATGGGCCACTCCAAAGCACATCAAATTTTTAATGGCATCCTGGTTTATCTTTGTTAGAATCCCATTTCAAGACCAAGTCCCCAAATTTGAAAGCTTGAGGTCTAGCCTTTCTGTCAAACCACTTCTTTGTTGCTTGCTTATGTTGTTCTATCTTGATCATGGCAGAGTTTCTTGATTCTCCAAGTTTAACCAGCTCTACCATTCTAATTTCCCACTTGTCTATGCCCTCCAATTCAAGTTGTTGACAAAAATCTAATGAAGGAAAATCAAGAGATAAGGGAATTCTATCTTCCTTACCATAAACCAACTTGTAAGGTGATTTCCCAATTGCCTTCTTGTTCGTGATCCTATCTTCCCAGATCACACGCGAGACCTTCGTATGCCACTGTATTTGGTTGATATTCATAATCCGCTTTATGAACCTGATCATGTTCTTATTTGTTGACTCTGCCAAGCCATTACCCTAAGGGTAATAGTTGGAAGAAGTATTCAAGTATATTGCAAGGCTCAATGCCCAATCATTGATTTTGGTACCAAGGATTTTTCATTATTAGAGATAATGGTTTGAGGAATGCCAAACCTTGTTACGATGTCCTCGAGAAAGTCCAATATGACTGACTCAGTTGATTCCTTGAGCATGACAGATTTTGTCCACCTTGTGAAGTAGTCTATATCTGTTAGCACCCATTTGTGGCCAGTGATTAAAGGAGGATTGATCCTACCTATGATGTCAAAACCTCATTGTGCAAAAGGATGATCCACTTGGATAGGTTAAAGGGGAAGCATTTCTAATCTTTTCTTACCTGAAAAAAGGTGCATTCTCTACATATTGTGACCCACTTCTGTGCATCCATGAATAGGGTAGGCCAAATAATTACTTCCATCATAATCTTCATTGTTCTGGATTTACCATAGAAATTTCCACCATAGAATCAATCATGAAATTATATTAACACTTTTTGAGTCTGCGCACTATCGATACACCTTATGAACATGCCATCAAGATTCATCTTGAAGAGAAGACCGTTAATCAGTACATATGGGATAGATTGCAACCTCAGATGTATTCTCTTTTATTTGTTCAAACCAAGAGAGTATGCACCATTGGAAAGGAATCTAATCATGTCCCTCATCAAGTCATGCACACTAGGGGATTCATTCTGTTCAATTTCTATGCGCAGGATCTCTTCATCCAGAAATAATGAAATCTTAGGTTTATTCTGTGCATCCTCAGCAAGTTTCTTATAGAGAGTGCTACCTCTTACTATCTTTGTGGCTTTGATAGTCACATCATATTATTTGATTTTGGTCACTCATCGTGTTGTCTTCTCACTGATCTCTTCTCCCATGATGAAATATTGAACACTTGCATGTGAAACTAACACCTTTATGTGGTTTGTGGAGAGCATAATTTTGAATGTTTTGAGTGCACGCATGATGGCGTATACCTGTCTCTCTATGTGAATGTACCTTAATTGATATTATTTCAAAGTCTTATTGAAGAAAGCCAATTTTTGCTCCAGTCCTTGTTCATTTTCTTATGTTAGGACAACAACAACACTTGCATTAGCTATATAATCATAAAGGACAAAATCCCTAGAGTAATCCGGGTTTATGAGTGTTGGTACGCAAGAAATTTCTTTCTTAATCCTATTGAATATTTATTTTCCTTCTACTATCCATCTTAAGGTTATGTCCATCTTGAGAATGAGGGTAATGGACCTTACTAGTCTTGAAAAGTTAAGAATAAAGCACCTAAAAAGTTGATATTTCTAAGAAATGACCGTAAGGATTTCTTGTGTGTCAGCAAAGAAAGGTTCGGGATGGATGAAATGTACTCAAGATAAATTGTGATGCCATCCTTTGAGATCACATGGCCTAGAAACTTACCTTATGCCACTACAAAATTACACTTCTTGGGGTTAAGAGACACCCCAAAAATTTTGCATCTTTCAAATACTTTCTCTAGGTGTGCCATGTTGTTTGCGCTTTACTTTGAGAAGATTGTGATTTCATCAATGTACATAAAGATGAACTCATTGATATAACATTTTAATGAAATATCCACGGTGTTCTGAAACGTTGTGCATGCATTTGAAAAAATGAAGGGAATATTTTGATATGCATTTTTTCCCCACTTGGTTGTAAAAACTATTTTGCATTGATCCTCTTCCTTGACTAGGATCTGATTGAATCCAGAGTATCCGTCCAGCACAGAGAATCTTTTTGCACCAACCACAGTCTGCAAAATCTACTGCATAGAAGGAAAATGGTAATGATCCTTCAATGATGCCTTGTTCAAATCTTTGAAATCAACGCAGAGTCTTATTTCACCATTCCTCTTGCATACCAGAACAAGATTTGTGACCAAAAGAGAATACTTGATTGAAAATATTATCTTCACCTCAATGATTTTGGATAACTCCTTCCTCTTGGGGGTCTCTATCTTTGGATTGACTGGTCTCTGTTTTTTCCCGACAAGCTTGATACTAGGATCAAGGTCAGTGGAGTGTTGAGATACAATTATATCAAAACCTTTGAGGTCTTCATACTCCCATAAGAATATATCACTATATTTTTGACAGAGAGAGATGAAGGCTTGTTATTCATCATGCATGCAAGCTTTACTGAGCAGAAGCTCTTTTCTGTGTGCAATAGTGACTGGAAAACAATCTTCTTGTGCCACATGCATTTACTTTTCTTTACCCTTGAATTCATCATAAAGACTAAAAATTTGTTCCAAGGTGACCAGCCCTTTAGAAAAATTGTTTTTCTTCAATTGTATCACTTGCTCACCATAATTGTCATGAAAATAAGATTGCATGCTTGATGAGAACTCAACTTTATTCTAGATGAACTGGATGATTTTCACATCACTGGAAAACACTTGTCTAAAATGGATGGTATAATCACCATCTTTATGTGATGAGTGTTCCCTTTGATAAAGTCCTCAACAGGGTAGAATTGTGAACCAAGCATGGCCATTTGATTAGTTTCCTTATTAATTTTGTGTGGAACCACCTATAGATTTAGAGCATCAAATCTCTCAAAGAGATCCCAGAGTCTGTGTCTATAAAATTTGAGAAGCTTATTACTTTCCATGTATATTTTGGTGACTTGATGGATAACCAGTTTTGTTTCCCCAAAGATCTGCAGCACCATGATTTTCTTCTTTTCAGCTATAAGAAGAACATGCACTAGTGGCTCATACTCTACCACATTATTAGAGAATGCAAACTACCACTTGTGTGTAAACAAGAATTTCTCATCCTTGGGATAAATGAGAACAAATTCTGCTCCTATGCCATTTCTACTTTTGGATCCATCAAAACATAACTTCCATAGACTGGGGTTCTCTTCACTTTTCTTGAGCGTGCATGGTAGCATAACTTCTTCTTCAAGGATGCAGTAAGTACCAATCCCAATTTCATAATATTCCATCTCCTTAGCATATGGATCAAATGTATGGTGTCTCTCTACCCATTCATCCAACACTAAGTATAGAATAGGAGGCATGAGAGGTTGCTCTTTAGAAACTAAATTTTTTTCTTCTTGGATTAAAAATTTGTCTTGGAGAAGGGATGGGATATATGACTCCACATGATAGGAAAATATTGAATCAACCTATATAGTAAACCAAGTACCATTCCTTGTATTTAGTAACATGTGGGTCCAATCAGAAGACAATTAACCACCCACTTTAGCAATGAAGTCCCTTGACATACACAGGGAAAACATAGGGGACATATGATTGATTGACACATCTTGAGTTATTTTTAGACTTGGACATGCATGGAGGGTTTACTCAAAGTCCTTGATGATTTCTAGGGTAGTGACAATTGAACCATCAATTTGTAGGATTCCTTTTGCTAAGGGGCTATATTTAAGACCTAAGACATCAACAATCTTCTTAGATATGACAGAAGTACTAAAACCTAAGTCAATCATACAGTTATGGAAAATATTTTTACCTATGATTAAAGACATATAGAAGGGTGGGGTTTTGACAACCTTACTTAATTGTTTCTCCTCTTCTTGTAAAATATTGACAGAAGTACGTGGCTTTAGAATAGCTAGGTCAGCATGCGAAAGTTGGGCCAAAGCTTCATGCATGAAGTCTTGCTAATATGGAATGGTCAGGGCATCCCACATTGTGAAATTTATGTTTGTCTTCTTTATCTGGTCCACGATGGTAAATGGGAGACCTAATGACTTATGCATTTGAGGCACATCAACATTCTTCTTAAGTTGTTAAAATGTAGAGGTAGGAGCCTTAGTTGGCATAGTGGCTTGACCTACCAAAGGATGTCATGTGCCACTTTAGGAGGAACTTTACACGGAGGAATTTGAGCACTTTTACTACTGGATGCCTTATCTACTTCATTTTTGTTTTGAGGATCTGCTTGTGCTGTTGGAATTAAAACTTGTGCACCAGATTCGAGAATTCTCTTCTTGTATCTTATGTTATCAGTAACCTGGGTGCATCGTCTGCTTGCATCATTTGTAACTTGGTTCCCTCAATGCCAAACAATATCAAGTTAGCTTTAGGGGGAGCCTCTGTCTTTTCTTAGTTCTCAGGTTTGTTAGCACTCATGGTTAGAATCATTCTAGATCATATAAGCTTACACAAGCATAGCATTGGCGCAGTGATACTGACTATGAGGCATATTACAAGGAAAGATATATTCATACTCCTGTGCCATGTTGTTTTAAACAGGGAAAAGTGCTTGAATTTTTCTAGGCATTAGAAGGGGTTGTGCAGGAGGAATAGCTTACAAAGGCAAGTGCACATTATCATGCCATCTATAATTTATTGGTTATGTTTGTATCTTTGATTCACATACTGATCTCACCATGGTTGATTGCTTTAGATTCACGCCTAATTAGAACTACCTCTTTGGGCTTGCACTTGTTGTTTTTCTAAGGAAATGACCTTATTGGAAAATTTCCTAATTAGGGTCTTCAATTCTTCATCTTCTTTTTGATGCGTGGGAGAGTAGGATGTAGATGCAACTAGTTATGCACTCTGTACTGGAACTGGAGCAATAGAATGCTGAGGCACTGGAGAATTATCTAGGAATAAGGGCACAGGATGCCTAAGATATAACTTGTGTACCTGGATGAGACTATTTTCTACCCTTATGGAAATGTTGTAGGTAGCTAGTAAATTTATACCTCCCATGGAATGAATCATGAGTGAAATATCACTTATCAAAGCCCTTATATAATATAGGAAATCATGCTGGGCTATAGGCCTTACCAATTTTTGTATTATGTCCCAAGTATTCTAGAATATAATGTTGAAGCCATTCATATACTCATTAGTATTGCACTTTGTTGTAGTCAGTTGCTCCACTAGTTATAGATGATTTGACATATCTTCAAAGTAATTATATAGATTTGTTCCAAGTTCATCCCAGGTAGCAGTCGATGCAAGTCTCAGGCCATGGTACCATTGGAGCACTTTGCCCTTGAATGAGGTTGCAAGTAGCCTAACAACTACATCATCATGTATGAACAGGTAAACAAAGCACACATTGGCCACGTATTGAATATTCTCAACAGGGGTTACTTTATTTTCTCTCATGAAGTATGGAATACTCTTGAGTATGGCTGCTAGTTTATCATGTTGACCATTGAGATTGAGTGGGCTACCACAATTAAAGCTAGAAAATTTCCTCAGAGGAGGAGGAGGTTGAAGCATCATGGTAGGGTGCACTTGTCTATTATGAGGAGAAGTAGAGTGTGTGCATCATGTTGGAGATGGAGATGCACATGTGAAATATTTTTTGTGTTTTCTTCTTCATATAAGATGGAGATATTCAAAATATCCTTCGGCCGCAGCACTTTTTCTTGTGTGTACTCTTCTCATAAAAGGTGCTCTATCTACTGAAACAGGAGATCTAAGTGTTGGGAGTCATCAGATGTGCTTGAAATGAGCCTTCAAAGGCTGGAAATTGCTAAGTCACACACCAAACTTAGCAATACTTAAATCTAAGCTTTCACTGCTCATCCCACCAAGTGTGCCAGAAATTGATGGTTGTTCAAACGTGCACCCGTGTCTCAGGTATGGAAGAAAAGAATTGTTTGAGACAAAAATGGATCTGTCTCTAATTTGTGGAACCTTCCGCACTTGAGATGGATCTCTGGAGAAGGCTGGTTCCTCTATCTATTTCTACTACTATTTCTACTCCTAATGATGGAAAGGAAAACTAAACTAAAAATGAAAACGGAGCAGGGATAGAAGGATAACAAGATGGAAAACTAAACTAAGGGAGGTGATAGCACAAGAAAAATAGGGATGAACACTATCTGTTC
Source organism: Taxus chinensis (assembly GCA_019776745.2). Classification (NCBI taxonomy): domain Eukaryota; kingdom Viridiplantae; phylum Streptophyta; class Pinopsida; order Cupressales; family Taxaceae; genus Taxus; species Taxus chinensis. Next base: position 225,911,335 of record CM034147.1, on the reverse strand, counting down.
TGAGTGAAAATGAAAGAAAAGGCATCAAGGAAGGCTTGGTACTCATAACAGAAACCAGAATGTATCTTCATGATAAGATTCATGAAACACAACTAAAATGGAGCTACAAGGGACATAAAGTGACACAAAAAACACACAATGTAAAAGGAAGGAAATAAAAAGTAACTTAAACATGTCAGGAAGGAGAATAGCCACAAAACAATGCTTGCATTACTTCCAAAACTGCACAGACTGTTACAATGGTGAGAGAGGTCAATATCCACATGCAAGAGCCAAATCTAGAGGTCTGCAACTCAAAATACAAATATATAAATTCCTTAGCAAAGAGCTTAAGGATCCAAAATGCTCAACATTAACAATGAGCCTAGCTCTTACATTTATAGATGAATCAATGGAAGAAGAAGAGGAGAATGAGGTAAAACTTGAATTTTAAATATAACCAACATGATAAGAATTTAATGCCTACAAATCTATCAAATGCCTTCTCTAAGGCTATTTGGCATGTAGGAGAAGGAAGGAGGCAAAATCCATGTCAAATCAAGTAGTTGGATAAATTGGATCTTCTCATCAATGCCCAGAAACATTTTTTCCCATTTCTCACCTATCAGATCCACCAAAATTTTGAATTTGAACATCAAACACTATATCCTACATCGGTAGCTATGGATTGAGACTAGGCACACACTAATCATATCTTTGTAGAAAAATATATGTCTATCAGAATATTATCAGATCCATCTGTGCATGCAAGACACATGGCACACATAGGTTGGCTGAAAGGTTAGCCAATTGTTTTGTAATTTCTTCCATGTGTCATACATCAATTGGTTTGCAAGTATTTGGTGGCCATTTGATGCACTCTGGTTGGTTATGTGTAATACACTCAAGCTTGTTAGATGATGACATGGAAAATAATGGTGTAGAGGAAGGCATGAAGGTATGCATGTGAAAGAATGAAACACGGGAGGAAAACAAAGGAAGAGTGCGTGCAAAGGTCACTCACATGGGAGAAATAAGAGAAATACCCAAGGACAAAATATATGGTCAATGCACAAAAATTACAAAGTAATCTGCGAGGCACACACATAGGATGTATAAACTGCTTGGAAGAAGTTGGGTGCATTGAAAGTGCACGTGAGGGAAAAATGGAACAAAGAGGAAGAGGAAAATGAAAGGATGGAGAAAAAGAGAACCACACAAGGGCGCACAAGGAAACTTCAACCAAGTGAATGTGCCAAAGAGGTAACTAATGTGCACACAATCTTCAATGTAGAACCATAGAGCTAGAATATGAATACAATTTGTCCAAATAACTAGGGAAGTTATTTAGATAACAGCAACTTTGGAAACAAAGTTGAATTTTAGCTCTTCTTATCATCCATAAATGGAAGGGAAAATTGGAAGAGTGGATCGGGTTCTAGAAGATATGCTTAGGGTGTACTACATGGATCATCAGTACAAATGGGAAGAGTATCTCCCTTTGGTTGAATTTGCATATAATAATGCTTACCATTCTTCTCTAAACAAAGACACCTTTTGAAGCTTTGTATGGGTGAAGGTGTAGGACCCCGATCAGTTGGGATAACATTGAGAATATAGAATTAATTTGTCTTGATATGCTTTATTAAATGGAAAATTAGGTAAAGTTAATATGAGAATGATTAAAAGAGGATGCTGATAGACAAAAAATTTATGCAGACTTGAAAAAGGATTGAAAGGAAATTTGAACTTGGTGATAATATTTTTCTAAGAGCCAAGCCTAAAAATAGCTTGATTACTTTTAGAAAGTCACTCAAGTTATCACCTTGTTATGTAGGACCCTTTGATATATTTGAAATAGTCAATCATGTGGCCTACCGATTAGCATTGCCTCCCTCATTGTCATGGATGCATGATGTTTTAAATATTTCTTTGCTTAAGAAATACATTTCAGATTTATCACATGTGTTAAACTAGAATGCTTTACAGGTCCAAGACCCAGGGGTAATCGTGGTAGATCTAGTTAGAGTGTTGGAAACCCACAAGTTGCACTTATGTAATTGTGAAATTGGAAAATTTAAGGTTCAATGGGATCAATTTAGCGAGGAAAGTACAACCTGGGACAACTTGGAGGAAATGAATATTGTTTTTCCTCACTTGTTTTAAGAAGAAATATTTCATTTCCTATCAGAACGTGAATCATTATGATTCACAACTGATCTGAATTTGTTTTTATGAGAAAAAATATGTTTACTAAGTATTGTTACAATGTATAGTGCTGTTATAAATTTTGAAAACTAAATTTTTGGATTACATTCTGTTGCTATTAAGGAATCTTATGGTTAAATAAATTTTATTAAACTTTTTTATGGAATTTTTTTTTTGGAATTAAGTAAATCATCTGGATGATGATGTTTTTTAGAGGGGAAGTATGTGACACCTTCGTCATCCTTTCATCTGTACTTGTTCATTGTGAAGTGGATTGTGATGTTGACATGTGATTGTTCTTGAGTTGTTACTCTGTAAAACTGATTAAATCATGTTGTTAGATTAATGTTTATCTAAGTTGATATTTTTTTATTTAATCATCCATTTATTTGTAAATTAATCTTGAATTGTAATTTTTAATTAATTGGTTCATGAAATGAATTGGATGTCTTCAAATTATGGAAAGTTTGGATTCTAATCTTGGAACTATTGGGTAAGTTGGTAATTTGGGAAATTGCACTAAGTTTGGAATGATCAATTTATTGGAATTGAGAATAAATTAAGTAAATACCTTGGATAAGTTTCATTGATCCAAGGTATTCTCTTAATTCAATCTATAATTGTGATTGAATGTAAGAGATTGCAGTTATTATTTGATTATGGATTATAAATCTTATACGAATTGGTCTTAATGATTTTATTCCAGTTATAGTATGTTCTTAGTCCCATGTTAATGATGGGAAAGTATTTGAGAGCCAATTCATTGTAGCACTGCTCCATTTGAAAAATGTTACATAGATTGGTAAGGTCTCTATTTTACAGTTACTTGAGACCTATCATATGCCTAATGTTTTGATAACACTAAAATTTCTAAAGGTTTAACCTAGACCTAAGGGATATGAAATACTACGGTGGATTGTGAACCTATTATAATACCTATGCTAAGTTGATAGGTATTAAAATCTTATCAATTAAAACCTAACCTAAGTTGGGAAGGGGACATGGAACCTTACTCAAGACTAACCCTAGTCTACTATTGTGGATGCATGGTCAAGTGGTGAGGTTTGTGGTTGTCACCACCCTAGCATGTACTTGGAAGTTTTAATGGTAGAGATTAATGGTGGGTACTGCCACTCTTGAGCAATAAGAAAATTAAAATTTGGCAAGTTTCTAAAAACCTGCAAGAAAACTAGTGGCATGATCATTTGAACTGTTAGTGAATGGCTATGTGGAATAGTGAATGTCAGTGGGTTGGCAGAATAGCCAAACCATCCTCTCTAGCATTAATGATTATTGAAAATTATTCTAAACCACCTTGGAGAAAAATACGCTGGATTTGGAAAATATTTGGTTGATTTGGTTTCATAATTACTCCTTCCATTAAGCTCTCTCTCATTTTCATGTCAAGAATTGGGAGCATTTGATTTGATTCAATCTTATTTTTGAAAGCTTCACTTCTCCTTTTCGTGGAGAAAGACTATAGGGATTTTGTGAAGGTTAATTTGTTTTAAATGTGGAGGCTATCATGGGAATTGGAAAAAGAAACCTGGGAGTTACAAGAATAGTTTGGGAAGCTCTACTAGGCATGATAGGCTCTAATCCCTTGCAAAAACTTGTTATATCTAGTTATTTCATGAAAAGAACCCTACTTATATTATAAAACATTTTGGGATTCTTATTTTTTATATTGCATATTAAAATGGAATCTCTTACTTGGTAATTTATTTATGAACTAGTTTTTGATCTGGCTTTGCTCTGAATGCTTTTATATGAACTGCATGATGACCTTTTCCACTCTATCTATTCTGGGTGATTGTAAAAATTACTCACAATGACTATAATAGAAGGAATAAAATTATTTACTTTGAGTTACATGTTTAAGTGGGATATAATCGAACCTAATAGTTAGTTATTGATATCTATGTAACTGTTTTTGTACCAAACCAGTTGGTTGTATGTTTTATTAGCAAATGGCCTTGTGTTTGCTGGGTCAAATTAGAACTTGAGTACCCAATCAAGCTGAACTGGTGTTGTTTAATGATTTCTTTTTTTCCCTGTTTGGTTTTGTATTTTTTAAAATGTTTCGAATACTAGAACTCTTGAGATATAACACTGTACTTTTTTTGGGTTACATGCTTACTTTGATTGACTTCATTTTTTGTGGAGTTGGAAACTCATACACATGGTGGATATAGACCCAGACTATAAGTGATGCATTTCAGTTTTGCTAAGATCCATTTGGATGCTGATAACCTAGGTCAAGCTTCATCTTATTTAACCTTTTCAATGTTATTTTTAATCCTTTGTGATTGTGTGTGTGTGTGTGTGTGTGTGTGTGTGTGTATTCATGTCGTCCTCATTTGAAATGGACTCCTAACTGTACTATGAGACTTAGTCATTTGAAATTTATTATCTTAACTTGTGTGGCTTTAACAACTGTCATGGTTGTATGAATTTGGTTTCTTTCCTTTATCTTTATGATTGTTCCATTATTTAATACTTTTGAGAAGACGATTTGGTATAAAGTTTTGTTAAATAAAGTGGAATGGATGTAGTTAGCTTGACCTATAACTTTTATTCATTTTCTAATCTATGAAATTAGTGGTTACACTGGTAAGACTATCCGTGTTTAAGATTATACTGAATTATTTTAGCTTCTAGTATGAATAAGTTTCAATCATAGTTATTGTTTGATTTTTTTTGGGAAGTCTGCATTGATTATGATCCTAACCTATAAGTATTAGGAAGGGTTACAATGTTTACCTTTATTCTAAGTTAAATTGATTAAATTCTTATCAATACCCTTGATCATTCGAAGATGATCAATCATATCGATTTAACTTAGAATAATCTTATGTGAATAATCTCTGTGTTGTGTATCCCAAGGACATGCATGTATTTTAATTAGTTGGAACCAAGTTGTTAATATGTGGATTGCTTGTGTGATATGCTAAAATGGATTGTGATTTTTGAGATCTTGTTGTTAGTAAAATATCTCTCTCCACCCATCTTGCATCCAATTCTTGTGTAATCTGTAGATAAATTAAATAGAAATGGAATTATTTTATGAACCGATTATTATGTGTTAATCATGTAGTATGGGCTATATGGTTAAGGTGTTATTATTCAGCCTTCTTCTTTTGTTGTTGGTAAACTTGGCTTTGCATTATTATCTAAATACTGCATGAAGTGAGAAAGTATATATTTTTTGCTATGGATTACCTTTATGGTTTTGTAATGACTGAATGTTCAATCTATTGCTGATATACTTCTTGATAGAATTATTGATTGATTACATTGTTAAATACTAACAATTGCAGGGTTGGAGATATACTTGAGTAATGTTATTATAGAAGTGTTAAAAAAGGAGGAAGATGTTCTGAACTCTTGATTTTTTTCTATTAATAAACAATGTTCCTTCTTGAAGTTGTTAGTTAAAACGTATGGTTCCAAGGATTTAGATCCTATCATGCTCAGTTCAAATGAACTAGAAGATGTCTAACAATCTTGCAAATGAAATCCGTGAAAGAAGGAAAGATGAAGACTTGTGGAAAGCTACATTTATTATATTGATTGAAGAAATGTAGTTTGATGAAAATATTAGTTTTTCATTTATTGCATTACTTTTGTAATGAAGTAATCAGGGCCTATGGCCACTTGTGTAAACTGCTGAAAAGGATATTATTCATTCTTGTTTACTTGAATTGACATATTTTCCTGTAAATAAATGAAATTTATTGCTTGAATAATTCTATCTTGATTGGTTAAGTTGTGTTTGAATGACATTTTAAGTTAAAAGGATTATTTTATTTGGAAAATAAACTTGCATGGAATCAGTGGTTATGCAATTATTTATTCCTTGATCTTGTGTAGTAACTTAGTTGAAGTTATATGAAGTATTTTTAACTTCATACCATTGTTATGAAGTAATGAATAATATTCGTTATCCTTGATATTGTCAGAAAAAGGGATAGATGTAAAGCATTATCTTTTTTTATTGACTTATATGAATAGTTTGATTGAAAAAAATTAAATATAAGATGATTATTGGCTCTATGATTACTAAATTCATTTTGAATAAGATAGTAAAGAATAAGTTGTAATAAACAATTTATATTGTTGTAGGAATTAAGTTATAAATGACTGTGCTTGATTACAACTTTATAAGCCATTACTTGTATGATTGTTTTATAAGGGTTGTTATAAAAAAAGTATGGATTGCATAACTAATATTAAGGATTCGAAGCTTAGAGAATAATTACAAAGAGTACTTAATCTCATTAAATACATATATAATAATCTTCCTTATAAAAGGGCTCTGAGTGATTATACTAAAATGCAATCCTACCTATCCTAATTGACGAACTAAGTACAATAAAGAAGTGAAATTGTACTTATGAAGGGATGGGATTAGGTGTATAGTTTGAACTAATCCTTAAGGAATTAAGAAAAAAATTCTTCTTGCTGCAGTGATTAGGTCATTAATATGATATATATTTGACTTTATATCCATAATGTAATCATGTTATGAAACCTTAAAGAAGGGGATTGTTCAGTATTTGGTAACAGAATGATCCTTTCGGATAAAATATAATGTGGATGTGGAATACCATCCCATCATGGATGAGTTATACTTAGGGTCTAATGTTTAAATAAATTATAACAGTTTGAATACTTGAATGAATTAAAGGAAAATGTATGTTAAGTCAAGAAAACTATTGCGGGTTAAAAGTATGGAACCTGATTAGAGTACAAGAAATGGATTTTCTTTTACTCCTAAAGTATATATGGATATATGTGGTTGTTACCCTATCATATACTGTAATTTTTTTCTAAGATGCTTAATCAATTGGAGGAAATTACAAGCTTAAAGTGAGTAAGTGAAGAGTAGAAATAATCTCCAGAACCTCGTTATTGATTAAGTGGGGAAAATAGCATTCCTTGTCTAGAATTCTTTTAGAACCTGAGTTATACCTTAGGAACTACACCTAACAACTTAAAATAACTAGGGTGGGATTAACAAGATATAAATTAAAGGGCTTAATGAACTTTTTAAATTATGAGGATTCGTTTATAGGAACTTTGATGAGGCTAGATAATGCCCGTTAAATGTATAATAAATGATCTCATATTACTCTCCATTTTATTAAGTTTTATTGCATTTTGTGAATTTTATTTGATCTAATATGAGTTAGGATGTAATTTTTCATCTTTTTATTGATTGTGATTCTAATGTTTAAAAGCTCTGAAACTCCTGACAAAGTGTGTTGTAATAAAGCAGGTCTAATCGGTTGAATAAATGAAGTATGTAGCATTCAACATGTTTTTGGTGGCATTTGTTCCAATATAGATTAGGTCCAGAACTTACAAGCTAGTTCTAGAACTCTAATACACATTCACAAGCTTCATCACCTAGTTCCGGAACTTTCAGACTTAGTTCCAGAACTCTAGTATTTAGTTGTGAAATTTTCAAACTTAACTCTGGAACTCTCACGGTTTTGATCTTTAATGATTTCCTATGGTTCTGGAACTTCTCTAAAGTTCCAAAACTAATGGAAGTTTATCTATTCTAACCAAATCCATTGATTTAACATCAACAACCCTTTCAATCAAGAAAGGATGAGAAGATTTTTTATCACAGATCTAGGGTTAATTATCTTACAGTTGTCCGATCAGCCACAATCCAAGTCAAAATCTATTCTGGGCATGATTTGATTTCATTAGAATCGTATAAACATCTATGATTGCAAATGTATATATAATTAGACCTACAGTAGATAAATATAACAGAGAAGATAGATATAGATATAGAATAGGTAATACAGATCGAAGTACCCAGACCCAATATGTTTTGTAATACCGAATGTTTTATCAATAAATATCCATTCTTGTTTGAGAGAATTCTAAGTTGTTAAATCCTGATTCAAGGAGGAGCAAGGGCCCACACCCCCAAGGACTAGGATATTCATCTATTTGGTATTTATATTTCCTAAGCAAATAGTTTAGATCTATTAATTTTGTATTGCTTTTAATTCTTCTAGTTAAACTCTGTTGTATACTCATTCCTGTAGGTGTTTCGATAGATTCTTATTCTTCTTGTAACCATTTTTAAGAACTTCAAGTTGTGTGTTTATTTCCAAAAGCAAGTGTGTTTATTTCCATTCTCCAAAGTGTATTTCCTTCTAGCAAATCTTTCAGTGTGTTTCCTTTTAGCACAGTTTTTCATAGTATGATTTAAATAAGGTTTTTACTAAGAAATCCTTAAGACATTGAAAATATCTCCCAGAAAATACAAAAATAACTACATTCAACTACTAGATCGAAAGGATTATTCTGGTTGCATATATCTTTAGACACACCCCTGGTTTGAATATGACATCAACAGGAAGTTGATTAAATGAAGGTAATAACAACACCCATCATTTTTGGCACTATTGTTGGGGACACACTAGTTGGAATTTTCTAATTAGGTGTTAATAAGAGCAATAATCATACATTTATTAGTTGAAGTATCTTCCCTACTATATCTTAAAATTTATGAGTAGACCAAGAGACTCAAAGGGTAGATTCCTCCCAAAATAATCTTCACAAGAATTCATAACATCCTCTAGTCCAAATAAGGAAGTTAATCAAGAATTGGAGGCACCATCATCCCCTGTTATACAAGAAACAAAATTTCCACCTTTGGAATTCTTAGATCAATCACCTGAAGGAAGTAGAACTTTTAGGAGAAGGATTATTTCTCAAGATCCATTTAGGGTGAGTTTTGATTTTCAATTGAGTAGTCAACCTCCTACATCTAATTTTTCACCTTCCCCAAGGCATACCACATACCACATTGATTGGGAGAAAAATTTAGAAAATATTTTAAGAATGGCATGGGAACCTAAAAGAGAACCTGATAGGACCTTTACTTATCCAATCTAGTTGGATGATGATTATAAACCAATGAAAAAGATCTCACCTACACATTTAACCACATTTAAAGGGATGTCATCTGAAGACCCTGACCAATTTTTGTTTGAGTTCAAGGTACTATGTTAGACCTATGACTACAAAACAGATAATCAAAAACTCAAGTTATTTCCATCCACTCTAAAGGATGCAACAATGAGGTGGTTTGTGGGATTAACATCTAACTCTATTACCAGTTAGGCACAAATGGAAACTACCTTCCTAGACAAATACTAGGATTATTTTTAGAGGGAGAAATAGGAAGGAGGAATTCTTCAAAATCAAGCAGGAGGATAAAAATATAGAAGGCTATTTAGATAGATTCCTCTTTGTAAGCAAAAGGTTTGGATTTGTACTTCAAGAGGAGTTAAGTAAAACCATTTTTCTTAAGGGTTTGGATGATGAATCTAGGGAAGCCCTTAACTTGATAGGAGGTAGAGACATTGATCAATTAAGGATGAAAGAAATTAAGGAGATTTATAGAAGCTATTCCAGAACAAGGGGTGGACCTAGAAAAGGAAAATTGACGAAAAGTTTGAATCCAGATATTAACAAACTAATGGATGAGTTAGAAAACTTTAAAACAAACATTTTAGTTCAATTAACCTCTACTATGGATGGATTACAAGCTAAAGCAAATGCCAAAACTGAACCATTGGTTATGTGTTATCCTAGATGTAAGAAGAAACATGCAGTAAGAGACTATCCTTTAGATAAAATGGAATTATCTCTCATCTTATAATCTAAATACCATGATATTTATGCTTGTTCTCTACTCCTAGTCATAAATAATCATCTTAAACAAACTAGTACATCATCCATAACATAAGAATTGAATTTTGTTTAGAGACAACCTCACCAAGGGTAGTTTATGCCAAGATCAGTTCCTAATCCATAGACGATGCCATGGGCTTCTCAATCAGTACCACAAAATTGGGGACAACCACCTTGGGTACCTCAACCAACATGGAACCCTTAGGATTGGGCAATTCAATCATGGTATGCTCAGGGACATCAACAACCATGGTCTGGTCAAGGAAGTCCTTATGCTTGGTCTCAACCTAGATGGAACCCTAGTAATTATGTTCAAGGAAAAACATATCCAAATTAGAATCAATAGGCCATCATGGGATCCCCTACACATAATTTTCAAACTAATAATATATTCCAAATGTAAATACTAGCACAACCAGTAACAAACAAACAATTCCTATTTATGCAACAAAACCAGAAAAATCAGTTGATCTAAATTCCATGGATTGTAAGGATATTCAAACTAGATCCAGAAAAATAATTAGCAATCTGCCTATTATAATCATTGAAATGACAGAAGAAAATGAAACCCCTAGTATTGTTGTTCCAAAAGAGGATATAAAAAGAAAAGAAAAGGAGCCAGATAGTGACACTATTGAGACTCCATTTCCAGAGAGATTTAAAGAAGCTATAGAAACCAAGGAGTTTGAATTGGTACAGGAACTAAGGAAATCAAATATTTTAATACCACTATTACAAGCAATTAAGGACATTCTAGAATTGAAGAAATTAATCAAAATGTTATGTTTGAAAAATCCTGGAAGGAAGAAATAGTACCCCAAGACTATCAAAGTAGATGGGAAACTTGTCGATTTATTAGCAGGAAACTTTTACTTCCCAAATACGGAGATCCTAAAAGTCCTATTATTTCTTTCTCTATAGGGAATACGGATATACATAAAATTTTGGTAGATTTTAGTGTGGCTATAAATGTAATGACAGTGGACACTTTGAAAACATTACCATTATCAGGTACATAACCTACTAATACTATATTGTAGATGGCAGGCTAGTTTGTAGCAAAACCAAAAGGGATTATTGAAGATGTGGTAGTTATGGTGGAGTCATGGAAATATCCAGTTAACTTCCTTATACTGCAGCCAAAAGGTAAAACATTGGGTTATCCCATTATTTTGGGTAGACCATGGTTAGCTACAATTGATACCTTAATTGATTGCAAGTTAGGTGATATGACTATCTTGAATGGTAAGAACTCTAAGAAAATCTCCTTATATCCTTCTGCATGACCTTTTATTGACAATCAAGAACAATTTTAAGTCAATTCTTTTGATAATAATAAGAAAAAATTGTCTTCTTTGGCTATAATCACATTGCAGGATCACGTAAGAGAATTATAAGAGATGATTAATCCACCATTGAATGAGCACTAGTTGTCCTCGAAGTAAATAAAAATAGTTCTAAAACCTATGACCATAGCTTCGGAAACTACGAACTTTGTTCCAGAACCACCACATTTAGTTCTAGAATCACGGAAACAGCGGTTCTCTGTGATTGAAAATAATTTCACTTCATAGGAATGGGATTTCTCGTGGGGAGAGGAAGAATCAGTAGCTTCAGTTTCAAATACATCAGGGAATGGTGAAGAATTTCTGGAAAATAGCAGTGACAAAGAGTTTGACCTACAAAGAGATAAGTATCATAATTCTTCGTACTGTCCTTTTTACAGTATTCTGTCTCAAGGAACTTTTGGAGATGTTGCTACATATCATATGTTGTTACCACATGCATGTCCACTAAATATATTAATGGAACCCTTTCAAAAAATCAGTTCATCACACATCAAAACCAAGCATGTTGAGATTCAACTAGGTAAAATTTTGAACATTAACAAGTGGTTAAAGGATGATGGAGAAGCTAAATTATTTGATGTTATGAAAAATCATACTAAATATTTTTCTTGGGATTACAAAGACATGAAGGGAATTCACCCAAGTATTTGCACTCATCATATCTATACTAAAAATGTTAAACCAATTAGGAAACCTCAAAGAAGGATTAACCCAGCCTTAAGGGATATAGTCAAACAAGAAATTGAGAAACTATTACAAGTAGGTTTTATCTACCCTATCTCAGATAGTCAGTGGGTATATTCTCTTGTAATTGTTCCTAAAAAAATAGAAAATGGATAATATGTGTTGAATATAGGAAACTAAACAAAGCCACACTAAGAGATTATTTTCCCTTACCATTCATAGATCAAGTCCTAGACAAACTTTCAAGTAAACAGTACTTTTCCTTCTTGGATGGCTTTAGTGGATACAATCAAATCATATTTTCTACTAAATATCAGGACAAAATTACATTTACACGTCCATAGGGTACCTTTTCCTATAGGGTGTTACCATTTGGCTTACGCAATGCTCCTACAACTTTCCAAAGAGTTGTACTTGCAATCTTTGTTGATCTAACAAATTATTGTGTTGAGGTATATATGGATGACTTCACTGTACATGGAGATACATTTGATGATGATTTGAGAAATTTAGACAGAGTATTAATAAGATGTGAACAACACAATCTGTCTCTTAGTCATGAAAAGTGTTTAATGATGGTTGATGAGGGGATTGTATTAGGACACCATATTTCAAAAAGAGGAATTCAGGTTGATCAAAACAAAATTAGGATCATTTCAAACTTACCTATTCCTCAGACCCCCATAGATATCAAGTCATTTTTAGGACATGTTGGTGCTATAGGTGCTTTATCAAAGATTTCAGTAAAATTTCTGCCCCCATGTTTAATTTGATAACCAAGTACTGGGAATTTATTTGGGATGAAAGGTGTCAACATGATTTTGAATAAATTAAAGAAAAATTAATCACTGTCCCTATATTGAGAGGACCTAATTGGGAAAATCCATTTCATATCTAAACAGATGCCTCAAATAATTCCATTGGTGCAGTTTTGGGACAAAAGATGAAGAAGGAAAAATGTATGCTATTTTTTTTCTTAGTAAAAATCTTACTCCCACAGAAACGAATTACACCACCACTGAAAAAGAATTTCTCGTTATGACTTATGCAATCAATAAATTCAGACATTACATTAACAAGGTACAAGATATTTGTACACACAAATCATTTAGTAATTAAATATTTAATGAACAAACCAGTGGTTGGAGGAAGAATAATTAGATGGTTATTACTTTTATAAGAATTTGATATTACATTGTGGACAATCCAGGTAAATCTAATTTGGTAGCTGATTTTTTGTCAAAACTAACCACTACAAGGGAGTAAGATCAAGTCAAGGATAAATTTCTAGATGAACAATTGTTTCTTATTTCAGCAGTTACACCATGGTTTGCTGATATGGAAAATTATCTTGCAACAGGGAATTTTCCTCCTTCTTTCACTAAGAAACAAATAAAGAAGTTAATCAAAACCAGTGCACAATTCAAATGGTTAAATGAAATGCTATTTAAATATGGTCCTGATTTGGTTTATGCAGATGTGTAAGAGAAGATGAAATGTTTTACATCCTCATAGCATGTCATGATGAACCAAATGGAGGACACTATTCAATGAAAAGAACAGCTCATAAGATACTTGGAACTGGTTATTATTGGCCATCTTTGTACAAGGATGTGAATAGATATATCAAGTAGCGTGATCCTTATCAAAGGATGGGACATCCAACTTTCACTCATGAAATACCTCTTCAACCTCAAGTAGTGATTAAACCATTTGAGAGATGAGGATTGGATTTTGTTGGTCCCTTTAATCCTCCTTCACAATAAAAGGATTATATTGTTGTGTGTACTGACTATGTGACAAAATGGGTAGAAGTGCAGGCATTGACAAATGCCACTAAAGAAGTAGTTGTTGATTTCCTTTGGCATAGAATTATGGTAAATTTTGGAGCACCAAGGAGCATAGTTTCATATTAGGAACCACAATTTATGTCTAATATGATCCAAGCTTTCACAATGTATTACCAAATCAATCATAGGAAGTCATCTCCTTATCACCCACAATCAAATGGACAATCTGAAGTAACAAACAGAGAATTGGTAAAAATCTTTACCAAAACAATTGAAGTTGGGAGAAAAGATTGGGTAAAGAGACTACCTAAAGCTGTCTAGGCTTATAATACAACTTGGAAAACTACAACAGGGTTTTCACCATATGAGTTATTCTATGAGAAAAATCCCTTTTTGCCCATTGAGTTTGAACTATAGACATTGAGGACAACAGTTAAGGTGGGTATTGAGTTTGATGTAGCTCAAAAGGAAATAATCCTTTAACTCAATGAATTGGATGAATTGAGGATGGAAGCACTTCAGCAGATAGAGATAATCCAAGATCAAAGGAAGCAATGGCATGACACACATATCAAGAAAAAACAATTCAAAGTAAGAGACTGGGCATTGTTGTTTGATTCTAAGTACTAAAAATTCAAGGGAAAATTGAGAACCAGATGGTTGGGACCCTATCAAATTGAGTATATATTCGAAAATAGTTCTATTTAGTCACTTATCATTGATGGTAGTAGAATAACACTCTTGGTCAATGGACATAGTCTAAAAATCTATAGGAAGCCTCCTACTAAGGATTAATTCTTGAGGAAGATTGAAGAAGACAAAGAATTTGATCATATGGAAGAACCCAGTTCTTCCAAAATGATCAAATAACCAAATAATAGATTCAGAATAAAAGGGAAGAAAAAGAAAACTAGTAAATGGAATTTTCTTCCCCTAAAAAAATAAAAATATAAAAAATAAAAAAATTCTCTTAGAGGTCAATTGAAAACCAGCAATGGCAGTTGATCTCCTCAAATGGCTAATTCAAATAAAAGGGAATTCTTTAGAATTCCAGGTGTCTTTTCTAACCATTTTTTTTCACTTGCAGGAATGATGAGTCATCATAATGAAAGGATTACACCATCAAGGATGGTAATTATATCTTTTAACTCATTTAGGATTAGATTAAAAGTTTTCATGTGTGATTAGACTTGATTTAAAAGTTTGTATGACAAGTCATCTATTTATACATTATGATTAAAAGTGAGTAATCATGAAGATGATTTGGATAGAATAAGTGGCAGAATAGTTATCATGAGTAATCATTAGTTTAAAATCATGAAATATTTACAGAGAAACTTTGATGGAGTAGCAAAAAATTAGGTTTGTGCTTCGTAGCTAAGAACAGAGGTTTTGTAGCTATAATCATTAGCTCCACAACTAAGCAAGAATCCTTGCAGCCACTTTGCATAGAATCAAATGAAATTGAGTTTGAGTTGATATAGGGATTAAAAAGAAATTGGAACCAGAGGATGATTCCCAGCTACTCGCGGATGAAGAAGTGACATCTATCTTTGAGCAGGAAGGAAGGTTAGAGTTCCTGAAAAAGTTTTCAAAGCATAACGACGAATTAGTAAGAGAATTCATCATAAACCTAGAGCAATCCAGGATAAAGGTTAGAAATATTTTTATTCCTTTTTCTATGAATACAATAAGTAATGTGTCTGGGGTTCCAATTGTGCATGTCCCACATCCTTCCAAAGGTACTTTGAAAGAACCGGTTGAAACCCTACTACAAGAAGGGGAAACTGAACCCCAATACATTTACAACACAAAGAAAATCATAAAAGGGGTCAGAAGGGTCAGTTTTCCCAAACCCTTTCATAGGGTAGCATTTTGGATAGTGAAGTATTTAACCTGTGATGGTCAATTTGGGTCCGTAGGAAAAGAAGTCCTGAAGATGCTCATATATCTAAGATATAGAGCCACAAAACTAGAATACATCGTAAACCTTCCAGGGTTTCTTTTTTATTCTATCCAGACCATGACCCAAAGGTATTCCTAGGGTGTTGGGATAATGAAGCATCACAGGTTAGTTCATTTGTTATGCCGACACCATTTTCTGTTAAAGAAAAATGGAGAAGAAATTTGGGAAAAATTTCTTTACAATTTTAAGAAAAACCCTAATATTATCAAGAGGACAATACTAGATTCATTTTATCCTTAACCTAATTTGGAAATTAATGCCCCTGCAGAAGAACAGAAGGAAGTGGGAAGAGAGAATATACCAAAAAGAAGATCTGTGAGAAATATCAAAATAGTAGAACCTTCTGTGCCTTTGAAGGAAATTCCTTCTTTTTCAGCAGCTACAGGGGATCTAATATCTATCTCTGACAGTGATATTTCACTCATGCAAGAGAAAGAAAGAAAATTAAGAAGAATCTCTAGAAGGAAATCCACCTCTGGGCATGTTAAAATTCCTCAAAGAAAGAAAATTCATAATAGGTCAAGGGAAATTCCAGAGGGAAGGAGTGAACAAGAAAAGATGGAAAACGAAGCTACTAATATTTTGGATAGCATGGCCATGACTCCTCCTAAACCAAGCCAAGCTGAGATGGACAAAGGAGATGAGAGACTTGAGGAGCAGGATTTTCAATAATTGGCTGAACCATCAACATTATCACATGAAGAAGAAGAATTGGCATCCTGTAGATGAAAAGGTAAATTTCCTTTGATATAAGAAGAATGCTCAACTTCCCAAGAAATTTAAGAGGAAGAAGAAAAATATCATGTTAGACAGGCTCTATTCTTGTCTAGATCAAAACTCATTATTAGGGAAAAGGATGAGGAATTGGATTTCCTCAAACTCAAATTAGAACAGAGGGAAATGCTCATTAGAGAGCTAACAACTCAGCTTGTAGTTAGGACTGAGGAGTTATCAGTAATTAAAAAATAGCTGATAGAGAAAGAGGAAGAATGTCAAACTTCCAAAAAACATAATGTTGTGTCCATAGTCTCTGCACAGACCGAGTTAACTTATTTTCCACTCAAAAAACTATGGAATGACACTTGTAAGGAACTCAAAGAATCTAAAACATCCAATGAAGATTTGAAGACCAAGATGGAAGAATAAAAGAAGGAAATAAAAGAGTGGGAAGAAAAATTTTGTAAGGAAGAAGGAGACAAATATAAATGTCTTGCAAAAATACAAATGGTCTTCATTATGAGTGAAAATTTACTTTCCTATAGGAGGCCCTCTCCTACATATAGTGTGTTTTTGGAAGAACAATTCATTCACTGGCAGCTGTCAAAGATTGCATGTGAACTTCCACATGAACTAAAAGATGAATCTGAATTCATGACAGCATATTCTTTAGCCAGTCCTAAGCAAAAAATCTTCTATGTGAATTCTATCTTTGTAATTTGATGCTAGAAAAAAACCAGGATTTATGATCAATTTGTATGTGGGGGAAAGTCATCTCAATGCATTTGTTTTTGTTCTGTAAAATCAAATTGTTTGGAAGGAAATGGATTCTGAGTTTTTATTGAAAGCTAGCTCAACTGGTCTCTACATGAGGACTCACTATGGTAAACCTTTTTCCTTCTTCATACATTTAAGAACTCATGCCTTTGATGAAGGATTCAAGATACATTATTTTTCCAAATTACAAATAAGTATTGATACCTTTACCTCCTATGAGGAGGAGAATTTTCAAGATATTAATGAGGGATGCTCGAAAAAGTGGGAACTTCTTACAGTTTCCTTGAGAAGAAGGGAAGTAATATCCCCTACAAATCTGAACTAGAGTTTAGAAAGAGCAAATGCAAAATAATTCCTCAGATCAATGATACCTGCAGGCACATATGGATGTGAATGCAAATAATTCCCCCTCTACTTCTCACCCCCATGTCTCCTTGGAAAAATAGAGAACCTCAAGATCCTACTCAATTTGAAGAGTGGCAAAGAAAAATAGAAGCATGAGCAGGGTATAGTACCTCTAAGTTTAAGCATTGGAAAATCTAGTTTCAGCCATTTGATCTGAGTAATCAAATGGAATGTAGAACACATAACCCCAATTTTGAAGAATAAATTTTGTAAAGGGACTTACAAACAAGTAAGTATGGGGGAAATGATTAGGCCAAAATATGCGGGTTAAATGTACAATAAATGATCTCATCTTACCCTCCTTTCTATTAAGTTTGATTCCATTTTGTGACTTTTATCTGATCTAATATGAGTTAGGATGAAATTTTTAATATTTTAATTAATTGTGATTCTAACATTTAAAATCTTTTAAGTTTCTAACAAAGAGTGTTAGAAATTTAGTTTTGTGATAAAGTAGGTCTAATTAGTCAAAGAAATGAAGTATGTAGCATTCAGCATGTTTTTAGTAGCATCTATTCCAATACGTCTTAGTTCAAGAACTTCTAAGCTAGTTCCAAAACTCCATTACACATTCACAGGCTTCATCACCTAGTTCTAGAAATTTTGGACTTAGTTCTAGAACTCTAGTATTTAGTTCTGGAATTTTCAGAATTAGTTTCGAAACTCCTGGGTATAGCTCTGGAACTCTCACGGTTTTGATCTTTAACGATTTCCTATGGTTTTGGAACTTCTTTGAAGTTCTAGAACTAATGGAAGTTTATCTATTCTAACCACATCAGAGATTTAGCATCAACAACCCTTTCAATCAGGAAAGGATGAGAAGATTTTTGATCGCAGATCCAGGGTTAATTATCTTACAGCTGTCTGATCAGCCATAATCTGAGTTAGCATCTATTCTGGGAATGATTCTATTTCATCATAATCATATAGACAACTATGATTATAAAAATATGTAATGCCCAGTTAAAACAACCCACTTAAGACCCAAGATTTAACCTAGGGTTATTTAGAAAATTAAGGAATAATTTTTTTTATAAGAACTGACTACAACCAGGCTACAATATATCAGCTTTCACTAATAGGTTTTAGAACAAGTCTAACATTAGTAAAACATACTTTCCTTTCATTAAATAATATCAAGTTCACATGGTTCAAATTTTAGGGTTAGAATTTTCAGTTAGCTTCAGGGAGTAATTTACCCCCATACCCACTCTCTAACAGGCTCAGAGTTTCAACTTGATTTTTATCATATTAAACACTTCCAAAATTTCCCTCAATCATTCCCACTGGATAGGAAAAATTTTCACCTTTCCAATGACCTAAAGAAGACCTCCTAACTCCTTCAGGAACTCAAGATATTAGCAAGCAAAGTTTTGGGGTCAAATTTTCCCCAAAGGGACACGTGTCAAGTAGGAGTGAAGGGAAAATTTCAGGTCAACGGGTTACGGGATAGCGATTGGAAAATTTCCTTATGTGTGAGAAATTTCCCAATTGTACCCATGCCTCCACGGGTCCTCCAAGGACACGTGGTGGCCTCTGAGTTGTCATTGGCAACAAGGAAGGGAAGGGTGGGGTGACGGGAGAGTTTGGGGCATTTCACCCAAGGGGAAAGGAAAAAAAAAACATCTGTATGCCCGCGGGTCCGCAGGGCATGTCGAGCTCCATTATTCATCATAGGAGAAGGTAGAGGGAGTGGCGGAGTGGTGGAGATGATTGGCGAATTTCGCCGAAGGGAGGATAAAGGGAAAAAGGGACACGTGGGTCCGCAACTCTTCACGCGTCCAAGGGATTCCAAAAGGTGAGGGACAGGGATGCTGACCAATGGGGAATCGATTAATTATCAAAGACTTTCCGGTGGCCAGCCTCCAAAACATCCCAACGGCGCACCTCCAAAGGCCAAGTTCAAAGCCCCCCTCCTAAGTAAGCATATACTTGCCCACGGTGTCTCATCGATGCAACTTCAGAAGTGAGACCTAAGGGTCGGAAACCCCAAATGCTGAACAAACCCTCCACAAGCTCAAAGCCTTCAAAAAAAAATCCTAAGGATTTTTAAGCCATTGAAAATTCTAGGCCGCAAGCCAACCAGGCGAAAATTTTCGCCACGTGTTCTCATCAAGGCCACAAACTTCAAGGTGTCATGACTTGAGCCAGAAAGATTAGTTTTGGGAAAACGATGAACTTTTTGGAAATCTACACGATGCCCTCATCAGCAAATGAAACTTTAAAGGTGTGGCCCAAACTAGAGACCCCCAATGAGCGCTAGCTTTCCACGTTATCCTAGGTCTAAACATGAGATAGATTTCCAAGCCATTGAATCCACTAAGTATAGAAGGGTTTTTGGAAGCCTCCAAATGTTAATATATCTCAAAGGTGACAACTTCAATAGGTGAAATCCGGAGGCAGGTCCAAATTGTGTGTTGAGCCTCCATGTATCTAGGGTCAGATATATGGCCAATCACCAATTTAACGAGGAACTTCAACCCAAAACACATAGAAACAGAGAAAAGCCATGGAAGAAGCCACGTGGCCATGTATTCAAGTCAAAAATGGGAAGGAGGGTAGTCATAACATTTTAGAAATTTTGGGTTTGTTTCCTTGAAGGGAATTAATTCAGAATGTTAAGCCCGTGTCGAAAGTCAAAGTGGGAAGGTGGGTCGGCGAACAACTTTGAGATATCTAACGGTCCTTGTTTCAAATTACATACATCTTTCGTAATGAGATAAATGTGACACCGTGGAACCAAAACAAGTGGGAAAGAGATTACAATTCAATATGTTGAGCCCACATTGAGGACTAGTCAAAGTGGAGATTTTTCCTTTGCTCAAGGACAGAGAACATTTGTGATTTTGAGCCTTGTTCTCCAAGTTGAAGTCACAACATTATAAGAGTGGGATCCATGCATTTTGCTCTACCACTCAAGAAAAGCCATGTGTCATACCTACATCAAAAGTGAAGAAGCCTGGGTTCCTCATGGGGCCTGCGAGGCCACTTTTGCACTATCCAACGTGATTTAAATGCTAAAGGTCACAATTACCAACTATATAAATGAATCGCAGATCGATTTTGCAAAGTAATTACTATTTCTAATGCCATTTTTAATCAACAACTATATCGATTCAAATATTCAAATGAGCATCCATTTTCCATATCAACTCCTAATATCCAAATCACATGTCTAAAAAACATTTGTAAACATCCATGTCAAATAATATATCATCATCCACATGTAAGGTGTCTCTAATAATTAGCATGCATCATAGTCAAGTCATGATCAACAATAATCCATGATCAATATCTAACATCACACTAAGTCAAAACATAATAATGTATATAACGTATATAGCAGTATCAAAATAAGTATCCAAAAGGTTTCAAAGGGAAGTGCGCACTACATCCCCCTCCCCTTAGAATTGAATTCCTCCTAGAATTCATTGGATCAAATGTGGAAACTGAACTCATGATGAAGTAGAGTCCTCCCATCTAGTTGCAGTCTCATCATATATGTTCCATTGCACCTGAACCTGATCAACATCTCCACCTCGAAGGCCCAAGGTCCTATGATCTAAGATGTGAATGGGCTCCACCATCACTTGCCCCTGATCCTACACTTGCAATGATGTCTAATCCAACACATGAGAAGGATCTGCAATATCTCCTGAGGACTGAAATATGAAACACATCATGTACATGAAACAAACTGGGTTGTAAAGCTAGATGGTAGGCAAAAGGGATGATACACTCCAAGATCTCAAAAGGAAAAGAAAATCTAGGAGCTGACTTAGAACCTTTTCCTTAATAGATAGGGCTCTTGTGTGACCTGACACGAATGAACACCTTTATGCCCACTTAAAAACTACGGTCAATCCTATGTTGATCCGCATACTTCTTCTACCTATCTTGTGCCTCCTACAATCTCTTCTTGATCAACACCACCTGCTGCTCCATGTCCTACAAAAGAGCTGGTCCAAGAGATACTTTGTCCTCTAACCTGTCCTAGCTAAGAGGTGTCTTGCACTCTCTACCATACAAAGCCTAAAAAGGAGCCATGCCTATAGAACTTTGAAAACTATTATTGTAGGTAAAATCCACTAAGTATAGGTAATCCTCCCACTTAGACTGCTGATCCATCACATAGATCCTGAGCATATCCTCTAAAATCTTATTCACCCACTCGGTCTGTCCATTTGTCTTAGGGTGATATGTTGTGCTGAAGTTGATCCTCGTCCTGAGGACATACTACATGGTAGTCCAAAAATGTGAAGTGTACAAAGGATTGCGGTCACAAATGATATTCCACAGAATCTCGTGTAACCTGACAATCTCATCCAAATACACTTGTGTCACTGCTCTGGTGGTATAAGTGGTCTTCACCGAAGAAAAGTGAGCCACTTTTTTCAATTTATCAACCGTGACAATAATGGCTTCGTGGGGATATCTCGACATCGGTAGCCCAATAATGAAATCCATGGAAATGGTGTCCCACTTCCATTCTGGTATAGCATGAGGATAAAGAAGGCATGTTGGATGTTGATGCTCAGCCTTAACCCTCTAGCACTCTAAACACTATGACACAAACTGGGCCACATCTCTATAAATTCCTCTCCAATGATACAACTTTCGTAAGTTGGCATGCATCTTCTTCACCCCGGGATGGGCTAAATAGGGTGCATGATGTGCCTCACCCAAGATATCCTATCTCAAGCCTCCATCTTTGGGAGCATATATCTGACCTCTATGCCTAAGAATACCATCTTCCTATAAGGAAAAACCATCAAAATTCACTTCAAGGGGTCTCTATGACTCAATCTGTGCTTGTACTGCAATGTAGAAGCTATCAAGGGGAATCTGCTGAAGAATCCTACTCTATAAATCTATGCTTACTGAAGTGGCCATAACCACATGTCTCCGTCTACTGAAAGCATCTGCTACCACATTCTCCTTCCCCTTCACATGCTCTATTTCCATGTCATACTCACAAAGCAACTCCATCCAATGCCGCTGACGATCGTTGAGGTTGAGTTGCGTGAAGAGGTGGTGAAGACTCAAATGATTTGTCCTAAGTGTGAATCTTTGACCAAGAAGAAAATGTCTCCATCTAAACAAAACATGCACAACTTCCACAAGCTCAATATCATGCATCAGATAATTAAGCTCGTGATCCTTAAGTTTGGGAGACTCAAAAGCCACTACTCTGCCATCATGCATCAACACACCTCCAAGCCCTACTAAAGAAGCATATGTGTAAATGAAGAACTCACCATGTGGATTTGGTAGAATAGGTGTTGTGGTGAGGCATTCCTTCAGTGTCCTGAAGGCATTCTTGCATCTTTCTGAAGAAATAAAATTCTTCCCTTTCCTTTGAAGGGAACTGATAGGGTGCACAATCCAAGAGAAGTCCTGAACAAATATCTCGTAGTAACCTACTAATCCCATGAAGCTGCACACCTCATTCACTATAGTGAGTGTTGGCCAATCCATAATGGCTCTAATCTTGGAAGGATCGATGGGGATGGCTTCCCCAGAAATGATATGACCCAAATATTACACCTCTATCTGAAACAAATCACACTTCTTCAAGTTCTCGTAATTCTGTTGCTCACAAAGACACTAAAGAACCTGGCGAAGGTTCCCCTTGTGGTCCTAATGTGTATGTGAGTATATCAAAATGTCATCTAGGAAGATGAGGATGAAGTGATATAAGAAGGTCCTGAATACCACATTCATCAAACTCAAGAACAATGCGGGGGCATTAGTCAAACCAAAAGGCACCATTGTGAACTCATAGTGCCTATATCTCGTACGGAAGGTGGTCTTATGAATATCTGCCTCTGAAATCCTCAAATGATGGTAGCCTAACTTAAGATCAATCTTAGAGAAAACTGTGGTTCCCTTCATCTGATCAAACAAGTCATCAATATGAGGAATGGGATAACGATTCCTGATCGTCACCTTATTCAGCTGGCGGTAATCAATACAAAACTGCAAGGATCTATCCTTATTCTTCACAAAGATCACTGGTGCACCCCAAGGGGATACACTAGGATGGATAAGGCCCTTCTCCAAAAGGCCCTCAAGCTACAACTTGAGCTCACAGAGCTCTGGGGTGGTCATCTGATAAGGTGCTTGTGAGATAGGTTCTCTAGGAACTATATATATATGAAAATCAATATCACGTGGAGGTGGTAACCTCGGCACCTCCCCTGGAAAGACATTAGAAAAATCTCTCAAAATAGGATGACCATATAGCGATGGTCCACTAGGCCCATCCTCTGAACTGTCATTGACTGTAACATCATACATATGACAACCCCGTCGCACACACCGCTTAAGCTGTATAGTATAGATGGTGAGAATAGAAATGGGTCCCCTAACCCTCAAGATCACTGACTCAACTCCCAAATCATCTGCACAAGATATAGTCTTGTGATAACAATCCATCCTGGCCCTATGTGTAGATAATCAATCCATGCCCAAAATGACCCCATACAAGCCCAAAGGAAGAATACGAAGATCCGAGATAGTGATGAAAGGTCCCAAATCCACTATACACTCCTTGACTAAGGATTCTATAAAGATCTTGGCTCCAGAAGCCATCTCAACATCCCAACTAAGACCCTACCTAACTGCCACCAGCCTACATCACTCTAATAAAGATGGTGTAATGAAAGAATCAGAAGAACCAAATTCAGAAAATACAGATATAGGAATATCACCAATGCTACCTGTGGTATCAATGACTGTGCTCTGATACTCTACCTGATGGTTTTCAATGAATGCATAAATCCTATGGCTATGTCCCATGTCACCAACATTCAACTCTAAAATATACATCTTACACTTCTTGTTAGGGTTTTGTGGGTAATCTCTCCAAAAGTGTCTAGCAACTCCATAACCAAAACATCCTCCTAATCCTCCCTAATGAGTAGCACCTCCAATAGGTTCCCTAGAAGTCTGTGGTGTGGATCCTAGGGATTTGGTTGCGGTTTACTAAGGTCTCTGTTGGTGAGCTTTCACTGACTGAGCTATAGGTCCACCCTGTTTCCTGATGGGACCTGTAAGAGGAGGCTTCATACTCCGACCTCTCTGTTCATCAGCTCTTTGTTTAGGTCTATGAGGTAGGTAGGACTACTGTTGTTACTGTGGTATAAAGGATGACTGTGTTATACCCTAGCCACCATGAGGAAGAGGTACTAACCTCCCTTGATCTACAATCTTGCATTTGCTGTATGTGGGTCCAGACTCAGTCTCTAGCCTGTTGGGTCTTACCCTGAGTCTCCTCTGCAGTATAGGCCTTCTCAACAGCCTGCTAATGTCTGTGGAGAGTGGATCTGCACTACACCTCCAATATCTATGTTCAGGCCCTAGATGAACCTCTGAATCTACACCTACTCATCCTGCATATACTCTACGAACTGGAGTAGATCAATAAATCTACTCTCATACTCTGCTACTGAAAGAGAATGCTGACGGAGGTCATGGAACTTGTCGATCCTCTACTATATGAACCTCCATGAAAAATACCTGCTCCTAAATCTCTCCTCAAATAGTTCCCAGGTCACTATCTCCGAATCTACATAGAGCTTCTACTCCTCTGTCCTCCACCATACTCCTAGTCCATGCCTCAGTAGATGGATCACAACACGAGCTTTCGTGTTGCTAGATCAAGGACAAATCTTGAAGAAACTGCTCAAGCTCACTAGCTAGGCTTCTTCCTAAAATCCACTTATGTCACCTAAGTAATGCGAGGGCTGAAGCTTGAGGATCTCCCTAATGTGATCCGTTGATGTGGTCTAGCGGCATCTAGGTCTCTCTACACACTCATCCCTACGCCTAGGGCTCTGAGACCTCTCTCTATCCTTTGGAAATCTATCACCCTATCTCTTAGGTGGTGCATGGGAGTTCTCTCCTCTATGCTCCTCGCTGAGTCAAGGAGATACCTAACCCTTGATAGAAGGGGCTCTATCATGACTAACTGCATGTCATCCTCCTAATCCTCCGCATAGAGTGACATTGACATCCTGAAGGGTCTATAGAATCTGGGGTAAAATAGCTGCTACACCCTCATCTGGAGGTGGTGGTCATGGTGGTGGTAAGTATCTGTCTCTGTGAAAAATTCTCTCACTCCGTCTGCACCCCCTACACAGACCAAAGCAAGAGTTAGTTCATTTTGCTAAGTTTTCCACATCTTCCATGTTTGCTAAAATATACAAATTCTAACTGAGTTGTTTTCTAGATTTAAAAGTGTGCCAGGTTAAAGTTTACATCTCAAGTTTTCTAGTGTTCCCAATGCTCCAAGAATTTGAACCACTACTTTGATACCAAACTATAATGCCCAGTTAAAACAACCCACTTGAGACCCAAGAAACAACCTAGGGTTAGTTAGAAAATTAATAATTTTTTTTGATAAGAAGTGACTACAACTAGGTTGTAAGACATCAATTTTCACTAAAAAGTTCTAGAACAAGTCTAACTTTACTAGAACATACTTTCCTTTCATTAAAAAATATTAAGTTCACATGGCTCAAATTTTAGGGTTAGAAGTTTCAGTTAGGTTCAGGGAGCAATTTACCCCCATACCCACTCTCTAACAGGCTCAAATTTTCAACTTGATTTTTCTCATACTAAACACTTCAAAAATTTCCCTAAATCATTCCCATTGGATAGGAAATTTACTCACATTTCTATTGATATAAAGAATACCTCCTAACTCCTTCAGGAACTCAAGATATGAGCAAGAAGATTCTTAGGGTCAAGTTTTCCCCAAGGGGACACGTGTCAAGAAGGGGTGAAGGGCAAATTTCAGGTCGGTGGGTCGCAGGGCGGCATTTGGAAATTTTTCTTGCATGGGAAAAATTTCTAAATTGCAAGCCATGCATCCATGGGTCCTACAAGGACACATGGCGGCCTCTAAGTCGTCACCAGCAATAAGGAAGGGAAGGGCATGGTGACAGTAGAGTTTGGTACATCTTTCCAAAGGGGAAAGAAAACAAACAGTTCCTACGGGTCTTCTAAGGCACGTGGTGCTCCACGATTCATTGCGGGAGAAGGAAGAGGGAGCGGCGGAGTGGCGAGATGATTGGTGAATTTCACCGAAGGGAGGACAAAGGGAAAAAGGGACATGTGGGTCCACACACACAAGAAAGGGATTACCCAAGGTGAGGGCAGGGATGCGGGGCCGTGGGGAATTTTGTCAAAAATTTCCCAAGGCCAAAAACAAAAGAAACAAAGGGCCCCCCCCCCCCCCCCCCCCGCGCTGCCACCCCCAACGTGGCATGTGGCACCTTCTCATTGGCTATGGTTCGGGTCGAAGGGGAAAAAGATAAAATCTTTCCTCAAGCCAAAATTTCCAAAAAACTTCCTAAGGATATTTAAACAGGAATTTTTTGGGCCGCGGACCCTCTAGGGAAAAATTTCCCAATTTTTCCCACCAAGGCCAAAAATTCAAAGTGTCAGAACTTGAGCTAGAAAGCTTGGTTTTGGGAAAACCAGGACTTTTTGGAAAGCTCTCAAAGCCCTCTTTTCACTGGAAACATAAATTTTACATATTGGTAAATTTAAAGGGGTCAATTTTGGAAAATGAATCTGTAGGATTTTAATTATCAAACTGGCAATTTCCAACTTTTTAATTTGATTAAATTGGATCTCCTCCTTCACTAAACATGCCAAAAAATCATGGAGAATTGATTTAGGGAGGGTTTAACATGTTTTAGAGCATTTTATTTGTTCAATTGATTCAAAATTGAATTTTTCCAATAAATGATAGAAAATGATTGAGAAACAGATTGAGCTTAATTTTGCAATGGTTCAAGTTATTCTCTTAAATATTCTTTGTCAATTTGAGTTCATTACTAAAATATCATGTTGAATTTTAAGGTTTCCAAGTTGATTGTTAAATACTGGTCCAAACTATGCAATTTGATTAAATTTATCAGTTTTAAAAGTCACAATGCCAGTGATCAAATTTTTTAAAGTATCTATTTATCAAATTTATCATTTAAGTGTGGCATATAGTTTCTAAACTAATCCAATGCATTTAGTTACTTCTAAACAAATCATTTCCAAGTTAAATTGTAAAATTTGATGTCCAAATTTAATATAATTCAAAGGATACAGTGCAATATAATTCTTACACATGTATTTCTTCTTTATTTCATTATCTAAAAAAGATTCTAATCCCAATTTAACATTCCAGTTCAACCCAACAATGCAAATGAAAGATGAACTTACACTTCTTTATTGACTTCAAAAAGAGAAAATATCTTTACATTCTTTCATTCCTTGAATGCAATTAACAGAATTTTCATTTCTTTCCAATAAATAGAATCGGAATTTAAATGTATTTTATAATTTGAAAATCTAACTCCATAATCAAATTACATACATCTTTCTTCACCAAATACATGTTACAACATCATCCACAACAAGTGGGAAAGGATTACAATCAAATATGTATTCACTAGGGACTGTTAAACTGAATTTTTCCTTTGCTCCAGGATAGTAACATGTTCATTTTCTTTTTCTCCAAGTTGATCACAACAAAATAGGGGGAAAGAAAATGCTCTCCACCCAACCAAGACATCCAATGAAACGATAAGCCTTCCTTCCTCATTGGCCCCCCGAGCCCCAACCAAAATAAAATCAAAGGTGTAATTCAACAATGGCAACAACTGGCTTCCACAACACAACATTCTTTCACATACACATTTCTTATTAAAACACATTTCAACCAAAAAAAGTAGTTCATAACTACCTTTAAAAACATTTCAAATAGAACTTAGGCTTGATCATGCAAGCCAAAGGAGCAAGGCCTATGGGGGAAGTGACTTATGCCTCCCAATTGGGAATTGGGCATCCACCAAAACAACCCACAGATAAATTTCACCACACATATCCTTATGCCCCCCATAGATTTCCGTATGCCCCCCACAAAGTAAGAAATGCAAGCTATTTATTTTCCATGGTGGATCCCAAACCCAAACTCCCTCCACAAAACTCTTATTCTAATGGCATTCATTATGCCCCCCCACATGGATTCCCCATAGCCTTCTCTTGGACCTTCCCTAAGGCAGTCTACCCAACTAGCCAACAAATGAAACAAATCATGCACCATTCACAAAACACAACAAGGTAATGACAAAAAAATAATGAGAGTTAAATTCATACCTCTCCATGGTGACTTTTCCTCCCAATAGCAAGCTTTAAATTCCAAGAAAACACAGTCCAAAAAGCAAACTCCAAGCATGCAAATATTTCTCCATCTTCCTCCAAAAATAAGAACTCCACACAAGAAAAATGCGCCCCCAAGGAAGAATGCAAAAAGGTTCAACAACCCAAAACAAGAAGAGAGTTTGAATTATATAGAAGCGGGAAGAAGAGAGGATGATGTGGATCCATGTAGGATTCACATCACACATCCTCAAATTCAAACAAAAGAGACATAATCCAATCTCCCAAGCACAATAAAGAGGTGGGTGAAAAATGACAAGTTATTTGCACACTTCAAAGAGCTCACACCTCAAAGGACAGAAAATTAAATGAAATGTAAGAGAGTGCAATCTAAAACAAGAAACATGATGAATAAAATGCATTATACAAGTCACAAATCACATCTCCATCCATAAGTATGGTTGGTAGATTAAATTTAGAGGCATGGGACAAGTTTTACTTGTCCCACAAGCCTCCAAACATAGCTCTCAAAGACAAATTCGAATTTTTCATGGAGGTGGAGTATTTCATACTCCAAAACTAATTTACACAATCTCTTACACAACTTACACATCCCTTAAAAAATTAATTCAAAGAGCCAACAACTTCAATTATTATTTTCCCATATCCCAATTTGATTTATTTAAATTTTAATCAAATGATTTCCACGTTAATCTATCACAACTTTAATTAATTAAAAGAAAGGAACACATCACTAATAAAATACATACAACACTAGATAAACATTTAACCACATTAATAAAATACACAAACCCATGGTCACATGTAAAGATGATTCCCCCCCATCGAAATCTCTAACAAAACAACACACAACATAATGAAACAAGCTACCATGGTGACCTTGTTTAATTCACCTAGAATTCCATTTTGGTTGGTCTCCAATCCCCTGATGTTTTGTTATTATATTTTTAACCTGTAAAATAAAAATACATCCTTCGACCTCATGGCCATATCATAATATCCAACATGATATAAATAAAATCAAAAAACCAACTATATAAATGAATCACAACAACATCAAAGTAACAACTATATCAATTGCATTTTTAATCAACAACTATATCATCATCAAATAGTATCCATTTTCTAAATCAACTCCTAATATCCAAATCACATGTCTGAAAAACATCCGTAAACATCCATGTCAAATATTATCCACATGTAAGGTGTCTCTAATAATCATCATGCATCATAGTCAAGTCAAGATCAACAATAATCCATGATCAATGTCTAACATCACACTAAGTCAAAACATAATAATGTCTATAACATGTACAGTAGTATCAAAATAAGTATCCAAAAGGTGTCAAAGGGAAGTGGGCACTACATCCCCCTCCCCTTGGATTGTACTTCCTCCTAGAAGTCACTGGAACAAATGTGGAAACTGAACTCGTAATGAAGTAGAGTCCTCTCATGTAGCTGCAGTCTCATCATATTTTTCCAACTGCACTCAAACCTAATCAACCTCTCTACCTCAAATGCCTAGGGTCCTGTAATCTAAGATGTAAATGGGCTCCACCATCACTTGCCCCTGATCCTGGACCTACAATGATGTCCAATATAACACATGAGAAGGATCTACAATATATCCCCTGAGGACTTAAGCATGAAACACATAATGTATGTGAGACAAGATGGGTGGTAAAGCTAGATAGTAGGCCAAAGGGCCGATATGCTCCAAGATCTCAAAAGGACCAATAAATCTAGGAGCTAACTTAGAACCTTTTCCTTAACAGATAGGGCTCTTGTGTGGCCTGGCACGAAGGAATACCTTCATTCCCACATCAAAACTATAGTCAATCCTATGTTGATCTATATACTTCTTCTGCCTATCTTGTGCCTCCTACAATCTCTTCCTGATCAACACCACCTACTACTCCATGTCCTAGAAAAGATTTGGTCCAAGAGATACTCTATCCTCTAACCTATCCCAGCTAAGAGGTGTCCTACACTCTCTACCATACAAAGCCTAAAAAGGATCCATGCCTATAGAAATTTGAAAACTATTATTGTAGGCAAACTCCACTAACTACAGGTACTTCTCCCACTTAAACTACTGATCCATCACATACATCCTGAGCATATCCTCTAAAATCTCATTCACGCACTCAGTTTATCCATCTGTCTTAGGGTGATATGTTGTGCTAAAGTTGATCCTCGTCCCGAGGACATACTACATGGTAGTCTAGAAATGTGAAGTGTAAAAAGGATGGCGGTCACAAATTATCTTCCACAGAATCCCATGTAACTTGACAATCTCATCCAAATACACTCATGCCACTTCTCTAGCAGTATAACTGGTCTTCACAAGAGAAAAGTGAGCCACATTTTTCAATTTATCAACCGTGACCATAATGGAATTATGGTGATATCTCGGCATTGTGGTGAGCCCACCAATGAAATCCATGGAAATGGTGTCCCACTTCCATTCTAGTATAGCATGAGGATAAAGAAGGCCTGCTAGATGTTGATTCTCAGCCTTAACCCTCTAGCACTCTAAACACCGTGACACAAATTGGGCCACGTCTCTACGAAGTCCTCTCTAATGATATAACTTTTGTAAGTTTGCGTGCATCTTCTTCACCCCAGTATGGGATAAATAGGGTGTATGATGTGCCTCGACCAAGATATCCTGTCTCAAGCCTCCATCTCTAGGAACATATATCTAACCTCTGTGCTTGAGAAGACAATCTTCCTCTAAGGAAAAACCATCAAACTTCCCTTCAAAGGGTCTCTATGACTTGATCTCCGCTCGTATTGCAATGTAGAAGATATCGAGGGGAATCTGTTGAAGAATCCTACTCCACAAATCTATGCTTACTGAAGTGCCCATAGCCACATTTCTCTATCTTCTTAGGGTGTTTTATACCACATTCTCCTTCCCCTTCACATGCTCTATCTCCATGTCATACTCACAAAGCAACTCCATTAAATGCTGCTGACGAGCGTTGAGGTTGAGTTACGTGAAGAGGTGGCGAAGACTCAAATGATCTTTCCTGAGTGTGAATCTTTGACCAAGTAGAAAATGTATCCATCTAACCAAAACATGCACAACTACCGAAAGCTCAAGATCATGCATCAAATAATTAAGCTCGTGATCCTTAAGTGTGGGAGACTCAAAAGCCACTACTCTTCCATCCTACATCAACACACCTCCAAGCCCTGCTAAAGAAGCATATGTGTAAACGAAGAACTCACCATGTGGATCCGATACTACAAGAATAGGTGTCATGGTGACGCATTCCTTCAGTGTCTTGAA
The DNA here is from genome assembly GCA_019776745.2 of Taxus chinensis. Taxonomy (NCBI): domain Eukaryota; kingdom Viridiplantae; phylum Streptophyta; class Pinopsida; order Cupressales; family Taxaceae; genus Taxus; species Taxus chinensis. The sequence goes on along the minus strand of CM034147.1, from coordinate 225,879,247 downwards.
GGAATGCTTGCATCTGTTTGACCAAATAAACTTCTTCCCTTTCCTTTGAAGGGAAGTGATAGGGTGCACAATCCGAGAGAAGTCCTGAACAAATATCTTGTAGTAACCTACTAATCCCATGAACCTGCGTACCTCAGTCACTATAGTGGGTGTTGGCCAATCCATTATGGCTCTAATCTTGTAAGGATTGACGGGGTTACCTTCCCCAGAAATGATATGACCCAAATATTACACCTCTATCTTAAAAAAATCACACTTCTTCAAGTTCCCGTAAAGTTGCTGCTCACGAAGACACTAAAGAACCTGGAAAAGGTGCCCCTCATGCTCCTCATGTGTATGTGAGTATATAAAAATTTCATCTAGGAAAATGGGCATGAAGCGATATAAGAAGGTCCTGAATACCTCATTCATCAAACTCATGAACACAGCAAGGGCATTAGTCAAACCAAAAGGCACCACTGTGAACTCATAGTGCCCATATCTCGTACGAAAGGTGGTCTTATGAATGTCTACCTCTGAAATCCTCAAATGATGGTAGCCTAACTTAAGATCAATCTTAGAGAAAACTCTGGCTCCCTTCATCTAATAAAACAAGTCATTAATACGAGGAAGGGGATAACAATTCTTGATCGTCACCTTGTTCAACTGGCGGTAATCAATACACAACCGCAAGGATCCATCCTTCTTCTTCACAAAGATCACCAATGCACCCCAAGGGGATACACTAGAATGGATAAGGTCCATCTCCAAAAGGCCCTCAAGCTGTAACTTGAGCTCATAGAGCTCTAGGGTGGTCATCCGATAAGTTACTCGTGAGATAGGATTTGCTCTAGGAACTAGATCTATATGAAAATCAATCTCATGTGGGGGTGGTAACCATGGTATCTCCCCTGGAAAGACATCAAAAAACTCTCTCAAAATAGGATGACCATCTAGCGATGGTCCACTAGGCCCATCCTCTGATGTGTCACTGACTGTAACAGCATACATCTGACAACCCCATCATACGCACTGCTTAAGCTACATAGCGGAGATGGTGTAAATAGAAATGGGTCTCCTAACCCCCGAGATCACTGACTCAACTCCTAAATATTCTGCACAAGATATAGTCTTGTGTTAACAATCCATCATAGCCCTGTATCGAGATAACCAATCCATGCCCAAAATGACCCCATACGAGCCCAAAGGAAGGATACAGAGATCCGAGGTAGTGGTGAAAGGTCCCAAATCTACTACACACTCCTTGACTAAGGAGTCTATAAAGATCTTGGCTCTAGAAGCCATCTCAACATCCTAACTAAGACCATGCCTAACTACCACCATCCTGCATCGCTCTACTCAAGATGGTGCAATGAAAGAATCAGAAGAGCTAGAATCAAACAATACAGAGGTAGGAATATCACTAATGCTACCTATGGTATCAATAACTATGCTCTGATGCTCTTCCTAGTGGTTCTTAACCACTGCATAAATCCTATGGTTGCATCCCATGTCACCAAAAGTCAGCTCTGAAATCTACGTCTTACCCTTGTTGTTAAGGTTCTGTAGGCAATCTCTCCAAAAATGTTCAGCAACTCCACAACCAAAACATCCTCCTAATCCTCCCCAATGAGTAGTAGCTCTAGCAGGTGCCGTAGAAGTCTTTAGCATGGATCCTGAGGATTCAGATGTGGTCTACTGAGGTCTTTGCTGGTGAGCTCCCATTGACTAAGCTCTAGGTCCACCATATGTCCTAATGGGACCCCTAGGAGGAGGCCCCATACTCTGACCTCTCTATGCATCAGCTCTCTATGGAGGTCTATGAGGTGGGTGGGACAGTTAATATTGTTGTGGTCTAAAGGATGACTATGTTGTACCTTAGCCACCATGAGAAAGAGGTACTAACCCTCTCAATCGACTGTCATGCATCTGATGTATACAGGTCTGGACTCGGTCTCTAGCCTACTAGGTCTTACCCCGAGTCTCCTCTGTAATATAGGCCTTCTCGACAGCCTCTGCTAATGTCTATGAATAGTGGATTCACACTGCACCTCCAATATCTATGTTCAGGCCCTGGATGAACCTGTGAATCTGCACTTGCTCATCCTACATATATTCTACATACTGGAGTAGATCCAGAAATCTACTCTCATACTCTGCTACTAAAAGAGAAGTCTGTCAGAGGTCGTGGAACTCATTGATCCTTCGCTGTATGAACCTCTATGACAAATACTTTCTCCTGAATCTCTCCTCAAATAGCTCCCATGTCACTATTTCTGAATCTACATGGAGCTTCTACTCCTCTATCCTCCACCATACTCCTACTCCATCCCTCAGTAGATGGATCACAACATGAGCATTCATGTTGCTAGAATAAGGACAAAGCTTGAAGTAATCACTCAAGATCACTAGCCAAGATTCTACCTGAAATCCACCCATGTCACCTGAGTAATGCAAGGGCCGAAGCTTCAGGATCTCCCTGATGTGATCCGCTGCTGTGGTCTGGCAGCCTCTAGGTCTATTTACACAGTCATCCCTAAGCCCAGGGCTCTGAGACTGCTCTCTATGCTCTAGAACTCTGTCACCCTATCTCCTAGGTGGTGACTCTGTTTTTCCTGACTCCGCATGGGAGTTCTCTCCTATATGCTCCTTGCTGAGTTAAGGAGATACCTAACCCTCGATAGAAGGGGCTCTATCATGACTAGATGCATGTCCTCTTCCTAATCCTTTGCATAGAGTGGCATTGACATCCTGAAGGGTCTATAGAATCTGGGGTAAAATAGCTGCTACACCCTGCCCTAGTGGTGGTGGTGGTAAGTCTGAGTCTCTGTGAAAATTTCTCTTGCTCCATCTGCACCCCTTGCATAAACCAAAGTGAGAGTTAGTTCATTTTGCTAATTTTTACACATCTTCCATGTTTGCTAAAATATATAAATTCTAACTATGTTGTTTTCTAGATTTAAAAGTGTGTTAGGTTAAAGCTTATATCTCAAGTTTTCTAGTGTGCCCAATGGTCCAAGCCTTTAAACAACTGCACTGATACCAAACTATAATGCCCAGTTAAAATAACCCACTTGAGACCCAAAAAACAATCTAGGGTTAGTTAGAAAATTAAGGAATAATTTTTTTTGATAAGAAGTGACTAAAACCAGGTTGAAAGACATCAGTTTTAACTAACAGGTTTCAGAACAAGTCTAACATTACTAGAACATACTTTCCTTTCATTAACAAATATCAAGTTCACATGGTTCAAATTTTAGGGTTAGAAGTTTCAGTTAGGTTTAGGGAGCAATTTTCCCCCATACCCACTCTCTAACAGGCTCATAGTTTCAACTTGATTTTTCTCATACTAAATGGTTCCAAAATTTCCCTAAATCATTCCCATTGGATAGGAAATTTTCTCACCTTTCTGGTGATCTAAAGAAGACCTCCTAACTCCTTCAGGAACTCAAGATATGAGCAAGTGGAGTTTTGGGGTCAAATTCTTCCCAAAGGGACACGTGTCAAGTAGGGGTGAAGGAAAAAATTTCGGGTCGGCGGGTCGCGGGGTGGCGTTTGGAAATTTTCCTTGTGCGGGAGAAATTTCCCAATTGTGCCCATGCCTCTGTGGGTCCTCCAAGGACACGTGGAAGCCTCTGAGTCATCGCTAATAACAAGGAAGGGAAGGGTGGGGTGGCAGGAGAGTTTGGGGCATTTCACCCAAGGGGAAAGAAAATAAAACAATGCCCGTGCGTCTGTCAGGGCATGTGGAACTCCACGATGCATCGTGGGAGAAGGGAGAGGGAGCGGCGGAGTGGCGGAGATGATTAGAGAATTTCGCTAAAGGGAGGACAAAGTAAAAAAGGGACATGTGGGTCCACGTACCCACAGAAGGGATTCCCCAAGGTGAGGGCAGGAATGCGGGGCCGCGGGGAATTTTTTCAAAAATTTCCCAAGGCCAAAAACCAAAAAAATAAAGGGTCCTCCCCCCCCCCACTACCAAACCCAAGGTGCCATGTGGCACCCTCTCATTGGTTGCAGGTCGACGGGGAAAAAGATGAAAAAATCTTCCAAGCCAAAATTTCAAAAAAAAAATCCTAAGGATTTTTAAACGGGAATTTTTTGGGCCGCGGGACCGCCACAAAAATTTTTTCCAATTTTCTGCACCAAGGCAAAAAACTTCAAAGTGTCATAACTTGAGCTAGAAAGCTCAGTTTTGGGAAAACGAGGACTTTTTGGAAAGATTTCAAATCCCTCTTTGTACAAGAAACATAAATTTTATAGTTTGGTAAATTTTAAGGGTTCAATTTTACAAAAAGATTATGCAGGCTTTTAATTAGCAAACTGACAATTTCCAATTTTTTAATTTGATTAAATTGGATCTCCTCCTTCACTCAACATGCCAAAAAGGCATGGAGAATTGATCTAGGGAGGGTTTAATGTGTTTTAGAGAAGTTGATTTGTTCAATTGATTCAAAATTGAATTTGTCCAACAAATGACAGAAAATAATTGAGGAAGAGATTGAGCTCAATTTTGCAATGGTTCAAGTTATTCTCTTAAATCTTCTTTGTCAATTTGATTTCATTACTAAAATATCATGTTGAATTTTAAGGTTTCCATGTTGATTATTAAATACTGGTCCAAACTATGCAATTTGATTAAATTTTTCAACTTTAAAAGTCACAATGTTAGTGATCAATTTTTTTAAAGTATCTATTTATCAATTTTATCATTTAAGTGTGGCATATAGTTTCTAAACTAATCCAATGCTTTTAGTTGTTTCTAAACAAATCATTTCCAAGTTAAATTATAAAATATGATGTCCAAATTTAATATATTTCAAAGGAGACAATGCAATATAATTCTTACACACGTATTTCTTATTTATTTCATTATCTAACAAAGATTCCAATCCCAATTTAACATTCTAGTTCAACCCAACAATTCAAATGAAAGATGAACTTGCACTTCTTTATTGACTTCAAAAAGAGAAAACATATTTACATTCTTTCATTCCTTGAATGCAATTAACAGAATTTTCATTTCTTTCCAATAAACAAAATCAGAATTTAAATGTCTTTTACAATTTGAATATCTAACTCCATAATCAAATTACATACATATTTCTTCACCAAATACATGTTACAAAATCATCCAAAATAAATGGGAAAGGATTATAATTAAATATGTATTCACCAGGGACTATCAAACTACGTTTTTCATTTGCTCCAGGACAACAACATGTTCATTTTATTTTTCTCCAAGTTGATCACAAAAAAAGAGGGGGAAAGGCAACATTCTCCACCCAACAAAGACATTCAATGAAAGGAGAAGCCTTCCTTCCTCATTGGCCCCCCACAGCCCTAACCAAAATACAATCAAAGGTGTAATTTAATCATGGAAACAACTGGCTTCCACAACACATCATTCTTTCACATACACATTTATTTTTAAAACACATTTTAGCACAAAAATAGCAGTTCACAACTTCCTTTAAAAATATTTCAAATAGAACTCAGGCTTGATCATGCAAGCCAAAGGAGGAAGGCCTATGGGGGAAACTACTTATTCCTCCCAATTGGGAATTGTTCATCCACCAAAACAAATTTCCAATAAATTTCACCACACATATCCTTATTCCCCCCACAAATCCCTCTTTATGCCCCCCATAGATTTCCTTATGCCCCCCCCCCACAAAGTAAGAAATGCAAGCTATTTATTTTCCATGGTGGATCCCAAACCCAAACTCCGTCCACAAAACTCTGATGCCAATGGCATTCCTTATTCCCCCCCATATGGATTCCCCATAGCCTTCTCTTACACCTTCCCTAAGATAGTCTACCCAACTAGCCAACAGATGAAACAAAGCATGCACCATTCACAAAACACAAAAAGGGAATGACAACAAAAGAATGAGATTTAAAATCCTACCTCTCCATGGTGATTTTTCCTCCCAACAACAAGCTTAAAATGCCAAGAAAACATAGTCCAAACAGCAAACTCCAAGCATGCAAAGCTTTCTCCAACTTCCTCAAAAAATAAGAGCTCCACACAAGAAAAATGTACCCCAAGGAAGAATGCAAAAGGGTTCAACAACCCAAAAAAAAAAAGAGTTTGAATTATATAGAAGAGGGAATAAGATAGGATGATGTGGATCCCTGTAGGATGCCACATCACACATCCTCAAATTCAAACACAAAATACAAAATCCAATCTCCCAAGAACAATAAAGAGGTGGGTGAAAAATGACAAGTTACTTGCACACTCTAAAGAGCCCACACCTCAAGGGACAGCAAATTAAATGAAATGTAAGAGAGTGCAATCCAAAACAAGCAACATGATGAATAAAATGCATTATACAAGTCACAAATCACATCTCCATCCATAATTATGGTTGGTAAATTAAATTTAGAGGCATGGGAAAAGTTTTACTTGTCCCACAAGCCTCCAAACACAACTCCTGAGGAAAAATTCAAATTTGTCATGGAGGTGGAGTATTTCATACTCCAAAATTGACTTACAAAATCTCTTACACAACTTACACATCCCTTACAAAATTTATTCAAAAAGCCAGCAGCTTCCATTATTATTTTCCCATATCCCAATTTGATTTATTTAAATTTTAATATGATTTCCACATTAATCTATCACAACTTTAATTAATTAAAAGAAGGGAACACATCACTAATAAAATACATACAACAATAGATAAACATTTAACCACATTAATAAAATACACAAACCCATGGTCACATGTAAAGATGATTCCACCCCATAGGAATCTCTAACAAAATAACACACAACACAATAAAACAAGTTACCATGGTGACCTTGTTGAATTCACGTAGAATTCCATTTTGGTTGGTCTCTGATCCCCCAATTTTTTATTGTGATATTTTTAACCTGCAAAATACAAATACCTCCTTCAGCCTCATGGCCATATCAAAACATCTAACATAATATAAATGAAATCACAAAACCAACTATCTAAATGAATCACAACAACATCGAAGTAACAACTATATCAATTACATTTTTAATCAACAACTATATCATCATCAAATAGTATCTATTTTCTAGATCAACTCCTAATATCCAAATCACATGTCTGAAAAACATCTGTAAATATCCATGTCAAATAATATATCATCATCCACATGTAAGGTGTCTCTAATAATCATCATGCATCATAGTCAAGTCAAGATCAACAATAATCCATGATCAATGTCTAACATCACACTAAGTCAAAACATAATAATGTCTATAACGTGTACAATAGTATCAAAATAAGTATCCAAAAGGTGTCAAAGGGAAGTGGGCACTATAATATATATAAGCATACCTACAGTAGATAAATATAATAGAGAAGATAGATATAGATATAGAATAAGCAATACATATCGAAGTACCCAAACCCAGTGTGTTTTGTAATACCAAATGTTTTATCAATAAATAGTCATTCCTGTTTGAGAGAATTCTAAGTTGTTAAATCTTGATTTAAGGAGGAGCAAGGGCCCACTTCCCTAAGGACCAGGATATTCGTCTATTTGGTATTTATATTTCCTAAACAAATAGTTTAGATTTGTTAATTCTTCTAGTTAAACTCTATTGTATACTTGTTCCTGTAGGTGTCTAGATAGATTATTATTATTCTTGCAACCATTTTTAAGCACTCCAAGTTGTGTGTTTATTTCCAAAATAAAGTCTGTTTATTTCCAAAATAAAGTGTGGTTATTTCCCAAAAGCAAGTGTGTTTATTTCCATTCTGCTAAGTGTGTTTCCTTCCAGTAAAGTTTTCAATGTGTTTCCTTTCAGAAAAGTTTTTCATAGTATGATTTAACTAAGGTTTTTACCAAGAAATCCTTAATACATTGAAAAGATCTCCCAAAAAATACAAAAATAATTGTATTCAACTACTAGATCGAAAGGATTATTCTTTTTTCATATAGCTTTAGACACACCCTTGGTTTGAATATGACATCAACAGGAAGTTGATTAAATGAAGGGAATAACAACACCCATCAAACTTTATGGGTTGTTGCAACGTAATCATTGATACACAATACCCATCTATTAGCGGGGTTCAATAGATGGTTACTATGGAGCAGTCATTATGTTGCAATAATCCATTCAGCTTCTCTAAGCAAGGTCATCTTTGAGTGAGATCCCAAATAATTATCACACTCTAGCAAGTGATATGTTACGGTCTTCTGCCAATGTCAACTTGCATCGACTACGAGTGATGAAATGTACCCTAAGTGATGGGGGTTGATTTGAATACACTTTATTACCCTTAGCCACCACAAGTGGACTATATATACTAGTTGTAGTCATTTATTTACCCTTAGTACTATTTTCTAACCCCAAGCGCATCGGCCTATCACCCAGTGAGTGTTGAGCGCTCACCCGAGGCATGTGTGGGCATTGATCCCCTCCTTTATTTGATCTTTGTGAGAAGGTTATGTCATTAATGGAGGATGGTTTTTATAATTAGAAGTACACTCACTTATTTGAAATGGTAGAAGGTACAACTAACAAATCTACACATTAATATGTTATAGAAGCTAAATAATATTGTAAGAAGCATAATAAACTAGATTTGAGCCATGATAGTCATAGAACAGAAGGTTTTACACCCCTAAACAAGATATATAGAATGAACCCATATATTTATTGATTCAACATAGTTCTAGCAGCCACATTATAGTCAAAAGGGTCACCTCATACCATATATAATAAATGACAGAGACTTAACTCCTGTAAGATTATCTGATATGAGACCATAACTATACTTTTCCAATTTTAACCATTGTTACAAATCCCAGTGCCATACATAGGCTTATGGAATCCCTTACAACCCTTAGCACTAATATCTCTAAACCCTATCATTATTGCAGCACTTCGTTATTCTCCTTCTCTTTCTCTACATTCTCTATGCATTCTCTTTGTCTCCTATAATATCTTGTATATATGTCTCTAGCATGAGCATCTCTTTTTATAGGATCAACACTCACCACCATGCCTTCTCTCTTAGATAGATCACATGCCAAGGTTCGATATGGTCCTCCATGGGTGATTTTTTATCCCTTTAAAAACCCTCCATTCTCTGTAATGATGTCTTCTGGGAATATTCCCTACAAGGAATATCCTTTTCTTGACCTCCACATTTTCAGGATGGCACCTTATCCACTCATCACACCTATTTGAGTCCTCACACTTTTCCTCAAGTGCCTATAGAATGTTAAATATGGCTAAGTTATTTAAACATGTGGTATGCTTTATGCGCATGCCTTGGTTTCACTTAAACCCTTCTTAAACACCTTTTCATGTGTTCTTTCCCCTGAGCTCCCTTCTTCTCACTAGTCCTATGTGTGCACTCCTTTTAGTACTTATTCAATATTTCAGGGCCCAACACTAGTCCATTTGGTTTATCTCTTCTTGGCATCTAACTCAGAAATGGGAAGGATTGACATAAGTCAAGAAATTCTGATCAAGATAACAGTTCCAAGTGTGGTGAAAGACATATTTCTTCATAATGAGTATGTTGTCTTGGAATATAGGCATGGAAAACATGTTTGAAACTTTGGCCAAAGTATCATAAGATGTTGGTTTCGTTGTCTTAAATTCACAAGATTAAAGGTGTTGGATATAGTATGTGTATTTTTAACAAATACCTAGATAAGCCCTAGACTAGTTGCACTTCATGAACCCTTAAATGAAAAAGGGAAGCACAAGTGTACAAATTATACATTGAAATGAAATATGAGAGATTGGTTTTACTCCAAGTCATAACAACTACATATGGTTATTTTGGTAGGATTGATTATCAAATTTAATGTGGTTCTAAATGTTGAATTTAGAACAGTGAACATTGAGATAATAATAAAAAATTCCCCTGTTTTTATAATCATGAAATAGGGATGTTACATCTTGGTATCAGAGCTGAAGGTTATAGATTTTGGACCTATTTGAGTCCACCTATGATAAAAAAAAATATTGATTACTGAAATGGTGAGAACTAGGAGATGTGTTTTGAATAACCCACCTCTGGGTGGTGAAGTAGCTATAACTCAAACGATGGATGAAATCCTTGTTGCTCTGTAAGACACAAGAAATAGGATTGTTGTTCAGGAACAAAAAGTCGATGGAAATAACACTAAGACTGATAATGAGTAGTCTTAGGGGGTAACCACATGATGAGAGTAGCGGTGATGCTAAGGATCTCAATGTTGTAAATGATAACGTTGTAAATAATGGTGGAAATAATGCTAACATGAATGTACGCAATCAACCCAAGAATAAGAGGGAAATATTGGTAGTTGAATTGACCAATGATATAAAGAGGATAAGTCAACAAAAAATTTATGGAACCACCCAAGGTGATGGGGCTGAGAATTGGCTCAACAAGATGGAGAAATACTTTGCGATAAGAAATTTCTCTGAGGAAACCAAGGTTGTATGGGGAGCTTATCATCTCTCCCATGAAGCATCTTCATGGTGGGAAATCCAAAAGGTTATGCTTAATGTTGATGAGGAAAATATCACATAGAACTATTTCAAGGGCCATTTTAGGAAGTGTTGGTTTCCCCAGCTCTACTATGACAAGAAAATGATTGAGTTCCAAACCTTGAATTAGGGAAAACTGTTGGTAATAGATTATTGGGAGAAGTTCACAAAGATTCTCAAATATGTATTGCAGTATCAAACATATGAAAAATTTTGAATAAGGAATATCATCGTGGGCCTATATCGTATCATAAGTGGTGAGGTGGATGTACAAAGTCTTGCCACTATGGAGGAAGTGGAAGAAAAATCCATTCAGAAAGAGTAGAAATTGAAGGTAATTTGTTTACATGAGGAAAAATGTAATAAAAATGGGAATGCTTCTTCATCTTTTCCACCCAAGAAGGTTACATGGAAGAATTTGGGAAACAAAAATAATCCTCCGGCTAGAAATGACAAGAAAATAGCATCAACTAAAGCTACAATATACAACAAAAATAATGGGCATAAGGGTAATTATGGGAAAAACAATACTTTTAAGGTTGAGAATGAGTATGAGCCTAAGAAAGGACTTGTTTGAGGTTTTTCTAAATGTGGTGGAAGTCACTATGCAAGTCATTGTCCCTTAAAGAAAAATGACAACAACCAACACATAAGATACATGTTGTGGTAGCCGAAAAACACGCTGACAATAAGACTATGACCATAAAAGTGTTAGGTAAGCTATATGGCCTACCTATAACTATACCTTTTGATATTGGTGCTTCCGAATGTTTTATTTCTAATAATTTAGTTACTAAATTAATACATAAAGTTGGCTTTATGGAAAAACCATGCTCTGTCTAGTATGGGAATAATGTTTTCCACATTGTTAGTAACTACATTTTTGGTACAACCTTAGAATTACCAAGCTTCACAACTGAGGTAGACATGTATGTGGCACCTCTAGGGTCTTATGACATAATAATTGGTTTAAATCTATTAGATGATCACAAGATACTTGTGCACTTTTTTTTAAGCACATAATGTGTTTGGATGATCTGCAGAAATCAGCATATATTTAAGGAATAAAGGAGGGGCACAAGAGTTAGAGAAATATCAGCTATGTAGCTAAAGAAATCCAAAAACAAAGGCTACAAGCATAATGCAATAAAAATTTCAGATTCATTTGAAGGAGGTAAGTTTTTGGAAAAATATCTACTACTATGTAATTACAGAGATGTGCTTCCAGGAGAGCTACTAGGTCTTCTACCAGAAAGAGAGTTTGACTTCACCATTGAAATAAAACTAGGAATGGAACCTATTTGCAAGGCACGGTATCGAATGAATACCACATATTCGGTAAAGCTTAAGGCTCGATTGCATGAATTGTTGTCTAAAGGGATAATAAGGTCGAGTGTCTCACCTTAGGGAGCACAATGATCTTTGTTAAAAAGAAGGATGGAGCATTGAGGCTTTGTATTGATTATAGGATGTTAAACAAAGTAACTATCAAGAATAAATATCCTATCCCAAGGATATCTTATCTTTTTTTATCATATGCATGGAGCATCAGTTTACTCTAAAATGGATTTGTGTTCTGAATATCATCAGTTAAGAATCAAGGAAGAACGTATTCATAACAATTATTTTAGAACGAGATATGGACATTATGAGTTCACTATTTTACCTTTTGGGTTAAATAATGCCCCTATAGCCTTCATGAATTTGATGAACAATATCTTTCAATCATACTTGGAAAAGTTTGTGTTTTTATTCCTAGAGGATATTCTTATCTATTCATGGAACTTGGATGAGCATAATGAGCACTTAAATATTGTACTTGAGGTACTAAGAAAGAGTAAATTATACGAAAAACTATCCAAGTGTTCTTTTTATGAGAATGAAGTACAATACTAGGTTCATATAATAAATAAAGATGCAATCTCGGTTGATCCCTCAAATATATCAGCCATAATTTATTGGTTGGCACCTAAGAATGTACATTAAGTCAAAAGCTTCATGGGGCTTATTGGATACTATAAAATATTTGTAAAGGATTTCTTAAGGGTTTTTTCCCAAATAACTTCATTACAAAAGAAAGATAAAAATATTGTATGGAGTGAAAAATGTGAGGCTACATTTAAAAATTTGAAGGAGCAACTAAATTTTACCCCTATATTGACTGTTCCTAATCCAATCGAGAGTTTTACTGTAGTGACGGATGCTTCCATAGATGGATTAGGGGGTATATTACTGCAAAATGACCATGTGATTACATATGAACGTAGGAAGCTTAAATTGCAAGAACATAATTATGCTCCCCATGATTTAGAGCTTTCTTCCATAGTTCATCTATTGCAGGTTTGGAGACATTACCTCTTAGGGAAACCCTTCAAGTTGAAAACCAACCATCTTGGGTTGAAATATATCTTCACGCGGCCTAACTTAAATGCAAGGAAATGAAGATGGTTAGATTTCTTGTCTCAATATGATTTTAACATAAGCTACGTAAAAGGTAAGAAAAATAAAGTGGCAGATGCACTAAGTCATAGAAAATATATTTATGCACTTGTGACTTTGAGAACTCAATTTAAGGATGAGGTTAGAAATACCTTAATGTCTAATTTTTACTTTCAGCAAGTAAAGACAACACTTGCTATAAATCCAGATGATGTAAGGTACAGAGGATTTTAGTTAGATGGAGAAAGAATTCTGAGGTATGAGATAGAATGTACATACCATTGGGAAATGGGTTAAGGAAGAAAGTGATGACTAAATTTCACAATGCACCTTACTCTAGACATCCTAGAGTGACAAAATTTTTTGTTGATGTGAAACAACAATATTTTTGGAAAGGGATGAAGAAAGACATCTTTGATTATGTGTCTCATTTCTTGGAATGCTAGCGTGTGAAATTTGAGCATATGCACCCAGTGGGTTTATTGTACCCTCATAGCATACCACAGTTTAAATGGCAGGTTATAAGTATTGACTTTGTTCAAGGACTACCTATGTCTATCAATAAGCATGATGTTATTTTAGTTGTGGTTGATAAATTAACTAAAGTGGCTCATTTCAGTGTTGTAAATATGAAAGATGACTCACTTGTTCTTGCAAAAAGGTTTGTTCAAGAAATATTCATATTGCATGGTGTTCTCGAGTTGATAATCTCTTATAGGGATCCATGAATGACTTCATGATTTTGGAAAACTCTTAATGTAGTTGTCGGTCGCTCAAATGTGAACCCACATCTCGGGTCTGGAAGAACCGAGTTGTTTGAGACAACAATGGATATGTCTCCAAGTTGTGGGACCTTTCACGCTTGAGATAAATCTCTAGAGAAGGTGTGTTCCTCTATCTATTTGTAACACTACTTCTTTAACTAATATGGAAAGGAAAACTAAGATAAAAATTCTAAGGCACTAGGTATATAAGGATAACAAAATGGAAAAATAAACTAAGGGATGCGATAACACCAGAAAAAGAGGGATGAACATTATTTGTTATGAGTTAAAAAGAAATAAAAGGCATCAGGGAAGGCTCGATATGTGTAGCAAAAACCAAAATGTATCTTCACAATCACATTCACAAAACACAACTAAAATGGAATTGCGAGAGACGTAAAGTGACACAACAAACATACAATGCAAAAGGAAGGAAAGAATAAGGAATACAAACATGTGAGGATAAATAATAGCCACAAAACAATGCTTCCATTAGTTCCAAAAAAGCACAAACTGTTACAATGGTGAGAGAGGTCGATATCCACATGCAAGAGCTATCTCTAGAGGTCTGTAACTCAAAATAAAAATATATGAAGTTCTTAGCAAATAGATTAAGTATCCAAAATGTCCAATGTTAATAATGAGAACAACTCTTACATTTATATATGAATCGATGGAAGAATAATAGGAGAGAAGGATGGAAAACCTAAATTTTAAATAAAACCACTAACAACATGCATTCAATGCCTGTAAATCTATCAAATGTGTTCCCTAAGTCTTTTCGGCGTGTAGGAGAAGGATTGAGGTGAAATCCATGTCAAATCAAGTGGTTGGAGAAATAAAATCTGCTCATCAATGCCCAAAAATACATTTTCCCATTTCTCACCTACTAGATCCACAAAAATTATGAATTTGAATATCAAACATTGTAGCCTACGTCAGGATCTATCGATTGAGACTAGGAGCATGCCAATTGGATATCTATAAAAAAAGATATGGATGTCAAAATATTTTTAAAGCCATATGCACACGCAAGACATGTGGTGTGCATAGGTTGGTTGAAATTTTGACCAATTGGTTTGTCATTTCTACCATGCAACGTACACTAGTCGGTTTGCAAGGATTCAACACCTAGCTAGGGCACTTTGGCATGTTACTTGTAACACACTCAACTTTGTCAGAGTATGATGTGGCATATAATATCACAGAGGAAGTTACAAAGGTATACATGTGAAATAATGAAGTGTGGGTTGAAAAATAGAGGAAGGGAAAAATGTATGGTCAAGACACAACTATTACAAAGTAATGTGTGGTGTACATGCGCATGATGTATAAACTACTTGGAAGAAGGTGTGCGTGAGGGAAAAATGGAACAAAGAGGAAGATGAAAATGAAAGGATGAAGAAAAGAAGAAGTGCAAAATGGCGCGTGAGGAAACTTCAACCAAGTGAATGTGCCAAAGAGATAGCTAAAGTGCTCGCAATCTGCACTATAGAGCCATAGAGCTAGAATGTGAATAAAAGCTATCTAAATTACTATAGAAGTTATCTAGATAACACTTTTGGCTACTTTTGGGGCCATAATCCTGCTATATGAAGGTGATTAGTATCCTGGAGCATCCATTGGGCATGGATTATGCTATGTAATCATGAATCTCTGATTTGGGATCTTGACAAACTTCCCTTGAAGTCACTTGAAGAATCATTTCCTAACTATGTTTTGAATCTTACAAAAGTGATGAAAACTGCTGGAAGATAACAGACATCCTGAAATCAAAGAAGAGTGTGCATAAGAATCATGCAAGGAGAAATAACTATGTACAAAAAAAATGTGTGTGCAATGCACTTAGAGGAATTAAAACCTACTGTAATAGATACAGAAATGATGCAGTAATTCAATGGAAGGGTTTGAGATATATCCCATTGACTAGGATTTGTAGTGCACCTCCATCAAGATGAGACAACTCAAAAGAATTAGCCTCCTTACACAAACTGATGATGTAGGGATCACTCTAAAGCACATAAAATTTTGAATGGTGTCCTAGTTTAGCTCTATTATCATCCCATTTCAAGACCAAGTCCCCAAATTTTAAAGCTTGAGGTCTAGCCTTTTTGTCAAACCACTTCTTTGTTACTTGTTGAATTTATTCTAGCTTGATCATGGCAGAGTTCCTTAATTCTCCAAGTTTAACCAACTTTGTCATTTTGATTTCTATTTGGTCCGTACCCTTGAATTCCATCTTTTTGGAAAATTTTGATGAAGGAAACTCAAAATATAAAGGGAGTCTAGCTTCCTTACCATAAACCAGCTTGTAAGGTGATGTATCTATTTCCTTCTTGATCATGATCTTATCTACCTAGAGCACATGTGAGACCTTTGTATGCCACTGTATTTGGCTGATATTCATTTTCCGCTTCATGATCCTGATCAGGTTCTTATGTGTTTACTCTACCAAGTCATTACCTTGAGGGTAATAGTTGGAATAATTATTCAAGTATATTCTAAGGCTTGAATCCCAATCATTGATTTTATTACCAAGGAAGGATTTTTCATTATCAAAGATGATAGTTTGAGGAACAAAAAACCTTGTTACAATGTCTTTGAGAAATTCTAGGATGAATGACTCGATTGATTCCTTGAGTGCGATAGATTATGTCCACCTTGTGAAGTAGTCTATAACTGAGTTGTTAGCACCCATTTTTAATTAGCACTTGAAGGAGGATTGATCATGCCTATGAATTCAAGACCCCATTGCGCAAAATGTTGATGCACTTGTATAGGTCATAGGGGAAGTGCTTCCAATATTCTCTTACCTGAAAATAAAACACATTCTCTGCATTTTGTGATCCACTTGTGCACGTCCACAAACAAGGTAGGCCAAAACAATCCTGCCATCATAATCTTCATTGTTGTGGATTTGGAAGAGAAGTGTCCACCGAATGATCCATTGTGAAATTTTGATAACTCTTTTTTAAGTTCGTGCACTATGTATACTCCTAAGTAACATGTCATTAAGATTATTCTTGAATAGAATACCATGAATCAGTACACATGGGGTAGATTACAACCTTAGATGTCTTCTCTTTGATTTCTTCAAAACTGGAGGGTATGTTCCCTCAGAAAGGAACATGATCATGTCCTTCACCAATTCACATGTGTCAGGGGCTTCATTTTGTTTAAGATTTGTGCATGAGATCTCTTCATCTAGAAAAAAAAGAATTCTTGGGTTCATTATATGCATCCTCATCAAGTTTCTTGCAGAGTGTGCTACCTCTTACCAAATTTGTGGCTTTGATAGTCACATCATATCCCATGATTTTTGTCACCCATCGTGCTCTCTTCTCACTGATCTCTTCTCCCATGATGAAATCTTGAACACTTGTGTGTGAAACTACCACCTTGATGTGGTTTGTGGAGAGCATACTTTTGAATTTTTTGAGTGCACGCATGATGGCGTATACCTATTTCTCCATGTGATTGTATCTAAATCCATAGTCCTTCAGTGTCTAACTGAAGAAAGACACTAATTTCTCTAGTCCTTGTTCATTTTCCTATGCCAGGGCAGTAGCAGGACTTGCATCATCACTATAAGCATAAAGGATGAAATCCCTTGAGTAATTTGGGTTGATGAGTATAGGTACACAAGAAATTTCTTGCTTGATCCTATTGAAGCTTTATTTACCTTCTACTATCCATTTGAAGGTTGTATCCTTCTTGAGCATGAGGGTGATGGGCCTTACCAGTCCTACAAAGTTAGGAATAAAGCACCTAACAAAGTTATTTTTTCTAAGAAAGGCCTGTAAGGCTTTCTTGTGCACCAACAAAGAAAGTGCCAGGATGGCTGAAATGCGTTTAAGATAAATTGCAATGCCATCCATTGATAACATGTGGCCTAGAAGCTTTCCCTACACCATTGTAAAAGTACACTTCTTGCGGTTAAGAGACACCCCAAATTTTCTACATCTCTCATATACTTTATCTAGGTATGTAATGTGGTCCATGGTTTTCTTTGAGAAGATTGTGATGTCATCAAGGTAGATCAAGATGAACTCATTGATATAACCTTTAAATGCAATATCCATGGTGCACTGAAATGCTACACCTACATTTGACAAACCGAAAGGCATATTTTTATATACATATGTTCCGCACTTTATTGTAAATGTTATTTTGAATTGATCCTCTTCCTTCACCAGAATCTGATTGAGGCCAAAGTGTCCATCTAGCATAGAGAATCTTTGTGTGCCAACCATAGTCTACAAAATATGCTCCATATAAGGTAACTAGTAATGATCCTTCAATGATGCCTTCTTCGAATATATGAAATCAATGTAGAGTCTAATTTCACCATTCTTCTTTCATACCAAAACAAGATTAATGACCTAAATAGAATAATTGATCCGAAATATTATCTTAGACTCAATGAGTTTTGATAACTCCTTCCTCATGAGGGGCTTTATGTTTGGATTGACCGATCATTTTTTTTCTTGATAGGCTTGATACTAGGATCAAGGTCAATGGAGTGTTGAGAAACACTAGGATCAAAACCTTTGAGGTCTTCATACTCCCATGATAAGATATCACTTTATTTTCAATATAGAGAGATGAAGGCTTGTTATTCATCATGTGTGCAAGATTTAGTGAGTAACAACTCCTTTTAGTGCACAATAGTGACTAGACTACAGTATTCTTATGTCACACGCATATACTTTTATTCACCCTTGAATTCATCATCAGGGATAAACATTTGTTCCAAAGTGACCAGCCCTTTAGGTAGCTTGTTTTTCTTCAACTATATCACTTAGTCACCATAACCATCATGCAAATCAGCTTGCATTCTTGTTGAGAACTCATCTTCATTCTAGATGAACAAGATGATTTACACATCATTTTCAAACACTTTCCAGCTGGTGATTTTTTCTTGAATTTATGGTATAATCACCATCTTGATTTGCCGAGCATTCCCTTTTCAAAAGTCCTCAGCAGGGGAGAACTACAAAGCGAGCGTGACCATTTGATCAGCTTTGTTAATCATTTTGCATGGCACCACCTATAGATTTAGAGCATCAAAGCTCTCAAGGAAATCCCAAACTCTATGTCTATAATCTTTGAGAAGCTTATTATTTTCCAAGAACTTTTTGGTAACTTGATGGATAACGAATCTTGTGTCCCCAAAGATCTGCAGTGTCATGATTTTCTTCTTTTCAGCTATAAGCATACCATGCACTAGCACCTCATACTTTGCCACATTGTTGGAACATACAAACTGTAACCTATGCAAGAAGAAGAATTTATAATAATTGGGAGAAATGAGAAAAACTCCTTCTCATATGTCGTTTCTACTTCTAGATCCATTAAAGTATAATTTCCACAGACCAGGGTTTTGTTCACTTTTCTTGAGGGCGTGCGGAAGCATAGCTTCTTCTTCAAGGATGTAGTAGATACCAATCCTAGTTTCATAAGCTTCCAGATCCTCATCATATGGATCAAATTTATGGTGTCTCTCCTCCCATTCATCCAACACTAAGTCCGGAATAGGAAGCATGAGAGGCTGCTCTTCAGAAACTAGAATTTTTTCTTCTTGGATTAAATAACTAGCTGGGAGAGGGGATGGGACATATGACTCCACATGATAGGAAAATATTGTCTCCTCCTGTATAGTAAACTAGGTACCATACCTTTTCTTGAATAACATATGTTTCCAATCAGAAGACAAGTAACCAACCACTTTAGCAATGAAGTTCCTTCACAAAAGCAAGGCAAACAGAGGGGGGAAATCAATGATTGACACATCTTGAGTTAGTATAAAACTTAGACATGCATGGAGGGTTAACTCAAGGTCTTGCATGATACCTAGGGTAGTTAAAATTGAAAAATCAAGTTGGAGGAATCCTTTTACTAAGGGTATATACTTAAGACCTAAGAAATCAACAATATTCTTAGGCATGACAGAAGTACTAGGACATAGGTCAATCATATAACTATGGAAAATATGTTTTCCTATGATTCAAGACATATAGAAGGGTGGGGTTTCAACAAATTTACTTACTTTGTTCTCCTCTTTGTAGTAGATATTGACAGAAGCGTGAAGATTCTTGATAGTTGGGTCAATGCGCGGAAGTTGGGCCAAAGCTTCATGCAGCAAGTAATGCTAATATGGAGTGGTCAGGGAATCCCAAATTGTGACATTTATGTTTGTATTCTTCATCTGGTCCACAATGTTGAATGGGCTACCCACTGACTTGTGCATTTGAGGTACAAAAATGTTCTTCTTAAGTTGTACAAGTATAGAGACAGGAGCCTTAGCTAGTGTAGAGGCTTGACCTACCAAAGGAGGGACGTACACCACTTCAGGAGCAGCTTTGCATAAAGGAATTTGAGAACTTTTACTAATAGATTCCTTAGTTGCTTCCTTTTTATTTTTAAGATCTACTTGTGTTGTTGGAATTGAAACTTGCGTGCCAGATTCAAGCATTCACTTCTTATATCTTGTGTTATCAGCAACCTGGGTGCGCAATCTACTTGCATTATCTACAACTTGGTTGATTGCACAAAATTCCTTAGCACCAAAGAATATTAAGGTAGTTTCAAGGGAGCCTCTATATTTTCTTAGTTTTAGGCTCACTTGTGGTCATGGAAGGCTCATAGTTAGATGCATTTTGGATCATATAAGCTTGCACACACATAGCATTGGCATAGTGATATTGACTATGAGGCATATTACAAGGAAAACACCTTTCATACTCATGTGTCATGTTGTTTTGAACGGGGAAAAGTCCTTGACTTGTGCTAGACACTTGAAGGGGTTGTGTAGGAGGAATAAATTTCAAAGGAAAGTGCGCATTAGATGTCATCTATCATTTTATTGGTTCTATCTGTATATTAGATTCCCACACTGATCTCGCCATGGTTGATTTCTTTAGCTTTGCGCCTGATTAGAACTACCTTTGTAGGCTTGTGCCTTTTTTTTCTAAGGAAATGACCTTATTGGACAAGTTCCTAATTAGGTTCTTCAATTCTTCATCTTCCTTTTGATGTGAGGGAGAGTAGGACATTGATGCAACTAGTTTCACTCTCTGTACTAGAACCATAGCAATAGAAGGTTGGGGCATTGGAGACATCTCTTGGAATAAGGGTGTACGAGGCCTCTGAGGTAACTTTCCTACTTGTATGAGACTATTTTCTTCCCTTGTGGAAATTTTGTAGGCAGCTGGTAAATTTCTACCTCCCATGGATTGAATCATGACTAAAATATCATTGTTCAAATCCCTTAGATAATATAGGAAATCATGTTGGGTTGTAGGCCTTACCACTTGTGGGATTCTGTCCCATGTCTTCTAGAATATTATATTGAAGTCATTTATCTACTCATTAGGTGCGTGCTTGGTTGAAGTCAGCTACGCCACTAGTGATAGATGATCTAACATGTCTTGAAAGTTGTTGCATATAGTTGTTCTGAGATCATCCCAGATAGCAATCGATGCAGGTCTCAAGCCACAGTACCTTTGGAGTAATTTTCCCTTGAATGAGGCTGCAAGTAGCCTAACAGCTACATCATCATGTGTGATCAGGTAAATAGAGTACACATTTTCCATGTCTTAACTATGCTCAACATAGGTGACTTGATTTTATCCTGTGAATTATGGAATACTCTTGAGTGTGGCTGTTGGCATATCATGCTAAATATTGAGATTGAGCAGGAATCCACCGGTCAAGCTAGAGAAGTTCCTTAGAGGAGGAGGTTGAAGCACCATGGTAGGGTGCACTTTTCTATTGTGAGGAGGATTATAGTGTGCACGACACACTGAAGATGGAGATATGCACATGGAAGTTTTTTTGTGTGTGCTTCTTGGTGAAAGATGGAGATATTCAAAATATCCTTCGGCTATAGCATTATGTCTCATGTGTACTTTTCACATAAAAGGATCTCTTGATGCTGAAGCAGGAGATCCGAGTGTTTGAAATGAGCCTCTAAATGATGGAAATTGCTAATTTAGAAACCAAACTTAGAAATGATTAAATTTAAGCTTTCACTGCTCATCCCATCGAGCATGCTAGAAACTATTGGTCATTCAAATGTGCACCCACATCTAAGGTCTGGAAGAACCAAGTTGTGTGACCTTGCACACTTGAGACGGACCTTGGGAGAAGGCCAGTTCCCCTATCTATTTCTATTTTCAACTTCATACCATTTTTATGAAGTAATGAATAATATTGTTGATCTTTGATATTGTGGGAAAAGGGGATAAATGTAAAGCATTGTCTTTTGTGATTGACTTATATGAATAGTTTGATTCTAAATAAATAAAATATAAGATGATTATTGGCTCATATGAATTATGCATACTGAATTCATTTTGAATAAGATAGTAAATAATAAGTGTTAATAAACAAGTTATATTGTTGTGGGAATTAAGTTATAAATGATTGTTCTTAATTACAACTTTATAAGCCAATACTTGTATGACAATTTTATAAGGTTTGTTATAAAAAAAATATGGATTGCATAACTAATTAAGGATTCAGAGCTTAGGGAATAATTGCAAAGAGTACTTAATATCATTAAGTACGTATGTAAGAATCTTCCTTGTAAAAGGGTTGTAAGTGATTATACTAAAATGCAATCCTACCTATCCTAATTGAAGAACTAAGTACAATACGCAAATGGAATTGTACTTAGGAAGGGATGAGAATGACATAATGGCATTAGGTGTATATTTTGAACTAATACTTAAGGAATTAAGAATAAAATACTTCTTACTGTAATGATGATGTCATTAATATGATAAATATTTGACTTTATATCCATAATGTAATTGTCGATCAGTCAAACAGTAGCACTTAGTAAAGAAAATACAAAAGGTTCATGTGGAAAAGTAGAGCGCATTGAAAGGAACATGCGTATCGGAAAGGCTCATGTCTAAAGAAAAAAAACAGGTTTGGGACTTAGCCATTTTCATGACAAGGATATATTTTTGGAGATAGCGTGCGGAGCACTCAAACCGATTGGAGACTTGCACGTCATGCATTGGCTATTTTTTTAGGATCAGCTATGAAGCACTTTGCATGGATAGAGGCCGAAAATAGATCTACTATTGTTAGTCAACTAATAAGTAGTCTATTATTAGTGCACTTGCATGTGTGCCTATTTTTCTAATGGCGAGTGGCTAGTAATAGCATGCGACCTATTTTGGGATTAGATAAGCGGTGAAGGGAAAGTTCCCACCCTTATAAGTATGTAGAAAACTGTGTAGTAGAGATATAGAGATAGGTGTGCATACATAGGGATATTATACTGGTAAATCTATTACGTGCATACTATTGTTGTTGTAATGAAGCTTTTGTATACTTATTTCATTTAATATAATGGAGGATATTGGCTAAATCTAAGTGTTAGTTCTGTGTGTATCTAAATCTAGTATGTTCTTGATCTCATCATGGTTAATACTTAATTCTATTCTCCCTTAGAAATAGATCTTGTATGCTCTGTAGAATGATGTGTTAGTAATGGAACCACATGTATTAAGTCTTCATCATGCTAACACCCTGCAACAACAACCCTAGAGAGCGACCTGGTACCTTTGTGTGCTTTGGGTGAGCGCTCAGTCTGGGCTGAGTGATGTGTCAGTACTTATAGGGTCTTATTGAGTTTGTATTACTGAATTCTTGGTTGCATCATTGGTTACATTTTCGGGACCTCTAATTCAATTGTTTTCAAGATGGTTTACAATGAAGACATATCAGTTGACCTTAGCAAGTGTTGAAGACTGGATACATGATCTGGAAGAAGAATACGCACAATAGTTCAACACTGGATCTAAGCTTAATGCACATGTATGTGTGGAACAGAACTTGTATGACAGTTTATATGAGAGATTTTTTGCTATATTTCTAGTAGAAATATTTGAGTTGCTGATTGCTTATGCATCTAACTGGAATTGGAGGTATCACACACTTTTCTAGATGCAGGAAGAATTCCAGGATCTGATTTGGACTCGATTTGTGGATAAGTGGTTATGTGGTGTCTTGAATAGTTATATCTTGGAGTACTCAATTTCCACTTATTCGGGTCTAGAGGTAGCTGAATTCCAGTTCTTACGATATCTAAGGGGAGCTTACCTATAAGGCATTCCACTGGAGATCAATATCTAGATGATAACTTTGAACCTAGAGAGTAAACCGATGGCTAACTAAACCTCACCATACTTAGGGTAGGAGTGGATTTGGTGAAGGATGGAAGACCTAGTGGTAGAAAGATAGAGAGAGGAAAGGTAGCTTAAGTATAATGAGGCATGGGAGAGGGAGGTCGAGAAGCAATGAGAGGTTGCAGAGAAAATGGCGTTATGGAGAAAGATAGTTCAGGAAGGATTTGAAGTTCATGCAGAAGACGTGGAACACGAGCCTCAGGAACTCCCCCATTTTGGAAAACATGATAGAGAACACTCCTCAGCCTCCTGTAGAAGTGTGTCAATAGAGATGTCCTGGGCCGCATGCACACATCTGAACCCACCTTGAAACCTTTCCATTGTGCTTACTTTTCTAGCATTTAGTACAACAAGTAGTCAGCACTCTAATTCCAGTAATGGAAGAGTAGGAGTGAGTATTATAATAGGTACAGTAATGGCAACGCAAAAGGCTTTGATGTTATAGGGGAGTACTTTTTGGGGTACATCATCAGCACAAAATACAAGTGTGCTAATTTTTTGACTAACTTATGAGAGTAGTAATGCTTCACAGACTATCGAGGTATAATTCAGTTATACTATTGGGACATGGAGAAGTATATATTTTGGTCTGACCCCAGATACAAGTTCAGGATCAAGAGGCATAGGTAGCTCTGGTTCAAGTGGATCTAGAGGTTTTAAAACAAGTGGGCAAGGTCCGCACCAAACCTAGAATATTTACATGGAAATGTCTCTTCATCTTCCACAATATAGAGGCATAGAAGATATTTCTAAGAATGTGCATATGTGTGAAATACTATGGTGCACAAAAGGAATCATGGCTTCTAAGTATAGGGAAAGTAAATTTTCTACTAAATTACAAGGTTGCGCACACAGTTGGTGCAGAAATTTTGACCCTGATCAGACTTATGTAGACTATACAGCTTTAAGAGATGCATTCCTTAAAGAGTCTCACATCCCTAAGTTTAAGTAGAAGATTATAAGTGCACTCAAGGATATCAAGCAAGGAACTACTAAAAGTGTTAGAGAGTATGATGCACAATTTAAAACATTGTTATCTAAGCTTTCTTATGACATACATGCAAGCTAGCATGCACAATGGTTCATTGGGGGATTGATTACACCTTTTAGGAGGGAATTATCACATAAGACATACACTGATCCACGTGAATCACTTGAAGCATCTTTACACATTGAGGAAATTAGAAGAATAGACATTGGAGTGAGCCCATTTTTAGAAGCACAGATCACAACTATGGCAAAACAGTTGGAGAAACTATAAGCAAATTCAGCACTTGATACGTGCTCAGGGATTTGATGCATAGATTTTGAAGTAGAAGGTAATACAAAGGATAGTTGTCCTTGTAGAATAGTATGCTCGTTGTTGATGGATTGTGAAATATTCCATTTAAACCATGATGCTAGCTTTTTCCCAATATTAGAACACGCAATAAAGAAGAATGTTTCAAGCTACTGTAAAATCTACAGGTCGATGACTCATGATATAGAAGACTTCTAGCTGATTGGATAGATCCATGATGCCATATATATTGGTGTACAACAAACAGGAGTTTCAGGTAACTCTAAGGGAAAGAATGAACATCAGGATAGGGATCACAATCAGGCATGCTATGATTGGAATGAAGGGAATTTTGAAGGAGGTTGTGGCAGAGGTCAAGGATACCACAGTGGATTCAGAGTATGAGGCCATGGTGGTGGGAGAAGTGAGTTCCCTAGTGGAAAATTTTATACATGTGGATCTCCTGACCACTATAGGCATGAATGTCCTCAAAATATTACATGTTCTTTCTATGGAAAGAACTATATTTATGAGGAGTTCCCAGACTTATATGAGCATCTAAGTAAGTAAAATAGACAAGAAAAAAAAGGCACGTGGATGGTTAATATACATTGTGCTGTGGAAAATCAATGGATTCCCAAGTTCATGGCAGAGTCTGAATATTTGCAAGTGAAGATCACGACTTGTGATGAGACAGCATGTGCCAAGGAAACATTGCAAAAAAACCTACCATCACTAAAGAATAAGTTCTTCATGCACGGTTTCCAAATCCTACTTATGAAAAAAAGGAGGTTTATCAGGAAACCATGGAAGTTCTAAGGAATCTTCAGGGTGAGATGCAGTACTTACAAGAGAAATCACAGAAGATAGAGCAAAAGAAAGTATCATAGATAGTCCAAACTGATATAGATGACTTAAGGGAAGTGTGTAAAATGTTGTGCCATGAAAATATCATTCCATTATTAGGGGATTGGCTAAAAGGAAACACTCCACACGTAAGTATTGAGATTGGATGAAAAATCTTGCATGCAAATCTTCCCCCCAATAGCCTAGATTATGACAAGGAAATCACTCTAAATGTTGTTGTGGATAGGTGGCTATAGAGTAATATACTAATTGATAGATGCAGGAAATTCAATGTTATTACCTTGGATGCATGGGTAAAAATGGGAATACCCCCATTAAATTCATCCTCTAATGTATTATTCATAGCTAATCGGACTAAGGCCACTCCTGTCAGATTTTTGAAGGGTGTATCCATTACCATACAAGGAGCCAAGTTCACTAGAGACTTTGAAGTTTTAGTGTGGGTAGAGTCAGATAGCTTACCAGATCTATTGGGGCATCCTTGGTGCTATGTAAATAATGTTGATCTTTGGTTCAACAAGGGCTATATCAGTTTTTAAAACAAGGAAGAGAGAGTTATTATCCCTTTAACAGATGGAAATTATATGCCCTATGTTGATCCCTTAAGTGAAGAAGATCTGAATAGGATTTATGTACGTGCCATCTGAGATCCAGAGATGATAGAACCAACCAAAGAATGAATAATTCAGTGGGAGGATGCACAGTCTATTAGTGATACTACAAGTGTTTCTTATGATAATTGGGCTTACAAAACTTATGAGTTGGTAGGGCGTGAAGTAAAGAGCATATTCCCTCAAGACACAAAACTGCATTATGTCAAGAGGATAGGTCACAACTCAGTACCTTGTTACACAGAAGAAGGGGATCCCATGGTATTCCTACACGCCATGGAAGAACAGTGGATAGACCCACTGGAAAGAAGAAATATGCTAGCATATACACTACATGGGACAAAAACACACTGGTGGGTGGTCCATAGGGATAATCTTGTTGGATGGAATGAAATTAGGATTGATCTTACTACTAGGTTCTTCTGCAGAAATGCACCTACTAAAATAAGTATTTATCACGGTAAGTATCCTATTCAGCACCACATTCAGAAGAGTGAGAGAGTCTAGGTAGAAGGTTAGGAAGGTTTACCACCTTCCCTATGGGTGTAAAAATTGCATTCTACTTTACAAGGCTGTACGCGTGTTTGGTATGTGTATGCAGAACTCCATAGAGAAACTAGAAATTGGCATAATTTAATTACAGGAATGGCCCAAACATTTGACTTCTTCTCTACAAATCCTTCGGTGGGAGAAGAATTGAAATTCATAAAGCACTTAACTATGGGAGATAGTACCAAGGCTAAATAACTCCTTCAGGAGTTATTAGATAAGAAAGACTTAGGAATGCATTTTGGTGAAGAACCAGGAGCCAATGTAACATTACTTCCACGTGCTTTCCTTAAGAAAGAGAAAGGAAAAATGGTCTAATTAGTAGATGATGAAGAAGTAGATAATTTGGATATAAACCATTCATTAGGGAGGCGTGAGGTACTAGACAATGCAAATAAGACCACGCGCACCTATCTTGATCCTATGAAGACAAAGCGGGTAAATATTGGAATGCATATTAAGCCTAAGGAATCCATAATTGGAGACAATTGGTTAGAATCTGAAGTGGAAAAAATCATAGAGTGACTAAGGGATTACCAGGACTTATCTCGTAGGGGGTACTATGAACTTAGAGGCATGCATGAATCGTTAGGGGAAATGAAGATACAACTTAAAGAGGGTACGCACCTAGTTATAAAGAGACCTTAAAAAATGAGCCCCAACTTGCGTGAAAAAGTCAAAGAAGACATTGATAAAATGTTAAAGTCTGGGATTATCATATCCCTTGATAAGTCAAAATGGGTTAGTCCAATAGTGGTCAGTATCAAGAAGGATGGAAGGATTAGGATATGTGTGGACTATAGGGAGTTAAATGCTTCATGTGTAACTAATCTATTTCCTATTCCATTCACTGAGGAAATACTAGAAGGAGTTCTAGGGCATAAAATCTATTCATTTACAGATAGGTTCTCTGGGTATCATCAGGTTCAGATTGCCTAGGAGGATTAGGAAAAGACTTCGTTTACTATTGAATGGGGTAGCTTTGCCTATACTGTAATGCCTTTTGGTTTGAAAAATGCAC
Source organism: Taxus chinensis (assembly GCA_019776745.2). Classification (NCBI taxonomy): domain Eukaryota; kingdom Viridiplantae; phylum Streptophyta; class Pinopsida; order Cupressales; family Taxaceae; genus Taxus; species Taxus chinensis. The sequence continues at coordinate 225,851,047 of CM034147.1, read as the reverse complement.
CTACTATATTTTCATGCATAGTTGTCTAAGCGTTTAAGGAATTTATTCACAACTTCTTACAGGTATATTTAGACGACTGGATAGTGTATGGATTAGTAACGGATCAGTGTGACAATCTATGCTTAATGTTTTAATGGTGTAAACAGTTGAGTATCTCTTTGAATATCAAGAAGTGCGTAAATGCTACACCATTTGGGATACTTTTAGGACACATAATTTAAAAGGAGGGTTTGTTGGTTGATCTAGAAAAGGTTGCAGTCATTATAGGCCTAAGGGAGCTTACCCGTCAAAGTGAGGTGCCCAGATTTTTGGGTCATATACGATATTACAGAAATTTTATCAAAGGATATGCCAAATTTTTCGTACCATTGGAAGATTTACATAAAGGGAGAGGTACATTCTACTGGGGAGAACCGCAACAACATGCATTTGAGACATTGAAGGAGAAACTTACTACCGTGCCTATTTTGTGTTTTCCCTCATGGGATAAACCATTTCACGTATACGTCGATGCCTCTTACATGGCCATTAGCGTGGTTTTATCTCAACTTGGAGAAGGTATTGTAGATCATCCTATCTTTTTTTCTAGGAGAAAGTTGACTCCTGCAGAGCATAATTACACAACTACAGAGTACAAAGCTTTCTCAATGATATATGCACTACATAAATTCTACTAGTATCTACTAGCTACACCATTTGTCTTTTATATAGATCACATGACATTGAAGTATTTGATAAATAAACCTGTTCTACAAGGGCACATATGTCGGTGGATGCTCTTATTTTAGGAATTTGAATTCACAGTTGTGGTAAAAATAGGGAAAATTAATTTTGGACCAGACCATCTATCAAGAATACAGTCAATAGAAGAAGCACAGGATATTGAAGATACCATGCCCGATGCACAGTTATACAGGTTACAACAAGCGCCATCAGAACTAGAGGACATTGTTATCTTTCTACAAAAAGGGATAAAACCAAAAGGAATGAAATCCTTGGAGAAGAAACATCTTGTTATACATGTTGCACCTTATATGTTAATCAATGGTGAATTGTACAGACTGGGCCGATATGAGATATTGCATTGTTGTATATTGGAACATGAGTGCATGATTATTATGGAAGAGGCTTATGGTGGTATTGCAAGTGGCCACTATGTCAGTGATGCCACTGCGTGTAAGATTATGCTCACTGGATTATGGTGGGAGACCTTGTATAAGGATTGTAACGAATTTTGTAAGGCATGTGATCATTGTCAACATCTTGGAAAACCATTCAATGAGATGAAATGCCTCTAAGACCTATTACTAGTGCAGAATCGTTTGAGAAATGGGCTATAGATTTTATGGGTCCCATTTCACCAGCCACTCTCAGAACTAGATCGTGCTACATCATAACATGCACATATTATCTGACAAGATGGGAAAAATTAGCACCTAAATAGGACTATACATCAACTACAGCATCCAAGTTTCTATGGGAAAATATTATTACAAGATATGGATGTCCTTTAAGTTTGACCAGTGATAGGGGCACACATTATCTTAATGAGAGAATAAGAATTTTTTTGGATGAGTTCATGATTGCACACCATAATACTACACCCTATGATCCTTAGGAAAATGGAACTTCTGAGGCTTTCAATAAAATTTTGAGCCAAACATTGACAAAAATCTGTGATGTTGGAAGAAAGGATTGGGATCATAAAGTATCTATAGTACTTTGGGTGTATTGGACAACATATAAAAGATTGAACAAAGCCACACCATTTCAGTTAGTGTTTGGCACAGAATCCATTCTTCCTATGGAATTTATGTTACATTCTTTATGTATTACGCGTACTGGAGGTCTTGTTGATGAACAAGCATTAGACTTGAGTGGATTGAAAATTTAATCAAGTTGTATGAGCAATGAGCCATAGCACGTTGGAGTCAGAAGCAAGAAAAGTCCAGGTAGAAAGCATGGCATGAAAAAACCATCAGGGACAAGAAGTTTGAGATTGGAAAAATGGTGCTTCTCTATGACTCTAAGTTCTTGCACCATCTAGAAAAACTTAATTTACATTGGTTGGAGCCATATGTTATCACTTACATCCTTGAAACATGCACTTTCCATTTAGAAGCACTTGATGGAACATGGCTACCTGGTTACTTCAATGGGAGTATGCTGAAGCCCTACGATAAATAAGTCTTCTTGGTATTTGTAATAAGGTAGTATTTCCATTTAGATTAGGTTTTCAATTCTACATTCCCTTAATGTGTTTCCTTCTTTGTTGTTATGATTTGTCAATTTAGTTGGTGTGTTGTGTAATAAGCACGTTTATGCGCCGAAGAATAATTACTATCTGAATAATTTCTATGTGTAGAGGACTACACATACTTTTAGTGTGGGGTGGATTGTTGGTATCCAAGTACAAGACTGTTGGGATTAAATGACAGAAAGAATAAGCTGTTATGGGTGCTATTCAAGTCAAAAGATTGCTTCTAAAAAGTGACAAAATATGGAGATGGATGAAGGGACAGTATAACACGAGGTAAGCGGAGGCCATAACAACTACCAATGGAAGGTTTGATGAAAAGGTACTCGGGTGCAAGGAAGCACGTTGAAGAGAATTTTGTGACCAAAGGGTAGGAAGGTGCACTAAAAGGTTATAGTTATGGCACAAAGATGTACCGCGCGGAAAGAATAAAGTTGGTCAATAAATGAGAGGAAATTGAGTATGTGAAGGAGTAATAAATTCATAAAATTTTTGAAAATCTATATAAGGATTAGATGTGATTTCATTCTTACCATTCTAATTAAGATAATTTGACAAGAGCCAAGTGTGAAGATCCAAGCAATCATGTTGAGGTACGAAGAGTGTGAAACCAGATGTGGAAAGGAGGTTCGTGCGAAGAAGAATATTTTGTTCCCACAGGAGGAGGGTTTGAGTGAAGAAGACACATTACAACAAAGATAGGGCATGTGATTTCCACTAGGGCAAAGAGATTTGAGCTAGGGTTTGAGTTGCACATGTAAGAAGTCAAAATATGAGTATTTTTAAAGGATTGTAGGGTAGAAATGGCACCAAAGAAGGCAGTGGTAGTAGGATTTAAGGGAAAGAAGAAGGTGGTCATGGAGGAAGAAGAAATGACCCCTGAGAGCAATTTTTTAGAGATATAATATCCAAAGTGGGTTATAGTAGCCCAGGAGTGGGATTCCCACATTCAAAAAAGTAAGATAAGTGAGTACAACCAATGTACCACAAAAAAAAAGGAGTTAGATGCACTGTTGAACACAAAGACAAATAAGCACACGACGGATGACATGTCAGTCTACGATGATGTTGGGGAGAATTTATTGAAGAAGGTTATAGTATATTAGTTGTACGAGCTCCCCTACTTCATAAAATATGAGCCCTTGTACCAATGGCTCATGAGCAGATTACACACAGACTTCATCTACTTTGCAGGACACAGAGTAAGGATTTCAAATGCACTAATCTCCATAGTGATAGGGTTGAAGGCCACATGTGAAGACCTCAAGGATGACTTAACAGAAAAGGCCACAATTTTGGAGACTAGGAGGGAGCTGGGGTACACTAAGGGTTTGCGTGGCATGGACATAGAAAAGCTAAAAAATTACTCAGTTATGCAGGCAGTCGTGCACCTTGTGACAAAACTAAATGACCAAGAGAGGTGGTCACAAGTGAACACCATGTGGATGCACGTTGCTAAAAGGGTGTCTGAAGGAGTGATCTATAACATTTCAGGGTACATTGTGAAAACTTTGTTAAAGAAGCACATTCAGGAGGAAAGATCAATTTTGGGGTTGTTCTATTGTCTCTCATATTCATGGAGATCAAGGTGCCAGATGGACCAAAAGAGAAGGTCTGGGAGTCTCCTGTGGAGAATAAGTCACCTATAGAATGATTCAACAAGTACTTGTGTGAAGGATCGATGAGTAAACAAGTCAAGAAGAGGGATGAGAAGTGGTACGATAGGCTCTATGCAGCATTCGAAGAAGAGTGGTGCATACCAAAGGATTTACCATCAATGGTGGGTAAGGCAGTTCAGTTTTCCATATACCAACATTTTTGGATCATGCAATTTACAATGAAGGATGGGGCTTGTAGCCCATGGTGTAAACTACCATATACCTTCACAGCAAGGTATTTTTAGGCATCAGTTCATAGGTTCTCAGACACGTTTTGACTAACATTCAATGCAAATAAGGTAGAGTGCAAGTACCACAAACTGAGGAAAAAGTATGTATATCCAGGATGTAATGCATATATTGAAATCCACATCTCAGATGTGTTGATCATAAAGCCAGTAAGTTTAGTTGTTGGAGATGTTGGAGCAACAATAGTGTACCTCCAACTAAAGCCTAAGCTGGAAAACAACAAGTATGTGGAAGATGAGTTCCCACTTCTAGAACTACCGAAGGGTAAGCATACCATGGAAAATATTCTAGTGCCTAAGCCCACAAAGACAATCGAAGTAGAGGATGAGGAGGATGGGTGTGAGGATAGTGATGGCTTGGAATATAGAGGTAGAAGACATCCTATGAATAAGGATAAAGCTGAGCACACAACTACATCACCTCAGCCACAAGAGGGGGATGATGAGGACTTGGATGTAGTCAAAGGAGAGCGTCGATTTAAGAGATTGTTTAGGAGAACAAGGACCCAAGGTGCTACTTTGTAAATAGTGTGAAGATCACCCCGACTCTCTCCACATAAGGATACAACCAAGAAAAGGAGAAGGAAACTAAAATTGAATGAGGAAGTGGAAGAGTCAAAGGAAAGTGCACCTAATTCTCCTAAACCTCCAGAGAATGTAGAAGGACAACAAGATGAAGAAATGAAGGAGAAGAGGAAGAAATGGGAACATATGAGACAGCTACCAAGACTTCTCAGGACATGGAAACAAAAGTCCCAAATCTGGAAGCTCAAGTTCCTAATAAGCCTAGTTCAAGAAGAAAAAGTGGTGAGCACATTCCACCAGCCATGGGTTATGTTGAGGACACAGGTAAAATTGTTTGTGCCCGTTTCCAGAGCACACTAACACAAAAGGAGTTACATGGCTAGGAATTAATGGATGAAGATATGGCAACAATGTGAACAAGGAAGCAATTATCATGGTCAATGCACACGCACATGGATGAACTACATTTTCATGTGTGTGAGGAGTCATGTGTGTCGAGGAGGTTGAAAAAGACACCTCAAGCTAGAAACATAACAATAAACCTATTGTTATGTTAGATGAATAGGTGAGAAATGCATTGGTAAAAGTATTAACAGAGGTGACAAGGAGGAATATGGACAAAGCTGCCACAATTAGAGTGCTAAGGGGAGAGATCAAAACTAAGGATGAAGAGATGGCATGCCTAACGTAGGAAAGAGACTTAGCATAAAAGAATAAAATTGTATTTATTATCCTTGTAGAGTAAATTGGTGATAATGTCATGAAAGCTAGGCCACACTTAGAGCCAAAGGTAGCAAAATGGTTTCCTTTAGCAATACACTATGTAAGTACATTGGTGGACTTAGTGCTTGAAGATGAACCTCTGTTCATGCCAGTGCCAAAGGATCCAACACAAAATGTAGAATGAGAAAAGGCTTTAGTGATGTGAAATATTGCATCATATGAAGGATTACTGTAAGTTCTGCAAGAAGAACTAAAGAAGGAAGACCAAGCCTTAAACATCTATACAGCTCCAGAGGAACTCATCAAAAGAAAAATCTTGGAGGAGAACAATGAGGTCCAAAAAATGATGAGGGATGATACATTGGGCCACACAAAAAGATTAGCAATGGTTAAATAGAGTGCGAGGCCCTGGCAGTAGCCCAAGAACCACACAAGGATTGGCTAGAGGAGCTTAGGAAACTCATTACGTAGAAGATGGATTTACTAGAGGGAAGGATGACTGCAATGTCCAGCATTGTGTTGGTCTTGCAGAATGAGAAAGGATAAATTACAAAGGATGAACTGGAGTCCATTGTTGTGGACATTCTAGAAAAAATAGATGAAGCAATCATTGACTGGTAGACCTTGAAGGCTGAGATTAAGGAGGAATATCCTAAATTAATTTGTCAGGTTGCAGAAGAAGAAACTGCAGGTTAAAAAACATTCTTTCATTCATCCAACTTCTTTCTATTCTTCTATTCTTTGATTTGTTTTGGAGACAACCATTGCCAGCGTGGCAATACAACTAGTGTGGGGTAATGTTGAACAGTCAGACCCTATCACTTAGTAAAGAAAATATAGAAGGTTTGCGTAGGAGAGAAGAGTGCATTCAAAGGTGTGGACGTATCAGAAAGGCTCGCGCGCGAAGAACAGAAACAAGTTTAGGACTTAGCCGTTTTCATACAAGGATCTATTTTTTGAGATAGCATACGGAGCACTCAAACTAATTGGATACTTGTGCATCACACATTGGCTATTTTTGGAGGATCAGCTATGATGCGCTTTATATAGACACAAGCTGGAAATAGATCTACTACTATTAGTCAACTAACAAGTAGTATATTATTAGTGCACTTGCATGTGTGGCTATTTTTGTAACGGTGTGTGGCTAATTATAGCATGTGACCTAGTTTGGGATTAGATAAGTGGTGAAGGGAAAGTCCCCACCCTTATAAGTATGTAGAAAATTGTGTAGTAGAGATATAGATATAGGTGTGTATACATAGGGAGATTATGCTGCTAAATTTGTTACATGCATACTATTGTTGTTGTAATGAAGCTTTTGTATACTTATTGCATTTAATATAATGGAGGATATTGGATAAATCTAAGTTTTAGTTCTGAGTGTATCTGAATCTAGTATGTTCTTTATCTCATCATGGTTAATAATTAATTTTGTTCTCCCTTAGGTATAGATCTGGTATGCTCTGTAGAATGATGTGTTAGTAATGGAACTGCATGTATTAAGTCTTCACCATGCTAACATCCTACAACAACAACAACCCTAAAGATGGACCGGGTACCTTTGCATGCTTCAGGTGAGTGTTCAGTCTAGGTTGAGTGATGTGTCAGCACATCTAGGGTCTTATTGGGTTTGTATTACTAAATTCTAGGATGCATCAGTAATCATGTTATAAAACCTTAAAGAAAGGGGATTTTCACTATGTGGTAACAGAATGAACCTTTTAGGTATAATATAAGGTGGATGTGGAATAACATCCCATCAAGGATGATTTATACTTAGGGGATAATGTTTAAATAAGTTATAACAGTTTGAATAGTTGAATGACTTAAAGGAAAATGTATATTAAGTCAAGAAAACTATTGTGGGTTGAAAGTATGGAACCCGATTAGAGTACAAGAAATGGATTTTTATTTTATTCCTAAAGTATATATGGATATATGTGGTTGTTTTCCTATCATATATTGTATGATTTTTATAATATATTTAATCAATTGAAGGAAATTACAAGCTTAAAGTGATTAAGTGAAGAGAAGAATTAATCTACTAAACCTCATTATTGATTAAGTGGGAAACATAATGTTCCTTGTCTAGAATTTTGATAGAACCTAAGTTAGTCCTTAGGAATGACACCCAAATACTAAAAATAACTAGGGTGGGATTAACAAGTTGTGAATTAAAGGGATTAATGAACTTATTAAATTATGAGGATTCATTTATAGGAACTTAATGGCTTGTTGCAACATAATCATTCTTAAAGAGTACCCATCTATTGGTGGGGTTTAATAGATTGTTACTATGGATTAGTTATTATTTCCTAATAATCCAATCATCTCCTCTAAATGAGGCCTTCTTTGAGTGGGATACCAAATCATTGTTACACTCTAGGTAGTGATATGCTACAGTATGTTGTCGATGTCAACCTACATTGACTATGGTGATGAAGTGTACTTGAAGCGATAGGGGTCAATTCGAATACACTTAATTACCCTTAGCCACCGTAAGTAGACTATCTACACCATTCCATGTAGTTTATTTCTTCTTGGTATCTAACATGGAAATTGGAAGGATTAACATAAGTCAAGAAATTCTAATCAAGATAACAAGTTCAAGTGCGGTGAAATACATATTCCTTCATGAGGAGTATGTCGTCTTAGAATATAGGCATGGAAAACATATCTAAAACTTTGACCAAAGTATCAAAATTTGTTGGTTGCATTGTCTTAAATTCCCTGGATTAAAGGTTCTCGATATAGGATGGGTATTCGTAAAAAATATCTAGATAATCCATTGACCATTTGCACTTGATGAAACCTTAAATGAAGAAGGGAACCACCAGTATATAGAGAATACAATTAAATGAAATATGAGAGATTAGTTTTACACCAACTCATAATAGTTGCATATGGTTACTATTATAGGATTGATTAGCAGATTTAATGTGGTTCTAAATGTTGAATTTGGAATAATGAACATTGAGATAATCAAAAAATATATATTTCCCTTGATTTTGTAATCATGAAATAGGTATGTTACATCTGATCTGATAAGATAACTATTTTTTCCCCAGAACATTAGCACCCATAAGAGAACTCAAGTGCCCAAGTGCTACTATTTGAGTCTAGGCACTAGTGTCTGTACAGTGTGTTGGACCAAGTCAGATTTTGGGGGGTTTTTTGAATGTATCGGTATTCTTTTTCTATATTGATATATGTTGTGCTAAGTCTAAAGTGTAGCTCTGAGCTACTATAGGGTTGATTTATTCACCTAATGTATGCCCCCATCATTTGGGTTACATGTGATGATGGTAGGAGAATACGGCCTAAAGGAGAGGACTTGATGTTGATCTGAACTATATACCTAAAAGGGGTAGGGGAAGTTTATGGTAGAAACCAAGGCACATGAAAACAAAGTAACTAGTAACATGTGTTAGTAGTAAAATCGACCATGCAAGAGAAGACATTGTATCAAACAAGTATGATATCAAGATGGACCACAAAAAGAATATTTCAAACATGGAACAACACTCACAATGTCACAAGACAATCAGGGCCTAAGAGGTTATAAGAAAGTAAACAGTGATCAAACAATACATAGGGCATATCCCACAAACAATAGCATACAATGGAAAACAATGTCAAACAAAGTGTATCAGATAACCATGGTGGCATATAGTCCTGCAAAGAAAATGCTACACATGAAGCACCTGTTAGCATGTTAAAAAGATAAATAGTATGTCATGAGCTTTTATATAGCATAAAAAAGTGAAGTGTTAGTAACAATAATTAATAAATTATGAAACAATATAACATGTAATGTGTAAATTAATAAAGGTAGACTCCTCAAGGAGCCTCAGTGAGATTGGTAAAAGGTAGAATGTCAAGCATCATTGTAGCATGCAGCATGTATCGGGTAATGACAATACAATGTGTGTTTGAAAGTGTGTATAATGATGAGACATGAAGCATAGAGCATTAAGTGTGATAGTAGATACTAAAGACAAGTTATAGGAATGGAAGGACCGGGGAGAAAGGGTGATGCCCCTGAGTGTATGATATAAATAAAGATCAAGTAAACTCATCTAGAATACCATCACTATCAAGGTCGTAACTGATAAGATCTATATTAGAGAATTAGTAGGAAATAATGTGGGGTTGATCATATAAAGAGCCTATCCAACATAAATTATACATGCTCATAGCATATTCTTCATCAGTAAATGGAGGTTGAGTAAAATCAGGTGCATACCAATGAGTGAAAAATTTAGTATAGCCCAATAATGAGTCATTGCAAATAGAGATGCAGCTAAAAGGCATGGGAAATGTGATATCATTATTATTGGTATCAATTGTGCCACTAATGTAATCAAGCCAATATTTTCCAAGTGTTAGTGGAGAGGAACGCGGATTATGTGAAAGGAATACTGATAAATGGAAGACATGGAGGCCATAGGTAGCAATAAAAAAATATAAATCCATGATATAGGTGAGGAGATCAGAAAGTTTGAATCCTAGGCATGTTAATCCATCATGTATGAAAACATTCTGAGAGAAAGTAATATCAAATGGAATATGATTCCAATAAGAGTTACGGATAAAGAGAGTGCATGTGAAGGGATCAGGGAGCGGCACAGAATGATTTTGGGGAGATGTAGTAGGTGGTAGAATGTATGATGTATGTACAATCCCCTAAGAAGGTATCATGGCATTATTAGAAGGAGGATGTCTCTTGAATTGATATTCACCAAGGCCAATAGCAATAAAAGTATCATGGAAGTAGGATTCATCTATTTCAATAGGAGTAAAGTTAATATTTTGCAATGTGTCATTGTTGAGATCTACGACATCAGCCTTGTCATTGGAATGATTAGTGTTGGCATTATTCTGTTATATGGCATTATTCTATTATATAGCATTATCAAGGGTATTGGTAGGGATGGAGCCATATGTAGAATTGAGAGGAGCCATGATATGTGGAGAAGTAATATCCATAAAGGTGTATGTGGTGGGTGATAGGATATCATTATTATGAGTAGGAATGGACGAAATGAATGTAGAGGTAATAGAGGGAATAGGAGTGCTAGATTTACCAACATTGTATGTAATAATATTTTGATATGGAATAGGTTGTGATGGAGGAATGGGCATGGTGGTGAGAAGGTCTATATGGAAAAATTTGAAGGGGTCAAGATCAGTAGTAATGGTATGTACATAGCCATCATGTAGTAATTTAACACATCTATGAACTGTGGAGGGAAAAACATGCATTGCATGAATCCATGGTCTATCAAGTAAGAAATTGAACTAGAATGAGGCTTCGATAATGAAGAATACCATATGAACAATTTAAGGCTCAACTTGTAAAGGTAAGGTGATAGTGACCATGCATGTGCAAGTAGTGGAATCATATCCATGAATTATTTGAGATGATTTATTAATTAGATCTCAAAAATGTCCATTTTCCTGAGGAAGGATAGAGCGCATAGATTTATAGTAGATATATTATTAATGAGTAAACATTTAATACAGATGGAGCCAATATTAATGGTAGTAAGCAAAGGTGTGAAGGGATTGTTAGCACTAGAGTGAGGAATGTCCTCATCAGTAAAAGATATAACATGTGGTATATTTTTGAAGGGATTGTAAGGTGAGTAAAGGCAGTAGGAGAATTATTTATTTATTTGTGGATAGAATGAAGGGTGGCCTCTAATGTATGAAAAAATTAGGTGCACTATGCAAGAGATCATAAAGAGAGATTTTATCTAGTGTATTCTTAATATGCTCAATGATTTCATAACCCTTAGAGGTTATGGTAGGAACTGTAGGAATAATAGGAAGTGGACCAAAGATAGATGGAACTGTAGAAGGACATTTGTGGAAAGTGGTGACTACATTGATGGTTGGATTAGGAATTTGAGTGATGAAGTGAGTAGGATGTTGAGTATGGACTTACATAACATTAGAAATGGTGGTAGCCATGCTAAAAACCTTCGTGGGATAAAAAGAGGGATAATAAGATTGATCCATGAATTCAAAAGAAGGGGATAAACTGCGATGCATTCTCAAAAAGTAGGGTTTGAGTAATGGGGTTCACCAAAGGATTTAATTTAATTTAAATTAAATATAATTGCTGAGTAACTAATGTGATAAATGATGTACAAATGCTAAAAAATAGTATGACACAAACAAAATAGTATGTAAAGTATGAAACCCTAAGTAAGGAAGAGATATAGGAGTACTTAGTTAATTTTTGAATGAACAAGAAGTGATCCGGGTAGGTGTGACTGATGAATAGACTCAAAATAGGGTTATCACTGGTCACTATGAGATATGGAACCTGAGAATATGTTGGATAGGGGCACCCATTACTAAGAAAGAGGCACCTGGGTGTTGGTGACTACTCTTGTGTTTTGGTGACTGCATAGAGGCTCAGACTTCTTTCTCCTATGTCACTAGGGTTTTATAGTTTCTCTCTATTTATCACCTTATGTTCATACTATGATCACCAATGATACCTATAACTTGTAAAAGTTAAGTTCACATACACAATCCCACAAACTGCATCAAACCTAAAATATAAAATGTAGAACAAGAGTCAAACTGACCCTGGAGGTCACTCCAAGAGTGAAATTACGATCGAACGTTGCACTACATCTCATAATCCATGAAGTTTGTGTGTGTGTGTGTGTAAGAATGATTCCCAATGATTCCCTTGTGTAAGTTTCACTTGATAGCAAGTTGTAGCTAGAATGTAGCAATGTAGTAGAATGTGTGGATGGAATAAAATAGAATTTTCCTTCCTATGCAGTGTATGTAGAGTTTATGCATCCCTTATCCCTTGAATGGATGCTAGAAGGATTCCTTTTTAGTGATTTATTTCCTTTTGAATGCAAGATTAGGTGATGATAGTGATGTTTAGTGCTTGGTCCTTAATTTCAAATACATATGTTTGTATTTATATGATACCCATGTTGGAATTTTTTATTTCACTGGAATGTCGTCCCATAAGTGAAAAAGGTTCCCTAAAGATAAAAGAGACCTAAAATGAGTGAGTAAGGTAAAAAAAGGGTCACAGGTGCCTAAGAGGGAAAAAAGCACCTGGTAAATGTTGTCTTGGATGGGCGCTAGTGTCTGAAGCCATGAAAGATAAAGAAGTAAAATTTCAACTGGTTGTAGGGTGTGTAAGACCAAATATAAAACAAGAGACACATGAAAGAGGCCAAAGATAGTTTTTAACCACTAGTTTTCTGGCTTAGGAATCATGTAAATGATAACATGCTTTTAGGACCTAGAAATGTACCCAAGTGCGTGATTTTATGTCTACACACACACTACATGTTATATTTTTTCATCCTTTACTACTTCTTCTTAATAGCATTTTTTGTTGATCTATACAAGCTTTGACATACTACTTATATTTTTAACATGCTAACGAGTGCTTCATGTGTTGGATTTGCCTTGCAGGACTATATATAACCATAGTTATCTTATACATTTTTCTTCTTATTATTTTCTATTGTATGTTATTGTTTGAGGGCTATGACCTATGTCTTGTGTGATCATTGTATTCTTTTGGCTGCTTCAGCTCTAATTGTCTTGTGACATTGTGAGAAATTTTCCTGTATGAAACCTAATTTTTGTGGTTTATCTTGTCTTTGTTGTTGCTTGTCACATTGTCTTTTATTGCATGCTAGCCTTTATACTAGCACATGTTACTATCCTCTCTTTTTTCACATGTCTTTTTTCTACCATGTACATCCCCTACCCCTGTAGGTATGTCCACTCCAATATACATATCAAATTAGGTTCTTCTCCTTTGGACTGAATTTTACTACATTCATTGCATGCCGATTAAATGAAGGGGTGCATCTATTGGGTGATAAAATTACCCCTATAGCATCTCCGAGATACATTAAAAATTATTACAATACAAAATCAACACAATAATACAGTCACATAATGGTCCAAAATTAGACTTGGACTTCACACAGAGAGAGGACACTAGCACTTAGTGGTAGACAGTAATGCCACATGCTTGTGTCCTCATGAGCATTTATGTCCTTGGGAAAAAATAGTCAATTTTTTAGATCAGCACAATCTCTAGTAGCTTTCAGAACAGTTCTACAATAGTAGGCACTTTACTCCAATTATAGAATTCATTTTATTAGTACATTTTAGTTACAATCGGAACAATCAGGACTAATAAGGACCAATCAGAAAATTCAAAACAAATTAATGTACACCATCTATAGTGGTGCTTATTCGGGAGTCATTATGGAAGGAGAGAAAGCTAGACCTCTCTCCTCAACACTCTTCTCTTGGTGTGATATCACTCAAAAAACTCACACTTGGCGTGAGATCACCTAAAAACTTGCTCTCAACGTGATATTTCTAAAAAAACTCACTCTTGGCATGAGATCACCCAAAAACCTCACCATTTGGCAATAAATTCAGCATCTCCAATAAATTAGGAAAATTTTCTATCTCATACTCTCTTTCATATTAGGTGCACACCTTCCTTTTACATACTTTCACACTTTTAACACATGTTACTTTGATTTCTCATATACGAAACTTTGACTACTTTTTTACTCTTCTTTTGCAGGTTTGTCTTTAATACGCAACAAGGAGTAGCTCACATCAGCAAACACAACACACTACATCTCACATGTTTCATCCCTAGGGTCTACTTCCCTTTCCTAATCTTCATGTGTCACATTTTGATCACTCCATGCTTCTTTATCCACTCAACGCATTATCGGAAACACTCTTCTCTACAAAATCACAAGGTACACATATTTTATCTACTTTATGCTATCAAGTATTCACTCAACAATATAAAGTGGGGGTAAATGTAGACAAAAATATTTGCACTTGGGTACATTTATAGGTCCTAAAATCATGTTAGCATTTACATGATTCCTAAGCAATAAAAAAAGTAATTGACAACCCCCTTTATCATTTCACTTTGCCTTCTACACTTTTATTAGCTTCATACATCTTGCACTCTTTTTGGCATTTGATTTTTTTATATTTTTATGACCTCAGAAACTAGCACCCATTTGGACACTAGCATCAGGTGCTCTTATCCCTCTTTACCTTGTTCGTATTCTTTTGTACCCCTTTCACTTCTTAATTACTTTTTACTACTTTGGGCTAACTATCAGTTGTCAATTATGAAATTCAAATAAGGGAATCATATAAATACAAACTTATTTTTTTTAAATAAAGGTCCAAATACTAATCTTTACATATTTTCACCTAATCTTGTATCCAAAGGCACAAAATCATTTCAAGGAATCCATCTATCGTGCTTGTTCAAGGGACGAGGTTTGCATGCATTTTCCTACACATCATAGGAGGGGAAATTTATTATATTTCATCTTACACACTATACATCTGCTACATTATAGATCTATCCCGTTATCACTGCACGTAACTTTCACAAGGGTATTATAAGGCATCATTACACATAATCTCACATAGAACTACATGGATTATGAGATGTAGTAGAGCACTCAATCATAAGTTCACTATTTGGGTGACCATCAGGGTCATTCTGAATCCTCATTTTGCATTTTCCTTTTTAGTTTTGATGTGTTTTGTGGGTATGTGCAAGTGAACTTCTCTCTTTCATGTTATAGGTACATTCAAAAATCAGAAAGTGAATCCAGAGTGACAGTCAGGAAAGGACAATGAACATCATATGGCCCTAAAAGATCCATATCTATAACATCTACCTGAAAACATGCACCTAGATTTAGACACTAGCATCAAGCGCTCCTGTCCTCTCCCAAGAACTTCTATCCTAAGAATTTTCAAAGTTATAAACCCTCACCGAGCCTCTGTGACACTCTTCTTAGTTTTTTTCAGTAGTTCAATTGCCCAAATCACTTCGATATTGCTCAAAAATCAGCTAAGTATCTCTATCTCCCTCTTTTACTTAGGGTTTCACATTTATATCCTTGTTTTCTTGTGTCTTCACTATATATTAGAATTTTTACATTATTCATTATAGTAGTTACTCTACAATCATATTTAATTTCTATTTATATTAAATCAAGTTTGAGTTATGAATAAACCCATTATTGGATGTTATAATTGTGGTTACAATCATTAGGCCAAGAATTACCCTTGAAATCTAGGACGTAATGCAATACCACTACCATTACAAAGTTAAAAATATAAATTCCAATAGTGTATCTGTGTAACAATATTAAAAATCATTAGGAAGAATATCAAGTAGAACACATTGAAATATCAGGTAAAATTTTCATCCATCTAATACTTACATAATATTATGAATGTTTTTTTCATTAAATACTTTTTAAAATATCGAGGAAACTTGGACACATGGATAAGTATTAGTTATTTTGTTATGATAATTGAGTAGAAAAATGACTAGATACATATTTTTTAATGTAGAGATAGAGCTTCAAGGGTTTCCATAATGGTCATCTTACATGTTGCACCCTTAAAGTCATACAATGTGATTCTTGGAGTAATTTTTTTGTGAAAATGCATAGCTAAAGTATATTTTTTGAGAGAATAATTGTATGGCTTGAGAGAAAAGAAAAATCCATGAATTTTCATGGGGTTAAAATATGTATTATCCTAAGAAACATGGGAATGTGCATGGAGACGGGGGACCAAAAAGCGGCCACACATCTACTTTTTAGTCATTTTTTCATAATGATCTCACAGTATGGCTCGGGCACATTAAAACAAGATGGGGAAAAATCAAGCTCACGTTATAACATGAGAGCATTACAGCTCGGATTTACCAATCCAAAAATCACTTGCATTATAACACATTCATGTTCCTATGTGAAATTTTGTATATGTGCATTTGGGATACTTAAAATTTATTTTAGTAAATATAAGGAATTAGGGTCACTTTGCACCTTATGGAACTAGTCTCACATATACATAAGTTGTGGTTTAGAAGATAGTTTTTCATATTCTAATATGGTTACCACATACGTATTTTTCAGAATTTTAGTATTCAGCCTAAATATTTTAGGGTTTAAATTCTACGATAATTTTTTTTGGGGGTTTTGGGGTCTTTTTGATTGGTTATTGATATTTGTAGGAGTTTTACGTTTGTCAAAACTATATTTTATAAACCTCATAACTCCTAAAGGTAGAAACAATTGTTTGATTATATAGACACATACAATTCCTTATAACACATAACAAATCAAAACATGTATGTAAGTTTTTATTGATTCAAATAATAAAGGGAATGTTCATCATGAGGACAATTGGTGCCATCAAGCAAATCATGAGGTCTCTAAAGGATCTGAAACATCAAGAGCTTCATGGAGATTCAAATCATCAAAGGCATGGTCATTAAAATCATGATAAGAGAAGCCCACCATGAGTGATGGTGGAAATCATCTTAGGCTCACAAACAACACATATTTTATGAGAGTGTTTTTAAACACTTAATCAATGCTTGGTAATGAACTCACATCTTGCATTTCAGGGAGGTGGAATTTGCAGTGTTTCAGTGCAATGTGGAGGTCAAGAACATGGAATTCATTCTCATACATTCCTTTAAGTTTCATTCATGGAAAAATCCTTATATCATGAGGACGAAACCTATCTCCATGGAGATAAATTGAGAAATACGATCTCCAAAGATCATAAGAATGCTTCCACTCATGTGACATCTTGGTCAAGGAGGTGAATTTTGAGATTAAGAAGAGATCATCATGATCAAAGGTGAAATGTGAGGGTCAAGGATTGAATTTATTAACATCCTATCCTAACTCTACCATGCTGTCTAAATATATTTAAGAAAAAAAATCAAAATGAGCTAGTCAGGATATCGAGGCATCCACAACCATCATGTATGAAGGATCAATAAGTTGCCTATTCTCATGAGAGGGATATGAGAAAGAAGTGTATGAGTGTGTCCTAAATCTTCCATTAAATGAGGATTTTGAATCCAGTAAGGGTAAGAGGATGATATGTATATGGATATATTGGCATGTGAATTGAATAACCCAAAAATGCAAAGCTTAAACCATGAGAACCAATCCATAATGTGAAATCTTGCTCCCCAATCTTCCTAAATCCCTCTCTAGTCCAAGATGCCTCCTGTGTCATGATCACATTTTCCTTAAAGGAATTCCTAATGCATTGGGTGAACATGTATAATTTTTCAAAAAGGTGTAACAAGGTCCATTATTCCATTTAGTGAACTGCAGTAAAATACTAACTCTTCAGCAAGCCTAGAAAAGATCAAAAGGTTGTTCTAAGTAATGGTATAAAAGTCTTCTCCACAATGTGTTAGAATAATAATGGACTAAGAAGGGGGGTGAATCAGTCCATAAAAAATTCATTTCAATTTCAGATTTCTCACATAAACCATTAATCAATTAACCATCCATTAGAGTGTGCACAACAACATACAACATACATTCAATTTAACCATGAACAAGAGAAGCAACACCATAACACAAGATATAAGTGGGAAACCCTCAAGGGGAAGAAAACCCATTGAAACTTATGATTATATTACTCAAATAAAAAGTTTTTTAGTGAAGCACCAACTTCACAAGGATCACCAACCCCTATTTTAATAGAGCACCAACCCTACAAGGAGCGCCAACCCCTAGTTTTGTGAAGCATCAACTCCACAAGAGAGGATACAACCCCTGAATATGATCAACACACTCAACCACCTTTGGATGAAGATATCACTGATGTCTTTTTGCTGCCACAACTGATTGATGATCACTGATTCAACTTCTCACCTTGAAACCTTCAAACCCTAGCTTCTCAAACTTTCTCTATCTCTTACTTTCTTCCCTTCTCTTTGCTTCAAAACCTTGCACATACTCTTTCAAAAATTCTTCAAGCTTCCATGCACTCTCTCATCTCTCAAAATTCAGCCTTTTTACCTGTAAAATCACTCTCACATAGGTCACACTTTTTCATACACAAGCAACTAGTTCAAAATAGCACCCAAAACATCACTTTTATAAGTTCTTATTGATTCAAATTCAAACCAATTCGGTTTACCTCCTTTGTTTTAACCAATGAAACTTAAAAAAATCCCAATTGAATCATTAAACATTCACATATGACCCATATAGGTCGGCCATGCCCAAAACCACTCATCTTGCACCAAAAAGCCTCAAAACCCCATCACTAGGATGAGAAAAATCCACTAACACCAAAACCATGATTATTAAAGCTCTAAAAATCACCAAAAATGTGTAATATAACATTTAAACATCATCCATGGTTGCACTTTTTCTTGGAACAATCAAATAATTCATAACATGGGCCAAAAGGCTCATATCCTTCACCAAAACAGTTGTTTCTAGCACCTGTCTTCACCTTTGGGCCTCAATACAACCCAATTTTAACTCAAATATGGCATATGACCACTATATGGAATTTTAATACCTTTACATCACATCTATGCATAATAGACCTCTTGAAACATCCATGTGTTCAAACCACAACAACTTTCCTCTTCTTCCAAATCATGCTGCCCAGAACCTGTTTTGCAAACTCAACTAGTTTTCACCCTTGTTCCACTTTCAAGACCTCAAAATTACTTAAATAAAAAAAATTCATTCCTCTTCACTCTCCATAGGTGATATAAATCATCAAACTCAATCATCTCATGCTTCAACAACCTCATTCTTTCAACCTAAGTAGTTCAGTCACGAAAATATAAGAAACCTTATTCTCCACAAACTAACCTGATGACTCATCAAATCTCATCATCATGAGAAAAACTTATACCATTGGAAATACCACTATATGAATCCTCTTTATATAACATATTTTAAATCCTTCCAACTCTAAGTGGAAAGGCCTTAAACCAATCTCATCTCTGCAAACTGCCTAAAACTGCCCCAAAATTACCCTTTGACTAGTCTTCACAAATAGGGCACACTTTTCCATTTTTATGCATCACCATGACCTAAAATCATCATGGAAATCAATAAAAACTCACATAATAAAAACAATGTCCATTTATTTTTTAACTCCTTTGGACAACCTTGTCCCAAACTAAACTTCTTCATAAATAGGCTTGTTTGAGTGGGGTCCACTCATCACCACAAGCTCTACCATACCTTTCTGGAAACCTAGAGGATTCCTATACATCATAAAATCATCATCCATGCACTATAAATCAATTCTGGGCACCTAGGAGCATTTTATCTCCTACCACTTTTGAGCTAGGGTTTCAAACATACAAAAGTTGTTTACCTTCTTAACATTCATTCATAAAAATGTGACAATGAAATGACCTCATTATTTTTGTGAAACCTTCTACACTTAATGTAGAAACATCCTTGAAATCCACAAGGTCCCATGCAAATAACACAATTTAGGGTGAGCATCAGAAGGTGCAATTCGAGCTAGAAAACACCCTTTCTTGGACCCTGTTTCACACAAAATGACTTATCTTGCAAAATTCTCTTCAGAATGACTCCAATTTTTTATCACACCTCTAAAAATCCTCTTTTCATCATCAAAAATCATTTTCATGTCTCAAATAGTTCTCCATATTTCCATCCCATCTCATTTTCATGGCTATCCCTTAGGGTTTTTCACTGATAAGGCTAGGATCAACTGAAATGACATCATAAATCATCATATAAAATCTCCAAAATGTCCTAACATACCTGAAATTTATCATGAGATAATTTCCTTATATGCATTCTATGAGCTCACATGGCTCTACATCTCATCCTCATGCCTCCTAGCACCTAGACTTGGTCTAGATGAGCACCTAAAACTTGGTCTTCAACCTATATCTGCACCCTGAAACTCATGTGAGTTCCTAAAACACTCCCCAAACATACTATACATTCTTCCAACATTATTCTCAAGCTACCAATAAGATCCAACCACTATGCACTATCACCTAGGCTAGCTAGGTCACCTGATTGGGCTTGCTAGAACAAGCCATTCTCACTGAATCACCTCATGCCATCATATCAACCTCTAAAATTCCATGTCACAAAAATATTGAGCATCATCTGACTCCACTCCATCATCCTCTTTGTCATTAATGGGCTTTTACATCAATGAAAACATGTAGAACACAACATGCCAACAATCTCCCCCTTTGTCATTGATGGAAAACCTCCTAAACTTCTCCCCCTTTTTACATTAATGACAAATCATACATGTACCTACATATTATTCACCTTTCTCAGCTTCATAGGATCATCATTTGGCTATAAATATCAACCAAATATTTCATTCTAGCTCACAAACTTGTCATTTCTCACAAAATTTGATTTTTTCCTTCTTTCCAAGCATAAAACTGTTGTACTCCCCTAGGCAAAAGCATACAAAATGCCCATATATAAAAATAATCATGAATAAGAAAAATAATTTTACCTCCTCTTTTGGAAAAATTGTCATCACACACCATACAAGAATGTAAGAACTTGTTTTCATCTTCATCTACCTTGTTTCTAAAACTTCAGTGTTTAGAATGCCTTTAGCTTCACCTAAGAAACTGATAGCAGACCTAAGATCATGGGAAACATTCATAAATGCCAGCAATAAAAGGACAAAACATACCAATAACTCACCACATTACTTGTATTTTCTTGACATTCTAGAAGATTCAAACTTGACTTGACTTACTACCATATCTTGCTCTTCATATCACTTGAGGAACTTGAAATCCATCTAATTCAACTCTTCAGTGTAATTTCAACCAACTTTGATAAGCTCTAGAACACCTATACCCACTATGAGTAAACTTCCCCCCCATCATACCATCTCACTCTAGAAAAAAACAAAATAAATACTATTACCTTTATTTAGCTAGTCATGGAGACACACAACTACTTGGACAAACCCAAACCATCTTCTACTCCTTTTCAACCATATTTGAGATATCATATTTGATTCCTAAATTGACTCAGTCACTTTAATAGGAAATCAAATTGAATACCATTTCATATGTTGTAGACCATCTAGAACACCTTCTATAAGAAAAGATTATTCCCCTATCATGATGCTTCATACCTTACATCTTCATTCTTGAAGAAAGATTGTAGTTACACCATTGCTTCAACATACCTTTATCATATTTGAGATCATAACTATTGTCTTAGCACTCTTTTAGAAGAGTAGAATAACTCTTGATTCCCCTGTCCATGATCACCATTCACATGATTTAGACACCTGTATACCAACTTTACCTTCATCCACCTACATACCTAGGATGTAGCTATTTGAAGCAATATGAATATTCATAACTCTCATTTGATGGTACTTTCATTTTTCAAATTGCATCTCTTATTGATTAACCTATACCATTATAACCTTTTTGATAGGATATCTTCAAATACACCATGTGTATTTATTCAAATAATGGACTTAGAATATCATAGACATCTGTAGAATCATTTTCTCATCATAGACATTCTTATTATGATTTCAAAGATAAAGATTATCACTCTTAGACCATACAACCACTTTCTTAGCATTCATTTGTAAGTTTTATTCATCATCATGCCAATTCTTTGACATTTATAAGACCTTCATAGGAATCTAGGAGTAGCTCCCCCTGATTGACCTACGGCAATATAGGACTCTCATACCTGTAGAATGTCATAATCTTATCATTTAATCTTAACACTATCAAACAAGGATGAACACATACCTGCTACCTTCTTGACTTTCCTCCTTGATTTCCTTTGAAACCTCACTCTCTAACATTTATTTGAGGCATCTAATCTCATCATGAATTAGCTTTGACAACCCCTTCATACCTGTAAAATTTCATACTCTGCCTCAACATTCTCTATACCTGTAGTAGCTTAACAGGCCTCTGAGCTCAATTTTCCTTATAACCTCAAACCCTTCTTCACTGTGATTCCATCATTTGAAATGAAATGGAACATGTAAAACACTCTCCTTATATTTGGACACAATCTCAGATATTTATAGTCTTGTTCAACCACCAATAAAATCACATATCCCATCAAAAAATCATCCTACATGCCTATGATAATAATTCACTCTCAAGACATTGTACATTGTTACTTGTGGATGAAAATCAGAAAAGTAACACATTTTATCCTTTTCATAACCTTACAAAGATTTTTATCACTTATTCATTCTTTTCAAACCAAGTTGATCAACAATATGGTCTTTATACCATTTCACTTCTTATACTGAGCACACAAACTATTAGGCCTATCTATATGAAGAAAACACTACTAATTTTGAAGTATTTACTTTCTCATAGAAGAAATCTTACCATGATTTGAGTACCCATTTTTCCATAATAACACCTCTATGAACCTTGAATACCTTATCTATGAAGAAAAATTTCCCAGCTTGCAATTCATCCTTTGTCAATTAGGTCTCTTTGCATTCTTCACTGTCAAAACTAGAACACTATCACAGAATTCCAGATAAATATGACCTTATCAAGGTATGAAACCTGTTGAATCTCCAATATAACCTTATTGATATTATTTTCTTCAATTTTTAGGTTTTAACTCAACCATTTACACCTTCAAGTACAAAATCTTATTTATATAGGTTCTTATAGTCACTAAGAACCCAGTCAAGGTAGAAGAAACTCCAAAATGCACAAATTTTTATATCAGGATCTCAAATTTTTCCACCAAATCTATGTAAACATCCTTCAAAGTCCTAAACCACCATATTGTATCATGAGGCCAAGAATAATGACCACACTCATGAATTCTCCTTAGATTTTCTTCTAACACTCTTCTTAAACACTACCTCAAACCACCTTGAGATGATGGTCTGATCAAGTCATCATACTTGATGACTCATTTCATCTTCAAACTTCTTATGTGAATCATAAACACCCTTTGATCTAGTTGACTCATGACACAGTGACAATTAGACCAATATTCATACCTATACAACTCTTGATGACCAAAACAGACTCTAAAGACTTGACATACTCTATGACTCATGACCACCTTCAAAAACTTTTGAGCTTACATTTATTGACTTCACACACTTAAATTCAATGCATGATATGGGAAATAAAGCTTATGAAAAACTCATGATACATCAATTTTTTTGACTCATGACTGACCTATCAAGGTGAGATATACCATTATAATTCCCATCAACTTTGACTAAGATCCTGACTAACAAGAAGTGACTCTTTACATAGAATGTCATGACCTAAAAAACCTCCATTGAGACACCAACATGACCTTTACACTCACTAAGTCATTATAAACTGACAACACACCATGATAAGGTGGTCATAGACTTTAAAAGCACAAACATACACACTAAAAGACAATAAAACAATGACCATATCATTTTCACAACTTGAACAACCAAATAGAACATCAAACATACTTAGAAGCTCATAACAACATACCTTGACACCTTGGAGGAAAAACTTATAGACTAAATAGCTCCCCTCACTCCAATGCTTCATATGAGCTAATATACCTCTAAGAATCCTAGTAGAGGCATATGACACCATGATCACCTAAAATAAGGTCTTGAAGAGGTTCCAAGCCCTCTTAGACACCTGAAATCACCTCCTTCTTATTTCTGATCTGTACCCTAAGAGACATGCCTTGTCTAGTATTTAACATTATCTCTTTGATGGCCAATTTGGTTCCTTCTAGGCTCCCAAATCCTTCCTTGACTATTTTCAAGCATCCTAGACCTCTAAAAACTTATTTCTTACACCTTGGGTCCTTGAAAACTCTTGTTTTTCCTTGAGAAAGCATAGTCACATTCTCTTGCAAAATTACCAACCTCATTGTAGATGAAGCACACCATTGAATTCTTCCTTTTGTAGTCCTCAACTTGTCTAGGTGGATCATTAAAAAATATAGCAACATGACCTACCTCATTACAATTGTAGCATACCACACTTTTAGCTTGCTCACTCCTACTATCTCTCCATGTATGATCATCTCTAATATACCTTCTACACTCCTTTTCCCTATGACCAAATCCATTACAAGTAAAATAATAACCATTAAAATATATTTCATACCTTGAGGCATTAGGTTACCTAATAGGCTTAGTCTTCACATTTCTTTGATGAAGTCTCCTTATTTCCTTTTGATGCTTGGCTTCACCTATCCTTCCTTGCTTGAAACCATTGTCCTCTTGCTTCATTTCCTTACCTTGTGGACTTCATCTTTAAAACCCAAACCAACTCTATCACCTACTGATTTCTTATTTTCCAAGAAGATCATCAATCCCTTGGAACTTTTCTCAAATTTATGAAATAACGCAGTTTTCTTTCCAAACTCTAACAGCTCTGCCCTTAGAAACTCTATATATTATTCAAATATTAAGCACATACTTTCTTTATCCTACAAACTTGGGACAAGATACCTTACCTTTGCATCTCTAAAAATCTAATTCTCATTTTTCATGTTTTTTTGTAATTATACTTTTCTTCTAGATTATGAATCTTATTTTCATACTCCTTGAACTTCTGAAGACTCAACTTCTTGTTCTCCTTTTCAACATGCTTTAACTCATTTTGGATTCCCTACAAGATAGTCTTTAACATCCTTCTTCAAAGAATCTTTGCAAATCTGATATGAAATCACCTAACAATGAAGAGCCATCCACTAGTGGATCTCATGCATATTTTGAAATCATGAACAATACCTCATTTCCTACATATTCATGATCAAATTCAGATTCAGAATCTGAAACATCACTACTACATCTTCATAAGGAATATCATCTTCCTTTGTATAAAAACTCTTTTTACCCTTCTTCTTATAGTCAAACTTTCTTGAACTCTTCTTTCCTTTACTGATACTTGTGATTTTTTTCATGATCCACCTTCATGATCATTTCATCATCCTTATTTTTCATGCCTATGAGGACACTTAGAAGAAAAGTGACCTACTTCACCACAATTGAAACACTTGAAAGGAATTTTACCTTTGTACTTACTAGTTCCAACATTCAATCTTCTAGCCACCATTGTAAAGAGTTCTTCATCTTTAAACTCAGAGAAGCATCATCAACCTCCTTGATCTTCTTTCATTTTGTCTTCATTTCAGATTTGAAAGAAACCTCTTTCTTGGCTGGTTTGGAATCAACAATCCTCATTTCATATGCAGTCAAAGTCCCATGTATCCATCTTCAAATTAGTCAAATCCTTTTCCTCTTCAATAGAAAATACTTTAGAATCAAACCTAGGAGTTAGGGATCTCAAAACCTTTTGGACTACAATTGCCTCTTTCACATCTTCTCCTAGACCTTTCATGTTGTTGAAAATCTTGTCAACTCTAAGAAAATATGATGCAATGGACTCATCATCACTCATCTTAATACCTTCAAACTGATTTCTAAAATTCTGAAGCTTAGAAATTCTTACATTGGATTCTCTCTTCATACATAACTTGAAGTTTCTCCCATGCTTCTTTTTTTAACTTGCAATGCATTACCTTTCCCATCTCAGATTCTCCTAGACCACATATGATAGCATTAAAATCCTTTGAATTGTCACTACATGCCTTCTTTTCTACAACAGTAGTTGGTGTAGTGGCAAGAGTAGTATAACCATTTTCCATAACTTCCCAAATATCAAACCCTAGGGACATAATGTGATTCTTCATCCTCAAACTCCAAAAAACATAATTCACACCATCAAACAAAGGTGCCTTGTTGGTAGAGAAACCACTCTGCTGACTCGCCATTTTTGTGCTTCAAAGGATCTCATTTCAAGTGATCAAACTTCTCCAAAAGGACCTTCTCTGATACCATTTTTTTGGAAGCACAATGGACTGAGAAGGGGGTGAATCATTCCTTACAAACTTAATTTCAATTTCATATTGCTAACATAAACCATTAACCAATTAACCATCCTTTAGAGTGTGCACAACAACATACAACATACATTTAATTTAACCAAGAACAAGAGAAGAAACACCATAATACAAGATATAAGTGGTAAAACCTCAAAGGGAATAAAAACCATTTAAATTTCTAATTATATTACTCAAATCAAAAGTTTTTAGTGAAGCACCAACTTCACAAGCAGCACCAACCCATAATTTAGTAGAGCACCAACCCTACAAGGAGCACTAACTCCATAAGGAGGATACAACCCCACAAGATGATCAAGAACCCACTCAAACACATTTTAAGAAGATATCTGATGTATTTTTTCTTCCACAACTAATTGAGATCACTGATTCACCTCGTTTACCTTGAAACCCTTGTTCAAACCTTAGCTTCTCAAACTTGATCTATCTTTAACTTTATTCACTCATATTTTCATCAAGCCATTGAACACACTCTTGCAAAAATTATCTAGCATATCATTCACTATATTATATCTCAATACATGCCTTTTTACCTACAAAACACTCTCACATAGGTCACACTTTTCATACACAAGCAACTAGCTCCAAATAGCACCCAAAACATCACTTTTATATGTTTTTCATGATTCAAATTAAAAATAAGCCATTTTTCATTTTTTATACCAATAAAAATTTAAAAACATCCCCATTGAATCATTATATCATTCATATATGACCCATATAATTCATTCATTCCCAAAACCTCTCATCTTGCACCAAAACACCTCAAAACCCCATCACAAGGATGAGTAAAATCCACTAACACCAAAAATATGATTATTCAAGCTCTAAAAATCACCATACTTGTGTAATATAACATTTAAACATCAAACATGGTCTAAATTTTACTTTAACCAAACAAATAATTCATAATATGGGCCCACATGCTCATATCCTTCACCAAACAATTATTTCTAGCACCATGTCTTCACCTTTGGGCCTCAAGATCACCCAAGATAAACTAAAATATGGCATGTGACCACTATATGGAATCCTCATGACCTCTACATCACATACATGCATGTTATACATCACGAAACATCCATATTCTCAACCACGATAACTTTCTTCTTCTCCAAATAAAGCTGCCCAAAAATTTGTTTTGCAAACATAACTAGTTTGCACCCTTTCTGCCACTTCCAAGACCTAAAAATTCCTTCACTATGAAAAATTTTCATCCCTCTTCACTTTACATGTGATATCAATCATAAAATAATCCATCTCAAGCGTCAATCAACTCAATCTTTCAGTAAAACCAGTCATGTCTTGAAAAGTAAGAAACCTTCATCTCTACAAACTAACATGGATGACCCATAAAATATCATCATGGTGAGAAAAAAATTATATCATTATAAATCCCTTTAAATTATATTTTCATAACATATTTTAACTCCTTCCAACTCCAAGTGGAAGGCCTTCAACCAAGCTCATCTCTACAAACTGCTTGAAACTACCCCAAAACTGCCCTTTGACTAGTTTTCACAAATAGGGCACACTTTTTCATTTTTATGCATCACCATGACCTAAAACCACCATGTACATAAATAAAAACTCACATGCTAAAAAAATACCATTTATTTTTCAACTCCATTGGACAACCTTGCCACAAACTAAACATCTTAAGAAATAACGGTATTTGAGTGGGGTCCAATCATCACCACAACCACTACCATACCTTTCTGGAAACTTATAGGAGTCATATACATCATACAATCATAATTCATTAACTATTAATCAATTCTAGGAACTTATGAGCATTATATCTCAAACTATTTTTTCTAGTTAGGGTTTTAAGCACACAAAAAGTTGTTTACCTTCTTAACATTTGTTCAAAAAATTGTGACGATGAAATGACCTAATTTTTTTTGTGAAACCTTATATAATCAATTTATAAATATACTTTAAATCAACAAGGTCCCATGCAAATCACACAATTCAGAGTGAGCATTAAAAGGTGTAATTCAAGCTAGAAAACACCCATTCTTGGACCCTGTTTCACACATCCTGATGTAACTTGAAAAATCCTCTTCATAATGAATCCAAATTTTTCTCACACCTATATTACACATATTTTCATCAGATCCAAGTCATCATCATATCTCAAATATCTCTCCATCCTTCAATCCCATCTCATTTTCATGACCATCCCTTATGGTTTTACATGGTCTAGGTTAGGGTCAACTGAAATATCATCATAACTCAGCATAAAACATCTCCAAAAGTTCATATCATAAATTAAAAACCATGTATAACATCATTTCATGCTTCCATAATCTCACATGTCTACACAACTCAACCTCATACCTCCTAGCACCCATATCTGGTCCAAATGAGCACCTGAATCCTGGTCTTCAACCTGTACTTGTACCCTGAAACTGTAGTCGTAAAATCACCACTTACTTTTACATTTATATTGTATGTTATGTTAATTTATATATGGATCTTGCGTAATAAAAGTATTCACTAGTGGCCCATTTCTAGGTTTTGTGGTCAGTTAAATCAGATGTCATTGTGTTTTTTCATGTTTCAGTCATTCAGTTGTCTTTGTAGTTTTGGCCATCTTTCAGGGTGTATCTAAGATATCGTAATTTGTTTCAGTTGTCATCTTTAAGTCTACATTGGGGTTCCTAAGGTTGTATTAGGGGCACCCCTGGGTGCCCCAGTCCATTATTTAAGGCAACCTGTGTCATCGTAATTTGTGGTCTTAATTTCTTTTTGTCAAGGTCGGTCCTAACAGTTACCCCATGTATTACCCTAGGTCATAGTTGGTAGTTTCAGGTCACTAGTGCCAAAATTTGAAACAAGATATCCCCATATAAATAAATCATACTCACAACATTATGGGTGGACATCTTACTCGTCAAGGTTACCTATCTACTAAGGTAAAGGGAATAGCATTTGGGCTTCTTCTGCATTTTCATCACACAAGCATAGGGGGAAAGGGTTGTATTCTTTCCATTCTATCCACAATTTTTCATTTTACATCTAGTTATTTCACCCTACTACCTCGGTCATTGGCGCTAGGGCACTACTGGGCACACAATTACACACACACACACGTAGAACTACATTGGGTCTGAAATGTAGTGCAACGCTCAGTCATAAGACCACTAGCTAAGCAACTGAGATATGTCTGACCTATTCATATGTAATTTTTTTTAGGTATTGATGCTTTAGATAGGGTTTTGTAGGTATATTTTCATACAACATGGTTACAAAAACATAGGTCGACATTGTTGCTTACATCCCATGCAACAGGAGCAAAGATAACACATATATATTGACGACACTACCAGTTTCAGCTTTTGAGCATCCGCATAGTCTGCAGTGCTTAGAACATAGACCAAGGTGCACCCCGGGGTACCCCAGTACCACTCCATGTGCCTTAGTATATAAAAATAGCTCAGCTTATGCCCTTCTTGAGGTCATTCGGCCATAACCTGCAAATTCTACATACCAATCTTCCATAGTCCAACATGCACAGTGAGGTAAATTCATTTACATAGGTTAGTAACACACCCTTCTATTTCCCTTTTTACTTTTATATGTATATTCCAAATATTAAAAACCAAATTCTTGCATTCCAATATAGAACGTATGTTTCTATTTATATTAACTATTCATAAAATGACCTATCAAATTACCTGATTTTTACTTAATCATTTTGGTGAACCCAATATTTTTAACATTATTTCTTTTTGATCATCTTTCATACCCTAGTGGTTATCATAGCTCATCTTTTATCATCATTTGTAATTTTAGTGTCAAGCCGTATTTATGATGAGGCCACCATTGCTGAACTCACAACTTTATATAGTTATCCTATGACCTTACCCAATGCCACTCAATAACTCCTCTTAGAATGTAAAAAACATGTACCAACTAATCCTGGAGATTATCCTATAGGCATATACCTTGTTGATGACCCTATTACTTTTACTCAGTTTTATCCCATGCCATCTGAAGCTGCCTGTGATCCTTCTTATTCTACTTCTGATATGCCACTTGATGTTTTAGATCCTTCTATCATTGAATATTTTTTAGGCATTTATTCAAAATCTGGATATGCCTCTTAACTCTTCTCCGGCCACTTTTATTGCAACTCTTATGTCTCCTACCACTTCTCATTGTGTTTCTCTAACCTTTCATTCTAGTTCATTGGAACATTCTTATTACCTTGATGATTCTATTGATAGTATTATTCTGGCTGACATTGTCTATACTACTCCATCTCTTATTCTTACAGGAGTTTCCTTCTTTCAACACTATCAAGAGTGCATCACCTCTTCCATCTTCCTCTTCTCCTACAATTTCTTATACCATAGTGCATGAGTCTCTTCCTTCTATTGTTTCTTTTCATTCTACTCCTAATGTACCTAAACTTCCTTCTTACACTTTACCCATACCACATGTTACTTATAATATTAGTGAAACTTCCCCTTCATCATCTCCTATAGCTCCTTTGAGACACACTTCTCACATGTCTTTATCCTTGGAGTATACTATCTCACCTCTTGATATACCCATGATCACACACATTGGAAAGCTTTCAAACTCTTCATACATTTTTAACATCTTATTATATTCAATCACAAGACATTATATCTCTCATCCATGTTGTAGGTCAAGTTCAGTCTCAGGTTCAATCTCTCACCTTAGAAAGCAAGGATTACTAGGTGTCTATAGCTAACAATTCCTTGCATGGTAATATAGTTCCCAAAAAAATCCATAACTTGGTCTTTCCTAAATATTTCATCATGCCCACATTTACATGATTCGATGGTACCAATGACCCTCATGCTCATATTACACATTATCACACCTCTTATGGCCTTTTATTCCTATGATTGACTCTTATTTAAGGCCTTTCATTTTACTCTAGTTGACAATGCACTTCAATGTTACACCTATATCCCTTTCGGTTCAATTAGCACTTTCTATGACACGGAAGATGCCTTCCTTTGTAGGTTTATTATCAATAGTGTTCCTAGAGTCACATACAATCACATTCCTACTCTACATCAGGGATCTTTTAAACCTATTTAGGATTACATCTTCCACTTTAATGCATGCATACATCAACTTATCTTTCATCCTAGTTGTAGGTCAAGTTCAGTCTCAGGTTCAATCTCTCACCTTAGAAAGCAAGGATTACTAGGTGTCTATAGCTAACAATTCCTTGCATGGTAATATAGTTCCCAAAAAAATCCATAACTCATGGCCTTTCCTAAATATTTCATCATGCCCACATTTACATGATTCGATGGTACCAATGACCCTCATGCTCATATTACACATTATCACACTCTTATGGCCTTTTATTCCTATGATTGACTCTTATTTAAGGCCTTTCATTTTACTCTAGTTGACAATGCACTTCAATGTTACACCTATATCCCTTTCGGTTCATATTAACACTTTCTATGACACGGAGGATGCCTTCCTTTGTAGGTTTATTAGCAATAGTGTTCCTAGAGTCACATACAATCACATTCCTACTCTACATCAGGGCTCTTTTAAACCTATTTAGGATTACATCTTCCATGCTTTAATGCATGCATACATCAACTTATCTTTCATCCTAGTGACTATGGAAAAGCAAGTTCCTCTTCTATTGTGGTATTATTCCTCCTCTAAAGAAACACTTACAATATGATACTTTTGAGTCCTCTATACTTTTGTGTTACAAGGTTATTGATCTAGAATAAGTACCTTCTTGATTCTCATCTAATAGAGCCTTCCAACATTTATTTGATTAATATACCCTCTGCTCTTCTACATATACCTCTAGTTGTACATCCTTCAGTAACCTGCCACCCTTATCTAAAACTCAAACAAAACGTGCTCCTACTACTCCACCTCTTAGCAACAATCTAAAGCAACCCCTATCTCAACCCAAAGTGAAAAGGAAACTACCTCATTCCCCTCCACCTCTTACACGTGTCTCTCCAAATCCATGCAACCAATTAATACCACTACAACCTCACCTCAGTACCGTGAGCCTCTATGTGTTTTTCACCTGATTCTCAAACCTAATGATGTCTTGTGTATATTACTTGATGAGTCAATTAATTCAGATTACTTCCAATCAACACCAAACTCCTTCACACCATTTACAACACCACCATGATCAGTATAATTTTAATTACCATCATAGTAGTGGCCATTGTGACAATGACTGTCACTTGCTTTACATGAGAAGTTACAACATTTAGAGGACATTGGTGTCATATCTTTTATATCTTGTGAGAGATCATTCTCTCCTTCACCACAATAGCGTAGGCATACACACACTTGTGTCTTCACTACATTTGGTACTTAGTTTTTTCATTTCATTCACAACCATTACATGCACGTTATCCACCACCATCCATTACTTTCACCTCCCCATTCATTACATTTGACCTCACTCACACTATCCAGTCACATGAATCCCATGGGTTTCCACCAGTATCTGCATATCCCATGGTCACTCCATATGACATGCACTTTGGCCCGTACACTCATGTTCCCCATCCATTTCATATGCATCTACCTCCAACCAGCCTGTCACTAGTCATTGGTAGGTGATCATTATCACCTTACCCCACGATGATGCACTTGTGTTCTTACAGTTCTTACACGAATGTTGAGGGATTAGTTTTAAGAACCTTTCATCACACACTCTGTTTTTCATCTATCACACCTCAATCATTTCCCGATGATGTACTCTTTCTTACGTGGCTCATACTTGAATGTTGAGGGGTCTTATCACATGAGCCTATTCCTCCATACATTGGGGAGAATCGTTACTCTCTTCCCCCCATCCTATTTTCATCACTTTATCCTATTACATTACATTTTTCACATATTCATTATGATACATTTATCTATTTCCGCATTTATTCTATTGTCATCATTTCATTACTTACACGCTATATATTTTATTCATCCAACATTTCATCTATCACGTTGCATTAGTTATCTACAGCCTCATGTTACCATACATATTTTATCTACCACTACTACTACATCATCATGCACATTTATATTCATCACATATAATACAACACATGTGCTTGAATAATCAACATAACACCATACCATATTCATTACACCACAATAGCAACACAATACAAATATTGATCTCATATATATCAAAAATAGGCACCCATACATATAGCATTCATATGATCATCATCACAATAAAATGTTTCATCATAGGGGGGTAAGACCCCAGACATCATATACAATCATTACTATCAAACCTCATCATCATTATCTCTCTCATGCACTGTGAGAGCCCTAGAGCTAGATACCTCGCCACCAACGTGATGTCACATTTTGCGGCCCCGAAACTTGTCCACCTGTCTACGTAACATAGAAATCTCCATGTTCTACTTTGAAAACTAATGCTGCAAATCTACATATTGGGAAAACATGTCTTGGGCCAAGGGATCACCACCTGCCACCTCTCGGGCGCATCGAGTCTCCTCACATGCCTTGTCCCTCTTCCTAAGTACCACCATACATGTCATTGTTTCTATGTCCAGTGGATCAAACAAATGGGAATGCTCACCCGCAATGTCATCAATGCGATCTAGTATCCCTCTATATAGCATATTGTTAGGCACATTCCATGTTAATGTGTGAATCGATGTGTCTACTATCAACGACCAATAGGCATCTCCTACAAACATAACATAAAACCTCATGTTAGTCAACCATGTACAAAACCACATCAACAATTCATTAACCACAACTTTTAAGTGTACACAAATACTTATGACCTGCCACAACCACCGCTACAGGGTTAGGGACACCTGCTCCTTCTACTGGTAACTCCATATCACCCATAAATACTGGGTATAGTAACACCCACTGGTGTGCTGCTCACCAGGCTAGATAATGCTATGTACACCCCGTCCACAGCTGTTATCGCTGGGTCCACCACATATGGCCTCGGTGGTATTAATTGCTCCACTGTGGGTCCAAGCCTAGAACTCATCCTCCTAGGGACTCTAACAGCTCGTAACCATATATATGGCTCTTGGGGTACATCTTGTGCCATCTCAAACTACCTTTATACTCTCTCCACCTAAAATAACTCTACTACACCTAAAAAGGGGTCCTCTAACCAATTGGTCCTCCGAATACATTGCAAATATGTCACATCCTCAGGCCATCCCCCATAATTGCGATATGGCCTCTATGTCACCAAATCGGGTCCCATCTTGTCTATCAGTGCCCTGAAGCTATCTATTTCCTACCATGAATATCCACCCAATGTTGAGAAAATATCTCGGGCTGAGCCCACTCCCCTCATGGCCCTATAGTTGGTCTCAATATGGCTATATGCTCATATTCCCATACATGTAGTAGTGTGGTGGCCCCCATACCCTCACCATGCTCATCATGTGTAAACCGATACAAGTCCCTATACATGTGGGCCAGCACACATCGCACCCATGCATATCTCATCCCACCCTCCTCTATCTACTGACATATGTCATATATCTTATATAAGATGTCCACACCCCCTCCCTCCACTGTTATACAAGACGATATCACCACTATGATGAACTTTCACAAACGTGGAATTCTCGACTGCAATATCACATCCAAAATAATATGGGCCTCTGTAGGAACTTGGACCCTTGCAAAATATCGTCTAGCCGAGCGTATCTACCACTCCATATCCATTACCTCCATCACCTATACTCTCTCCCCAACCACTAGCAACCACAATATGTGATATACATCCTCCAACATCACTGTCATCTCTCCCTTAGGCAACCAAAATGGCCATGTGTCTGCACACCACCTCTCACATAATTTGGTCAACATGGGCATATTACGAGGCACATCCCCCATCTGTGTTATATGTCGTAGGTTAGCACGGTCCAACACACCCCACTCATCATCTGACAAACCTAATCCTAGTAGTGTAATAAAGTGTTGACCACCGTGAAACTCCCTCGAGTGGATATCCCTCTGTACAACACACAACAACAACCAACATAACGATTAGAACACTTTACATGATTAAAAACAACTACTCAACATATTAGAAACACATTCCATAGTTTTATCCACAAAACAAAAAAAATCTGGACCAGGGCACCCAGCAATAGGACTGGGGTTCCCTAGAGAAGGACACTAGAACCTAGATATGGGCACTCTAGTCCCAAGGGTCACTAGTGCCATCACCACTCTTCTCTAGGTCCCAAACCCTGAGAAAGATAAAAATCTCAAATTTGTAAAAATTCAACTCAACATCCTATTACACCCTACATTTAAGCAAATATGACACACTTACCAACTTTGCAATAATACGTGATACTATCACTAACGCTACTCTCTCAAATCAGGTCAGACGTAATAGTCTCACTTAAGGCATCCCTACTCACTCTGTATACACTCTTACACTCATGCCAGAAACAAATGAAGTGATATGTTACCTTTGTACTTTACTATTTATAATCACATTACAATTTCCACCTTTACTATGGTCTACATTTCGCGCTTATTACCATAAATAATACATGCGACACAATTTCAGTCATTTCTTAACCGTTTTTACTCTGATTTGCACCCCATTTGTGGAATTATTTTCCTAATTCCACCTACCACCATACCACACACATTTCACATGCATTATACACCTTATCATTATTTTATATTCCTTACAACCATGTTTTAACCTCTTGTCATTACTTTCATAGTAGAGTTTGTTCCGTTCAACACTCCGTTTCGCCGAAAGGGGGGCATATCATTTAGGGTCCCCCTATAATCCCCCTTATGTCACCACGCATCCCCATATCATGAATCCAACCCCTCATAATGTATACCATGACATTTTACCATCAATCTCCTCTAATGACCAAATCTAGGGGCAACAATCGTTTAATGTTTTCCTAAACACCTTCACACATTGTAACTTATCAATTCCCCCTAATAACCTAGCTTAGGGACAACAAGAGACTATAAATAATTTTACACAACATCTTATCAATTTCTAGAAACTTTTCCCTAATGACCTAACCTGGGGGAAATTAGAAAAAAACCTCTCCATGAGTAACCAATCAAA
Organism: Taxus chinensis; assembly: GCA_019776745.2. Lineage (NCBI taxonomy): Eukaryota > Viridiplantae > Streptophyta > Pinopsida > Cupressales > Taxaceae > Taxus > Taxus chinensis. Next base: position 225,814,718 of record CM034147.1, on the reverse strand, counting down.
AACAATCAATCAACCAATCAAGATCAACACGTTCAAATCAAACCATTCGAATCCACGAGAAGTCTCCCAAATGACCTAATTTGGGAGTTACAATCACCACTTCATTCCTAGATGAAGTAACTTGGGATTGTATTCTATATTCCATGTTTTCTTCCAGATGACCCAACTTGGAAGCCATCTCATTCTCTATCATGTTCTCTTCCATATGACCTAATGTGGAATCCTTTACACTATGAAAACACCAGTGGAGTGTGGGAAAGAGTGTGTTTCCCCTTATCACTCCCATATGGATCAACTATTTAATCAAAATCATTTGGATCCAAAATCTCAACATTTTTGATCTAATTCCATCTATAGTGGCTAGATCTTGAGGATGTAGTTAAATTTTTGAGAATAACACACTTTTCTCCCTATTCTCTTCCCTCACCACTGGCGGTAGAAGGACACCCAAATCCTCTCAATTATTCCTTTCATATACAAAGTGTTTGCGTTAAGAACTAATCACTCCCTACCAACCTATCCATTAATAAATCCACGTTCAAAATCATCCAAAATTGTAATCATAATTTTCACTTCCCACACTTCATTACGACACTTACACTTTTCGATCTGTTACATGGATCAACTCAATGATCCATGGTTTGAAATGATTATATACTTCTATCGGAATGCTTTTACTACACATTTGCACGTTATTCTATAGCTTGGGCTTCTCTAGCTTTTTCTTAGGTGCACATATCTATCTACTTAATGTTACTGAGATTTCTTCTCACCAACATAAAGTGGGGGAAAATATAGTCATAAAATCACGACACTTAGTTTTATATTTATACCAGTCCTGGTATGTTAATTTACATATGGTTCTTGCTTAGATAAAAGTATTCACTGGTGACTCATTTCTAGGTCTTAGTGGTCTAGTCAGTTAGGTGTCATTATGTTTTTTCTGGTTCATTAGTCTGTTGTCTCTATAGTTTTGGCCATCCTTAAGGGTGTCTCAAATATTGTAATTTTCTTCAGTTGTCATCTTTAGGTCTACATTGGGGTGCCCTAAGGCACCCCAATCCATGATTTTAGATGTTCATGTGGTCATCATAATTTATGGTCTTAATTTATTAATGTTCAAGGTTGGTCTTAACAGTTACCCCTGTATATTCCCCTAGGATCATAGTCAATAGTTTCGGATCACTAGTGTCAAAATTTGAACAAGAGATCCCTATATAAACAAAGCATTACTCACTAAATTATGGGTGGAAATATTAATCATCAAGGGTAAGCTATCTATTAAGGAAAGGGACTACATTTTGTCTTCTTCTACATCTACATCACACAAGCATAGGGTCGAAAGGGTTGTATTCTTTCCATTCCATCCACCATTTTTCATTTTATGTTTAATTATTTCCCCCTACTATCTTTTCATTAGTGTAATAGGGAATCCTAGGCACAAAATTACACACAAACGTACATAAAATTACATTAGGTCTGAAATGTGAGTGCAACACTCAGTCATAAGACCACTAGTTTGGCAGTTGAGGTCAGTCTGACCTATTCATATGCATTTTTTCTCTTTTAGGGATTTATGATTTGTATAGGGTTTTGTGGGTATATATTCATATAGCAGTTATAATGACATAGGTGACATTGTTATGACACCCATGCGATAGGAGAGAAGATAACATAGAGATACTATGACATTACTAGTTTTCAGGTTTTGATGCATTCACATAGTTTGTAGTAACCCAGAACACATACTAGGGCACCCTAGGGTGCCCTAGTACAACTCTAGTTGCACTTCAGTATAGGAAGACATAGTTGACTTCTTCCCTTCTTAAGGTAATTTGGCCATATCATGCCCAGTCTGCACACCAGTCCACATACCAGTCTGCTCACAGTCTAACCACTGCATAGTGAGGTAAGTCATTCACTAGGTTACGAAACACACCCTTTTATTTTCCTTATTACTTTGATATATATTAAAAATATAAAAACCAAATTCTTCCATTCCAATATAGCATTTAGTTTCTATTTAGATTAACTATTTATAGCTATCTATATTTTACCTATTTTTAGTTAATCATAAACTCAAGTGAGTGCCTAGACACTCCTCAAATATACTCTCCATGTTATCAACATGTTCCTTAAGATACCAAGAATCTCATTACACCATATACCATCACCTGGTCTAGATAGGTCACTGTTGTCAAAATTTCACCCCCCCAGGGTAAATTTCGATAACATGCATCAGAGTTCTGTAGTTCTAGGCAAGTAGATTGAAACAGGAAAAATCATGAAAAATGGCTAAATCCTAGTCATGGGAGCAGTCGGGACATTTGGGACATCTAGGCGCGGATCGGCCGAAAAGCCTCCAGGGGGCCCGTGAAGCAAAGGGACATCTGGGCCACAGGTACGCGCGGGACGCAAAATGCCCGATTCGGCCGAAAGAAGGAAAAATTTGCCCAAGTCTTCATCCGGGACAAACAGGACACAAGTACACGAAGTACGTGAACCGGCCGGATCGGCTGAAATGAGACCAAACAGTCTGGAGGTACATCTGGGCCAGAGGTATGCGAATCGGCCGGATCGGGCGAACCAGAAGAATTTGGCCCGCGAAGCACTGGGACATTTGGGACAAATGGACGCGAACCGGCCGGTTCGGCCGAAACAGAGAAAGTTCGTAAAGGGACATCTGAGCCGCAGGGATGCGAGGGACGCGGATAGCCGAAAAATCTGAGAGCCAATCAGATTGTGCCACGTGTCATCGGCAAATGAGGGACGAGGAAGCCCATTTCGGGTGGATCGGAGCTTTTTGTCCCAAGCACCACTGGGACATCTCGGGACAAATGGACGTGGTGGACAGCGAAGGAGCCAAAAGGGCCGAGAACCAACCAAGTCATGACACGTGTCACAAAGGAAATGGTCAAAAAGTCAAAGGGCAAGTTTTTGAAGGATCAGCCTGAACCAATGGGATCGTGCCACGTGTCCCAGCTAGGGCCCACAAGGAAATTTCTGAAAGAGAGCCCGCTGAGAGGTGGTGGAGAGAGAGTTGCTCAGTGAATCAGAACCTGCCACGTGTCATCCAGGTGGCAGAACGCGGGAAGAAATTTAAAAATCCGTTTTCACCTGTTTTGTGCCCTAAATCTTCAGATCGCCATAACTTTCGATCCAAAGCTCAGATTTACACGTTCTTTATATCAACAGAAAGATTGTGAGATTCTCTACACGATTCTGGGGTCAATCTTGCATTTTGGTTCATTTTGGAGAGAGAAAATCAAGAAACACCTCTGGCATGAAATAACAAGCAGAAGTAATGCTTCAACAAACAACTTTAATGCAGCAGACAGTTCGCCGCTTCTGTTGGATAGCCCGCTGTTTTGCCAGGATCTGCCGCTTCTATCATAATGAGATGAACTGAATGCAACCTGGAGGTGGTTGGAGTAGATTTGGCTTCCCCCTCTCTCTTTCCTCTCTCATTCTTTCTATATATTGTAAAGAGGAGCTTCTTTTCAAGGGTCGAACATTTTCTATTTTTCTCCTCCCTTCTTCTCCTATCAGGCGAATTTGTGGAGTTCAAACCTCTCATTTGAAACTGTAATATGACTCTGCCTCTTGGCATTCTGCAGTGTATTATATCAATCTTTGGAGCAAGTAATACATGTCTGTGGATGATTCTCAACCCTCTCTGTGTTCATCTTGCATCCTCCTAGTCTTTCACAACAAGTTTTGTTATCTGTGCATGATCTTATATCACATTTGAATGGTCTGTGTTCACTAGAAAAATAGGTGTTCTTCATTCCTTGGTGCATCACCTCTATTAGCTTAGATTTATTTTTATGCATCTTCTTACCTTGTCTCCTTGGCAGATTAGATTAGGTTTTGAGAAAACCCTCTGCATATTTCGTGTGCATCTGAACAGAGGAATAGGAACCATCCTTCTCTGGAGAATCCTTTCTCATTTTTCAACTCCCACACTTGGAGAAAGGATTTAATGTTATGCAATCACACTGGATGCCAAAGTGATCAACCTAGAAACCTGATGTGCATCCAGGGGTGCTGTAATTTTTCATCAATAGTTTTGGCATGCCCGGTGGGACCTAGAGGTTTCATTTTTATTGCAGCAAAGTTGATATGCATCTGCTGTAATTTTCTTGCTTGAAAAGAGCTATTATTCACATATCTGGTGACTCCAAGAAGAAGATCAACTGGTTTCAGCAGTGCAGGCTTGAGAGCTTATGAGAAGAATCACAAGGTCAAGAGCTGGAGAAGAAGAAGTGCTATTTGAATACCTGTAATTATCTCCAAGAAGAAGGCCAAGAGGAAGAAGGATTCAAAGGTCTCCATCTCCACCAAACAGAACTCTCTCAACTCCTCCACCTGCTCGGCCCTTCATTCATTATTCAAGAGTCCTGCGACTAATCAGGATGGCGCAACCACTAAATCCCTTTGTCAATTTCACTAGCAGCAGCCCACTCACCCTCAATGCACATAATCTAGTTCCAATTGCAGCATTAAAGAACATTCCATTTTTTACTGGAGAAAATCATACCACTCCTGGTGATCATGTAAAAGACATTGCTAACGTCTGTGCAATCCATGAGATAAATGAAATAGATGTAGCTGTCAAATTGCTGGCGTCTTCATTCAAGGGGAAAGCATTGCAATGGTTTAGGATCCTTACAGTCTGGTTCTATCACAAACTGGAATCAGCTGTGTATTGCACTTCATGAGCAGTTTGGAGAAAATGGAGACAATTTGTCTCTATTGGAACAATTAACAACTATCAAGAGAGCCCCCAACGAGTAGCTGACTGATTTCAACTTCAGATTTTAAAGGTCTTGGGATAGGATTCTAGTGACAGTCAGGCCAACAGCAGAAGGTACTTTTCTGTATTATCTTAAAGCTTTGAATTCTGATATTTCTATGTTAATTCAATCTATGGGAGGCACAACCTTACCTGCTGCTTATAGCATTGCCATTAGAGCCGAAAACTGTCTTATCCAAGCTGGTAAATTGGCTCCTAGGCCTCCAATGCCATTATATCCAAGTTTAGAGAGCCCAAGTGCTAGTCAAGCACCTGTCTTAGCTCCTATTCCCACTCCTAGAAATCAGAGTTCAAATGAAGCTTCCACTTCATCTCCAAGTGCCCCAAATCAGCTTCAAGAGGTCATGAAGCAATTGCAAAATTTAGGTAATGAGTTGGTTACACTCAAAAGACAGCAAGCTCAAGGTTTTAGACCTTCGTATCAGCCTCAAGCTTAACCTAATAGGCAGCCATATCAGCCTCAAAGGCCACCCAATCCAGCTATAAATCAGAATCAAGCAAGGCCTCCCTACCAATAGACCATTCCAGCCCCTATAATCCAAATGCCATATCTACCTCTAAGGCATTAGTACCCAGCACAAAACAACATTGCCCAGGAGTATGATTGGTGTTTTCCATGTAATGAGCCTCATAATCAATCCATGTGCTTCAATGGTGCTTTGACTCAAGATTTAATGGTAACAACTACTGGTGTGGAGGGTGAGAACAGTCAAGAAAACAGCCAACAACAAGAAACATTCAAATAGTAATCAGCCCCAAATGACACCACATTGCTAAATTGGCAAGCAGAGGATTTTTGTGGCATGAACCAGGCAGTTTCTCAAGGTGTTGCAGCAAACACAAGGTCAAAAAGGAGAAATTTGGGTGAAGAACAGCCATTAGCCCCAGCCAATCCACAACCTTCCATGGCTCCACAAATGATTGGCAAGCAAAGTCCCGCTTCAAATGCACAAGGACAGCCAAGAACAGCCCCTAGACCAACTCAAATGTCGGTTGTTGCTGCCCACATACAAGGAGTAAATGTGCAAACCAAGGGGCAGCAAAGAGATCCTTCATCACCATTCAGTATCATTGATCAGATGAAGAAAACAAACGTCAATATATCTATGTGGGAATCCCTAGCTATCCCAGGCCAAAGAGATCTGCTGCAAGCTGCCATGAAGGACTGGCCAACTTCGAATCAGCAGATACAAGAAAAAGTGCTTACAAATGCTGCCCAATCTGAGGGAAATCATGGAGGACAACAAGGTAAGATGTTGAAACCCCCTCCTTTCTATGTTTCGTTAATCATTAGAAATCAGCTAGTGCACAATTACATGATAGACTCCGGGGCAAGTAGCTCAGTAATGCCTAAACAGATAGCTGATCAGTTAGGGCTCCAGTATGAAGTAACATCTAAGGGAGTAGTGTAGTTGGATGGGACAACAATAGCAACAGTTGGAGTGATTAGAAATTTGAGTCTTACCTTGCATGCATGTCCAAATGTTGTTGTCTTACAAGATGTGTCAGTCATAGACCTTCCACCACTCTTTGCCCTATGTTTGTTAAGGGACTTCACTGCCAAGATTGGGGGATATTTGTCCGCTGATTGGTCACATATGCTATTCAGAACGAGATATGGAACTAAGGCCATAATCAGATCTGAACCTATTGCAAACTTCCATATTGAGCCCTACACTCCAAGTTAGATTAATGTCAATTGCTCAGTATTTGATCAAGAAGATCACCCTAGCACTGATGAAGCTAACACTAAGGTTGGAAGTATCCCAGATTTGACTCTTGATGAATGGGCAAACAAGGTGCATGCTTTTGATCCTTATCAAGGAATAGAAGAATCTGAGCTAGGAGTCTATTGTATACACGAAGAAAGTCAACCTATTCCTAGCATCACCAAGCCAAACCACAAGGATGACAATGAGGTATGGCAGTTGTTTTTTGATGGATCAAGGAGTAGACAAGGTGCAGGAGGTGGAGCCGTGCTTGTTTCACCTCAAGGAGTAAAATAATATTAAGCCTTTAGATTTCAATTTACATGCTCCAATAACACTGCTGAATATGAAGCCTTGGTGCAAGGGATGCATTGGGCAATCAAGAAAAAAATAAAGAACTTGCAAGTCTTTGGGGACAGTGAATTGATTGTAAATCAGGTCAAGGGACAGCATGCGGCCAAAAATGATCTACTCAGGTGCTACAAGAATAGGGTGTGGGACCTCACGGAAGATTTTGAGAGTTTCGGCATTAAAGCCATTCCTAGGAAGAGAATCAAGTTGCTGACAGGCTTGCAGCAGTAGGGGCAGCCTTTGACATTGTAGAAAACATTCAACAAGACAAGGTATAGCCAAACATCCACGTGATTGTGAGGCCTTCAGTGCTGGATAACGATGTCAGTTGGCAATTATTTGAGAATGACCAGCAAATCATCCATTTCTTGCAAGAAGAAGCTGAGTTCTCAGCTAAAAATCAAGAAAATTTAGAACAGCAATATGGTGACCAAGTGATACAGCTGAGAGCTGACAAGCTGCCCAAGGGACTTATCACTTTGGAGTCCATTTTTAACCCCAATGATCAGTTTAGAAAGGAGAAAGCAAACATTCAGGTTAAGAGAGAGGATTCAGTATCCATATTGGTTGAAGAAAATAAGCCATTGCAAATTGGAAAGATGACAACTGAGCAAGAAAGATGTGAGTTCATAAAGCTATGTCAAGAGTTCCCTGACGTGTTTGCTTGGAGCTATGAAGACTTGAAAGGTTTCAATCCCAACTTAGCTCAGCATACCATCGAATTGGATCCAAATACTAATCCTATTAGGTAAAAATAGAGACCAGTCAATCCACACATGGAGCCTCTCATGAGGAAAGAATTGGACAAGTTGATTGAGTCAAGAATCATATTCCCAATCAAGCATTCTAGTTGGGTTGCCAACTTAGTTCCAGTCAGAAAGAAGAGTGGATAGATCAGGCTGTGTGTTGACTTCAGAGATTTGAATAGAGCCTCTCTCAAGGACCATTATCCACTCCCTTCCATGGAGCAAATATTACAGGTCGTAGCTGGTTCAGAAAGGTTTTCACTACTTGATGGTTACTCAGGCTTCAATCAGATTATGGTGAAGGAGGAAGACCAGTTCAAGACAGCCTTCACAACCAAATGGGGCACATATGCTTACAAGAAGATGCCATTTGGACTATCAAACGCCGGAGCAACATTCCAGCGAGCTATGGATATGGCATTCAAAGGCTTGATTAACAAGATAGTGCTGATATACCTAGATGATATTACTGTCTTCTCAAAGAATGCAGCAAACCATTTCTTTCACCTCAGGCAAGTGTTGCAGAGGTGTAGAAAGTTCGGAGTGTCTTTGAATCCTAAGAAATGCATCTTTCTTGCACATGAAGGGAAGCTCCTGGGCCATATTGTCTCCAAGGAAGGATTAGCAATTAATCCAGAGAGGGTTGAAGCCATAAGAGCACTACCATTGCCAAGCCACAAGAAAGCCCTTCAGAGTTTCCTGGGAAAGATAAACTTTGTTCAGAGGTTTGTCCTAGATTTTGCAGCCCTTGTCAAGCCCATCACCAAAATTTTAAGGAAAAGCATGGCTTTCAAGTGGACGGCAGAAGGCAAGGAGAGTTTTGAAGAAATCAAAGAAGCCATCTCCCAAGCACCCACTCTCATCAACCCAGACTTTTCCAAGGATTTCATCCTCTATGCATTTGGAGGTGATGACACTATTTCTGCCATTCTGGTACAGCAGAACAAAGATAATGATGAATAGCCGATTGCCTTCTTCAGCCAGAGCCTAGATGACTGTGAAGTGAGGTACTCTTTTATTGAAAAGCATGTGCTTGCAGTAATCAGAAGCTTGAAGAAATTCAAGCATTTAGTCTCAAACAACAAGGTCCAGTTGCTAGTCTCACATGCTGGGGTTAAGGACTTCCTCCTCAACAAGGATTTGAATGAGAAAAGGGCAGGATGGATCACCCGTGTCATGGAGTATGACATTGAGATCAAGATCACCAAGCTAGTAAGAGGCAAAGGTTTGTGTGAGCAGCTCGCTTCCAAACAACCAGACAACCCAGAAGATGAAGAAGACGCTTTCCTGCTATTACAAGATGATCAAAAACAGGAAAATGATGATGTGTCCACTCCCTGTTGGACTCAGAATATGATACATTTCCTACAGACGGGCATGTGCCCTCCAGAAATGAGCAAAGCAAAAAGAAGGTACTTCAGATTACAAGCAGTTCCATATGTGCTTGTTGATGGTGTTTTGTTTAAAAAAGACATCAACGGTGTTCTATTAAGATGCATTGGGACAGGTCAGGTTGAGAGGATCTTACATGAGTTCCATGACGGGGAGGCAGGAGGCCATTTCACCCCATGAGTAACAGCTCTCAAAATCATGAAAGCTGGTTACTATTGGCCTACTGTATTCAATGATTGCTACTCATGGGTTAAGAAATGCAAGAAATGTGCATTCTTCACAGGGAAAGGAAGGTTAGCAGCACTGCCCCTTCGTCCAATTTCAATAGATCATCCATTCATGCAATGGGGATTGGACTTCATTGGAGTCATCAATCGCAATTCGAGTCAAGGCCACAAGTGGATTCTTACAGCGACAGACTATTTCACCAAGTGGACCGAAGCAGTAGTGCTCAAAGAGGAAAGTGAGTCTAACATACTAGACTTTTATGAAGAAATAGCAACCAGGTTCGGTGTGCCGGCCACCATCATATCAGATAATGCATTAGCATTCATAGGTTCAAAAATTACAGAATGGGCTGTCAAGAATGGAATCTATTTGAGCACCTCTTCAAATTATTACCCGCAGGGTAATGGACAGGCAGAGTCCACAAACAAGAATTTTCTAAAAATCATCAGAAGGACTCTGGATGAAAATCAAAGAACATGGCATACAAGGCTAAAATCAGCGTTATGGGCTGACAAGATAACACCAAAGAAGTCTACAGGTAATTCTCCCTACAAGTTGGTCTATGGGAAGGAGGTAGTATTGCCTATATCATTAGAATCACCAGCCTTGGAGCTCATGAAGCAGTTTGAGTTATCTGAGTTCGAACCAATGGAGGTCAGGTATGCAGAATTGATGGAATTAGAAGAAATCAGAGAACATGCAGTTCAGACGATTGAAAAGGATCAGGCCTTAGTAAAAAGATGGTTTTATAAGAGAGCAAGAGCAAGGACCTTCCAGGAAGGGGACCTAGTTTTGAAATGGGATGCAGATTGGGTAAAACCAGGAAGGCATTCCAAGTTTGATGCCATCTGGAGTGGTCCCTACATGGTCACGGGATGCAAAAATAGTAATGCCTTCCAATTGTCTGCATTGGATGGAGAGGAACTTCCAATTCCGGTTAACAGAATCTATCTTAAACATTGCTACTAAAAAAGAAAAGGTTTGCCCTTGTAAATATTAGTTTAGATTTTCATTCCTCCAAGTGCTTGTCCACATTGTCCTGTTGTAGTTAGGTTTCAGTTTTCCTAAGTGCTTCAGCACAGGTTTTGCAACTCTCAGGTTGTTTTCTACAGTTCAGAGTGTTGTTGGAGAAGAAGTTGCAGTATCAGGCTCATTTCAGGTTATTGCTTATAACTCCATGCCCAATGGATCGCTAAAAGGCCACTAATCTTCTACCTAGCAAGCAGGTGACCCCGCTGAGTTGTCAAAACTGTTGTCAAAATTTCACCCCACCAGGGTAAATTTCGATAACATGCATCAGAGTTTTGTAGTTCCAGGCAAGTAGATTGAAACAGGAAAAATCATGAAAAATGGCTAAGTCCTAGTCCTAGGAGTAGTCAAGACATTTGGGACATCTAGGCGCGGATCGGCCGAAAAGCCTCTAGGCAGCCCGTAAAGCAAAGGGACATCTGGGCCACAGGTACGCGCAAGACGCGAAATTCCCGAATCAGCCGAAAGAAGGAAAAATTTCCCCAAGTCTTCATCCGGGACAAATGGGACACAAGTACGTGAAGTACGCGAGCCGGCCGGATCGGCCGAAATGAGAACAAATAGTCCGGAGGCAAAAGCGACATCTGGGCCAGAGGTACACGAATCGGCTGGATCGGGCGAACCAGAAGAATTTGGCCCACGAAGCACTGGGACAAATGGACGCGAACCGGTCGGTTCGGCCGAAATAGAGAAAGTTTGTAAAGGGACATCTGAGCCGCAGGGACGCGAGGGACGCGGATAGCTAAAAAATATGAGAGCCAATCAGATTGCGCCACGTGTCATCGGCAAATGAGGGACGAGGAATCCCATTTCAGGCGGATCAAAGGTTTTTTTCCCAAGCAGCACTGGGACATCCGGGACAAATGGACGCGGTGGACATGAAGGAACTGAAAGGGCCGAGAACCAACCAAATCATGACACATATCACAAAGGAAATGGTCAAAAAGTCAAAGGGTGAGTTTTGAAGGGTCAACCTGAACCAATGGGATAGTGCCACGTGTCCCAGCTAGGGCCCACAAGGAAATTTCGAAGGAGAGCCCGCCGAGAGGTGGAGGAGAGAGAGTTGCTCAGCTAATCAGAACCTGCCACGTGTCATCCAGGTGGCAGAGCGCGGGAAGAAATTTAAAAATCTGTTTTCGCCTGTTTTGTGCCCTAAATCTTCAGATCGACATATCTTTCGATCCAGAGCTCGGATTTGCATGTTCTTCATATCAACGGAAAGCTTGTGAGATTCTCTACACGATTCCGGGGTCAATCTTGCATTTTGGTTCAGTTTGGAGAGAGAAAATCAAGAAATTCCTCTGGCACGAAATAACAAGCAGAAGTAATGCTTCAACTAACAACTTTAATGCAGCAGACAGTTCGCCGCTTCTGTTAGACAGCCCGCCGTTTTGCCAGGATCCGCCATTTCTGCCATAATGAGATGAACTGAATGCAACCTGGAGGTGGTTGGAGTAGATGTGGCTTCCCCCTCTCTCTTTCCTCTCTCATTCTTTCTATATATTGTAAAGAGGATCTTCTTTTCAAACGTCGAACATTTTTTGTTTTGCTCCTCCCTTCTTCTCCTATCAGGCGAATTTGTGGAGTTCAAACCTCTCATTTGAAACTGTAATATTACTCTACCTCTTGGCATTCTGCAGTGTATTGTATCAATCTTTGGAGCAAGTAATACATGTCTGTGGATGATTCTCAACCCTCTCTGTGTTCATCTTGCATCCTCCTGGTCTTTCACTACAAGTTTTGTTATTTGTGCATGATCTTATATCACATTTGAATGGTCTGTGTTCACTGGAAAAATAGGTGTTCTTCATTCCTCGGTGCATCACCTCTATTAGCTTAGATTTATTTTTATGCATCTTCTTACCTTGTCTCCTTGGCAGATTAGATTATGTTTCAAGCAAAACCCTCTGCATATTTTGTGTGCATCTGAACAGAGGAATAGGAACCAGCCTTCTCTAGATAATCCTTTCTCAATTTTCAAGTCCCACACTTGGAGAAAGGATTCAATGTTATGCAATCACACTGGATTCCAAAGTGATCAACCTAGAAACCTGATCTGCATCCAGGGGTGCTGTGATTTTGCATCAACAGTCACCTGATTGGGCTTGCTAGAAAAATCCATTATCACTTAATCTCCTCAAGCCACCATGAACACACCTGAATCTCCATATCATTACCATACTGATAATCCTATGACTCTACTCCATCACCCTCTTTGGCACTAATGGGATTTTACATAAATGACAATACCTTAATCACAACATACCAACACAATGGTGTGACTCAAGAAGACTCCTATGTTTTATAACCCAATTCTAGTTAAATGTATCCTCTAAGACTCCTTATCAGCTGAGATATTAATATTTTTTTATTGAAACCCCAAATTAGGGTTTTCAATAACTTTATAGGGATAAAATTAATATTTCTTATCATACACACCCTTCTTGACTCATTTACCTATTAAATAATCTCTAGGGGGATTAAATTCAATCTTCTTCTTTTATAACCCAAATCTGTGGAATCCTGAGATGCTCCCAAGATTAAGAATTAGGAGAGAAAATTTTTGATAATTAACAAAACATAATAAATGTTGGAAGTAAATGTTAGATGTCATGAACTACCACTATATATTTGTAATGAAATTAATTTGATAGATCTGAATATCAACAATAATAGAACACCAAGAAAACCAAAATGTAGATAAATGATCACAATATGCAAGTATAATAGCTTATCCACTTCGAGGGGGAAACCTCTAAACCATACAGTAAGACTCAAGTGCTCAATATGATGATTAACTACTCCTTACTACAACCTATATAATCCATTCCTATTTTATGGTCAAAACCAAGGCCAACCTACTAAACATATGAAAGAACAAATGAATAACATATACGAAGAAGAGTGTTTATGTAAGCCACAAGTTGACACTGCATATCAATACTTGGTGATGTGCTCACATATTGAAATTCAAAGAGTGACTTTCATAGTGCTTTAATGTAGTTGGAGTTCAAGAATATGGAGCTCAACCTCAAATATTCCTTCATGTCTCACTCAAGAATCAATGCTTCCATCTAAAGGAGGAAACCTATTTCCATGAGGAGTAATCGATCAAAGAGGTGTTTAGATACTATAAGCATGTTTCCACTCATGTGAAATCTTTGTCAAGGAATTGAATTTTTAAGTTAAAAAGGGTGTCATCATGTTCAAAGGTGAAATGGGAAGCTCATGGAGTTAGTTAAGGATCATCATATATTGACTCTTCCATCATGTTCAAACCTCTTTAAGGAACAAGCCAAGATAAGCAAGTCAATATACTGATGCATTCAGAACCATCATGTGTGAAGGATCAAGACATCATTTATCTCCATGAGAGACATATGAGAAAAGAGGTGTATGAGCATCCTGAAGTTGATTCCATCCTAGGATAATTCTGGATCTGGGAGGGGTAAGAGGATGATCTTCATATAGAGCATCATGTATGAAAGAATGAGAAATCATATGAGTTTCAATTGATATCACTAACTTGGTAGTGTTATTAAACACTCATTTGCACCTTGTAGTTTGATCCACTTCAAAGGAGGAAGGACATTGAAACCACCTCATTTCAGTCCAACGGGTGGCCACATGAAAAGAATTCCATTCAGTGAGAAATCTTTCCATCTACAATGTGAATACCTATTTTAGTAAGTGACAAATAATCACAAAATGTTTTGAATGTCATGAAGTTGATTTTTGATCACTAGGGTGAATTGTGGAGACCTATAAAAGTAAGAGAGTGATCCTCATTATTACCTTATAATTAGAAGAGAGAATCATATTCCCATCACAATGCAGATATCATAACAGTGTTTATAAACACTTGATTCATCACTTGAGGTTTTAAAAACATGCTTTCAACTCATGGTAACTTATTTTTGCCACTTTTTCATGTTAGAATTTTTGTCACTCAAAAACACAACATGGGGTGTTTGGAAGGTGTTTTCAACTCACAAAATTTGGCCCCATCCTCATGACATCATCACCCCTAGTAAACAATAATCTATTTATGAAAGTACCCATTTCAAGAGCTACTTATCAAAATTGAAAAATCTTTACCTATCACAATGTGGTGACCATCACTCTGGAGATTGCAAATTTAGGGACATTTTTATCTAGAACTGAAAGGGGCAGCTGCACTATTTTAAAATTCTTCATGAAACCTTCATGTATTAGAAAAAATGGGTATTACCAACATGTATAAAATTCACATATATTTATAATTCCTACTGTTTTCCCTCCTAACTCCTTACGGAGCTCCCAAAATCATCTGGAAAAGTCATATTTCACCATTAGAGTGTTTGTTCCCTACACCTAGAAAAACCCGTTGTTGAGCATATTGTCCTTGAATGAGAAAAACCTTTCCTAAATCTCCCTAAATTTCCTCCAACACTTCCAAGATTCCCCGAAATCACCTCTAGAAGCTTAATATATTTCCTGAACTCTCCCACAGGGTGGTTGATTAGCTCCATAATGGCTAGAAATTGCCTCTTTAGGCCTCCAGAGGAAGTTATTCTCCATAAGTCACATAAAAATCATGAATCATATTATTCAATCATCCCTGCACATTGAAAAAAAAAATTAAAATCTTGTTAATAATTTCTTCTAAGTCATGTTGAGAATGGGACTGAGGCATGCTAGCCAGAGGAAGGATGCACTAGTGATTGATAAGTTAAAGATTCAACTATGGGCTTGTTGTCATGCTCAAAGTTTAAACTTTTTCATGCCATACATTTGCATGACAACACCCTCTTACTTTTTTCACCAAATTCCTTTTCTATAATACATGAAATTTTTTCATTGGTGTCTTTTCCATAAATGAATTTATTTCAATGGTGTCTTGGCAATAACACAAAAGGATATCTGCAAAGCATTTATCTTAATGTTGATGTAGATTTGATTTTTTATGAAGTATGTGGCACTTGAATCAACCTTTCTACTTCCAAACTAGGTTGAGAATGCAACTAATTTACTTAGCATAAATCTTGATGAAATTCCTTAGTTTCTTACTCAATATCTAAATTAAATGAATGTGTGGAAGATTTTGCACATTTTCACCTACTCCTATACTAAAAAAAATTAGTGTTATAAATATATCGATGTGATGCACTCTTTTAGCTTCTAACTGTTTAAGTTACATCTTATTCTTTTATTGAAAAAATGAATATATTATTGGTTCCTTATATAGATTAGCTTCTTGTCCACTCCTTACTACTGTTAATCTATATTATAATGATCAAAGGATTATATACATGCCAACATGGGAGCCAAATTCATTCCCTTACATTGTTGATTATGTGGATCACTCGAGTGGTTCTCTTAAAGATGCATATCATAAGCTTATAAAGTAGGTACTTATTCATAGTATAATTCTACCATATTCTAAGATGAAATTAGGGATTGAAATCCATGCTCATGGTAAATTTCATGAGTCCATATATTCGATCAATTTTCGCTACCTTTGGGAGATGTGAAGTTTGTAAATTCTAGTTTTGACACATCTAACACTCCTACAAATTTTAGTAAACAATCCAAAAGGCCTTAAGACCTAAAAAATGACTATATTCTTTCCCAAAATAGACATCGATTGTAGAATTTAAACCCTAAAATATTTAGGTTGAATGTTGAAATCCTAAAAAATAGCTATGTACTGACCTGAATAGATTATAAAAAAATATCTCATAAATCATGACTCATGGAGGTGTGAGACTAGTTCCATAAGGTACAGAGTGACCCTAATTTTTTATATTTGTTAAAATAAATTTAAATTACATAAGAAATAATAATTTATTATTTATTATACTTAAACATTTATTTTTGTGAATATATGCCTCCCAAATGCACATATACTACATTGTAAATAAGAACGCGATCTCGTTATAACGTGATCCTCTTGTAACATGAGTTCATTATAATGCGAGCGAATTATAGCACGAGCACATTATAATGTGAGTGTGTTATAGCATACTCGCATTATAACACTATTATGTTTCATATTTTATGGATTTGAAATTCCCAATCCATATGCTTCGATTTTCCTAGGATATCCAAACCTAAGGTTTAATCTATTTGATCTGTGAATAAATCTGTGTTTTACAAAAAGAATCAAAATATCATCTGTACACCCCAATATTTCATGCATTATAACGTAATATTCCACAAAAATTATAATATGACATCAAGCTCGATTTTACCTTTGTGACAATATACTTATTTATAAATCCAATTAGTTTAGGGATTTCATCCTTAATTTCTTTTACTAGTGCCTTATTTTCTTTCCAAAACATATGCATATGTTTTTGTACACAATTTGTGATTTTTTCATCCAAATTTCAAAAAAAAATGTCTAAACTCCATTCTACACGCATTAAAAAAAATTGACTATTTTTCTCAAAGTTGCAGGGGTGTACACACAAATATTTAATTTTTGGGATGTATGCACTTTGAAAGTTAGTAAAAATTATATATTCATCTAAAAATTATGAAAAACTAGTGGGACCTCATACATGGTCTTAGCTAGCTTTCTACCAAATGGATTTGAAAAATAATTTATAGAAATCCAAAAATGGGGAGCACACACACAATAGATTGTTATCTTTTTGACATGAAAATAGACATACTTTTTGTGTGCACCACATTTGACCTTATTAATCTCCACAATTTTAAAAAAAAATTACTAGTTTATAAACTAGATTCTGAGCACTATGTTTCTTATTCTTATCACATTGTCAAATTTTGAGCATATGCATGCCAAATTATTAGATGAAGTTCAAGTTTTTCTGGTTTCAAAAAAAAGTGGCCACTTTTTATTCTCTTTTGGTCCCCCATTTCTATGCACTTACCCACATATCATTTATCACACTATAAAGGGTTCTTAGTTAACATTTACACATATGCGGTATATGGGAAGAAAAAGAAACTAAAATAGAATACTATTCTTCCCTTCATTATTTTAGTGATGTGTTTCCTAATGATAAATTATATATCGATGTATTATTAGTATTTTTTGGGAAACATAAGTATAGACTTCTTATGAATTTTATCAAATATAAGATTCTAAAAAAATCTATGGTAAAATGAGGCATCCTTTGCCACAAATTAATGATATTAATGATCGAATGAAAGGAGAAATTATCCTTTTGAAAATAAGTTTGGGATGGAGATCTCAGAAAATTAAGATAAATAAAAAATACTTCCCCAAGATAGCATCCATGATGAATTATGAGAACTATGAATTCATAGTGTTGTTCTGGAATAACCAGTGCTCTAGAAACCTTCATGAATTTTCTAAATAGTATATTTAAGGATTAAATCAATGGGTTTTTGTTATTCATTTTGGATGACATTTTAATTTACTCAAATTAATAATATGAACACATCCATATCTTACAATTAGTTTTTAGGTGACCACATCAATATAAGATTTATGGGAAATTGTGAAAGAATTATTTCTTTCAGAATAGAGTGCATTGCCTACATCACATAATACTTATTTAAAACTTTAACATCCAAAACAACAACAATCATACAAGATTCAACATATAAGAAACATAGAATTTATGTGGAAACCCTTTCAGGAGAAAACCACAAAGATAAGATTGTTTTGATCTACTATCCAAATCCATTCACAAAATTAATTGCTTTACAAATGCTTGTAGGCACCAACCTACTCGAGACACCAATCCCCAATGTCGAGCACCAACTCAGCTAATTTGTGAGCACCAACTCATTGGAGACACCAATCCCCAATGCAGCACCAACCCAACCAATTCGTGAGCACCAACTCACTGGAGACACAAATCCCTAACAATACAAACCTCCATTTTGTGTAGTTGCTTCTTCAACATGATGAGTGGCAATTATGTTCTTCATTTTTACTTTTAACTGTTGTTCCATAATCTCTCTCAATTATTCCGCTCTCATTCATTTGCTCCACTCGCACCCATTCACTCTTTACTTTGAGTTTCATGCACCTACACTACTCATACTTCATTTGTTCCATGCGCTGCTTGCTCTTCCTTCTTCAACAATTTGACATTTCAATATGCTTGAGATTGCTCTTCCTTCCTCATTACAAATATTCTTGATAATGCTCTTCCTTCCTTTATAATCTCTTGATAAGTCTTCATTATTCACTCTCTCTCTCCTCTATTTGCTCTCTCTTCATAGCAATTCATCATCATACTACCTTGAGCACTATTTTGATTTTGCAATTAAATCCCTTTATATATTATATTCTTTTCTCAAAACAATGTGTCATATCATCTGAGAGTTGGCCAAAATAATGTTCTTTTTAATTCCAGACATGAGTTGGTTTTTGTAGAAGGATATTTGAATTTCATAGATTCTTCTAGGCTTCCGCGGATTTCCCCTATTTTCCCTTTGTTCCACGGCTTTTCATGGCCTTCGCGGACATTCTCCGGTATACACGACAATCCTTGACTTCCATGGACTTTCTTTGACTTCCACAACATTCCTTTCCATTTTCCTTTGTATTTCAGTATTCACTCCTCTTAAAAACCCATGAGACATTAAGAGACCAAATTCCTTTGTTGTGTGGCTATTTCCTTTCTATCACATGCAGGAAATCATTTCCTTTGATCCACAGCATGCATCCTTTGTTACATGGTATTGGCTTGCATACAAAATCCACAAGACACTTTAATTTGATCCACAAACATGTGAAGCACAGTCAAATGATTTGAAACCCCCAAAACACTACCAAACCCACAACACACTATAGACCATTTTCAAATCTGCGGAACACTACACAAACCCCTGGAGCACTACAATTTTTTTCTTTGTTGCGCGACATGCAGAATTCAAACAAAGTCAACTTTTTCATGATTGGCACACTCCTGAAACATCAATGACAATATTTCTAACATATGAAGCACATAAACATATTCCTTTATCAACATTCTTTTGACATCAATGACAATATTTCCAAAAATCCCCCCCTTTGTCATTGATGGCAACCTACCACCTTGCATAGAAATAATATGTGAATGTAGCTTACTCCTTATGTCTACAATACTCTCATTTTTTGTAATTTCTTGCGATACTACTCCTACTTGCTATAACTCTCCCCCTTTGACATCAATGACAAAGGAATAATTGTCAAAACTCTACTACTTGAAGTATGCATCAGTTGATCTCTTTTATTCACTATAGAGCTAAAATGATAATGAAATGATTAGCTCCCCTTGAGTTTATGCTTCCATTTAGTAATTGGATGAGAAAGATATAACACCCAACTTTTGTTTGAGATATTCAAATGTTTCTTTTGGAAGAGACTTTACGAAAAATATCAGCAACTTGTTCTTTTATGACAATATATTTCAATTTAACTTCTTGTTCACCCACTTGCTCTCTCAAATAATGATACTGATGGGAATATGCTTTGTTCTAGAGTGCATAACTAGATTCTTTGATATATTTATTGCACTAGTGTTATCACAAAGTATGGAAATTGGAAAATCAAACTCTACTTTGAATTCCTTCAAAGTTTACTTCATCCATAAAACTTGTGTGCAACATGACACTGCTGCAATGCACTCTTCTTCAATTATAGATAAGGAGAAAGAATCCCGCTTCTTGCTTGGCCAAGATACTAAACTATTTCCCAAAAAGAATGCACCTCCACTTGTACTCTTCTTCTCATCAACACAACCATCCTAATCTACATCTGTATATACTGTTAGAGTGAAATCTTCACCTCTTGAATATCACAATCCATAATCTAACACACCTTGTATATATTTGAATATTCTTTTGACAACTTACACATGAGTTTCTTTTAGAGCAGCTTGAAAACGTGCTACCATATCGACTACTTGCATCACATCTAGTCTTGATGCCGTCACATACAATAAACTTCAAATTATTGATCTATAAAGAGTTTGATTTGTTTCAGAGGATTCATCATATTTTCTCAACTTACAGCGTATGACCATGGGTGTATAACTGGTTTGCAATCTTCCATTCTAAACTTCTTCAACATACTTAATTTGTAAAATAAATATGCATTTATCTGATTGAGAGATTTGTAAACCAAGAAAGAATGATAACTCACCAAGCATGGACATTTCAAATTCTTTTTGCATTTCCTCAGCAAACTCTTAACACATCTTGTCACTACTTCCTCCAAAAATGATATCTTCAACATAAACAACAAAAAACAACAGATTCTCACATTCGGTTTTGATGTAAAGATTGCTATCAACAATACCCTTCTTAAAACCTTGCTGATATAGATACTTGTACAATCTTGAATACCAGGTTCCGGGGGCATGTTTCATTCCATAAAGAGTTTTCTACAACTTGCATACATAATCCTTTTCATTTGATAGAATGAATCTTTCTGGCTGTTCAATATAAACTTCTTCTTCTAAGTTTTCTTTTAGAAATGTTGATTTAACATCCATTTGATATACTTTAAATTTTTTAAAGCAAGCAAATGCCAAAAACATTCTAATGGCCTCTAAACATGCAAAAGGAACAAAAGTTTCTTCAAAATCAATACCTTTAACTTGTGCATACCCCTTACAGACTAACCTTGCCTTATTTCTTACAACTTGTCCATCTTCATTCAGCTTGTTCCTAAAAAATCCACTTGGTGCCAATCACATTTTTATCTTTTGGTCTCAGGACAAGTTCCTAAGTCCCATTCTTCTCAATCTGATCTAGTTGTTCTTCCATTTCTCTAATAGAGTGCTTGTCTTCACTTGTTTTAGTAAAATTCTTAGGTTCTATCTTAGCTAGTAAGGACAAATTTACATGTTCAACTGCATTTTCCAATCTTCTTCTAGTTTGTACTTAACTGTTCTTGTCACCTATAATCTGATTTTCTAAATGGTTCCTTTGGACTGATCTGGATGGTGTTTTTATATCTTTTCGTTCAACTTCTTTCTTTTCACCTTCTTCTTCAACTTCACTGCTAGCTTCCTTTGAATAGTCAATTTCTTGTGTCTTATTCTTTTTATATTTGATAACATCCGTTTTCACATTTACATTTTCAACAATCTTGTATGTTCTCATATTATATATATATATATTGTTTCTTATATATATATATAATATAAGAAAAATACCTTAGTAATTAAAAAAAATACATTAGATCTGGAATCAAACTTACCCAAGTCTTCATCTCTTTTAATATATCATTTGCTTCCAAATTCTCTGAAATATTTAACTTTTGCTGGTCTGCCCTTCCATAATTCATAAGGTGTTTTATTGTTGTCTAATATGATTTGTCCTCTATTCAAAATGTAGATTGGTGTGTTGACTACTTCTCTCCATAACTTGTCTGATATCTTCGAATCATTTAACATTGTTCTAGCCATTTCTTGTACAATCATATTATTTCTTTCAATAACTCCATTATGCTCTAGAGTCCTTGTGGCTTAGAAATGTCTTTTTATTACATGACACTCACAAAAATTTTCAAATTCATTTGAAATGAATTCTCCTCCTCGTCCAGATCATAAAAACTCGATTTTCAGATCAGTCTCATTTTCAGCCATGGCCTTGAATGCCTTAAACTTCTCAAACATCTCATATTTCTCTTTTAAAAAAGTAACCCAAGTCATTCTAGAATAATCATCAATAAACAACATGAAATAGCTCCCACCTTGCATGCTTTGAGTCCTTGTAGGCCCACACAGATCAATATGAACAAGTTCCAATAACCTTGTTGTTGAGTACTCCTTTGATTTGAATGTAGCTCTTTTCTGCTTTCCATTTGCTGACATTGCTTATGCAAAGAGTGCTTGTCGGTTTAGTGATCTTTGAGATGTCTCTAACAACTTGCTTGGAACTGATTTTTACTAAATTATTGAAGATTAAATTTGTCCATGAAAGAAGAAGAAATAACGATATCTCAGGTGACTGAGGGTTTGAACAAAGGTTGGAAGGAGTTTGGAGCTGACATATTGTGATCACCATCAACTGTAAAGATTATTATAACATGTCTTGCAGTGCATCAACACCATCTTTATCAAAACTATTGTGTGATGATCTCATAACCCTCATGCATAAATATCTTGTTAAAGAGTAACCTCTATCACTCAAGGTTTTAGGGGTTGGTGCACTCACTAAAGATTATGTTCTTATCGATGTCATAATATTCAGACTTTATTCATTTTTTAATTTACCATTATTAAGGATAATAGTTCCTATACCAAATATCATTGGTGTAGAGTTGTCTACAAACTTCATTGTTTTCATAATAAGGAAATTAATTTTATCTCCAGTCATGTGGCTTGATAAACCACTATCAATATACCTATGATTTCCTTAATTTTGTGCAGAGAATGTTGTCTACACAAGCATGGTTTTTTCTTTATTATTTTCTTACTTTGGCAATTTATTACAAACATATTATGGTTCACCCTTCTAGTTATTCATGATTTCCTCATTCTTGGTATGTTGCAGAGGTTACATATAAACACTTCTAAAAAAACATGTAATATGTACATAGTTGTCACATTTATAATAGGGTAACTGTACTAAGTTGGGGGGCCAAAAAGTGGACAAAAATCCAAAAATAGACAAAACACATACACTTTATATCATAACGCAATCGCGTTATATTTTTCTAGGTTTGGGAATTACCAAGGCTATAATGCGTATGTGTTATATCTGTTATAAAAAAAAACCTGTTCCTTTATCATTCTAACTCCCTCAAACATGAGTTTCAAAGCTTAACCATGCCCTCACATTTTGTCATTCAGTTGGATCTCAAGCTCAAACGATCATCTCTAAATCACTAGGAAGATCTGAATCAATGATGGTGCCATAGAGAAAAGGTGGGCATGATTCTTTTCTCAAAATTGCATTGAAAAATTGGTAATAATAGAGTAGAATTTGAATTGAATAATTTTTTTATTGTTACAATTCGAGGTTGAGGAAATCAACCACAACTAAATTTTTTTATTCCTGTCACCCTCCTAGCCCTCCCACGGTTTCTCAACATCTCCCAGGTAGTCAAGAAGATTTAGCAACCCACATAGTTGAAAACAAAATTGAAATTGAGGATTTAATCAAAAGAATGAGGGATTCACAATCTAAAAAACCCCACCGTGCCTCTCTTGCAAACACATTAGAGGCATTAATGGCTCAAGTTGAAGTGAAAATGGGAAAAATTGATCGTTGGAAATCTTACAGAGAGGGTTGTAGGGTTTATTATTCCAACAAGTTGTCATATGTGGATATAAAAAAAAAAAAATACAAAAGACCTCATATGTGCCTTATTCACGAACCCCCACACTAATTTGCATGTTTCATTGTCATGCAAACAATTTCCCATCCATTGGTGAAATAATGGATTAAAAATAATTTTTGAGACAAATGGTGGATAGTGTTTGATTATCCATATTACAATAACAATGATGTGCCACTATACTTTCAGAGGAGACTCTATTACAAGTTTATCCTCAACAAGATCCCAAATTATTTGATTTCTGATATTTCTAGGACCGAGGAAAAGGATTTACATAGGATCGACCAGGTGCACAATGTGTACCTACTCAGTAGGGTAGAGTCCCCACACAGAAGCCCCCTCACCCTGAGACTATCCCTCCAACAGTGAAGGATACAGTAGAGATTGATACACTCCACACGCTTCAGGGGCCATCTGCAACCCTTATTCGACATATGAGGGAGATTTCTGATCCAGAGGCTCATAGAGCTACACAAATCATTCCCTCAAGGAGTACTAGCATGAGGCCACATTTTTTCTCATCATGTGGTAGCATATGTTTGGGGCTCGAGGAGAATGATACTTTCATGCATACTGATTTTTGTGGAGTTTTCACTGGGGGTGCACATGATAATGCCACTATTTCATATGCCTTTTTGAGTGAGACATTTGGATTATAGTCATTGGCATCACCTTCACAGATATTTGTTATGTTTTATTATGTGTGTTATAAAAAGATCAGAGTACTTGATTTACTTATATATGTTAAATTTTTTAAACAATTTTATTTGTACATGTATGCATTGATAGTACAATGCGTGGGAGGGACATCTTCATCCCAACCATAGGCGACGAGCACCGTGTGTACACATACATTCACAGAGGTAATTTAGAATTTTAATTGTGTAAAATTTTCACGTATGCAAATATATATACATACATACATACATATATATATATACATGTGTGTGTGTGTGTGTGTGTGTGTGTGTGTGTGTGTATGTATGTGTATATATATATATATAACTTTTGAATTCAAAATATGTATGTTCTTGTATGTTCATCTAACTCACATGATACATGTTTGATAAATATGTTGACTTCACTAGACACCCCGCCATCTCTGCGATGAGTAGAGAAAGGTGTTACCTCTGTGATTTCATCTATGCCGCGACTCACTAAGATATTCAAACAACATTTATTTTCGTTAAATTGCTCATGTAATTCATATTATGTTAAATTACATGTTAATAATGTCCTTCATTGTAGAATTATTAAATTAAGTTAATAATATCCTTCATTGTGTATATGTAGGAGTTACCTACAATAGGTAGCATCCCTTTTCATTTGATTCACAAGTGTGGTGGGGTAAAAAATAGTTCTATATTGATAAAATTAGCTAAAATATTTGCATTACACATATATGTACTTAGTTCTATTTTGGATAATTCTGAAGTTTGATTTTGTGATCTTATATGTATGTAGGGATCTTCAACCCCCTCCATTTTGACCTCAAGGGCATAGACTCCTCGGTCTCATTGTTTTGATACCCCCGTTCATGTTTCAGGAGCTTCCGATAACTCATCTGAGTGTGAGATGCAGATTCGGCATGACCGAGAGCTTGCGGTAAGTGTTTGTATTTATGTAAATACTTTCATTAGCATGGTCTTAAATACATGTTGAAAACATATATAAATTCAGTTTTGAAAAAAAAAATGTTTGCATTTACAGGTTCAGCTATATGTTAGTCTTTAACAGAAGAGGACTCATAGCATGGACATGAATGATCCCAATTCATCTCATATATCTCCATCTTCATGTAAGGGAGGGCCTTCTTCCAGCAAGGCCAAGAGAGGGATAGGTTTTTATGATTAGGAAATATATATATTTATGTCTTACATGACATTTTTTGTATGCCTATGTGCATGGCATTTTATGTATGCCTATAGGGCATTTGAACTTGATGGTATATGATCTATTTAGGCATTTTTTATATTTATTGTGCACATTAATACTATTTGGAACTTGAAATTTTTGTACGAGACCGTACATTTCTGAAATTATTTTTGTTATGAAACTAGAATGATGTGCACTTGACTATATTTAACACATTATGGATTATTTTTTCATTTATTGGTGATGTACATGTACTAGCATTTTTAATGTATAATATGCATCAAAGTTTGGAAAGCAATATTTATATATAATGTATGTACATATAAAGAGTTACCTAATCTAAGTAATTAATCTTTCAATTTATCAATGTGTATTTACCTTACCTATGCTTTTTCTTACTCACAGTCTCTTTATACTAGTTCCTATCTTATCATGCACCTACTGTATTCTTTAATGTTTCTTGGACTATCTTTATTGTTGGGCTTAAGAACAAAATGTTTCCAACTTGCCCTTACTGTTATCACCAAATCACAGCACCCCTAGATGTTGATCAGATTTCTAGGTTGATCATACTAGCATCCAGTGTGATTGCATAACATTGAATCCTTTCTCTAAGTGTGGGACTTGCAAAGTGAGAAAGGAATCTCCAGAGAAGGTTGGTTCCTCTTCCTAAACTACCTGCCACAAGCTATTCTAGTGAAGGAAAGCTAATCTAATCCTAATCTAACCATGCCAAGGAGACAGAGAGAGAGAGAAAAGGGAAAAACAGAGCCTACACTAAAACGGTGATACACCAGAGAAGGAAAATGTTGAACATCTATCAAAACTGCCATGGGACAAGGAGAGGTGAGCAATGGGAAGGATGGACAGATGCATCATAGGCCCAAGGATATATTTCACATAGAAAATGTCCCAAAACTCCATAAACGCAGCTCCAGACCTGTAATGAACATTAGAACATGCACAAATACCTACAATGAAGAGAGGAAAGAAGAGAACAAGCAGGGATGGACAGATGCATCACAAAACAAGTTTTTTGTTGCTTCAGAAGTTTGCACAGAACATCATTTCAATAGTAAAAGGCAAAAATGTCATTACAGAGCAGGGGAGGAGGTTTGAACTCCATTTTCAACCCTGGAGAAGAAAAGAAGGGAGGGCTGAGCAGAAAATATGAACCACCTTTTTTAAAATGAGCCAAATCTGGCTTTATACAATGCATGGGTCGAGCCCAGGAGAGAGAAACATAGGAAAACGTGTAAGCAGTCCAACCATTGACCAAAACGCATTCTTCATTAAAATCGGTGGTTGAAACATCACTTCTGGCCATGCTGAAGAAGAATGCGACCCATGTGCATTAAAACTGGTTGTTGAAACGTCAGTTCTGGCCATGCTGAAGAAGAATGCAACCCATTTGCATTAAAATTGGTTGTTGAAACGTTAGTTCTAGCCATTACCACGCGCCAGAGATGTTTCTTAATTTTCTCTCTCCAAACTGAACCAAAATGCAAGATTGACCCCAGAATCGTGCAGAGAATTTCACCAACTTTCCATCAATATAAAGAACGTGAAAATCCGAGCTCTGGATCGAAAGTTATGGTGATCTGAAGATTTTAGGGCAAAAACAGGCCAAAACGGATCGGCGGGGAAATATTTGAATTGTTTCTGCACTCTGCCACTTGGATGACACATGTCGGGCACTGATTGGCCACGTAATTCTCTCTCATCCACCTCCCACGGGTTTCCCTTTGAAATTTTGACATTTTTATAATTTTGGAAAAAAATTCATTTCCCCCCCGCGCCCCGCCACTTGGGACACGTGGCATCGTTTGGTTCGTCGACAGGGGCGCGGGGAAAACCTTTACCTTTTAGTTTTTTTGGCCAAAACTTTGCTAAGTTTCCAAAGCTCTCCCCAAGCTCCGAACTCCCCTTCCCCTTACGACACGTGTCCTGTGTCACCTGGCTCGGGCCCTCTGTTCCATTTTCCCCTTTAAAACCTTTACCGACCACTTAGCAACTTTTTTCCTTCTAACACGTGGCACATTCTGATTCGTTGGCGGCTCTTTCAACTTTTCGCGTCCCACGCGTCCCTCGCGTACCTTTGGCCTGGCTGTCCCAAACTACTTGGGACAAATATCTCCAAACCACCCGATTTGGGCTTCCTTGTCCCTCTTTGCGGTGAAGACACATAGCGAGATTACATTGGCTCTCAGCTCCTTCGGCTTTTCGCATCCTCCGCGTACTTTTGGCCCAAATGTCCCGGATGAAAGTCTCTTGTTTCAGCTGAATCGACCGGTTTGTGTCCTCTGCGTACTTCCGGCCCGGATGTCCTAAACTGCCTAGGACAAATATCTCCAAACCGCCTGAAATGGAC
The DNA here is from genome assembly GCA_019776745.2 of Taxus chinensis. Lineage (NCBI taxonomy): Eukaryota > Viridiplantae > Streptophyta > Pinopsida > Cupressales > Taxaceae > Taxus > Taxus chinensis. The sequence goes on along the minus strand of CM034147.1, from coordinate 225,786,940 downwards.
TGACTCGTGCCAAACCAGCCGATCCGTGTCCCACGCGTACTTTTGGTCCAACTGTCCCAGACCGCGCGAAACAAGACTTAGGCAATTTTCTTCATTTTTTCAGCCGGTTCGGCTTTTTGCACCCCGCGCGTCCCGATGTCCCAACTGTCCCGGATGCTGCGCAGACTGCCTGGCGGCTTTTCGGCCGATTCGCGCCCTGACGTCCCAACTGTCCCAAGTGCTTCCTGGGCTAGGATTTAGCCGATTTTCTCTGTATTTCGGCACCAAGCTTGGCTTTTGCAATTTTTCCACAGTTTTAAAACTTGCTGGGTTTTCTTCTTGGACAGGAGAGTTAGAAAGAACCTGAGGGGACCCCAGAAACACAATTTTTTGCCTTGAATCAATCTACTTTCTCGGGACTGAAGAATCTGATGCATGTTATCCAAAATTACCCTGGGGGGTGAATTTTGGATAACACTTACACAAAACTCTTTCTTTGAATTATCAATGAATAGAAGGTCACTAAGCCATGGGCTAACTTACTCCCATTTAGAACTAAACAAGAAAGATTTACTAGGTAATTGATAATCCATATGTGTTATTAGCCAATCCCATTTTTCTATTATTATAATTTCCATGTCACCTGAGGCCTTGAAATATTACCAAAAACAGAGTTTTTAATGGTATTATGGTGGGATGAGGATTCACTCTAAAGGATCATATTCATATTCGATATATCACCATCAAAGAGGGTGACTCCCCTGTTAAATCATTTATCGGTATGACGTGGAAGATGAGAAAATGAAATGAAAGTTGGAGAATTAGAATTCATGGTTAATTAGTACTATCAAACAAGACTAATATGCCTTCCCACTTCCCTATCAATGTAATCACTGTACCTTGAAAAATACAATGAGAGTGATATTGATAAATCAAATGGTAGCTCTTGGCACCGAAAAAACTACACAAACATGTTTAGGTGTCCTAGTAAATGCTTGTGGAGGCTTCATTTCAGTTTGGGATGGTGTCGTTTCTTCCAAGCTACTTCATCTGGATGTAGTCCCTTAAGAGCCCAGAGGTCAAAAAATGATATAATTTTGATGGGTAATATCTCAGTCTACGTGGTACCTAAAGAGATCTCATTTAATCATACACCTCCATGAAGGGAAACTCTACAAAATCCTATCCCAGTTTATTCCTTCTCCTTTCGGTGCTCTCGTTGTCCTATTGTTTGCAAATGCGTAAAAAAAATGTAGTTTGAGTCAGTGTAAGTCAGCCATATGTTATATTTTTTCAAACAATAGTTCATGGGATAAAACCATCTATTCCAACACATTCAGATGGCCTGGTGAACGCTAGTAGAGGGTTTTTTTGTTCCCTACGCTCCTCGTGCTTCTGGGTTACCTCATCCAGGCGTAGTCCCTTAAGAGCCCAGACACCAAAAAACTGTATAACTTTGATGGGTGATTAGTCAGACTCTGTGGCACCTAGAGATGTACCATTAGATCCCACACCTTCACCTAGGGAACCTATAAAAAATCTTCTGCCAGTTTATTCCATCTCCTTTCGGTGCTCTCGTTGTCCTATTGTTTTCAAACACACCAATGTAAGGTTGTTAGACGCTATATTTTGTAAATGATAGCTCATGGGATTGAACTATCTGTGAAAACACATTTGGATGGCCTGGTGAACACTAGTGAAGGATTCATTTTGGTTCCCTATGCTCCTCGTGCTTCTAGGCTACCTCGTCCGTGTGTAGTCCCTTAAGATCCCTAAGACCAAAAAACCGTATAACTTCGACAGGTGATTACTCAGACTCTATGGAATCTAGAGATGTCTTGTTAGATATTACATCTCTGTATATGGACCCTATAAAAAATTATATTTTCCATCTCCTTTCAGTGTTCTCGTTGTCCTATTGTTTGCAAACACGCGAAATAGTGTAGTTTAAGTCAGTGTAAGGATGTCACGCACTATATTTTTCATACGCTAGCTCGTGGGACTGAACTGTCTATGCCAACATGTCTAGATAGTCTGGTGAACATTAATGGAGGCTTCTTTTTGGTTCCCTATGTTCCCCATGCTTCTGACCTATCTCGTCTGGGCATAGTCCCTTAAGATCCCCGAGACAAAAAAACCATTTAACTTTGACGGGTTATTTCTTAGACTCTGTGGCACATAGAGATGTCCCATCAAATCCTACACCTCCCCCTAGGGAACCTCTATGAAATCCTATTCTAGTTTATTACATCTCCTTTTGGTCCTCTCGTTGTCCTATTGTTTGAAAATGAATGAAATAATGTAGTTTGAATCAGTGTAAGGCTGTCAGATGCTATATTTTACAAACTGTAGATCATGGGACCAAACCATCTATTCCAACATGTCTAGATGGACTGGTGAACACTAGTGGATGCTTTGTTTCGGTTCCCTATGCCCCCCGTTCTTTCGGGATACCTCGTCTGGGCATAGTCTCTTAAGAGCCCTGAGACCAAAAAACCATATAACTTCGACAGGTGATTATTCAAACTTCGTGGCACCTGGAGATGTCTCATCAGATCCTACACCTCCACGTAGGGGCCCTTTATGAAAACCTATCTCATTTTTTCCATATCCTTTTGGTGTTCTCGATGTCCTATTATTTGCAAATGTGTGAAATAGTGTACTTTGAGTTAGTGTAAGGCTGTCACACTCTATATTTTGTATACGCTAGCTCATGGGACCGAACCGTCTATGCCAACATGTTCGAATGGCCTAGTGAACACTAGTGGAGGATTATTTTCGGTTCCCTATGCTCTCATACTTCCATTCTACCTCATCCAGGTGTAGTCCCTTAAGAGCCCTGACACCAAAAAATCGTATAACTTCAACGAGTGATTACTTGGACTTAGTGGCACCTACAGATGTCTCATCAGATCCTACACCTTTGCGTAGGGACCCTCTATGAAACCCTATCTCAGTTTATTCCATCTCCTTTTGGTTCTCTCATTGTCCTATTGTTTGTAAACACGTGAAATATTGTAGTTTGAGTAAGTTTAAGGCTGTTAGATGTTATATTTTGCAAACGGTAGCTCATGGGACTAGATCATCTATGCCAACACGTCCGGATGGCCTGGTGAACGCTAGTAGAGGAATCATTTTTTATCCCTATACTCCATGTGCTTCCAGAATACCTCATCCGTGGGTAGTCCCTTGAGAGCCCCGAGACCAAAAGATTATATAACTTTGACGGTTGATTACTCGAACTCCGTGGCACCTAGAGGTGTCCCGTCAAATCCTACACCTCTACCTAGGGAACTTATACAAAATCATATACCAATTTATTCCATATCCTTTTGATGATCAATTACTCGAAGTGAAGGAATGTATTTCTTAAGTAATTCTAGAAAAATTTGTTTTCTTTTTCTATTAATTCCCACTAAAACTAGCCTTGTTATTGCATATTAATAAAAACAACTTCCTAGGATCTGAGGGAGCTTTTAAAATTTTCACACAAGCATGAGGAGTTCTCTTCAATAATACCAGAAAGGCATTCTATGATGTTATGAGAAAAAACCAATAAGGAAACAACCCCACCTTTCACCAATCAAATTCCATAAGCACTACCACAATTATTGTCATTTCCAACAATCTAAAAGGGAATAATTCTTCAAGTGTGGATTCCTTTCTTGAAACTTCCATATTCAATGACCATGATAAGAACCTAACTAGAAATAGGACCAGGAACATGACCTAGACCAGGACCTAGACTGGAAATTTGAGAGGATTTCTAAGGTTCAATTTTATTTTCCAAGATGCATTATTCCAATGTTTGAGAATGTTTCTCCAGATGCAATGACATTCTAATCTAGACACTTGATGACCTCTAAATCATTATGCATTTCAAGTTGTTTAGAAATCACATCACACCCTTCACTAGCCTTGATGACTACCCCTATCTTTTTGAAGGCGCTTTTGAAAGCATCCATGGGAAATCACATCACACCATTCTCTAGCCTTGATGACTACCCCTATCTTTTTGAAGGAACTTTTGAAAGCATCCATGGGCATAGTCCCTTAAGATCCCTAAGACCAAAATAGGTTATAAATTCTTCAAGTAATATATCAGACTTCATGGCACTTGGAGGGGTCTCATCAAATTCTACACCTCTGTGTTGGTACCCTCTATGGAATATTGTCTCTATTTTCTCCATCTCCATTCACTCCTCTCATTGGCCTATTATATGTAAAAGAACCTAATAGTCTAGTCTGGGTCATTGTAAGGTTGTCCATTGCCAATCATGTGAATAATATAGGTGGTGAAATGAGAATTTTAATAAGATATTTTTAAAATATAGGTGGTGAAATGAGAATTTATGTTTGTTGTTCCTTTCTAATATTTAATTTCTCTTACCTTCACTTGGCTTTGAGAATAATAAATTATCTACTATTAGTGCCAAACATGTGAAGGTGGAATCATTTTTGGAACCACTAACCTACATAAACATGTTAGTGAGAAATTATATAGAATTTTAAATCATACAGAATTTAAATAAAATCATTAAAGTAAATATTCAAATCAAAGTCATGAAGAACATACCTTTGCAAATTCAATATAATGAAACGTAACAATCAACTCTACTCTTGACATTAGCAAGAATTGCTTCATGATTTGATTCATGAACCTTCCATAGATTCTTGTTTAATAGCCTACCTTGATATTTCATCAATTTAATATTTTTTGCAAAAACCAAATGTGAATAGTGAAGTATCTTTTGATGTACTTCATAGTCGTCAAACAACCAAGTGTTTGATTTTTTTATTGGATATCGTAGAAGCCAAGTTCTAGTCACTACAACTGACATAGTGGGATACTCAAGGTCTTCACCATCAATGACTGTGGAAGTCAAAAATAAATTCCCCTCTACACAATGAGACAAGGAGTAGTATGTTCCCGCTTCGTTAAATTCTGTTGCAATAATTGTAAAAATGTGCCCTAGATCACAAAGTAAAACTTGAGTAAAATTTAAAATACATTAAGAGTTGACCATTTAATAATTTATAAATATAAAACATGGCATGTACATAAATGTACCTTCTTGCACTAAATCAGAGACTTTGAGGTGATGTTTTCATTTGATTTGAAGACACTGCAAGTTGTAATTATCGTGGAACTTGATGTGTGTCGAGTGGAATTAGAGGTCTATAAGTCCATTCATCCACCCACTGTTGTGACTCACATTCATTCCACATAAAATCAATGCATGATATACAAAAACATGTCATACACCTAGTATAAATAGTCCAAGCATTTGCATCTGAACTATGGAATGAGTGGATATCACTTGATCTTGCAACCGTCAGACAATCTTCAAAGCTTTCTAGATGTTGTTCCTCTATCAACCAGAAATATCTATGAACCATTGATCTCTCTTGAGATTCATGGCCCATGTTTTTGACACACCAATCAATAATGTTTTTTTCATCTATAAATTTAACACCATCCTTGAAATTTAATTCTTCTCTTGCAATTGCTCTTTTCACACATTTTCCTCGACCAACATGCTCTCATTTTCCATTACCTTCCTCAGTAAAAATCTAGATATGTTACACATTTTTTTATGCATACTTCTTAGCCAATAAAACATTCGTGCATTCTTGAATTGTGATGTGTAGTTGTCTGAAAAAATGTAATGTTCAATGAAACTAATGTTCATCTCATTCAAGTTCATATAAAACACCTAGAAACACCTTTGCACATATTATTTAGAATGTATCTTATCATCACTGGTGTAGAAATGATACTCTCTTAATATTTTTCGATCTTGCTCAGTGCTTTCTGGAGAGTGCATGAATGTTATATGCACAAAAATAACAACTTGCACTTAGTTATAATATTGAGATTGAACCTCCATTTGTGGATGTAATGTGTAATTTTTTGTGAAGTCAACTACTGAAAAAATAGTACAAAGTGGGAATGTGTCATTTCTTAACTTGAATTTTTCATCCAACCATCGAGCTCTATGTGTGTTCCTTGCATACTCATAAATAATTTCCTCTCTGAATTTGACCATATATTTTGATATAGGTAATTGTTTTGTAACAAGCTCACACCTCTTAGATTCTTTTCCATCTTTTAATTGATATGTAACCAATTTATATTTACTAAAACCAACCAATTCTTTTCTTATTGAATCTTTACTCTTCCCATGGATACAAATTTTCAGATTTGGCAAACCACCACATACGTTGTACGTTCCATCCAAACATGCTTTTTTATAAAAAAAAAATTGTCTAGTTGATTTTTCACAAAATATTGTCAAAATAAATTCCCTTGAAGATTTTGGTGGGAAATTTAATCCACACTCATGTAACATGATGTCAGTATGGAAAACACAATGTATTTGACAAAAAACATCATAATGCATTGAAAATTCAACATGATTCCTGCAACAACAAGCGGTACGTGAGTGATTGATTTTCACATAAAAGGGTTTTCTCATTTCAAAGAATCTTTGGCTAATGTTAATTTTTAGATTTTCATTCTTAAACTTAGAGAACAATTGTGTTTGATTCATATCTTAGAAATATTTTGCACACGATTCACGATTATGAGAACCTATTCTTCTTTTTACTGTATCTTTTATATTTGGTGACACCCTTATGTTCTCATTCCAAAATTTTAGAATTAATTATTTTAGAATGTTAGATATATTCTTTTATTTCCATGGGAGTCTGAGTTAGTGTTATTGATTGACTCAATACTTTTACGTCTCTCTATAGCTTACATTAGTGTTTTTCTGTTTAGCTTCAAAGCACTGTTTGTTTTTTTAATAGAGTGTTTACTAACTATTTTATCACTTAATATACAATTAGTAAGTGCACCTCGTGTAGCATTACTATCTTTGGTGCATCTTTTTACACCTACAGTTTGGTATGATTTATGTATGTTTTCAACCATTGACACATTTTGATCAACAACATTAGATGTTCTTAACCCTAGGGTCTTCATTATAGGTCTCATCTTAATTAATTTCATCAATGTAACAAATAACTGACATCTTTGTGTGTCATATCAATTTTTTCATCCATACCAACATTATCATTCAATTTAATATCATTATTCATTGCAAAATTATTATTCTCTACATTTTAGGAATACACCAGAAAAATATCTCTTTACAATTTATCGTGCAACGCACCCGATTGTTGTGTTCAAAATGGAAATAGAAGTGGGAGCGGGAGCAGGAGTAGGAAACAGAATTTTGAATGTAGCGGAAGCAGGAAATCTTAGTTTGAATGTTGGAAGTGGGAATGATGGAAGCCTTGCTGCAGATTCTGTGGAATCTGTGAAGCCTCATAGGCCATTGCACGAACATGTGTCTGACCCAGGTAAGGACAATAGAGTGGATCCAGTGATGGAATCCACGTGGGCAGAAATATTGGTCAGAAAAAACCTAGAAAAAAATGCCTTCGAAGGATTGGAGCCTTCTAAAGATAAGGTCCGTCTGGCTCTTAAAATTTTGGACTCTCTCTTGGAGTGAGCCAAGGCAAATATGGAAGGAGCTTTATTCACCAAATTTTTGGGATCTCGACCCAACATTGATTTTTTCCATAGTTAGGACCAAGAGAAGATGGGTGTAAAATGGATCTATTAAGGTAACTACATATGTGAATGGGTGTTTCTTAATTTCTCTTCCTAGTAAAGATCGTGCCTTAATAATTCTATCTGGAGGGCCTTGGTTCATTAGTAAGTCCCATGTGGTGCAACAATGGGAACAAACCTTCAACCCCTTTGCAAAAATTGTCTCTAAATATCCTATCTAGGTGAATCTCCCTAGCTTACCTCTTGATTTCTGGGAACCTGAGGTCCTGATCGGTATATCCAAAAGTTTGGGAACCCTGATAACAATTGATCCTATTACTAAATCTAGAACTAGGCTTACGCATGCAAGGTTTTACATTAATATGAAAGAAGTAGTTATGTTGGAAGAAACTATCACTTTGATATCAAAGTTTGGTGATTAGGTGCAAATATTTGAGTATGCTCTGTCCCTTTTTATTTGTTACAAATGAAAATCTGTAGGGCGTGAACCTCAAAAGTGCCCAACATAGAAGAAGAAGCAGGAATCAGGTTTAATATTTCATTCTATGGCTTCTAATAAAGATAACACGTAATGGAGAAAGGTGGGGAAAATGGAAAAACCTTCAAGTAGGACACTAGAAGGGATCAAGAGGTTCTAAAGGAGACTATAGTTGTGAAAACACAATGTGTGGCTGAGGCTAAAGCCGAAGCTGAAGAGGACAATCCAAAGAACAAGTTTGAATGGGGTAAAGTAGAAAATGAGAAGATGTGGTGAAGAGGACTTTTCCCCAAATCTAAAACAGAAGGAAGTTGAGTATCTATCTGATTCAGAAGGGAAATATGACTCTAAAAGTGGCTCAAGGTCTTTCCTTGGAAGATCTATGCTCAATTGAGACAAAGCTCTTTTGTCCAAAGACAGGAGGAAGGCATCTCAACTGTAAATGCTTTTGACCTCTTAATGGGAGGTATTGTTTTGGATTCTATTGATCTAGTGTCCTCCCATGTTACTACCACAACAGGGTCCAAGCCTATTACTAGAAGTAATTTCAGAGTTGATGTGGGTAAATATTTAACTCCTAAAGGGAAAAAATCTAACAAGGAGAAGAGGGAGACCTTGGTAAAGAAAGACATGGATAAAGGGATACATAAACCTCTTAGGTTTCCTCAATAAAAGAATAAATGATCTTACTCTCTTGGAATATTAGAGGGTTGAATAACCCCAATAAGAAAAGAATCCTGAAGGATTTTAGGAACAAATACAAACCTGATATCTTGATGATACAAGAAACAAAGATGAGTACTGGAAAGATTCAAAGAAGTAGGAAAGATGGTCTAGAAATATTTCCTTTGGGCTGGGGTAAGATCAGAAAGGGGCTTCAGGAGGAATTTTCATCCTCTAGAATCCCCTCTTGGTTAAAGGCTTGGTGCTCATGTCATCATCCAACCACCTAACCATGGGTTTTACTGATTAACTTCAAACGAGTAATGGATTGTTTCTAATATCTACACCCCTAACTTTTTGGTTGGTAGAAGGAATATTTGGAGAGAAATTTATAGGAATATGTCCCTATTTAAAGATGGTGATTGGATTATTGGAGGAGACTTCAATACCCTCTTTCCCTGAGGGTAAAAAAGGTGGATCCATTTCCTATACGGATAGCATGGATGAGTTAGCTAATTTTTTAGTAAATAATGATCTTGTGGACCTCGACCTTGGAGGGTCCAAATTTACTTGGGATAACAGAAGAATTAGACATGACCTTATATAGATCAGACTGGAAATATTTGTGGTGAGTCATTCTTGTATGATTAATCAACTCTACTCTCTATCCACCTTGCCCAGAATTGGATCTGACCACAATCTGATCATTCTCAAGTTGGGTATGGTTATTCCTAAAAAATCTAGACCTTTCAGATTTGAAAAAATGTGGCTCCAACATCCTGACATCCTCTTGAGAATTTAGGAGTGGTGGGGGATCACGGTCCATGGGGTACTGATGTACAAATTAATTTTTAAGTTGAAGCATGTTAAACAAAATCTGAAAACTTGGAATAAGGAAATTTTTGGGAACAATTTTCAGTCTAAGAGCATAATAGAGGAAGACTTAAGGACTATTGAGGAACTGATGGAGGAAGATGGGCTCAACCAAGCACTTAAAATTCAAGAGCAGGCTCTCCTCATTGAATACCATGATATCTTGGCCAAGGAGGAAGTCTACTGGAAGCAAAAATCTAGAGTTAAATGGCTAAAGGAGGGTGACATAAACACTAAATTCTTCCACTTCTCTACCACCTCCAAAACAAATCATCTCAAGATCAAGGAGATTAGGAAAAATTATGGTAGTCTCACAAAATATGAAAAATAAATCAATGAAGTTATTGTCAAATATTTTAAGGATCTCTTTCTCCCTAGAGCTGATCCAAGTGGAACATCTTGGGATAAGGCCCTCAAACTCTTCCATAATGTCATTTCACATCAATAAAATAGAGATCTCATGCTCATTCCTAGGGAAGAAGAAATCAGATATGCCATTTTTGACATGGAACCAAATAAATATCTAAGACCAGATGGGTTCCAGGATTTATTTTTCCAACATTTCTTGGAAGTGGTCAAGAATGAGGTCATTGAGATGATCAAGAATTTCTTTAGTAATGGTTAGATTCTCAAACAAATCAACAACACTTTCCTAGTCCTTATTCCCAAGATGATAGGGGCCAAGGATGTGAAATATTTTAGACCCATCAGTCTATGCAACACCAGCTACAAATTGATTACCAAAATTATCACTTTCAGGCTCAGGAAAGTGCTGGCCAATTTTATCTCTCCTAATCAAGGGGATTTTGTTCCTAGGAGACAAATTCTTGATAGCATTGTGGTCATCCAAGAATCCATTCACTCTATCAAAATTTTAGGAAGATCCACCATGTTTGTCAAGTTGGATATGCACAAATCTTATGACAGAGTTTTTTGGGCCCTTCTTCGTGCCATTCTGACCAAGTTGGGGTTTGATGCCTTCTTCATCAACATGGTTATGGTCTACATTTCTTCATCCAGTTTCTCAGTTATGATTAATGGTAAATTGAAAGGCTTCTTTCAAGCTATTAGAGGTCTTAGACAAGGAGATCCCCTCTCCCCCATCCTCTATATGATTTTAGCATAAACTTTAAGTAGACTCTGTAGTCAGGCAATTTCCCTTAACCTCTTGCAAGGTCTCAAAATTTCTAATGGCCTTCAGCCTACCTGCCTCAACCAATTTTTGGATGAAAATTTATTGATGGGGAAGGCATCTATACAAGAAGCCTATATCTTCAAAGAGGTTCTGAATGAGTATGAGGAGGTCTCTGGCCAGCTGGTCAACTTCCTCAAAAGTGTTATTTTCTTCATAAATGTGGAAGAGCATTTCCAAGAGAGACTGGCCCACATTTTTCCTGTAAGATAAAGAATTTTCTGGACTCCTATTTGGGAATGCCCCTCATTCACAAAAAATTGAATCATTCCATCTAGAACACTCTACTCGAGAGAGTTTCCAATAAGTTGTCTTCTTGGAAGGGGATTCTCTTATCTCAAGATGGAAAAAATCAACTCCTCCAAAGCTCACTTCAAGGTGTTCCAATCTATGTCATGTCCCTTTTTCAGCTTCCTAGGTAAGATTTTGGAAGCTCTTGAAAAAATTCAAAAAAGGTTCCTGTGGGCTGGTGTTGAGGAGAAGTTCAAATTTCCTCTTATGGCCTGGGAAAAAGTGACCAAGCCTAAGGATTGTGGGGGGCTGGGATTAAAGAATATGAGACTCATGAATGAAGCTCTTGTGGCTAAAGCTGGTTGGAGAGTGATAAAGGAAGAGGGTCTATGGATTGATATCATCAAAAGGAAATATTTAAGGAATACTGGTAGAATAGAGACTTTCTTTTTGCAGGAAAATATCCCTAAGGGATCCTTTTTTTGGAATTATTTTCTCTCTTCTAGGGAGATCCTGAGTAGGGGTATTAAATGGAACATTGGGAAAGGTGATAGAATTCACTTTTGGAGGGACTGTTGGATCTCTGATAAACCTCTAGTGGAGGAAGATCCTGGGAGAACTGTGGCACAATTCTTTGAAGACAATGGTAAAGTTTGGGTTAGGGACTATTAGAGCTTCTCCAACAATCTTGTTCTTTGGGAGAAGGTGCTTCCCCCTCCCAACTTCATTGGGGACACTCAAATTTTTGATGACCTCAACTCAAAGTTAAAGAATATTTATATTCCACTCTTCCAACAAAATGAGGATTCTATTATTTGGAAGGAAGAGGATTCTGGAAATTTCTCTGTTAAATCTGCTTACCTCCTAAACTTCAAGAATTCTAGCCAAAAAGATTACTGGAGTAAAATTTGGGTAAAATACCTTCTACCTAAAGTTAACATTTTCCTATGGTTGGCTGCTCAAAACAAAATCCTCACGTGGATAATTTGAGGAAACATGGCATGCTCCTCCCCAACAGGTGTGTTCTTTGTAAAAAAGAGGAGGAAAGTGTCAACCACCTCCTCATCTCATGCCCCTTTTCTCAAGTGGTGTTGTCCAAGGTGTTGGATATTTTCAAGGTTCAATGGGTCTGTCCTAATTCCATTGAGGAATGTTGGTTACAATGGGATTTCCCTTTTAGGTATCCCTTTCTTATGGCTACCTAGAAAATGGCCCTGCCCCACTTCTTCTGGAGCTTATGGAAGGAAAGAAATGCTCTCATCTTCAAAAATCAGAAGGCTAATATCAGAAAGGTCAATGCTTGGTTTGATTTCCTCAATTAAAGAGAACTCCAAACTCATTAAGGTGAAGACTAAAAAGGTCATTTCTAGTAGAGAAGAGGAAGTGCTCAAACAGTTTACCTTCATTCCACCTCAAGTCAGTTTCATGTCCACTAAAATTAAGTGGTCCAAACCTGAAAGGGGAAAAGTCAAACTTAATTTTGATGGGGCTTCTAAAGGTAACCCTGGCCTGGCTGGTGGAGGAGGCATAATCAAGGATCATAATGGGGACTGGATCTTAGCCTATGCTAGTCCTTTGGGGACTCAGAGAAATAATGTGGCTGAAGCTCGTGCTCTTCTCTGGGGTGTTAGTCTTGCAAAGGAGAAAGGAATTAAACATATTCTTATTGAGGGGGACTCTCTTCTCATTTTAAATGCAATCAACAAGACTAGTCACAATAATTGGGTCTTGGGAAATATTATTAATGATATTAAAGAGCACCTTAAGTACTTTGATTCCCATATCATTACTCATATCCCTCACATCAGGCAATGCTTGTGTGGATAGATTGGCGAATGAGGGAGTTCAAAATAATGATTACAAAGTGTGGCAAAAAGGTGAGGTCATACCTGTGCATATTAATGATATTATTAATCATGAAAAGTTGTAAGCACTTCACCTTAAGCAGCGCGAGGGAGAATAATGGGTTCATTTTCCAATATTGCAAAAGTGTGTCTAGCTTAAGCTATTCTTGGAAAGGAAAGTCTAATTTCAAAAATTGTAGACCTCAAAGTGTTGTGCATTGGAGTAAAAATTTGGCTACCATGGGTGGTGATAGAACCAGAGTCGAGTCATCCAGCCATGGGCGTATTGTGGAGGATAAGTCTATGTGGCAACTTTTAGAATTGGGGGTTTCAGGAACTTTATCACCAGACTCCAAGGGCATGATCCCTCGCTTACTATGGAGTTTGGGATGGCATGGAAGGAAGGGAAAGTGGTGATCCGTGGCATGGAAATTGATACGTCGGAGGAAGCCATCGCCCATGCTACTGGCATGGACATGGAAGGTCTAAAAATATTCAAGGATAGGAATCATAGAGAGTACAAAATCAATACTTTATTTGTGGGAAAGGAAATTGTCCATTACTTCACCGATGGTATCACTTGTTCCTGTATTCCTGGGGTGTGGAGAGAGGTCTGCCTACACATCATGAAGTATCTGACTCTGGAGGGTAAATATCGCAAGATATATACCCACCACTTGTTGTTTCTGAACATGTTTAGACATAAGAAATTTCTCAGTATCCCCTTCTATCTTTTTATGTCTCTGACCACCTCGGTGAGGGATTTCCAATGGAGTAAGGTGGAGTCTCCCATCCACGAGGGCCTCATTCTTCTCCTGTTTCGCAATGGGAATCCATCCTGGGATAAACAAATGCCCCTAATTGAAGATGAGGAGGATATTACCCTAGTTGAGTGTTTGTCCAAGATGAGGGAAGGAAATATGGGTTCTAAGTAGATGGGTGAGGGGAAGAATGTGGAAGGGATGGAAAATCAGGAAGTTGGTCCATCGAAGGGGAAGGATAAAGTTACCCCGGAAGGAGAGCATGGTATTGATATGTGGAAGAACAAAGTTTAGTACTTGGAGATGGTGGTCCAGGTCCTGGAAGAGACTAACTCGGTGGTGAGAAAGGGCATGATTGACAGTATCAAAGCCACCAAGAAAATATGCTTGGCCCAGAAGAACATCTGAGGGGATATCAAGTAGTTGGATTCTCTGGTTCGAGATTTGGGTGCTCGTCTGGATGCTGTGGAAAAAGAGAAGTAGAAAAGGAGGTGGATCAGTTCTGATGAAGAGGAAGAGGAGGAGGAGTCTGAGGAGGATACTGAGGAGGATGTCAAGGAACCCCCCAGAAGAAGCTGAATTCTGATTCTAGCACAAAAGAAGAGACCAGGGAGGTTAAACCCTCCAAAAAAAGTAAAGCTAACTAATGGAACTTCTTCCGAACTGTTTGCAGACTTTCAGGGAAATTTCTCTATTTTTTCTTGTTTAATGGCTTAGTTCTCTTTTGCTCATTGTTTCTTGGACCCCCTTCTCTGTGTTAGAGTTAAGTTTGTTTAACTCTTTGGGTATTATTCCTCTTTTTTCTCGCTTTGTTTCTATCATGATGTAATATTTTTGTACTCGGCCTCTGGGAGCCTATCCCTATTTTTTACCCTATCTAATAAAAAAAAAGCTGCAGACCAAACAGAATGGAGGCAGAAATCTTATGAAATAGATGAAAGGGATGTTAGGGGGCCACAATTTATTAAAAAAGCATAACGCATATGCATTATTATTTTTCCATTTTCCAAACCATGCTTCAAGGCTTGGGATCTGGTTTGGATCCCCAAGCTTGAGGCATGGACTTGCACAAACACAATAAACCGCGTGTTTTTGCAACAAAATGCAAAAATCCAACTCCCGCCATGATAAATCAACATCAAATGATTGATTCATTTAAAAAGAATTATACTGCAATGTAAAGCAAATTTTATTCTTTGTATAAATATAATTTTCCAATTTTTATAACAAATATAAGGTTTCCATATTATTTATTTTCTAACTATGCCTTTTAATAGCTATTTTTTGAAGTTTAAACATGTCTATCTTTTGTCATGTATCTTTTTTTTGACTCATCGAAATTGAATAAAAAAAATTTAAGCACAAAATAGGACTAATTCTATGCAAAAAAATTTAAAAAATCTAATTTTTCGATATTTTTTGAAGTAGTTAGGGGAGGCACAGTCGGAGCTCCGTTATTTTTCAAAACTTAAAATTTTTGTACTAGAAAAATCATTAAAAAAAGTACTCGCTAAATTTTTTTAAAAAAAATCTAGCACACACTACATGCTCCTAGCTATCTTTCTACCAAAATGGTTTTTAAAAATACTAAATAGTGCTCAAAAAATTGTGGGGGCAAGAAAGTCACTCTATTATGTTTTTTAACAAAAATGGGAGCACCTGTTTGGTATTTTAGTTATTTGGCCCACTTAAACTCATTTGTTTTCGATAAAATTTAGTTGCTTAGAAACTAGACTCAAAATGCTATGATTCATGTTTATACATCTTCCAATTTTGAGTGTAACTATTTCAAAAAACTTGTACAAGTGGAAGTTTTTTATTTTTCAGAAAAATGTGTAAACTTAAGACCCCCTTTTGGCCCCCCAACTTGGTGCACTTACCCAACATTTAACATTGAAATCCATCAAAGGATAAAATGAGTTATAGTTTCTATTTGAGAACATGTAAGAACTTGCATTTGGATTCTCCATCCTGCCAAAGTCTCTAACATGAGCTTCTCTATGCCCAAACTAATTACATGTAAAATAATAACCATAAAAAGAATTCTGAAACCTGGTTTTGTGATGTTATCTTGGAGGAAAAAATATTTTGCATTTTCCTGGGCTCATTTGTCGAAGGATTGTTGGTATCTTTGGTATTTTGAGGAATACGAGTCTCCTTCTTGTTGTTTTCATTACTGATTTGATTTTTAAGAGCATTTGCATAGCTTCTTGGATTTTCTTTATTTAATACTTTTGGTGGTTCTTTGGAATCAACATTAGTAAACTTCTAATTTTCTTCAAAACCTATACCATTATTTTTGAATGATAAACTCTGGCAATTGAGTATATAATCCAACATTTCAAGAACTTTTCTAAGACTTTAAGTTAAACTTCAAATTGGATCAGATGTTTTCTGTCAGCTTTTCCCTTAAGGAAACAATATCACCCTCTAACTTCTCACAATATTATTATTTTTTTTTCAATTGGGTTCTGACATCCTTATTTATCTTCTCCATCTCTTCAAGTTGAGTTTTTCAGGCCAATGATGATCTTATTATATTCTTCAATATCTTGTGTCAACTTTGATTTTGAAGAATTATACTCTTCTTTAAGTTTTTGGAACTGTTTTTTTTTTTTCTATTTTTTAATTTCTTTGCATTTTGATTTCATCTAGGGAACATATGAGCTCTCCTTCAAGATCCACTTTCAGCTTCAATTTTAGTATCGTATTCATCTTTTGAAACTATATCTCCTTTTCTTTCTTTTATCCCTATTTTCATGAGCAATGATTCTTCTTTATCATTGGCATATTTTTCATTATTACTTTCTTCAGATGAGTTGTCTTTCCTCCTTGGTATAGAGGTTTTTTCTTGTGCTTGTAGGAGTTTTTCCTTTTCTCACATTTTCCTTGTTTATAACTCTTATTAGACTAATAATACTTGTTACCTTCCTTCCAGTTGTGATCTTCTGTCATTGTCATTGTTTTTTATGTTTTACATATGGAAATCTAGTAGCATAAATGTATCCCGATTCACCACAATTAAAGACATTTGAAGGGTAACTTATCATTTGTATTTTCCAGATCCTTTCTTCATCTTCTCTGACAAAATTTTATTCTTCTTCATCTGACTCATTACTGGAGCAATTATGTGTCTCAGAGATTTTTTCTCTTCATCTTATTTTGTTCTTTTAAGGTTGCCTCACGTTTAGTATGATTTCACATTTGTTGTTCTCATTTCATATGCTATTTATAATTCCATGCAATCCATCCATTGTTAGAGTATCCAAATCTTTCATTTATTCGATGGCAGACACTTTGGCATCATAATATTAAAGGAACATAGGTCTTAGAAATTTTTGCACAATTATTTCATCTTTAATTTATTCTTCAAGTCATATAATGGTGTTGACAACTTCATCCATTCGATGAATATAGGCAGGGTAGTAATGTTTTCCTTATCCTTCATGTTTAAACACTCAAATTGACTTCTATGCATTTGGAGCTTTGTTTTCTTCACTTTATCATCTCTTTCATATATTTTCTTGATTTTATTCAATATTTATTTGGAAGAAACACAATGCATCACCTTCAAAAAATTCTAATTTAGATAAACCACACAATATTTCATTTATAGCCTTTTCATTTCTCTCATTTTCCTTTTTTCCAGATTGATCTATTGGAGGAGTTACAGTAATTGTAGAAGCATTTACAATTGATTACCAAATGTCAAACCTTAAGAACCATTAGATAGGTGTGCACCCTTATTCTCTAAAAAACACAATTAGTTCCATCAAACAATGGAGCTCTATTTTTAGGAGAATCCTTCTTGACTTTTCATGTGTACTTTTGAGATCTACCTTCTATATGTTAAGCTACCCTTGAAGGAACCTATTATGATACCAATTGAAGAGAAAACTTATACTCCTAGGGGGTAAATCAATATACTTATATTTTTTTACTTATTTAAAACATTAACATTCACAATAACAACAATCATATAAGATTCAATAGATAAGAAACACAGAAATTTATGTGGAAACCCTTTCGGGAGAAAACCATAGAGAAAATACTGCTTGGATCTACTATCCAAATCCTCAGTCACAAAATTAATTTCTTTACACATGTTTTTAGGCACCAACCTACTAGAGACACCAATCCCCAATGATGATCACCAACTCATCTAATTCATGAGCACCAAGACACTAATCCCCATGTTGAGACACCAACTTAGCAAATTCTTGAGTACCAACTCACTGGAGACATCAATCCCCAACAATACAAACTTCCACCTTTTGTATTTACTTCTTCAACCTAATGAGTGGTAGTTATGTTCTTCCTTCTTACTCTTTATTGTTGTTCTAGGATCTCTCTCAATTATTCCACTCACTTTCTTTCACTCCACTCACATCCATTCATTATTTACTTTGAGTTTCATACACCCGCACTACTCATACTTCCTTTGTTCTATGTGTTGCTCACTTGCCCTTTTAGCAATTTGGCATTTTAGTCTACTTGATTTTTCTCTTCCTTCCCCTTTATAAATCTTCTTGATAAGTATTCATTACTCCCTCCTCTCTTCTCCTTTATTCTCTCTCTCTTCCTTAGCAATTCATCATCATATTACATTGAGTACTACTTTTATTTTACAATTAAATTTATTTATATATCATGTTCATCTCTCAAAACAATGTCATCTAAGAGTCGGCCAGAATAGTATTCTTTTGGATTCAAGACACGAGTCAGCTTTTGAAGAATGATATTTCAATTTAAGAGATTCTTCTAGGCTTCCATGGACTTCCCCTATTTTATCTTTTTTACGTGGATTTTCATGACTTTTGTGGACATTCTCTGGCATATGTGGTAGTCCTTGACTTTTGTGGAATTTATTTAACCTCCTCAACATTCCTTTGCATTTTCCTTTGTATCGCGGCATCCACTCCTTTTAAAAACCCTGCAAGACACTAAAAGATCAAATTCCTTTGTTGTGTGGCAACTTTTCTTTCTACCACACTCAGAAAACCATTTCTTTGATCCATGGCACGTATCCTTTGTTACATGGTATTGGCTTGCATACTAAATCCACAAACACTTCAAGGTGATTCTTCAAATATGCAGAGAATTGTCAAATGATTTCAAACCCGTAAAACACTACACCAAACCCATGGCATACTACAAACCATTTTCAAATTTGTAGAACACTACACAAACCTGCATAACACTACACAAACCCGCAGAACACTACAAAATATTTTCCTTTGTTGTGTGGCATGCATAATTAAAACAAAGTAAACTTTTTCATGATTCGTGCATTCCTAAAACATCAATGAAAAATATTTCTAACATATAAAGCATATAAATTGATTTCTTTATCAACATTATGCTGACAGCAATGACAATATTTCCAACATAGTGGCCTACGAATCTCTTAAGATAAAGGTATATGATCTGAATTATGTACCACATAATTTAGAGCTTCTTGTAATTGTTCATGCAATAAAAATGTGTGAGTAATTTTCTTTTGGAAAATTCAATCGAGGTCAAAATATACCACTTGGAGCTAAACTTCATTCTTACTTAGCCTACCATAAATGCACAACAAAGGTGCTTTTTAGAATTTTTGTTGTGATAATGCCTTTACATTCTATTAAAAATGGTCATTGAAATATCTCATCTAGACATGAGTGTTAGGTAAAAACTATAGGTAATTGTAATTTTGCATGATTATTTATTATTAAGTACTATGTTAGTTTTTTATATGGTTAAAAACCATTATTTGTTTGTATTGTGTAATTGGGAATATTATTCCCGTGGGTTTATTTTGGTTGTATTTTATTTGTTAAAGTTGTTGGGTTTTTTATACAATATAATTATGTTGTCTATTTTAATATGGTTGTGTAATGTATTTAAGTATTGCAGCCCCTCCTCTCTAATCTAAATTTTTCCAAATAATAAAATATACATAGTTTGTCTCCTTGTTTCTAGTTAGCATTTAGTATAAGAGCAAGTTTAAGGAGTGAACAATACGTTGTAGTAAAGTCTAGAGGACCTAGAAAAGTTTGATGAGAAAAAGAGGAGCCTTTGCAACCTTCTAGTTATTCGTACCCTCCCTCACCATCTGGATCCACTATCAGTACTTTGCAAGAAATTTAAAGCAATTTGCAAAAACAATTCTGAGCACTGGGCAAGGACGAGACACCCAGGAACTACCCCCTGCACCAAGCCTAGCTCCTGGAGAAATTTCATTCATATTAAAACAAATCCCGAATAAGGGTTTGCCACTAAATTTAGTGACTACTTTAAGTATAATTAAAGTAAGGAGCCCGCTAACTTTGGCGGGCTATCATCTCATGTTGCATGGGTGAGATGAGCTTGGAAATCGAAACCGAGCTTCCCGGTGAGCTACATGGTGAAATGAGTAAGGTATAATGAGCAACATCCATTCAAACTAATCTTCCCATCAATAATATTTTCAAAAAAAAATTGAAATGGAATACGGCAGCGAGTTCCAACCACATAGAGCCTAATATGAGTGAGATGACCTGCGGCCTATCTTTCAACTTGACTCTGGCAGCGGCAGGCTCAAACGGAACTATAAACAAGCATTGGGTCTCCTTATAGCAACGGATCAAGAGGTTCAATTTCCAAATTAAGACCTACATCCAAAAAAGTGGCACACTAATAAAGGCACACACAAGATCAAGTGGCAGGTAAAACTTTGCAAATAAAAAATCCAATGCAAGTTGAAAAGGTGGATTCAAAACTAAAATCCTCTCCTCTTCACATTGAACTATGTGGATGAATCTCCTACAAGGTATCCCATGGTTTATTTATATTTATTTAACTATTTTTAAAGGATTTAAATATATGTACATTTGTGTCATATGTTAAGTGCAAATTGTGCTTTAATGGCTGGAAAGTATTTTGTCAAGAAATCCAAATTAAATAGGTGAAGCGGTCGATCCCCTTCCCCTCTTTCCTCGAAGTCCAATTTTTTTTTCAGGCATATAAAATTTAGAGGTTTGCTAACTATATAGTGGTACATCCTCACTTAGTCCTCCCTAAATAGGGTAAGTGGCCTAGAAGCGCTTAAAAAGGGATTATTTTTGTGAAATTGCTTCCTTTTACTTCCATTTGTAAAAGATCGGTGATTAAGAGGCCGAAAAGACCCAAAATAAAAAAAATTACCTGTCAATCAATTTTTTCTGCACGAGAGCTCAAGTGATTTTTTCAATATATTTTAATTTTATTAAAATTGTACCAATGAGCCATTTACTCGAGAAAATTGTAAATTTCCCGCAATGGCCAAAAATGTCCCAATTTTTTTTTCCTGACTCACAACTCCTCTGTGGTCACAATTATGTCATGTGGAAGACCAAATTTGTACCCATCTCGAATTTGAAGATATTTATTCTTTAGTGGACATATCAGTCACTAGATCAAAGGTAATTGCAACCCAACAACACTAGTTTGTAGAGCCAACCCAAACATGAAGCTAATAATTTTGTTTGGAGTTTCCAACAAAGTGCAACCACACATTTGAGATGTCAAAACATTCAAAGAAATGTGGGATAAATTAAGCATTGTGTACAGGGAAAATAATAAGAACACAATTTTGAATCTGTAGAGTCATCTTCAAACACCCAAATTTAAGTCAAATGAGAAAGTGGATGCTTTCTTGAAGTGATTTGCAACATTGAGGGATCCACTCCTAGCTTTAGGAGTGGATATCACAGATGATTCTCTCGTTCCTATTGTTTTGAGAGAACCTTCTCCCTTTTATATATTATTTGTAATGAAAATCAATATGGTTGAACAAACCATTAGTTTTGAAAAGCTAGTGAACATGTTACAACAAGAATATTCCATGTTCAAAAAAGATGAAAAATAAGAACATACAGTCACTTCTCATGAGAAAGGGAAGATACAAATTAAATCTTCCAATAAGTCCAAGAAGTAAAATAATCAACAAGTGGATAAACAACACACAAAAAAAATTTATTTGTGGTAGGAATAACCATGATTTTAAAGATTGTTGGTACAATGCAATAAAAAGGGGTTCATCAAGAAATACTAAGACATACAATCAATAATCTCAATAAAGACACCAAATCAATAAGAAATGGAAAAAGAAGGGGAACTAGAGAAAGAAACCCCAACAACAAGGAAATGTTGCTAAAAAGGAAGATAACTCAGATGATGGAGACTTATTTTATGCTACCCAATCCATTGACATAACCACATCTACAAGTGCAATCTGGTACATTGGTTCAGGTGTAACTCAACACATGACCACATACAAGGACTAGTTTTACAAGATACAAGACACACCATCCACAAATCATGTTTCGTTGGGTGATGATTCATTATATAGTGTCCAAGGTGTCAACAATTTTTCTCTACCCCTTATAACACATAATTGATGTATTATATGTCCCTAGTCTAACTAAAAATTTGTTATCAATTAGTTAGCTTGTAGATCACAATTTGAAAAACTATTTTGACTACAAAGGCGCAAAGAAAATGTGTCTTATTACAGATAAATCTAGAAGCTTGAAATTTGTTGCAAGAGATTCCAATGTGTGATGAATGTTCCATATTTATTTTTTCCAAAGAGATGGTTGAGAACTTGTGCTGAAAGACACCTCCTCATCACAATTGTGGCATCAAGTAATTGGCAACACTAGCTTTAAATATCTCCACACACTCCACTGATATGACATGGTGAGAGGATTTCCACCTCTCAAGAAGGACACAGATAAGTTCCCAAATTACTCCGCAGGTAAATAACATTGAGATCCAATCCAGAAAAATACATTTTGAGCTCCAGCTACGCTGGATCTGGTGTATACCAATCTTTATGGACCCATGAGACCTATTCATTTTGGATTTTAGTGTTTCATTCTCTTTGTTGAATATTTTCATGTAAAATGTAGATTGATTATCTTCATACTAAGCATCAAGATTTTGAGTATTTCAAGAAGTTCAAGATTTCAGTTGAAATAGAGTTTGGTAAAAAAATCAAAACTCCCCTCTCAAATCAAGGGGGAATACACCAACAATGAGTTCAAATCCTTCTTGGAAGCTCATGGAATTTATCGATAGATGCCTCCTCCATATACACCATAGGAAAAATGGTGTCTTCATGAGAAGGAATAATACTTTCATGGAGCATGTGTGCCTTGATTCAATCGCATGCCATCAAGCTTCACAGGATGACACCATGCTTCATTAAATCTGGATAGTTGAAACAATGTGTTCCATGGGTTTTTTAACCTACCTCTGTGAATTGAGAAATCCTCAGCCTTCAATTGTAACATGGCACTATTTCATGGGATTTCTCTTTGTTATACAACTTTTGGATGATTTTCTTGTCCCATGAAATATCCTTCATCTTCAAACTTTTTGACTTTCACGGTTTTCCCTTTGAAATGTGGAAAACCCCTTATAAATTCCATGAAGGTCAAAATCCTTTGTGCTATGGAAATTTTCTCCCACAACCATGTTGATTTGTTCTACGGATTTTGGAGTCCGTGGAACACTATTCTTTGAGAACCTGTGGAAAACATATCTCTTTATTCTGCAGACTCCAAACTTGGCCACTCTCCAACTTACTTGCATTTCCCTAGCAGCCCCGCACATCTTTCTCTCCATGTAACACAAATTTTGCTGAGAAAAACCCATATTTCATTTTTTGTCATCAAGCACTCAATGTTTTTCCCAATGTCACAAAATAACAAGACTTCAATTCCTTTATTTTGTGGATTTTAGAGTACTCACTGAACACTATGTTCATGTACTCAGCGAAACACTAGGATCCAATGTTTCCCTTCTTTCCTTAGCTAAAAATATGCCTAATAATTTCATGTTCTCTTTATTTCGTGGGTTAAGAGAACCCATAAAACACTATGTTCTTGAATTCCGCATAACACTAGGACAGTGTTTTACATATTTTGAGAAAAAAAGTTTCTAAGTCTCAACTTAGATGAGTTGCTCAAAATTGCATGGGGGTGCAATTTTGGACAAGTGTATATGAAAATTCATATGGGAATATGAATATTCATGTAAGGAGAGTATATAGTGGAATGGCTTCTCCATTGTAGAGGATCAAATTTTTTTGTCTAGAGCATTTTGGAGGATACAGACGTTCCCTAGGGCACCTTGTTATGGCACAATAGGCAACTTGGTCTCTAAAAAATCTTAGAGCCTATTTATTTATGGGTCAGAAGATGCTCTGTAATCTTCGCTTCCTATCCCACTAGATTCGTTGAACTGTGTCGAATGTGCTGAATATAACCATATGAAGTTGAAGGCCTGTTAAGAGACAAACAAAGTATCAAAACCCTAAAAAATGAAACAAATAAATGAATAGGTCGGACTCACCTTAGCTACCACAATGGTGGGATTACTAAACTGAGCATGCACTACATTTTAGACCCAAATGTACATCTAGTAGTGTGTGTGTGTGTGTGTGTGTGTGTGTGTGTCACAGTGTGTGTGTGTGTGTGTGTGTGTGTGTGTGCGTGCATGTCATGCCCTAAGTGCTCTTATGTTAGTCACACTTTGTGAAGTAGAGAGAAATAAATAAATATAGATAATATAATAATATGTGTGCATGGAATAGAATAGAATCCCTGCCCTATGAAGTGTGTGTTGATGCAGATACATCTTAGCCTTGATGCATGGAACTATGTGGATGCAAGTGATGCAATGGATGAAAATCTAGATGGAGTGATAGTAGTAAGTGATGCTAGAACCCTCATTATGGTCTCATAACTTTATATTTATAGGGTTATCTTACTCTTATTTCATAATTAATCCCAACATGTCTGACTAGGAAAAATATAAGGATGAAAAACATCAAGAAAGAGCCCAAAATATGTGGGAAAATAAAACAAGGATCGGGGTGCCCCAGTCTAGGCCTGGGCACTTTGATTTAGGCTAAAAGGACGGGGCCCAAACAACATGGAATGTATATAAAAATGTATGAGAATAATGGAATAAAAGATAAAACAAGATGGCCAAAAGGTGGCATTAATTAGTACTTTCTTTACTCAAGAACCTTCTAAAGCATAGTATGAGACTAGGCTAAATAATTCCTAATGTGCATGATTTTGTGACTACATTTTTCCCCCACTTTATGTTGGCGAGAAGAAATCTTGGTAACATAAAGTAGATAGAGAAGTGTACCTAATATCCATGTAGAGTGTACTATAAAATGTGCTAAAAGAATACCAAAAAGCGTGGAATGATAAAATAATGGAGTAGTGTGGAAAATATAGATGAAAAATGTGCATAGAAAAAGTAATGAGAGAAAACCTAGGGTGGAATGTGTGTGTAGTTGTTGCGGTGTGTAGTGTACTTACGTAATTAGTAAGGCATGTGGCTGTTGCAGAATTTTGTTGTAGTCATCGTCATTGTTTTTGTTGTTATTGCCCCTAATTTGAATACTTATTTCTCATATGGTCAGACCTATAAATGAGAAACTGGTCAAGTAGTCAAATATGTATGTATGTTAAAATGTTGTGTAAAATATGTATGTGTATAGAAATGCGTAAAATACACAAAAAGGAAATTGTAAACGAAACATGTGTACATGATCCATGTCAATAGAATGGGTGTAGAAGGATATCATGTACTACTACAAGTTTTTTTGATGATCTCAAGCCACCCTGACTGAAGAAGTGTAGGGAGGAAATGCTCTATGTCCTCCAAAATTTAACCTCTTCTATTGAAATGTGTGTAAAGATATTGTTAGTGCAAAATCACAGCACCTCGAAATGAGTTCTAAAAATCTTCTTTTCTAAGGCAGAATCATCTGGTTTGATTGCATAACAATGAAATTTCCCCAAGGTGTGGGACCTTGCAAAAGTGGAAAAGATCTCTAGAGAAGGTTGGTTCCTCTAGCTAAACTACCTACCATGAGCTACTCCTGTGTAGGAAAACTAAATCTAGCCTAATCTAACCATCCCAAGGAACCAAGGATAGAAAAAGAGGGAAAAAATAGAGCCTACTCTAGAGCGGTGATACACCAGGAAAGGAAGCAAGATATTCTGTTGAGGGAGAAAGAAACAGAAAAAATAGAGATTAGGGAGGTCAAACAGAAGTAACATGGCATAGATCTTCAAATTCACCATTAAAATCCATGAAACATAACATCCTGTACCTGCACATGTGAAATACATGCACAGAAAAACAAATCTGGAAGGGAGAGGCACGGAGAAACAGCAAAAAGATGCAAAGGGTTGAAGAACACCACAAAACATGTTTTTATTTCTCTAGAAGGTGTACAGACCATTACATTTCTGGAATAGAGGAACAAATACATTTTCTAGGCATGGGAGAAGGTTATATACTCAAAAATGGCTTCGAGAAAAAAAATTGACAGAGTTTCTCTATGCCCTGAATGTCTCTCCTTTTCCAAAATGAGAAGTGTTACAATATATAGAAAGAATAAGAGAGAGAGAAGAGGGAAAAAATCGAATCCTGATCCAACCACCATGAGATATACATCGAACCGTGATTTGAAATTTCAACCACTGAGTATCAATTCCTTCTGCAAATCCACCCACAATATGTCACTTCCGGTTCCGCAATGGCAGATCGAATCGAATCGGATCTGGTAGTTGAAGAGAAAGAAGATCTTGCACTAAATTCATGAAGATTTTTTCTCCATTTTTCACCTACCAAGGCCCGAAAAAATGATTTTTATCTTTCCATGGCATAGAGGATGTCAAGATGTTTCCAACGGTGTAAGATTCACAATATTTTGAGCCTCGAGTCGAAAGATATGCCCCTTCAAAGTTTGTATCGAATCCATACAAATGAGTGGGAAAATAGTTTGAAAAATGGGTTCCCTTTTGATATGGGACGCGTCGTAGCCATATTAGAGAAAAAATATGGCTCACAAGTCCATAATTTATCCTTTTCAATTTTTTCGTAAAAAACACAAAAGTCAGAAAAACCCCTTCGGCCCCCTGCTCTGCTTGGACATGTGGAGCCATGGCGCTTGTTCGAGCCTCTCCTTTTGGATTTAAAGTTTGGAGAAGTACCACGCTGACACGTGGCTCTATCTATTGTCTTCTCCATACTTAGTCAATTTTTTGACTCTTTCTGAACTTTTTTGAGCCTGAAGACTTCCAATCTTCATTGCTTCTTTTCTTTCTTACTGCACAGGGGTCATTTGATCCTTCGCAGGCCCCACCACTCTATTGTAGAGTCTCCCTGTAACCTTGATTTGTTTTGTCCTGGAATGTGAGCTCACAATTCTGAGTCATTTTCTTCATAATTTCCTTATGTGTAGGACTTTTCTTGACCAAATTTGCCAGGGGAAATTTTGGGATAACAATTTGGTGACTCACGGGGACATTTACCTACTAGATGAATGGACCAGTGGCCTTTAGCATCCATTGGGCACGGAGTCAAGAATGATGACCTGACACTGATCCTTCTTTTATAAAATGGACTCCCCGACTCTCTGCACTTTTCTTACCTCTACCAGACTTTGAACCCGCCCGTGCGTCTGCACTCTCAATTTTCATAAGAAAATCTTGAAATGGAGTTTTTGAGAGTAGAAAATTGTATTGACTTGGGCTTTCACTTGTCTCTTAAATGGAATATTTCAAAACGGCTTAAGTTACTCTAGATTTTTTCCTTTTTGGAGCTAGCAACTGTTATAGACTACTACGACTCTTCTTTCCATGAATATTGAAGAGCTTGGCCTTATGCACCCTTGGAGAAAAATAGACAAAAATTATATACAAAGACCAAATCATACATACCTTAAATGAGACATGCAGAGTGTGCATAAGCACTTCTTCTGCTAAAAGCAAATCTACCTACTCCTAAACTAACTAGAGAGAAAGAATGCTAAACAAAGCTTGCAACTGGTAGAGAGAAGTAACTTCCTTTTCTCGAGAGAGGCAGCCATGTAAATGATTTGATGCTAAATATAGCTTCCAGTATGAGTGAAAAACTGACTCTAACCCTGTCTTCCACCTAAATCATCAAGGTATCGACATTAATTGGAAATACCTCCTCAAGTTGACTTGCATTGGACTCCTGGAGGTGTTGATGATGATCCTTGGTACTTTGATGCTCATCCTCATGCTCTGGAGTAGGCATGACTGGTTTTGGATTCTCCCTTGGATCTAATGAAGCCAAGTACCTAATTGGGCAAGGTCTGATCCTCTGGATGTGCCCATAACTCTGAATTTCTACTCTAAGAGTGGAGTCTTCTTGTATACCTTCTTGAATGGATGGTGTTGAAGCAATGGTGGAACTTGTCTTCCCTTTCTCTTCTTCCTTCTGTGAAGATCATGGAAGGTTTAAATTTCCCAAAATTGATTCCAAAGAGCTACCATAATATGTAGGTTGTTGCAATTGAAAGTTCTCCTCCATGACAATAGGCTCATGTGGTTGGAAGGTGGATGATGAAGGAGAAAACAATAGAAACTCAATTGGTTCTTCTCCATCAAAATTGTACTCCAAATCAGACAAATAAATTGCCTCATTGTTGTTATGCTGCAAATATTCAACCTCTTCCATGGTGTCCTCTTGGTTTGCAACTTGTTCACCATGTTTTCCCTCATTCTCAAACATTGAATTTGAAAGATCAAACTCTTCTTCAGCATTAGAATTCAAGAGAGATGAGGTGAGAGGAAGAACTGAAGGTTCTTATATGGCATGTTTTGTGCTTAAAGCTTCTAGGGTTGCATTACTCTCCTCCTCAACTGGAATACACTTCTCTTCTTTTGGATTTGGAGCAGCTTCTCATTCCTCTGCTACAACTTTAGTTTCAGTCACCACCGACTTTTCAATCTTGACCTCCTCTATTGGCTTGACCATCAAGGGGATCTTTGTAAACCCAAATTTAGTAGCCCAACTCATTAGATTGTCTGTTATTTATTTTATCTTGGGTTCCTCTTCTTATTGTCCTTGACTGGATTCTTGAGTATCTTCCCAACATGGACTTGGGAAAGTAAGAGGAGTGGCAAGTTGGGGTTCAACCAGCTTTGCAATTGTTTGTGGTGGGGAAGGAGGTGGAACTTCTTGTTTTTTTGGAGGGGTGACTGTTTGGAAGGGAAAAAGGGAGAAGAACTGAGATGAGGTGAAAGATCAGGGGATGGAGAAGAGAAACTAATACTTGGGGCAACAACTGAGGGGCTTGACTCTTGATCATGATGAAATGATAAAGACTGGGGAAGATAAAAATGAAGAGCTAAGAGGTGGTGGAATTACCCATTGACAAGGTTGTCTCACACTTTGCTCATAAGCCTTAATTTCTTCAATCCACTGTGTAAGTTGAGGCAACATTTCAACCATGAAGTCTATCTTCTCCTGAGGGCCATAATGTCTTGGAAAAGGGCCTTCCAATGGACAAGGTGCCCTGCAACCAATCTTGAATGCCTTCATTTGTGCTATGCCTCTTAACTGAACCATGCCAGCCTCCATTTTTTGAATCTTCTCTAGTAGACCAGCATCTTCTATATAACTATCACCATTATATGTGTCCCCTTGTCCTTGATAAGCTTCATAGTCAAACTGGCTTTGACACTACTCATATGGGTAAGCATAATGGTTCTGGATTTGATCATAATGTTGATCTAGAGGAGTTGGGAAATACATTAGAGGTGGACTGTATTGTTGTAAGTGTGAGTTCTATGAAGGGAATGAAGTCATAATTGTACAACCTCATGGAATGGGAGAAAATGAAAAGAGATGGAAGAGGAAAAGGGATGAAAATGGATGGAAATGGATGGAAAAGGTCTGTAACTCATAGAATGGGTTTTTTACCAGATGGAGTCGCTAGATGTGCTTACATGTGCCTCAAAAGGTTGAATCCCACCAAGAACACATCAACTTGATGAAATAAAGTGAAGACCTTTGGTCCCATCGGGTGTACCAAAACTGTTAGTGGCGCACTGTGGTGTAAGTTTTGTTGTTTTTGCTGAGACATTAAGAGAAGATGAAATATCTAACCCCAGTGTCCCACCGAGTGTGCTAAAACTATTAGTGTGAAATCACAACACCCCCAAATGAGTTCTAAAAATCTACTTTTCTAATGCAGGGTCATTTGGTGTGATTTGCATAACATTGGATCATTCCCCAAGATGTGGGACTTGCAAATGGGAATGATCCTCCAAAGAAGGTTGGTTCCTATTCCTAAACTATCTTCCACGAGCTACTCCAGTGTAGGCAAACTAAATCTAACCTAATCTAACCATCCCAAGGAACCAAGGAGAGAGAGAAAGAGGGAAAAAATAGAGCCTACACTAAAGCAGTGATACACCAGCAAAGGAAGTGAGATCTTCTGTTGAGGGAGAAAGAAACAAAAAAAATGGAGATGAGGGAGGTCAGACAGAAGTGACACGGCCCAGATCTTCAAATTCACCATTAAACTCCATGAAACACAACATCCTACACCTATAAATGTGAAATACATGCACAAAAAAACAAATCTAGAAGGGAGAGGCACGAAGAAACAACAAAACGATGTAAAGGGTTGAAGAACACCACAAAAACACGTTTTTATTTCTCTAGAAGGTACACAGACCATTACATTTCTGGAATAGAGGCACAAATATATTTCTCAGGCATAAGATAAGGTTTGCTACTCAAAAATGGATTCGAGAAACAAATTTGATAAAGTTTCTCTATGCCCAGAATGTCTCTCCTCAAACGAGAAGTGTTACGGTATATATAGAAAGAAAAGAGAGAGAAAAGGAAGAATTTGAATCGTGTTTCAACCACCTTGGGATATGCATTGAATCTTGTCTTGAAGATTCAATCGCCATCAATCAATGCTCCCTTTCAAATCTTTCCCAAATCTATCGATTCTGGCTCCCTGTCTATCTGTCGTGTTAAAGAAGAATGGCGGATCGAATTGAATTAGATCTGGTAGTTGAGAAAATTAGATTCTATATTAAAGGACTGAAGACAATTCTCCATGGTTCACCTACCAGGGCCTGAGAAAATTGATTTTTTTTCTTTCCATGGCGTAGAAGACGTCGAGATGCTTCCAACAGTGTCAAATTTACAATATTTTGAGCCTTGAGTCAAAAGATATGCCCCTCTGAATTTTGTATCGAGTCCGTACAAATGGATGGGAAAATAGTTTAAAATATTGGGTCCCCTTTAATATGGGACATGTGACAGCTAGATTAGGGAAAAATCAGGTTTGCGGGTCTATAATTTATCTTTTCCCCTTTTTCTGTAAGAATCACGAAATCCAGAAAACTATCGCGACCCCACCACTCTGCTTGGACACGTGGCACCCTTTGGTTAGCTGGGGGATGCACTTCACCTTTTGTCTTTGGGCCTTTTTGTCAAAAGGAAAATTTTCACCTTTTGCTCCGACGGCCCGATTTCCTTGACTCAGGCCTGAATGCTGACTTTTTCCTTTGCCTCATTCTGGAATGTGAGCTCGTAGGTCTGAAACATTTTCCCTTCATATTTTCTCCATGTGCGGGGTTTGTTCTAACCAAATTTGTTGGGGTGAATTTGGGATAACAGGACCTTCCATGGGAAACTTAGTTTGGCATCCTCTTAAAAATGTGCCCCTCTAAATGAATCTGATATTACTCAACCAATACAAGAAGCTAAATTCAAATGGGTTTTAAAGGAACAATGCTTTGTCATGAAAGATACTCAAGTAAACCGCATATCTTATATGGTCATGAAAAAACTACTACATGTTCAACACACTGGTACCTCATATGTAATCCATGACTATGCATCTTGACAATCTATAGTAAATGTATATGCTTTATTAGGTTTATAGTATTCTCAATTCTCCACTTTTAGGATGAAACTTCTTTCATTTCTTTTACATGCATCACAATCATCAATACACATTTCTATATTCATTGAATTTTATTTCACAATATTCAATCACATTTTTATACACAATTCAAATATCATAGTCAACACATACATCAAATCACATTCTACATTACCAAAAATATATATGCAACATCTAGAACTCATGATAATCAAGAATCTTAATATGCAAATGATACCCTATGTACTCAATACAAAATGTTGTGTGTGTATCGTATGATGAAAAATCAAAACACAATAAGGGTCATGCCCTTATCAAAAAAAAATTGTACATCATTATTGTCAACATCAACCCACTCTAACATCCCATCAATTCATTGGAGTATTTTCTACATCTACATAAAAAAAATTACATAATATAATAACAATGTTTTATAGGTTTCAAATCCTCATAAAAAGGAACAAATATTAAAAATTGGTAAAATCTAACACAAGTCAAAATTGTACATAATGGTCAAGACCATAGTGCAATCCTAACTAAGACGTCAGTTCTCACACAGGGAGCATATCCCTCGAAATTTTGAATTCTCACAAATTATATCCACTATTTAGAAGATTATTTATATAGTCTTAAATACCTATGACTCCCGGTTTAGAGCATAATTCAAGGGGCACGAGTACTTCATTACTTATTCACTATACTATTCATATCGAATTACAAAAAATAGGGTTTTGGGGACATGGGCCTCCTCCTCCACTATGAATTCTCAAAATCTATATGATCTATATCAATAGCATAACATTGTATCCATGCATGATAATGTCCATTCCTTTCATGGTTTCTATTCAAGTAGTTGCAACAATACAAAATTAGACAAATTTCACAATTTTACACAAATATAAAAAACACTACTATTTTTCAAATTAAATTACAAGATTTTAACACTTACTAGCTCATCAACTATCTATACCTAAATGACATTTGTCACACATTCAAATTGTAAATGCAAAGCCTCTTTTGCATGCATCATCCTATCTCTCTCAAAACACAAGTCGTTATTAACCAAAGAGAAAATGAAATTACTACTTGACTTTTATACCATACTATTTATCATGAATGGGCCCCCTTGGGCCTATGGTCACATATCCTAACCTACCTCTATCAATTGTTTAATTCCTTTAACTTCTACACACCATATCTTGGTCTCAATTCATTTATTTATTGTGTCATTTGTAGCATCGAGATCATTATTCCCCCCATTTCCATATTAAAATGTGATGACAACTTCATTCAAACTCTTTTTAGGTCCTGCAACCCCCATTTTATGTAAAACTATTTACACACTATTAGCCTATGCTTTCACTACAATACTTCTTTGAAGTCACTATTCATGGCAAGTTCAATACATATCTATTTTATTCTATTAAGATTTGATCACATTCACACACTTTCTACACACTCTATACTATCTATTAGACATATTATCTAATGCACAAACTTCTATGAATCCAATGCTCCTTTATTAGGATGCAATATTTATTGTACACATGTTAAAAATCAATACTACTATATACCAAACACTCTTTCCAAGACACAATATATACTCTACATTTTACACCAATTTACTCATTATGTTTGGTCACTACTTTTGTTGTTGGCACTCACAAACAATGCAATGTCAATCCAATTTCTATCAATAACAAATTTCATTCTCATAATGATTTTTAGCTCTAATGACTTAAATTTAAACAATATATCAGCAATGAATCCTACTCTTAAGAACTTTATACAACTTTGATAACACAAATTCAAAATTCTATCAAAAAAAATACATATTCAAGTTTCTACCAGTCATTACTTCCATGTCAAGTAATTATATTGTCTATTATCAAGTCTCTTTTCAATGTTGATGACACAAGTAACAGTTACTTTCACTTGTAGTGATTCTATTTTATATCATACCTTTTGTTGAAAGGGGGAAACTATATGGGTTGGAAATGCAAGGTCACCCCCTCCCCTAGAGAAATAAATATTCCAAAGCATCAAATATTCAAATTTGGATACAAAGATGCATTGAACACTAAGGTTACTAAGTTATGGCTAGGTATGCAAGGATATCGTTTTTCCTTCACAAATATATTTACAAGTTCAAATGACCAAATGGTCAAAAAATTGGATACAAAGATCCACTGAATGTTGAGATATAGGTGAATGCACCACAACATTTATTGAAAATGCAGGAGGTAAGAACACCTATTTAAATCTACAAGTTATCAATATTATTGTAGCACCCTTATAATGCATAGTGATGACTTTGCAGGGTTTGTTGTTGCAAACATTTTAAGACCTAGATTTGTCTACAACTGTGTAGTCCCATAATATGGGAAGAATTTATTTAGGGGCTAACTAATATGCCTTGTGACACTCTTGCCTTTTTGATGGGACACCCAATTCACTCGGAAGCAAATCAAACACAAGTTTGGGATTGATCACCCTCCAAATCTAGAAGAATCCCAAGTCAAAATAACAATGTCTACAAATACTTCTTTCACATCTGTTACATCATTCAATGCTTATGACACACTACTCCCTATCTCCACATGGATCATATTGGCACAGACTATAGTGTTTGCCACACTTTGGTTACTTTATCAGCATTTTTGACAACTTCTTATGTTTCAACACTATCACGTGCACTCTTTTTCTCCTTTACATTAGTAAATTTTATTCACTAGCATAAAAAGGGGGAATGTAGATTAGTAAATTTTATTCACTAGCATAAAACGGGGGAATGTAGACACTAAAATATACACAAAATCATTATTACATCATGTTTTTGGTAAAATTTATATATGTGGGCCTTGAAAAATGAAACTAAGTCTTAGTGGTGTAATTCCTTGACATTTTACTTTGATATTTCTTGATTTACCTTCTAATTTTGAGTTATTGATGTTTTCTTATGATTTTATGTTATGTCACAAATATCTCTAGCAGGTTTCATTGCTTATTTATCTTTTGTTAATGTTGGGTCAAAAGCGTATAGATTGGTCAAGACCATACAAGGTCTTAACTAAGATGTACGTTCTTGCCCCTTTTCAAGTTTGGTTCATTTCTTCCCCTCGGGTATTATGGTTCTTTTTATCTTTCACAATTTATATTAATGGTTGGGTTTGCATACCACTAATATTCGACTTTCGAAGTGATAGAATCCTATATATACAAGTTCACCTTAAGAATTTATCATATAGCAAACACATGTCTATGTACCAAATACAAAGCTAATAATTCAAGAGTACAATCTTCATACTGCATATCACATGATAGGAGGGAAGAAATTTGTTTTTGACACCTAAACAGAAGGGTTTTATGGGAGCAAAGTAGCATATCCCATTATTGGGTTGGAAGCACAAGGGCATGACTAGATCAAGGGATCCAGATTGCATGCACATTGGAACAACACACTAGGATAATTATATTAAGTATAAAATGTAGTGTGATGCTCAATGAGTCACAAACAGTGTGACCACTAAGGTTGGTCTGACTCAAACATTTACATATTTTATTTTTATATTTATTAAATATATTTATTAAGTGTTTGAGGTTTTTGCAGGAAGATAGCTTGGTTTTGTAGGTACATGTGTGAAAGATAGGTTATATGTGGATCTAAACATACCAAAGTGTGACACAAACTTTAATGAAGTAACCCATAAAAATCAAATCTCAATGAGCTAATGGTCTAAGATAGTAGGAAAGGTTAGTTTGTGTGATCCAATCTTGACCTTTTAATACGATATTGCCTCTAAGTGTATTTTGCGAAGAAATATTTATCTGAGTTATCTTAGAATCCTTTATACATTCTAGATTCAACATTTGTATATTCTAAAATTGATTTGAGACTAGAAAAGTCATATTTTTAACCTTTATTAAAATGTTTTCAATTTTTCAATCAGTTTGGCATGGTTGCAAATACCCTGGTTTCCATTACAAATATGTAAATAATTGTATTACTCTATACCATATAACATATAACATCAATCCTAATTGGATCAAATGATTTAATTAAGTAAAATCAATTTAGGTAGAGATACACAAATATAGATGGAAGAATTTGGATTTTGAGACTCAAAGGAATGAAGTGGAAGCTAAGGGGTCTTTAATTTTAAAGGCAATGTTAAAATGATTAAGCCCATTTAATGGCTAAGAATGAGGTAAAATGTGCATACTATAAATTCCCCCCAAAAAATAAGAAACCCTAAAGTAAAAAGAAACATAGGTTTTCATGTTTGAATAAAAAATTAGGTTCATTAAAATATTTTAATTATTGTACATACTATGGCATAAAATGTAATAAAACTAAGATTAAATTCAAACTATATAATTAGGACATTCAAATACATTAGTCAAAAGTTGTTTAAGCAAATAGATGTGATTAATTTGTTTAAATTTGACAAGACAATATGAATATGATTTAATTAGTTGATTTTAGAGTTATGTCACTCACAAAAGGTGTTTTAGTGGGTGGAAACTATCTAGAAGTGTTTCATCATAGGATCAAGCCATGAAGAGTGCCAACATGCATAGACCCTACAATGTACATGAAGCATCAAACTTTGTCAAAATTTTATGGGAGAAATTTGGGTGTCTATAATCTCTGGAAATGATTTGTGTTGTTTATTGTTTTCGTTTTTCATCTTCGAAGCCCTAATTTGCATTTGAAGACCACAAGGGACCATTCAAAAGGTGTTAGATTTGTAGGCTTAAAAGCTTCGGTCACAACCCTGATGATGTGGTGAGAAATGCATACATACCAAGATTTTGAAAAGGGATCAAGTTGCATGTAGTTATCCCTCCAAGGTGAGTGTGTGTAAATATTTTGCTCAAACAATTGAACTCTCTTTAGAATTTGACATTTGGAATCATGCAACCTTGACCTCTTCGATTTCTTATTTAGATTTATGGACTATTTTAGGACCGTTCCTTTAGATATTACTGTTTTTTTTGCTTTAATAATGATCCTCAATGTAGTGAGAGTGCTCCAAGAGAATGTGAGGTGTCACAGGAATATAAAAGGAAAGTAACGACCTTATGGATGTTTTGTATGTATAAGAAAAATTCATTAATTTTCCACATAGCTAACCCATGAAACATGCCTAGGCCGAGATAATGAAGATTTTCCATTTTAAAAGTTACTGGTTCAAGGCTCATGGACACTTTCAGTGGAAGGTGACACCTACAATACATTAGTATTGTTTGACTTTACTGGTAGTGTTCTAGGAGTACAAAATGAATATTTGGAGTATGGAGAATGTTTGTATATGATCTTGGAGGATTCCTAAAGATGCCAACTAATTTTGAATATATGTCTATTAGATAGAGGAGACCAAGACAACATGTAAGTAAAGTGATAAATGGAAAGGGTAATCAAGATATGTGTTTTGTCCAAGTGTGAAAGAATATGTCAATGTATGCCAAAGTTGATGTTTCCAAAGTGTCAAATACAAAATTGAGATATCTACACATAGGAACACAAACCCCTTCCACTAGGCCTCATATTTAAATTATTAATTTTAGTCATTAGTGTGATGGGATGATAAGGGAAAGATGGGCATATTTAGATTAGTATTTATGGTGACGGTGGGATGTTAGAGGAGGGATGAAATTCTTTAGATTATTAATTTTTGTGTGGAAAGCTAGTAGGGGAGGACTAGTGTGAATAATGGATAGCTTTGGGTTTCCTATCCCCAAACTTTTTTCGTCACAAGAAATGTTTGTGTAGAGTATGTTAGTAACTAGAATGCATATTTGGGTTTTCCTTTCCAATTTACCATTTTATTTATGAGTTGCACCAGATTTAAGGATATTGGGAATAGTTTAGGCACATGTATAAAATCATATTTACAGAGAGCTATAGCTATATTATGTACATATGCCCACATATGTGTCAAGATAGATCTTAGTAAAAGGGTATTCCTAAAGAAATACTTCTCAAATGAAAAAATTTTAAACACACTCAAGTCTTAGATAATGAATATAAACATTCTATTACATGATATGTCATTTACTAAGACATATTAATACTAGTTGTCCTCGGGCTCATACTCATCCTCCTAGGAAAATAGGGACTACATTAAAATCGAAACAATGAAATATTCTAAAAAGTAATGACCATAAAAATGAAGATCTCAACTCTCAGGTGCCAAAAGGGGAATAAAATCTTCCCTTAAGGACTCATGTAAAAGACATGGATTCCTAACATTCATCGTGAAAGGAAGTAGTTTTCCTTAAATCATTTCTTGGTGGAAAAAAAAGACTACATGAAATTGATACTTCTAATTCAAATAAGAAATTGGGTCCCTATATGAATTCAGATAACATGCCTCCTAACTTACTATTAGCTATTGTGGATACATCCTCAAGCGGATGTCAAGAGGTCAAAAAGAAGAAAGGTAAAAAAATCATCTAGATGATTATTTGTTAAAGGGCAAGAAATGACATACTTATAATATTTCTACTTGCATATCTGTATTGTGGTTTAAGCACATTTAGAATGTGATTTATAATATTTGTACTTGCATATTTGTATTGTGGTTTAAGCACATGTAGAATGTGATTTCTTTATAAATTGGATAGAAATTGTGATTTTTTCCTTTGGAAAAAATGTTTGTGTAGTATAAAATGTCATATAAATTACCCTTAACTAACATTTCTTCATCAACTTGGAATTGACTCCGTAACAACTCAATTATATATTTTGAATTTTTAATGCCTTTATGTCATCCTCATTATGTCCCAATTCTTTTTATCGATTTAGAATGAACTCACTCACAACTAAATTATATATTTGTGTTAAATATAATTCAATTAAATTAATAATTTTGTGGAATTTTATTTATATATTTTAAGAAAACTCAAAAAATAATCGTTATTAAATTGACATTTTTCTAAATATACATATAAGTATTTATTCGTGGAAAAAAATATAATCCACACATTTATTAATAAAAAGAGAGTAAAATATAATCAACACTTTGAATTTATCGTCCTTTGCTCTCTTTCCCAAGAAAGTAAATTTTATCCATAAAAATTATAACAAGTGTAATAGATAGAACTAAAGAGAGGTAGAGAAAATGTAAGCATAAAGAAAGTGAAATACGGCTTCAAAGCCTATGTAAGCTACCAAACACAACTTCAACAATATGGTACTTGAAAAGGCATCAAATCTTGTGAGACTATCGCAATCATGTTGTAAGTTAATTTGTTGATCATTTCAAAAATCAATCTCCTTAAGCACCTTTAAGCATTTATATGTAGGTATTTGAATTTTCACTCACTTTCTACATCAAATTTTATAGGTTATTGTAATGTCATAATTTTTGTAAAGGTGATTTGGAGAGGTTAGCGAATATTCAACAATCCGAAGGGTGAAGCTCTAATATAAGGTAAGTGTTATTGATCAATCTAAATTAAAATAGCATACAATCATTCCCATCTCATGCTCTAGGCATTTTTCAATCACTACAAGCAAGTTTTCCAAGCCCAATCCCCCTCACCTAAGCGTAATGCTACCTCGAAACAATGTTTGGCTATTGTGACATGCAAAGTTTCTACAACACAAATGATTTCATTTGATCGTTTGCTTTCCATTGAGGATTTGTAAGAAGCAATGATGCAAATGGCCAATGAAAAAGCACCTGGTTATGATGGTTTTCCTAGCGAGTTCTACAAGGCTCTATGGGACACTGTTGGACTGGATCTTTACCAAGTTTATATGGAAGGATCCAGACCCAAACGCTTGGCCCTCATATCAACAAAGGGAATATCAAATTCATCTCTAAATATGAAAATCTTGAGCTGGTTAGCAATTAACATCCCATAACTTTGTTAAATGTTTCCTACAAGATCATAGCCAAAGCTCTTGACACTCAGTTTCATCATATCCTTCTTGTCATAGTTTTGCCTAAACAAACTGGCTTTATCCAAGGGTGGTATATCCTCGCCAATATCATTACAGTGTGGGAAGGTATGGAATGGGCACATAGATCTAACTAACTAGCCCTCTTCATCAAAATTGACTTTGAAAAGGCTTAAGACTGAATCGAACGGCCATTCATTTTAGCCATGCTCAAAGCTTTGGGTTTCAGTCTGAATTTTATTCAGTTTGTTAATATTCTCTTCTTGCATGCCTCTTCCCATATCACCATTAATGGGAAGAGTTCAGAGTCATTTGGTCTTGTCAGATCAATTCGACAAGGTTTCCCCCTTGCACCCTCTCTTTATGTTCTAGCGGATGAAGGATTTGGATACTCATTTTCTCAAGCTTTGTCTTAGGGGCTTGGTAGGGGAATTACCATACCCTTCAAAGATGGTTCTCAATTGCTCAATGGCAACTTCGTCGATGACTCCTTCCTCGTGCTCATGAAAGAGGAGTACAACCTTAATCATGTCATGTAATGCCTGGAATTTTTTTGTTTGACTTCTGGATCTTCCATTCAATGATGCAAAACGTAGTGCTATAAACAATCCTTCTTTCCTGTGCCTAACTGGTTAACATCCTATGATTGAAAGAAGATCAATCATGGGGACATGTTCAAATTCTTGGGCATTCCTTTTTCCTTCCAAGCCTCACCTACTAAGCTATGACAGTATGTTGTGCAACGTGTGGCCCGAAAATTTAAATACTAGATCACTAAGCCATTATCTTTAGCAGAAAAAAGTCCAAATTTATTCTAAAGTTCTTGAAGCCATGCATGTTTACTATTCCTCTTGTTGGGCCCCGTATAAGAATTATGTGCACAAGATTGAAAAAATTATTAAAGACTTCCTTTGGGTCAATCCTTCCTTAGTAAAGGATTCCAAAGAGTTGCCTAGGAACCCTGTTGTCTACCAAAAGACTCATGTCGCTTAGGCCTTATTGACATCCTTCGAAAAGGACAAGTGCTTTGTGCTAAATGGATCATTCGAAGAAAAAATAGAAAGGAAGCTTGGAAGGTGCTCCTTCGACATGGCATTGTTAAAGGCACCCCGTATGGCTGCGCTACTTGGAAAGGAATTGGTTTTGCCAACCTTCTCATTGCCGCTATTCCAATTAAAGTGGTCAGTAATTTCGTGTTCAAAAGTATTTGGAAATCATGGAAGCATATTAAAACCATGGCTTTTTTGGAATGGCAATGGATTTTGTTATGACATGTCTTTTAATCTCCACTCTCTGTGGTGGTCCCTAGTTTTTCAATTTCAAGATTGTTTCTTGGCATAGGTGCCTTGGATTCTTGCTCTCTGCTGCTTTAGGCACAAAATTTGCACTATCCAAGACCTTTTCTACAGGCACACTTAATCTTGGTTTCCCTAACAAGAGCTCAAAGTAAAATTCAAATTGACTCTGTCAGATAGAGCCCTCATCACTGACATCATTTCCTTAGTGATAGATCACATGATCCATAAGATCATTGTTCTTCATACTCGTCTATGGTGGACAGACTATAAGTGGTATGTGGACACCCCTTTCCGAAATTATATAGCTAGCCGAGGATATGATTGGCTCTCAACATATTCGCCCATGGTGGGCAAGCTTAACACTCGGCAGGGATTTTGGTCCTCACCATCTCTTTGGAAAAGGATATTTCTTACAGTTTAGTCCGCCTATGTGGAGCCCAAAATTGCATAGTTTATGTGGTATGTTCTCCACCAAGGCCTCCTGCTTGGATCATGCCTTGTGCAACTAGGAGTTGCACCAAAATGCCCCTTCTGTGGGAATCTGGAAACTCTCCCTCACCTCTTTAGATATTGCCGCAAAGCACAGTGGACATGGGGTTGGATTCACTCTTTATTCCATCCTTTTTGTCTGGAATGTTTCACTTGGCATCATGTTCCCCTAGGAGACAATCCTCAAATGTCGCACAAATTTACCCATATTTGGCATGCTTTCAGAGGGGAAATTTTATTCTGGTTATGGAAAGAAAGGAATGCTTGGTTATTTGCTAATGTTGAAGATCAACACTTCTCAATTTATAACAAGTATGTGGTTATCATGAATGTCTTTCTGCAAATTAAAGTTCAAGCCAACAAAGTGGCAATTGAGGTGGAGCACCTTCAAACACTTATGTGCCACGGGGGGACGCCCCCTACAATGTTGTTACAGAACCGTCGTCCCACTTTTTGTCGTTCCCCACCATGTGGCAGTGCTAGCGGGCATCAAAGAGGTGGTGGTTGCTGAAACCGCTCCCGACACCGCTCCTTCAACCGCGACTACCGATCTCCTCGCAGCTAGCCTCCTCAGAGGATCTTCTCTCCTCCACCTTCAGCTCGCCACCAAGGATGAGATGCCCCCCACCGCCTAGCTAGCTCAATTAGGGCTCGTCGGCTACTCCTGGGCCAAACTCCCATGACAATTGGAGCCTCCCTCCTCCGTCTAATAAATTTCCAAGGATGGTTGTAGCCATCTTGCCCTCTCAGGCCACTACTGAAGAAACTGAAGAAGAAAACCAACTCGACTCAGGCCGGGACATGCCAGATTCCGGCAAAGATCTGCCTAGTTCTGGTTAGCATGACCAAGACTCGCCCCATGCAAGACAACACTTCGCAGCAATGACTTAATTAGTTATGTCCTTATTTTTGTGATGCTTAGTACTCTCCCTCATTCCTAGGCTTCTCTTCTTAGTTTGATTCGTGGTTTTAGGGCGCGCTTCCATACCACATGTTTTTTTGTGAATAATCTTATAAGATTTTACTTGTTAATATAATATAAGATCATATTCATTAAAAAAACACTAATTCCTCAACACATATTTAGATAAATCGCACTTTTATATTAATATGGGATTAACTCAATTATAATTCAGTCATATATTTGTATAAATTTTGAAAATCTCACAAAAAATTACTCAACACAAACAAAATTTAAAAAAAGTGTATTTAAATTGAGTTGTCACTCATTCATTTGTTATAGTGAATGAAAGTTAGTTGTGGTGGTGTATTTAAAGCATGTTGTGTGTAACCATTAAAAAAAAGGTTTTTGTGAGATTTCATGCTCAATGTTGGACATGTTACTCACCCATTGGGCCACCATATAAACCCCAGCCTGAAATTTGTAGGTAAGCCTCAATTTCAATTTGTCCTTAAGGTATCCATCACTAACAAAGAAGATTTGGCAAAAGGATTTCCTAAAGAAGATGCATCTCCAATGGAATTAACTCTCTAAAGGGATTTAACATTTGGAGATTCACATGAAGCAACTAATGTCTCAACTACGCTCATATGAATGAACACAAAGCACCAGCAACAATCTATATATGCTACATAAGGAAATTTCATGGCTAAAAGACACTTCACAATTAAGGACAAATGGATGAACACTTTAAACAATCTGTCTATCTGATTTTGAAGCAGTTAGTCAATCTATAAACATTATGAATCAAATTGTATGTTCGAAGTTTTTCATAGGTCCTATAGGGCTTCTTGTGGATACAGAAGGCATTCACAAATTGCCAAAAAGTTGCATGGCAAGAAAAAATCATTTACCTTGTTATTTCAAGCTTGGCAATAATATATGGCAGAACTTTAAAATAATACAAGCCTTGACCCTCTAAAACTTTTGTAACCTGAAGAACAGAACCATATCATCAGTTAGAAATAATAGTAGTATTCATGCATGCCTACTACCTAGCGAGTGTAGAAGACTCTGAACCAAGCTCTAAAGGAGTCATAGAAAGATTGAAAGGAAATGACTAAAATAGGTTAAAGAAACCATAGATAGGTGGATTGGGAGAAAATATTACACTAATATTCGTAACTTAGAATGATATTGAAGGGATGGAAGGAGTGAGTGTAATAATATGAGCTATCATAAAAATGGAAGACCTTAAACTTGATGTTTATTTGGGGCGGTTCTTCCTTTTTACTTAGAGAAAATTAATTTAAAATATTGATGTCTTGTCCAAATAAGTTAGAATTTGTAGGCCCCTTTTAATCGTAAACAGATTTTTAGAATCCAGCATAATAATGAACTACCACCTATTAGTGAGAGAAGGAGATGAAATTGTTTATCAAAATGAACACTTCAATGACTAGAACCATGTTACAAATCCAAAATAAGTGCCTCAAACATTGATACATCAACATTTTTGACTTAAATATATTTAAAATAATTATAGTAGTATTAATACCCAGGAATGATCAATTGAACTTGATAATACATGTTATAATAAACAGTGATACTATAAAAGCAAGCTGCCAGAAGTTAGTGAACATAAAGTTAAGCTGGAAAAAAAAAAAGTATGGACAAAAATCGAAAACTTGTGAACCTAAAATTATTTGGAGATTGAAAAGTCGAGAGAAAAGAACCTCAAGTGCGAAGGTCCACAAGCTGATCCATAAACCAGATGGACGAATTCCTATATGTCACGAGCTAATTCATATATCAGCGGGATGAATCCCACCAATATGACATTCTTGACCTATTCCTACAGTTTTTCCTGGGTCCAGTTTCAGGTGCGAGTTCCTATATTGAAGAATTTTTAGCCTCAGATCAACTTGTTCCTACACTTAAATCACTCGAACTCCCTCATATCCACACAAAATTAGCTAAGTACAATTTCTCATTTGTGTTTTGATAGTTACTAGAGACGAAAATTCACTTTGTGAAACATTATTATGATTTGTGTAATTAATCTTGGA
Organism: Taxus chinensis; assembly: GCA_019776745.2. Classification (NCBI taxonomy): domain Eukaryota; kingdom Viridiplantae; phylum Streptophyta; class Pinopsida; order Cupressales; family Taxaceae; genus Taxus; species Taxus chinensis. The sequence continues at coordinate 225,742,907 of CM034147.1, read as the reverse complement.
AGTTAATTAAAGCATAATATCCACCTGTAATAGTAATTCATCCTTTTTATGCATGTTTTTTAGGAAACATTCTAAAGCTTTAAAAGGTTGAGATTAATCAATTAAAAAAGTGAAATCGCCTATTGAACTATATGTCTTGAATATTCCATATCTTGAAACCCACTTCCAGCAAGGGGTTCTAAAATGAGTAGGGTTAATTCCATGTTACTTGTTGTTGGGTTCTACATGTAAGGAGTCAACATATATATTGACATATTTCAAACAATGATACAAAGGAGTCAAGTTCAAAGTAAAAATATATGGTATACGTTGAGTTGTTTAATCAAGCTAAGTGTTTTAATGCAGATTAAAGTGACCGAGTTTTTTAAAATAAAATAGAGCTAAAACTAAGTGTCTAGAGAATAGAGACAAACAATGAACAAACAAAAGAGACAAAATTACAAGCTATTTGTAGCAAAAAAAAGAGGTGAAATGCATTTTGTACATGGATAAAACTAATTTGAGTTTAATTAAAGCCCCAATGATCAAATTTAGAGAAGCGTGCACAAAATTGGGATAAATAGAGTCACATAATTTTTTAATCATGCAAAACAAAGGGGAAGTTTATTTATGATCTTTTTAAGAGTTGTTTTCATGCAATGAAGAGATTATCATTTGTGCTAAATTAGTTCAATCTAGGAGTTAATAATGTTTTAAGTCAGAAGATCTATTTTTGGGGATAACAGTTATAATGTGACATCTGATGAGGAACATGGAGGAGCAAAGGTGAACTGATCATATTAGAGCATTCATAGAATGACAATTCTGAAATATTTTTGGGGGAAATTATTGTGAATTATGGGAACATATTAGCAAAGGTGAACTGATCATGTTAGATGCTTGGTAGTTGCAATTGCTGAAATATTGTCAACGATTTGTGAGGATGAACATGTTCTCTTTAATAATTTATTATGATATTCAACTGTGCATAATCTAAAATAATAATGGTAAGGATGAAGTGATTGAGTTGGATTTCTAGTTGTTTCATTCATGAAATTGGTGTCAATATCTCTTGAGGAATTTGATGTCTTATGTAAGATAGTACTATCATATTCCACGAGAATACATTAAAGCACAATCATTTTATTAAACAAATTTTAAGTGTATAAAAAAATTCCATGTACAAACTCATATTCAAGTTTTCTTTGATGGATCTACATACAAGCTCCGATGTTAACAAAGCAAATCAAGATATCGTGATTTTTTAATCATGCATTTTTTACCCGATGACAACGCTGCATTCCTGATCAATTTGATGCATCATCGGAATGGCCTACAATCATGATACCAATTTGAATTAATGTATTTCTTCAAACAAGTTTGGAACAATTGAAAAGATATAATGTATTGAAGTTTGATCATAAGGAATTCATGTGTCATTTGAGCTTCCACATGCATTGACATGTTATTGAGGGAATTCATAGCTACAACATATGATTTGAACAAAAGGTTTGAATTAATTTTTTGATGGATTTCCATTCCCTATTCCAACAGTTTAATCGGAACAATCTAACAAGAATAATGTATTAAGTTTGATCCATACAAGGAATTATTAACTTGAGAAAAATGCATTGTCAAGTAGATGAGGGGGTGGCCTATATGTTTTGAACATCGATTTTCCATAACCATTTAACCTTTGACGTCACTATGATTACTAAATTCGTTCTAATCGGGAATGCATATTGATAACAAAAAATACCCCTAAATCAAGACAAGGTAATCAACGAATTCCTCCATGGTTAACATAGATTCTAGTCTATCAGTCCAAATCATTTAATTAATTAGGATATGAAATGGATCTGGCAGTACGCATATCTAGATAAAAAAAGGTATAACATTTGAACCAATTTAACATCCATTGATATTTGAACTCATTTTTGAAGTATTCATTTACTAGAAGAAGTCTATGTTTTGAATACTCATTAGGTTGATTTAAGGCGTACTCTGGATTTTACTATTCTACATATAAGGAAAGATCATAGGATGGAAAATCACCAATTAGATGAAACATAATCATGGTAAAATTTTTGTGTTGAATGGTTTGGTGTTCATCTAATAAGATTATTTTTGAAGATATAAGCTTGAGTTTATAGGTTAAAGAAACTCTAGGTTCTCTCGTAATTGCAAAGATCTAGGATGGAAAGAGGTAATGTTTTATAATGTGTTACATGCAAACATTAAAATAGTCAATGGTTATGAAATTAATACATCAGATTCAAGATTCTTGTTTCAACTATATAAGTATGGCATTGCTAATTCATATAAGCTCATACGTCTTTTTTCTCTCGTCACATTGCATCATGAAAATAACTTCATCTTAAAACATGTTTTTTTAAAATGAGCAGTGTTGGAAACACAATTTTACTTCATCTTATAGATTAATACACAATCCAATATATTTGTTTCAAGATATAAACATTGACTAATAAATATTGATCTAAGATATAAACACTAATAGATAGATATGCAAATTAAACCAAACAATCCATATGAAAATAATATGTTAGGCTAAAAAATTTCTATTTCTAAGAGTATTTGATCACCTCTTCTTCTAGAAAGACCCATTTTACAAAACCATGGTTTGCTACAAAAATAGGTGGTTTTTAAGACCTTAAATAGGGAACACTAGCACTCAAAAAATAATTATTTGGGAAGGCAAGGATCAAACACAAAGTACTAACATCTATGACATGTGCATGTTGTTATACTTCAAAAAATGGTGATAATCCACAAGACCAAAAGAACTTTAGATAAATTAAATGTGAAGGAAATGATGTTCATTATGTGATGATTTTCTATATGATTGTAGCAAGTGTATGAAACAAAAGTGTGTGATAATGATCAATAATTAGTTCTAATTAGAGACTATGTATAGAAACTAGAAAATTAGTTCTAAAATTAATTTTCCCTATTCATGAAGACATATAAAATAATACTATGATGAAAGCTAGCCAATGGATGTGAATGGATTTCATTATAATGATCCATGATCATTACCATCAAAACTGATCAACGCCCTCGGGACCCAGTTATCTACTAAATTAGTATTAGGATTTTATAAATGAAACACCGTATGGATATAAACTATATGCTTTTTCAATAGACTAATGCTAGATTATAATAAAATGAAAATAAAATATTTAAAAAACCTCACCTTTTCTAGTATTAATAAAATGAAAATAAATTAATACCCAATGAAAGCTAGCCAATGGATGTGAATGGATTTCATCTAATGATCCATGATCATTACCATCGAAACTAGATTAAAATGCCCTTGGGACCCAAATCTACTGAAATTAGTATCATGATTTTATAAATGAATTCACCGTACAACATATAATATATGATTTTTAAATAAACTAATGCTAGATTAGCCAAAAAAAATGAAGATAAAATATTTGTCAAAAACCTCACCTTTTCTAAAATTAATTTCCCCTACTCATGAAGAATATAAATTAATACCTCATGAAAGCTAGCCTATGGATGTGAATGGATTTCATCCAATGATCTATGATCTCTACCATTGAAATTGATCAATGCCCTCTTGGGACCCAAATATACTAAATTAGTACCACAGTTTTATAAATGAAACAACGTATATATAAATATATGCTTTTAAAATAAACTATTGCTAGATTATAAAAAAAATAAAAATAAAAATAAAAAATTCAAAAAACCTCACCTTTTTCTAGGTTTTTGATGTAGGAACATCTTGTAAATAACTCATTTTGGCTTTCTTAGAAGTTTAGGGGTTGTCTAGGGTCCATTCATGGGATAATTTTAGTGGCGAATATTCGTAATATGGTGAAAATTTCATTTTAGGAAAATTTGAAAAGGCAATTTTTTCGGAGCAGGTCAATGTCCTGTTCACCTAAAATTTACAGTATATTTTTTTTTTCGGGTCAGCTTCACCTACATTTGAAAACATCTCCTATAAAAACCTAGGTGATTCGCCGGGTAGTATACTACCACCAGTTGCACCATACTCATTCCACGGTAGTACTTAACTTGCGAAGCAAAATTTTCCAATACGGGTGACAAGAAGGCTATGTGTTTGATGGGCGATAAGTATTGGTGTTGACACGTGACAAGAATATTTGTTGACGCTCGAAATTGAATTTATTGATGTGTGACAAGGAGGTATTGAAACAAGTGAAGGAATTGTCTGGACGGGTGACTCAGGATTCTATTGACGCGGTGACAAACTTGTTTTTCTCTGATGGGTGACTCGTTTTCCTGTTGATGGGTGACTCAGTTTCCTCTGACGCGTGACTTAGTGTTATAACCTTTTGACACGCGACTATTAGACAATTTTGTTGACGTTCCACCAGACTTGCTTCTTTTTGGATGCATGACTCTATTCAGAATAATGAAGGTGCTAGTCCTCACAATGCGAAGACCCAAAAAGTAACTAAGAAATATCAGAAGTCCCTGTTCAAGTATTTTGGAAACTCTATTGATACAAATAGTGCAACTACCAGCAACCATATATCTCCCACCAGAAAGAAATCAGAATACTGACTATGTGGAAGGTAATATCGAGGTGGACATGACATTCTGCATAGTATCAACCAAATGACACCTATGATGATACCATGCCAGATCTTGAAGATATACCTGTTGAGATGCCTAGATCCTGAAGATATTATTCCTGTTGGGGTATAACCAGGATTTCATCAAGATATCACACATACAAATACTCAATAAAATGAAACACATAAATCAATTTCAAATTCTGGTTCACAAAAGAGGAAACCAGGTGATTATGATATTGCTCAAAATTCTACTGCAAAAAAGTAAAACATTGAAAATGAAAAAGAATATGTGGACCATTAGGAGGACATACAAGTTTGATTGGGTTACCAAATTTCCATTTATTGAACTTATACAAGCATATAATTCAGAAGATATCCCATCGAATGTACATGTACAATATGTACATGGAAATTGGGAAAGCAACAAAAAATGCAAATGAAGTTGGACACTATAGAAAAACACTGTGGAAAACAATATTTGACTGTAACGGGGGAAGATGGCCAGAAAATCAAAACACATAGGTGGAAAAATGAAAAAGAATGCATGCATGTTAAATACACAGCAGATTATGAAGCGGAGAAGAAAAAACGCAAATATCTCGTGGAAAAGGGAGGAATGATCACATCGCAAATTGGTAAGATGAATCAAACAAATCTACATGCAAAAACTCATACAGTTCTCTACTTTATTTCACATACTAAAGAAAGGAAGACCAATTTTGGATTTCATCGATTTCAAAGTTTTGTATCAATATAATGGAATGCCCAATGTACCTCAGTCTCATTGGTCTGAAAGTAGTGCATGGGAAATGGAAAAATGCCTTTTGATGATAGAGAAGGAAGATTTGAAAGAGAATGTGAAAAAATCAAAGTTTATCTCTCTTTCAATTGATGAAGTGACTGCAGTCGACAACACTGCATGGCTATGTATCCATTTCTATACTTTAGAAAATCATATAAGGACACCTCATCTGCTGGGTGTTATGAAAATGGTTGAAAATTGTAATGCCGAAAACCTACATAAAATAGTTGTTTCTCATTTGAAAGATATTGCTGGAATGATTGATTATGAAATTGCTACAAAGTTGGTATGCATTAGAGCAGATGGTGCATCAGTCATGCAGGGTCACCGAATAGGGTTGTGTGTTAGATTACAAACAACAATGGCCCCATATATGCTACCAATTCACTGTATGGCTCACAGAATGAATTTAGCATATAAAATGGTAAGCAACTACGAAAATGTTGCTAAAGTAGAAGACCTTATAAGAGAACTTCATGCCTATATGGCAAGTAGCCCAAAGTGATTTCTTGAGTTCCAAAAATTTGTAATTGGAATTACAGATGGCAAAAAACTTCTGAAGGATGTTGAGACAAGATGGATCTCTTTGTATGAACCTGCATGCAGAGTTCGTGAGGAGTATCCTTCGTTGGTTGGTTTCATGCACAAATATCGTCATGAAGTTGATAGGGCGAGGGACTTGTTGTTCCGTTTAACTGATTTGGAGACATTGCTTACATTGGTTGGTATTCTTCCAATGTTGCAGGAGATCAATACACTGATGAAGCATGCACAGGGAGATTAATCTATATTGTGGATTTTATACGGATGAGAAAAATGGTATGTAAAGTCTTGATGTCTTGTACTGTTCCCAAGATAGTTTTGATACACCTGTTTTCAAGAATTGGAAATCTTTATTAGATCTTAAAAATCCCAGTAACTATTTGAGATTTAATATCCATGATCACCTCTGCATCAATGTTAATGGGAGGGACATACCACTGCACATTTTGCAAAAATTTCAAGCTATTCCAGGATCAGAATGAGAAGATGTTCCTGTGACACGTAATCTCTTTGAGTCTGTTATAGTTGAAACAAGAATAAAGCTTAAAAAAATTTCAGAATCCTTATCATCAAAAATTAGAGAACGTTTCTCCAAAGATAAAATTCTTGAAGCAATGGGTGTGATGAATCCTAATTTTTGGAATACTGAAGGTGGTCGTGCTGAACTTTGTAAGAAAGCATTTCCATAAATCCATGGGTACAATAATGGAACATTTCACAAAGACTTTAGAGTTCAAGGGTATGGAAATCAAAGGTATACTGAATGTTGATTTATTAAAGTTTCAATCAACAAATTTTTCAACAACAATGAGGAACCAATATAAAAATTTAGACGAACCTTCTGAAAGTGGTGCTATTACAAGGCTGTGGCAAGGAATCTATCAAATTTATATCTTACAAGAAGACATCAGTGAATATTTCAGATTATATGAGTTATGCCAAACAATGATTTTGGGGTTTGTGGAGGATGAAAGGGTTTTCAGTGCTTTATCATTTATAAAATCAAAACTGAGAAACAGGTTGGATAAAAATCTGGAAAGTTGCATGAGGTGTTATGTATCTCGCTACTCCATGGAAACCTTTCCTTTCGACAGAGAAATTGCGCATTGGAATTCCCTTTCGAAAGAAGAGGTGTGAATAATACAGCTACAAGTACAATTGTTCCCAACGATGAGAGTGGAATTGGCACATCGTCACACTCTACAGAAGAGAACATCGAGTTTGAAGAAGCTATTGATAATGGATTGTTTCAACTTTAAATAGGTATCTCCTTGACCTTACTTTTATTGTTTGTCACCTTACATTTTAACTGTGGTTATTTATTCAATTTCATATTAACTCTACAGATGCAAATATTGACTGAGGAGGCTTTTTATCAAATTTTGTTTCAGCTCTTGTTATCATTAAAGATGTTTCATGTTACAGGTATATATATTTACATTTATTTAAATACAATTATTTCATTTATTTATTTATATATATTTACATTTATATATATATTAAAATATATATATTTACATTTATATATATAGTTTTTTACAACGTGGGTTGACATCCATCCGAGGAAGCTCACACTTCTCGGGACTGATAATGTCAGGCAACTCACCCATCTATCTACTAATCCATTTCTCATGTTGAGTTTTCTTAAATCAAAGATCTAGCACACTACGAAGGATGATTGCTCATATTCCTTCCATATGTTTTTCACAACCATCTAAAACACAAGAGGTAACTTAAACCCTATCATATGACATTTCTTGATTTTTTTACAATTATGTTTAATTTATTTTTATATTTGCGAAATGCTTTGATATATTGTTTAAAATTTGTGGGATAAAATCACACAATCAAATTTTACAAAGAGAGGAAGATTTTTCCATATTAAGATGTTTATTTCATAACACATTCCAAATTTTATACAATTCATCATCCACAATCCTGCTTGAAGCTAAATCTACGTCCACATAAAATTCATCATTATCCATATATATTTTAATGTCATCATCCACATCTAATGTCATCATATCACTATCATAATCCTGACACTCCAATTATTATTAAAACAATTATTTATCTATTTTAAAACAATCCTAACACATTCCAATTTTTTAAAAAACATTATCCATTATCAATTATCATCATTCATCATCATCTATATCCATTAGAGAGAAGAATATTAATGTCTCTATTATACTACATTCCAAATTTTCTAGATATCCATGATCATCATCTTGCTTGAAGCTAAATCTACAGTCCACATACAATTCATGATAATCCATATCTATGATTCTATTCTAATGTCATCATCCACATCTAATGCAATCATCATTACAATTAGAGAGAATAAGATTTAACTCTTAGTATTAAGATGCTTGTGTCATACCATATTCCATATTTTCTTAAAACAAATAATTAACCATTATCATAACACCATCACATTCAAATGAAACATAAACACCATATACAATCTAGAAATTCTATACATAATATAAAGGAAGATATAAAATTAAAGATTATAAAGTATTTCAAGTTTCAAATTCCAAATCCAGATTCAATTTCAAATTCTATATCATAATATAAAGGAAGATATAAAATTAAATATTATAAAGTATTTCAAGTTTCAAATTCCAAATCCATATAATAATTTTCAAATATAGATTATAAAGTATTTCAAACCCTTAATCTTTCCACCCTCAACCATGAAATTTTTTAACCCTCAATTTTTTGTACCCCCTTCCTCAATGGCTTCCACTCATGTACTCCTTTCATTTTCCCCAATGGCTTCTCCGCCTATACACCTTTCCCCAATGGCTTGAATAATCCCATAACTAATGAGATCTTCCACAGCAATGTCTAGATCCTTTACAGTTCTTTGTTCTTCTTTTTTTGCATCTCCATGGGATAGAAAACTTGGATCTGTAGCTGCCTTGGTTTTGAATAAAATTTTAGGGTCGAAGCCATGCTCTTTAATTATCCGCTTTAGTGTATTGTTTTGTTTGTTAACCAAAACAATATTTTCCTTCAAATTCTTCGCTGCGGATAAACTTTTCTTTGCGGTTTCCAAGTGAACTTGGAAAACCTTTGCTTGACTCTTCAAATTTTCATATTTCAACTGCAAAAAAAAGTGATCTCAATTAAACATATTACTAAAATAAGAAAATGTCAAATTAACAAAAAATATTGTTTTGAAGTGATAATACTTACAACTGCTCTATCTCTTTCAACATTTGTAATTGCTACCAGATCCTTGTCCTTAGACCATTTGTTAAAATATGCCTGGGCTTCAGCACTAATATTTTCTAATTTGTTTAATGCTTTATCCAAAATGTCATCTTTATAGTTGTTGTTATACGTGACAGTCCCACTTCTTACTTGGGTAAGTAAGGAATCCATCTTCGCAGGTTGATTCTGGACTGCAGCGTATAAACTATCCCTTTGCCAATAATTTTCAAAATGACTTATTATCTCATTGATTAGTACTTTTTCCCTTTTCTCCCATTCTATGAGCTGACCGATATGAGGTACAATAAACTCATCAACATGGGATTGAAAATCATAACCAATTAAGTTCTCTAAAGGAAATGGTAGCAACTTTTCACCATCTGTATCTGAAGAAGATGATCTCGAGTTTCTAGAGAGGTATGGGGGCTTTCAGGTTGATCGACTACTACTTGTTTCTACCTTTGTGTGAGCCTGATCCTATTTACGTGATAAAATAAATCAATATTCAAATAAATAAATCTAAAGTGAAATGTAATGAAAGTTGAATAAATTATGTTGAAATAGAAGTATACCTGCTGGCCTTGAATCATCTCACGTGTATTGAAAAATCCTATTGGGTCATTGCTATCAATGCCCAAGTAATCTTCATCTAAAGTTATATTATTTAAAACTGATATGCCCATTGTACGCTGGGCAAGCCACTGAGAGAGAGGGTTGGAATTCGAAATGAGGAGGCAATGTTTAGTGTCCCATTAGGGGCCGAAGGAATTGGCATGCGTTTACCAATGTTCTTTTTTCTTGATCCTCTGGTTGGAATTTTGAATATTATTGGAGGAGGGGGATGTGCCGCTGTCTATACAGAAGGCAAAGCACTGCAATGTGCTAAAAAGATCAAGAAAAATCATATGAAAAACTATTAAACTATGCAAAAACTACGAAATTATATGAAGCACTATTCAAAACTTGCACTATTTAGTAATAAAATGATACCTTATTGTTGAGGGGTAGCTTGTCGCGGCGCTTGAGGTGGCCGTGTTGGAGAAGTAATTGGTGGGTTTTGAGTTGTATGTTTTTGGGTTTGTTGAGGTGGTTGTTGAGAAGAGACAATTGCATGCGACTGAACTGAGTGAGTTGGTGAAGACGGTTGACTTTGAGAAGTACTCGTATAGTCCAATGTCCCTGCAATGTCAGCAACAGTCAATTGTATGTCAATTCAATATGGTAAAATTTAAATGGTAAATTGAAAATACAAAATGGGAGTTTATAAATAATAAAAGTTAAGGTATTACTTCTCTGGCGTTTAACGAATTCAAACGGTTGGCGGTTCGAAGATGAGTGAACTTCCATTTCAGATTGTGAATCTACTAACGGCTCAACATGTTGTTGTCCTCTTCCTCTTGATGCCACCTTTTTTTAAGGAAGGGCCTCCATAAATCTTCTCTACAAACAATAAATATTTAATTAGATTTGAGGTGAACATCCTGTTAGTCTAATCTCGAAATACAAACTTTATAGTTTATACATGTTGTTCTTAAAATCGAATTGTCAAATTTATCAATGCCTCATCTGTGCAAGTAGGAATTGGTTTGTCTTTTAAATTTAGAAGAGCCTTGTAATAAAAGCCAAGGAGATAGTTTGTGGAGTAAATGACTGGTTTTTCTGAAAGTATTGCATTTGTAATTTCATTTTTTATTTTTTGGATAAAAACGTGCACCAATCAAATTTTTGCTTTTCGATAGTAGCAAGAATGTATGGAGTATCCCATTTTGGTATATCTTTTTGGTGACCCTGCAAAACTATTCTGGTTTGAAAGAAGGAAATCATAGTGGAAAGAAAGTGGTGTGTAATTCCTTGCGTATCCACACCATGTATGGATTTATTGAAATGAGCTGTAAATGCCAAAAGAACTATTGGAATTAATATCGATTTGAATTGTATCAAAATCAAAAACTGAATACCAAATGAAAATTGAAAATAGTTTTACTCTTATAATCAACATGGAACCCGAAATTCGATTCCAGGTAGTTTTTATCATCTTCAATGAGTATTTCCTTCATTATAATAATGAGTAAATTTTTTAATGGGAGGCATGTTAACTGATGAATATCAGTTGGGTCGATACCAAATTGAAACATTCAACTGTCGTCCATAGTAACAATAAATAGATCATCCTCTGTATTGTAGGAGGATAGAAGGTATTTCATAATGTCAGTGGTCTATTTTGAAATGGGGCATCCTAACGAGCCCACCAAAGTCACATGCATCAAGAAAATCCTTGTATTCTGAATTCATTTGTACAACTGTCTGGATGTGGGGGCACAAAAGGTTCCTGTAGAGTATCTTACTCTTGGATAGGGCTTAAACTTGAGATTTTCCTCTAGATTTTTATCTTGGGGGAGGGCTGCACTTGTAGTTCGCCATTGTAGTTGTCCTTGAGCTTGATTGTACTTGACTTGGATTCTTGTAAACAAGAAAATTAGGGAGCCGGAAAGTGTAAACGTGAAAATGACCGGTGGCAGGGTATTTATAGGACAAAATTAGGGTTTTGAAGCCTAAGATGCATGACAGGGAACCTTCCTATCACGCCTCAAGAAACTTTGTTGACGTGCGACAGGAAGGTTCTCTTCCGCGTGTCAAAAAAGTTTCTTGACGGGCAACAGGAAGATTCCCTATCATGCGTCAACAAAGTTTCTTGACACACGGCAGGAAGGTTCTCTGTCGCGTGTCAAAAAAATTTATTGATGCACAACAAGAAGGTTCCCTGTCACACCTCAAGAAAATTTGTTGACACATGAGAGGGAACCTTCCTATCACATGTCAAGATACTTTGTTGACCCGCAACATGAAGGTTCCTCATCACACGTCAAGAAACTTTGTTGACGCGCGATAGGGAACCTTCTTGTCACGCATCAATAAAATTTGCTGACATGCGACGAAGAACCTTCTTGTCGCGCGTCAACAAGATTTCTTGACACGTGATAGGAAGATTCCCTATCGCGCGTCAACTATGCGTCAATGTTTGCAGTCTCCCTTGAAAAACTAGTGGGTGAAAATTCAGTTCTGAAAAAAATGAAAAATTCACCTTTCAGTGAAACTGGTTTTGGGAATATTCACCAGGTATTTTTGTAGACACCTGTAGTTTGGCCAATGCACTATTACGACTAATATTGTGTTAGTTGTGCTTCTCCCTACAAACCGACGATACACTACTGGTTCGACCTATCTAACTTTCTTCCTATGACATCCCTTTTGTCATTTTTCCTCTTGTAAACCATTTAAACAAGATATATTAGCTTCGTTCTAACTACATTAGCTTTTTAATTTCTTCCAGTCCACTTCTATTACCTTCTTGGCCTATCAATCCATTCCATTGGATTGATCTGACCCTTCGAAACTCTCTCCAACCCTAATCACCTCGTAAACATGTTTAATTAAGCTTAAACATGGTTTGTCACTCCCTAAACCTAGTCAAAGTAAGCTTTGACTTGCTAAAAGTGTTTTTTGGAATTTAGTATTTGTCCCACATGCACTCAAGTTTCCCATTTTCCCAAATGGAAAACTATATATAGGGCTAGGCCCCCTCTCTCATTTTCAAGAATTCCTCCCTTGTTCCTAAGCATAGATTATAGCATTTTGCATCTAGGTTCTAGATTTCATTTCTAGTTTAGATATTGGGCTATTTACTTCATTTTTTGTATTGTTAATCCAATTTGTAGGGTAAAGGAGAAGAACCATTGGCTTAAAGGCCTATAATGGGGAGATCTCTTTCTCTTAATCATTAAAACTGATTGGTTAGGACTTACTAGGCTCATTATTTTAAGATTTCAAAGAATAGAGGTAGTTTTAATTAGCTTAAATTTGAGTGTTTACTTCATAATGTATGTTAGTTAGAAAATCTTGCTCATTTCTTATCGGATGGTCCACTAATTTGTTGCTTGAAGCCTTTAGGGATTCTTTAGGAATTCTTACCCCAAATCCATGGCTTCTATAACTTTTCTTTGAACACAATTTTCCACCTCCGATTTCCAAGAGGTCTCTTAAAATGAACCCTACCAATAAGGGGTGCTTTGAAACAACCACGTTATACAGGGTGACACTCCACCTTTGTTAGTCTTCTTACAGAGAAGATATTTTCGGGAGAGGTACTACTCTTACAAAAATTATCATGGTTTCACCAAATCAAATATAGGTCATATGGGCCGTCTCTTTTCTTCCACCTCCCTAATGGGGAGGGACTATTTGTTATTACATGATGCATCCTATTGTCCAACAATATTGTAACATAAACATCTGAAAGGGATGCCTTCATAGTTGATGAACTGGGTCCATGATCCGTAGGGTGAAATTAATTTGATCAAGTGAAAAACGGTTTAGACAAGTCAATGATCACACATACTCTAAAAAAATTGTTGATTTCACTATTTTTAGACGAGAAGTTCACCCCTTTTAAGTTATAAGAATGTTTTCCTATTTAACATATATAAAAAGGATGAATATTTTTACAGGTGGATTTTTTGATTTAATTAACTTCCAACATTAATTGCAAAAATCATAGTAACACTTTCCAAAGTGAGGATTAATCTGGAAATTATCAAAACAAGAGGGAAAGAATGCACTTAGATTATTTTGTGTGGATATGGAAGATTTTGGGTGATCTGAGTGAAGGAATGAGAAGATATGATATTGAAAATGATTCATTGATGAGATTGTTACCTAAAAATGAGCTTGGTAAAAAATTTACAACTTAATCTCAAGCATCCGTACAATCCTCACCTTTCTGCATGGTCTTGAATATGCTTGGAATATAGTTCTGTAACTTTCTGAGTGCTTTTTGCTACTTGGAAATATGTATTGTTGTGTGTTGGTTCTCTTCACCCACCTTCATAATAGCTCTATAAACTCTTCTCAAACCCTAAAACCCTTGTAGTGCAAGAAGGTCTTTTAAAACAAAGTTATGCAAGTTCTGGGCACCCTTATGAACCATCGATGTCACCACTTCTTTGAAGAGGGCTCAAACCGTATGTCATTTTCCTAGTATGTGATATTTGTTATAGTGCAATCAAACTTGGAATTTTTTTCTTGAGTTTCACTCTTTCTCAAATACTTAGGAAGGGTCGCATTGTTTGCTTATAGGATGAAGATGAAGACTCCTAGACCTAGAAAATACCTCAGACCAATAGAGGGTGTTTCCCTAATGTATGTACATGAGTTATTTCACATTTTAGGGATCTTTGAGCACCTTTAGTGCTTGCTAAATTACTGAGGAGTTATTAAAGTGTCAAGTGACCAAATGAGGTATGATTTACTTGCTTATATATGCTTTGAAAGGCTGTTATGTCATGAAAGGATGAATAAGGGGGGATATTTGTCCATAAGAATGTTATAAAATTGAAATAATTAATCCAAAAAATATCGGTCAAAAATTGTACAATAGTACCAAGATTGACATTTACAATACTGACACAAACTGATGTTTTTGGAGTAGAGCGAGAAAAGTATATTTTGACTTTCTAGACCTAAACATGATTGTTTTTAATGTATTTTATGTAGTTAAACTTCAGAGACTAGCGACAGAGAAGTTTTTAAAGATAAAAAAAAAGTGCATGAAGGGGATATTAAGGTGTTCTAAGAAAGAGTGAGGTGAGTGCATTTGTCCATGCAAGTGTGCAATTTCAAGATCAAAAGAGTCAAAGGATATATTGCCAAATTTGAGTTTCTACATTTAGTGAACCTAAAATTTTCTAATTGAACATCATTTATCTAACCCTAGTGGCCTTAGGGTTTCATTCTTTATTTTTGGTCTTAAATATTTTCTTATTCATCATGGCCCATGCCACTCTTTGTCAAGTCTACTTATATCATTTAATTCAATGAAACCCAAAATGTAGAGATACTCTCACAAATCTTGTGCATAAATATAAGATCCCTAATAATATGAAACATTCCCATGTGAATTCAATATTTAGTCATATTTCATCTTTGTCCATTAGTAATGACGACAAATTCCACATGACTATATTAGAGTCTATTAAAGCTTTACACTATTATTTTCACAGTAAATTTCAAGTTATGAGTACCACCATTGCATCTCTCAAGGATGAGTTATAACATCTCAAGGATATTTCCAATGCACATATTAGTTCTCCT